>CM033749.1:29320977-30576425 GCA_019671005.1 Hibiscus mutabilis
TCTCAACTGGCGGCTTCGCTTAAGTATGGGCCCGTGATCTTCTTAAGGGTTAGCAAATACGACAAATTACGTTGAGTCCATAAATTCCATACCACCTCTCCAAACATTAAATCTGTCTCTACTATCCAATGCAAAGTAGTCTGAATTAGATAAATTCGTACCAATCCATGTTTTGAATTCGATAGATAAAAACTCCTGCAATTCCTCGGGCAGTAGCTGCCATGTTGCTACCAACATCCACGATATCTATGGATTACCTTCCACACAGGTTCAGATTTGCCATGTACAGGAACAGCACGAACCTCATAAACGTTTTTCACTGTAAAACGATTGCTAGTGCAGCCTCGCCAACCCACAGAATCGGCACTCAAGTTGTTCATGGGTCCCTTTATTGCCGCTATACGCAGCAGCACTGGTAAAGGAAGTTTTAAGTTTTACTCGAGATATTAGAAAGAGAGAGAGGGAAAAAAACATGTCATTGTTAAGTAATTCACATGGAACAGGAAATGACAGTAAACCATAATGTCCATCGGCAGTGGCAGCATAGTGATGACTGTATCAAAATATAGTTACACTCTCCTCAACGGCACGTGACTGTAATCCATAAAGCGAAGCATACCAAGCCATAATAGGCTAATAGCTCTTCCAAATAAACAACCCTAAGCACCAAGGTTTTACAAAGGTACCGGAAGTTAGTTAATCATTGTTCTTTACTGGATGGAATGTAAAAGTTTACATGTGTGTGGATGCTTGATCAGGAATCCTGCAACCTGTACATTGTAATTTCCTGCTGTTTGAAATACCGACGATCCTCTTCATCGACCAGCACAAGATTCAAGTAATACTTCACACTGAATTTGTTGTTTATGTTGCGATGCGTTGGTGTCAGCTCATATGGACTGAGAAACAGCCTGATTGGAATCGATTCACCTTCAATACAAAGCATGACTATCAGCACTATGCTTTAGGAAAATGGTTTGTGTATATATTTATCAGAACTACAAAATTCAGCCAACATCCGTCAAAGAATACAAGTTCAATCAATTATATATATGCGAGTTGTATCAGATAACTGTCACATCAGGTCTTAGAAAAAGACCAGGTTTCTTAAGTTAAGAACATACCTCTAACTGGAGCACCATCCATCAACTCATATTTAGCTAGCGTCTCTGTTTCAACGTGGGTATTTGCTCCTGATCCTGTTGACTCTCGAAGCCTTATCTCAAGATCCATATTCTTAATCTTGATTCTCACAAGAAAATATATCTTGCCAATAATAACATCTTTCGGATGATACCTGCAATTTCAATTCCAACAAGTAAGAACTTAAATCCTGAACCAGTGCTGACAAAAGCCAACCTATTATATCAGGCTTGAGCAATCATAGATGTTCAACTTACTTGCTTTTATTATACTCAAATTCGATGTGCAGGCAATCTTCAATTCCAACTTCCATTTGTAGATGAAGTTTGATATTTGTTAAAAATTAAATATTATGAATGAAATCCTTAGTTATAAAAAGCGCGCCTGAGGCGTGAGGCGCAAAAAAAATCGCCTCCAAGGGCCGAGGCGGGGCGAGGTACAGGAGGCCCGCCTCGGGGGCTTGTCGTTTGAGGCGTGAGGCGAGCGCCTTTGCACCTTTTGTAGTTAGAAAAAATAACACGTGTTTTTTAATTAAAATATCGATTATTAATTTTCCCCTTTCCCCCTGAGTGCAGTCTTAACAAATGGCTGAGCAATGAATGACAATTTAATTGACAGGCACAAAAAGCCTGTTGATACTCTCCATGTATGTCGATGCTTGTTACTTGGGTTTAAAAACGCCATTTAAGTCGAAGTTTTTTTATATTAATTATTAGAATATTTGATTTTAAGGTTGTTTAAAATTTACGTAGAAAATATTATTATCTTTTAGCATTTATAATATAATTATCATGTTTTTAAGTATGGTGTTGATTTATAAATTTTTAGGATAAAAAGGGCGCCTCTCCTATGAAAGGCTTGCACCTTCGCCTAGCGCCTCGGCTCCAAGGACCATTAGCAAATGATGAAATGATCGATGTAATGTTCATAAGAATTGATTTAGATACCGATCAAAATTACAATGCAATCACCATAAAAGTATTAAAATAAATGCACTAACCTTGATGCTATTGTCGATTGATGGAGGTGGAGAATAATTACGAACCTGATACACATAAACCAAGAAAAAGATAATTTTCTAAGACCACAATACCAACAGACTGTATACGGCCATATAGGCATTTAAGTTCTGCCTTTACTAGCACACGTAAGACTTTGTATGTCTTACTTGCATAATGATGTCAGTGCATATGAGAGTGAAGTGTCATGGTATGCTGAAAGAGATCCGAGAAAAAAATTGAAGAGAAAAGAATGAAAGTATGTAGGTGCTTCTTACCATAAAGTCCTGGTATTCCACTATGCTTCCACCATAATTACGGCTAACTGTTACTTTCAGGACATACCTGATGAAAGCAAATAGTCAAACTATTATAGGATTAGTTGTCACAATATAGCCTCAAATCACCAGCCTCGTCATCAGACAAACAAAACTAAAAACCCTTTCAGAATTTCAAAATTATAATCTTTTAATGACATATCAGAATTTCAAACTAAAAACCACTCCATTCAAATTGACCGGAAGAAAAAAGAACAAAACTCTATCTTCAAAGAGTTCAAGTAGTGAGTAGCATACCTGAGCCGCACATTAACACCACTATAAGTTTCGTACGGCATTTCAACAGTAGAAAATTCAAATGGGTAAGTTTTTCTTTCATATAATTACCCAGGGACATCCAACTCACGTACTGCAAATATCAGGAATATACAGAAGAAAAGCAAAAGAGAGAAGGTATAAAAAAAAAAACAACCAATAGTCTACAAGAACTTATTATATGCGAAAACTTTTTTCATGCTCATTTTGAGCCTCTTAAAGAGTGAAAATCATATATAATAAACTGCAAAGCACAAATTGAACTCTTAAGCTCTTATTTTCAACCCCATCCATGCCGCATGCAATTAATGGAAATAATTCCTGAAGTTACTTAAAGAACATCTAAACAATTTCCAGGCAAAGGAAACAAAAGTAAGGCCAGTCAGACTACAGTACTCACCAAGAGAGGTGAAGTCGTAAAAGTTGCCTCTGTCAAAATACATCTCTGAAAAGCAAAATCAAAGTTCACGTAAATCCATTTCAACAAGAAACAACACTCTTAAATGTTCAACCTTATTCTTTCTACCACATAAGAATGATATTTAAACTTGGAACGAAACAGTGAACAAGGAGCACGGACCGACCTATTTGACCAAGGAGTTCAACCTTCACACCATTAGGTTCAATTTTCTTCCCTTGAAGTGGTTCTATGGAAATCTGAAGGCAAAAAAGATAGAAAAATCATCAAACATTTTAAGATTGATAACAGTATATTTAAAGCTATAAATACAAAACTCAATTCCTATGAGCCTCAATCTGTTTGAAATAAATACCTTGCCAGCAACATTTTCTTGACTTTGGAAAAGCGGTACCATAACCGTTTGGCCATTTTCCTTTTTCATTGGGACCTAACCACATAACAAAAATCCAGTTTCCAGAACTATGACTCGTGAAAATTTGGATAAACAAATCACAAAGATTAAAACATAAAAATTGAATTTGCAATCCAAACGAGACTAAAACCTTAGATGATCTAGAAGCATACCTGCTTGCGAGTTTTTGCATCGGAAAATGTGATCAAGATATTACACGCTTGCTTGAAAGCTCCAAGCAGGAAATTCTAATTTAAAAAAATTAAGAAATCCGAATTGCATTCAATAGGGGCATATTAGAGTCTAACTCGAAATCCAGTCAAAGTAAACAAATAAAATAAAAGCAGGGTCTCACCATGCTGTTACTGTTCAATTCTTGTAAAGAACTGGGGAAATAGACTGATTGAGATCGGAAACTGCAACAAGAATCGGAAACCCTAGACAGCAGCGACAAAACCGAGGTGGGCGAGGAAGGGGAACTCGACCACTTTGAGTATTTGACGGTTAGGAAACGGAAGCAAAGATTGGCGTCCACCACTAGTACCAAACTCGTTGTCGCCGTCGCCACAAAACTAAATAATATGGGCCTAAATTTTCCGGACTCGAGTGGTCCAATACACTTGAACTATCCGCCTCTTAAGTCTTAACAAATTAAAATAAAGGTAAAATACTTAAATTATCACCTAACTTTGCACTCTAACCTAGTTTGGTCACTGAACTTTAAAAACTACCAATTCACTCATTAAACTTTATATATTGACCTATTTTGATCACTTGACATGAATTATTTTATTATTATTTTATCATGATATGTCATTTTTATTAATATTAAATGCCAAATAATTTAAAATTTAAAAAATATTAAACCCCCCCACAACAGCCCCCCTCTTCACCATCTCGCCATCTCCTCAATCACAACAACCCCTTCTTCGCCATCTTCTCAACCACAACAGCCCGCCTTTTTCACCATCTCTCCGCTACTTGGTCTGATCTCTGCACCATCTTTGCTCCCTTCTTGTTGTAAAAACAGTCTTCATCTCATGTTTGGGGCCAATACTGATGTTGTAACTGTTGAGTGTTTGATTCAAGCCTTTTGAATAGATGGAAAAGCTTCAAAACGTTTCGAGCTTCTTCAACAAATTTTGGATACAATTGGTTTTCAAAAATTGATTGTTGCTTTCTGTAAGATGAAGGATTATGGCAGAGTATCTGAACTTCTTCACATAATAATTATTGCGAATCATTTTCCGGATATTTATACATTTTAATGGACTCTGTAAAAACAAAACGTGGATGGGGATTTTCAATGATCTCAAGGATAGAGGGTATGCTCCGAATAGGGTCACGTATACAACAATGATTCATGGACTATGTAAGATCAGTAATCTTGAAAAAGTCAAAAAGCTTTGGTTTGAGATTATTAATAAGGGAATGCTTCCAAATGAGCACACTTATAATACACTGCTTTATAAAGGCAAAGAGGCTATATAAGGAGATGCTCGAAAAAGATTATGGTGAAACAACCGTGAATTACAATACCATGATTGCAGGGTTTTGTTTACATGGTAAGACAGAAGAGGCTTATCTTTTATTTGAACAAATTCCTCGAAAGGGCATTGCTCGTGATATAATTACATTCAATAATTTGATCCAGGCCTTTTGCATGAAAGGAAAAGTCGTTGAGAGTCTATATCTATTTGTCGTGCTAGTCACATCGAAGAAGCTAAAAGTTTGTCGAATGATATGCAAAGTAGGGGTGTAGAATTGAAAGTTTGTACTCGCGATCACGTTGTTGCTGAATTATGCAAGCAAGGATATGTTGCTGAGGGAATAGAATGATTCAGAGAGATGCTGAAAAATCAACTGAAATCGCAATAAAAGACTCTCGAGAAACTGGTTTGGTGTCTCTCAAAAAGAGATAGGCTTGATGATTCTTTACTTGTTTTAGATTTTATGTTTAGACTAGGCTATGCACTCAAAATCATCATATGCCATTCCATTGTTACTAAGTTTTGCCAAAGGAATGCTCATCTTGTAGAACCATGCTTAGATGAGGTCCTAGAAATAAGTTAAGCAAAGCATTTCCGGTCATTTATTGTAATGCTTATATTCTATGTTTTTTGGACTCAGAGATGACTGTTGGATACGAATATGTATCTAACATTGGTCTGCTCAAATTTTTTTTCTTTTTTTTATATATTTGGAGAATCATAACTTATATCCATGTTTCAAATGTGTTGGATATGAGTGTGGAACATGGGTATTTTAGGGGAAATAAAGAGTCGAAGCAACAGAGTTTGCATTCAATGAAATGGCAAAGAGAATTGATACAAGTTTCAGATATAAATCAAAGAAAACAAAAAGTGGATATTTATACATTTCAATGCTTCTTCGACATGAGTTGGGTGCCACCAGAAAAAATGATTGTATTTTGTGCACCAAAATTATCCCCTCTAATAGACAAGCTCCATTTTAAATCATTTGGCGGAGAGATGGTGAAGAAGGCAGGCTGTTGTGGTTGAGGAGATGGCGAGCTGTTGTGGTTGAGGAGATGACGAGATGGTGAAGAAGGCGGGCTGTTGTGAGGGTTTTAATATTTTTTAATTTTAAATTATTTGGCATTTAATATTAATAAAAATGACATATTAGGATAAAACTAATAATAAAATAGTCCATATCATCAATGTGTCACCAAAATAGGTCAATATATAAAGTTCAATGAGTAAATTGGTCGTTTTTAAAGTTTAGTGACCAAAATAGGTCAGAGAGCAAAGTTGTGTGATGATTTAGGTATTTTATCCTTAAAATAATTGTTTTAGGAATAATTAAAAATAGACATTATTTTTGGGTAAATTATGTAAATTATCACTGAACTTTACTCTTAAACCTATTTTAGTCACTGAAGTTTTAAAACTTTGAACTTACTGAAATTTAGATGTTGAACATTTTTTATCACTAAAAGTTTAGACATTGAACTTTTTTGTCACTCTAAACTCCATACGGCCGTGGATGGTGGTCGTTCGGTCCCAAATTTCACTACTCACTTGTCTTGGCCCCTTAAGTCTAAATTCGACCTCTATTTTGCTGGAAAATGCTCTTAAGTTCACAAATCGACCAAAAACCTCTTGGTTTCCTCTCGTTGATCTTCCTCCCGCAGTCGAATTGAGCCTGTTTCTCACTATGTTGCTTTTCTCGTGTCGATGAAGTTTTCCACCATTCGGATCTTAGAGAAATTCCTTCCTTCGTTGATAAATGGACTACGACAAAAAGTTAACGGAAGAGTGACAAAAAATGTTCAATGTCTAAACTCCAGTGAGTAAATTAATCGTTTTAAATTTTTAGTGATCAAAATAGGATTGAAAGTAGAGTTCAGTGATGATTTACGTAATTTATCATTATTTTTTGAGATTGAGTTGCATTTACATGAGATATTTTTAAATTTTAAAACATAAATGGGTTATTTATATATAATGATAACTTAAAGTTTATATGAAATTTAAAAAGAACTTTATAAAATGTTTTTCTTTTCAAATTTTTGAAAAACTACTTTATTTAAATTTACGTGTGATTCTAAGGTGAGGCACCCTTAGGCTGAGGCTAAAATAAGGCAGATTTACACCATTTACTAAATTGGTAAGGATTTGTGTAATTTTTACCCAAATGATAAGAACTTAGGTTATAATATAAAAATTTGTGTAATTACACAAATTCTTACCTAAGGCAAAATTTACACAAATTCTTACCAAATTGATAAGAATTTATGTAGTTACATAAATTCTTACAAAAAAAGATAAATTTTATATAATTACATAAATTCTTACAAAAATAATAATAAATTATATAATTACACAAATTCTACCTTATTTTAGCCCCATATTAAATGGCCTCATTTTAGAAATTCTATAAATTCACGTGGTCCTACTGGCTGCGAAAAGTTAAAGGTTGGTAGGATGGTTGCCCTACTCATAAAATAATATGATTCTTTAAATCTTTTAACTTTTTTTATGAAATTTAATTTAATAAAATGGTAAAATTACATTCAGAGCCTCTAAGATTTTGCAATTCGATTTTTCTGCAAAACGCAATCCATGCCTTCACATATTAAATAGTTTTATGGTTTTTTTATTCTATTAACACTGAATGGAATAAATATCCTTAGTTTTAAGTATAATTAATAAAACATTAATGTAAAATTTAACTGATCACATACATTAACTGAAATTTATTTAAAGTTCAATGTTAATTTAATTAATTTTTCCACACGAATGAAAGAAGCCATGGCAAAAATGAAAATACAACATAAGTTCAGGACTCAATTGATAACAAATGAACTGATGGCTCGGAAATGAAAAAAAATGAGGAGACAACAGTATCCTCATTGAGCTACACTGTGCTCGAGGACAGCTTCGTAAATTTCGAAGATTATATGGACGTTTTGGCAATCCATCAACATAAGTAGTGCTAGAACTCTAGAAGCGAGTGGTTTGATTTGGCACTTTGCTGTATGCGCTTGTGAGGCCCGAAAGCTGAAACCTTTTATTTTTATTTCTTTTTATCGTGAACTCTCTTTCTTCTAATTTTTAGTTTTTTTTAGAATATTTGTTTTGGTAGCTTTCTTTGTGGGTTTTTCAGATCTAATGGTTTGGGAATTTTGGTGTTTTGGTTGGTTGGCATGGCAGAGGTGAAGAATGGCTTCAGATCCAAAGGTGCACACTTTCGAGGAGGTTGCGACCCACAACAAAACCAAAGATTGTTGCCTCATTATTTCTGGGAAGGTCCGACTCCGATCTTTCTCTCTCTTTTGTTTCATTAGAAGGATTGTTTACTCTTCTTTTCCTATTTTGAGCTGTTTTTATTTGGGCTGATTCAATTGTAAGTTTCATTGGGTCGGATATGGATATGGTGTTTGTCTGAAATCAAAATTTCTCATGCATTCGGAGATGGAAGAAGAAGAATGAATCTTTTAGTTCAATGTGTTTGTTTGTTTGTCTGAATGAATGAATCTTTTTACCGTATATCAAACAATCATAATTGAGATTTCTGTGTGTGTAGGTGTATGATGCAACTCCATTCATGGAAGATCATCCCGGAGGTGATGAAGTTTTGCTGTCGGCAACCGGTAAATTCTTGCGATGGATTTTGCATTTGGTTCTTTAACCTGTATTTGGTAGTTTGATCATATTCCACTGATTTTTCAGGCAAGGATGCCACGAATGATTTTGAAGATGTGGGTCACAGTGATTCTGCCAGAGAAATACTACATAGGCGAGATTGATTCGAAAACTGTCCCGGCAAAGCGCACCTACCTTCCACCACAGCAAGCCACATACAATCCTGATAAGACCCCCGAGTTTGTCATTAAGATCCTACAATTTCTCGTCCCCCTCTTGATTCTGGGCTTGGCTATTGCGGTACGTCACTACACTAAGAAAGAGTAGGAGTTTAGGTGTTTTAAGGGGAGAAGTGGTGTGTTTTAAGGGGAGAAGTGGTGTGTCGAACTGAATACTAATTCATAATGTGGTCCGTTGAGCATCTTTGAGCCCCCATTTATGTCAGTAGGGAGACAAGACAATGTTTTAGTATTGTTGGATTTTAAAAGCAGGAGCATGGTTTTCCTTCCTTGTATATTCCTACTTGTTAAATGACGACTTACTTGTTAAATGTTAAAACCCATAAATTATTACATCGGGCCCGAACTGGCCAGCCCACATTCTAAGAAACCCTAACCCATATTAGATATTAGAACCCTGATGCCCCATTTCATCTTGCGCAGCTGCACGAGGACCGTTGGATTAGATCTGGATCCAAAGGCCACGGTTGAAGCATGAAGACCCCTCATCTGCCGCGTGAGGTCCACGCGCGGGCTGTTGGATTATCCACTCGCACGTGTGAAACACGTGCAAGGCCAACCATCTTCTCCAGGCCATGTGGCGCGATCCTAGACCGCTACATCAATTTTGAGGTCCCATCTCAGCCGCCCAATCTTCGAGCGATCCTAGCCGTTGGATCAGATCTGATCCAACGGCCAGGGATGCGTCTGCCAAGAGATCACCTCCACCATGCCTCTGCCGCACCACCAGCACCAACCACCGTACTCAGATACACCAGAAAACACAAGGAATACAAGCTATGTCAGTATCATTTCAAATCCAACAAAATATATATGTATTTTATAGTACTTTCTATCGAAACATCTGAGAGGATATATGTATGAAAGGTTGTAAGAACAAGGCATTATCAAGTAACCAGTTGTATTAGTCTTTAATAAAAACAAAAATTTTCAGGGTAATCCGCTTTTTCCTTTTTCATGCATGCGTAAATCAAGAGTGATATAGCAGAAAAATAAAAAGAAAATTTCTTTACCTGAGTCAGCTCGAGTCTTGCCGGCGATGAACCCTCGGGGGTAAGCCGTTTCGGTGAGGGTTTATCTTGGTTTTAAAATAAAGGCTTTGGGTAAAAGGGGAGTGTGTTCATAGGGGTTTTTTGGTTCAAATGAGTGGTCTGGGTGGCCTGAAGTGCTGGTCTGGGAAGGCTCGAGGCGGCCGAGCCTCGCCTGAGCACGTCGGTGTTGAAGGATTTTATATTTTTGGGGGGGGGAGTGTTTCCTGGAAAAACAGAGAGCATGAGAGCCCTTTTTCTTTATCCTAAAAAATGAGAAAAAGAAGGAAAGAGGGGGCTGGATATCGGTTTTATAGAGGGAGGGAAATAAAAAAATGGGCCAATAACGTCATAAATCCCCCCGCGTTCTTGAGATTTTCATTTCTGTCTCGCCGGAAGGGATATTTGCAACCCCAGTCCCCCTCTTTTTTGAAAATATTTCAATTTGGTCCCCAAATAAACCGATTTCAGATTTTAAATGGTGAAATTACCTCCCAGTCCCACCGCGTTTTTGAAATTTTCACTCTGAGCTCGCCCCTTGGCCCAATTACATGTTTAGTCATTTTAAGTCGCGTCTGGTTTATAATTTCGTCCCTAAATCATGTCTTCATTGCTCTAATTTCTGTCATTTCTGTTTCATTTTATTATATTTTAGTCCTCTGTTGTAATCAATTATGTCTCTCGTTTTTGTTATTTTATGATTTTATGTCATGTTTATTTTGTTCATCACCTTAATATAAGTTTATGTATCATCTTTGTTTTTGTTTTTGGAGTTGTTGCTTTTTTGTTTTAATTTGTCCAACCGTATGATGTATATATGCTCGTTTAAATATTGTGTTTTAGTTTGGTTATCATGTTATATTTATGCCATGATTTATGTATATAAGTTTGTTATTTATGTGTTTATTTGATCTTGAAGCATGATAGGAAGTTACGTACCCTATTATATGTCTGATTTAGTTTCATGTAAAATTGTGGTGTCTAGATTTTAGTATTTATTTGATGCTTTTGATTCTAGTATTATGTCTAAGTTTGTTGCCTTAGTCCGTTAGTTTAATATCGTACATTATCCATGTCATGTATGCGATATAGTTGGGGATTACTTTAATATGTTTAAGCATGATAGGTTTTTTCCTTATTTAGAAGCTTTATTCCTTTTTTTTCTGCTCACATATCTTATTAGTATTGTTTAATTTTGTGTCGTTCCTTGTATGTTTTAAAACCATGTGATGTATACGCATGTTTTGAAATTATTTGCTAAGATCGCATAAAAGATATATATAAATTGTCAATGCGGTGCCCTTTTATTCGAGCGTAAACGGGGCCAGTATTAAGCGTAGTGATAGTGGTTGGGCGTTTGCTCTCGGATAACGGGGCCTTTAAAATCTACTCGTACTTATAACCAAGTTTTAAATTAATCGTCACTTTAATACGGAAAGTCTAATATTAATAAGGCGGTAATTATTAAAGTATCAATTTTGGGTGGTGTAGGGGTGCTGATCTTTCCCCATCCGTAACCGACTCCCGAACCCAAAGTTTTCAAAATCTCTGGTTTTTATGGTGTCCGAGCTACCTAAGTGGCCGGTGGCGACTCTATTTTCAAAATAAAATACGTTTTTTTAAAAACCCCACGATGATTTTTAAAATACCTGAAATACCACAAACACCTCAAAACACTTTGAAACCTCGTTTTTTTAGCATAAAAGGATATCGCTACAGATGGCGACTCTGCTAGGGACATTTTTTTTGTTTTTTCAAACAAAATAAAGTGAGTCGAGCTTTTTAAATAATTACCGCTTTATTAATATTAGAAATTCCAAATTAAAGTGACTATTAAACTAACATTTGGTTATAATTGCGCGTTTATTTTGACGCATTTAAAATATGGCATATAAACCCATTTTTTTAAGTGGGGGAAAATGCTAATGCTTTCGTGGAGATATCGTTCTCCCGTGTAGGCCTAGCAAGTACCTTCGGGGCTCGAGTACCTTATGCTTTCGTGAGGATATCGTTCTTTCGTACAGGTATAAGCGAATGGGTCATCCTGAATTGAACCCGGTTAAAAGGAGCCTATAATGGGTAATGATCAGGGGCCTTGCTACTCTTAGTAGGGGACAACAAGGACAATTTGGGTACCTCATAGAATCAAGACTGCATGTAGAGAATACATAGAAACCCACCCTTTTAGAGCCATGTGGATAACCTTAGGTGTTTTAGACGGGATAAATAGGGTTGTTTTGTGTGTTTATTCTATTTAATCCGTCCGTTTATTTATATATTTATTAATTTTATCCGATACTGACTTGTTTTCTTTTTTGCTTTTGCTTTTTTCATACATTATTGCATTTGCATTACATAAAGGTACTGGATCAAGTGGTTTACCCGATCAGAAAGTCTTTCACCATGGAAAAAAGGTATCTTAGGAAAGAAGAGCTTAACTTGTCAGTCAGGCATTGGTCAGAGGTCAATCAGAAGGCCCAAGGGGACAGTTTGCCGAGCGAGCGCATAGTAGCAGGTACACCTACGTGAGTCTCCAACAGAACAACTTATGGGATCTTCAAAGCATCTGGGAAGGATGGGACCGAAGACTACAATACATGTTCTGCGATAGTTATGGTGACATTGCACGACTGTTATACGTTCGGGTTAACCAGCCCTCTGCTCTGAGCTATTTTTCAGTTCTAGAATCCTGCCTTTTGCTGCTTCACCTTCAATGGACAGGACTTGATGCCTACAGTAGAAAATGCAATGCCTTACTTAATCAGAAGAACGTTCAGGAAGATTGGATCTACGCAAAACCTCAGAGGAGTCAGAATTACACTTCGAAGCTCAAAACCTTTGCCGGAATAAGTGGCAATTAGGTTAATTACCTGATTCAACTTCGAGGATACAATATAGTCTTTGCATGGGAGAATATTCGAGACATCATACCTGTACATCCAGACGAGGGGCAGAAGATAAACCTATTTGCCTTGGGAATATATGGTTTGGTGATCTTTTTGAGAGCTCTTGGGAACATTGATGTAGCCATTCTGGACCTGTTTGAGCGTATGAAACGGAGGGCGAACCCAGTACCAGCGATCTTGGCCGAGACCTTTATTTCTTTAAATGCCAGTCGAAAGCACGAAGAAAGACGTTTTCGAGGATGTGCACAACTATTACAGGTATAGATTCAGATCCACATGTGGAAGACACCGACGAGGGTCCTACCTGGGATATCTTTCTAAGGCTTTTCGCCCTTACAGGAGTACTTAGCAAAAAAGTGGCGAGAAAACTTGAAGACGAAGAGATGGTCTAGTTTCTTCAAGAATATTCAAGATGAAGACATAGTATGGAGAGTTCCGTGGCTCGGTAGAGTTAATTACTTCTTGTACAGTTGCGGTGATTACGACTGGTTGATGATGTTGGGGCTACATGGTGGGATTACTTGTGCTCCGTTTCTGGTGTCCCGACAGTTCAGATCACGACAGTTTGTTCCTAATACGTCCGGATTGAGCCAAAGTGAATTTTCTTTCAAAAGTGAGTTCAAGGAAAGAGTTCAGACTATCATGAGGGCTTGGGACCATTGTTACCGGATCAGAGTGGAAGGAGACACCGAGCGTATGACCATTTTGGACTACGATCTTTGGAGGCGTTTGAGGATTTATGATAAGATTCCAGAACCCGATCAAGGGACCAGTTGTGTCACTTGAGGAGCTTACGAGGGTAGTACTGTCTGAAGATGATATTTTACGGAACGAACTCGAAGAAATCAAGAGGAAGATGGAGACCCAACAGATTCAGCATGCGGGTGAGCTTTATAAAGTGAGCTTAGAGGTCGACGAGCGGGACGTGATCATTAAGCAATTGAAGAAATTGAATGCGGATTTGAGCGAGAAGAACGTTCTTTACTAGAATGACACCCTCCTACTCTAAGCGAAAGTACAGAAGGCTAGTCGAAGTTAGTTCATAGCCGTGGAAAAGGAAAGGATGAATGGTATCCGTTTGGTGGAAGAAGAACGAGAGATCGGCAAGCGAGCAATCGAGAAAGAGATAGAAAGTTGCAGGTTAGGTATCGAGGAGGAAACACGGTCTTTCAAGAAGGCCATCGATCAAGAGAAGGAAAGAACTAGGCAAGAGGTCAACAAAGGAAAACAAGCAGTCAGCTACAAAAGAGAGAACATCGCCGTTTGGAAAAGAAGGTCCATGGGTAGCAGAAATAGACTGTTAGAGATGCAAAGATTGTATGACGACACCATCCAAAGCCTGAATCAGAGCCAAAGTCATAATGTCGAGTTAGAGGGAAGGTTGGCAGAATTAGAACACTCCTTTCAGACTTACCGTTTGAGGAATGGCTTCATTGAACTACAAGAAAGGGAGCGTGAAGTAGGCACGTTGCGAGCCCGGATTGAGTCGCTTGAAGTAACTGTTCAGGATTATAGGGAAAGAATCAGAGTATTCGAAGAGGCTACAGCCAGAGGAGACAATTATTGGCGAAGAAGACTGCGTGATACTGCCCGGATGGTGCAGGATATGGACCAATATTATGCGAACCTAATGGTGGACATACAGCGAGTCGCGAGGCATGTTAGTGACTTAGCTGCCGAAGCTGAAGCACTCCGACCTTTCGTAGCCGCATGCATGGAAGAAGCACCCAGGTTCATCAAGCTGCTCAGGGCTATTGGAAAGTTAAAGGATAGAGTTAGAGCTTATCTGTAGGACTCTGTGTTGTAATTAGGACTCTTTTGTATTAGGAACCCTCCTTTTGTAATATGAACTCTATTGTAATCTAGATCTTTTAATTCCCGTGGAAGTAGTTCAAAAGGGTGATTACCAGCGGAATCAGTACCTTTATTTGCATACATTCTTGCATTGCATCATTATATATGTATTTTTTTGCAATCATATTAATATTATAAATATTATGGCAGTGTGAAAATAGAAGTTAAGTCGCAATGAAGACCTTACCCAACTACAAAGCAAGCTCATGGAAGACAGGATAATTAGTCTAGAGAAAGGACAGAGAGATCTGGAAGCAAGATTTGATGAGGCCCAGATAAGCCTCAGTGACCAGATTGCTCAGTCACAAGCGTCGATAGTGTCCGACATAACTACGTTGTTGGCTAAGAGCCTTAGAAAAAGAGTCGAATGAGAAGTCGCCCAAGAGCCGGAAGGTACCCTAGCTCACAGTAAGGTTCAACTGACTACGCCAAATCTGGCCAGAAGGGTATAAATCGACCCTGCTGGGATGTCTGCTAATCTTCAGGTAGGAGCATCTGAGAATCAACCCATTGACATGGAAGCACTCTACGAGGATGAGGTGCCAGACCTGAACTTGGTCGAAAGGATCGGGAGAGAGGTAGAAAAGAAGTAGGAATGGAGGTTTTGCCTCATGGAGGAAAAATTTAAAGCCCTGCAAACTATGGAAGAATCAGGAAGCGACGTCAATGACTTGAGTCTGGTATCCGACCTTGTCCTGCCACCAAAATTTAAAACATCGGAGTTCGACAAATACGATGGAACCACGTGTCATTCCACGCACGTAACAATGTATTGCAAGAAGATGGTTACCTACCTCAAGGATGAGAAACTATTAATTCACTGTTTCCAGGACAACCTGACTGGGGCGGTGCTGCGGTGGTATACCCAGTTGAGCCGAGTAAACATTAAAACCTGGAAGGATCTTTCAAGAGCATTCATCGACCAATACAAGCACGTGACGGACATGACACCCAGCAGAATTATGCTAGAAAATATGGGGCAGAAATCCAACGAAAGTTTGCGACAGTATGCCAGAGGTGGCGAGAAGTGGCCGCCCAGATTCAGCCACCCCTCCCCGAACATGAAATCACGCATTTATTTGTTAATACTCTGAAGGGGACACTGTTTGATTGCATCATTATAACACAACTCAGAGTTTTGCTGATTTAATTAGGACCAGGGAGTCCCTTGAATTGGCAATCAAGAGCAGTAGGATTGATAGCGGGGAAAGTTCTCGGAAGTACAATAAAAAGAATGAGGTGAACACTGTCAGTACTTACACCGCCCCAAAGAATTTTACAGTCTCACAGCCGCATGTGTATACTGGAAAGGCACAAAACTCGAACCAAAGAGGGGAGAGAACCCTGAGAAAAGAGAAAGAGAGGTAAACTTTTACTCAATTACCCGTTTCGTACTCTGAGCTTTGCTCTCAGTTGTATGAAGCAGATCTGGTCCGTCCATACTATGTTACTCCGTTTAAACCGTCATTCCTGTCCTAGTATAACCCGAACACGCATTGCGATTATCACGGTGGAGCCCCTGGTCATCCCACAGAAAACTGCCTTGCTTTCAAGAAGCTCGTACAGAGCCTAATCGATTATGGGATACTAAAGTTCGAAGAACCAAGTGTAGCTGCTAACCCATTGCCTAATCACGGAAATAGGGGAGTTAATGCTATTAAGGA
Source organism: Hibiscus mutabilis (assembly GCA_019671005.1). Classification (NCBI taxonomy): domain Eukaryota; kingdom Viridiplantae; phylum Streptophyta; class Magnoliopsida; order Malvales; family Malvaceae; genus Hibiscus; species Hibiscus mutabilis. The sequence goes on from CM033749.1 coordinate 29,337,326, forward strand.
GTACCCACTAGGAAGGTTAAGGAGAATGTGTCAGAAATCAAGTCTCATTTGCGGTGGATATTTCAGCAATTGTGCATGGCCCACTTGATCGACAAGGGCATGGTAATAGTACAGAAGGGATGTAGAGCATACTGTGAATTCCATCAGGACAGAGGACACGACATCCAATAGTGCGACGAGTTTAAGAGATTGGTGCAATAATTGATGAATGAAAAGCAAATAAAGTTCTTTGAAGAGCCTATGGGAAGGAAGGGGTCAGACGTACATATGACAGACAGCCCCAACATTAAATACGAGAGAGACTGACCTTATGTCATATCCTCCAGGCCAAAGGGTACAAGTTCTTCCCAAGGAGAAACTACTAAGGTGACTCCTAAGATCATCATCTCAGCACCATCCCCGTCCCCATTCAAAGATATACAACAAACTCCCTGGAATTATACTGTGAATATGACCATACTAGAAAAGCCAGAATCTGGTGAGGTAAAAGAGCAGAAGGTTGAAGAAGAGCCTACACCGAAAGACAAGCAAGACAAGAGTGATGTGAATATTGGTGAGGTGGGCCACTTCACGAGGAGCGTCAGATGTTACTCCTCGGAGACCTTGAAGGCTGCTGAAGTGACCAAAGATAAAGGAAATGATACATCGATTACCCCCGCGCAGATATTCGGTGAGGAACCACCCCCAAAGATAAATGAACCAGTAACCAAGGCTCAGGCCAAAGAATTTCTAAAACTTCTGAGACATAGTGAATACAATATAGTGGAACAACTACGAAAGCAACTGGCAAGGATTACAGTGCTAGAGTTGCTCTTGAGTTCAGAAAAACACCTTGAGACACTCTTAAAAGTACTAAACCAGACTTTTGTACCCCAAGACATTTCTGTATCAAAGTTGGACATGATAGTGGGGCATATCACCACCTATAACCATATAACATTCAGTGATGATGAGATCCCTGAAGGAGGAATGGGGTCCATCAAGGCTCTCAACATCACAACCCACTGCAAGGGTATGAGTTACCGGGGGTATTGATTGACAACGGGTCAGGACTGAACGTACTACTTATGGTGACTCGGCAAAAGCTACCAATAGATAATTCTCACCTAAAGCCCTATCATAACTCTGTGAGAGCCTTCGACGGCACACAAAGAGGAATACTTGGAAAGATTGAGGTGCCTCTATTGATTGGGCTGACTGAGTATGTGATCGACTTCGTGGTGATGGACATAAAACCATCCTACAGCTGCTTATTGGGAAGGCCATAGATCCACTATGCAGGAGCCGTCCCCTCATCACTGCATCAGAAATTAAAGTTCGTGATCGAAGGCAAGTTGGTCACAGTGGAGGCTGAGCAAGAGATCATTGCTTTGGTGACATCAGATGCCCCCTACATTCAAAATGATGAGGATGCCACAGAATGCTCTTTTCGAGAATTAGAGCTGGTGAACGCCATATTCATCGCAGAAGGTAATCAGATCCCCGCCCCAGGTTATCTAATTGCACCAAGATGACCATTGGTGAAACTTTGGGCCGATGAGCCAAAGCAGAAATAGGGCTAGAAAGAAGATTGCTAGAGAGCCTACGAGCTAGGAGTGTAATAACTAAGAAGGACCGTTTCGGGCTGGTTACAAACCAAGTATCCAGCAAAGAAAAGAAGAATACAAGAAAAAAGAAGAACAGAGAAGAGCCAAGTTTAAGGGAGAGGACATTTCATGGAGTCCAATGTATTTCCCTAGTTTGAAAAATACTTTTGTCTATTGAGGATTCTGCCGACCAGGACATGAGGTCGAAGAAGCAATTAAGGAAAATGACATACTCAACGAGAAAGAAATGTTTAGTGAATCACTCGAGGGGATGTCCATCAACATGGTAGCTGGAAATGACCAAGTCAGCAGTATGTTGACCAGCACCTGCCCCTGGCGCCCCGGGGAAACTCTTGATAACTGGAGCCACATTGATCTACCTGTGGTTTTTAGAACTAGATCAGAGTAATGCTCCCAATCAACCTTTTTGTTTTGGCCCATAAACAATGGGGATCTTTTGCATAGGGCACCTATGTTAACCTTTTGTTTGAAATGAAAAGATATCTTCCCCGTTTTCTCAAATGGCAAACATCTCATTTATTTCAGTTATTCATTATTCATATTCATTCACCTCATATAAAACCATTCTCTTCCCAGTACATTTGTTCTTATTTAATGCAGGTCTCCCATAATTAACAGTATGAATGATGCTAAATCCAATCCTGAAGTAGATTTTGAATGCCCCGAGATCTCAGCAGGAATCCAAGAAGAGGATGATGAGATAGAATGCGAGGTCCCTGCAGAGCTGGTGAGGATGATGGCCAACGAAGAGAGGCAAATCATGCCCCACCAAGAAGAAACAGAAGTTGTAAACTTGGGGACTGAAGAAGAGAGAAAAGAAGTAAAGATCGGGACTACATTTTTCTCGAAAACCAGGCACGAACTGATAGCCCTACTCCAGGAATTCAAAGATGTTTTTGTGTGGACTTATCAAGATATGTCGGGTTTGAATACTGATATAGTGGTACAAAAACTACCGACGAAGCCAGAATGTAAACCAATACAGCAAAAACTCAAGAGAATGAGATTGGATATGTTGTTAAAGATCAGAGAAAAGGTAAAAATAGTTTGATGCTGGCTTCTTGGAAGTGGCCAAGTACCCTAAATGGGTTGCAAACATTGTGCCAGTACCGAAGAAGGATGTGAAGGTCCGTATGTGTATAGATTACAGGGATCTCAACCGAGCTAGCCCTAAAGACAACTTTCCTCTACCACATATTGACACGCTGGTTGACAACACCGCGAGACACTCATGGTTATCATTTATGGACGGCTTCTCGGGGTACAATCAGATAAAGATGGACTCAAACAACATAGAGAAAACTACATTCGTGACCATGTGAGGTACTTTTTGCTACAAGGTAATGCCTTTCGGGCTCAAGAACGCAGGAGCGACTTATCAAAGAGCGATAGTGACTCTATAGCTACAAAGAAATAGAGGTATACGTGGATGATATGATCACTAAGTTTCAAACAAAAGAAGAGCACTTGAAGAACTTGAGAAAACTATTCCAAAGACTGAGGAAATACCAGCTAAAGCTTAACCCGACCAAATGCACATTTGTCGTTACATTTGGAAAACTCTTGGGGTTCGTAGTGAGCAGAAGAGGGATTGAGATTGATCCAGATAAGGTAAAATCCATCTAGGATCTCCCACCGCCCTATATTCAGAAGGAAGTTCGTGGTTTCCTAGGGAAGCTAAATTATATCTCCCGTTTCATCTCCTAGTTAACTGATAGGTGTGACCCAGTCTTCAAACTACTTAGAAAGAATAATCCCGGTGTCTGGGATGAGGAATGTCAAGAGGCCCTAGAGAATATCAAAAGATACTTGACGAACTCTCTAATTTTAGTCGCGCCGGTACTAGGAAGGCCTTTAATCCTCTACCTAACAATCTTTGAGAATTCAATAGGTTGCGTATTGGGGCAACACGATGAGGCTAGGAAGAAGGAGCGAGTCATCTACTACCTAAGCAAAAAGTTCAATGATTGCAAGACACGATACCCGCCAATTCAGAAGCTATGTTGTGCTTTGGGCCACCAAAAGGCTTAAGTAGTACATGCTATACCATACCACATGGTTGATATCTAAGCTAGACCCCTTGAAGTTCCTAATGGAAGCACCGGCATTAATATGGAGGATGGCCCGTTGGCAGATGCTCTTATCCGAATTCGACATTATGTATGTAAGCCAGAAAACAGTGAAGGGAAGAGCCATAGCGGATTTCCTAGCTAGCCGTGCTTCGGATAATTATGAATCATTGAACTTTAATTTCCCAGAGGAAGACTTGATGTGTATTACAACTGAGGAAAATGTTTCAGACGACAACTCATGGAAGCTTTACTTTGACGGAGCCTCTAACGCCCTCAGACACGGGATAGGGACCGTGTTAATTTCTTCGGAGAATGTCTACTATCCCTTCACTAGCAGACTAGAATTCTTCTGTACCAACAATATAGCCAAATACGAAGCCTGTGTTATGGGACTGAACGCATCTATTAAAAGAAAGATTAAGGGACTTCGAGTATTCGGAGATTCATCCTTAGTGATTTACCAGTTGCACGGAGAATGGGAAACCAGGGATTCAAAGCTGGTCAAATATTATAAATTGATCCAAGAGCTCACCAAGGAGTTTGAAAAGATCAGTTTCACTTACCTTTCCAGAGAAGAAAATCAGTTTCACTTACCTTGGCTTTCATGTTCAAAGCAAACACGGGGGCAAAAATGAAGCCCATTGAGATGCAGACTTTTGAAAGGCCGGCTCATTGTTGTAATGTGCAAGAAAATATTGATGGCAACCCGTGGTACTATGACATCTTGCAATATGTCAAGCTTCAAAAGTATCCCGAAGGGGCAAATGACAATGACAGAAAAACACTTAGAAAAATGGCAGCGAGATACGTTATAGTTAGGGAGATCCTATATAAAAGAAGCCATGATCAGATTATTGAGATGTGTGGATGCCCGGGAGGCGAAGGAGATTTTGGCAGAGGTACATAATGGTCTATATGGGACGCACGCCAATAGGCTGTCTATAGCCCAAAAAATTATGAGATATGGCTATTTATGGTCGACCATGGAAGGAGATTGCATCGATTATGCCAGGAATGCCACAAATGCCAAATTTATGCTTACAAGATTCACGCTCCTCTGTTACCTTTACACACCATGAATTCTCTGTGGCCTTTTGCAGCGTGGGGCATGGACGTCATTGGGAAGATTCACCCGAAGGCTTCCAACGGGCACCGTTTTATTTGGTCGTCATAGACTACTTCACAAAATGGGTGGAGGCAGCATCTTATGCTAACATCACAAGGACGACGGTATGCAAATTCCTAAAGAATGAGATTATTTGTCGATACGGTTTACCAGAAAGGATTTCACTGACAACGCTTCCAATCTGAATAACAAAATGATGACGGAGGTGTGCAACCAATTCAAGATAACGCACCATAACACCACAGCCTGTCGCCCTAAAATGAACGAGACAGTGGAAGCAGCAAACAAGAACATGAAAAAGATCATCGAGAAGACGACGGATACCTACAAGGATTAGCATTAGAAGCTGCCATTCGCTATTTTTGCCTATAGGACATCTGTTCGCACATCGACAGGGGCAACACCCTATTTTTTAGTGTATGGCACCGAAGCAGTACTCCTCATTGAGGTTGAGGTTCCGTCACTCCAGGTCCTAAATGAAGTAAAATTGGAAGAATCCAAATGGGTGCAAGCCATATTCGACCAGTTGAACCTCATCGAAGAAAAGAGGCTAAAAGCCATCTGCCATGGTCAAATGTACCAAAAATGGATGATACGGGCATACAACAAGAAGGTGCGCCCGAGAGAATTCAGAGAATGAGATATGGTGCTTAAGAAGATCCTCCCGATTCAGAAAGATTCTTGGGGAAAGTGGATGCCCAACTAGGAAGGGTCATACGTTATCAAAAATGCCTTTTCAGGAGGAGCATTGATCTTAACTGAAATGGATGGAGACGAGTTGAAAAATTCTGTAAATTCTGATGCCGTTAAGAAATACTATGTTTGAAAAAAAAGAAAAAAAGGAAAACGAAAAATAAGAGGTTGAGCAAAAACCCGAAAGGGCATTCCAAACCAAAAAACAAAAATAGAGAGCTCAAGGTGAAAACCCGAAAAAAGGGTGTCCTGAAGCAAATGAAGGATCCGAGTCGAAAACCCATAAAGGACGACTCGGGTAAATTTAGAGGTTGGACCTCCGGAGAGAGGAGTCGTCCCCATGAGCCCTATGAAGAAGAAGCTCCAGGCAAATATTCTACTCCGGTTGACAGGATCATGCATCATTCATACTGTGGATACTAAGAGGTTTTGCATTTCATGTTTGGCTTTTCCTTTTTCCTCATGTTTGCTATGACCTTCTCAAAATTGTTCCAAATCTTTAATCATAATAAAATCACATTTTGAGCTCCCGTTCATTGTCTTCTTGTTATTTTCCATAAACATCATGCAAATAAGTTAACATAGGCTTATGATAAACAAGAGATTTCTGAGCATTACTGTGAACTAACCCTGAAGATGCAGGTGATTAGAAAATGGTGTTAACCTTGCCCTCTAGCTGCCTACATGATGTATGTTGAAACAGGGTGAGCAGAAGGCTTCGAGCACCAGGGTAAGATGACCAATGGCACATGCCTTGCTTGTTTAAAGAAAATATTTGAGACAACAAGAGAGATTTCCCATGTGAAAACCAGGAAGGGCACCTCAAAAAAATCTAAAAAAACAAAACAAAAAATAAACAAAAAAGAAAAAAAACACAAAACAAAAAATCTCTAAGGTGAAAACCCGAAAGGGAACTTTAGAACCTTGAACCAGAAATTCATAAAAAGAAAGGTTAGAATGGTTGAACCCGACAGTGAAATAGGGTATCGCCGCTAGAAGAAGAAGAAAGAAGAAAGCAAGTAGCGTAGAGTCGAGATTGATTGATGGCCAAAGTAGTCACACCAAGATATTGACACTCATGCATCATGAATAGTTAGACATCACTAGGATTAGGAGTATGCTAACTCATTTGTCATAGCGTTTTGTCTTATTCTAGACAGGTATCTGCAGATTTAAAGAAGCATCGTAGCCATTTTGGCGTGAATCCCAAATGTGAAGATAGAGGTTCTATATAGGAAGGGCCTATATTTTTAAGTGCCCACAGCGAGAGGTTCTATATAGGAAGAATCTGCCGCTCCGAGGCTTCAGGAGCTGAAAGTTTTATATAGGAAGGGCTTGCAGCTCTAGGGTGAAGACTAGCAGTTCTATATAGGAAGAACTCACATCCGAAGGAATTCACCCACGACACAAAAGGTTTTATATAGGGAAGACCCGTTGTGTTGAAGGCGAAGAGTCCTAAATAGGAAAGGCTTCGAGCTTTACTGTCTTACAGTGAGAGGTTCTATATAGGAAGAACCCGTAGCTCCAAGATTTCAGAAGCTAAAAGTTCTATATAGGAAGGACTGGCAGCTCCAGGGTTTGAAGACTAGCAATTCTATATAGGAGGAACTCCCAGTCGAAAGAATCCACCCGTGGCATAGAAGGTTTTATATAGGAAAAACCCGTCGCGTTGAAGGCGAAGAGTTCTATATAGGAAGGACTCCAAGCTTTACCGTCTCAGAGTGAAAAGTTCTATATAGGAGGGACTCATAACTCGAGGCTTCAGAGTGAAGGGTTCTATATAGGAAGAGCCTGTAGCTCCAAGATCGGAAGGTGAATAAGTTATATATAGGATGAGCTTACAAGCCTGAAGATTCAGCTAAGGAATAGCGAAGAGTTCCAGAAGAACACGTGATTCCAAAGCCACTGATAGGGAAGTCGGATAAAAATGGGTGCTTATGATATTTGCTTTGTTCCTGTTCCACAAGAACAAGCAAAGAGAGGCAACTGTAATCACCATTTTATCCGGTGTATAAACATCGCGTTAATTTACATGTCACTGTTGCATGTATACGTAATATGTTGTACGTATGATTAATGTATACAAAGTGTGTGTGATGTGTTATATATGCGTTAATAATTATCATGTGCATGTCTATATATGTTTGTATGTGTGTATTATTAAAGTCTATATTATTACGTATACGAAAGAGTATTGTATGAATTGTATGTGTGTGTACGTAAGTATGTATGTGTATGCTATATACGTATGTGTGTCCATGTACGTGTACGTGTACGCTTGCATGCATGTATATATATATACGTATTATTAATATTATTAGTATTATTATTATTATAAATAGATAAAATATCAAAACCCAAAAAAGATTAATTAGATGTCCAGCCCATGTACAAATGTTAAAACCCATAAATTATTATATCGGGCTCGAACCGGCCAGCCCACATTCTAAGAAACCCTAACCCATATCAGATATTGGAACCCTAACCCCTTTCATCTTGCGCAGTTGCACAAGGGCCGTTGGATCAGATCTGGATCCAACGACCATGGTTGAAGCATGAATACCCTTCATCTGCTGTGTGAGGTCCAAGCGCGGGCTGTTGGATTATCCACTCGCACGTGTGAAACACGTGCAAGGTTGGCCATCTTCTCCAGGCCACGTGGCACGATCCCAGACCGCTACATCAATTCCGAGGTCTCATCTCATCCGTCTGATCTTCGAGCGATCCTAGCCGTTGGATCAGATCTGATCCAACGGCCAGGGATGCGTCTGCCAAGAGATCACCTCCACCATGTCTCTGCCGCACCACCAGCACCAACCACCATACTCAGATACACCAGAAAGTACAAGGAATACAATCTATGTCAGTATTATTTCAAATCCAACAAAATATATATGTATTTTATAGTACTTTCTACCGAAACATCAGAGAGGATATATGTATGAAATGTTGTAAGAACAAGGCATTATCAGGTAACCAGTTGTATCAGTCTTTCCAGAAAATAAAAACAAAAATTTTCAGGGTAATCCTCTTTTTTCTTTCTCATGCATGCGTAAATCAAGAGTGATATAGCAGAAAAATAAAAAGGAAAATTTCTTTACCTGCGTCAGCTCGAGTCTTGCCGGCGATGAACCCTCGGGGGTAAGCCGTTTCGGTGAGGGTTTATCTTGGTTTTAAAACAAAGGCTTCGGGTAAAAGGGGAGTGTGTTCAGAGGGATGTTTTGGTTCAAATGAGTGGTCTAGGTGGCCTGAAGTGCTGGTCTGGGAAGGCTCGATGCGGCCGTTAAGGCCGAGCCTCGCCTGAGACAGCCTGAGCACGGCGGCATTGAAGGGTTTTATATTTTTTTGGGGGGGGGGGTGTTTCTGGAAAAACAGAGAGCATGAGAACCCTCTTTCTTTAGCCTAAAAAAACGAGAAAAAAAGGAAAGAGGGGGCTGGATATCGGTTTTATAGATGGAGGGAAATAAAAAAAATGGGCCAATAACATCATAAATCCCCTCGCATTCTTGAGATTTTCATTTCTGTCTCACCGCAGGGGATATTTTCAACCCCAATCCCCTTTTTTTTGAAAATATTTCAATTTGGTCCCTAATTAAACCGATTTCAGATTTTAAATGGTAAAATTACCTCCCTAGTCCCACCGCGTTTTTGAAATTTTCACTCTGAGCTCGCCCCTTGGTCTAATTACATGTTTAGTCCTTTTAAGTCTCATCTGGTTTATAATTTCGTCCCTAAATCATGTCTTCATTGTTCCAATTTCTGTCATTTCTGTTTCATTTTATTACATTTTAGTCCTCTGTTGTAATCAATTATGTCTCTTGATTTTGTTATTTTATGATTTTATGTCATGTTTATTTCGTCCATCACCTTAATATAAGTTTGTGTATCATCTTTGTTTTTGTTTTTGGTGTTGTTGTTTTTTTTTGTTTTAATTTGTCCAACCGTATGATGCATATATGCTCGTTTAAATATTGCATTTTAGTTTGGTTATCATGTTATATTTATGCCATGTTTTATGTATATAAGTTTGTTATTTATGTGTTTATTTGATCTTGAAGCATGATAGGAAGTTAAGTACCCTATTATATGTCTGATTTAGTTTCATGTAAAATTGTGGTGTCTAGATTTTAGTCTTTATTTAATGCTTTTGATTATAGTATTATGTCTAAGTTTGTTGCCTTAGTCCGTTAGTTTAATATCGTACATTATCCATGTCATGTATGTGGTATAGTTGGGGATTACTCTAATACGTTTAAGCGTGATAGGTTTTTTCCTTATTTAGAAGCTTTATTCCTTTTTTCTGCTCACATATCTTATTAGTATTGTTTAATTTTATTCCGTTCCTTGTATGTTTTAAAACCATGTGATGTATACGTATCTAAATTCATGTAACAGCTTAATTCATGTAACAGCTGTTTTATAGCTAATTCATGTAACAGCTGTTTTATCGCTAATTATGAGTGGACGTATCTGAATTGTTTTCAGTCATTATTCGTTCCAGGAATGCAGTTGTTACAACAGTTTTAATTTTACCATTTTAACTACAGTAAATCAGTATTTATTTTATTTTTAATTAGAGAGTGTAAATAACAATTTTACCCCTATATTTTTTTGCTATAAATAAGAGCTTCTATAGCTCCGATATTTGGGTGTACGAATATTGGAGAGATCGTGTTAACTTTGGGGGGGACAAACTGCCTATAGCAACAATTACACACATTGGGGAGAATTCGTTTTTAAGGCAATGATTTTCACCACGACACGATTTACTAATTTTTTTTATTTTTTATATTATTCTGCCCAGTAAGTGTTAACACCCTTATTTGCAGCAGTTTATTTTTCGACATAGATAATGTTATCATCCAATATGATTGTTCGAATGTTACCAATGCTTTAATATTGTTGTCTTTCAATTTTGCCGAGTTTGGTTTATTGATCCAGTTCATTTGTTTTCTTATACGAACTATAGTATTTGTAATGATATTTATACATGTCTCCTAAATATTCTTTAATTCGGGGTGAGTAAAATTTTACTCGATTTGAAAAAACTAAATTACTCGACTCAACATGAAAAAGCTAGAATAGTAATTTCATAGACTCGGGAAAAATTCAAATAATGTTTGAGTTATAAAATAAATTCAAATAACTCAAAAAATTGAAATTTTTAGTAATTAGTGAATTTCAAGTTTGAGTTAAGTCACTCAATTTTGTCTAATATATATATAATATGAAGAAATAAATGTGTATTCTATATGGTTATAGAAAGTTGTTCAAATTGGAATTAATTAGTATCATAATATTATAAAGGGTAAACTATTTAGGTGACTATCGAACTTTGAGGGCGGTCTTATTTTGACCACCCAACTTGTAAAGGGTAAACTACTAGCCATTAAAATTTAATGGAGGAGGAGATGTGGTAGTTAATAGAAATTGATATAATTAAACAATTAGTCATTGTTATTTATCTATTATATTAATTTGGTCTTAATTTTAATTTTATTTAATAAAATTAACCAACCAACATGTCTTATATTTTTTTTAATTTAATTAATTTAATCAACCAACCAAATAATTACACGTGTCTATATCTAATTGAACATAAACAAATGAATAATTAATTTAACAACCAACCAAATAATTACACGTGTCTATATCTAATTAGACATAAACAAATGAAAATAAAATGAGGAAAATGCGCATAATGGGAATTGATCCTGCGCCAACAACATAGAAGGCTTAATCCCTGACGGTTGGGTCAATCCCATTAATATGTAGTGAGTTGATAAGATAGTGGAATTTAGTGATTTAATATTTTACTTTTATACGATTAATTTTAAGCTCGAATCTCATTAATTATTTTTTATTCTCTTTTTTATGTTTCTTAATTATTGATGTTGAAATTTGATGTATTAATGCTTGATTAGTGTATTTTATGTTGGTAAAATGTTTAGGCTTTTTGGATTTGATTCGAACATATTCAAGATGGGATTTCAGACCCACATCTACATTTTCTATAGTCTCGTATCGGTACGGCCCGCTTCCGTACTGATACACGTGCTTGGTTCTGGGTTTGGAATAATACTTGAGTACCGGTACACTCTTTGGGGGATTGTTACCGTGTCTGAGTACAGGTACGGACGATCGGTATGGTACGACTCCCTAGTGTACCGGTACGAGTGGTGGTTATTTTAATTAAGGTCTAAAGTTAGATTTTGATTCTTTGCATTTTGGTCACTGAATGTCCATACATTAATTAAATGAGCTATTGATGTTCAATTGACTTGAAATTTTGAATGTAGATCTAAAATAGGTTATATTGATGAATGGTGCCATTAATTTTCAGTATATACCTGTAATTTTTAAATTTTACAGTTTGGTCTTTAATCTTTTAGATTTTGCAATTGGACATGTTTCGGATATCCGATTTGAGTGAAACTTGATGTGCTGCTTACATGTGTGATCTAGGATTGTATGATGCATCTAGAATTGGTGAATAACTGTTAAAGTTTTTATTTTGAGGGATTTTTAGTTCGTACAAGTTTGGATCACTTCGGTGATCAATGTGACACCTGTAAATGGGGACTTAGGAACACTTTGGTGAGTGGTTTTTGATTGCTGCTCTTAAGCGCATTTCAACGAGTTCAATGGGGACTTAGGAATGACCTAAACCGCTATTCTAAGCCCAAGAGTAAGGTTTATGGAGCAAAATTGGTTTGTTGACTAATAATGAGTTTGATTTGCTACAAATGTTATTATGAGAACATTTGGATGATTTGTTTAATGTTTTTATGCACTTATAAATTAGATTAAAATGATTTACAAAGTTTAAGCATGAAGAGTACCTATAGGTACCGATGAAAAAATACTTTTGAGTATTGTGAATAGCCTTTGAGCTTGAATTCATATATAAGATTTTGAATCATGATGTGCATAACAAAAATAATAAGTATACATGTTTTAAATCGATATATGTATATTGACTTTTGAATAATGTGAAATACTTCGGATATAGATGACATGTCATATGATGAGAACCCGTTAAACTAGTAAAAAGAATACGAAGGGCTTGTGCCTAATCGATCATATTATTATTCCCAAGTATGTGTCGCCTAGTGATTGATTTTAAGGATGTGCCGTCTAGAAATTATTTGTTGATTGTGAATCCCAAGGATGTGTCGTCTAACAATCATGAGATTTTATTCAAATCTGGGATAAAGTTATCACACGTTATTTGAATTAAGATCCATGTATCTAAAAGATTTATTACGGTGTTAAATCACATAAATGTTGCCTGTATAACAAAAATGAAGAACGAGTTCATTAGTATGTTTGAAACACTTTGAAAGAAAGAATAATATAAATTTTACAATGATTTATTCATGTTTTCAATCATACAATGCATTGATATTTTCTTTTACTAAAGAGCCCTCACTAAGCTATAAAACTTACACTGGTTATTTCTTATCAATGCAGAGGATTAAGCTTCATTCGAGGCTGTTGTTGAGGCAAGAGGTGCATCCAAGACACACCAAGAATTCCGAGTATGTTTATAAGTTTTTACAAATGTTGTAATATGGCAATGTAGGCCAAAGTTATCCGGGGATTGTTTTTAGCCATTTACCTTGTTTTGAAATATGCCATGTTGATATGTGGTTTGGAAAATTATTTTGATTTGCTTTTGTTGAGGATTGAATGAATTTTGATGTTAAACTTGAGGTATGCAATTTTGGGTTTGAGGTCATATGTGATTGAGATGTTGTTTGAATGTCTTGATTAAGTTTGATATGCTTTTTAGACCATTCAAGATGTAACACCTATCACCTAACCTAGAAGGAATAGACTCGAGTGATGAATGTCACATTGATCACCTAAGTGATTCTAACTCGAACAGACTAAAACACGAGCATTTTTAGTCCAAAATCGAAAAAATTATTAAATTTAGCCATTATTTATTTAGACATTCTTTCAATTTAATCTTATTTTTAATTAAAAATAATTTAATATTTTCCTCCAACCAACATGTGTCACTTTTTGGTTGAAGGAAAATAAATAAAAAAATTGTGGGAAATGTGGATCGAACCCAGGTGGGAGAGGCAAGTGAATACACTAAGGCCTACAATCGAAAATGAATTGCATCAGTATACCATATATATTATATGTTTTTCTTGTGCTGAAAAAAAAAGAAGAAAAAGGATGGTTGAGGAATCAAACATAGGACCATATATATTTAATTTCATACAACTAATTACAATTTAACATATATTGTATAATTGTAATCATCCTTTTTTCTCTTTTATTTTCAGCACCAAAAACATATGACATATATGATATACTGATGCAATTTGTTTCCAATTGTAGGCCTTTGCCTAGTGGTTATACTTGTGGCCACTTGCCTCTCCCACTTGGTTTCAATCCACATCTCCCATAATCTTCTTTGATTTATTTTCTTACAACCGGACAGTGACACATGTCATCATCTAATTAAAAGAAAAATATTAAATTATTTTTAATTACAAATATAACCAAATAGGAAAAATGTCTAAATAATGATGAAGGCTAAATTTAATATTTTTTTTTGATTTGGGACTAAACTGAATGTATGAGTAAATATGGATGGTTACAGGGGAAAATATTAGATTATTTCTAATCACAAATAGAACAAAATTGAAAGAATATATAAATAATGATGATGACTAAAGTTAATAATTGCTTCTATTGAGGATTGAATTGAATTACGACTAAATTGAAGGGTTAAATATGTAGTTATACAAAATTAAAGATTGAATTTGATCAAAGAGTTAACTTTTGTAGCTTGTGATACTAACTTATAGAATCTTTATTTACCTTATGTTTGTTTTATGTTAGTTAAAGATCTGTCTTTAAATTTTTGATGATGTATTTTTATGTCTTGAACTTTGATGATGTATTTTCATGTGTTGAACATTGTTTAAACTTGAAACTAAGTATGAAGTTTATATAAATTGTGTTGTGTTGAAACTTTGTAGTATAAATGTACTTTTTTAATTAAGTATGCAATTAGTGTTTAAAACCTCTATTTGAGCAATTTTATGAATATTTTAATATAATATCTACCGAAAAGATAATTTCATTAGTAAACATTTGAAAAAATTATAATAGGTTATATGTTAACTTCTAATTGAACCGTCGGTTACCCGTTAACGATTAATCAAATTTTAACAATTAAATTACAGTTCGTTATATTTAATAACTGTTATAACAATTAATCGACCGTTTAAATTAAATGGTACGATTAACTGATCATAAACATCCCTACGCTGACCGCTAATTAAAGTATTAAGTACTAACCCTGGAAAGGTAATACTACTAAAATAGCTTCATGAAACGACAAGGTTGGGTGTCGTAGGTAAGGTCAATTCTCGTTTCAAGTAACAGAACAAGGGCTTTAATCTTTATTGAGAGGAAGGAAAAAAGGAAGGGGGGAAATCAACGATGGGGTACGTATTGAGGGTGAGATTGGCTTCATTCTTCACGGGGGCTGCCTCGGCGTCGTTTCTCGGTCTCTACATCCTCTACAAGGATTACAAGGTTGCCCATGAATCCATCGCCCAACAGGTCCTTTTCCCCATTTCCCTTTTCACATCCTTTTAATTCCATACTATATACTATATAGGGTACCTTTCAGTTTCTTATTAAATCTATGGGTTAATTTCTATCTCCCAATATCTGCCATTTTCAAGTTTTTCTAGCGAAACCCATATCGTGGAGATAGTTTATGGAGGTACACAAAATCTTGGAAAACTGAATGCATTTGATATTTTTGCCCTCTCTATGTGGTTGTTGCTGCTGCGGGATTGCTTGTTTACTATGCATTTTCAATACGGAGGAGAAAATTTATATGTATATGCTTGGATGGTTGGCGATTATATCGAATGCTGATGGTTATATGAAAATATAAGATGGTCCGTCTCTCTATGTTGAAATTTCATGGTCTAAATTAACTTAATGGTAGCATCCTTGGTTTAGATAGCCCAGCTGTTATTTGGCGGGGGAAGAAAAACATTTAAAGTTTGCTGAAAGGTTAGATTTTGATGCTCTGACAATGAAAAACACTGTTAAAGCCACCACACTACTTAGTTAACATTGCAAGCCAATGAAGTGGATAAGCTTTAGGGTAGAGGGATTCATTTGCTCTCTCGAAGTTAAATTCCTATTCTTTGTTTAGTTTGTCTTCTTTCTTTATTGACAAGGTAAGGGGGAATCCAGGGATCAAACCCAATACCTGATCTCAACCAAAACATCATTTCAAATGAAGTCTTTTTTTAACTGCATCATGGGCTCAGCTGACTATTTTGTGACATTATTTTGGTACAATTATCTAGGATGATCTTTTAGTGCCATTTTGCATTATTCTGGCTATGTTTAGTTGTTGCTTCTGTTGACAGACCTTTTAATCCGTGGTTATTCTTTACTGTGTCCTACCAAACCATTGGTCTGCTTACTAACTAGTTAGTAGTTTCTTCAAGAGTGAAGCCATAAAATGTAACATCACAAGAGATTGGATGGTATTAAGAAAGTTTAATAACTAATAACACCAGATGCCTGATTTGTATCAATAGATTCTAATACTCTCAACACGCAATTACACTCATTTTAACGAGGTAGTTATGCTCTTGTGATGTGAAATAGATGAGTTACCAAAAGACAAGGATGTCATCTGATCGGATAAATGATTAGCAGTATTTTACCAAAAAGAAACAAAAATAAATTCCTTTTTCCTGTTTGATTACATTGACGCATACCTTTCTGGTGCTCAAGCTATAGCCACTTATCAGGGTTTTCTTCGCGTGCTTATATTTTTCACTTGTCCCTTTGTCTCAAGGTGAAAAGTCTTAATGAGCCTCTGGATAGGCGAATCTCTGCACTGGAAAGTTTGAAACAAGCTGAAACTTCACAACACGCGGATTCAACAAAATAAGTCAGTTGTGGCAAAAAGAATTTTGCTAAACATGCAATCGGTTCATCGGTAATCTTCTCTGTTTCTTCACTCATGATAATAAACAACTGTAGCTGAACAATTATGTACGTCTCTATGGAATGATAGCATAATCCGCAAATTGACATGACTTACATTGTGGTTCTCCCACCGTGGATGGAACAGCAATTGCATATTAAAATTTAAGCTTAAGAGAGTTTGAGTTTGTTTGTGGTTTGCTGCAGTTGTCAGTGTTCTTGACTGATTAGTTTTATGATTATTAAATGCTGTCATTGTTTTTACAATAGTAAACAAATGCTTCATGGAGAACAGTAATAATATTAAAAGCTGGATTAATGAAACCATATATGGTTACCATGTCTTAAATGGTGAAAGCATGTCCGAGCCACAACATTCAGCCTGAATGCATACAGTACATATCATCTCTTGGAGGCAAGAAAGTAATTGCAGGACAGGCCCTAGTGTTGTGGGCCGGAAAACACGAAGATAATTTGCACTAAAAGATATAACCTAGGTTTTATGTAATTCTTTCACAGCCCCTGTCAATGGCTCAAACTGGTTTTAAGTGTGATTTGGAGTTACCAACAGTTTAAGTTGGCTTCTCTGCAACCCTTCAACTCAACTATGATTTTTAAATTAAATACCCTTGTGTCATATATTGTTACTTGCACTGATGTCAATCAGGACTTGATTTTAATCCAAGTCTTGCTGCTGCAATTTTTAATCTTTAGCTTTTCTAAATAGTATTTTTTGAACAAAATTACTTATTTGTCTTCGTTTATAATATTAATTTTTATATTTTAAAAAATAGTGTTTAAAATAGACATTTTACCTACTTAAAAATACTTTTTGACAATAGTACAAACATTATAAGTGTAAACAAAACAATTTAGAAATATTTTTCTACTGCCAATAATATTGCAGAGTTGAAGAAATGGGCCTAAAATTTTGTTGATGTCCTATCACTAACTGCATGCACAATCATGTACTGATTACTTGATCTATCTAATTCTAGGTATAATACGGCAGAATCCCATCCAATAAAAATATTATGGACTTGATTAAGGACGGATAATAAAGAAAAATAAATTACAAGGGTAAATTACGTTGTAGATCACTCAATTATCAGTTTGATTACAAATGAGTTACTATTTTTCAAAAAATTAAAATTTAGTAACCCAATAAAAAATATATTAAACATGTGATTTTGCCGTTACAATTGAGACATGTGTCTAATGTGACTTGATATAATAATAGTTTTAGTTTTCAATAATTATACACTTGATCAATTTAGTATAAATTTGAAATAAATCGATAAACCTAACTTTTTTAATAGTCTTAAGGTGATTACAAGGTGGTACATGCTCATAATTTTTCTTAACTCTTTGATAATACACACACACATTGCAGGCAAATTTAACATATTTAGTCTTTTTGTAATATTGTCAAATCAAGTGAGTCAATTGGATCAAATCGAATCAAGGCAGCAGTTGAATAACTACGTTTTACCATAAAGCAACAACTTAATGATAAAAGCAACAATTGAATAACTGCAACATGAAAATAATATAATATTTTTGGGGAGAAGAACAAACAACTTAGGCGGAGAACAAAGACTAAGTTAATATAATTTTTAAATATGAAAGGTTAAATTTATTAATTTCTTTCAAATTATGACCAATTGATAGTGTGCAAGTTTTGAGGCTAAAACTGTTATTATATCGTGTCATGTTATCATCCTTCATCCATTTTAATGGTCTAGTGATCTGTTTATAACAATATTTTAATGAAGTGACTAGATTTTAACTTTTTTAAAAAATATTAGTTTATAACCACTCTTTTTAGGAAAATAATGTATTTAAAATATATAATTAGAGAAATAGGGTGGATTGAGGATTATTTAGAGAACTACAACATTTAATACAGTGGAGTGAAACTTGATGTGTGTTCCTGATAAGTTCTATGGGAAATTAATTAATTTTATGAAACTCATCATTCCAACAAGATGACTTAAGAGGAAATTCGATATGTTATGGAAATCGTCGTACCCTCATGATGAGTTTTATTATTTTAATATTTTTAAAAACAAAGAGGGAACTCGTGTTGCCCTCTTGACGAGTTCCCCAAACGAATTCTAATAACGAAAGACATCTAGCTTCCAATCTTAGGGTGTAACACCCCGATCCTGATCTGGATCCGAAGCATTATATTCGGGTCACTCAAACTTCGACCCAATAAATTTTCATTTTAAAATCATAGATTTATCCAACATTTAAAATATTAAACCATTCATGATCACATGTACTTAAACAACATTTAAATTAGTTTACAAAATAGGAGCTCCGAGTTTCAAACATCGTATATCAAAATAATAATTCAAAATCGAGTTTACGAACTTAACATTTGTAAGGACCTATGAATACATAAGCCCAGAACTAAATACTAAGCACTACACTCTAAAATGACGCGGTGCTGGGAAATCCTTCCACGATGTGCTCTTTGATCACGACCAACCTTTCAACTAGCGAACGAAAACAACGATTCTGAACGCTGAGCTTACAAAGCTCAGTGGTACATTTCTACTCTACCACAATTCATGATTATCATAAAATAAGCATGTGGGATAAATATAGTCTAGAGAGCATAGATCAGGCTTCACTATCTATGAGTCATCGTCTAGCCTACACAAACTAAAGTTTCTTAGGTCAACTATCTTAAGGCATCATTAAATTCTACAAGAAGTCTTACATGTTCCACAATGCTTCACCATACTCGAGATCACTCAACCTATCGAGTTAGTACATCCATGAGCTATCATCTATAGCATCCATAACAATGTACATAAATTAAAGGTATAAAGCCAAAAAATGCCCCTAACGTTTGACTAAATAGTCATTTTGGCCCCTATTCTTTTTTGAACCAATTTAACCCCCCAACGTTTCATTTTGGGTCAAAATGGCCCATTTACAGATGAAATTTGTTAGTCAACTGATGATAAACAGCTTGAAATGACATGAGAAACCTACATGGCAGTGCACATC
The DNA here is from genome assembly GCA_019671005.1 of Hibiscus mutabilis. NCBI lineage: Eukaryota > Viridiplantae > Streptophyta > Magnoliopsida > Malvales > Malvaceae > Hibiscus > Hibiscus mutabilis. The sequence continues at coordinate 29,356,840 of CM033749.1, forward strand.
GCGATAGCAGTGTCATGTAGACAAATATGCTAATTTTACATAATGACACATCAATAAAAAATTATAAAATTGTATAAAATATAAAACATTTTCCTTCTGAAGCGTCATTCTATCAAGTCATTTCACGTAGCTGTCGAGTTACTTATGCTCACACAGTCGTCAGGTTGAATGGACCATATTCAGATCACTATAGCCACGGATACGTCTTGAATGTACTTGAATCATATTAGCCACAAGTCATCCTTACCTGAGGTCACTCAGCCATCATGTTACTCGAGCTCACTCCGCCTATCAAGTATATTTCTAATCGTGCCCTAATTACTCAGCCATCGGGTGCGTCAGATGTACTTGATCATACAACCTTGAGTACACACCCCTTTATATATGTACCGTAGTAATGACGCTAAGATATTCGAACTCCTTTACAACACTCATAAGATAATACATGCTCTCCGAGCATTGACACCTCACCAAGAGGTAAGTGGCACCAAGCTAAGCTATCAAGCCAATGCCCCCAAGACATGACACCAACCAACATGGTTATCTCTCGATTTATCATCAACAACACCTCAAATGCCTACCTAGCACACAAGGACAACATCATCACATATACCAGCCTCTATGGTTACTATAATAAACAAGTAGCCCAATTAGTTACCGAGTTGTTATTCATTTTGCTTTTATGTAATCTTTTTGTTCAAGTATTGAGGTTAGAGTGACTTAGAATAATGTAAACAATTAACCTTGTGAGGGATTTTCAATTTGCTTTATTTGTATACTCTTTGTAAGGGTTCTTAATACTTTGGGGTAAAAGTCTTAAGGAAGTTTGTAAGGTTATCTCCTCAAGCCTAAAAAAGAAAGCAAATCTAGTGGATTTGAGAAATCCTTAGTGTGGATAGCTAAGGTAGTGGATAAACCTTGTTTAGAAGGTTGAGCCACTCTAAATTGCTTATGTCAATTTTTATTTGCCTCCACCAAAATTTTAAATTTCCAATTCACCCCCTCTTAGCCATATTCCATTGATTGATCATCCCAACATACTTGTCTACCACGCTTTAGGCGTGAGTTAGACTCCTTAGCAACTAGATTTTGTCTTTCTGAGACATCAATTTTAATCGGAGCATTCATAGCTAGTATATGTGACTTAATCACTATTTTAGGGTCAACAAAAGCATCTAACAATTGATTTGCTAAGTTTTGTAAATAAATTATCCTTTGAACTTCTAGTTCACATTGTTGAGTACTTGGATCAAAATGAGATAATGATAACTTATTTTAACTCATTTCTTTTCCCACCTATTTATTTTCTCCCCCTAATATTGAGAAAATTGACTTATTAAAATGATATTCAGAAAATTGAATTGTAAATAATTTTCCCATCAAAAGCTTGAGATATTTAATTATCGAGGAGATTCGAATCCGACATATATTCCCAACCTCCTTTGAGAACCCATCTTTGTGCGTTGTGGTGGAGCAATTAGAACATATACCGCACACCCAAAAATTCTAAGATGGTAAATATTTTGTTCCTGACCAAAAACCATTTGTAATGGGGATAACTTATGATAATTTGTTGTCTTGATGCGAATTAGTGATGTTGCATCTAAGGTGTGTAAGAAGGGTGTATGAGACCATATATATCACCCTGTATCCGTTCCAGAAATTAATAGATTTATATTCTATCTTAGCTGGTGATGGTCGAATAATTAGTTTGCTTTGAAAGCAAGCATTTCATGAAAAACATTACTTTGAAGAATCCACCAGTTCTTCAATGAATGACCACATTAAGTGTCAATAATTTCCTGCATCATAATTAAACCGAGATGACCTAACCGGTCACACCAAAAATAAAGTTATCAGTAAACTTTTGGTTTATGATAGCATGAGCTTTAATTTGTACTAATTATTGTGTAGTACAACCCAGATGACAGTGCATGCAATTTTTTTTCAATATTTTCTTATTGCCTTGAGTTATACTCGTAATTTAGATATATTCAGCATCCCCTTCACTAATAGTCTCAATATGATATCCATTTCTACGAATATCTTTAAAATTCAATAAGTTTCTTTGCGACTTTAACAAATATAACCCATTGTGAATATGGAATTGAGTTCCATTAGGCAATAACATATTTGCTCTTCCGGAGCCTTCTATGATATTAGTACTTTCGGATATAGTACTCACATTATTCCATTGCATTTTTAAATGGAAAAAATATGCATAATTATGCACTTTTCAATAAGTTCTTTGTTTCATTCACTTCAAGGAATAAAAATATATTGAATATAGCACATATTAAATCGGTTATCTATAAAAGATAATGTCTCAAGAACTTATTACTCTTCCGGAGCATCGATATCTTAGTACTTTGAGATATAGTACTCACATTTTCCCTTGCATTTAAATAAGAAAAATATTTCTTATGCTTAAGTATAGTATGAGTACATACACTGTATACTAAGCAAAAATCGTCACAATTTATTGCATATTTTATTCCAGAAGTAATCATATTCTTCAAAGGATACTAAATAAATGTTTTAAAATATTTATATATATAATATAAAATGTAAATAAATAATATGTAAAAAAATTAACATAAAGCAACATAAATTAAAATATCAATTATTCTCTTTAGAGGTTATAAGAAAATAAAATAAAAGACTAATTATTCCCTTTAGGGGTTATGAGGAAATCAACAACATCCAAGTGAGTTTGACCAACAACGCCATAATTATTTTCGCCATTTTCATAAACAAAATTTGTTTATATTTTCTTTCCTTTATCATTCATGAATGTGGAAAATGTTCATAATGCTTCGGCGTATGACAAGTACAAGACCAATGGTTTGTACCATAGCATTGATAACATAAAAATTTCACTTTCGTAATATACTTTTGTCATCTTTATAATCCCACCTCTGGTGAGTATAAGCATTCTTAAAATGATCATCTTGTCCATGTCTATGTTCATGGCCTCAATCATGACCGTAATTGCTAATATGGCTTTTATTCTTTCTGCTATAAAAGGTCATACTCAATTTAGAGAATAAAGCGGAGCCAATAGGTCTTTAAAACCTTTTTCATGATATTGTGTCGGCAGGACAACTTTTTTTTTCTTGAAAAGTGGAGTATGTTTTTCTAACATACCCTCATTAGTGATACTCTGACCACAAAATTTCAATTTAATTTGAAACATTCACATAGTTGAGTTTTATTCACTAACCATATAGTGAATTATCATGTTTGCACCCCCTTCAGGGAATAAAACAAATCCAATAATTGCATAGAATAAACATCATGCTTGCATTCGCTTTAGGGAATGCTTCTCATAAATTTTTTTGGATCAAGACAAATTTTTGTAACTTGATCTTAGGAGAAGTCTATAGTCAAGTTTTTCGATGCAAAAGAATTATTGCTTTCAAGCAAATATAGACTTTATAACAGTCATGCTATTAAAGAATGATTGATCAACCAATAAATATAATACTTACCATACTTAAAATTCAAGACGAAGTAAAGAACTTATATGTATTTAATTTTCCTTCAATCATTTTCTTTTGATTGAGGTTTTCAATCCAATAAAGAGCCGCACTAAAACATTGTTCATCCTTGTGAACCATGAAACAATCACACATTTTCATCATGATGTTATATGAAATTTAAAAATCAAAATGCCAAATTCAGTCAAATAATAATAAAAACTAATCTCATATATATATATAAAGCAAAAGTAAATGAAAAAAATTTGTTGAGGATCATATAGCCTGGGGAACTCGAAAAATATCACTGTCAAGTGGCATATCCAATCCACCACTTTATTCACTTTCCTTAAATTAGTGGTTGGTCATCCTATCACCATAATTTTCAAACTAAGTTGATCTCGTAGCTATCGTTGAAGGCTCAATATTTGTTCATAGAGCTATATATATATAAACTCGCTGCAAAAAATGTTATTGAATATTAGAAAGAAATAATAATAAAAAATAGATCAAAATACACCGACCTTAATATAAGAGTGATTAACCAACCACTATATTGATATACAAATAAGAAAAACATACTGGACTTTCAAATCTAAGTTGAATATACGATAGATGTAGTCACCAATATCATGCTGAAATCTTTTTCTAGAATTTCCAACAAGAACCACTGTAATTGAGCGAGATCGTGTTGATAACGTATTGTGAATAAAGTAAAGAAAAACATGAACAAGAGAAAGATGAAAGAAAAAAATAGAGACTTGTATTATATTCTCAATGTGGTTATATACAATACTTTCTCTAAACTCTATATTTATAGGCATAAGATAGAAACTCTAATTCCAATGGGTATTAAACCCTAATAATAAAATACATTAAAGTCTCATTTAATATATGGATATCCACCATAAATAAAGATATAATTTTTAATAATTTATATTTTACATATTAACAGTTTGTAATTCTTTTTAAAATATCATTATATAATTTTATATATTTGTTATACCCTATATTATACGAATAGAAATCCTTTTTATATTTTTGTTGTCCTTATTTATTTATGTCTTCATATTAAAAAAATTATATTTAGGGTTTAGTATTAGGATTTAGGGAATTAAGGATAAGATGTATTTTTTAATATTTAGAATTTAAAATTTAAAATTTAAAGTTAGAACTTAAAATTTAACTTTTTAATGTTAGAGTATAAAAAAATACCGAAAAAGGGCAAATAGTTTTTGTTCTACCTCCGCATTAGCATTCGCTGCTACTGGCCTTCACCTGACTGGTCTTTCGCATCACACACCTCTGAACAAAATATTCACTTGGAAGCAGCCCCACAAAACCTTCCTCTTAACTCTAGTCTTTATCGATAAAATTTTTGTCAGGAGCTAGAAACTACTTTAATGGTTACCAGCTACATCTAAATTGTTGACCCATCAATATCTACAAGTACTAAACTTAAATCCTACTGTTAGAGGGTGTCAGGGACTCCCCTATTAAAATATGCAAGGATCCATACGGAATGGGAACGAGGGATTATCATCATCATCATCATCTTCTTCTTCTTCTTCTTCTTCATCATCATTCTTTCCTTGCTCATCACTCCTCCAATCACCATTGACCGCGGCTTTATGTCCAAATAAAATATAATGCACCGTATGAAATCGTCACAATCACCTCCATCCTATGTTGACCATCAATAATATTATATTATTATTTAATTTTCTGACAATAAGTAAACTATACACTATAAATATATTAAATATTAACGATATCGATTAATTGGTCGGGTGGTCAAGAATATGGGTGTTCATTACTGGATACCCAATTTTTAGATACCCGAAAAATTGGGTACCCAGTTCTTTCGGGTACCTATTTGCCGACCTGTGTCCCGGCCCATTTAACCCGGGTACGCGGGTAATCGGGTAACGGGTACCCGGTTCATATTTATTTTTATTTTTTTATTTTAAAATTTTAAAAAATCACTTTTTAAACACATAAAAATTAAAAATTTATAATACATAATCCAGATTTAAAGTTAGTTTTAGAATATTTGTATATATATACATATATATTAAAGTTTATCACCAAAAAGACATTAAAAATATTAATCTCATTTTTTTTATTTTGCTATTAATAAATTAATAAAAATATAGTTGAAAATTTTTAAACTTAAAAGTATATAATACAAATATAGAACTAATTTAGAGATTTAAATTTAATTTTAGGTACAAATATTAAGAACCTAAAATAAAAATATAATTTAAAACTAAAAAATATATATTAAAAGTTATCGGGTTGGGTCGGGTACCCGGTAATCAAGAAAAATCGGCCCAGACCCGGCCCAATTATTTCTGGGTAGGGTACCCGGCCCATTCAGGTAATTTTTTTTTCTGGGAATTACCCGGTATTTTTCTTTCGGGTCATCGAGTCAGGTAATTTTGAACACCCTTAGTCAAGAATACCCTCTCATGTTATGTTATCTTATGTGAGTTTGAATCTTGATATTTTCCAAAGAGCTTTGTTTAATAAAAAAATATTAACTTTTCTAATCACAATTCTAAACTATCCATAGAGACCCTTGTCTTCTAGTCTAGGGGTGAGTCTAAAAGAAAACTCGTTAAAAAACATCTAAAAGAAGGCAATACCTATATAACTCTTAGATTGGGTAAAACGAAATTTGAGCCGTTAGATTTAAAAAAGAAAACGTGGTAAAAGGTTAAGCAGGTCAACAAGTTATAACACAAAGTATTACTCGATTATAACACAAAATATAATAGAAAAGGTAAGAAAAAATATTGTAACATAAATTCTTACCCTAGTTAATCAAATCTAAAACCATTCAAACACATGGTAAGAATTTATGTTATAGCCTAAAATCTTACCCAAAAATATTATTTCTTATTAAACACATAAGATTTTATGCTCCTACATAAATTCGTACCGAGACCAACATAAATTCTTACCGAAAATGTAAGAAAACGAGTTATACCATAAATTCTTACCATTCGTTTTAAGGGTTTTTGATTTGGTGATATGGGGTAAGCATTTGTGTTATTAGTTTTTTTCTTACTGGTTTATATATATTTATGTAGGTTTCATAACAATTTGGGAAAATACCCTATTTCTTATGAGTTTGATAACAAATAGAGTTATCCATTAAGATTTTATGTTATAACACAATTTCTTACCATAAGTTTTATTGGTTTTAGATTTGGTGATATGAGGTAAGAATTTGTGTTATTACTTTTTTTTTCTTACTAGTTCTACAATAATTTATGTAGGTTTCGTAACAATTTGTGTAGGTACCCTATCTCTTATGAGTTTGGTAAGATATAAAGTTATCCTTTAAGAGTTTATGTTATAACTGTCGCAACCCTTTTTCAAGTGGTCCTAACGTTTTAAAATCAAAACAACTGAGTCGCCACCAATCTTTAATGAAGGTGTGATTAGATCACCTAAAACGGGTTATTTTAATAAAATCATTTTATTTTATTAAAACAACATTTTTGGTCTGCGAAAACACAAAACGGGTTCGAGAGTCGGTTAATCGTGGGGAAGGTTTAGCACCCACACGATGCCAAAAAATTGGTACCTTGTCGGTTACAAAAGGTTTTAAAGTTGGATTTTGTGAATCGATGTAAAGCTTAAATTATTGTCCGTTCATAAGTTTAATTTTACTTTAACGACCTTACTATCCGAAAATGAACTCCAATCACCGCCAACACCTCTGGCGCTAACCCGTCATTTTTGTTTAGTAAGACACCGCACTATTTAGATTCCACTTTTCTAACAGACAAAGAAACTTGATTTGTTGAAGATTTTTTTTCTTTAAATTAAAGTCCAATAATCCTAAAGAAGGTCTAAGTTTTTTTATTCCTATTTAAGGGTTAAAATTTTATTAAGTGTATTTTATTTTTATGAAGAAAATTTTATCAAACAAAAGTTTCTAACTAAGGCTTGTAGAACTTATCCCTAAGGTTCAAAATTATTACTAAAAGGAAATCAAGACAACAAGTTAAAGTTTTTTTTTTATTTACATTTTAGGCTTGGATCAAATTTATTTTGAAAAGTTTTTTTTTTCTTTGGAAAAACATTTTTTGAAACTTTTTATCATTTTTATTACTTGAAAGAAAGTTCTTTTTTATTTTTATGTTTTAAAGTTTTTAATTTTTTTAAACCCCTTTTTAATTTTTTAAGTTTTTTTTGTTTTAAATTTTAAACCCTTTTTAAATCCTTATGTTTTAAAACTTTTTTTACATTTTGAGAGAATTTTTTATTTGTAAGTTTTGGAAACCTTTTTTTTTAAAAAATATATTAAAGAGTTTTTTTCTTCTTTTTTTGAAAGCCTTTTTTTAGTTAAAACCTTTTTTTTAATTTTAAAGAAACTCTTTTTTAAAAAAGTTGTTTTATTATTTTTTTAAAAAAAACTTTTTTATTTCAACAACATCATTTTTCATTTTTTAGAAATCAGATGAATCAAACATCATACCTTTAAAAAAACATCATGTTCTTGGTGTTCAAAAAGGGGGACGAACAAGGAGGAGAGCCACCGTGCCGGCCGCCATCCACCAGCGTCGACCGCCGCTCGCCGGCGGTGGTCTCTTCCCTTTTATTATTATTTTTTTCGAATATAAGACAAAGAAACATTACAATAAAAAGATTAATTCGAACAAACCCAGATTAATATAAACGTATATGAACAAAATATGTAGAAAGTAAGAACATTAAAATGAACGAATAAAAACAGAATTAAAATTAGAAAAGAAAAAGGGGAGAAATTATACCAATGAAGCGATGAATTGCTACCTTCTACTCTGCGCGAAAATTCGAACCAATGCTGCACAAAACTCGAATAAATTCAGCAACTTCCCAATAATTTTTAGAGTATTTTTTGGGTATTTTCGGATCAATTTCTTTTGTCCTTGAACAATGGAAAATTGAGCACTATTTATAGGGTTTGGGGGATTGAGATTCAAGGCAATTTGGGGACAAAATCCCCATTTTCGTCCCATGAAATCATCCAATATGATCATCACAACTTTGACTTGTTGAAATTCACCCCGAATTTCATTTGATTCAGCTCCAATTTGGGAGATTTTGCCCCTAATTAAATTAGGGTTTGAACACTTTTCTCCTTCAATTGACGAGCTACCGGCGACGGCAAGGGACGAGGATGGCGGCATTGGACTCAGCCGGCTGAGGTAAGTCGACCGGCACTAACCACGGTGGCCGCCGTGGCACAGGGACAACGAAATGGCTGCCGGCAGCAGCCAAGGGCCGTTCGAAGCAGGGGATTTGAGGGAGATGATCTCGCGCGAGTGGCTGCGCGGGATCCTCCCCTTCCCCCATTTTTTCTTTATTCGATTCAAGCCATCCATTATTTCAGCCCCAGATCCAACGGTCTCGAGTAAACCTAAAAAAATAAATAAATGGGTTAGTTTGGGCCTCTTAAAAATAAAATGGGTTCCTTATTTATTATTTTTCTAGTGGTTTTTTTATTTAAAAGGGTTTATTTTGGGTTATTATTTTTTCAAAAATGGGTTTTATGAACCATATTTTCTTCTTTTTGGGTTTATTATTATTTCCCTTTTTGTATTTTATTTTAAAATGGGCTCATTATTATTTCCTTCGAAAATGAGTTTTATTTGAAAGAATATTTTTATTAATATTATTTTTTATTCATTTTTATTATGTATTAATTTTTATTATTATTTTTTTATAAAAGGGTAAAAAATTAGTGACAACAGCTGCCCCTTCTTTGCTTATTCCAGTGAAACAAGGATATAGCAAATAACATGTGGCACTAATTTTCACCATTTACCAATTTGCTTGTCAACTCCGTTCTCTTGATGCCCGTACAAGTAGGCATGTTCTATTCTCCAAACGCCTGAATAGATAGGCTGGTTCTATTCTCCAAATACCTGAATAGATAGGCTGGTTCCATTATCCTTTTGTCCGAACGGATGGATGTGTTCTATTCTCCATATGCCCGAATAATTGAGCTGGCTTCCATTCTCCTTATGCTTGAACAGATAGACAGGTTCTATTCTCCATATGCCCAAATAGATTAGCAAGGTTCCATTCTCCTGACGCCTGAACAGATAGACGGGTTTTATTCTCCATATGTTCGAATAGATGAGCAGGGTTTCATTCTCCTTATGCCTGAATGGATAGACAGGTTCTTTTGCTGAAGAGTTTCTGCATACCTGCAATATGATGAAATTATGTTGTGCATGCCCCTGAGGATGTCTAAAACATGAATGCATGCTAAGTTTTAATCTCTTTCTTAGCTTGTTTTAATCTAGACAAACATCTATCTTCACTGTGTTTGTCATTCACATTCTTAGTATCTCTTTGCTTCATCAAACGATCGTCTTCTGCTTCACCAATCTTTGAATGGTAGTTTTCTTCTTCACTATTCCCATTCTTTGCATCTATTTGCTTATTGAAAAACATACTCTTTCGCACATTCAACTATCATTGTAGTTGATACATCAATATTTTGTAAGTGAGTTTCAAGCAATACTGTGTATGACAAGGCCCTTTTGAGGATCTTCATGAATTCCCGTAAAACGTCATCGAATGATACAGTATTTTAACCTTTTTCTTTCCAGGCTTATTACCAAAGCTGTTGGGTATCAATTGCCCATGATCATAACATGCCCCATATTTAAGGCTTAACAAGGGACCATGTCATAGTCCCTATGTTCTTAAATCATTTTCAGAGTAATACACGAAAATCTCTTGCATATTTTAATGATGTCTAAACCAAAATGACCCTTAACCAAGTAAAAGACGTTCATGTAAAGGGGGGCATTCAAAGGAGATAGGCTTAAAAGAAGAATTTCATTAATGTTGTGGCAAACATGAAAGAAAAGTACAAAAGAAGGGTCAAAAGACAAGTATCCAGATATCAAAGGTCTGAACTTTCCTCGAAACAACCTCGAGTGATGCCTTTGTCGAGAAAATTTCGTCCACTACAACAATGAATGAAGATATGAAATTCTTTTCGAATAGCCAAGCCTCTAAAGGGATTATTCATTTTCTGTAATAATTCAAGCCGCCATTTGCGGGTTTTCAACTCAAATCCTCCTTTGGTTTCAAGACGCCTTTTGAGGGTTTTCATCCTGAACCCTCATTTTTTTCTCTTTTTTTCTTTTTTCTTTTTTTCTTTTCTTTTTTTCTTCTTCTTTTTTCTTTTGAGCGCCCTTTACGAGTTTTTGTTTTTTTGTTTTTTTCTTCTTCATCATTTCATGCGTAATATTTCTTGACTGAATCAGAATTCACTGGATTCTTGAGCTCGTCTCCACCCATTCCAGCCAGAATTAGCGCCCCTTCATCGAAAGCTTTTGATACCACATATGGCTGCTCCCAATTTGGTGCCCATTTTCCTCGCGAATCCTTTTGGATTGACAACATCTTCTTTAACACGATATTGCCTTCCCTAAACTTCATCGAGTGGTGTAATCACTCATTTTGTCCGGGTTTTAGTATTATTAGTATTATTTTAATAGTAATATTATTAATATAAAATTAATAAAAAATCAAAATAATAATAATATAATATAAAAGTAAAAAAAGTAAAGTAAAAAAATAATAAAAATAATAATTAAAAAGCAAAAAAAGGCAATCAGTGCGTGGAGCTTAGTGCTCCACGCCATCCTCAATACCCCCTTTTGCCTATAAAAGGCAGTGGGGAGGGGGGCTCAACGCACACAAAAAACCAAATGCCATTGAAATTGGCACATTCGGCATGCCCAAATTATGGGGAGCCAGGCCGGCCGTAAGGCTGGCCGGGGTTAGGGGCAGTGCCCTCGGTCCCAGTTGGTTCGATCCAACATTCGATCGGGGTCCTATTTTGGATCCGATCTAGTTAATTTTTGGAGAGGTCGTGGTAGATCTCGGTGGGGTTCAGTCGGGGTTCGTCATTTGAGCTCCTAGTTAGGTATGTTTTCTTCCCTTTTTATTTATGTTGTAATTTTTTATGATTTAATGAAGTATTAGTTAATTTAAAATTGTATTATTATTTTTTTAGTTTGTATGTTTATTTATGTTTTAGATTAGTATTTATTTATATTTATTTATGTTTTAGATTAGTATTTTATTTATGTTAGACTTGTTTTTATTTACGTGTTAGATTAATATTTATGAATGTTTTAGATTAGTATTTTATTTATGTTAGTTTTGTTTTTATGTGTTAGATTAATATTTGTGTATGTATGTTTCAGATTAGTATTTTATTTATGTTAGATTAGTATTTATATTAGTATTTATTCCTTTATTTATATTTTTATCGCATTGTATTTATTTTTATTTGTCATGTTTTAAGTTGCATTTCAGATATATTATTATCAATACGGTGCCCTTTTATTCGAGCGTAAACGTGGCCAATAACAAACGTAGTGATGGTGGTCTATCAGTTTACTCTCGCATAACGGGGTCCTTAAAATCTACTTGCACTTATAACCAAATTTTAATTTAATCGTCACTTTAATCCAGAAAGTTTAATATTAATAAAGCGATAATTATTAAAATACCAATTTTGGGCGGTGTGAGGGTGCTAATCCCTCCCCATCCGTAACCGACTCCCGAACCCAACATTTCTCTAAATCTTTGGTTTTATGGTGTCCGGCCTACCGTAGTGGCCGGTGGCGACTCCAATTTCAAAATAAAATACGGTTTTTGCAAACCCCCCCACATAAGACATTATTTTCAAAACAAAATAAAATAAAAATACTTTTTTAGCGAACATAAAAGAGGGACATCGCTATAGATGGCGACTCCGCTAGGGATCCTATTTGTTTTCAAAAACAAATGAGAGTCAAGCTTTTTAAAATAATTACCACTTTACTAATATCGGAAGTTCCGTATTAAATTGACTATTAAATTAACTTTTGGTTATAATTGCGCGTTTATTTTAACGCATTTAAAATTTGGCATATAAACCCGTCCTTTTTAAGTGGTGGGAAAACGCTAATGCTTTCATGAGGATATCGTTCCTCTGTATAGGCCTAGCAAGTACCTTCGAGGCTCGAGTACCTTATGCTTTCGTGAGGATATCGTTCCTTCGTAGGGGCATAAGCGAATGGGTCCCCCTGAGTTGAACCCGGTTGAAAGAAGCCTATAATGGGTGATGATCGGGGGCCCTGCTACTCTTAGTAGGGGACAACAAGGACAATTCGGGTACCTCTTAGCCCCAACACTGCATGTAGAGAACATAAAAAGCCCACCCTTTTAGAGCCATGCGGATAAACTAGGTGTTTTAGACATGATGTAAATATGGTTGTTCTGTTTGTTTATCTTATTTAATTTGCCCTTTTTTATGTATTTAATTATTTTATTCGGTACTAACTCAATTCTTGTTTTTGTTTTATTTTATTTTTACTTTACACATATTTTTTTTGCATTAGCATTGCATGACATAAAGGTGTTGGTTCAAGTGGTTTGCCCGATCAGAAATCTTTCATCATGGATAAAAGGTATCTCAAGAACAACTGTCAGACATTGGTCAGAAGTCAACCAGTGGGCCCAAGGTGATAGTTTGCCGAGTGAGCACATAATGCCAGGACATACATACAAGAGCCTAGAACAGAATGACCTATGAGAGCTTAAAGAGATTTGGGAAGGATGGCATCGATGACTACAAGACCTATATTTTGATACTTATGGCAACATAGCACATTTAATGTATGTCTGGGTTAACTAGCCTTTGCGTCGAGCCATTTTTTAGTTCTGGAACCTTGCTGCTTCACTTTCAACGGACATGACATGATACCCACGGTAGAAGAGTACACAGCTTTGCTCAACAAGAAGAATGTTCAAAAAGATTGGATCTATACGAAGCTGCCAAGGAACTAGAATTATCTATTGAAGTTCAAAATCTTTGCCAGGATAAAGGACGATTGGGTCAACGGCCTGATTCAAAGTCGAGAAGACAACCTAGCCTATGCATGAGAGTGTATCCGAGACATCATACCCGCACACTCGGATGAGGCGATGAATACGAACATGTTCTCTTTAGGGATATAGGGTTTGGTCATTTTCTCGAGGGTTCTTGAAAACATCAACGTAGTCATCTTGGATCTGTTTGAATGCATAAAGCGGAAGGTAAACCCGGTACCAGTGGTTTTAATCGAGACTTTCATTTCCTTGAGTGCGACCCAAAAACATGTAGAGGGGCATATCTGTAGAATTCTTTTCTGGCTCCATAATCTGGACCCTTTAATTCCTATAAAAGTCGTTCGAAAGGGTGATTACCAGCGGAATCAACGCCTTTATTTGCATTCATTTTGCATATCATGACATGGTGTTGATTCAAGAACAGTTCATTTAAAAGGCTTTCAAAATAGAAAAAAAGTATGCTTTGCCAAAAACGATAATATTAAAGGATTAAGTTATGCCGAGCAAAGACCAATCGGGAAAGAAGACGACCTGATAGTAAGGCACGTGCAGCGCAGAGGATCCAGTGGGGACTAAAGAACACTAATTTTAAAATCTTCACATTTAACCCTTTGTAAAAATCTCAGATTTTAATTTAACTCCTTCAAAAAAATTTTGAAAATATTATTATTGTGTTTTGAATTCTTTTTCCTCCTAAAATTTTCAAAAAAACCTAAAAGTTTCATTTTTTTAAGTAAGTTAAAACTTTTTGATAATAAAAAGGGGGAAATCTTTAAACTAAATGATTTTTGAGGATTTTAATGTAAACCCAAAAGGTTTATAGACTTTAAGTAGATCCCTTTTGGACCACTAGGATCCAACCCTATTTAGACGCATTATTCGAAGATCGGTTTGTTTGCACCCAGTTCAACTGAAGAAAAAACTGGTGTCTGCATTATGCCTACACTTGCCAATGTTTTTTAGAAGCCAAAGCATGAAGATCATGACGTCACAAGTCTATGGAGTAGTATAAGAGGAGAAGACGAGGTCACCCATTATCCTGAAGACGACGTCGAGACGTGGAGCACGAGCTTTGCTTCCCGAAGTCAAGATCTCCAAAAGGAAGCTAACTGTTACATGTAATTCATTATTAGTTTTTTGCAACAAGACATTTTTCTATTGAACGAAAGTCTTTTAAGGACTGTTCGAGAATCAACACCGCATTTGCATTCATGCATTGCATTATATCACATTGTACAGTCATGACATATTTTACATAACATTATCAATACCTTGCATAACATTTTGGGGAGTAATCCAAAGACCAATTAGAGTTTTATCGTGAATAAAAGAATTGAACACACTCAAAAATCAAGATTCGAGCAGTTAGAAGTTGGGCTCAAAAAAAAGTTTGATGCCTTCGATGCAAGAAAACTCTGTTTGAACCCTGATTTGGTCATTCCTCCAGATTTCAAAGATTCCCAGATTTGCACATGATGACGGAACAAGATGCCCCAAGATTCACCTGACCATATTCTGCAAAAAGATGGAGGGTTGCATTGAGAATGAAAAATTACTGTTCCACGACAGTCTAGCAGGACACACCGTGATATGGTATAATTGTTTGAGTAGAGACCAAGTTCAGTCGTTGGGAGACTTAGCCGATGCCTTTTTGGGCCAATAAATATGCTTTGGTCCTAGCACCAATTCGTCAGTATCTCCAGGGTACGAAGATGAAACTTGATGAAGGCTTCAAGGAATGTGCTTTGAGGTGGCTGTGTTTAAAGACCTAGGTGCAGCCTCCTGTAGACGAAGAGGAAAGTGACTTCCATGTTTCATGCCACATTTCTTATTCTTCTTCGATAAGATGCTCGGGAAAATAAAGGGCAGCTTTGAGGACTTCATGACAGTCAGAGAGAGAATCAAACATGCACTATGGGACCTAAGTTTAAAGACCAGACCTACCTAAGAGTAGAAGAAAAGAAAGAGATAAATGGGTACCACTTTCAAGATTCTCATAACGGTAAGAGAATGAGGTATAATAATCCCTCCTACTCACCGAGGGAAATTCATCGAGCAAGTCTGAAAATATTTGGGGTACTCATTTCAGACATATTTTCTCATTTGGTCGAAGGTTAGCAGCTCACCCCTAGGCCGATGAATATTACACCTGACACATTTGCCCACAACTTTGACCTGAATAGTGCATATGAGCTTTATGTGGGGGCATTGGAGCATGGCACTGAGAAATCCAGAAGCTGGTTGGCGAGGGAGTCCTAACGCAAGAATTGGTCTAGCAAGGAAAAACAAGAGAAATGGCAAGCCTACACTACATTAAAATGGCCTGAATGAGTTAGTACTTGAGAGTTAGTCCGAATGTCCCTATGGTTTTCCCATCAGTTCACAAAGAAATTCTCAATGTTTAAAAAAAATTGAAAAAAAGCTCTCAAACAGATATTTTTTCCCATTACCATTTAGAAAGCGTTTTGCATTCTTTGATTCTTTAAATATTTCATTCATTATTATGAGGTAGTTATTGATTTTGCATACACATATACACATTTTTTGAACGGACATATGTATATATCATTTCTATACCAGGTCCTTGAATCTCAAATGCAAGAATACATGCGGTTCAAATTTAGAAATTAACTCTAAGTTGCTTATATTTAAAAGAAATTGAAAGTTGTGGGGATATTGCAAATGTGAGTGTACGTTAATCCACTTAGGCCAACAGAGGAACAAAACGAGTGTTAGACAATGGGCACTTCCCATTTTCAGAATTTTCCTTCTCAAGCACTTGTCGTTTAATGTCCTTGAATCGAGAGTTGACCCTAAACCTTTACCCCCTGAAGGCTTTCTCAGGATATCTATGAATGGGAGGACGAATGGTATTCTTTCACTTTACTAAGAAAAAGAGATGAATCTAGATAGATTGAACATGAAGGCCATAGAACTACCAGAGGAAAATGGATGAAGACAAGTTTATGCTCAGGAAGTAAACCAAACAACATAAGAAATGGCAATCAGAAGGCCAAAGCAATCAAGCGCAAGTACACTAAGTTAAATAGTGTAAGAAGAAGATATATGAAGACTCTACCGTTCGATAGGCGCCAGTTTAGAAGAGCTGGGTAGAATTGATTACGTTCAGGCGGGAACAAGCGACATGTTCGATATAGATACAGTTTGATTCGAGAATACATCCACAGACTCGAATAAGAAGAAAGAGACTCTAGGCTGAAAACCCAAAATGGGCAGTATAAAAAAGAGAGAAAAGAAAAAAAGAAAGAAAGAGATAGAAAAAAGAGAAAAAGAGAGATTAAACTCCACTGTTTGGGTTTACTAAAAGGTATTCCTAGATAAGAGTCTTTAAAAAGAGAGAAATGAGTAGAATTTTCTGGGGCACTCCGCTGTAGTGAAAATCTCAGAAGGTGGTTGTATGCTCCATCCATCTTTTAAGTCAAAAGTGGAGTAGATACATGAGTGATATATTCAAATCATGACTATGCCGAGTAACTTAGGGTTCTGTTGTATGCTCCATCATTATCCTCGAGACAAAGGACTGTGATGAGTTGAATTCCCTTAGAAGAAAAAAAAGAAGAAAAAGAGAGAAAAAAAAGAAAAAGAAAATGAAAGAGAGAAAAAAGAAAGAAGACAAAAAGAATAAAAAGAAAATACTGTATATACTTTACACACAGATCAAACAATATAAGATCAAGACTTCAACTGTAAGAAATGAGCAAGAGATACATAAAGAATCCACAATTTTTAAGATTTGTATAGAATCTTGAATTGAAGCCAAGTCGGCCCGAAGATTGCCAATTTTGAAAAGGGAAATGACCTTTAGGGTGAAAACCCAAAAATGGTCAGGCTAGAGCGATCCCAAAAATGAAGAGGAAAGAGTAGTCTGCCTGAACATGTTGGCATCAATATCAAACCAAAATACACCAATATGAAGATATAAAAGAAGGAAGTGAATTATAGGGTGAAAACCCAAAAATGGGCAGTCTAGAGCAATCCAAAAAAACGAAGAAGAAGAAAGAAAAAAAAATAAAGATGAGCATTTCATCTAGGCATACCAACCACAATAACTCCCAGAAATGTACATAATCCTTCATTCAAGGAACTTTGGAGGATCAATTTTTTTTACGGAAAACAAGCATCAATACACAGTCAGAATGCAAGGCGAACCCAAAAGAAAGGGGTGGGGAAATGAACTCTAGGGTGAAAACTCGAAAACGGGCAGTCTAGAGTGATCTCGAAAAAAATAATACTTTATGTGAGCATATCCAGATCATACGAGCACAGAGATACGTTTTTTTCTAACCATGAACCAAAGGCCTACATTACAAGCCTCTAAAGACCATTCTAATCATCCATAGATATCCAAGTTGAATGAGAATATCTTCAGATTTCATTCCGCCTATAAGGTTTAACCTTTCTTCAAGGAACGTCAAACTTCGAAGTACTTGATCGACACCCAAATAAGGGAAGAATAAGGCATGGTGAGTTAGTGAGATTAAGAGAGCCACCTTCAATGGGTTAGAAATTAGGTATGGGATTGTGCCTCTCGAAAGCCTAATATACTAGAAGAAACTATACATTTGTGTATATCTCCACAATAGTCAAGATCTTCTAAATATGCGTTTCATTAGAGTTGATCTCTGGTAATTTGAAGCAGATGTGCTATGGTGTTTGATATTTTGGGGGCAAACAAGTTTTTAAAAGGTTTGACATTCTCTCCCAAAATTTTGATGTTTACCATTTCCCCAAACATTAGTTTTTAAAATGTTTGACAATATACTTCGAATTGTGTTTACCATTCTCCAAACATTAATTTTCAAAAATGTTTGACTTTTTAAAAAAGAGAGAGAAAAAAAGATGTTTACCATTTGTTCCAAACAATGTTTTTAAAATGTTTGGTATTCCCTTCAAGTTATGATTTTCAAAATGACTGTTGTCTTTCAAACAATCATTATTTTTTGTATTGAAATATACACAAGTAAATTACCTTTTGCATTACTTTAAAAATGAATGATGATGAGATTTAAAGCATAGGGACCGAGAGTTAGTTCCCGTCGAAATGCTACGAGAAGATCAAGGATTAGCTCAAGGGATGCAAGAATTTTTGCTCACCCTAGTGATTAGGAATAGATCAAGGCTCTGTATGATGGGTCAAGAAATTCGAAGCAGTAGAGCCCGTGATTGAATGGGGCAATGCCAAGCAAAGAAGATGACAAGGGTTCTTATAAGAATAATATAAGGATCAGAAGATCATTTATGAAGACATGTGATAACCCTGAAGACAAGAAGGCTTCCTGCACGAAAGATTTGAAAGCATGTTAATTCAAATTCGAAGTGATTGATCAAATGAAGATTTAAGAGCATACAGTGAAGAAATCTGAGGAACGACCTTTTAGGGTCAAAGACTTTAGAACAGAAAAAGATTGAAAAAAAGGAAAAGAGAAAAGAAAAAAAGAGAGGGAAGAGAGTGAGAAAGAAAAAAAAGAAAAAATTAAGAAAATAAAAGAAAAAGAGAGAAAAAAAGAAAAAAAGAAAAAAGAAGAGAAGAAGAAGAAAAAAAAGAAGAAGAAGAAGAAGAAAAAAAACATTACATTGCATGCATCATATAGATAGAGGCATGTTGATTTTTGCTTATTTTAGACAGGTATTTGAAGAATTGTCAAAAAGTTTGAAGAAGTAGATTTCATTAAAGAAAGAAAGATTTCGACAACCATAGTAGCGTGAGGCCAGATGAAGGTAGCCATAGTAGCGTGAGGCAGATGGTGGTAGCCAAAGTAGCGTAAAGCCAGATATTAAGTCTTTCGGGCCATTAGTAAGACCTTCGAGCATGATGATAAGACCTTCGGGCCACCAGTAAGTCTTTAGAGCATGGTGATAAGTCCTTCGGGCCATTAATAAGTCCTTCGGGCATGATGCGGCAGCCATAGTAGCGTGAGGCCAAATGTCGGCAGCCATAGTAGCGTGAGGCCAGATGACGGTAGCTAGAGTAATGTAAAGCCATATATTAAGTCCTTCGAGCCATCAGTAAGACTTTCGGGCATGATGATAAGACCTTCGGGCCACCAGTAAGTGTTTCGAGCATGGTGATAAGTCCTTCGGGCCATCAATAAGTCCTTCGAGCATGATACGACAGCTATAGTAGTGTAAGGCCAGATGATGACAGCCATAGTAGCGTGAGGCCAGATGACGGTAGCCAAAGTAGCATAAAGTCAGATATTAAGTCATTCGGGCCATCAGTAAGACCTTCAGGCTACCAATAAGTCTTTCGAGCATGGTGATAAGTCCTTTGAGCCATCAATAAGTCCTCCGGGCATGATACAGCAACCTTAGTAGCGTGAGTCTAGAAAGATCGGCAGCCTTAGTAGCGTGAGTCTAGAAAGATTGGCAGCCTTAGTAGCGTGAGTCCAGAAAGATCGGTGGCCATTTTTGGCATGAATCCCCAAATTTGAAGAAAGATCGATAGCCATTTTTGGTGTGAATCCCTCAAATTTAAAGAAAGATCGGCAGCCTTAGTAGCGTGAGTCCAGAAAGATTGGTGGCCATTTTTGGCGTGAATCCCCAAATTTGAAGAAAGTTCGACAGCCTCAGTAGCGTAAGGCCAGAAAGTTTGACAGCCTTAGTAGCGCGAGTCCAGAAAGATCGGCAGCCTTAGTAGCATGAGTCTAGAAAGATCGGCAGCCTCAGTAGCGTAAGGCCAGAAAGTTCGACAGCCTTAGTAACGTGAGTCTAGAAAGATCGGCAGCCTTAGTAGCGTGAGTCCAGAAAGATTAACAGCCTTAGTAGCGTGAGTCCAGAAAGATCGGCAGCCTTAGTAGCGTGAGTCTAGAAAGATCGGCAGCCTCAGTAGCGTAAAGCCAGAAAGTTTGGCAGCCTTAGTAGCGTGAGTCCAGAAATATCGGTAGCCTTAGTAGCGTGAGGCCAGAAAGATCGGCAGCCTCAGTAGCATAAGGCTAGAAAGTTCGACAACCTTAGTAGCGTGAGTCCAAAAAGATCGGCAGCCTTAGTAGCGTGAGTCCAGAAAGATCGCCAGCCTTAGTAGCGTAAGTCCAGAAAGATCGGCACCCTTAGTAGCGTGAGTCCAAAAAGATCGGCAGCCTTAGTAGCGTGAGTCCAGAAAGATCGGCAGCCTTAGCAGTGTGAGTCCAGAAAGATCGGTAGCTAGCTTTGCATGAACCCCTAATTCGAATATAAATGTTCTATAAAGGAAGGGCCTATATTTTCGATCTCCCGCAGTGAAAGGTTCTATATGGGAAGAACCCGTAACTCCGAGACTTCAGAAGCTAAAAGTTCTGTATAAGAATGACTGACGGCTCCATAGTTTGAAGACTAGCAGTTCTATATAGGAAGAACTCCCAGTCAGAAGAATCCAACCATGATGCAGAAGGTTTTATATAGGAAAAACCCGCCGCGTTGAAGGCGAAGAGTTCTATATAGGAAGGACTCCAAGATTTTCCATCTCAGAGTGAAAAGTCCTATATAGGAGGGACTCCTAATTGAAGACGTCAGAATGAAAGGTTCTATATAGGAAAGGCCTGTAGTTCCAAGACCAGAAGGTGAAGAAGTTCTATATAGGAAGAACTTACGAGC
The DNA here is from genome assembly GCA_019671005.1 of Hibiscus mutabilis. Classification (NCBI taxonomy): domain Eukaryota; kingdom Viridiplantae; phylum Streptophyta; class Magnoliopsida; order Malvales; family Malvaceae; genus Hibiscus; species Hibiscus mutabilis. The sequence goes on from CM033749.1 coordinate 29,377,812, forward strand.
CTAAAGATTCGGCTAAGGAGAAGCGGAGGGTTCCAGAAGAATACGTGACTCCGAAGCTACAAACAAGGAAGTAGGACAAAATTGAGTGCTTTTGATCTTTGCTTTATTCTCGTTTCACAAGAACAAGCAAATAGGGACAGTTGTAATCACTCATTTTTGTCTGAGTTTTAGTATTATTAGTATTATTTTAATAGTAATATTATTAATATAAAATTAATAAAAAATCAAAATAATAATAATATAATATAAAAAACTAAAGTAAAAAAATAATAAAAATAATAATTAAAAAGCAAAAAAAAGGGCAATCAGTGCGTGGAGAACTCCTCAATACCCTCTTTTGCCTATAAAAGGCAGTGGGGAGGGGGCCTCAACGCACACAAAAAAAAATGCCATTGAAATTGGCACATTCGGCATACCCAAATTATGGGGGTTGGGGGCGGTGCCCTCGGCCCCTGTTGGTTCGATCCAACATTCGATCAGGGTCCTATTTTGGATCCGATCTAGTTAATTTTTGGAGAGGTCGTGGTAGATCTCGGTGGGGTTCAGTCGGGGTTCGTCATTCTAGCTCCTATTTAGGTATGTTTTCTTCCCTTTTTATTTATTTTGTAATTTTTTATGATTTAATGGAGTATTAGTTAATTTAAAATTGTATTATTATTTTTTTAGTTTGTATGTTTATTTATGTTTTAGATTAGTATTTGTTTATATTTATTTATGTTTTAGATTAATATTTTATTTATGATAGATTTGTTTTTATTTACGTGTTAGATTAATATTTATGAATGTTTTAGATTAATATTTTATATATGTTAGATTTGTTTTTATGTGTTAGATTAATATTTGTGTATGAATGTTTCAGATTAGTATTTTATTTATGTTAGGTTAGTATTTATATTAGTATTTATTCATTTATTTATATTTTTATCGCATTGTATTTATTTTTATTTGGCATGTTTTAAGTTGCATTTCCGATATATTATTGTCAATACGGTGCCCTTTTATTCGAGCGTAAACGTGGCCAGTATCAAACGTAGTGATGGTGGTGTATCAGTTTACTCTCGCATAACGGGGTCCTTAAAATCTACTTGCACTTATAACCAAATTTTAATTTAATCGTCACTTTAATCCGGAAAGTTTAATATTAATAAAGCGGTAATTATTAAAGTACCAATTTTGGGCGGTGTGAGGGTGCTAATCCTTCCCCATCCGTAACCGACTCCCGAACCCAACATTTTTCTAAATATATGGTTTTATGGTGTTCAGCCTACCGTAGTGGCCGGTGGCGACTCCAATTTCAAAATAAAATATGGTTTTTGCAAAACCCCCCACGGAAGACATTATTTTCAAAACAAAATAAAATAAAAGTACTTTTTAGCGAACATAAAAGAGGGACATCGCTACAGTTGGAGCTTCTTGTCATATGCTTGTATCATTCTTCTTTGATACATCTGGCTGTGGTAAATTGCTTTCAACCTCTTTTCATCAATGAGGTTAACTGGTCATATATTGTTTGAACCTATTCGGACTCCTCTAGTTTTGCCTTCATCAAAATACGGAGTGAAGGATTTCAACTTCAATTGGCATCACAACCTCCGTTCCATATACTAATGAAAATGGTGTTGCCCCAGTGGAAGTTCGTACATCCGTTCTATAGGCATACAATGCGAATGACAACTTCTCATGCCAATCATTGTAAGTGTCAGCCATTTTCATGACTATTTTCTTGATGTTCTTATTTACAGCTTCGACAACCCTATTCATCTTTGGGCGATATGTTACCGAATTGTGGTGTTTGATCTAGAACTGTTCACAAACCCCATCTATCATATTGTTTTTTAAATTGGATGCATTGTCAGTGATGATTCTCTCCAGTAAGCCATAGCGGCAAATAATCTCTTTTTTCAAAAAATTGCAAACAAAAGACTTGGTGACATTCGCGTATAAGGCTGCTTCTACCCATTTTGTGAAGTAGTCAATAGCTACTAGGATGAACCGGTGGCCGTTCGAGGCTTTAGGGTAAATCTGGCCAATTACATCTATGCCCCATGTTAAGTGTCTAAAAGTACAATTTTTATTACCCTTTTTATTCTTATTATTGCTAGACTTAGTCTCATATTAGTTGCATTATTAGTCATTTATGCATGTTTGCATTGTTTCCTTTTGGACAAGCTTGATTTCATATCTTGCTCAATTTTGTTGAAAAGGGTACTGCTTTGGTGTGTTTTTGTGTGTGTGTACAGAATCACTTGCCAAAGCAAGGCTGGAACCAGTTGCCAGGGCAATGCATGAAGGAGATACCGAGCTAGTTTCCAGGGCAATGCATGAAGGAGATGCCGAGCTAGTTGCCAGGGCAATTTTCGACAAGGAATAAGATGATATGGTAGTCAAAATCGATGACTAGATAAGCCCAAGATGATGTGGAGCAAAGCTAAATCCCAAATGAGTTTGATTTCTATGAAGAGGTCAAAGAGAAATTAAATCCCAAGAAGATAGGAGAAGTTCTAGAAGGAATTTAAATATAATAAAGAATTATATTCTTTAAAGATAAAATTCCAACTTAACTTCCTCCTCAAAAAAGACTTTGACCTAGCCCTATAAATTCAAGACCGTGCCGTCAACTCCAAGGGGGAGAGAAGAGAGAATTTTTGACAAGATCAAAGAGGTGAGAGATTTCAACAAGGGAGAAAGCTTGGAGAGAGAGTTCGATTGAGAGGTTTTCCAAAGAGGGCTGATCGATTTGTTCTTCTTCTTCTTTGCTTCCATTAGATTCATGGTTTGGGGATTATTCTTTGTATATCTTTTGAACTCAACCATGAACTAACTTGATTGGTTGGGGTTATTGTGTTTTGTTGTTGTGAAAAACAATTGGATTTTGTTTAGGTTTTTGAGTTGCAATTCAATTTTCGAAGTTTGTTCATTCTTGGTTCTCAATCTTGTTTGCGAGTGAATTGGGAGAGGATCTCATAACTTCATCTATTTATCTAATATCGAGAGAGTTAGATTCAAGAAATGAATGAACATGGTATTTATTCAATCAATTGATGGTGAAGACTAATTCGGCTTAAGAATAAGTTTAGGATTTCAACGGCTAAGAGGAGCGCAAGATTGGTTGTTGTTCACCATTGATTCACGCAGGGATGTATTATCAAGGCATGCACAAATAGCTAGAGTTTCGATTTAGGGATAAGAAGAAACCATTGAAGAACGCTTCGCCGAACTTTGGAAGTGAATGCTCAATTGCCCAGGCAATCGACCCATCCTTAATTGCCCAGGCAATCGCAGGAGCATTGCCCAGGCAATCTGATTAGACAACGAGGGGGAATTACCCTGGCAACTGACCAGGAAACACGACAGAATTGCCCTGGCAATCAACCAGGCAATTGGAACCAATTTGCACTGGAAATCGACTAGGCAATCATAACAAAATTGCCCTGGCAATCTGGCTGCTACTCAATCACCAAGACGATCCAAATGGCTATCACACCTCAACTCACGATGACCTGGCCTATTCCCTCTTATTTTATTACATCTTTATTTTATTTACTTGCTATTTTATTTTATTCGTTAGTTAGAACTCCTACAATTATCAATTGTGTTTTACTTTTACAGTGCGATAACTAAGAAAATGTGGCCCAAACCAATCCCTGTGGAGACGATACTCGATACTTATCATATCACTTTATTACTTGCGACGTGTATACTTGCACAATTGCGTAGCACTTATTACGCGCAACACCCCACATTGAGAAGGGCCATGGGGTAGTCATGACATGAAGTGGTAGAGGAGGTGCATGAATCTTGTCAGCATATACCTGACACTTGTGACATCTACGAGCATAATTGATGCAATCTGTTTCCATAGTGGACCAATAATATCTAAAGCGCATAATTCTCCTAGCCATAGTAAAGCCACTAGGGTGAGTCCCACAAACCCCTTCATGCACTTCTTCCAAGATCGTTTGAGCTTCTTTCTACGCACCTTAATAGCAGTTGATCTCGACTCTTTTTATATAGAACCTCTCCATCAAGGACATAGCCTGCGGCCAATTTCCTAATCATTGTCAATTGCCTGTAATAGATATTCTTGAGTTTTCATATACTGTAAAATGTCATGGTACCATGAGAGACCATCGACTTCTTCTTCCAAATTCTAACAATGGACCGGGGATTCTAACATTTACACCTTGACTGGCATTATTTTAGTACCTTCACTAGCCTTGAACATGGCAGCCAGAGTAGCGAGGGCATCAACCATCTGATTATCCTCTCTCGGGAGATGCTTAAAGGTGATTTCGTCAAACTCCTTGATTAGTTCAAGAACTAGCGAATGATATCTGATTAATTTTGCATCCTTAGTCTCCCACTCTCCACGGATCTGGTAATGACCAGTGCAGAATCTCTGAAAACTCTTAAAACTTTGATCTTTCTTTCAATGGCCGCTTGCAAACCCAATAGACAAGCTTCGTATTCAGCCATGTTATTGGTGCATAAGAATTTTAATCGACAAGAGAAAGGGTAGTAATTCCCTTTTGGTGAAACTAAGACTGCCCCAATGCCACGTTACAGCTCCATCAAAGTTCATCACCGAAGATTCTTCTGAGCTATTATCCTCGTCAATTGAAATGCACATTAGTTCATCATCAAGAAAATTAAAGTTCAGGGTCTCGTAATCTTCGGAAGTGTGACTTGCCAAAAAGTCTGCTATTGTACTCTCTTTTATTGCTTTCTGGCTCACATATCGGATGTCAAATTCCGAAAGTAACATTTGCCAACGAGCCATTTTTCCTGATAAGGCTGGTGCCTCTATCATGTATTTCAAGGGATCTAACTTCGATATTAGCCATGTGGTATGGTATAACATGTATTGCCTAAGCCTCTTGGCTGTCCATATCAAAGCGCAACATAGTTTTTCAATTGGGGAATATATGGTTTCACAATCTGTGAACTTCTTACTTAGATAATAGATTGCTCTTTATTTTCTCCCGGTTTCATCATGCTGCCCCAATACACATCCCATTGAGTTTTTGTGAACGGTTAAGTACAAGATCAGGGGCTTCCCTGGAACAGGTGGCACCAAAATAGGTGGATTCGTCACCTGCCTCTTGATCTCCTCTAAGGCCACTTGATATTCTTCATTCCATGTTCCCGATTTATTTTTTTGAAGCAATCTAAACACAAGGCTGCATTTTTTTGTTAATTGGTAGATAAAATGGGTAATGTAATTTAACCTTTCGAGGAATCCTCAAACCTCTTTTTGTGTTCGAGGTGGAGGAAGTTCTTGGATTGCCTTAACTTTGTCTGGATCGACTTCAATCCCTTTCCCACTCACAACAAATCCCAGCAACTTTCCCGATCGCACTCCAAAAGTGCATTTGGACGGATTGAGTCTTAACTGGAATTTTTTCAACCTCTTAAATTTTTTCCAAGTTTTCGATATGTTCCTCTTCTGAGCGGGATTTAGATATCATATCATCAACATATACCTCTATCTCTTTGTGCATCATGCCATGGAACAAGGTTACCATGGCACGTTGGTAGGTTGCCCCTGCATTCTTTAAACCAAAAGGCATGACTTTGTAACAAAAAGTTCCCCACCATGTTACAAATGTTGTTTTATTCATATCTTCTGGGCATATTTTGATTTGGTTGTACCCTGAGAATCCATCCATGAAAGAGAAAAGAGAATGCCCTGTTGTGTTATCCACCAGTGTGTCAATGTGCGACAATGGGAATTTATCTTTAGGGGTTGCCCTGTTAAGGTCTCGATAATCAACACACATTCAGACTTTCCCACCTTTTTTCAGAACTGGGACAATGTTAGCCACCTATTCAGAATACTTAACCACCTCGAGGAAACCAATGTCACACTGCCTTTTCACTTCATCCCTGATTTTTAAGAGCATTTCAGGCTTTATCCTCCTTAAATTCTATTGCACAGGCTTGCATTCGGGCTTGATGGGAAGTCGATGCATAACAATGTCAGCGTCTAAACCAGGCATGTCTTGATATGACCAGGCAAAAAATGTCCTTATCTTCTTGTAGGAGCTTGATCAACTTGTGTCGAGTCTCAGTGGTGATAGAAGTACCGATCTTCACCTCACGCCTTTCTTCTTCAGACCCGAGATTCAGAACTTCTAATTCTTCCTCATGAGGCATAATTTTCTTCTCTTTGCTTTCTAACATCCTGAGCACCTCGTTAGGTAGTTCATATTCTTCTTCATCTTTACAGTCTCTTCTAAACACATGGGCAACTCGAAGTCAATTTCTAAATCGGACTCAGAGTTATTTGTACCATTGATATTTGGAAACCTGAAAGAAATGGAATATATATGTATACAACAAAAATGAAAAGTCAAACAAAAGAATGAAATGATGATTTTTTTTTTATTTTGGTTTTTACTTTAATTTGCTTTGGGCTTTGTTTAAGGTGTTTTAGTTAAAAAAGAAAGTTTGTCACATAAGATTTATTGGAAAAACATCTTTTATTGATATAAGAACCATAATGGTTTTTTGACATTAACCCTTACCTTCGGGTCTAAGGCAAAAGAGTTAGTTTCGAGCATTACTCTGTGGATGACCTAAAAGCTATAGGAATTTCTTCCATAGTCCAGTTGTTCAGCTTCGAACATGGGCGTATCATGGAAAGGTACTTGTTTCCCTCATCCTCCTCTGATATGACGTTAATGTTCGGGTCTTCAAAAGCTTTCTCGAGCTCTTTCTTTCCTTTTTCCTCCTCATCATTTGTAGTTTTGGGATTCATGATGCCTCATGACCTGAAACTGTGACTGATAGGTGGGAATGTCATTGGCTCCCATTTAATTTCTTCTCTATTTTGTCTTGCTTTCTTTCTTTCATGCCTCTCTCTTATCGTTGCTCTTCTCTGCACTGGGTTGGGTTTGTAGCCTAGGCCAAACCAGTCTCTCTTTTAGGGATCATCACGGGGTATGGTCTCTCCTGAAGCTACTTGCTAAGGCCTTTGCCAGCCTTTGCTCCCTTTTCCCAAAGTCTGCTTGACTTGCATCTTTGTGTTATTTGACAATTCCGGCCCAATGACCTAGTTTCCTTCAGTGACAAAGGTAGCATTAACGAGCTCAAATATCCTGAAATGACACTTGAGTGCACCTTCATCTGTTTCTATATAAGGGGCACCAGTTAATACCGAGGTGATAATATCTTCTTGACCTCCGACTATCACTAGCTAGCCATCAACTATGAATTTCAACTTCTGATACAAATTGAAGGGAACAGCCCCTGTAGTGTGGATCCAAGGGCGCCCCAGCATGCATATATAGGTAGGCTTGATATCCATCACCAGAAAATCTATTTCAAAAGTAGATGGGCCAATTTGTAGGGGTATCTCGATTTTCCCCAAAACATCCATCTGGGTTTCATCGAATGCCCTCACAGTATTTTGGTATGCAGTCATGTGAGAGCGGTTAACTGGAAGCTTTTTCAAGGTATCCAAAGGTAGTACATTCAATGCTGACCCATTATCAATAAGAACCCCTGGCAGTATGTGCCTCTTGCATCTAACAGAGATATGAAGGGCTTTGTAGGATCCCCTCCCAGTTGCCGGGATTTCTTCATTATTGAATGTGATGAAATTATTCACTGCAATATTGCTAAACCATTTGTCCATCTTGTCAGTCGTTATCTCTGTTGAAACAAAAGTCTGATTCAGGATCTTTAAAAGGGCGTCACGGTGTCCCTCCAAACTCAGCAATAGAGATATCATTAAAATTCTTGCTGGGAGTTTATAGAGCTGCTCCACCACACTATACTCACTATGTTTGAGTTTCTTTAAAAATTCCTGAGCCTTTGATTCTTTCACTGGCTTAAGGTGAGTCCTGGGTTTATCTATAAAGAAATCCTTTTCTCCCTCAGGTTCTTCAGTTGTTATCTTCCTTTGGGTGGCATCCCTATCTTCAGCCTCTGGTGGTGAGTAACATCTTCCACTTCTTATAAAATTGTCCACCTGATTGGCTGGTTCTTCTTCTTTTCCTTCTCCGCGTGATGTATTTCCTGGGGCTGTTACCGAGCAAGCGTAATTCCAAGGCACTTGTTTACTATCCTTGTATGGAAAAGGGGTAGGTGCCTTTATAACCAGCTTCGTAATTGTTCCCTTCTCAGGCTCAGTAATTCTAACCTTGGTCTTAATTACTAAGGGCTTCATTCTCGCATAGTTTATTCTTGCAGGGCTTTCATCTGAGGCGCATACATTCAACGTACAATTCATTTTCTTCTCTTAAAAGAACTCTAGTTCTTTGTTGTCCATCATGTCTTGGACCAAACTCCTGAATTCAAAATAGCTTTGAATTTCATATCGTCCCTCTTGATGGTACTCGTAGAAAAACTTACCATCATTTTTCAACTTCCATGTCTTGTTCTTAGTAGTCCAGCCTTCACCATTTGGGCCCATACCCATGCCATAGTTGCCTTAACTTCTTCAACATATTCCTTAACCAACTTGCCTTCCTCCTCGTCTACTGCATTCACTTCAATCTTCTGGTGGTTAGGCAGTGGGTTATCTTTCGCGTCTGAAGTATCGAAAGATAACATGCCTAATTTCCGTAGATCATCTACTACCCTTTTAAAGACAGTGCAGTTCTCAATAGTATACCCCCTGTCCCATCTTGGTATTCGCATTGAGCCTTCTCATCATACCATAGCGGGTATGAAGGAGAAAAGGGAGGAACGTGTCATGGTAGCACTGTTGCGCGTAATAAGTGCTACGCAATTGTGCAAGTATACACGTTGCAAGTTATAGTATAAAAGATATCGTCTTCACAGGGATTGGTGCCACTTCAAGAATCTAGTCTCTTGCACTGTAAAAAGTAAAAACACAAATAAAGGATTATATGAGTTTAACTAATAACTAATCTAGAAAGCAATAAAGTAAAAGAATAGATGAGATCAAATGAGAGAGATAGGCCAGGTTATTGTGAGTTGAGGTGTGATAGCCGATTGGATTGTCTTGGTAAAAGAGTGCATGGGCAACTCAGTTGCCGTGGCAACTTGCACAACGGGGTTGCCTTGGCAACTAATCGATGGTTGCCTGGGCAACTACTTGGGCGTCTGGGCAGCAACCTTCAAGGTTCGGCAGAGCGTTCTTCAATGGTTTCTTCTTATCCCTAAGTCGAAACTCTAGCTACTTGTGCATGCCTTGATAATACATCCCTGCGTGAATCAAGGGTGAACAACAACCAATCTTGCGCTCCTCTTAGCCGTTGAAATCCTTAACTTATTCCTAAGTCGGATTAATCTTCACCATCAATAGATTGAATAAAGATCATATTCATTCGTTTCTTGAATCTAACTCTCCCGATATTAGATAAATAGATGAAATCACGAGATCCTCTCCCAATTCACTCGCAAACAAGAATAAGAACCAAGAATGAATAAACCTTGAATAGAAAAGTGCAAACTGTTATTACCTAAAGAAAATCCAATAGTTTCTCACAACCACAAAACACAATAACCATAGCGAAATAGATTTAGTTCATGGCTAGGTTCCAAAGAAACACAAGATAAATAATCCCTAGCATGAACTCAATCGAACAAGAAAGAAAAGGATGAAGAAGGAGGCTTGTCGAAATCCTCCTTGCCCTAGATGCTTGTCGAAAATTCTCTCCTCTTGCCCTCCTTGGAGTTGTCGAAATTCCCCTCTCTTTGCTCTTTCTTGATTGTCGAAATATCCATCTTATTTATAGGGCTAGGCCAAAGTCCTTCTTTGAGGAGGAAGTTAAGTTGGAATTAAATTATCTTTAAAGAATATAATTCTTTATTATAATTATATTCCTACTAGAACTTCTCATATCTTCTTGGAATTTAATTCTTCTTTAATCTCTGTATGGAAATCAAATTCCTTTGGGTTTGGGGTCTTGAACTTCAGAGGGATTGTGCTTCAACCAATTCAGAGAACAACTCGGCATACGTCATAGGGATAGGAGTAAAATATAGCTTCTTATTCCCTTGGTATTTTCGTTCATCTTTTGGCGAATTTAAAGCCACAGGATTGGTATTCTGGGCAGCATGCTTATTAAGGACTACCCCTTTTGAATAATTAGGGTTGTAAACACCTGTCATACTAACTTCATTATCTTTTTTCTTATATGGTTTCTTCATCTATCCTCTATCGAGCGTTCTTCTCTTAACAACTGCCAAAATTAGTTCCCCATTCATTAGCATGTCTGCAAAACTCTTCGTCGCATGATTGATTATACGATCATAGAAAGCACCTTTAAGGGTGTCCAAAAACATGGGCGTTATCTCACTTTCCAGTAGTGGCGGCTGAACTTGAGCGGCTATATCCCGCCATCTCTAAGCATATTGGCGGAAGCTTTCATTATTTCTTTGTTCCATCTCTTGCAAAACAAGCCTGTTTGGGACCATATCAGCAACACGTTTGTACTGTTCACCGAATGCCCTTGACAAATCCTTCCAAGTTCGGATGCATTCCAAGCTTAACTGATTGTACCAGCGAGTGGTGGACCCAGACAAACTGTCCTAGAAGCAGTGAATGAGGAGTTTCTCATTTTCTAAGTACATCGACATTCTGCAACAATACATGGTTAGGTTAGCCTTGGGATATGTAGTCCCATCGTATTTATCGAAGTCAGGGGTCTTGAACTTCAGAGGAATTGTCAAGGTGGATACCAGACTCATGTCTCTAGCATCTATGCCTCTATGGGTGTTCCCTTCTTGGAAGGTCCTAATGATCTCCTCTAACTTGTCACAACGATCTTCAAGTTTTTTGTTCATGTTGACCTTATCATCAATTTCATCAAGGTCCGGGACCTCATGATCATGCACTACCCCAGGGTTGACTACTGACTCAGTTTGTGCACGAGCATAAGATTCTACAAAGTTGAGCGGGGATTTGGCCTTGAACGGGGAGGTCTCTCTTGGTATTCCAGGGTGAATCCCCTGAAACTGTGGTAAAGTGTTAACATTTTCTAGGTTATCTTGAGCATCAGGGTCTCTGAACCCAAACATGGCTGCAATCTGACCAACTGTCTTCCTGTGCGCCAATTCAATCTCATGTTTCAAGTCACTCTCAATCTTATCCAGCCTGTCCTGAGTACTCTTGTGGTTGATTTCGAGAGATGTCATTCTGTCTTCAGTACTTTTGTCCATTGCTCTGGTTTTGGAACGAGTACAGTATTTGTGACTTGCTATTTTGAATTTTCTGTTTGGGTAAATTATTTCGATTAAAATCTTATGTTATGTATATGTATGCAATGATATTAATCTAACGCAAAACAAACAAAGAAATGCAAAAAGGAAAAATGCATGAATGTAAATAAGGGGCCATTGATTCCATAAAGTAATTGCTCAAGAAATAATTCTTATTGGATGACATAGGTCCTTATTACAAAAGATTTTAACTTTTCTACGAGTAGATTTCGGCCTGAGCACTCAACTCCTTGATTTCTTCAATCAACCACATAAATCTTGGCCCTATTTCTCCTACTGGCCTAATGTACTGACGAAGGGCCGTAGCTTCAGTAGCTAACATCCTTACATGCTTGGCTACATCTTGAATATGGGTCATGATGCTTTTGTTAAATTCATCCCGTTCTTAGAATCTTCTAGCATTGTCCCTAAGCCGAGTAAACAAATAGTCATTGCCCCGTTCATTGATATCTTCGAGAACCAGAATCTTCGTCATGTACTCTTGAATGATGCCTTACATAGCTCCTACTTGCTTCTTTAATGTGTCATTCTCACTCAAACTATCCTGAAGTTCGATATAAGTATGATGATTCTGGAGCTTGTGCAGCGAATGATTCAGGTCTGCTACCTTAGCTTGCAACTCAACAACGGAGGCTTGGCTCTGTTTCAACTTCTTATTTGTCTCATTACATACCATCTGCAACTCAAACAGACGGACCTTGTTGTCATGGGCCTTCCTCTTCCATGCAGCCACATTTCCTTTTTATTTTTCGAGGGTCCGCTTGTTATTTTCCTTCTCAACTACTTGTTTCCCTCTCTTCTTCTCATCCATAAGCAATCATTTATATTTTTCAACTTCTCTCTTGCCACGCTCTTTTTATTTTCCCACGGCCTGCTCAATTTCTTGCCTCCATTGCTCGGGAGTCTTTCTCAAATTAGCATTTCGGACTATAGCCTAAAATTTGAGAAAATTCACCCTCTGAATCTCAAATTTTGCTTCAAGTCCCTTATACATCTTTATTACCCGATCTGTCTCTCCTTTATACTTGTCCACATCTAAACTTGCCTCGAATAAGTCATCCGTGTGCTGTCTTTGCACGTTTTCAATCTCAGCCTTGGCCCTTTTCAACTCGGCTCTTAGAATATCAGCTTCAGACATGATCACCTTCAGATGTTCCTTCAAGGGTTTAGCCTCCCGGAGTAGGTGGTAAAATTTTGTCATTCACCCTGACATGTCTCCATACATCGTAATCGGGGGTGAACATACACTGACTGTCATGCTCTATTTCCATGAGGTAACAATGCTTCCATGAATCGTTGATAGTTTGGATCTTCTCTCTGAACTCCCTTTGGAACTCGAATTCTGATAAGTCAAGACCCGTAGTGAAGGGGACAAACTGTCGAGAGCCATACTGTCGTGAAACTAGCAAGGGGGAACAACCAGTTCCACCCCACAGGCCTAACAACATCAAATAATCATAATCTCCACACCTGTACAATACCTTGGTGCGGCCCATCCATGGAACTCTCCATATGATGTCCTGATCCTGGCAATCCCGGAAGATATCAACTCACTTGTTCCTCTTAGCTACCAGCCACTTCTTTGCCAAAAATTCTTGGAGTGGGGAAAATTTTAGGGAGTGTATATTAGGCAAGACTAGGGTCGGACACTTTCAGAAATGGCTAAGGGCCCAAACCTGGAGCAAAGGTACACATCCTTTGAAACGCACACCTTCCAACTTTCGGCATGCATTCAAAGAGATGAATGTTTCTGCTAGTACAGATGGCACTGGGTTGGTTTCCCTTTTCAACTACTCAAAGAAATCTAGAATGGTCACATCGATATTTCCCAATACCTTTAGAAAGATGACCAAGCCATAAATTGTTATAGCCAAGAGATCCACTCTCTTTTCCTTATCTGGATGTGTAGGAATTATGTTTTGGATGCTCCACCAAGGGAATGAAAAGCTACCCCCTTTTTTTGTATCAGTCCTTTTACCCAACCATCCCCCATGCCAGCAAAATATTTGAGCCTCAAGTGAGCATTTTTTTTCTTAAGAGGTTTAGTATAGACTAGGCCCTTCTTCACCTTGCGTAGGTTCAAAAGTGCAAAATACTCCTCAAATGCAAGCATCATATCTTCACCATTAAAAGTAAAACAACAGTACCTAGGATTCCAGAACTGAATCACTGCTTTGAGGAATGGTTCATCCACCTCCACATGTAGTAGATATGCTATGTCGTCATAGGTATCAATGAACAATTGCTTTATTGTATGGTCAAAACGGCCCTATATCTCTCGCAACTTGTGTACACTGTTCTGTTTGACACTTATATGGGCATACTCTGATGTTTCTATCTCGTGATCAACTGTCAAAGTATCCTCGTGTGCTCACTGGTTGACCTCAGACCAGTGACGTACATCCGTATTTTCTTCTTCTTTTTAAGGTACCTCTCATCCATGACAAGAGTTGTTTTCTAATCGAGCAAATGTCTTGAGAATCGACCCCTTCTAGATATGGAATGAGGATGCAAACATGCAAAACAAAAATAAGACAATGAAATGATTAATACTTCAAAAAACACAAAAAAGTCCAAAATAATTTCATTGTACAAATAGTAACTGGGCAGCGAATTCCAACACTTTTGGACATGTGTCCGTGGACTATTCCTACGAAATAATTTTGACCAAAATCCAAGCCTAAGGTTTTACACATGGCTCTAATGAGGTAGGCTTCTAAACTCTCACACAGGTTGGGTTCTAAAAGGTTCCCGAATTGTCCTTGTTGTCCCCTACTAAGGGTAGCATGACCCCTGATTCTCGCCCATTATAGGCTTCAAACGAATCAGGTTCAACTCAAGGGGACCCACTTCTATGCCCATAAGGAGGATCAATATCCACACGGGGACATAGAGCGTGGGCCCCAGAGGTACTTGTTAGGCCCATACAGAGAATCAATATTCCCACGAGAGCAATAATGTTTTCCCCAACTTAAACGATCGGGATAAAGCTCAGGCTTAGAGCTTGGATTTAAGTCTTAAATGCGTAAAATAGAATTAAACTTATAAACGGACAATTAAGTTAAGCTTTACTTAAATTTGCAAATTCTGACATTAAAACAAGATGTAACCGACTTGTGGCCTGACTCTTTTTTTTTGTAAAAACAAAAAAAGTTATCCCCAACAGAGTCGCCAAACTGTCGCAACCCTTTTTCAAGTGGTCCCAACGTTTTAAAATCAAAACAACAGAGTCGCCACTAATCTTTAATGAAGGTGTGATTGGATCACCTAAAATGGGTTATTTTAATAAAATCATTTTATTTTATTAAAACAAAATTTTTGGTCTGTGAAAACACAAAAACGAGTTCGGGAGTCGGTTACGCGTGGGGAAGGGTTAGCACCCCCACGACGCCCAAAAATTGGTACCTTATCTGTTACAAAAGGTTTTAAAGTCAGATTTTGCGAATCGATGTAAAGCTTAAATTATTGTCCGTTCATAAGTTTAATTTTACTTTAACATCCTTACTATCCGAAAATGAACTCCAATCACCGCCAACACCTCTGGCGCTAACCCGTCATTTTCGTTTAGTAAGACACCTCACTATTTAGATTCCACTTTTCTAACAGACAAAGAAACTTGATTTGTTGAAGATTTTTTTTTTCTTTAAATTAAAGTCTAATAATCATAAAGAAGGTCTAAGTTTTTTTATTCCTATTTAAGGGTCTAAATTTTATTAAGTGTATTTTACTTTTATGAAGAAAATTTTATCAAACAAAAGTTTCTAACTAAGGCTTGTAGAACTTATCCCTAAGGTTCAAAATTATTACTAAAAGGCAATAAAGACAACAAGTTAAAGTTTTTTTATTTACATTTTAGGCTTGGATCAAATTTATTTTGAAAAGTTTTTTTTGTGTATTTTTTTATTTTCCTTGGAAAATCATTTTTTGAAACTTTTTATCATTTTTATTACTTGAAAAAAGTTCTTTTTTATTTTTATGTTTTAAAGTTTAAAATTTTTTAAACCTTTTTTTAATTTTTTAATTTTAAACTTTTTTTTTAAATCCTTATGTTTTAAAACCTTTTTTACATTTTGAGAGAATTTTTGCTTGTAAGTTTTGGAAACTCCCTTTTTTTTAAAAAAAAGTTGTAATTAAAGAGTTTTTTTCTTTTTTTTCAAAGTCTTTTTTTAATTAAATCTTTTTTTAAAATTTTAAAGAAGTTCTTTTTTTAAAAAAATTGTTTTATTATTATTTTATTTGTTAAAAAAAACTTTTTATTTCAACAACATTATTTTTCATTTTTTAGAAATCAGATGAATCAAACATCATACCTTTAAAAAATAACATGTTCTTGATGTTCATAAATGGGGATGAACAAGGAGAAGAGCCACCGTGCTGGCCGCCATCCACTGGCGGTGGTCTCCTCCCTTATATTATTATTTTTTTCGAATATAAGTCAAAGAAACATTACAATAAAAAGATTAATTCGAACAAACTCAGATTAATATAAACTTATATGAACAAAATATGTAGAAAGTAAGAACATTAAAATGAACGAATAAAAACAAAATTAAAATTAGAAAAGAAAAATGGGAGAAATTATACCAATGAAGCGACGAATTGCTAGCTTCTACTCCCCGCGAAAATTCGAACCAATGCTATACAAAACTCGAATAAATTCCAGCAACTTCCCAATAATTTTCAGAGTATTTTTTTTGGGTATTTTCGGATCAATTTCTTCTGTCCTTGAATAATGGAAAATTGAGCACTATTTATAGGGTTTGGGGGATTGGGATTCAAGGCAATTTGGGGACAAAATCCCCATTTTCGTCCCATGAAATCATCCAATGTTATCATCACAGCTTTGACTTATTGAAATTTACCTCGAATTTCATCTGATTTGGCTCCAATTTGGGATATTTTGCCCCCAATTAAATTAGGGTTTGAACCCTTTTCTCCTTCAATTGATGAGCTACCGACGACGGCAAGGGACGAGGATTGCGGCATTGTACTCATCTTGCTGAGGCAAGTCGACTGGCACCAACCACGGCGGCCGCCGTGGCCTAGGGACGGCAGAATAGCTACTGGCAACAGCCAAGGGCCATTCGAAGTAGAGGATTTCGGGGAGATGATTCCGCGCGCGTGGCTGTGCTGGATCCTCCCCTTTCACTTTTTTTCTTTATTCGATTCAAGCCATCCATTATTTCAGCCCCAGATCCAACGATCTCGAATAAACCTGGAAGAAAAAAGATAAATGGGTTAGTTTGGGCCTCTTAAAAATAAAATTGGTTCCTTATTTATTATTTTTCTAGTGATTTTTTATTTAAAAGGGTTTATTTTGGGTTAATATTTTTTCAGAAATGGGTTTTATGAACCAAATTTTCTTTTTTTTTTGGCTTTATTATTATTTCCTTTTTTGTATTTTATTTTAAAACGGGCTCATTATTATTTCCTTTGAAAATGAGTTTTATTCGAAAGAATATTTTTATTAATATTATTTTTATTCATTTTTATTATGTATTAATTTTTTTATTATTTTTTTAATAAAAAATGGGTAAAAAATTAGTGACAACAATAACAAAATTTCCTACCATAAGTTTTGTCGGTTTAAGATTTGGTGATATGGGGTAAGAATTTGTGTTATTACCTTTCTTTCTTATAGGTTCTATAATATTTTATGTATGTTTCGTAACAATTTGTATATGTACCCTATTTTTTTATGAGTTTGGTAAGATATAAAGTTATCCTTTAAAAGTTTATGTTAAACACAATTTCCTACCATAAGTTTAGTTGGTTTTAGATTTGGTGATATGGGGTAAGAATTTACATTATTACCTTTTTTTTCTTATCGGTTCTATAATAATTTATAAAGGTTTCGTAACAATTTTTGTAGGTACCCTATCTCTCATGAGTTTGGTAAGATATAAAGTTATCCTTTAAGAGTTTATGTTATAACACAATTTCCTACCATAAGTTTTGCTGGTTTTAGATTTGGTGATATGGGGCAAGAATTTGTGTTATTACCTTTTTTTCTTACTAGTTCTGATGAGTGTTCAAAAGTACTATTTTTCTTCCCCTTTTTGCTCATATTATTTTTAGACTTAGGCACATTTTAGTTGCATTGTTAGGCATTCATGCATTATTTCCTAGTTTCCTTTATTACTGAGCTTTGCATTTCATTTAGATGTTTTTGGTTATTTTTTGTGGAAAAGTCACAGCTTTGGTGTTTAATTTGTGCATGTTAAGACTCCTATTACTTGCGACGTGTATACTTGCACCGTTTGTGTTGCACTCAAAACACGCAACATGTTCTATAATAATTTATGTAGGTTTTATAACAATTTTTTTAGGTACCCTATCTCTTATAAGTTTGTTAAGATATAAAGTTATTCTTTAAGAGTTTATGTTATAACACAATTTCATACCATAAGTTTCGCTGGTTTTAGATTTGGTGATATGAGGTAAGAATTTATGTTATTACCTTTTTCCTTACTAGTTCTATAATAATTTATGTAGGTTTTATAACAATTTGTGTATGTACCCTATTTCTTATGAGTTTGGTAAGATATAAAGTTATTCTTTAAGAGTTTATGTTATAACAAAATTTTCTACCATAAGTTTCGCTAGTTTTAGATTTGGTGATATGAGGTAAGAATTTGTGTTATTACCTTTTTCTTACTGATTCTATAATAATTTATGTAAGTTTTGTAACAATTTCTCTAGGTACCCTATCTCTTATGAGTTTGGTAAGATATAAAGTTATCCTTTAAGAGTTTATGTTATAACACAATTTCTTACCATAAGTTTCGTTGGTTTTAGATTTGGTGATATGAGGTAAGAATTTGGTTATTACCTTTTTCTTACTGGTTCTATAAATATTTATGTAGGTTTCGTAACAATTTCTGTAGGTACGCTATCTCTTATGAGTTTGGTAAGATATACAGTTATCCTTTAAGAATTTTTGTTATAACACACTTTCCTACCATACGTTTTGTTGGTTTTAGATTTGGTAATATGAGGTAACAATATGTGTTATTACCTTTTTTCTTACCATCCCTATGAAAATTTATGTAGGTTTCATAAAATTTTGTGTAGGTACCCTATTTCTTATGAGTTTGGTAACAAATAGAGTTATCCTTTAAGATTTTAGGTTATAACACAATTTTCTACCATAAGTTGGGCTGGTATTAGATTTGGTAATATGTGTAACTCCCTAAACCCGACCCAGAAGAAATAGGTTGAATCTAGGAAGTCGCGTTTGAAAACTTTTCCCTCAAGAAAACAAATTTTAAAATTATACTTTAATTTAAAAAGAATATATATAACTATAATTTAATAAATATTTCATAATAATAAAATACAAAAATCATAATTAATATTTGAATATTTAAATAAAATCTTTGAAATAAAACCACAATAAATGAATGCCAAAAATAATCCCAAAACATAATTAGTCTCAAAGTATGAAATTACATCAATGTCTCAAAATAATAATCTGAATAACTAAAAATAGTTTTGTACTGAATAATAAAATAACCGATAAAATGTGAGATCCTCCATGTACCACGTCGCCTAAAGTCCAAAGATATCTGTAAGAGAAAACTATAGGGGAGTAAGCTAAAGAGCTTAGTGTGTCTCTAAAGTGCAAGAAACCATAGTCTTAAAACATAGTAATATTTTCTTAAAATTCTTTAAAACATAAAAAATGGTTCAATATCACAAGCAAAATGCAATGCACCCAAATATTTTCTTAAAATGCAATGCACCCAACTACGTCCGCAAAATTTTAGGGACTAAGATGAACAAAAATATCATCATATTAAAAATATTAGACTAAATTACAAAATATAAAAAATAGGGATTAATTTTGGTTAAAAATAAAATTTTAGGGACTGACATGGACAAAAATATCATTATATTAAAAATATTAGACTAAATTACAAAAAAATGAATAGGGGTCAATTTCAACTAAAAATTAAATTTTAGGTACTAGACTAAACAAAAATATTATTGGACTAAATTGTCAAAAATATAAATAAATACAGGGCAATTTTGACTAAAAATTAAATTGTAGGGACTAGAATAAACAAAAATATTATTCGACTAAATTACCAAAAATAAAATATATATGGGTCAATTTCAGCTAAAAATAAAGTTTTAGGGACTAGAATGAACAAAAATATCATCATATTAAAAATATTGGACTATATTATAAAAATTTAAAATAAATAGGGTTCAATTTCAGTTGAAAAATTAGGGACTAATATGAACAAAAATATACCCTTAAATTGAATTAGGGATACTTGTGACTAAATTGAATTAAACTAAAACTTAAAAGTGAATATTAGGACTAAAATGCAACATTTAAAACACAACATGACTTAAAGGGTAATTAATCTCTAACCTAAATTATAGGTGGCTTATTTCCCTCTAACATTTTGTCATTTCCCTCTTTTTTTTACCAATTATCTATTTCTTTTTTAAATTAAAATGAAAGGTGGGAGGGAATCAGGGAAAGTAGTCCCGCCTGATTTTTTAGGTTAGAGACAATTATTTTTTTAGCACTTTTGACTTTAGATATTTTTTATTTAAGTCCTAAATTTTCAATTTTAGGTTTAATTTAATTTAATTCAATTGAGTCTAAATTTAGATTAATTTAATTGAAGTTCCACATTTAGTTTTAGAATTCTTTTAGTTATGTCTGTGATTTATGCTTCTAGGTTTTAATTCAGCTCAATCAGATCATGAGTTTAATAAGTTAATTTCATTCGGACATTATTATTAATATTATTATTATTATTATTATTATTATACCATATAAATTTTGATTTAATATAATATACACAAAATTTTGATTTGGATGTAAACATGTAATTTTACACATGAAAGTTTAAATTTTAATTTAGTTTAATTGTACACATGAAGCTTTGGTTTCAAATGCATAAATTAGAAAGTTGAATTGAAATTAATCTCGTAAATCAATAACCCTAAACTAAACCCAAAACCGTTAATACTAAACCCAAAACCATAGACCTTAAGGAATCGAAATTAATTTCATAAACCAATAACCATAAGCTAAACCATAAAACCACTGATACTAAATAATAAGTCATTGATACTAAACCCTAAACCTTAAAGAATCCAAATTAATCACATGAACCAATAACACCATCTTTATTTTATTAGACTAAATTATAAAAATTAGAAATAAAAATGAGTAAATTTTAGTTAAAAACAAATTTGTAGGGACTAAAATGAATAAAAATATCATCATATTAAAATTTTGGACTAAATTATACAAATTAAAAATAAATAAAGATTAATTTCGGTTAAATAAAGATTTATAGGGAATTAATTGAACACTAAACTATACCATAAACTCTAAAGCATTAACACTAACCCCTAAATCATAAACTATAAACTACAACATATACCATAAACTACTTCATAAACTCTAAAGCATTAACACTAGCCCCTAAATCATAAACCATAAACCTTAAGTCATAGAAATTTTAGGGACTAACATAAACAAAAATATCATCATATTAAAAATATTGGAGTAAACTACAAAAATTAGAAATAAATAAGGGTCAATTTTGGTGAAAAATAAAATTTTAGGGACTAACATGAACAAAAATATCAGCATATTAAAAATATTGGACTAAATTACAAAAAATGAATAGTGGTCAATTTGGACTAAAAATAAAAATTTATCTACTAGAATAAACAAAAATATTATTGGACTAAATCGCCAAAAATATAAATAAGTATGGGGCAATTTTGACTAAAAATTAAATTGTAGGGGCTATAATAAATAAAAATATTATTCGACTAAATTACCAAAAATAGAAATATATATGGGTCAATTTCGGCTAAAAATAAATTTTTAGGGACTAATGTGAACAAAAATAAACCTCAAATCCCTAAACCAATCCTATAACCCCAAACATTCAACTTGAAACATTTACCCCTAAACCCCAAACCTCAAACCCTAAATCTTATAATCACTGATAATTAAAGTCCAAGCAAAATCCCTAATCCCTAAACTATTCCTATAACCCTAGACACTCAACTTGAAACATATATTATACCTCTAAACCCCAAACCTTAACCCCTAAATCTTATAAACGCTAATAATTAAAGTGCAATCCTAATCCCTGAATCCCTTAATTAATCTCATAACCCCAAACACTCAACTTGAAACATGTATTAAACCCCTAAACCGCAAACCTCAACCCCTAAATCATACAATCACTAATAATTGCTACTTGAAAGCCTAATCCCCTAATCCCATAACCCCAAACACTCAACTTTGCACATTTACCCCTAAACCCCAAACCTCAACCCCTAAATCTTTCAATCACTAATAATTGCTACTTGCAAGACTAATCCCCTAATCTAATCCTATAACCCCAAATACTAAACTTGACACATTTACCCCTAAACCCCAAATCTGAACCCCTAAATCTTACAAACACAAGTAATTTAATTAAATACATTATAATTAAAATTATAATAATTTGAATATTAAATTAAATATTAATTAAAAATATTAAAATTTTAATTTTTAATTAAATATTAATTTAAAGTTATAATTTAAATAAATAAATATACATTAATAATTTAATTAAATACATTATAATTAAAATTACAAGAATTTAAATATTAAATTAAATATTAATTTAAGGGCTGTGGTGTAAAACTCATTTAGTTTTATACTAATTTTAGACCGTTGGATGATGGTAATAAATGAGTGTAAAACTAAATGAGTTTTATACCATATAACTGGATCTCATCCCTTCATTTAAATATATTAACTTTAAAAATTTTAATTAAATATTAATTTAAAGTTATAATTTAAATAAATTAAATATACACTAATAATTTTAATTAAATACATTATAATTAAAAATTAATTTAAATATTAATTAAATACATTATAATTATTAATTAAAATTAAAATAAAATTATTAAAATAATATATTTACCCTAAGTATAAATGCACCCTTAAAAGGGTCTAGCCGAAGCCTTTGCCCCCTAAAAATATTATATATATATGATCCACTTACACATAATGTAAACAATTATAAGTGATCAAAACGTTATTTTTTTTAAAATTTAAAGAATAAAAATGAAAAATTATAAAATATAAGTGACCAACCATTTTGTTTACCCTATAAAAAAAATCAATGGCATTAGCGCCAAAATCCTAAAATCTTCCCGCCATTTATAATATTAAAATATATAATTATAATCCTAATTTTATTGAAATCAAAGGCATTCAAAAACTCTTCCCGCCATTTATAACATTAAAATATATAATTATACTCTCAAGTTTACTTCATTTTCATCAAAATTATTTATCAACAACTTTAATTTGTGTACAATAATTAAAAATTACGGTATTATAATTACAACTATAAATTTAAAACAATGGAAACGGTTAACCTTCTAATATTTAGATTTTATCAAATCAACAAAAAGTTTTCAATCTTCCCCAATAAAATTTGGTCAAATTAATCAATAAAATTTGGTTAAGTTAATAAAAAAAGACAAATGAATATCTATACTTAGTAGTGTCAAGTGTGATTTGGTTAAAAGAAAACATAAATATGGTTTTTTTTTCTTTCCTTTTTTTAAATTTAAATTGATTATATATGTAGGGACTAGAAATTTGGAGTAGAATAAAATACAAAAAATGAATAGGGGTTAATTTGGAGTAAAAATTAAATTTTAGAGACTAGAATAAATTGGATTAAATTGTCAAAAATATAAATAAATATGGGGCAATTTTGACTAAAAATTAAATTGTATGAACTATAATAAACAAAAATATTATTAGACTAAATTACTAAAAACAGAAATTCTACTAATTCCCTCCAAAATTTTGGGTGGCTTATTCCCCCCAAAGTTTGGGTGGCTTTTATCCCTCCAAAATTTTTAGACTAAAAGTAACTTAATCTCAAACCTAAAAAATGGGAGGTTTATTTCCCTCCAAAATTGTCTTTTCCCTTTTTTACCAATTGTTTTTTTCAACCAATTATTTTAATTTAATTCAATTGAGTCCCAACTTAGATTAATTTAATTAAAATTCCACATTTAGTTTTAGAATTCTTTTAATCATGTCCGTGATTTATGCTTCTAGATTTTAGTTTAGCTCAATTAGATTCTAAGTTTAATGGGTTAATTCAATTCAAACATTATTATTATTATTATAACATATAATAAACTTTGCTTAAATATAATTATACCCAAAATTTTGATATGGATGTAAACATGTAATTGTACACATGATAACATCAACATGAAAGTTAAAACTTTATTTAGTTCAGACTTAGTAGTTCAATCTTGACAAATAATTTATATTGGATGAGTTACAAAGCATATTGAATTATTACTAAGCATTGAATTATTTAATAAAATTTCAAACTTAGTAGTGTCCAATGAATATCTAAATCCAATCTTTCATTTTTTTGATATTTTTAATTGATTATATATGTATATATAACAAAAAGATTATTTAACACTTTAAATTGATTTAAAAAAATAATAGTTTACATTTATCAACACTTTAAATTCATCAAATCATAGGCTTCCTTAATTACATGTTAGGTAAATCAAGCCAGGTCATATTAGTTCAGGTCAACAACAGGTCGGGTTCAAAATAAGTCAGGTCAATTAACAGGTCGGGTAAAATCGGATCTTGGGTCGATTCAGTCGGGTAATATCGGTTATCTGCCAGGTTAGTCTCGGGTTCATTTCAGTCGGGTGCAGGTCGGGTTTCGGGTCCACAGTAACAGGTTCAATTCGGGTTCGGGTTGTTCTCAGTCGGATGCAGGTCAGGTTCGGTTACTATAGTAACAGGTCCAACTCGGGTTCGGGTCAACAACAGTCGGTTACAAATCGATTTCGGGTCATCGCATCCTCTAGTCAAACCAGGTTCTGACTAGAGCAGGTTTCAGTCGGGTTTTTAGGTCGGGTCAGCTTTCTACATCCCTAGTAAATACAATTATCCTATAAAATATAAATACCCCAAAGCTAAGCTAACTGCTAAGGATACTATTAGTTCATCCCTCTATAGCTTTTATTCTCAATTCACTCCTTTACTTCTCTTCATCCCCAAGGCACCTACATTCCTTTGCCTTTATTTCTATAATAATTAGAAACCCAAATCTTTGCTCCGCATCATTTGAAAAAACTTGATTCTCAAACAAAAATGGCTTCCGGTACAGTTTATGCAACAATCCCGGCTGTAGTAGCCGCTGCTGTGGGGATTTATTCTTTTGATCGTCATTATGGAGCCAAGGTATTTAGTTAAATTTTTGTAAGACTCCTTGCTTTTTTGTTGCTGCATACAACTTATGATTTTTATTTCTTACTTTGTGGTTTGCTGCTCAATCGAATCGATTTACCTTTTCAGGATTTTGGAGGCGGTGTTCGTTCATCCACACGGAGTATGCTGGCAAAATCTAACCAGAAGGTGCAGGCCACTCCACTGCCAAAGGTGGCACCACAATTTGACGGGTTGCACTGTTTTGAAACCCTGGTGGGTTTTTAACGTTACAGAATCTGCTTCATGTTAGCTCCAACATCATGCTGCTGGAAGTTCATGAGGAGTACGGAAGACATTGATGGATGTCTGCTCCTTTCCATATTTATTTTATAGCATATTCATGGAATATTTCCTACAAAGAATGGAAAGATTATGTTGGTTCATTCCGCCATTACTTGCCTAAATTTACCAAGAAATGCAAAATATGTTTAATTAGTGATTAGTCGACAGAGATATGTCTCACCAGACTGAAAGTTTTCCGCTGTTTAGGATCATAACTACTGTTTCTAGCTTTCCAGGTAAGAGGCAAGTGCTACTGCAGCACACAAGCAAGCAAGCTAGCATGCAAATCAAACACGGAAACATTGAAGGTATTTTTACTCGTATATGAATCAACCATAAAGAACACAATTCTGGGAAATTTTTGTTTAAACATACACAACTGTTTTGATAGATGCCTAATCATACCCGATGACCTGATGACAAAGGTTTTGGAAGCTCATTGGAGAGGGAGGAAATAAATGCAAATGGTGATTACAGATGGAGAGAAATATTAAAGAGCTGATCAATTCATGCTATATTGTAGTACAAGATTTTATACCATTCCTGAATGAAACATAAATATACATATCGGTAAAACACAAGTATACAACCTCTGCCTCTACCATATCGAGAAACTGACATCATTAACAAAAATATAAGCTAATGCTTGTGGAACTCTAACTCAGTCCATTTCCCCTGTTTGCAAGACTTCTACCCATACCAAAGATAAATACCTTGCTCAACACCCGATGATCCAGACTACAAGCTAGAACAATTAGACCACCGTATATTAGGGCCCTTGAAATGTTCCTAGACAGAGGGTTTTCAGAAGTGTCTCCTAAATCAGAGTTGGATAAATCTTCATTGCTTCCCAAAGATCTCAAGTACTCGGCCCTTATTTTGGTGTTGATTTGAGCCATATATGCAGACTGAGATAGCGAAGCTAGAGATTCTCTTTCTTTTTGGTAAGCACGCAACCCGGGCTCTATTTTCTTCACTGTTGCCCACATCCCCTGGCGCACTCCGAGCTTAGCGATTTCCCATGGTATGCCCATATCTTCATGGTGGAAAAGCAACACCTCACAGGCAGTCAGTTGGCCATTACCTCTTCTTGATTCCACTGGACGTATGATGAGAAAATTTAGTTCTCATCCATTCAGCTCTAGTAAATCTATGAATCCTAGGATACAGATCCTAGCAATTTTCTGCTAACTTAAGCTAGTCACAATGTTAATGATCCAGTGTGCTTCGATTGCAAAAGCTTCATGTGCAATCTCATGTTAAAAATAATGGCTTGCTCAACCGAAAGAAAGAAAGAAGAACGGCATACCTGCTCGGATGCACCAACTTGAATAGTACAGGTCCACACGTCTAGGTTTGCTACGTCGTGGAATAGAAGGGCATGAAACTCCCTAAAACTATATCATTTTAGTTGAAACCATAAAAATAAATATGGCCAATGTAGGTGGAAACAGAAGATAAACATGTAAAACTATCAAGTTCGCCAATTAGAAAACCACCTCCAGCATCTTGAAGGGGGAAATAGGGAGAAGAAAAAAAGGCAACTTTCATTAACCTTTATTTAAAGAGCCTTATCATTATTTCTCATAGATTTTTACTTATTTTTAATCTTGACCAAACCATTGGTGATCATCTGCCTATACTATTCAGAAGAACTAATTATCACTAAAAATCTTACAGCCTTGAGTCAAAATCAGCAAACAGTTCTTTCCTGTAATTTTAGCATTATGTTGAAAACATTAAACCATATTTTCATACCTTTGTCACACAATAGTAAGATCCATCCACTTCCCATATCCGTCGACCAATTATGTATTCCCTGTCACTGCAAAAGAATGGAAACTGAGCCACAAAGAATTAGAAAAAGGAAAGTTAGTAGTATAAGCATTGCAAAGCATTAAGTTCACAATCAGTCAGAACAGGCAATTTCAAGGAAGTCTACCTTTCTTATCCACTGAACAACCATGGTCCCTGTTGTAGAACACTCTTCTATGGTTGCAGAATATGCAAGCATGTCATCCCACTTCGGCCGGAACTCATCATCCCAGAAGAAGTCCCTCACCATCTTCGCAGTTGCATTCTCGAGAACAGTTTTGGTCTGATACTGAGGGGGGCCAGTCTAACAAATCCATGTATATATAAAACATTCGCTTATCAAACATAATGTGGCATGAATGAACAATCAAAATTTGAGCAAAAGTGCTTGCCAAACGAAGTGGAAGAGCAGAACCTACATTCGGGTCTCTCCGCCACGCATGGTAGCTCATATTTGGAGTAGAACGATCCATCATATGCATCCATGTAGAACCTCCGTCTCTCATTTCAACAAGCTGCCATAAATGCTTTAAATCCTCCCCCGTTACAACACTTGCACGACCTTCATTAACCACTGATGTGGAGCATCTGATACTACAAAATACATACGTATAACAAAACAAAAACTTGCCCCAACTTAATCAAAGAAAAATCAAGCTCCAACATAAAATAAACAACTTTGAAGGGAAGAAAAAAAAATCCCAAAACTAGAAATTCAAAGTACCTGCAGTTGTCATATTCAGAAGGAGAAACAGAGAGCGGTTTCCCTTGGTCTCCATTATCAATGGCCCAAGATTCACAGGCGTCTGACTGCATATTCAAGGAGTTGAAACATGGCGACCAGGGCAACGACAGTTCCAGTGATTTGGTTAGAGCGCAACTCAGTTTCCGTGTTACCTGGCCCGCCCACTTCGGCTTCCAAGCCCAACCAACTAATATTCCTACTAAAAACGCTATCCAAAAAGGAACCAAATACATCGTACCTGTGAAGAAATCACCTCCAACAATCAATATTAAAGATTAGCATAAGATTAACAAATCAATCCATAGTCAAACAAAGTGCAAGGATAATCTAAGGAGAGGAAAGCTTCGGGGGAAAAAAACCCAGCTAGTATAGATATGGCGGCAAATGGGGAAAAAGACAAAGAATTCAAGTTTGGAGTTTGATTAAGAACCAGACATGACGTTAGCGGTTGAAAGGGGAAAGATGGTTTAATGATTTTGATGGTGCCGTGGGCGTAAGGACGATGTAGAAGAGAAGAGAGTGGGATTTTGTGGAAAGAGAAATTAAAGGGGGAGAACATGCAAAGTAAGGACGGTGGAGAATGAATTATTTGTAACCATTGGTTCTAAATTCCAATGTCCTATGTTTAACAATTAAAAAGGAATGGCGTAATGGCATTTGTAAAGGTGGAAGTAGGCTGAAGCGGATCGGAAGCAACAAACCAACCCCACCATTCACACTTTTCGTGTTTTTCTTTAAGGTATAAAATAAAGGATTTATATTCAATAAAGGATTTGTATTCAATATATTAGGGTAGAAATTAAAAATTCTCACAAACACTTTAGTTTTAGGGTTTATGGACTTAATTTAAGGTATAGGGTTTAGGGGTTTAGGTATAGGGTTTAGAATTTAAGGTTTAAGGTTAGATTTTAGGGTTTAAAGGTTAGGGTTTAGTTTTTAGAGTAATATGGTTAAAATTTAGGTTTTAACCTATAAACCCTAAATTCTAACCCTAAACTCTAAAATTTTACCACCATCCCTAAATTCTAAACTACTACCCCTAAACTCTGCACCCTAAATTAAGTCCCTAAACCTTAAAACTAAAGCGCTTGCGGAAACTTTTAGTTTTCACCGCCAGGGTATGAAATAATTACTCTAAAATAAATAGTTATCATTCATTTTCTATAGAGAAATGGTAAAACTGTTCAAGATTTGAATATGACATTAGGTATCTAGGGATAATTTCTCATCATTCACCATAATCTAGAAGAACAAATGGCTAAAATTCTATCGACACTTCAAAAATAAAGTTTCACTCAGTAATTGAAGTTTAGACGAGTCTACAACAAAAAAATGAGTATACATCAAAGATTATACATCTATATAAATTATTAATATCACACATTGATATATATCTGTTAGTACCTACAAATATCTAATGCCACGTGTAGAGACCGCACGACCTCCTGCGTTATATAAAGACCGTCCATGTGATGATGCATGTAATCGCTGCGGACGATAGCGTGAGCTCCTCAATAAACGACCTGACGAAACAAGCGATCGCCCGCGATCTGTCCAAGTACCCTTCACCACCTACGGCGAACAAGTAAGACCGCAAACTATATCGCGTCCAACGATCACACGCCAGTGCACGTGATCGTTGTGGATAACGGCGCAAACCTAGGACATCATATCATAGCCAGTCCAATCAACGCACCACGACAATCCAGTCATGACACCTATCCAAGTAGTATAAAAAGGACATGCAATAGAGAGAGATATGGGGACTCCAATTCAGATACCATTGCCCAAAAACATAAGCCATATGCAAACTTTGACTTGAGATGGACATCTTGACCACCGTCTTCGACCCCTTTCCATTTTGACCATCAAAAATTGGTGCGATGAGCATGGACCCTTCACTCTTTCAGTTCGATTCTCAGGAAGCAACGAAGAACGACTCCCAGTAGGATAAGTCATGGAGGAATGTATGGAGGAAGAAAAAAGTAAAAAAGAAGTAGAAGAAGAAACCCCCCTCTTTTTTAAGACAGAAGCAACCAGCTAGCCAACATGCAGAGTAGACTAGAAATTATGGAGGAGTATACCCATACCATACTAAAGCAGCTTAGACAACAACAAGAATATATCAGAAGACGAATGCAACATTTGGTAGGAGAACACAATGAGAAGGTTGCGGAGAAATTTAGAACCATTGCAATTAGAATGACTGGGAAAGTGTGTGCATATATCGAAAACCAATTGAGGTGCCACGACAATAAGTTCCTTAAGAGCTCCAACTAAAAGCGTGCAAAGTCCGGAGCCCCTGTGGCCACCTTCTTAAAAGAGAAGAAGTAATCCTTGCTGATAAAAATTAAAGTTACAAACGGCGCACGAGGCAAGGCTTTGAACCATTCAGCATCCGCTTATGGTACCAAGGATGCGAGAGAACGATAACTCGTCACGAAGTAGAGACGCACCAAATAGGCAGAGGTTTGAACTAACTTACACCGTTCAATATGTATTATTCTTTAACCTTTCATCATTATGTGCATTCTATTGCACATTTTATGCGACTGTTTTGGTTAATGGAAATGCTTTTCCCACTAATGTTTTCGATTTTTAGTTCCCTCGACGACAACGATAAAAGGTATGCTAGCAACTTCCAAAGTAAGTGTGTATAGTAAAACGACTGCAATGATAAAGGTACACTAGCCGCTTCCAAAGTAAGTGTGCATAGTAAAGCAACCACAACGATAAAGGTACGCTAGCCGCTTTCAAAGTAAGTATGCATAGTAAAGCGACCGCAACGGTAAAGGTACGCTAGCCGCTTCCAAAGTAAGTGTGCATAGTAAAGCGACCGCAACGATAAAAGGTATGCTAGCCGCTTCTAAAGTAAGTGTGTATAGTAAAAAGAAACAGCAACGATAAAGGTACACTAGTCGCTTCCAAAGTAAGTGTGCATAGTAAAGTGACCACAATGATAAAAGGTACCCTAGCTGCTTCCAAAATATGTGTGCATAGTAAAGCGACTGTAATGATAAAAGTGCGCTAGTCGCTTCTAAAGTAAGTGTGCATAGTAAAGCAAATGTAACGATAAAGGTACGTTAGCCGCTTCCAAAGTGAGTGCGCATAGTAAAGCGACCGCAACGATGAAAGGTACGCTAGCCGCTTCCAAAATAAGTGCGCATAGTAAGGAAAACAATCCTTTAATTATTTATACACAAGAAAGGAATAAGGTGTTAGTGTCTACCATTATTGAATAAATGAGCAATGAGTAAACTAATATATGTGCGAGTAAATGCACATCAATCAAGATTACCTCATGTAGGGGGCAAGGGTTCTCCCAACTCAAGATTTTATAAATATACTCAATATCAATCACCCCAAGAGAATGATATCAAACGAAACACCCCGGTCAGTCCAAGATAGCAATCTCATTTAAAGTAGACAAAGTCAATAGACACAAGACTATAAACCAAAAAAATGATTCCCACTCTTAAGCACCGACCCGTAAACAATAATATCGCTTCGTATTTATACAAAATACAATGCAAGGAATATGGCGCAAATACATGCAAAGCGCACAATTCATATTGCTGCGAATCTTCCCTCTAAAGGAAGATAATCCCACCGAGGGGGTAAAAGTCCTCCCAATTCCAACTAACAGTACAAATATGCAGTTCGATTCGAGGAAGTAATATCAAAACCATGAGAAACAACATAAAGCGAACCCTCCAACAAAATAGTTACAAAAAGACAACAAAAATCTACCACTTATTTGTTTTATAGGATCACAAATGTCAAGGGTTCATATTTATATATCGAAAGAGAAGAACAATGTGAACACGATAATATGAGTGTGATTCCGAATATATAGTTTATTCTCCATAAGTTTCAACATATCACCATGGTATAAAACCATGAATATACAAAATTTTTCGCGATCCATATTCCAGCAAACCCTATTCCAATTATAGTCTATTTGTAAGGAAAAATAATCATACGCAAATAGCAACATCGCAATTCAGAATTATCGCACGTGAAAGATAAAAGTTTATCCATTAAAATTTAATGCATATGAATTACTACAAACCAAGTGATTGTAACACTTTACATACTGAAAAAACAAGCTTCCTTACATCAACAGAGTAAATAAAATATAATAACTACATGCCCATATAAAGGGAAAATGGGAAATGCTTGAAAATCCCTCCAGCGAACGCAATCTGAAGAAACCCATACACTAGCAGGAGTTTCTATTGTTGAGTATGGCAAGTGTAGCGAACTGTCTTTTTTCTTATCATATCGCTAAAATAAAAACGATGATTTTTGAAATGTTTTTTTTTGAAAGGTGTTGGGATATAAAATATTTATTCCGTGGGGTTTACGAAAAACTTCATAAAAAATGGAGTCGCCACCGGCCACTTAGGTAGGCCGGACACCACAAAACCAGAGATTCAAAAAGACAGGGTTCGGGAGTCGGTTACGGATGGGGAAGGATTAGCACCCCCACACCGCCCAAAATTGGTACTTTAATAATTACCGCTTTATTAATATTGGATTTTCCGGATTAGAGTGACGATTATTTTAAATTTCGGTCATAATTGCGAATATATTTTTTAGGGTCCCGTTATCCGAGAATAAACGCCCAACCACTATCACTACGCTTGATACTGGCCCCGTTTACGCTCGGATAAAAGGACTCCGCATTAACAAGTTATATCTCGATATGCAATCTTAGTGGCAAAAACGTAAAACATGACAAAACATTTAAATATAATAAAAATTGACATACCAGAATACTAATTTAACATGAATGATATTTTAGACTAAAACATGTATATATATACATATTGTTCTAAATAATAGATAAAAACAATTATAATATGTCAAAAAAAAAGGCAGGAATAAGTATATATAGACGAATGATATTAAAAAATGCATACTAGCAATAAAACATATTTCAACATATACGGGTCAACATATCGTATAAAAAAAGGTAAATATACTAACATGTAGCCCTAAAAAATAAGAAAGCACACACATATAAAATACAAAATATACCATGTACGAATCAATAAAAACATAACACGCTTAATATGAATAACCGGATAAAAACGAATATCATACTTGACACATATATATACATATAAACATAAAACGAGTCATATACGAGAGACATAAAATAAAATAATATCAACATATACGATTATAATACGAACAATAATATTTACATAGAAAATAGACTTCAAATGAAACAAAAACAAAAGTCAAAAAGGCGAAAATTAAAGAACAATAATATATAATTTGGGGACGAAATTGCGAAACAAACAAAACCTAAAAGGACCAGAGTTGTAATTAGACCAAGGGGCAGACCCAAAGTGAAAAATTCAAAAACGCGGGATGGTTAAGGGCATAATTTTACCATTCAGAAACTGATTCGGTGTAATTTAGGGACTAAATTGTGACTTTTTGAAAACTCGTGGGGACTGGATGTGATTATACCATGCGGCAAGACAAAAATGAAAATATTGAAAACGCGGTGGGATTAAGTGTGTAATTTACCCATTTAGTAAAATAATAACATCTATATAAGGGCTATTTTCGCATCAAACCAAATTTTCTCCATTTTCGTTTCATTCTTCGCCTCAAAATAACCAATGTTCATCTTTTTCTCAAATGTTCTTGCAAAACCCGAATCCGGCGGCCGGCACGTCATTTTCTCCGCCACGGCCGCCGCTAACCGGCGCCGGTAGGCTCCCGTAATACACCAAAACATTCCCTTGTCGCCCTCAATACGAATCCGTGGTTGGATTCGGAGGATACCCTTTCTTTTACTCTAGATCTAAGAAATACGAACCCAAAAAAATATTTTTTAGACCAAAATACAACTACAAAAGGTCTTCTCTTCCCTTTAGTTCACTGATCCGCTTGTAGAAGCCGAGAGGTTTGTCACCGAGAGAAGGAAGACCCACAGACAACGCCTAAGACTACTTTTTTTGTTTTGTTTCTTTTTTTTTTCTTTTTCAGATATGCATGCAAAGAAAACAGGTAAGAAAAAAGAGACAAAAAATTACCACTGGACTGCCTTTTTGATTATCTTGACTGGTTACAAATTTTTTGGTTTTACAAGATCTCTGTTCTTTCTTTTTGTTACTACTCTCTCTGTTTTTTTTTGCTAATCTTTTTTTGCTCGCTAGCTAAAAATTATCCCGCTACAAATGACCCGCTTTCATATATATTCTGCCTCTCGCTTTTGTTGCAACTTGTATCTTCTTTTCCAGATCTGACATTTGCTTGTTGTCTTTGGCATAATCTGAACGCGGGGACTGAATATCGGCGCGGTGGCGGTGTGGTCATTCTGCCAGAGGCCAGACGCATTTTCGGCCGTTAGATCAGATCTGATCTAATGGTCGAGATGGCTTGAAGAACGATCGGCCTGGATGAAGCCTCGATCTGATGAGACGGCTTGAGATTTCGCCACGTGGAGCTCCGCAATCGAGGAGTCGAACGCGCGGATCTTACGCCGCGTGGGATATTAAAGCGTCCGCGCGTGGACCACACGCGCGCGTGGCATTCGAACGGTCCATACGTGTGGAGCACGCGCCTGGCAGATATTTTTTGATTTCCACTGCATCGTGGCCGTTGGATCAGATCTTGATCCAATGGCCCATAGTTACCTGCACATTGTAATTAGATAGGATTCAGATTTGGGCCAAACGGGCCTTGTAATTGGATTTGTAATTGGACTGTAATTTTTTATTTGGGTTTAATATATATTTAATTTTTTCATTTTGTCAGCCCAATAATAATAATAGTATAATTATAACAGCAATACATATACATACGAAAATATATACTTATATTATACGATCATTAATTAATATAATATTCTAGTATACGTACGTATTAATCATACATATAATTAACATAACATCTATATACGCTTATACCCTAGATACATACGTGACATACATACACCCCTAATACGTATACATAGCTTATACATGCACACATCACCTTATATTAGTAACATTCATATAATAAATATACATGCAATATTAATATATTTAAGTAAAAATGAGTGATTACAGTTGCACCTCTTTGCTTGTTCTCATGAAATGGGAAACAAAGCAAAGATTCATAAGCACTCATTTTATCAGACTTCCTTGTTTGTAGCCTTGGAAAAACGAATTCTTTTGGACATTTCCGCTCTTCCTTGGCTGAATCTTCAGGCTCGTAAGTTCTTCCTATATAGAGCTTCGTCACCTTCCGATCTTGGAGCTACAGGCTCTTTCGACATTGAACCCTTCGCTCTGATTTTTATCGACTTTCCTGCTTGTAGCTTTGGAAAACGAATTCTTTTGGACATCTCCGCTCTTACTTGGCTGAATCTTCAGGCTCGTAAGTTCTTCCTATATAGAGCTTCGTCACCTTCCGATCTTGGAGCTACAGGCTCTTTCGACATTGAACCCTTCGCTCTGACATCCCGAATTATGAGTCATTCCTTTCACTTTGAGACAATAAAGCTTAGAGTTCTTCCTATATAGAACTCTTTGCTTTCGACGCTGGTTTCTCCTATATAAAACCTTTCGCGCCACCGATGGATTCTTCCGATTTGGAGTTCCTCCTATATAGAACTGTTAGTCTTGAATCCTGAGCCGTCGATCCTTTCTATATAGAACTTTTATGTCTCAAATCTTAGAGCTACAGTGTTCTTCCTATATAGAACCTTTCACCCTAAGACAATGAAGCTCGAGCCTTTCCTATATAAGACTCTTTGCTATCGACACAACAGTTTCCTATATAACCCTGTGTCATAGGTGAATTTCTTTGACAGGAGTTCTTCCTATATAGAATCATGAGTCTTCACCTTGGAGCCGTCGGTCCTTCCTATATAGAACTTTTCGGCGTCTTGAAATCTTGGAGTTACGGATTCTTCCTATATAGAATCTTTCACTCTAAGACATTGAAGCTAGGAGCCTTTCCTATATAGAACTCTTTGCTTTCGACACAGCAGGATTTCCTATATAATCTTGCGTGTCATGGGTGAATTCCTTCGACCGGGAGTCCTTCCTATACAGAACTGCTAGTCTACACCCTGGAACTGTCAGTCCTTCCTATATAGAACTTTCAGCTTCTGAAGCCTCGGAGAGGAGGATTCTTCCTATATAGAACCTCTCTCTAGAGCTTGAAAACATGTGCCTTTATGCAAA
Organism: Hibiscus mutabilis; assembly: GCA_019671005.1. Taxonomy (NCBI): domain Eukaryota; kingdom Viridiplantae; phylum Streptophyta; class Magnoliopsida; order Malvales; family Malvaceae; genus Hibiscus; species Hibiscus mutabilis. The sequence continues at coordinate 29,413,357 of CM033749.1, forward strand.
AACATTGTCTTCTCATTTGGGATTCACATCGTGATGACCCTCGATGTCTCTTTGGATCTGCAGATACCTGCCCGAGATGAAAACAAAATGCTATGACAAATGAATGAATTGACATGCTCCTAATCCTAGTGATGTCTGACTATTCATGATGTATGAGATTCAATATCTTGGTGGGCTTGTTTTGGTCCTTATTTGGTCTTGATGTTCGCTTTATCCTTTCTTACGGACATCGATACCCCGCTTCACTGCCAAGTTCAACCATCTCGATCTTTCTCTTCTTTCAATTCCGACTTGGAATTCTAGAGTGCCCTTTCGGGTTTTCACTTTAGATTTTTTTTGAGAGTACACCCATTCAGCTTCTTCCAATTTTACTTCGTTTAAGACTCGGAGAGACGGAATCTCTACCTCAATTGGGAGTACTGCTTCGGTACCATACACCAAGGAGTAGGGTGTTGCCCCTGTTGATGTACGAATGGACGTCCTATAGGCGAAAAGGGCAAAAGGCAACTTCTAATGCCAATCCTTGTAGGTATCCGTAGTTTTCGTTATGATCTTCTTTATATTTTTGTTTGCCGCTTCCACTGCTCCATTCATTTTAGGACGATAGACTGTGGAATTATGGTGTGTTATTTTGAATTGAGTGCACACGTCCTTTATCATTTTGTTGTTCAGATTGGAAGCATTGTCGGTGATGATCCTCTTTGGCAATCCGTATCGACAAATAATTTCCTTCTTTAAGAACTTACAAACTGTAGTCCTGGTGATATTGGCGTAAGACGCTGCCTCTACCCATTTAGTGAAGTAGTCTATGGCGACCAAAATGAAACGATGCCCATTGGAAGCTTTCGGATGGATCTGCCCGATAACGTCCATGCCCCAAGGTGCGAAAGGCCACAGAGAATTCATGGTGTGTAGAGGCGATGGGGGTGCATGGATTTTGTCAGCGTAAATTTGGCATTTGTGGCATTTCCTGGCGTAATCGATGCAATCTCCCTCCGTGGTCAACCAGAAATAACCGTATCTCATAATTTTTCGGGCTATAGACAACCCGTTGGCGTGCGTTCCACAGATTCCGTCATGTACTTCGGCTAAGATTTCCTTCGCCTCCCGGGCATCCACACATCTCAGCAATGTTTGATCATGACTTTTCCTATATAGGATTTCCCCATCTAGGACATATTTTGTTGCCATTTTTCTGAGCGTTTTTCTGTCATTGTTGTTTGCCCCTTCTGGATACTTTTGAAGCTTGACATATTGCAGGATATCATAGTACCATGGATTTCCGTCACTCTCTTCCTGTATACTACAACAATGAGTAGGTTTTTCAAATGTCTGCATCTCAATGGGTTTCATTTCTGCCCAGGTGTTTGTTTTAAACATGGATGCCAATGCATCTGCCATCTGATTCTCTTCTCGGGGTAGGTAATTGAAGCTGACCTTTTCGAACTCTTTGACGAGCTCTTGGATCCATTCGTGATATTTGACCAACTTCAGGTCTCTGGTTTCCCACTCCCCGCGCAATTGGTAAATGACTAGGGACGAATCTCCGAACACTCGAAGTTCCTTAACCTTTCTTTCGATGGCTGAGTTCAGTCCCATGATGCAAGCTTCGTATTCAGCTATATTGTTTGTGCAGAAGAATTCCAATCTGCTGGTGAAAGGATAATAGACGTCCTCAGGTGAAATTAGCACTGCCCCTATCCCATGTCCGAGGGCGTTGGAGGCTCCATCGAAGTAAAGTTTCCATGACTTATCATCTGAAATCTCTTCTTCGTGTGATGCACATCAAGTCTTCGTCTGGGGAAACTAAAGTTCAATGCCTCATAGTCATCCGGCACGACTAGCCAGAAATCTGCTCGGCACTCCCTTTACAGACTTTACGATTAACATATACGATGTCGAATTCGATAAGAGCATCTCGCCATCGGGCCATCCTTCCCGTTAGCGCTGCACTTCCATTAAGAACTTTAATGGGTCTAGCTTGGATATTAACCAGTAGTATGGTATAACATGTACTTATCGAGCCGCTTGGTAGCCCAAACTAGAGCACAACACAGCTTCAGATCAAGGGTATCGTGTTTCGCAATCATTGAATTTCCTACTTAGGTAATAGATGGCTTGCTCCTTTTTCTTGACTCATCGTGTTGCCCCAAAGACATCCCATTGAATTCTCGAAGACCGTTAAGTAGAGAATTAGTGGTCGACTGTCTTCGTGCAACTAAAATTGGAGCATTTGTCGGTACTTTTTGATTTTTCTAGGGCTTTTTGACATTCTTCATCCCACACGCCAGATTATTCTTTCTAAGAAGTCCAAGACCGGGTCGCATTGATTGGTTAATTGGGAAATGAAACGAGAGATATAATTCAGCCTCCCTAGGAAACCACAGACTTCCTTTTGCGTGCGGGGTGGTGAAAGGTCCTGGATGGCTTTCACTTTATCGGGATCAATTTCAATCCCTCTTCTGCTTACTACGAACCCTAGGAGTTTTCCGTAAACGGGCGAAGGTACACTTGGCGGGATTGAGCCTCAGTTGGTACTTCCGTAGTCTTTGGAATAGTTTCCTCAAGTTCTGTAGGTGCTCTTCCTCTGTTCGGGACTTGGCAATCATATCGTCCACGTATACTTCTATTTCTTTGTGCATCATGTCATGGAAAAGAGTCACCATTGCTCTTTGGTATGTTGCCCCTGCGTTCTTTAGCCCAAACGGCATCACTTGATAGCAAAAAGTGCCTCACATGGTTATGAATGTGGTTTTCTCCATGTCGCTAGGATCCATCTTTATCTGGTTGTACCCTGAGAAGCCGTCCATGAAGGAAAACCATGAATGTCCTGCGGTGTGGTCAACCAGCGTGTCAATATGTGGCAAAGGGAAGTTGTCTTTAGGTCTAGCTCGATTCAGATCCCTATAATCTACACATACGAACTTTCCCGTCTTTCTTTGGTACTGGTACAATGTTTGCAACCCATTCGGGGTATTTGGCTACCTCCAAGAATCCAGCATCAAATTACTTTTTCACTTCTTCTCGGATTTTTAACACCATCTCTGGCCTCATCCTCTGAAGTTTTTGCTGTACCGGTTTGCACCCAGATTTTGTTGGCAATTTGTGCACCACTATGTCGGTATTCAATCCTGGCATATCTTGATAAGTCCAGGCGAAGACATCCTTGAATTCCTGAAGTAGGGCTATCAGTTCATGCTTGGTTTTTGAGGAAATAGTCGTTCCTATTTTTATTTCTTTTCTCGCTTCTTCAGTCCCCAAGTTGATAATTTCCGTTTCTTCTTGGTGGGGCATAATTTGCCTTTCTTCGTCGTCCACCATTCTCTTTAACTCTTCCGGGATCTCAATTTCTATTTCATCATATCCTTCCCCAATTTCCTCTGAGACCTCAGGGCATTCGAATTTTACTCCAGGATTGGATCCGGTATCATTCATATCGTCAATCATGAGCGACCTGCATTAAATGAGAATGAATTGTATTGGGAAAGAGACGGCTTTACATGAAGGGAATGAATATGAAAAATGCATGAATGGAATAAATGAGACTTTGGTCATTTTTAAGAAAGTGGGGATATTTTCATTTCAATCAAAAAGTTAACATAGGTGCCCCATACAAGAGATCCCCATTGTCTATGGGCAAAAACAAAAGGTTGATTCGAGCATTACTGATCTATTCCTAAAAACTACAGGTAGATCAATGCAGCTCCAGTTATCGAGTGTCTCCCTGGGATGGCAAGGGCGGATGTTGGTCAACATTTTGCTACCTCGGTCATTTTCAGCTATCATGTTGATGTACATCCCTTCAAATGATTTATTGAATATTTCCTCTTGGTTAAGTTCATCATTTTTCTTCATTGCCTCTCCAATATCTTGACTGGGCTGGGTAGAACCCTCCGGAGATGAAAGTGGCTTTCAAACTAGGAAAGGACATCGACCTCCACGGAATGTCTTCTCCTTTAGATCCGGCTTTTCTTTGCTCCTCCTTTCTCTTATATTCTTCTTTCTTCATTGGACACTTGGTTGGTAACCCAGCCCAAACGATCTTTCTTGGTTATGATATTCTTGGGTCTCGTGTTTCCTTGTAATTTCTTTCCCAAATTTTTTTCTATTTTGGCTCCTCGGCCCGTAGTTTCTCTGACGGTCATCTTGGTACAATTAGATAACCTGGGGTAAGGGATCCGCTTCCTTCTAAAACGAATGTGGCATTTACTAGTTCTAATGCTCGAACGAGCATTCTCGCGGCATCTTCATCATTTTGAATGTAGGGGTGTGTCGATGTCACGGAAGCAACAAATTCATGCTCGCTTTCTACGGTGACCAATTTGCCTTCAACTACAAATTTTAATTTCGATGCAATGATGATGGGACAACTCTGCGAGTGGATCCACGGTCTTCCCAATAAGCAAACAAAGATGGTTTTATGTTCATCACCACAAAATCGATCACATATTCAGTTGGTCCGATCAATAGGGGCACCTCAATTTTCCCCATTGTTCCTTTTTGCGTACCATCAAAAGCTCTTACCGAGTTGTAGCAAGGCTTTAGGTGCGAACCATCTATTGGCAATTTTTGCAGGGTTACCATAGGCAAGACATTCAGTGCTGACCCGTTGTCGATTAGTACGCCTGGTAAAACATACCCTTTGCAATGGGTAGTGATGTTAAGGGCTTTAATAGACCCCATTCCTCTCTCCGGGATCTCATCATCGCTGAATGTGATATGATTATAGGCAGTAATGTGCCCTACTATCATGTCCAGGTTTGTTACAGAAATGTCCTGGGGCACAAAAGTTTGATTCAGCACTTTCAATAGCGTCTCCCGATGCTTCTCTGAACTCAAGAGCAATTCCAGCACTGTGATCCTGGCCGGTTGTTTCCGTAGTTGTTCCACTACGCTGTACTCGCTATGTCTCAAGAACTTTAGAAATTCTTTGGCCTGGGCCTCAGTTACCGGTTCATTTATCTTTTGGGGAGGTTCTTCTCCGAATATCTGCGTAGGGCTAACTGCTTATTCCTCCCCCTATCTTTTTCAGCTGCTCTCAAAGCCTCGGAGGAATAACATCGGCCGCTTCTTGTGAAATGGCTTGCTTCACCAACGTTCACATTGTTCTGGCTTTGTTGATCTTCCAGCGTAGACTCTTTTACCTGTTCGCGTTCTGATTTTTCTGGCATGGTCACATTCGCGGCATAATTCTAGGGAATTTGTCGCATGTCCTTGAATGGGAATGGAGATGGTGCTGAAATGACGATCTTGGGATTTATCTTGCTGGTTTCTCCTTGAGAGACACCTGCATTCCCTATCCTGGGAGAGATAATAAAAGGTCTATCCTTCCCGTATTTAGTTTTGGGGTTATCCGTCATGTGTACGTCTGACCCCTTCCCCATGGGTTCCTCAAAGAATTCGATTTGTTTTTCATTCATCAACTTCTGCACTAATTTCTTGAACTCTTCACATTCTTGGATATCGTGACCTTCAGTCTGATGGAATTCGCAATACTTCCCACATTCCTTCTGCCTTATTATCATGCCTTTGTTGATCACACGAGCCATGCATAATTGTTGAAATACCCACCGTAAAGGAGACTTGACTTCTGACACGTCATCCTTTATCCTCCTGGTAAAGCATTCTTCTATGGCATTTACCCCTCTGCTCCCATGATTAGGCAGCGGGTTGTTAGCTACGCTAGGTTCTTCAAACTTCAATATCCCGGAATCGATTAAGTTCTGCACAAGCTTTTTGAAGGTAAGGCAGTTCTCAGTGGGATGTCCAGGGGTACCGCTGTGATAGTCGCAATGTGTGCTTGGATTGTACCAAGGCGGGAAGGGTGGATTGACAGGATTAACGATGTATGGTCGGGCCAAGTCTGCTTCATACAACTGGGAATAAAGCTCTGAGTATGAAACAGGTAGGGGAGTGAAAGTTCTCCTCTCTTTATCCTTTCTGGTGACCCTCTCATCTCTTTGATTCGAAATTTATGTTTTTCCCACAGGTGCTTGTGGTTGTGAGACTGTGAAGTTCTTCGGGGCGGTATAGGTGCTGGTGGTGTTTACTTCATTTCTCTTGTTATACTTTCGAGACCCTTCCCCACCATCAATTCTGCCGCTCTTAATTGCCAGTTCGAGAGACTCCCCAGTCCTGATTAAGTCGGCGAAACATTGTGTTGTGTTATTGATGAGGCAGTCGAAGAGTGCCCCTTTCAGAGTGTTGACAAATAATGGCGTGATTTCATGCTCCGGGATAGGTGGCTGGATTTGGGCGGCCACTTCTCTCCACATTTGGGCATATTGTCGCAAGCTTTCATTTGACTTCTGCCCCATATTTTCTAACATGATTCTGCTAGGGATCATGTCTGTTACATGTTTGTATTGCTCGGAAAATGCTTTAGACAAATCTTTCCATGTCTTGACATTTGCTTTGCTTAACTGAGTATACCAAATAGAACGCCGCTCCATTAGACTATCCCGAAACAAAGGGATCGCAGCTTTTCATCTTTATGGTAAGCGCCATTTTTCTGCAATACATCGTTATGTGTGCGTAAGGACATGTGGTTCCGTCATATTTATCGAACTCTGGTGTTTTGAATTTTGGCGGCAAGACAAGATCAGACACCAAACTTAGATCACTAGCGTCGTTTCCTGATTCTTCATTTGATTGTAACTCTTTAAATTTTTCTTCCATGAGGCGAAATCTTTCTTCCCACTTTCTTTCTACCTCATTCCGGATCCTTTCGACCATGTTTAGGTCCGGCACTTCTTCTTCATAAAGTGCTTCGGTATCAAGGGGTTGAGTCTCAGGTACCCCTACTTGAAAGCTGGAAGACATTCCTGTAGGGTCAATATACACCTTCCTAGCCTGGTTTGGTGCAGTTGGTTGAACCTTGTAGTGAGCCGGGGTACCTTCTGGCTCTGGGATATTTTCTCCTTCTACTCGTTTCCCAAGACTTTTTGCCAGCAGTGCCGTTATGTCGATACTATTGATGTTTGTGATCAGCAATCTGATCACTAAGGCTTCTCTGGGCCTCTTCAAGCCTTGTCTCAAGCTCTCTCTGCCCTCTTTCTAGACTGATTATTCTTTCTTCCATGAGCTTTCTTTGTAGCCGGGTAAAGTATAGGTGATGAATGATTGCGGGTTAGCTACATACAATGCCACAATATTCATATTGTTAATATGGTTGTAAAAAAATAAATGCATGTACAATGATGCAAATGTTATGATGCAAATGCAAGAATGCATGCAGACAAGGTACTGGTTCCGCTGGTAATCACCCTTTTGAATTACTTTTACGAGAATTAAAGGGTCTTGATTACAACAAAATTCGTGTTACAAAGTAAAGATCCCTAGTACAAAAGATCTAATTATAACACAGAGTCCTATAGATAGATTCTAGCTCTATCTCCTAACTTTCCAATTGCCTTGAGCAGTTTGAGGAACCTAGGAGCTTCTTCCATTCCCGGGGCTATAAAAGGTCGGAGTGTCTCAGCCTCGACAGCTAAATCATTTACATGTCTGGCGACTCGCTGTATGTCCACCATTAGATTTGCGTAGTACTGGTCTCTGTCCTGTACCATTCGAGCAGCGTCGCGTAATCTCTTCTGCCAGCAGGTGTCCCCTCCGGCTGCAGCTTCCTCGAACACATTAATTCTTTCCTTGTAATCCTCCACAACTGCTTCGAGGGATCCGATTCGTGCTTGTAACACACCCACTTCGCGTTCTCTTTCTTGCAGCTCAGCGAAATTATTCCTACGGCAGTACATTCGAAGTGAGTGTTCGACTTCCGCCATCTTTCCTTTTAATTCATCATTTTGACTTTGGCTTTGCCCCAATTTTTGAACAGTGTCATCGTACAGTTTCTGCATTTCTAACAGTCTGTTTTGGCTATTCATGGATTTTCTTTTCCATACGGCAACACTTTCTCTCTCATGATGGACAGCTTGTTTCCCCTTGCTGATTTCTTGTCTGAATCTTTCTCTCTCTTGATCAATGGCCTTCTTGGCGGACTGTTTTTCTTCCTCCATAGCCAAATGGCAGCTTTCAATCTCTTTCTCGATTGCTCTTTTGTTAATTTCTCGTTCTTCTTCCAACAAACGGATGCCGTTCATTCTTTCTCTTTCGACAGCTATGAACTGACTCCGGCCGGCCTTTTGTATTTTTGCTTGTAACAGAAGGGCATCTTTTTGATAAAGAGTATTTTTGTCACTCAAATCTGCATTTAATTTCTTCAGTTGCCTAATGATCTCGTCTCGCTCATCAACTTCTAAGCTTGCCTTATAGAGCTCGCTCGCATGTAGGGTCTGTTGAATGTCCATCTTCCTTTTAACTTCCTCGAGTTCACTTCTTAAGATATCGGCTTCGGACGGTACCACCCTTGTAAGCTCTTCGAGTGACACTGTTGGTCCTTGATCAGATTCAGGAATCACATTATTAACCCTCAAACGTCTCCAAAGATCGTAATCTGGGGTAGTCATGTGCTCGGTATCTCCTTCCACCCTGATCCGATAACAATGGTCCCAGACCCTCATGATGGTCTGAATTTTTCCTTTGAACTCTCCTTTGAAAAGAAATTCAGTTTGGCTTAATCCGACGGTATTAGGAATGAACTGTCGTGATCCGAACTGCCGAGACAGTAAAAGTGGAGCACAAGCGATCCCTCCATGCAATCCTAACATCATCAGCCAGTTGAAGTCACCACAACTGTATAGAAAATAATTAACTTTACCGAGCCATGGGACCCTCCATGTTATGTCCTCATCTTGAATGTTCCTGAAGAAACTGGTCCACATTTTTGTTTTCAAATCTTCTCGCCATTCCTTTGCTAAGTATTCTCGTAAAGGCGAAAAACCTTGGAAGGATATCCCCGGCAGGACCCGCGTCGGCGTCTTCCACATGTGACTCTGGATCCATACTTGTAATAGCTATGCGCAGCCTCGAAAACGTCCTTCTTCATGTTTCCGGCTAGCGTTCAAGGAAATAAAAGTCTCGACCAAGATTGCTGGTACCGGGTTTGCTTTCCGTTTCACCCGCTCAAACAAATCCAGAATGGCTATGTCAATGTTCCCGAGTACTCTGGGAAAGATCACCAAACCATATATTCCTAAAGCGAATAGGTCCATTTTCTTTGCCTCGTCTGGATGTGTCGATATGATGTCCCGAATACTTTCCCATGCAAAGACTGTATTATCTCCTCGGATTTGAAGGAGGCCACTAACCCACTCGTCACTCATTCATGCAAAGGTTTTGAGTTTAGCAGTGTAATTCTGATTCCTCGGAGGCTTCGCGTAGATCCAATCTTCCTGAATATTTTTCTGGTTAAGTAAAGCAGTGTATTCTTCTACCGTAGGCATCATGTCCTGCCCATTAAAGGTGAAGCAGCAAAAAGCCGGATTCCAGAACTGGATTATGGCTCGGAATAGGGGCTGGTTAATCCGAACATATAATAGCTGCGCGATGTCGCCATAACTATCGCTAAATAAGTCTTGTAGCCTTCGGTCCCATCTTTCCCAAATGCTTTGAAGATCCCACAATTCATTCTGTTGAAGACTCACATAAGTGTATCCTGCTATTATGCGTTCGTTTGGCAAACTGTATCCTTGGATTTTCTGGCTGACCTCTGACCAATGCCTGACTGACAAATTAAGCTCTTCTTTCCTAAGACACCTTTTTTCCATGGTGAAAGACTTTCTGATCAGGCAAACCACTTGATCCAGTACCTTTATGCGATGCAAATGCAATGATGTATGAGAAAAAGAACAAAAAGCGAAAAGAAAACAAGTCAGTACCAGATAAAATTGATAAATATATAAATAAAATGACAAAATTAAACAGAATAAACACGCAAAACAACCCTATTTATCCCGTCTAAAACCTAAGGTTATCCGCATGGCTCTAACAGGGTAGGTTTCTATGTTCTTTACATGTAGTGTTGGTGCTAGGAGGTACCCGAATTGTCCTTGCTGTCCTCTACTAAGAGTAGCAAGGCCCCCGATCATCACCCATTATAGGCTCCTTTCAACCGGGTTCAATTCAGGGGGACCCATTCGCTTATGCCCGTACGAAGGAACGATATCCTTACGAAAGCATAAGGTACTCGAGCCCCGAAGGTACTTGCTAGGCCCATACGGGAGAACGATATCTCCACGAAAGCGTTAGCGTTTTCCCCCCACTTAAAAAGACGGGTTTATATGCCATATTTTAAATGCGTTAAAATAAACGCGCAATTATGACCGAATGATAATTTAATAGTCACTTTAATCCGGAACTTCCAATATTAGTAAAGCGGTAATCATTTTAAAAGCTTGACTCTCATTTGTTTCAAAAAAAACAAAAGTTGTCCCCAGCGGAGTCGCCATCTGTAGCGAACTGTCTTTTTTCTTATCATATCGCTAAAATAAAAACGATGATTTTTGAAATGTTTTTTTTGAAAGGTGTTGGGATATAAAATATTTATTCCGTGGGGTTTACGAAAAACTTCATAAAAAATGGAGTCGCCACCGGCCACTTAGGTAGGCCGGACACCACAAAACCAGAGATTCAAAAAGACAGGGTTCGGGAGTCGGTTACGGATGGGGAAGGATTAGCACCCCCACACCGCCCAAAATTGGTACTTTAATAATTACCGCTTTATTAATATTGGATTTTCCGAATTAGAGTGACGATTATTTTAAATTTCGGTCATAATTGCGAATATATTTTAAGGGTCCCGTTATCCGAGAATAAACGCCCAACCACTATCACTACGCTTGATACTGGCCCCGTTTACGCTCGGATAAAAGGACTCCGCATTAACAAGTTATATCTCGATATGCAATCTTAGTGGCAAAAACGTAAAACATGACAAAACATTTAAATATAATAAAAATTGACATACCAGAATACTAATTTAACATGAATGATATTTTAGACTAAAACATGTATATATATACATATTGTTCTAAATAATAGATAAAAACAATTATAATATGTCAAAAAAAACAAGGCAGGAATAAGTATATATAGACGAACAGATATTAAAAAAATGCATACTAGCAATAAAACATATTTCAACATATACGGGTCAACATATCGTATAAAAAGGTAAATATACTAACATGTAGCCCTAAAAAAATAAGAAAGCACACACATATAAAATACAAAATATACCATGTAATCAATAAAAACATAACACGCTTAATATGAATAACCGAATAAAAACGAATATCATACTTGACACATATATATACATATAAACATAAATCGAGTCATATACGAGAGACATAAAATAAAATAATATCAACATATACGATTATAATACGAACAATAATATTTACAAAGAAAACAGGACTGAAATGAAAGAAAAACAAAAGTCAGTGGCAGAAATTAAAGAACAATAATATATAATTTGGGGACGAAATTGCGAAACAAGCAAAACCTAAAAGGACTAGAATTGTAATTAGACCAAGGGGCAGACCCAAAGTGAAAAATTCAAAAACGCGGGATGGTTAAGGGCATAATTTTACCATTCAGAAACTGATTCGGTGTAATTTAGGACTAAATTGTGACTTTTTGAAAACTCAGGGGGACTGGGACTGTGATTATACCATGCGGCAAGACAAAAATGAAAATATTGAAAACGTGGTGGGATTAAGTGTGTAATTTACCCATTTAGTAAAATAATAACATCTATATAAGGGCTATTTTCAGACCGAAACCAAATTTTCTCCATTTTCGTTTCATTCTTGGTTTCAAATAACCAATGTTCATCTTTTCTCTCAAATGTTCTTGCAAAACCCGAATCCGGCGGCCGGCGTCAGATTTCTCCTCCCCGCCGCGGCGCCGCTAACCGCGCCCGGTGGCTCCTGTAATACACCAAAACATTCCCTTGTCGTCCTCAATACGAATCCGTGGTTGGATTCGAGGATACCCTTTCTTTTACTCTAGATCTAAGAAATACGAACCCAAAAAATATTTTTTAGACCAAAATACAACTACAAAGGGTCTTCTCTTCCCTTTAGTTCACTGGATCCGCTTGTAGAAGCCGAGAGGTTTGTCACCGAGAGAAGGAAGACCCACAGACAACGCCGTAAAAAACTACTTCTTCTTTTTTTTTTTTTTTTTTTTATTTCTTTTTCAGATATGCATGCAAAGAAAACAGGTAAGAAAAAAAAGACAAAAAATTACCACTGGACTGCCTTTTTGATTATCTTGACTGGTTACAAATTTTTTGGTTTTACAAGATCTCTGTTTCTTTCTTTTTGTTACTACTCTCTGTTTTTTTGCTAATCTTTTTGCTCGCTAGCTAAAAATTATCCCGTTACAAATGACCCCGTTTCATATATATTATTGCCTCTGCTTTTGTTGCAACTTGTATCTTCTTTTCCAGATCGACATTTGCTTGTTGTCTTTGGCATAATCAACGCGGGGATCAATATTGGCGCGGTGGCGGTGTGGTCATTCGCCGGAGGCGGACGCATTTTCCGCCCGTTAGATCGATCCGATCTAACGGTCGAGATGGCTTGAAGAACGATCGGCTGGATGAAGCCTCGATCCGATAAGACGGCTTGAGATTTCGCCACGTGGAGCTCCGCAATCGAGGAGTCGAACGCTGCGTGGATCTTACGCCGCGTGGGATATTAAAGCGTCCGCTGCGTGGACCACACGCCGCGCGTGGCATTCGAACGGTCCATACGTGTGGAGCACGCGCTTTGGCGTATATTTTTGATTTCCATCGCATCGTGGGCCGTTGGATCGATCTTGATCCAACGGCCCATAGTTACCTGCACATTGTAATTAGATAGGATTCAGATTTGTGCCAAACGGGCCTTGTAATTGGATTTGTAATTGGACTGTAATTTTTTATTTGGGTTTAATATATATTTATTTTTTTCATTTTGTCAGCCCAATAATAATAATAGTATAATTATAACAGCAATACATATACATACGAAAATATATACTTATATTATACGATCATTAATTAATATAATATTCTAGTATACGTACGTATTAATCATACATATAATTAACATAACATCTATATACGCTTATACCCTAGATACATAAGTGACATACATACACCCCTAATACGTATACATAGCTTATACATGCACACATCACCTTATATTAGTAACATTCATATAATAAATATACATGCAATATTAATATATTTAAGTAAAAATGAGTGATTACAGCAAGCAGAGTACATGGAGATGACAAACACCCCTTCATCTACCGCTTCAGCCATCTATGCCTCACTTCAAGAATTATCTCTAGGCCAACGTTTGTTGTTATGGTACCCAACACCATAACTGACAAACAAACAACCACCTTGATGACCAAGGAGGAAACAATCAAATTTCAAAGCAAATCAACCATTTTGGCAGTCTGTTTTAAATCGACATTCCCATCCAATGTAGTAACAAACCCCAACAGATAAATAGCATTCAAAGAACCTTGCAGTCAATATTTTCTGAATACATTGCCTGCTGGCAGTCCCTACTACAAATGGCTAATCATAGCATTTCGAATACTATTGTTTGGCGATACAAATAACCGAAGTAGCAAAACTAGACACTGTCTCGGGATCTATGAAACAAAATCTACGCATATTACTCACCCCCATAAGCATGTTTTCTTTCGCCTCTTTTCACAACGATGCCAGCAAAGTTGTGCAAAAGAAACTGCCAAAAAAAAGAATAAGCCGCTTATAAATTATGTTATGAGAATGCAGACCCAAAAGAGCCTTATTTATAGCAGATGATAAGAACACCAAGCGATGAAGTTTTAAATTGTTAACATAAAAAGCCAACGAGACAAGTATTTATTCTCAGATCCTCAAATCTCGAATAAGCGACTAAAATCACGTAACCTTCAAACCCAATAGATCCACAGATAGACGTGCGCACCTATCACGACCAATCAAAAACCCCCACTTTTTATCATTATGGTCTATCTCGAATTGTCTAATCACCATGCAGAGAACCAATAGGCACTAAGCACGGTTCATGAATCCCAAAGGAAAAAAACTTATGACCAAAATAAAAGTAGTCAATTATGTACTAGCACAACATATCAAATTATAAGTAATACCAAGGATCGTATACAACAAGTTAGAAAATTATCCTCGTGCACTCCTCTTGAATGATGATTGTTAATGCAACAAAAACATCACATATAACGAGGGCGGCAAGCAAGCAAAGGAGAAATTAAGAGTATCGTACCCGAAAGGCAAGAACATCCAATCCACCCTATCTTAAATAGTAAAGATACCTCACAGTAACCTTTTTTAAAAGAAAGATAAAATTTGTTATTATCAGTGAACTATAACCACGCGAACACCCAATCAACAGACTACATACGAATATACTAGCAGGCCATGACCATGTGAATGACCAACTATGATTCATCGCGCACTCGACATGCGGGCACAACCTCAGACCATGTGACGATGCACGTGATGCACACTGACGCATGAGTCACACCAACTCAGCTCACTTAGACATCTATCCTCCTCGATTAACATGTGTCATCCTCCTTTCAATCTTTTATAAGGGGTCATTCACCTCTAAACCAAAAAGGGGGCTTCCCCCGCCACTTAAATTATAACCCCTGATCTAAGCTCTCCAACTTCACCAGAGCTCTATCATCTCCACCATCAAGAGTTGTTGCACACTCAGATGATCAACAAAATTCTTTAGCTAAAAAACAAATATGTACGCACAAAGGAAGACACCATAAATATCTATCTATATCAGAAAGAAAAGTACATGCTACAGTCCTTCACACCGCTATCGTACGAAATGTAAAATACAATTACAAACCTCATACAAGGAGTTACACCTTGAAAAGAAACAAAAAGAAGTATTGCTCTATATATCACTCCCCAAAGCAATGAGCCAGTTATTTAATCCTATTTACATAGACCTTTATCTTAAAAAAACTCTAATCCTTTTTTCAATCCAAGTCTCAAATAGAGATTGGCAGAGAAAGCTGAACAGTGCCAGAATGTATCTCCACTTAAATGAAAAATGATCAGACCAAAATAATATAGCTAAACACTTGTCGATTTAGGGGCATTATCATTAAATAAAATATTAACGTTACTAGCAGCGCCCAGATCTCCTAGAAGGCATAAATTAGGTCACTTTGCAGGCAGAGCCAATGATAGCAAATTTTTTTGATGAAAGAGAGAAACCAAGAATCTCCGCTACATAACTCTGCTAATTAACAAACTCAAAGAAGAAAGTAAAAATAGATCGTGATGAGCTGCAAAGGAATTGAACGCACACGAAATTAAAATGAACTAAAGCAAACTAAAGTTAAGGATCGCATAACATTAAAATTCTGCAAAATCATTACTCATATCCTGCCCTGAAGCATCACTGGCTAGGGTAATACGAATACGATATCGAAGAGCCCAACCCTTAAAGATACTCTCACCCAACACTAACAGTTACATACTCTCATCCAACACATCACTGTAATCTATTACACTCGCGGCACCACCTCGATTGCCTAGAGATAAGTAAGTATTCAGCTCAAAAACAGTGGGACTCACAATGCCTTTGTACTTTGTAGCAAAATTCTCCCAGAAAAGCCTAGAAGGATTTCTCACGTTGAAGTTTGCAGCTACTCTGCAATGAACGTCGAAATCCACATCGCTAACATCAAACAGACCACGTGCCAATTGAAAACCAAAAATGGCAGCTGATAAGTGTTCAAAAGTACTATTTTATTACCCTTTTTACTCATATTAATGTTAGACTTAAGCTCATATTAGTTGCATAATTAGTCATTGATGCATTAATTCATGTTTCTTTCCACCGTTGAGCTTGATTACATAACTTGGTGATTTTTGTGGAAAAAGATGTTGCTTTGGTGTATTTTTATGTGTGTGCAGAGTCACTTGCCTAAACAAGGCTAGAACCAGTTGCCAGGGCAATGCATGAAGGAGATGCCGAGCTAGTTGCCAGGGTAATGTATGAAGGATATGCCGAGCCAGTTGCCAGGGCAATTGTCAACAAAGAATAAGGTGATATGATAGTAGAAATTGATGACTAGACAAGCCCAAGATGATGTGGAGCAAAGCTCAATCCCAAAGGAGTTTGATTTCCATGAAGAGGTTAAAGAAGAATTAAATCCCAAGAAGATAAGAGAAGTTCTAGAAGGAATATAATTAAAATAAAGAATTATATTCTTTAAAGATAATTTAATTCCAACTTAACTTCCTCCTCAAAGAAGGACTTTGGCCTAGCCCTATAAATTAGAGGCCACGCCGTCAACTCCAAGGAAAGCAAGAAGAGGGAAAATTTCGACAACTCTAAAGGGCAAGAGGAGAAAAATTTCGACAAGAGAGCAAGGGGGAGAGAGTTCAATTTCTTCTTCTTCTTCTTTGCTTCCATTAGATTCATGGTTTGGGGATTATTCTTTGTATATTTTTTGAACCCAACCATGAACTAACTTGATTGGTTGGGGTTATTGTGTCTTGTGGTTGTGAGAAACTATTGGATTTTGTTTAGGTAATAAGAGTTTGCACTTTTCTATTCAAGGTTTATTCATTCTTGGTTCTTATTCTTGTTTGTGAGTGAATTAGGAGAGGATCTCGTAACTTCATCTATTTATCTAATATCGGGAGAGTTAGATTCAAGAAACGAATGAATATGATCTTTATTCAATCTATTGACGGTGAAGATTAATCCGGATTAGGAATAAGTTAAGGATTTCAATGGCTAAGAGGAGCGCAAGATTGGTTGTTGTTCACCCTCGATTCACGCGGGGATGTATTATCAAGGCATGCACAAGTAGCTAGAGTTTCGACTTAGGGATAAGAAGAAACCATTGAAGAACGCTCTATCAAACCTTGAAGTTGCTGCCCAGACGCCCAAGTAGTTGCCCAGCTAGTCGCCCAGGCAACCATCGATTAGTTGCCAAGGCAACCCCGCTGTGCAAGTTACCCTTGTACTCTTTTACCAAGACGATCCAATCGGCTATCACTCTACAACTCATGATAACCTGACCTATTCTCTCTTTTTCTTTCATCTATTCTTTTAGTTTACTGCTTTTACTTTACTCGTTAAAATCAACTCCTACTATCAATTGTGTTTTTACTTTTACAGTGCGATAACTAAGACAAAGTGGCCCAAACCAATCCTTGTGGAGATGATACTCAATACTTATCATATCAATTTATTACTTGCAATGTGTATACTTGTACAATTGTGTAACACTTATTACACGCAACAAGTTTTTGGCGCCGTTGCCGGGGATTGGCAATTGGTGTTAGTTGTTTTTGTAATTTTTTCTTAGTTTTACTAACTTTTCTTTTTGTTTGTTTTATCAAAAAAATTAATTAGGTGCGCTAAAAGTTAAAGGACATCAACATGTCAGGAAATAAAAGCCGATCTATTCGAGAGTTGATGTTGGAAGATATGAATCAATCCAATCAAAAGTTTCTTGCACCCTTTGATGATTACCTATACCAAGCGAGAAAATCCCAAAGAGCCTATACCGTGGAAAACTCTTGTACTATGTGTGGAGAACACCATGTGTTTGAAAATTGCCCTCACATTTTCAATGCATATTACTACATGGAGGACCATAGAGGGAACCAACAGCAAAATTCTTCATGGTATGGTCAAAAAGCTCAAAATTTTTTTACCATAACAATTTTTCCGCAGCAACATATATGCCATGGCAATGTAGTCCTTTTCAAGATCATTCCAATTCCTTGGAGGAAACGTTGCTAGCTTCCTTGGCTAGACTTGACGGATCAATTGAAGAGATTCGAGAGCTATCAAAGTCTATAGATACGAGGATAGCTCAGTGGGATGCAACCTTGGGGATTCAGAAGATCAATTGAGGAGATCCACATATGTCATGGATAACATGCACCAACAATTCATTCCTAGGGATACTGAAGTCCCAAGGCAAGAGGACAAGGAACAATGCAAGGAAAGCTCTTCGCTGTGTGAGGAACAACTAAAACCTCAAAGTCAATAGTATATTGATGAGAAAGACTGCCCAACACATGATGAGCCTGAGCAACAAATTGCCTCGACAATGATTGAGGAGCCTGAACAGAGCAATGCCGCGACAACACTTAGTGAATCTGAGAACAACAATACTACAGCAAATTCTGAGGAACCTGATGCCCAGAAGGTTACAACGTTGATGTTGAAGCAGGAATCTTTAGATTGCTCTCATCTACAGTTGCCACGACAATTGCAAGATCAACAAGATGATAATACTTTGCCAATGGAATATGACCAGGTAATGGTTGAACCTTTTGAATTCTTTAAAAACTCACATCGTCCATTGCAGGTATGTCTTGAGGAACCGATGTTGGTAGATTTGAAGCCATCAAAATCTCTACTAATGGAGATATTTGAGAGGCCAAAAGAAAATGGTGTTTGGACTCGTAAAGCTTTTCAGAAAATTGGTTTTTGCCTTGACTTACAACGAATTTTGGCAACTGATTGCCACGACAATTGGCTTGAGCAGCAATTGCCACACAACAAAGGATACATCTAACCATGATAGAAGTTGACAAGAATAAGGTAATTGAATGGTTGGGAATGGATATAATTTTTCCTATTAATATATTTGTGCCTTCAGGAATAGTAGCAAGGTAGAGGGCATGCATGGACTACAAGGGAACACGAAAGAAAGACACCTCCACCATTGTAACGCAAAAGGGAGTACTGGCAAGCATATTGGCCAAACTCTTTTTGGGCAATATTGTCACCCGATGGAGGGTGCGGATGGACTATAAGAAGTATCAGAAACGACTCTCCTCAAGTTTTCTCAGATATGCAGTAACATTAGAAGATGCATGATGGCACTCTTTTCAGACATGGTCGAAAACTTCCTTGAGATCTTCATGGATGATTTTTTTGTTTTTGGTAATAACTTCGACAGTTGCCTCGGTAATTTAGAGAAGGTGTTGGCAAGATGTTAAGAAACTGATTTAGTCCTTATTTGGGAGAAGTGCCATCTTATGGTAGATGAATGAATAGTACTCGGTCACAAGATTTCATCTAAGGGAATTGAAGTAGACAAAGCCAAGGTGGACGTGATCGAGAGACCACCCCCACCAAGATAAAGTCTTCAATTTTGATGATTCTTGTGCCCAAACATTTGAAACCCTAAAGGAAAAACTTTCCTCGGCACCCATTGTCGTTCCACCAGATTGGACACTACCTTTTGAGCTCATGTGTGATGCAAGTGATTTCATGGTAGGAGCAGTCCTAGGCCAACGCACAGGAAAGGAACAGAAAATCAAGTGGCCGATCACTTATCACGTTTAGAACGTAATAGGGAGGAGGACGCGGATTTAGAGATATGCAATGCATTCTTAGATAAGCAACTTTAAGTTGCCTCGGCAACCATGGATGCGCATTCCTCGGTAACCCTCGACGCCGCAGCAGCTCTTGACGCGCACGCCTCGGCAACCATGGACGCTCATGCCTCGGCAATCTTGGGAGCAGTCGCCACGGCAGCACATGCCTCGGCAATACCCTGGTACGCAGATTTAATTAATTTCCTTGTTTGTGGTATTTTACCTTATGGCCTTACTCATCAAGGGAAGAAGCGGTTCTGCCATGATGCTAAGTATTACTTTTGTGGTATTACTTTTGTTCAAACAATATGCAGATCAGGTCATACACCGATTTGTCCCTGAAGAAGAGCAGTAGAATGTACTCCGGTAATGCTATTCTTCACCCTATGGAGGATATTTTGGAGGAACTCGTACCGTGGCCAAAGTTTTGCAATCCGGTTTGTATTGTCCAACACTGTACAAAGATGCCCAAGAGTTTTACAAGCAATGTGATCGTTGCCATAAGATGGACAATATCACCCACAAATCAATGGGCAAGCAAAAATTTCCAACCGGGAATTGAAGGGTATACTCAAGAAAGTTATAAATCCCTCTAGGAATGATTGGTCAACAAGACTAGATAACGCACTTTAGGCATATCGCACTGCATTCAAAACACCCTTAGGTATGTCCCCCTTCCGACTTGTCTATGGCTAAACATGCCATCTACCGGTGGAAATCGAACACAAGGCATATTAGGCAATCAAGAACGTGAATATGGATTGGGAAAGTGTCGGGCAAAAGCGTTTTTTGGACCTCAACGAGATAGAAGAATTCCGTGCACTCGCCTATAACAATGCACGAATCTACAAAGAGAAAACAAAGCAATGGCATGACAAGAAACTATTGCCGCGGCAATTCATGCCAGGGCAACTAGTTCTCTTATTCAATTCCCGACTAAAACTTTTCCCGAGAAAACTAAAATCAAGATGGTCGGGACCATTCAAAGTTGTCAAACCATTCTCCCATGGTGCCGTGATAATCAAGTCCATCACTGACGAACATGAATTCAAATGTTAACGGACAAAGATTGAAGCACTACAATGATGTCCATGTAGAACGTAACAAAGAAGTTGACACCTTAGGAGATGCATGAGCATGCTCTCATTTCGATATTTTCTTTTTTTTTCAAACTTTTTTTCTTTTTATTATTTTCGGTTATTTTTTTCTCTTTATTTATTTTTGGAATTTTAGGAGATATTTTATTTTTCTTCATTATCTTTAGTTTCCAGGTTTTCTTTGTTTTATTTTCTTTTCCACAACAAGACTCACAACCAACATGCTAAGGAAATTCACTGCCGACTACTTGCCATGGCAACCGCAACAGAGGATGCCCCTATAACTACCTCAGCAGTTGCCACGGCAACAGAAACTACTGATGCCCAGGCAAGTGAACCTGCCTCGGCAAACATGGATCAAATCAAAGCAATGCTATTCACGCGGTACCAACCACAAGCATTCAACCACTGACCAGAAAATGAATCAAGCAAACGGCACGAAGGAAACTTATCACTCGAGGTGACGACCTCTCCGACTAACTCATTTCGTTTAGTTTCTTTTAAATTTTCTTTCACTTTTACATGCATTGAGGACAATGCTTCTCTCGAGTTTGGGGGGGTGTTGGTTTCTAGTTAGCTTCATGTTTAGTTGCATTCATCTTTAGCAATCACATATAGGTTGCATATGTTACTTGTCATGCCTTTAATTGGATTTAATTGCTTAAGACTTGTTGAATATCCAATGATGAATTTTTGCCACTGCACTTAATTGAAAGAACCTTTAATTTTAGGATTACATGAAAAGAACTTAGAATTTTACTATGATGCTGAATTTTTTACACTGTTGTGGCTTGTTGATTGAAAGAAAATTAGTGAACTTAGGTTGCTTAAAATTAGGGTAAAATGAAAAATGAAAATTAAAAGTTAATTTCTTGCTAGAGGTGCCTAAAACTGGCTCTAGTAGTAATTGCACTTTCTTGCTAGAGGTGCCCGAAACTGGCTCTAGTAGTTAATGCACATTAAAGAATCACTAGAAGTGCCCGAAATTGGCTCTAGTCGACTAACATAAAATGAGAAATTGCTTACTTTGCTAGTGGTGCCCGAAATTGGCTCTAGTGAAAATAAAAATAAATGCCCTGATAATTAAATAGATAAAAGCCTATTGTTCACATAGAATCTTGAAAATCAACTTGTACACAACTACGCACACACATTGTCACGAGCATTGTAGTTGGGTTTCGGGTAATTTTTGTGCTATCCGAAAAATTAAAAGGTGATCATACTTTGTGCCACAGTTCCGAGGTTTGAATTCAAGTTTGAAGCATGTCTTTGATGATTAAAGTCTTGACGGGTAATTATTAGTTTGCATTGCTTGAGGACAAGCAATAGTTCGAGTTTGGGGGTGTGATAAGTGTTCAAAAGTACTATTTTTATTACCCTTTTTACTCATATTATTGTTAGACTTAAGCTCATATTAGTTGCATAATTAGTCATTCATGCATTAATTCATGTTTCTTTCCACATTTAAGCTTGATTACATAACTTGGTGATTTTTGTGGAAAAAAGATGCTGCTCTGGTGTGTTTTTTTGTGAGTGCAGAGTCACTTGCCTAAACAAGGCTAGAACCAGTTGCCAGGGTAATAAATGAAGGAGATGCCGAGCTAGTTGCCAGGGCAATGCATGAAGGATATACCGAGCCAGTTGCCAGGGCAATTATCGACAAAGAATAAGGTGATATGGTAGTCAAAATTGATGACTAGACAAGCCCAAGATGACGTGGAGCAAAGCTAAATCCCAAAGGAGTTTGATTTCCATGAAGAGGTTAAAGAAGAATTAAATCCCAAGAAGATAGAAGAAGTTCTAGAAGGAATATAATTATAATAAAGAATTATATTCTTTAAAGATAATTTAATTCCAACTTAACTTCCTCCTCAAAGAAGGACTTTGACCTAGCCCTATAAATTAGAGGCCATGACGTCAACTCCAAGGGAAGCAAGAAGAGGGAAAATTTTGACAACTCCAAAGGGCAAGAGGAGAGAAATTTTGACAAGAGAGCAAGGGGGAGAGAGTTCAATTTCTTCTTTTTCTTCTTTGCTTCTATTAGATTCATGGTTTGGGGATTATTCTTTGTATATCTTTTGAACCCAACCATGAACTAACTTGATTGGTTGGGGTTATTGTGTCTTGCGGTTGTGAGAAACTATTGGATTTTGTTTAGGTAATAAGAGTTTGCACTTTTCTATTCAAGGTTTATTCATTCTTGGTTCTTATTCTTGTTTGCGAGTGAATTGGGAGAGGATCTCGTAGCTTCATCTATTTATCTAATATCGGGAGAGTTAGATTTAAGAAACGAATGAATATGATCTTAATTCAATCTATTGATGGTGAAGATTAATCCGGCTTAGGAATAAGTTAAGGATTTCAACGGCTAAGAGGAGAGCAAGATTGGTTGTTGTTCACCCTTGATTCACGCAGGGATGTATTATCAAGGCATGCACAAGTAGCTAGAGTTTCGACTTAGGGATAAGAAGAAACCATTGAAGAACGCTCTGCCGAACCTTGAAGTTGCTGCCCAGACGCCCAAGTAGTTGCCCAGGCAACCATCGATTAGTTGCCAAGGCAACCCCGCTGTGCAAGTTGCCACGACAACTGAGTTGCCCTTATACTCTTTTACCAAGACGATCCAATCGGCTGTCACTCCACAACTCACGATAACCTGACCTATTCTCTCGTTTTCTTTCATCTATTCTTTTAGTTTATTGCTTTTACTTTACTCGTTAAAATCAACTGCTACTATCAATTATGTTTTTACTTTAAAGTGCGATAACTAAGACAAAGTGACCCAAACCAATCCCTGTGGAGACGATACTCGATACTTATCATATCACTTTATTACTTGCGATGTGTATACTTGCACAATTGCGTAACACTTATTACACGCAACAAGTTTTTGAATCTCAAGATTTTTCTATCCCCTCAATCATAAAGGCGTTTGTTGTATCTACAGCTGCTTTAACTTTCTCAACTACATCAATGTTGTGAGTAGCTTCCATCATCATAACCTCATTCTTATGAGATTCTTTTAGCTGTGTTAGTCTCCTTGTAAAACTTGCAAAGCTTTCATCTGTCGCATTCTTTGCTTGCTCCAGCTCTTCTTTAAGACCTTGGATCTCGGTCTTGAAACTTTTATTCCATGGTTTTAAGCATATTATTTTTGATCCTAAGGGCACGATCAACCTTCTTCTCTCTCTTAGACATTTCCTCTGCATGTTTTCTGTGTAACTCCCTCATCTATGCCCAGACATCTGCCTCGTGTTTCTTTCATAACTCCTCTAAATAAGCGGTATAGCCCTCCACCTTTACGTGTAGCTTTGTATTCTTCTCAAGAAGAGCGATATAGCTCTCTACCTTCAAGCGCAGCTTCGTATTCTCCTTAAAAAGAGCAATATAGCTCTTCACCTGCAAACATAGGTTTGCATTTTCCTCAAGAAGAGCCTTTGTGTTTCTCTCCATATTAAGTGAAACGTAGCCCAGTTTCTTCTAATACTAGTACAAGGTGGAAAAGCACCACGGTTATTCGAATACAGCTCAAACAACCTCCTAGAAATGAATTCAAGATAAAACCAATTATCCATTTTCAACAACCCCCTCAAAGGGTAAAATGCACTCCAAGGAGCGAAAGGTTCGCTACCTTCACCAGAAGGAATATTGGTAGACAACGACATTGATGAAGTTAACGCAACATCTAAAAAAGACGTAGCCTAGTGCAACCACAGGGAGTGTACCTTCAACAAAACATTGAACGATAATAGAATCCGTAATAGTTAACCCTACAAACATAACAATAAATGAAGCTTTAATATAACGTCTCGACTTTAGGGCCTAACGGTTTAGTGGGTTATTAGATGGTTTGGTGGACCTGAGTAGAGATTCGAGTCGGTTTCAGGATCGTATATTTTTGGTGTAGGAAAAATTATGTAAAATTCTTAAAAATCATTATTAATTATGTATTTAATAATGGAAAAATCAATTTTGAAAAATGAGTTTTGGAAGATGGACATTTTGGTTAGTGACCAAAATAAAAGTTTTGAAAACTGTGATTTTCTAGTGACTAAAATGAAAAGGGTCAAATACTTAGAATCTTTAAGGAGCTATTTTACCAATTGGTTTCTGATGATTTCTCCCGTAATTTAACTGATTTTAACATGTGTTTTAATTAATAATTAAAGAGGATTTTGTTAAAAATTTAGTTTTCTTTTCTAAAACAAAAATCACGTCATTTTCTCTCAACTTTTTCCTCTCCATTCTCACCTCATCCAAGCACTCAGATTTCATCAAATTTTCAGAGGTGAGGTGGTTTCTAACTTGATTTTATTATTTCAAATTGTTTTATAAGGATTGTTTACACAAAATCTTACAATAATCTTGTGTTTTCTTAGCTTTTCACAAATCAATTGAGGGAGAAACTTCACAATAGGGGTAAGGTCCAAGATCTCCTCTATTGTATGGTTCTTTACTGAAATTCTCAAGCATTTGATCCTTGTTTTTGTGTTTCTAATATGATTTTGATGATTTTCTAATGATTTAATGAGTTCTTAGGGGAAACTGAGTTGATTCGTGAATTGGATCTGACTTCCAGTAAGTAATGGTGATTTTATTTATATTTTGGATGTTTAATAATGTTGATAAGTGATTTTTATCAAGGGAATCCCAAAACTTAAGACTCTCTATTTGTTTAGGTTGATAGTTTTGAGGTTTTGTGGTGTTCTTGTGGTTGTAAGGTTGCTGGAGGTGGTAGGTTGTTTTGAATCTGTTTTTAGATGTGTTTTGGTGTTAAAAGTTATGTTAGATTGATAGATGTAGGCTAGGTTGTGAATCAAAGTGTTTTGGTTATGTTTTCGGTTGTTATGGAGGGTTGTTTGTGAAGGTTTTGTGGAAATATGAGAAGGATTGTGGTTGTTGTGTTTGGAATGCATTATGATGCATTAATCCTCTATTTTTTGTGGTAAAAACCAGGGAGGTTGATCCGAAAGTGATTGGAGAAGCGTTGGAGGCTTCAGATACTTGATTTCGTGACGGCGAATCGAGGTTTCGCGTATCGGTGAGTGAAAACGTGGTTTAAAGCGTTTTGATGTTTCAGAATAGAGTTTTGGGAGTTAAGGTAGAGCTTGAAATGCTTACTTAGACTCAGAAGTAAGTATAAAATGGTTTACTCTCTCGGTCGTGCTAGTTTGAAATGGTTTTATGCACTTGTTTTGATTTACATTGTACCTACTGTTTAAGCATGTTTTAAAGTATTCGATATACTTTTTTAAGCATGCTTTGCTAAGGATGCACATGGTAAATGATCCTTGTAAGTATGGTTTATAATTGTGTTTTAAAGCATGGTTGTTGCTTTGGAAATGTCATGGTTTAATGCTTGTTAAAAACAGTGAGGTAAATGTTATTTGGTTAATTATATTGGCAAGTGACGTGGTTTTAAAATTGTTATTGATATAGTTGGCCAGCCATAGGATTGAGTGTACTATAAATAAGTCGCCTTGGATGTTGAGGGGTTTATACGACGTACCGAATACTCCATCCAAGTACCATAACGGTAGAGGGGTTAAACAGTACCGAAAACTCTCGTTAGTGGATTAAGCGTCTAACCGATGATTGGGGTGGGTGTCCTTGTGGGTTGTTATGGTACCTGGTTGTTAATGTTCCGCGATTGTGATTGTATCGCTATTCTGGTTGAGATGGCTTGAAGTGTTGGGTTAACACTTGTTGAATCCGTGTATCCGATGAACTCTTTTGTTAATGGAATTGTATAATGATCACTTGTAAGCCAATATAATTGTTGATGTATCATTGAAATGTTTTATGATGTATAATGTGGTTTATACATATTTCTCCTTAAGCTTTGCATTTTGTAGTAATGCATGGGAAGGCTTAAGTGGAGGGTTAGCAATGTGATTTGCTGTTGATTAATGATACATGTAGCATATGGTTTAATATGTTGGTTTTAATGATGTAAAGTGCATGTTTTAAAAGGGCATGATGTTTTAAAGGATGATGTTAAGTAAATGGTTTTAAATGCATTGTTGGTGTTTGTTTTTGAGAACTCCTCACTAAGCCCCGTGTGCTTACGCTCTCGTTGTCCATCAATGCAGATATTTGAGATCTTAGAAGGCAGCAAGAAGCAAGGGGATCTTGACAAGGCTTGTTTCCAAAGTATGTTTTGGTTTAGACAATAATGAATAAGGGCAATGGGGTACTTATTAAGTTTTGGGAGATGTTTTGTGGAACTCCCTGTTTGAGCATGTTTCATTAGTTGCTCTTGGTTTATAAATGGCCTTAAAGGATTGATCTTGGTGTTGGTTTGTCTTTTGATGTGTGCTTGGATGCAAAATTAGGAAGCATGCCTATAGATTTCCTTATGATACATGAAGCCATGTTGTGTTGTTAGAAATACGATGCTAGTTGACTTGTGATATGTTTGACATGTTGGTATTGTGTTTAAAGCATGTTGGAGTGGTTTGAGTATGCTTTTGGGATGAAAAATCAGCCAAATGTGACATTATAGGCCTAGGCGTATCGATACGCAGGGGACCGTATCGGTACGGTTAGGCAATTTTAGGCTTGTGGGATCGGTACAAATCTTATGTGTTTCAATACGCCTAGGAAAATTTGGCCTGGCATACCGATACGGGGATAGGCGTTTCGATACGATTTTTAGCCTCTAAAATCCACTTTTTCAACTTGAACTTGCGTATCGAAACACTTGAGAGGCCGAATCGGTACGATTTGTAATATTTCAAAAGTTAGGTAATTTAGTTAGGCATATCGATGCGGTATGGAGGTACACCGAAACATGGTGTTTCAAATTGTATCGATACGGGCTTATCTTTATCGATACGGATAACCGTTTATTCTGTTAATGTCACTTTTGGGCAGTTTTGTTTTATTTGCATTTTAGTCCCTAAATCTTGCCAATGAAATTATATGTGGTAGAATGATCAGATTGAGTTGAAATTTGAGATGGAAGTTTGGAGCTTGACTAATTAAAGGTTAGTAACTTAAAAGTGGGTTTAAATCCTGGAATTTTCTGTATTTGCAATTTGGTCCCAATGTTGCAAATGTGATCAATTGGATGTCAAATTGATGCCCGATTGAGTTGGGGTTGCACCTTATGTATGCATGAACATGTAGGGATAAGATAAGATAAAAAGGAAAAAAATTAGACTGGATTTGGTTGTATCTCTTCGGTTTGCTATGGCAAACCTAATGTAGCCTGCTTGGTTCGGTTGGGCGTCTAGGCCGGGTCAAAGGGGTTACATTTGATGGTATCAGAGCCAAGTTTGGTTCGTTTGGGATATTGTTGTATTGTTGTCATGAGTTATGCTCTGTTGTATGATGTGTACGGTGATTGTTGTATGTCCGCTAGTTAAAATGCGTGGTGATTGACATATGTATGTTGGCTGTTGTACGCTATGTTGGGAAAGTTTTGGGGTACCCATTGCCTTATTATTATAGTCTGGAAGTTTTGATTTTTGAAATGAATGTTTTGGATCCTTGCTTGAGGCTGGCCTGACTATTTTTGTTTTGAAATGATTATCATGTCTTAAATATATTTTAGCAAGATGAGACCAAGGAGAAAATTGCGATCTAGCGCAATTGCTGCTGCCGCTGGGCAGGATGATGAAGGAGAAGTTGTACCTCCTAGAGGGTTACCACCGCCCCCACCTAATCCACATGAGGGAGTAAAGCAAGTACCATCTGCACCCAGTTGGGTCAGGGGTGGGTGACATGGCACCGTTGATATAAGCCATGACCGGTGCTTTTCAAGTAGCAGTTGTGGGTGTTCGTGTGCCAGCACCACCAGTTGATGGGCAAGATTTACCGCTTGAGCGTCTTTGTAGTTTGGGTGGAGTTAAGTTCTGAGGTTTTTCGACTGAGGCTTTTGAGGGTTGGTTGGCCAGTACTGAGAGAATACTGGGCCAGATAGGGTGCACCGATGCTCGTAAGCGGGGCTGTGTTGTTTCCCTGTTGCAGGGTGATGCCTATACATGGTGGACTACCACGATATTCGGTATGGTGAAAGATGAGGTGACCTGAGAGTTCTTTTGTGAGGTTTTCTGGAAGATGTTTTTGGGAGTTCGGTATCAAGACGAGAAGAAACGTGAGTTTATGGCATTGGTGTAGGGTAGTATGTCTGTTGCGAAGTATGAGGTACAGTTCAAGAGGTTGAGTCAGTATGCACCCGAGTTGGTTCTGGATGAGCGCAAGCAATGTGATTTTCTTTATGGGCTGGTGCAAGAAGTTAAGACCTATATGCTCGCTACGGATTATACCGATTTTGATGTGTTGGTTTTGCGAGCCAAGGATGTGGAGCAAAATTTGGGTTTGGCTTTTGGATCGCGAGGTTCTAGCTCAGGTAAGAGAGCTACTGATTCGGGTTATAGCGGTGGTTAAGCTAAAAGACACCGTGATAGGAGGTTTTGCCCGAAGCCGAAGTATGGCAGAGGTATTGTGGTACGTCGTGTCCAGGGGCAGAGAGTCTAGGGTAGAGCACCGTTTAGCACATGTTGGGTATGTGGGTCCCGAGATCATTTAAGGTGAGATTACCCGCGTTTGGCTAGGGAGGGTCAGGCACCTGCGCCTGTGGTGGCTAATGCTTGTTGGAGTTGTGGGTCAGGTGACCATCAGAGGTGTGATTGTCTGTTGTTGGCTCGAGGTAGGTAGGGTGTTACACTTGTTGTTGCTTCGCAGCGTGGTTGTGGCCGCAGACCGTTTCAGCTTCGAGATGGTAGGCAGAGGACTGTAGCTCATACTATGGCTATCCAGCCTGAGGGGGGTGGACCGGCTAGGGTGTATGCGCACTGCGAGGGTCGCAATGACACCGATGTGATTGCAGGTACTTTTACCCTACAGTCTGTGTCGTTGTTTTCGTTGGTTGATTATGGTTCTACTCATTCATACATTTTGAGTGAGCATGCTGAGTTGCTTGATATATCTATTAAAATTCTTAATGTGGATGTTAGAGTGACTAGTTCTCTTGGGGAGACATTCGAGTTTAGGAGGTTGTATTGTAGATGTTCGCTGATGTTCAGAGACATGTGTTTGCTGTGGATTTGATGGAGTTACCATTCCATGGTTTTGATGTGATTTTAGGTATGGATTGGTTAACCGAATATCAGGCTATGGTGGATTTTGAGACCAAACGAATATCTTTGAGGTTGTTGGATGCTTATGAGGTGGTGGTGGTTGGCGAGAATGCCAAGTTTTTGTCTAATGTTGTTTCGGCTTTGGAAGCAAGTCGACTGTTGGATTCAGGATGTCAGACTTATTTGGCCTATGTTATGAATCATGGATCGAAGGAGTTGAGGGTGCAGGATGTTCGCACCGTATGCGAGTTTTCGGGTATTTTTCCAGAGGAATTACCAAGGTTGCACCTGACCGTGAGGTAGAGTTTGGCATTAAGTTTTTACAGGTACAGTACCGATATTGATTGCTCCGTACCACATGGCTTCGAAGGAATTAAAGAAGTTGAAAACGCAGTTCCAGGAGTTGCTTGATTGTGGGTTCATTAGACCCAGTATTTCACTGTAGGGAGCGCTGGTGCTGTTTGTTAAGAAGAAAGATGGTACGTTGTGGATATGTAAAGAACAAGTATCCCTTACCGCGGATAGATGATTTGTTTGATCAGTTCAAGGGAGCTTCAGTGTTTTCTAAGATAGATTTGAGGTTAGGGTACTATCAGTTAAAGGTAAAAGAGGTAGATGTGCCCAAAACAGTCTTCCGTACGAGGTAAGGGCATTACGAGTTTCTTGTGATGCCGTTTGGTTTGACCAATGCTCCAGCTATTTTTATGGACATGATGAACCGTGTCTTTCATGAGTTTTTAGACCAGTTTGTGGTTGTGTTTATCGATGATATCCTTGTGTACTCTCGTACCAGGGATGATCATGATAGACATTTGAGAATTGTGCTTCAGACGCTATTAGCTAATCAGCTTTATGCTAAGATAAGCAAATGTGAGTTCTGGCTTAAAAGTTGTGTTTCTTGGGCATATTGTGTCAGCCGAAGGAATTCGTGTCGATCTGCATAAGGTTGAGGCGATAATGAGTTGGAAGGAGCCCAAGTCCGTGACGGAGGTTAGGAGTTTCCTTGGTTTTGTGGGTTACTACCGAAGGTTTTTGGAAGGGTTCTCTAGTTTGGCGGCAGTGTTAACAAAGTTGTTACAGAAGAATGTTCAGCTTGAGTGGACTTGAAAGGTTGAAGGAAGCCTTGATGCGAGCTCTAGTTTTGGTTCAACCAGAATCGGGAAAAGAGTTCGTTGTTTATAGTGATGCATCGTATGTTGGGCTTGGTTGTGTGTTGATGCGGGAGGGTAAGGTAGTGGCGTATGCATCTAGGCAATTGAATGTGCATGAACGTAACTACCCTACTCACGATCTTGAGCTTGTCGTGGTAGTGTTTGCCGTGAAGATTTGGAGGAATTACCTTTATGGGGAGAAGTGTGTGGTCTTCATAGATCACAAGAGTTTGAAGTATATGATGTCACAGAAGGAGCTGAATCTTAGGCAACGTAGATGGTTGGAGTTGCTTAAGGATTATGATCTGACCATTGAGTATCATCCAGGGAAAGCTAATGTTGTGGCAGATACTTTGAGCAGAAAAACGGCTGTAGTGTTGATAGCCATGTTTGCTCGGTTGAGTGTGACGAATGACGGGGGTTTGTTGGCTGAGTTGCAAGTGAAACCGTACTTTTCACAGATAATCAAGGAGAAGCAACCGTATGACAGGGGTTTGGTACCGCATGTGGAAGATATCAGGGATGGAAATCTTACGATTTTTATTTCAACGATGATGGGGTGTTGTGTTTCAAAGGTCGGATAGTGGTGCCTGAAGATGAAGAGTTGAGGTATACTATTTTGGCTGAGGCACACGCTAGTCCTTTTGCTATGCATCCCGATAGTACTAAAATGTATCGAGGGTTGAAGGAAGAGTACTATTGGGTTGGACTGAAGAAGGATGTGGCTAATTTCATTGCTTGGTGTATGGTTTTGTCAGCGAGTAAAGGCTGAGCATCAGTTTCCTTTCGGGTTGTTGCAACTTTGAGGATACCGGAATGGAAGTGAGAAAGAATCACCATGGATTTTGTGTCTAGTCTGCCTTTGACGCCGACCAAAAAAGATTCCATCTGGGTGATTATGGATCGGTTTACGAAGTGTTTGCATTTTGTGCCTGTGCATACTACGTATACTTTGGATAGGTTGGCTGAGCTGTACATCTCTGAGATTGTGCGTTTGCACGGGGTGCCCATATCTATAGTTTCGGATAGGGATCCGTGGTTCACCGCAAGGTTTTGGGTGAGTTTGCATCGTGCTTTGGGAACCCGATTGAGTTTCAGTACCTCGTACCATCCTTAGTCGGATGGTCAGTCAGAGTGCGTGATTCAGGTTTTCGAGGATATGCTAAGGTGTTGTGTTATCGAGTACAAGGGAACGTGGGAGAAGCAGTTGCCGTTGGTGGAGTTTTCTTACAATAACAGTTATCATGCTAGCATACAAATGGCACCTTATGAGGCGTTGTATGGTAGGAAATGTCGTACGCTTGCGTGTTGGGCAAAAACAGGGGAAAAGTTTGTGTCGATGCCCAATGTTTTGAAAGGTACAACCGAAAAGGTAAAGTTGATATGTAAGCACTTAAAAGAAGCTGCAGATTGCCAGAAATCCTATGCGAATTTGAAGCGTAGGGATATAGCGTACGCTGTGGATGATAAAGTGTTTTTGAAGGTGTCGCCTTGGAAAAAGGTGTTGCATTTTGGGCGGAAATGGAAGCTTAGCCCGAGGTTCATTGGACCATACGAGGTTGTCGAGCGTGTGGGTCCTGTTGCGTACCGTTTGAGGTCACCTCCAGAGTTGGAGAACATTCATGATGTGTTCATGTTTCGGTGTTGCGGAGGTATAGGTCGGCTCCATCGCATGTTATGCCGGTGGAGGAGATCGAGTTGAGACCAGACCTATCTTATGATGAGGAACCCGTAGAGGTTCTTGATAGCAGAAGTAAGGTACTACGTGGTAAAACAATCGAGCTGGTTAAGATGTTGTGGAAGCACCGCGGTGTTGAGGAGGCCACGTGGGAACGCAAGTCGGATATGGTGAAATAGTTTACGCACTTGTTTCCTTCGGGTAAATTTCGAGGACGAAATTTCTTAAGTGGGGGAGAGTTGTAACACCCCGATTGTAGGGCCTAGAGGTTTAGTGGGTTATTAGACGGTGTGGTGAACCGGAGTAGAGATTCGAGTTAGTTTCAGGATCGTTTATTTTTGGTGTGGGAAAAATGCATAAAAATCATTATTAATTATGTATTTAATAATGGCAGAATCAATTTTGAAAAATAAGTTTTGGAAGATAGACATTTTGGTTAGTGACCAAAATAAAATTTTTGAAAATTGTGATTTTCTAGTGACTAAAATGAAAAGGGTCAAATACTTAGAATCTTTAAGGAGCTATTTTACCAATTAGTTTCTGATTATTTCTCCTTTAATATAACTGATTTTAACACGTGTTTTAATTAATAATTAAAGAGCATTTTGTTAAAAAGTTAGCTATCTTTTCTAAAACAAAAATCACGCCATTTTCTCTCAACTTTTTCCTGCCCATTCTCACCTCAGCCAAACACTCAGATTTCATCAAAATTTCAGAGGTGAGGTGGTTTCTAACTTGATTTTATTGTTTCAAATTATTTTATAAGGATTGTTTACACAAAATCTTACAATAATATTATGTTTTCTTAGCTTTTAACAAATTAATTGAGGGAGAAACTTCACAATAGGGGTAAGGTCTAAGATCTCCTCTATTTTATGGTTCTTTACTGAAATTCCCAAGCATTTGATCCTTGTTTTTTTTGTTTCTAATATGATTTTGATGATTTTCTAATGATTTAATGAGTTCTTGGGGGAAAATGAGTTGACTCGCGAATTGGATCTGATTTCCAGTAAGTAATGGTGACTTGATTTATATTTTGGATGTTTAATAATGTTGATAAGTGATTTTTATCAAGGGAATCCCGAAACTTAAGAGTCTCTATTTGTTTAGGTTGCTAGTTTTGAGGTTTTGTGGCGTTCTTGTGGTTGTAAGGTTGCTGGAGGTGGTAGGTTGTTTTGAATATGTTTTTAGATGTGTTTTGGTGTTAAAAGTGATGTTAGATTGATAGATGTAGGCTGGGTTCTGAATCGAAGTGTTTTGGTTTTGTTTTCGGTTGTTGTGGATGGTTATTTGTGAAGGTTTTTTGGAAATTCGAGAAGGATTGTGGTTGCTGTGTTTGGAATGCATTATGATGCATTAATCCTCTATTGTTTTGTGGTAAAACATGGGAGGTTGATCTGGAAGTGATTGGAGAAGCGTTGGAGGCTTCGGATACTTGATTTTGCATCGGCGAATCAAGGTTTCACGTATCAGTGAGTGAAAACGTGGTTTAAAGCATTTTGATGTTTCTGAACAGAGTTTTGGGAGTTAAGGTAGAGCTTGAAATGCTTACCTAGACTCGAAAGTAAGTATAAAGTGGTTTACTCTCACGGTCGTCCTAGTTTGAAATAGTTTATGCACTTGTTTTGATTTACATTGTACCTACTGTTTAAGCATGTTTTAAAGTATTCAATATATTGTTTTTAAACATGTTTTGCTGAAGGATGCACATGGTAAGCGATCCTTGTAAGTATGGTTTATACTTGTGTTTTAAAGAATGGTTGTTGCTTTGGAAATGACATGGTTTAATGCTTGTTAAAAACAGTGAGGTAAATGTTATTTGGTTAATTTTATTAGCAAGTGATGTGGCTTTAAAATTGTTATCGATATAGTTGGCCGACCATAGGATTGAGTGCACTATAAATAAGTCACCTTGGATGTTGAGGGGTTTATACGGTGTACCGAATACTCCATCCAAGTACCCTATCGGTAGAGGGGTTAAATAGTACCAAAAACCCCCGTTAATGGATTAAGCGTCTAGCCGATGATTGGGGTTGGTGTCCCCGTGGGTTGTTATGGTACCCGGTTGTTATTGTACTCGGTTGTTAATGTATCGCGATTATGATTGTATCGCTATTCCGGTTGAGATGGCTTGAAGTGTTGGGTTAAAACTTGTTGAATCCGTGTATCCGATGAACTCTTTTGTTAATGGAATCGTCTAATGATCACTTGTAAGCCACTATAATTGTTGATGTATCATTGAAATGTTTTATGATTTATAATGTGGTTTATACATGTTTCTCCTTAAGCTTTGCATTTGGTAGTAATGCATGAGAAGGCTTAAGTGGAGGTTTAGCAATGTGATTTGCTATTGATTAATGATACATGTACATATGGTTTAATATGCTGGTTTTAATGATGTAAAGTGCATGTTTTAAAAGGGCATGATGTTTTAAAGGATGATGTTAAGTAAATGGTTTTAAATGCATTGATGGTGTTTGTTTTTTAGCACTCCTCACTAAGCCCTGTGTGCTTACGCTCTCGTTGTCCATCAATGCAAATAATTGAGATATTGGAAGGCAGCAAGAAGCAAGGGGATCTTGACAAGACTTGTTTCCAAAGTATGTTTTGGTTTAGACTATAATGAATAAGGGCAATGGGGTACTTATTAAGTTTTGGGAGATGTTTTGTGGAACTCCCTATTTGAGCATGTTTCATTAGTTGCTCTTGGCTTGTAAATGGCCTTAAAGGATTGATCTTGGTGTTGGTTTGTCTTTTGATGTGTGCTTGGATGCAAAATTAGGAAGCATGCCTATAGATTTCCTTATGATACATGAAGCCATGTTGTGTTGTTAGAAATGCGATGCTAGTTGACTTGTGATATGTTCGACATGTTGGTATTGTGTTTAAAGCTTGTTGGAGTTGTTTGAGTATGCTTTTGGGATGAAAAATCAGCCAAATGTGACATTATAGGCCTAGGCGTATAGATACGCGAGGGACCTATCCATACGGTTAGGCAATTTCAGGCTTGTGGGATCGGTACAGCTCTTATACGTTTCGATACGCCTAAGCAAATTTGGCTTGGCGTAGTGGTACGGGGATAGGCGTTTCGATACGATTTTTAGCCTCTGGAATCCACTTTTTTCAACTTGAACCAGTGTATCGAAACAACTGAGAGGTCGTATCGGTACGGTTTGTAATATTTCAAAAGTTAGGTAATTCAGTTAGTCGTATCGATACGGTATGGAGGTGTACCGAAACAGAGTGTTTCAAACCGTATTGATACGAGATTATCTGTATCGATACAGATGACTGTTTATTCTGTTAATGTCACTTTTAAGCAATTTTACTTTCTTTTCATTTTAGTCCCTAAATCTTGCCAATGAAATTATATGTGGTAGAATGATCAGATTAAATTGAAATTTGAGATGGAAGTTTGGAACTTGACTAATTAAAGGTTGGTAACTTAAAAGTGGGTTTAAATTCTAGAATTTCCTGTATTTGCAATTTGGTCCCAAAGTTACAAATGTGATCAATTGGATGTCAAATTGATGGCCGATTGAGTTGGGGTTGCACCTGATGTCTGCACGAACATGTAGGGATAATAATTGGCATCTAGATAAGATAAAAAGAAAAAAAATTAGACCTAATTTGGTTGTATCTCTTTGGTTTGCTACGACAAACCTAATGTAGCCTTTTTGGTTCGGTTGGGCGTCTAGGCCGGGTCAAGGGGGTTACATTTATGACAAATCAAATAACGTAACTATCAAACTAAACATAGCAACACATTGTTTAAACACACCTAAAAACGCACTAAAGGCAGGCACAACAGTAGTCGAGCTAACACAAACAGTGGTCTCAAAAGTATTAGTTGTAAGCAAATAAAATGAACTACGTGGTTCCAAGAAGGCGGTGGAACATCAGGTTTTGACCCAGGAAAAACCTCAATAACCTTAACACCAGCATCGAACACTGTCCTTTTTAACACCTTATTCTCGACACCCAAAGAACGCCCCCTTGAGCTATAAGTCCTTATCTGCCTCGCCATACTCTCTTGTGCCGCCTCTATAACATCCACTGAGACCCCTACAAAAATGTCTTGATTACCCAGGGAAGTTTACAAATAAGGAACGACGGGAACTACATTTGTCAAAGATATAGCTGCGGTGGTTAAAGCTAAAGGCAAGCTTACTTTCTCACTACTTGCAACCTCTAAAGGCACCGTTTTCATCAACCCTTGCAAACTCAATTCTTCGCTGATAGATACAGAAGGCAGTATGTCTGACACCATGACCAAATCCCCTGACTTGTCAGCTGCGGCCTGTGAAGAAGAAACCACTACCCCTACAAAGCATAACACACAAGTATATAACCAAACTTACGTATGAAAGAAGACACAATTTTATCTCCCCAAAGGTCATAATAGACTAATACCTGTATTCATTCATCTTTTCGTCCTGCGTTCTAAATGTAGGCAACTTCCCTCATTTTCTGAACTAGATAAAATAGTCGAGAGAGACTACTTGTTTTTTCCTCTCCTTACCGCAGCCAAAGCCAGATAGGCTAACACTAACACAACCCCCTGGGGTAACAGAAGCAAATTCCCCACTAACCCCTCCTAGGGGAGCATCTTCTTCACGATATTTCCAGAGACGAGTACTGTAACACCCTTAACCTATACTCGTATACCGAACATACGTAAAAGATGCTACTAAGTTAATAAGAAAACTTGACTTAAACTTTTTTATACCAAAAATTTATCTCGTAGTTTACCCTTTTCTCGATTTTGAATTAAAAACTGTGTCAGACTGCGTAGCTAGTTTTGACCCTGAATTGTTTTATAAAATTTATACATGTGCTTTTGAAATAAAAATATTAATTAGGGTGAAAATAGATACCCTGTCTAGACCCTTTCTTAATTTAAAAATTCTTACGCGATTAGGGTTAAACGATACTTAATTACATCCAAATTTATTAACTACTTGTAACAAATCATTTTATCAAATCCATGCATCCATAATATATATAAGTACGTCATATACTTAGGTTTACAAACCCTTTACTCATTTAAAGTACATACCAACATATACTTTAACTTTTTGTACATGCCACTAGATATCAACTACTTTAAAGATGTACATACCGTAATTCTTATTATAACTTGATCTCTAAAAGAGAGCTCCTCCTCACTAGTCTATCTTGGAGAACCTATGTGTGAAACAACATCACACTCTAAGTACGAACTTAGTGAGGCATATAAAACAGCTTATTAAAAACATAAAGTAATACAAATTGATATGTCATGTAATGAGTGTATTACCCATTCTCTATAATTGACAATATGTCATATATCAGTATATCGTGTATTTTTACTAACATGTAAATCATGAATCGTCTCTATCAAGTATAACATGAAACATTTCTATCATATATCATGTAACCTTTCTATCATGTATGTCATGTGCTTCTCAGTCATGTGACATGTAACTTCTTATTCATGTATCATGTAATCATGTAACATTTGTATCATGTATCATCTTGTTATTATTATCATCATGTCTGGCTAGAGGCCCATGAAAACCCCGTAGCCTATCTGCACCGTAGTGCCATGTAGAGTACGTACTCGAGAGGACGCTCTTTGCTCCTCATATAAGGACGCTCTTTGCTCCTTATAGAAACACCTTGTTAGTGCATTTGCACTATGGGCGTGGATCCCCAGGTGTATCTTGTTTCATTTTAGCCTTGTTATTATCTGTATTCCATATACAAATATGCATTGCCATTATGCAAGATAAATTCGTACCCCATGTTCTACTGAAGTTTGCATTTACTGAAATATGCAACAAGTCAAGTTTCATATAAATAATGCAATATTATTTTCAATTTAGGGTCGACTTATCTCAAGTCTTCCCTTTTTCATCATTATGCAAGCATATAAAATGCACTCACCTGTTTATGTAGGCTAGCCTTACTAAGCTCTTTCGATATCCTTTCCTTTCTTTCTATTACTCGGTTCTTCTTCAGACTCTCTTTGAAATGTGGAAGACCAATCGAACACATTATATTACTATTTGTTGTTAGACTTAAATCTAACATTACTAACTCGATTCAAGACATTTTTATTCGAATATAAAATATTTTCTAAAAATTTACCAAAATTCCATCTAATTGCCGAAAAGGTCCCTAGGTCTTTAGTGACCATTTTGAATATTATTCAATTGCTCAAGCTCAATTTAAAGCAATTTCCATCACTATTTACTTATTTTGGAATATTTTTCTTTTAGTCCTTAAACTTTAAAATGTAACATTTTAGTTACTACATTACATTTGTACATTTAATTCATGTACAAATTAACTTTTCTACTCATTTCCAACATTTATAAAATTTTCCATTAACTTTCAACTTTGTCCAACTTAGTCCTTCAAAATTCCTTTATTTCAAAATAGGCCCATAAATTTTTCCTTTCTTGTCATTTTAATCCTTTAACTTTCATAACATGCTTGAAATATCAATTCTATCAAATAATTATTAACTCCAAATAAATTCCCTATTTTTCTCAAATTACCGAATTGATCATCTAATTTCCAAAACTTTCATTTTGGTCCCTAATCATCAATTCAAGCTAAATTCACCATAATTCATCAATTCCAATTGCTAGGATAAAATTTCAATAATTTCCCCTAATTTCTTATCCAATTCGAAATGGTCTCTAAAATTCAACTTGGGGAAATTATTTAGTCTAACATCAAGATTAAACTTCCAACATCATAATTCATTCAATATCATCCTCAATTTAATTCCCTAACCAAAATCCCCAATTCTTAGTGTTAGGTTTTATAACTTCAAAAAAGAAATTAATCTAAATTCAAGCTTGATTTCATGTCTAAATCATCAATTCAACTAACTACTACTCTAATTTCATCATAAGCTACTATTTCCATAATCAATCTTCATCCATGAAATGAACCAACTTGACTTTTATCATTCAAAAATACTATCAAAATGAAGAGAATCAAGTGTAGAACAATTTACCTAAAACAAATTTGCTTGAAACTAGCCTTAATTTCTTCAATTTGGGACTTGAAATTTGAAAACTATATTTTTCCCTTCCTTCTTGCTATTCGAACAGCCTTTAAAATGAAGAAGATGATATTTTGCTCATCTTTTAATATTAATCCACATGTTTTAAAGTAAAATGAATTTTTAATTCATTTTACATAGTGAAATTACTATTTTACCCCTTTAATTCAATGGCCAATATTCAATCTTATCAAAAATCAATGGCCATGATCTATTCCAAGTGTTATTCACCTTCCAAATTTGCCCTCAAAGTTTCAAAATATTTCAAAAATGTCATCCATGGCAAATGTCCAATTTGCCCTTCAACTAGTCTTTATTTACAACAAGTCTTGAAAATTCCCATTCCATCAAAATTGAACCAAATTGGTTCCAATCCAACCAGCCATGTCCCAAAATATCTTAGATTTTTATTTTTGGCATTTATTCGATCCAAAAATTTGAATTTCACTCAATACGATTTCAAATTTTCTCCCTTTGAATTTTTAAAGCTTTATAGCCACTAATATAAGCCTCGTACGAAAAATCAGGGTAACATGAAAGTGTCACTCTTGGGGTGAACTATTCATTTACGGGGTTAGATTACATAACATTTGGAAATTACACTTTGGACCCTAAACATTTCCAAAGTTTACACTTTAACCCTTAAACTTTCAAAAGTTACAATTTGGTCACTAGTCCAAAATTGGGATATTACAATTCCTCCCTCCTTAATTAAATTCTTCCTCGAATTTTCAATGTATACTCTTTTCAAACAATTTTGGATACTGCTTTTTCATTCTTTCTTCGGTTTCCCAAGTGGCTTCCTCAACTTTATGGCTCCTCCAAAGGACTTTAACCAGTAGAATTTTCCTATTTCTTAATTCTGTAACTCCATATGCTAGGATTTTCACTGGTTCTTCATATGTCAGATCCAGTTGTAGCTTGATTTCCTCAAGAGTAATTACATGTGTAGGATCCGATCGATACCTCCGAAGCATGGACACGTGAAACACGTCATGAATCTTACTCATATATAGATGCAATGCCAATTGGTAAGCCTCTGGTCCCACTCTTTTCAAAATCTCGTATGGCCCAAGAAATCTGGGATTAAGCTTTCCTGTTCCGCCCGAGCCTTAGTATTTTCTTCCAAGGAGAAACCTTTAGGAATACTTTTTCTCCAACCTCGTATTCAATATCCTTTCTCCTCTTATCTACATAGGCCTTTTGTCGATCCGCGGCGGCCTTGAGATTATGCTGAATAATCCTTACTTTACCCTCCATGTCTTGTGTTAAATCAACTCCTCTGATGTTTGAGTTATTCATGACATTTCGATCTTGCAACTCGAACCAATTAAGAGGGGTAAAACACTTTCTTCCATATAATGTTTCGAAAGGTGCATTATTAATACTTGCTTGATAACTATTATTATAAGCAAATTAAGCCAAAGGTAAGTACTTTTCCCATGATCCGGCAAATTCGATCACACAAGCCCGTAGCATATCTTCCAAAATCTATATGACCCTTTCAGATTGTCCATCTGTTTGTGGATGAAAAGCTGTACTAAAATTTAATTTAGTACCTGATAAGTGTTCAAAAGTACTATTTTTCTTACCCCTTTTACTCATATTATTGTTAGACTTAGGCTCATATTAGTTGCATAATTAGCCATTCATGCATTAATCCATGTTTCCTTCCATCGTTGAGCTTGATTACATAACTTGGTAGTTTTTGTGGGAAAAGATGCTGCTTTGGTGTGTTTTGTGTGTATGTACAGGATCACTTGCCAAAGTAAGGCTAGAGCTAGTTGCCAGGGCCATAAATGAAGGAGATGCCGAGCTAGTTGCCAGGGGCAATGCATGAAAGAGACGCCGAGCCAGTTGCCAGGGCAATTGTCGACAAAGAACAAGGTGATATGGTAGTCGAAATTGATGACTAGAAAAGCCCAAAATGACGTGGAGCAAAGCCAAATCCCAAAGGAATTTGATTTCCATGAAGAGATTAAAGAAGAATTAAATTCCAAGAAGATAGGAGAAGTTCTAGTAGGAATATAATTATAATAAAGAATTATATTCTTTAAAGATAATTTAATTCTAACTTAACTTCCTCCTCAAAGAAGGAGTTTGACCTAGCCCTATAAATTAGAGGGGAATTTCGACAACTCCAAGAGAGAAAGATGAGAGAATTTTCGACAAGCATCTAGGGCAAGAGGATTTCGACAAGCTTCCTTCTTCATCTTTTTCTTTCTTGTTCAATTAGGTTCATGCTAGGGATTATTTATCTTGTGTTTCTTTGGAACCTAGCCATGAACTAAATCTATTTGGCTATGGTTATTGTGTCTTGTGGCTGTGAGAAACTATTGGATTTTGTTTAGGTAATAAGAGTTTGCACTTTCTATTCAAGGTTTATTCATTCTTGGTTCTTATTCTTGTTTGCGAGTGAATTGGGAGAGGATCTCGTAACTTCATCTATTTATCTAATATCGGGAGAGTTAGATTCAAGAAACGAATGAATATGATCTTTATTCAATCTATTGATGGTAATGATTAATCCGGCTTAGGAATAAGTTAAGGATTTCAACGGCTAAGAGGAGCGCAAGATTGGTTGTTGTTCACCCTTGATTCACGTAGGGATGTATTATCAAGGCATGCACAAGTAACTAGAGTTTCGACTTAGGGATAAGAAGAAACCATTGAAGAACGCTCTGCTGAACCTTGAAGGTTCCTGCCCAGACGCCCAAGTAGTTGCCCAACTAGTCGCCCAGACAACCATCGATTAGTTGCCAAGGCAACCCTGTTGTGCAAGTTGCCACGACAACTGAGTTGCCCGTGCACTCTTTTACCAAGATGATCCAATCGGCTATCACACCTCAACCCACGATAACCTGGCCTATCTCTCTCATTTGATCTCATTCATTCTTTTACTTTATTGCCTTCTAGTTTAGTTATTTGTTAAACTCCTATAATCCTTTATTTGTGTTTTTACTTTTTACAGTGCAAGAGACTAGATTCTTGAAGTGGCACCAATCCCTGTGGAGACGATATCTTTTATACTATAACTTGCAACGTGTATACTTGCACAATTGCGTAGCACTTATTACGCGCAACAAGTTTTTGGCGCCGTTGCCGGGGATTGGCAATAGCGACTTTGTTTTTATTTTCTTGCACTTTCTTTTTACTTTTCTTGTTTAAGATTCAAAGGGCTAACAAACTTTGGTTTTGCATTGGTATATGACCAGGGCGAGACCGATTACACCAGAATATCCCTTTGATCCAGGAATCGAACGAACCTTACAAAGACTTAGACGAAGGATAAGAGTAGCAATGGCTAATCAAGACGGCAATATGAATCAAGATGTTCCAGCAAGAGGAGGAGTGATTCTTGCACGAAACAGAACTATTCGAGACTATCTTGAAGTAGATCTTGATGGACTTAATCTAGGAGTTGTCGCACCTGAAATTGAAGCCGACCACTTTGAGTTAAAACCGGTAATGTTTAATATGATCAACACAATTGGTCAATTTGGCGGCTCAGCAACTAAAGATGCACGACAACATCTTAAATCTTTCCTCGAGATTTGCAACTCGTTCAAAATACACGGAGTCACCCCCGATGTCTTACGATTAAGATTATTCCCCTATTCACTGAGGGTTAGGGCGAAAGCATGGTTGAATAGCATTCCTGCCAGATCAATAGCATCTTGGACCGATCTTTGTAGTGATTTCCTTGCTCGGTTTAATCCTACAAATTTGACTGATAAGCTTCGTAACGACATTACTTCTTTTCGGCAGGGAGATAATGAATCCATGTACGAGGCTTGAGAGCGATATAGAGAACTTCTACACAAATGCCCCTACACGGATTCCCGGTGTGGACTCAAGTAACAATGTTTTACAACGCCGTGAATACACCAACAAGGATGATGCTAGATGCCTCGACAAACGGCATACTCCTAGATAAGTCACCGGAGGAAGCAATGCAAATTCTAAACAGGCTGACCAAGAATGATTATCAATTCCCCTCTACTAGAAGAGGAGGAGTTAGACGCTAAGCCACAATACATGAAC
Organism: Hibiscus mutabilis; assembly: GCA_019671005.1. Lineage (NCBI taxonomy): Eukaryota > Viridiplantae > Streptophyta > Magnoliopsida > Malvales > Malvaceae > Hibiscus > Hibiscus mutabilis. Next base: position 29,456,782 of record CM033749.1, read on the forward strand.
TAGGATCATCAGATTCAATTTCGGCACAATTGGCCACTTTAACCAAGATGGTCCAGAACATGCAAAAACCAAACAACACACATGAAGTCAAGGTAATGGATTCTTTTGTGAGTTATGTGGTGATAACCATGATTCTTCTGAATGTATGCAGAATCTGGAATCCAACTTCTATGTGGGGAATTACAATCGGAACAACAATGTGATGTCCAATACATACAATCCAGCTTGGAAGAAGCATCCAAATTTTTCATGGAGTAATCCCAACAATGCTCTAAACCAGAACAATCATAATGCACAAGCATCGGGATTCCAGTAGAATATGCCACGGCAACAGTTACCGCAGCAACAACCGCCAACATCTAGTTCTTTGGAAAATTCTCTAAATGCTTTTATGATGAAAACTGAATCTTATATGGCTGAGAATAGTAACTTCATAAAAAGAACTGACGCTTTTATTAACAGGACCGAGATGAGATTGCAAAACCAAGAGGCGGCAATCAAATCGTTGGAAAATCAAGTTGGACAGTTTGCTCAAAATCTGAATACTAGACCGCAATGAGGTTTACCTAGCGATACTGAAGTCGCAAGAGGAACTGGCTATGAGCAATGTAAGGCAATCACCACTAGAAGTGGCCAACAACTTAGAGAAGCTCAAACCCGCTCATCAAACAAAACTCCACAAAAAGATCAAGACGAACCTAGCAGCAAAGCCTCAGATGCTGAACCAAGAATTGCCTCGGCAATAAGCATGCCTCGGCAACCGACGATAAGGATGCTTCGGCAACTTGTGATAAGCATGCCTCGGCAACCCCAGTTGATAATGCCTCGGCAACTCCAGTTGTCCCGACAATGTCGTCAATCAGGTTCCAAACCAATGAAAGGATCGAAGATATCTGACTTCCACCACCATTCCCACAAAGGTTGAAGCGACAAAAGCAAGAATATCAATTCAAGAAGTTTCTTGATATCCTAAAGCAAGTCCACATCAACTTTCCATTGGTGGAAGCAATTGAACAAATGCCAAACTATGCCAAGTTTCTTGAAGACATTGTGTCCAAGAGAACAAGGCTAGGAGAGTTTGAAACAATTTCCGCAACAGAGGGATGCATGTCAATGTTGCACAATCGTATGCCACCCAAGTTGAAGGATCCCGGAAGTTTCACAATACTCTGTTCCATTAGAAATCACTATGTCGGGAAAGCATTATGCGACCTTAGGGCTAGCATAAACTTGATGCCTAAATCGGTTTTCCAGAAACTAGGAATCGGGAAGGCAAGACCTACAACAGTTATGCTACAGCTAGCCGACAGATCCTATGTGCATCCAGAGGGAAAAATCGAGGACATACTGGTAAAAGTTGATAAATTTATTTTTCCCGCTGACTTTATTGTTTCGAATTGTGAAGCAGATGAGCATGCACCTATCATTCTCGGGAGACCATTCCTAGCAACAGGGAGAACCTTGATCGATGTTGAAAATGGAGAACTCACAATGAGGGTGAATGACCAGCAAGTTAAACTAAATGTGTCCCAAACACTAAGGCATGCCGATGATCCAGAAGAATGCCAACTTCTTCATGCCACGGCAGAGTTTAACTTCGACGAGGAATTTAGTTGCCTCGGTAACTACATTGCCGATCAAGAGGAACCTGAGGAGTATGAAGAACCGATCGATGAGGAACAACAAGAAGAAGCAAATTGGCTAGTCAATCGACCAGGTACATACTTTGAACCACTGGATTACCAGGTAAGGAAGGTAAGCTCGAAAATCCCTCTATTAAACAACCACCGATTCTTGAGTTGAAACAAATGCCAGAGCAACTAAAATATGCATACTTAGGAACCGATAATACATTACCTGTAATTATTTCTTCTAAGTTACAGCCTGAGCAAGAAAAGAAGCTGATCAAAATGTTAAAGCTACACAAAAAGGCAATAGGGTGGACAATTGCGGACTTGAAGGGAATTAGCCCGGCAGTGTGCATGCACAAGATTTTGTTGGAAGATGATCACAAACCTTCAATTGAGGCCCAAATGAGACAGAATCATGCCATGAAAGGGGTTGTAATGAAAGAAATCATCAAGTGGCTTGACGCCGGCATTATATACCCTATCTCTGATAGTATATGTGTAAGTCCGGTACAATGTGTACCGAAAAATGGAGGTATAACGGTGGTAAGTAATGAAAACAATGAACTCATTCCAACCAGGACTGTGACCGGTTGAAGGGTTTGTATGGATTATCGAAAGCTAAACAAAGCAACTAGGAAAGATCACTTCCCATTACCCTTTATTGATCAAATGCTTGACCGTCTTGTAGGTAAACCCTTTTATTGTTTTCTTGATGGTTATTCAGGTTACAATCAAATTGCCATAGCACCAGAAGATCAAGAAAAGACAACCTTCACATGCCCATACGGTACTTATGTTTTCCGAAGGATGTCATTCGGATTATGTAATGCCCCGACAACCTTCCAAAGATACATGATGGCACTCTTTTCAGACATGGTCGAAGACTTCCTTGAGATCTTCATGGATGATTTTTCTGTTTTTGGTAATGACTTCGACAGCTGTCTCGGCAATTTAGAGAGGGTGTTGGCAAGATGTGAAGAAACTGATTTAGTCCTCAATTGGGAGAAATGCCATTTTATGGTAGATGAAGGAATAGTGCTCGGCCACAAGATTTCATCCAAGGGAATTGAAATAGACAAAGCCAAGGTGGACGTGATCGAGAGATTTCCTCCACCAAGTTCGGTTAAAGGAATTCGAAGCTTTCTTGGACATGCAGGTTTTTACAGGAGGTTCATTCATAATTTTTCTAAAATCACTAAACCCTTGTGCAATTTGCTTGAACAGGATAAAGCCTTCGATTTTGATGATTCTTGCACCCAAGCATTTGAAACCTAAAGGAAAAGCTTGCCTCAGCACCCATTGTCGTTCCACCAGATTGGACGCTACCTTTTGAGCTCATGTGTGATGCAAGTGATTTCGCGGTAGAAGTAGTCCTAGGCCAACACACAGGTAAGACCTTCCATGTGATAGTAAAACTCTTAATAGTGCTCAAGTGAATTACACAACAACGGAGAAAGAGTTACTAGCTGTAGTTTTCGCATTTGACAAGTTCCGATCCTATTTGATTGGTACAAAGATAATTGTTCATACGGACCATTCGGCAATCAAATATCTATTTGCTAAAAAGGATGCCAAACCTCGTTTGATTCATTGGATATTACTTTTACAAGAATTTGGTATTGAAATTAAGGACAGAAAAGGAACAGAAAATCAAGTGGCCGATCACTTATCACATTTAGAACGCAGTAGGGAGGAGGACGCGGACCTAGAGATATGCGATGCATTCTCAGTTGAACAAATTTTAGTCACCTCGGCAACCATGGACGCGCACGCCTCGACAACTCTCGATGTCGCATCAGCCCTTGACGTGCACACCTCGGAAATTTTGGGAGCAGTCACCACGGCAGCACATGCCTCGGCAATACCCTGGTACGCGGATTTAGTTAATTTCCTTGTTTGTGGCATTTTACCTTATGGCATTACTCACCAAGGGAAGAAGCGATTCCGCCATGATGATAAGCATTACTTTTGGGATGAGCCTCTTTTGTTTAAACAATGTGCAGATCAGGTTATACGCCGATGTGTCCCTAAAGAAGAGCAACAAAATGTACTCTGCAATGCCATTCATCACCCTATGGAGGATATTTCATAGGAACTCGTACCGCGGCCAAAGTTTTGCAATCTGGTTTGTATTGGCCAACATTGTACAAAGATGCCCAAGACTTTTACAAGCAATGTGATCGTTGCCAGAGGACGGGCAATATCTCTAGACGACATGAGATGCCGCTCCAGAACATCATCGAGGTGGAATTGTTCGATGTATGGGGGATCTATTTTATGTGACCTATCTCATCTTCATTCGGCAACCTCTACATTCTACTTTCCGTTGACTACGTGTCTAAATGGGTTGAGGCAGCTGCAGTTCCTAACAACGATTCCAAGACTGTGCAGCGATTCTTGCAGAAAAACATATTTACACGGTTTGGGATGCCGAGAGCAATTATCAGTGACGAAGGCTAGCATTTTGACAACAGACTTATTGCCAAGATGTTGCAACGCTTCGGCATATCACACAAGATCGCTACGACATATCTCCCACAAACCAATGGACAAGTAGAAATTTCCAACCAGGAATTGAAGGGTATACTCAAGAAAGTTGTAAATCCCTATAGGAAGGATTGGTCATTAAGACTAGATGACGCACTTTGGGCATACCGCACTGCATTCAAAACACCCTTAGGTATGTCCCCCTTCCGACTTGTCTATGGCAAAACATGCCATCTACCGGTGGAAATCGAACACAAGGCATATTGGGCAATCAAGAACGTAAATATGGATTGGGAAAGTGCCGGACAAAAGCATTTGTTGGATCTCAACGAGATAGAAGAATTCCGTGCACTCGCCTATAACAATGCACGAATCTACAAGGAGAAAGCAAAGCAATGGCATGACAATAAACTATTGTCGCGGCTATTCATGCCAGGGCAACTAGTTCTCCTATTCAATTCTCGGCTAAAACTTTTCCCGGGAAAACTGAAATCAAGATGGTCGGGACCATTCAAAGTTGTCAAATCATTCTCCCATGGTGCCGTGATAATCAAGTCCATCACTGACAAACATGAATTCAAAGTTAATGGACAAAGATTGAAACACTACAATGGTGTCCATGTGGAACGTAACAAAGAAGTGGTCAACTTAGGAGATGCATGAGCATGCTCTCCCTTTGATATTTTATTTTTATTTTTATTTTTTTTATTTTTGATTAATTTTTTATTTTATTTTTTGAACTATTTTTATTTTTTTATTATTTCCGATTATTATTCTATTTTTTTAGGATAGATTTTCTTTTCCTTTTAAGTTTAAGAATCCCTTTACACATATTTATTTATTTTCTTTTATTAGTTTATCTTTAATTTTAATCCTTATTTGATTTGTCTTTGAATTGTAGGAAAAGAGTTCAAGATAAAAAGGTATTTTAATCCAAGAAGGAAAACATCTTCAACAAGGAAATTAATGGGCTAAATCTAAGGCTTATATAAAGCCTCCAACTTGCCCTAATTAAACCTCCCTTGCCGTCACCCTTCCCCTAAACCAAAACCCTTTTTTCGTCTTCCTCTAATCCCACCCACCATATTTACCACCTATCTTTTTCTATAAAACCCATCACCCTTAACCTATTCCTACTTTTTATCTTGCAACTTTTTTTTAGTTTCCTTTCTTTTCTTTTATTTGTTTTTACAAAACTCACAACCAATATCATCTATGGCATCCAAAATTAAATTTTTAGTTCATCCAAGTTCCTCCAAAGAACCAAGATACAAGAAGTTTGCTACACCGGTGGTTCAAGAAAGATTTCACTCCAAGTTTGAAAGCCGGAAGATTCATGAAGAACAAGGCTTTGAATACTCCAACTCTCATCAAGATTTCGACCTTGAACCATTCATCTTCGAGAGGATTGCACATCAAAAGTGGCAAATCTTTTGCCATCAACCGGAACGGGGCAACATCTCATGGGTAAGAGAATTCTATGCTCACTCACCTAACCCGGATAATCCTTATGTTTTTGTTCGTGACAAGGCCATACTCATAAGCCCTGAAAACATCAACACCTTTTACGGGCTTTATATTGAGATGGACGAGCATCAAGCTTTCGTTGATCAAATCACGCCCAAGCAACTCGACAAGGTGCTTCAAGAACTCACTCAACCGAGAACTCATTGGAACGACGGTAAATACAAGGGCACGGTAAATCACCTTCGGCTTAAACCCGAGGCAAAACTATGGAATAAGTTTGTTAAAACTTCTTTAATGCCCACCACACACAATACTACCGTTGATATACCATGTCTTTTGCTCATACATTCTATTTTTCATAATCGCATCATTAACATTGGAAAAATTACTTGTGATGAGATTTTTGTATGTAGCTCAAAAGATAAGGGTTCTCTTTTCTTCCCTTGCTTAATTTCTAATCTTTGCAAGGAGATGTATATCCCAAGTGAGTCCACCGATGAAAAGGCCCTACCAAAGTCCGGTTGGAATCAAGCACAAATCTGAAAGCTAATGAGAGAGGCACCGGGAAAATCTTCAAGGCCTCCAATTACCGCAGCAACTCCTGTCGCCGCAATCCCTAATGCCCAAGCACCTAATGCCCGGGCAACTCGACCATCAACCCTGGGACACTTTGAAGCACTCTTGCAACCATTGGTGAGCCACCTAAGGCAAATTGAAGACCGGCAACTAATGTTCATGCGGTACATGAAGGAGCACAACAATGTCATCACCCAAGTCATCCTAGAAAAGTACCCAGACAATCGCGTGCCGTTCCCAATCTTTCCTGCCGAGATCCTTGCCCCGGTAACCAATGAAGCAGTCGCCACGGCAACTGCAACAGATGATGCCGCAACAACCTACATCGTGCCTGCACAAGCAGATGCCCAGGCAACCAACCCTGAAGATGCCACGACAACCAAAGCTAAAGACATCCCGGCAACCACTGCAAAAGCCAAACGTAAAGCACCTATGCCCGAATCAACTCCTACGGAATCATTTTCTGATTTTTTAGATTCGGACGAGTCCTCCATTGCACCAACAAAGACCGCATCAATTGAATCCTCCAAGCGAAAAGCCAACGACACTGATGAAGAGGACGATGAGGACAACCCCATACGAGGATCGATTCCACCACCGGCAACAAGGAAACAACCATCGCGTTCAAGAAAGAGAATCAAGACACCGACCAAAAGGAAACTAATCATCCACAATGACGAACTCTCGGAGTAAGTCCTCGTTTGCATTTTATTTTTCATTATTTTCCTTTAATGAATGTATTGAGGATAATGCCTCACTCGAGTTTGGGGGGATTGTTATTAGTAGTTACCATGTTTAGTTACATTCATCTTAAGTATTACATTTAGGATACATAAATTGCTTGTCATGCCTTTAATTGGAACAAGAACTGCTTAGATTTGATGAATATCCGATGATAACTTTGCCAATGCACTTAATTGATAGAATTTTTATTCTAGGATAACCATGGGAAAACTTAGAATTTTACTATGATGCTAAATTTGATGAAACACTGTTGTGGTTTGATTGATTTAAGGAATTCTAGTGAACTTAGGTTGATAATTAACAAATTGGGGGATTAGAATAAAAAAAATTGATTGCTAGAGGTGCCCGAAATTGGCTCTAGCATGTGCTAAAAAAAATTTGTCACTAGAGGTGCCCGAAACTGGCTCTAGTATGTGCTAAAAAAATTGATCGCTAGAGGTGCCCGAAACCGGCTCTAGTCGAATAAAACTAAAAACAAAACACTAGAGGTGCCCAAAACTGGCTCTAGTTAAAACATGTTAAAAAGAACCCAATGAAGTAATTTGAAAACCTTTTGTTTGCATAGAATCCGAAAAATCAACTTGCACACAACTCCGCACACACTCACAAGCATTATAGTTTGATTCCGAGTAACTCCTATGTTTTTTGAAAATTGAAAAGCCAATCATACTTTGTGCCCCGGTTCTGAGAATTGAAATCAAGTTCAAAGCTAAGTTTGTGAAAATTGAAGTCTTGGCAGGTAATTATTAGTTTGCATTGCTTGAGGACAAGCAATAGTTCGAGTTTGGGGGTGTGATAAGTGTTCAAAAGTACTATTTTTCTTACCCTTTTTACTCATATTATTGTTAGACTTAGGCTCATATTAGTTGCATAATTAGCCATTCATGCATTAATCCATGTTTCCTTCCATCGTTGAGCTTGATTACATAACTTGGTAGTTTTTGTGGGAAAAGATGCTGCTTTGGTGTGTTTTGTGTGTATGTACAGGATCACTTGCCAAAGCAAGGCTAGAGCTAGTTGCCAGGGCAATTCATGAAGGAGATGCCGAGCTAGTTGCCAGGGCAATGCATAAAGGAGACGCCGAGCCAGTTGCCAGGGCAATTGTCAACAAAGAACAAGGTGATATGGTAGTCGAAATTGATGATTAGACAAGCCCAAGATGACGTGGAGCAAAGCCAAATCCCAAAGGAATTTGATTTCCATGAAGAGATTAAAGAAGAATTAAATTCCAAGAAGATATGAGAAGTTCTAGTAGGAATATAATTATAATAAAGAATTATATTCTTTAAAGATAATTTAATTCCAACTTAACTTCCTCCTCAAAGAAGGACTTTGACCTAGCCCTATAAATTAGAGGGGAATTTCGACAACTCCAAGAGAGAAAGAGGAGAGAACTTTCGACAAGCATCTAGGGCAAGGGGATTTCGACAAGCTTCCTTCTTCATATTTTTCTTTCTTGTTCAATTAGGTTCATGCTAGGGATTATTTATCTTGTGTTTTTTTGGAACCTAGCCATGAACTAAATCTATTTGGCTATGGTTATTGTGTCTTGTGGTTGTGAGAAACTATTGGATTTTGTTTAGGTAATAAGAGTTTGCACTTTTTTATTCAAGGTTTATTCATTCTTGGTTCTTATTCTTGTTTGTGAGTGAATTAGGAGAGGATCTCGTAACTTCATCTATTTATCTAATATCGGGAGAGTTAGATTCAAGAAACGAATGAATATGATCTTTATTCAATCTATTGATGGTAAAGATTAATCCGGCTTAGGAATAAGTTAAGGATTTCAACGGCTAAGAGGAGCGCAAGATTGGTTGTTGTTCACCCTTGATTCACGCAGGGATGTATTATCAAGGCATGCACAAGTAACTAGAGTTTTGACTTAGGGATAAGAAGAAACCATTGAAGAACGCTCTGCCAAACCTTGAAGGTTGTTGCCCAGATGCCCAAGTAGTTGCCCAACTAGTCGCCCAGGCAACCATCGATTAGTTGCCAAGGCAACCCCGTTGTGCAAGTTGCCACGGCAACTGAGTTGCCCGTGCACTCTTTTACCAAGACGATCCAATCGGCTATCACACCTCAACCCACGATAACCTGGCCTATCTCTTTCATTTGATCTCATTCATTCTTTTACTTTATTTCCTTCTAGTTTAGTTATTAGTTAAACTCCTATAATCCTTTATTTGTGTTTTTACTTTTTACAGTGCAAGAGACTAGATTCTTGAAGTGACACCAATCCCTGTGGAGACGATATCTTTTATACTGTAACTTGCAACGTGTATACTTGTATAATTGCATAGCACTTATTACGCGCAACAGTACCCAACGCTTCATGCAATGCACCCCAAAACCAGAAAGTAAATCTTGGATCTCTGTCCGATACTATTGACACTGGAACACCATACAGTCGAACTATCTCTCAAATATAAAGTTCTGCATATTTATCCAGTGAATAATCTATTCGAACTAGAATAAAATGAGCAGACTTTGTCAGTCGATCCACAATAACCCATATTGAATCTTTTTTGCTTGGTGTAGTTGGCAATCCAGATATAAAATCCATCGTTACTCGCTCTCATTTCCACAATTTACCTCTGTAATATAGACAACCATTAGGCTTGATTTCATAATGTTGTACTTCTCCTACTTCATCTTGTCTCCTCCTTTCGAGACATTTTTCATTTGTAGTCTATAAATCCTTGATTTGATCCAATAAAGTTGGCCTTATCTAAAATTCTACTATCAAGGAACCATCCCGTTCCAATGACAATTGTGCATTCATCATGCGCAAAGCAGAAAATGTCTTTCGACTAAGAGCATATGCGGCTACATTAGCCTTCCCAGGGTGATAATCAATAACCACGTCGTAATCTTTCAAAAACTCGACCCATCTTCTTTGTCACAGGTTCAGATCCATTTGTGTCATCAGATACTTCAAACTTTTGTGATCTGTATAAATATGACACCTTTCACCATACAGATAGTGTCGCTAGATTTTTAAAGCAAAAATTACAGCTGTCATTTCCAAATCATGTGTCAGATAGTTCTTTTCATGAGTTTTGAGTTGCCTTGATGCTAGGCTACTTCACGACCTTCTTGCATCAATACGCAACCCAACCCACAATGGGATGCATCACTGTACAGAGTATATTCCTTTCCCAGTTCTGGTTGAATTAAAACTGGTGCCACGGTCAGAACTTTCTTTAATCTTTCAAAAATTTCCTGGCACTTCTCTGTCCAAACAAATGAAATACCCTTTCGTAGCAGATGGGTAATAGGCATAGCAATGATGGAAAAATTTTGCACAAAGCGTCTGTAATATCTAGCTAATCCCAAGAAACTCTGAACTTCAGAGACAATTTTCAGTGCCTCCCATTCGAGAATAGCTTATATTTTCTTGGGATCAACTCTTATTCCTTCTGATGACACTACATACCCAAGAAAAGTTATCTCTGACAACCAGAACTCACATTTCGAAAACTTGGCATATAGCTGCTTATCTCTTAAAGTTTGTAATACCACTCGAAGATGATGATCATGCTCAGCTTCTGTCTTCGAGTATACCAAAATGTCATCTATGAAGTATAATCACTCATTATTATCCGGTTTGTAAATAGTGTTAACATATTAGTATAATGATTAATAGATATTATTATTGCATGTATGCATATATTATATTAGTACGTGTGTAAATTATGTACGTGTGATTAACATGTGCGTAAAATATATGTATTATGTGTTTAAACGCATATAATATATATGATAATGTTGCATATTGTGTGTATGTATGTTTTGTAAATATTATGTGTATGTGTGTATATGTATGCATACGTGTAGGTGTTTGCATGTGTATATATTAATTTGTATGTACGTATATTATATGTGTATGTACGTATGTATTGTTATTATTGTTACTATTACTATTATTATTATTAATACTATTGGGATAAATAAAAATAAAAAAGGTATATTAAAGCCCAAATTAAATGTCTAGTCCAAATTATAAGACCAAAAATTAAATACATAAGGCCCAATTGGCCAGGCCCTAACCCAACTAAAAACCCTAAAACATATATCAGATAATGGAGCCCAAATACCCTCCTTTATTTTGCGCAGCTGCAAGAGGGTCGTTGGATCAGATTTAGATCCAACGGCCACGGTTGAAGCATGAAGACCTCTCATCTGTCGCGTGTAAGCCCACTCGCCATCCAGCTGACTTCCACGCACACGTGTGGAGCACGCACTGGCCTTTTAGATCACCGTACGCCACGTGGCATCATCGGGTGCAATCCCACCCGTTCAAGCACGCATCTGGGCCATTCAATCATCAAGCCATCTTTACCGTTGGATCAGATCTGATCCAATGGCCAAGAACATTTCTGACTGAGATAGCTTTTTCGTCTTCCAGACGCCAATCCACGTGGTTGCCGACGTACACCGTCCTTGCACCAGTCCTCCAACCACCAAGCATGGCCGGACATGCCAAAGACACAAAGAAGGGAGAGGCGTCAAAACAAAATCAGATCCAAAAAATATATCTTATGTACTAGAACGAAAAAGCAGAGAGATATATGTAACTCAAAAACAAAATCAAGAGGGAGTTTTTCAGTTTTTTGAAAGAAAAACAAAAAAATGAAGGTTTCAGGGTAATCTTCTTTTTCTTTTCTCATGCATGTGTAAATCAAGAAACATATAGCAAAAAATAAAAAAGAAAAATTCTTTACCTGAGTCAGTTCGTATCTTGTCGGCGATGAACCCTCGGGGGTAAGCCGTTTTAGGGATGGTTTATTTTGGTTTTAAAACAAGGGTTTCGGGTAAAAGGGGAGTGTGTTCAGAGGTTTTTTTCGTTCAAGGAAGTGATCTGGGCGGCCGGAGGTGCTGGTCTGGGAAGGCTTGAGGTGGCCGCCAAAGCTGAGCCTCGCCTAAGACCGCCTGAGCACGACGGCGTGGAAGGGTTTTGGATTCTGGGGAGCTTGGTTTCTGGAGAATATAGAAAGAGTTGAGAGCTTATCCCTTAGGGCTAAAAACTGAAAAAGAGGGAAAGCTGAGGCCGGTTAGGATATTTTATAAACAAATTTTTTTTAAAAACGGCATAATTACCCTTAAATCATCCCGCACTTCTAAAATTTTCAAACCGAGCATTTCCCTTGGTATAATTATAAACATAGTCCCTCTTATCATTCAAAATTTTTCAATTTCATCCTGAAATTATCAAAAATAGGCGTTTTAATGGTAAAATTACTCCTTCAGACACTTCGCGTTTTCAAACTTTCCACTTCGAGCTTGCCGCATGGGCTTTTTACAGCTTTAGTCCCTTTAAGTTTAATTCGGTTTATAATTGAATCCTAAAATGTGTTCTTTTTTCTTTCGTTTCTGCCCTTTTATTCCTCATTTACTTTATTCCAGTCCTTTTCATTATTTCAAGTAGTTATGCCATTTAATTTTTATTATGTTTTAGGTATGTTTGCACTGCTTTTTAGCATGTTTCTATGTTTTTTATGATACGAGTTTAGTTTGTGATACCATGCCTTTTTTGTGTTTTAATTCGCTTGTTCATCATACCTATATGTATATTTTAGGTGTTGTCTTAGTTTCTTTGCATGTAGCGTGTTTTTGTATGTTAACATAAACTTCCATGTCCCTTCTTGTTTTTTTAGGCTATATATTAGTGTGTTTTCTACACGGTGTATTGTTTTTCACTTTGATGTGTGCATAAAATATGTCATATTTTAAGTTTTAATGTATTATCATAACATTGGTGTTTTATTAATCAAGCATGTTTAATCTAGTTGTTTATCATGTATACATGTGTTCTAATATGTTTCATTTTGTTCTGTATTTTAGGTTATAAGTCAAAAATGGGTGATATTTGTTACATATAGATGTCATGCTTTGTTTTATTTTAAGTTGCTTCTTATATAAAGTATTAGTTTTTTAAGCATGTGGTTTAGATTTAATTAGTTTAATATCCTACTAGTCCGTGTATATGTCATGCATATTTTATTGGCTGGGGTTCGTATTAAGGTGTTTGAGCATGTTAGTTATTTATTTTTTGGAAGCATGTCTCTTTTTATGTTTATATTTATGTTTTTCTTTTATCATCATGACATGTTACATTGTTTTTGTTCATGCATTTTGCATTTTAATATTTTTATGCTTTCATGTTTTATTCCATATCTTTGTAAAAAAATTGTTTATAATTTGTTTTTGTTAAATTTGCATAATGGAATATAAAATGTCAATGCGGTGCCCTCTTATCTGAGCATAAACGGGGCCAGTATCAGGCGTAGTGATGGTGGTTGGGCGTTTACTCTCGGATAACGGGGCCTTTAAAATCTACTCGCACTTGTAACCAAATTTTAATTTAATCGTCACTTTAGTCCGGAAAGTTTAATATTAATAAAGCGGTAATTATTAAAGTACCAATTTTGGGCGGTGTAGGGGTGCTAATCCTTCCCCATCCGTAACCGACTCCCGAACCCAACAGTTTTCAAATCTCTGGTTTTACGGTGTCTTACGTACCTAAGTGGCCGGTGGCAACTCCAGTTTCTAAATAAAACGCGGTTTCTTTAAAACCCCACGGAAGACATTATTTTTTAAAAAAACAAAACAATAAATAAAAATACTTTTTTAACGAAAAGGACATTGCTATAGATGGCGACTCCACTAGGGAACATTTTTTTTGTTTTTCAAAAACAAAAAATGAGATTTATGCTTTTTCAAATAATTACCGCTTTAATAATATTAGAAGTTTCATATTAAAGTGACTATTAAATTAATATTCGGTTGTAAGTGCGCGTTTATTTTGACGCATTTAAAATATGGCATATAAACCCGTTTTTTAAGTGAGGGGAAAACGCTAATGCTTTCGTGGATCTATCGTTCTCCCGTGTAGGCCTAGCAAGTACCTTCGGGGCTCGAGTACCTTATGCTTTCGTAAGGATATCGTTCCTTCTTGCAAGCATAAGCGAATGAGTCCCCCTGAATTGAACCCGGTTGAAAGGAGCCTATAATGGGTGATGATCGGGGGCCTTGCTACTCTTAGTAGAGGACGGCGAGGACAATTCGGGTACCTCCTAGAACCAAAACTGCATGTAGATAACACATAGAAACCCACCATATTAGAGCCATGCGGATAACCTACATGTCTTAGACAGGATGTAAATAGGATTACTTTGTTTGTTTATCCCATTTAATTTGCCCTTTTTATTCTTTATTTATTGTTTTTGTCCGGTACTGACTTGTTTCCTTTTTGTTTTGTTTTTGCATATATCATCGCATTCGCATTACATAAGGTATCGATTCCCGAGTGGTTTCTCCCATAATAGAAGATTGTTCATGGTGGATCGAAGGTTCTTTGACCTAAAGAAAGGGGGTCCAGTTCCAGAGTTCCATCCCGAGACTAGGCCAGGGACAGCAAAAGAAGGATTGTTCAGGAACTCAAGAACAGATTCGATAAGCAGTGTCAGTTCTGGTAACAAGCAAGATGAAGTACAAAAACTAAATAAGCAAATGGTCGAGATGATGGACCAGATGAATGCTATGATGAAAGGCAAGCAGCCTGTCGAACTTAGAAAAGAATCGATCAAGGATCAGAATGGTTAGAATGTCAAGACAGACAACACCGTTAAATACAACAAATCGAATCCCTTTGTGATCAATCTCAAGAAACAGACAAGCGGCATATCTAGGGTAGATACCAAGGGAACAGAGGCAAGACCAGAGGAAGCTTGAGAATCCAATGACATCAGAAGGCATTATCCTATACCTATGAGATACACCGAGCTACTTCCGTTGCTTGTCGAAAGGAGCCTTATCGTACCGGTGAAGTCTGTACCAAGGAGACCTCCTTATCTGAAGGGTTACAACAGTCGTGTCTGGTGCAGCTACTGCATAGGCGATTCGAGTCATCACACTGAGAATTGTAGATCCCTGAAGGATAGAGTTCAAGATCTTATCAGAATGGGAGTTTTAGGTTTCGAAGACGGGCAACCCCGATTCTACAGCGAACCAGCCATTGCCCGAAGAGCAAATTTGAATGAGGGTCAACGCCCAGCCCAAGGTTCGGGTAACACAGAAGTGGGTCATTCAAGTAAGATAAATTTAGGAGTCAAGAATAAAAGCATCTCAGAAGATGAACTTGCATACAGGTACGGCCAGCTCGAGCATGAGAGGTACGATCTAAGCATGAAATTGAAGAGCATACAAGACGAGTACCAGAAGCTGCACTTTGAATTCAAGAATGTCGGTCTGGGTGACACCGCTGAAGACTGGATTGACGGTATGATTTGGTTGAGGAACGATTTTGAACGCTAGAGGCAGAAATGCAAAACTGGTAAAAATACAGCCAAATCATTGTCACAGAAGATGAAAGAAGCTGAGAGCCAACGCGAAATTCTCCAAAGTGAGTTGGAAAGCATTCTGGCCATGAACGATATCTTGAAATCATGTTTGCAGCAGGAAAGGAGGAATCACAAGCCTTTCAAATGGAAAACGCAGCACTCAAAGAACAGATAGCAAGGCTTAAGACTTTTTTACGTACCAGCGAGATTCGTGCTGAGACAATGACCATCAAGCTACAAAAGGCCGAGCAGACAATACGGGAGAAAGATCGAGACATGAGGATTGTTATGACTCAAGCCCGACAAGTAGCTCAACAGGTAGCAGACTTAGCCGATGCAGCAACACCGATAAGCCAGAATATGGATCCAACATTAGACCACGAAGGAAAGCTGACAGGACTATTGAATGAGATCAAGAAATTAGGTGCTATGGCTCACCGCTATCTGTAAACCCCTAATACCGGATGTAATGAAACCTTTTGGTCTGAATAAAAGATGTCATATAAGGACAAATCACTTGCGGAATCGATGCCTTATTGCATTCATGCATTGCATTTGCATCACATCCTTTGCATTGTTTAATAGTTTTATCATTGCATGGCACTTCATCATTTAATACTTGGGGTTCGATGGCAGAATTAGTTGGAAATGGAACAAACTAAAGAGTCGAGGCTTGACCAGCTAGAAGAAAGAATCGAGAAAGAGCTGAAGAAGAAAGAAAAGATAAATGTTTCAATATGGGGGAACTCTGCCTAGTCCCTGATTTGGTCATTCCTCCGGATTTCAAGATTCCCATATTTGCGCAGTATGATGGAACCAGCTGCCCGAAGATTCACTTGACTGTTTTTGTAGAAAAATTAAGGGATACATAAAGAATGAAAAGTTGTTGATCCACTACTTCCACGATAGCCTGACGGGACCTGCAGCAGTGTGGTATAACTGTTTGAACAGAAACCAAGTTAGGTCATGGGGTGACCATGCTAATGCCTTCTTGAGTCAATACATATATGTTTTAGATTTAGCGCTATGTCGTCAGTTTCTTCCGAATGAGAAAATGAGACCAAATGAAAGCTTCAGGGAATATGCACTAAGGTGGTGATGTTTGGCGACCCAAGTCCAGCCTCCCATAGCGGGAGAAGAGTTGACTCTTATGTTCCATGCAATGCTTCCCTCTACTTTCTTCGATGTGACGTTGGAGAAATCGAGAAACAGATTCAAAGATTTTATGACGATTGGAGAGAGGATAGAATACGTAATCAAATAAGGAAAATTGGGGTCTAAGTCCAAGGACCGAATCGAAGATAAGATAGATAAAGACGGAGAGGTAAATGAGTGTCATCTTCAGGGTTCGCGTGGTCATAAAAGAAGAAGACTGACTGACACCTCAGGGTCATCAAGGAAAATTCCTCGGACGAGTGCAAATTTGGAAGTGTTCAGAACATCTATCTCAGACATATGGCCTCATTTGGTAGCGAGTCACTATCTTGCTCCTAGACCGATAAAGATGGCACCTGATCCATCTGCCCATAGTTTTGACTTGAGTAGCACGTGCGAATTCTATATGGGGGCACCGGGGCATCCCACCAGAAAATGTAGACCTTTATTGGAGGAGATCAAGAAGTTGATCAATGATAGGATCTTGACACAAGAGCTGATCCAACAGTAGAGGACCAAGGATGAGGGGCAAGTCTGCATAGTACTGAGGAAGCCAAAGATGTCTCTACATTAAAAGACTTTCCTGAAGTAATACAAGGAATCAACTTTACTACCTGTGGCCCACATGTGGTAAAGATCTTTTGTGAAGGGGCATGTTTATTGATTTTTATTCCAATGAAGAACACATTTCGCTTAACATACAATGTTCTTGAAAGCACATAGATGTATATTTTCTCGCCGTTGTAGGACACTGGATATCAATTGCAAGAACTGACATTAGATGGATGTTGTGACAACGATGAGGTGTGATCTTCCCTACCAGACTCTGGCCAGCGAAGCGAGATTACTACTCTTTCGATGATGTTCAAGGACGAAAAAGCTCTGGATGTCAACCATGTAGAGTTGCTTAAAATTGAAACTCTATGCATAATCTTCTAGGTAGTAAAGAATTAAAAATAAGAATTAAAAAAGGGAAGAATTGAAGAAAAAATAAGGATT
Organism: Hibiscus mutabilis; assembly: GCA_019671005.1. NCBI lineage: Eukaryota > Viridiplantae > Streptophyta > Magnoliopsida > Malvales > Malvaceae > Hibiscus > Hibiscus mutabilis. The sequence continues at coordinate 29,474,183 of CM033749.1, forward strand.
AGAAAAAAGGGAAGAATTGAAGGAAATAAAAAAGGAAGAAAAGAAAAAAAGAAAGAACGATAAAAGAATAATAAAAAGCACTCCTATGTTCGAAACATGGTAATAGGCTTGTTCAGATAAGAGTGTGGGAATTTTGGGGCACTCCGCTGAAGCGATAAGGTGGCAATACACCATCCAATTCAAGAAACCTTAGCTTCATGAGTGATGGTAATATTTTTAAATCGTGATTATGCCGAGTAACTTGGGGTAATGTTGTTTGCTCCATCGTTGTCCTCAAGACAAAGGACTGTGACGAATTGATATCCTCACATAATGATAAAAAAGAAGAGAAAATAGAAGAAAAGAAAGAAAAAGAGAAAAGAAAGAAAAAAGGAAAAAGAAAAAAGAAAAAAGAGAAGAAAGGAAGAGAAAAGAAAAGAAAGAAAAATAAACGATATCATATGTAAAATTAAAACTCGCACCACCTAGAACTCTATTCTTAGAGTAATATTTCTGCGCTCGAGTGGTCGTACAAGCCCATCCTTTTGGGGGGCGGAGCAGATAATGAGAATTGAGAAAGAGTAGTATTCTCCAGTAACGCGGTAATCATGAGGATGAACTGAGTCACCTGGGAAGATTTCACAGCCTTGAATTACTGAATGGTTGAATCTAAGACGCTCTTGCACTTGATATCCAGAGCTTCTATTCTGTGATTTCAAGATCCTGTATGTTAATCTAAATGATACCCTTCAGTGGAATGCCAATCAACAGATTGACAAGTTAAAGCAACAAAGATTTCCATGTATTACTTTAGAGATAAGATCCAGAACACAAGGTTGTGGATATTATTGGAGCACCTAACCAGAAACGACCCCACAATGTATAGGATGAAGATGATGGCAAGAGCATATATGTCAGACAGCTCAAGAATAAGAAGCGGGTTTCAGCCATGATGCCTTGGTTGGTTCAAGAAAATGAAGGACGTAGCAGGACGAGAATGAGATTACAAAATACGAGGGAGGGTAAGAGGTAAACATTGAGTCTCCAAAGAATTAAAGCACAGGGATCGAAAAATGGTGCCCGTCAAGAGGCAGCAAGAAGATTGAGATTAAGTTCAGAACATAGAAGCATTTTGCTCACCCCGATGACGAAACTAACAAATACTCAGAATGTTGGGTCAAAGGAGTTGGAAGATAGCCGAGCTCATGATCGAGTGGGGCAATGCAGAACATGAAGAATGGTAAGAATCTCTGCACATGCATGATATAGAGTTTGTTTGTGAAGCGGGCAGATACCCCGAAGAAGAAAGGTAAGTGCTCGTGCAAAAGAACAAGAGCGGGTACTCATTAAACAAAACTTGACAGAAATGAAGATCAAAACTGAGTTTACTGCAAAAACAAAGGAAACAGAGAAATCCGAAGAATGACTTTTCAGGGCATATGATTTTAAAACGTGTCTAAAAATATAAAGAAAAAGAGAAAGAAAAAAGAAAGAAAAAGAGAGAGAGAATTATATCGCGAAAGGGTTAAAAGACATGAATCAGATAAATAACTTATCAAAAGGCATACTGCAACAAAAGAGAATAAATGAATTCTGAGAAATAATCTTCCAGAGCGTAAGACTTTAGAACAGAAAAATAATGATAAAAAGAGAAGAAATAAGAAAAAGAAAGAAAAGAGAGTGAGAGAAAATGATGATAAAAAGAAAAGAAGAAGAAGAAGAAGAAAGAGGTAAAAGAGAGAAAGAAGAGAAAAAAAAAAAGAAAAAGAAAGCACGACATTGCATGCATCATATAGATAGAGGCATGCCAATTTTTGCTTGTTCTATACAAGTATTTGAAGAATTGTCAAAGAATTTACTAAAGAAAGGAAAGATGATGACAGCCATAGCGACGTGAGGCTAGATGTTAAATCCTTCGGGTCATCGGTAAGTCCTTCAAGCACGGTGTTAAGTCCTTCGGGCCACCATTAAGTCTTTTGAGCATGGTGATAAGTCCTTCAGGCTATCAGTAAGTCCTTCGGGCATGATGCGGTAGCCATAGTAGCGTGAGGCCAGATGATGGCAGCCATAGCGGCGTGAGGCCAGATGTAAAACCCTTCGGGTCATCGATAAGTCCTTTGGGCATAGTGTTAAGTCCTTCAGGCCACCATTAATTCTTTCGAGCATGGTGATAAGTCCTCCGGGCCATCAGTAAGTCCTTCAGGCATGATACGGCAGCCATAGTAGCGTGAGGCCAGATGATGGCAGACATAGTGGCGTGAGGCTAGATGTTAAATCCTTCGGGTCATCGGTAAGTCCTTAGGGCACAGTGTTAAGTCCTTCGGGCCACCATTAAATCTTTCGAGCATGGTGATAAGTCCTTCGGGCCATCAGTAAATCGTTTAAGCGTGAAGTGGCAGCCATACCAGCGTGAGGCCAAATGAAGGCAGCCATAGCGGTGTGAGGCCAGATGTTAAATTCTTCGGGTCATCGGTAAGTCCTTAGGGCACGGTGTTAAGTCCTTTGGGCCATTATTAAGTCTTCTGAGCATGGTGATAAGTCCTTCGGGCCATCAGTAAATCCTTCAGGCGTGATGCGGCAGCCATAGTAGCGTTTTAATGGTAAAATCAGTGTTTTAATGGTAAAATCACTCCTTCAGTCACTCCGCGTTTTCAAACTTTCCACTTCGAGCTTGCCGTATGGGCTTTTTACAGCTTTAGTCCCTTTAATTTTAATTCAGTTTATAATTGAATCCTAAAATGTGTTCTTTTTTCTTTCGTTTCTGCCCTTTTATTCCTCATTTACTTTATTCCAGTCTTTTGCATTGTTTCATGTAGTTATGCCATTTAATTTTTTATTATGTTTTAGGTATTTTTTAGCATGTTTCTATGCTTTTTATGATACGAGTTTAGTTTGTGATATCGTGCCTTTTTGTGTTTTAATTCATTTATTCATCGTACCTATATATGTATATTTTAGGTGTTGTCTTAGTTTCTTTGCATGTAGCGTGTTTTTGTATGTTAACATAAACTTCCATGTCCCTTCTTGTTTTTTTAGGCTATATATTAGTGTGTTTTCTACACGGTGTATTGTTTTTCACTTTGATGTGTGCATAAAATATGTCATATTTTAAGTTTTAATGTATTATCATAACATTGGTGTTTTATTAATCAAGCATGTTTAATCTAGTTATTTATCATGTATACATGTGTTCCAATATGTTTCATTTTGTTCTGTATTTTAGGTTATAAGTCAAAAATGGGTGATATTTGTTACATATAGATGTCATGCTTTATTTTATTTTAAGTTGCGTCTTATGTAAAGTATTAGTTTTTTAAGCACGTGTTTTAGATTTAATTAGTTTAATATCCTACTAGTCCGTGTATGTGTCATGCATATTTTATTGGTTGTGGTTCGTATTAAGGTGTTTGAGCATGTTAGTTTTTAATTTTTTGGAAGCATGTCTCTTTTTATGTTTATATTTATGTTTTTGTTTTATCATCATGACATGTTACATTATTTTTGTTCATGCAATTTGCATTTTAATATTTTTATGCTTTCATGTTTTATTCCATATCTTTGTAAAAAATTGTTTATAATTTGTTTTTGTTAAGTTTGCATAATGGAATATAAAATGTCAATGCGGTGCCCTTTTATCCGAGCATAAACGGGGCCCGTATCAGGCGTAGTGATGGTGGTTGGGCTTTTACTCTCGGATAACGGGACCTTTAAAATCTACTCGCACTTGTAACCAAATTTTAATTTAATCGTCACTTTAATCCGGAAAGTTTAATATTAATAAAGTGGTAATTATTATAGTACCAATTTTGGGCGGTGTGGGGGTGCTAATCCTTCCCCATCCGTAACCGACTCTCGAACCCAACAGTTTTCAAATCTCTGGTTTTACGGTGTCCGGCCTACCTAACTAGCCGGTGGCGACTCCAGTTTCTAAATAAAACGCGGTTTCTTTAAAACCCCAGGGAAGACATTATTTTTTTAAAACAAAATAATAAATAAAAATACTTTTTTTAGCGAAAAGGACATCGCTACAGATGGCGACTCCACTCGGGAACATTTTTTTTTGTTTTTCAATAACAAAAAAGGAGAGTCAAGCTTTTTCAAATAATTACCGCTTTAATAATATTAGAAGTTCTGGATTAAAGTAACTATTAAATTAATATTCGGTTGTAAGTGAGCGTTTATTTTGACGCATTTAAAATATGGCATATAAACTCGTTTTTTAAGTGGGGGAAAACGCTAATACTTTCGTGGAGATATCGTTCTCCCGTGTAGGCCTAGCAAGTACCTTCGGGGCTCAAGTACCTTATGCTTTCGTAAGGATATCGTTCCTTCGTGCAGGCATAAGCGAATGAGTCCTCCTGAATTGAACCCGGTTGAAAGGAGCCTATAATGGGTGATGATAGGGGGCCTTGCTACTCTTAGTAGAGGACAGCAAGGACAATTTGGGTACCTCCTAGAACCAAAATTGCATGTAGAGAACACATAGAAACCCTCCCTGTTAGAGCCATGCGGATAACCTAGGTGTCTTAGACGGGATGCAAATAGGATTGCTTTGTTTGTTTATCGCTTTTAATTTGCCATTTTTATTGTGTATTTATTATTTTTGTCCGGTACTGACTTCTTTCCTTTTTTGTTTTGTTTTTGCATATATCATCGCATTCGAATTACATAAGGTATTGATTCCTGAGTGGTTTCTCCCATAATAGAAGATTGTTCATGATGGACCAAAGGTTTTTTGACCTAAAGAAAGAGGGTCCAGTTCCAGAGTTCCATCCCGAGACTAGGCCAGGGACAGTAGAAGAAGGATTGTTCAGGGACTCAAGAACAGATTCGGTAAGCAGTGTCAGTTCTGGTAACAAGCAAGATGAAGTACAAGAATTAAAGAAGCAAATGGCCGAGATGATGGACCAGATGAATGCTATGATGAAAGGCAAGCAGCCTGTCAAACTCAAAAAAAAATCGATCAAGGATCAGAATATGGAACATAATGGTCAGAATGTCAAGACAGACAACACCGTTAAATACGACAAATCGAATCCCTTTGTGATCAATCTCAAGAAATAGACAAGCGGCATATCTAGGGTAGACACCAAGGGAACAGAGGCAAGAACAGGGGAATCTCGAGAATCCAATGACATCAGAAGGCATTATCCTATACCCATGAGATACACCGAGCTACTTCTGTTGCTTGTCGAAATGAGCCTTATCGTACCGGTGAAGTCTGTACCAAGGAGACCTCCTTATCCGAAGGGTTACAACAGTCGTGTCTGGTGCAGCTACCACATAGGCGATTCGAGTCACCACACTGAGAATTGTAGAGCCCTGAAGGATAGAGTTACAGATCTTATCAGAATGGGAGTTTTGGGTTTCGAAGATGGGCAACCCCGATTCTATAGCAGACCAGCTGTTGCTCGAAAGGCAAAGTCGAAGGAGGGTCAACGCTCAGCCCAAGGTTCAGGTAACACAGAAGTGGGTCATTCAAGCGAGATAAATTCAGGAGTCAAGAATACAAGCGTCTCAGAAGATGAACTTGCATACAAGTACGGCCAGCTCGAGCATGAGAGGTACGATCTGAGCATGAAATTGAAGAGCATACAAGACGAGTACAAGAAGTTGCACTTTGAATTAAAGAATGTTGGTCTGGGTGACACCGCTGAAGAGTGGATTGACGGTATGATTTGGTTGAGGAACGATTTTGAACGCTGGAGGCAGAAATACAAAACTGGTAAAAATACAACCAAATCATTATCACAGAAGATGAAAGAAGTTGAGAGCCAACGCGACATTCTCCAAAGTGAGTTGGAAAGTAGTCTGGCCATGGACGATATCCTGAAATCATGTCTGCAGCAGGAAAGAGAGGATTCACAAGCCTTTCAAATGGAAAACGTAGCACTCGAAGAACATATAGCGAGGCTCAAGACTTCTTTACGTACCAGCGAGATTCGTATTGAGACAGTGACCGTCAAGCTACAAAAGGCGGAGCAGACAATACGGGAGAAAGATCGAGACATAAGGATCGTTATGACTCAAGCCTGACAAGTAGCTCAACAGGTAGCAGACTTAGCCGATGCAACAGCGCCGATAAGCCAGAATATGGATCCAGCATTGGACCACAAAGGAAAGCTGACAGGACTATTGAATGAGATCAAGAAATTAGGTGCTAGGGCTCACCGCTATCTGTAAACCCCTAATACCAAACGTAATGAAACCTTTTGGTCTAAATGAAAGATGTCATATAGGGACAAATCACTTGCTGAATCGATGCCTTATTGCATTCATGCATTGCATTTGCATCACATCCTTTGTATTGTTTAATAGTTTTATCATCGCATGGCACTTCATCATTTAATCTTGGGGTTCGATGGCAGAATTAGTTGGAAAATGGAACGAACTAAAGAGTCGAGGCTTGACCAGCTAGAAGAAAGAATCGAGAAAGAGCTGAAGAAGAAAAAAAAGATAAATGTTTTCAATATGAGGGAACTCTGCCTAGTCCCTGATTTGGTCATTCCTCCGGATTTCAAGATTCCTAGATTTGCGCAGTATGATGAAACCAGTTGCCCGAAGATTCACTTGACCATGTTTTGTAGAAAAATAGAGGATACATAAAGATTGAAGAGTTGTTGATCCACTACTTCCACGATAGCCTGACGGGACCTTCAGTAGTGTGGTATAACTGTTTGAACAGAAACCAAGTTATGTCATGGGGTGACCTTGCTAATGCCTTCTTGAGTCAATACAGATATGTTTTAGATTTAGTGCCCTATCGTCAGTTTCTTCAAAATAAGAAAATAAGACCAAATGAAAGCATCAGGGAATATGCACTAAGATGGCGATATTTGGCGACCAAAGTCCAGCCTCCCATAGCGGAAGAAGAGTTGACTCCCCTATTCTATGCAACGCTTCCCTCTCATTTCTTCTATGTGATGTTGGAGAAATCGAGAAACAGATTCGAAGATTTCATGACGATTGGAGAGAGGAAAGAATACGTAATCAAAGAAGGAAAATTGGGGTCTAAGTCCAAGGATGGAATCGAAGATAAGATAGATAAAGACGGAGAGGTAAATGAGTGTCATCTCCAGGGTTCGCATGGCCATAAAAGAAGAAGACAGACTGACACCTCGGGGTTATCAAGGAAAATTCCTCTGACGAGCGCAAATTTGGAAGTGTTCGGAACATCTATCTCAGACATATGGCCTCATTTGGTAGCAAGTCACTATCTTGCTCCTAGACCGATGAAGATGGCACCTGATCTATCTGCCCATAGTTTTGACTCGTGTAGCACATGCGAATTCTATATGGGGAACCGGGGGTCCCACCAGAAAATGTAAACCTTTATTGGAGGAGATCAAGAAGCTGATCAATGATGGGACCTTGACACAAGAGCTGATCCAGTAGTGGAGGACCAAGGATGAGGGGCAAGTCTGCATAGTGTTGAGGAAGCCAGAGATACCTCTACGCTAAAAGACTTTCCTGAAGTAATACAAGGAATCAACTTTACTATATGTGACCCACATGTGGTAAAGATCTTTTGTGAAGGGGCATGTTTGTTGATTTTTATTCCAATGAAGAACACATTTCGCTTAACATACAATGTTCTTGAAAGCACATAGATGTATATTTTCTCTCCGTTGTAGGACATTGGATATCAATTGCAAGATGTGACATTAGATGGATGTTGTGACAACGATGAGGTGTGATCTTCTCTACCAGACTCTGGTCAGCGAAGTGAGATTACTACTCTTTCGAAGATGTTCAGGGATGAAAAAGCTCCGGATGTCAACCATGTAGAGTTGCTTAAAATTGAAACTCTAGGCATAATCTTCTAGGTAGTAAAGAATTAAAAATAAGAATTAAAAAAGGGAAGAATTGAAGAAAAAATAAGGATTAGAAAAAAAAGGGAAGAATTGAAGGAAAGAAAAAAGGAAGAAAAGAAAAAAAGAAAGAATAATAAAAGAATAATAAAAAGTACTTCTATGTTCGAAACCTGATAATAGGCTTGTTCAGATAAGAGTGTGGGAATTTTGGAGCACTCCGCTAAACCGATAAGGTGGCAATACACCATCCAATTCAAGAAACCTTAGCTTCATGAGTGATGGTAATATTTTCAAATCGTGACTATGTCGAGTAACTTGGGGCAATGTTGTTTGCTCCATCGTTGTCCTTAAGAAAAAGGACTACGGCGAATTGATTTCCTCACATGATGATAAAAAGAAGAGAAAAAAGAGAAAAAAATAAGAAAAATGAGAAAAAAAAAAGAAAAATGGGAAAAGAAAAATAAGGAGAAAGGAAGAGAAAAGAAAAGAAAGAAAAATAAACGACAGCATATGTAAAATTAAAACTCGCACCACCTAGAACTCGATTCTTAGAGTAATATTTCTGCGCTCGAGTGGTCATACAAGCCCACCCTTTTTGGGGGGCAGAGCAGATAATGAGAATCAAGAAAGAGTAGTATTCTGCAGCAACGCGGTAATCATGAGGATGAACCGAGTCACCTGGGAAGATTTCACAGCCTTGAATTACTGAATGGTTGAATCTAAGACGCTCTTGCACTTGATATCCAGAGCTTCTATTCTTTGATTTCAAGATCCCGTATGTTAATCTAAATGATACCCTTCAGTGGAATGACATTCAACAGATTGACAAGTTAAAGCAACAAAGATTTCCATGTATTACTTCAGAGATAAGATCCAGAACACAAGGTTGTGGATATTATTGGAGCACCTAACCAGAAACGACCCCACAATGTATAGGATGAAGATGATGACAAGAGCATATATGTCAAACAGCTCAAGAACAAGAAGTGGGTTTCAACCATGATGCCTTGGTTGGTTCAAGAAAATAAAGGACGAACCAGGACGAGAATGAGATTACAAAGTACGGGGGACGGTAAGAGGTAAACCTTAAGTCTCCAAAGAATTAAAGCACAGGGATCGAGAAATGGTTCCCATCAAGAGGCAGCAAGAAGATTGAGATTAAGTTCAGAACATAGAAGCATTTTGCTTACCCCGATGACAAAACTAACAAATACTCAGAATGTTGGATCAAATGAGTTGGAAGGTAGCCGAGCTCATGATCGAGTGGGGCAATGCAGAACAGGAAGAATGGTAAGAATCTTTGCACATGCATGATATAGAGTTTGTTTGTGAAGCGGACATAGACCCCGAAGAAGAAAGGCAAGTGCTCGTGCAAAAGAACAAGAGCGGGTACTCATTTAACAAAAATTGACAGAAATGAAAATCAAAACTGAGCATACTGTAAAAAGAAAGGAAACGGAGAAATTCGAAGAATGACCTTTTCAGGGCATAAGATTTTAAAACGTGTCTAAAAATAAAAAAGAAAATGAGAAAAAAAAGAAAAAGAGAGAGAGAATTATTTCGCGAAAGGGTTAAAAGGCATGAATCAGATAAATAACTGATCAAAGGGCATACTGCAACAGAAGAGAAGAAAGGAAATCTGAGAAATAACCTTCCAGAGCGTAAGACTTTAGAACAAAAAATGATGATAAAAAAAGAAGAAATAAGAAAAAGAAAGAAAAAAGAGTGAGAGAAAAATGATGATAAAAAAAGAAGAAGAAGAAAGAGGTAAAAAAGAGAAAAGGGAGAAGGAAAAAAAAGAAAAGGAAGAAAAAGAAAGCACAACATTGAATGCATCATATAGATAGAGGCATGTCAATTTTTGCTTGTTTCTAGACAGGTATTTGAAGAATTGTCAAAGAATTTACTAAAGAAAGGAAAGATGACGGCAGCCATAGTGGCGTGAGGCTAGATGTTAAATCCTTCGGGTCATCGGTAAGTACTTCGGGCATGGTATTAAGTCCTTCGGGCCACCATTAAGTCTTTCGAGCATGGTGATAAGTCCTTCGGGCCATCAATAAGTCCTTCGGGCATGATGCGGCAGCCATAGTAGCGTGAGGCCAGATGACAGCAGCCATAGCGGCGTGAGGCCAAATGTTAAACCCTTCGGGTCATCGGTAAGTCTTTCGGGCACGGTGTTAAGTCCTTCAGGCCACCATTAAGTCTTTCGAGCATGGTGATAAGTCCTTCGGGCCATCAGTAAGTCCTTCGGGCATGATGCAGCAACCATAGTAGCGTAAGGCCAGATGACGGTAGTCATAGCGGCGTGAGGCCAGATGTTAAATCCTTTAGGTCATCGGTAAGTCCTTCGGGCCACTATTAAGTCTTTCGAGCTTGGTGATAAGTCCTTCGGGCCATCAGTAAGTCCTTCGGGTATGATGCGGCAGCCATAGTAGCGTGAGGCCAAATGACGGCAGCCATAGTGGCGTGAGGCCAGATGTTGAATCCTTCGAGTCATCGGTAAGTCCTTCGGGCACGGTTTTAAGTCCTTCGGGCCACCATTAAGTCTTCCGAGAATGGTGATAAGTCATTCGGGCCATCAGTAAGTCCTTCGGCCGTGATGCGGTAGCCATAGTAGCGTGAGGCCAGATGACGGCAGCCATAGCGGCGTAAGGCCAGATGTAAAATCCTTCGGGTCATTGGTAAGTCTTTCGGGTACGGTGTTAATTCCTTCGGGCCACAATTAAGTCTTTCGAGCGTGGTAATAAGTCCTTCGGGCCATCAGTAAGTCCTTCGGGCATGATGCAGCAACCATAGTAGCGTGAGGCCAGATGATGGCAGCCATAGCGGCGTGATGCCAGATGTTAAATCCTTCGGGTCATTGGTAAGTCCTTCAGGCACGGTGTTAAGTCCTTCGAGCGACCATTCAGTCTTTCAAGCATGGTGATAAGTCCTTTGGGCATGATGCGGCAGCCATAGTAGCGTGAGGCTAGATGACGGTAGCCATAGGGGCGTGAGGCCAGATGTTAAATCCTTCAGGTCATCGGTAAATCCTTCGGGCACGGTGTTAAGTCCTTCACGCCACCATTAAGTCTTTCGAGCATGGTGATAAGTCTATCAGGCCGTCAGTAAGTCCTTCGGGCATGATGCTGCAGCCATAGTAGCGTGAGGCCAGATGATGGTAGCCAGAGTAGCGTAAAGCCAGATGTTAAGTCCTTCGGGCCATCAGTAAGTCCTCCAGACATGATAATAAGACCTTCGGGTCACCAGTAAGTCTTCGAGCATTGTGATAAATCCTTTGGGCCATCAATAAGTCCTTCAGACATGATGTGGCAGCCTTAGTAGCGTGAGTCCAAAGATATCAACAGCCTTGTAAAAAAAAGAGAAAAAAAGAAAAAAGAAAAAAAGAGAAAAAAAGTAGAAAAAGAGGGAAAAAGAAAAAAAAAGACAAAAGAAAAAAATCGAAGACAAAGGTTATATAAAGGAGAAGCCTACGTTTTTGAGCCCCTAGTGAAAGGCTCCATATAGGAAGAGCCCTGACTCCAGAATCTCAAAGAAGAACCAAAGGTGAAGAAGTTCTATATAGGGAGAACTTACGAGCCAAAAGATTCGGCCGAGGAAAAGCGGAGAGTTCTAGAAGAAAACATGATTCCGAAGTCGTGAGTAGGGAAGTCGGATAAAAATGAGTGCTTTTGGTCTTTGCTTTGTTCTCGTTTCACAATAATAAGCAAAGAGGGGCAACTGTAATCACTCATTTTTATCCGGTTTGTAAATAGTGTTAACATATAAGTATAATGATTGATAGATATTATTAAATCATGTATGCATATATTATATCAGTACGTGTGTAAATTATGTACGTGTGATTAACATGTGCGTAAAATATATGTATTATGTGTTTAAACGCATATAATATATATGATAATGTTGCATATTGTGTGTATGTATGTTTTGTAAATATTATGCGTATGTGCGTATATGTAGGCATACGTGTAGGTGTTTCCATGTGTATATATTAATTTGTATGTACGTATATTATATGTGTGTGTACGCATGTATTGTTATTATTGTTACTATTACTACTATTATTATTATTAATACTATTAGGCTAAATTAAAATAAAAAATAAAAAAGGTATATTGAAGCCCAAATTAAATGTCTAGTCCAAATTACAAGACCAAAAATTAAATACATAAGGCTCAATCGGCCAGGCCTTAACCCAACTAAAAACCCTAAAACATATATCAGATAATGGAGCCCTAATACCCTCCCTTTATTTTGCGCAGCTGCACGAGGGTCGTTGGATCATACTTAGATCCAACGGCCACGGTTGAAGCATGAAGACCTCTCATATGCCGCGCATAAGCCCACTCGCCATCCAGCTGACTTCCACGCGCGCGTGTGGAGCACGCACTGGCCTTTCAGATCACCGTACGCCACGTGGCATCATCGGGTGCAATCCTGCCCGTTCAAGCACTCATATGGGTCGTTCAATCATCAAGCCATCTTTACCGTTGGATCAGATCTGATCCAACGGCCAAGAACATTTCTGACTGAGATAGCCTTTTCGTCTTCTAGACGCCAATCCAAGTGGTTGCCGCCGTACACCGTCCTTGCACCAATCCTCCAACCACCAAGCATGGCCGGACATGCCAAAGACACAAAGAAGGGAGAGGCGTCAGAACAAAATCAGATCCAAAAAATATATCTTATGTACTAGTTTACCAAACGAAAAAGCAGAGAGATATATGTAACTCAAAAACAAAATCAAGAGGGAGTTTTTCAGTTTTCTGAAAGAAAAACAAAAAAGGTAGGTTTTAGGGTAATCCTCTTTTTCTTTTCTCATAAATGCGTAAATCAAGAAACATATAGCAAAAAATAAAAAAGAAAAATTCTTTACCTAAGTCAGTTCGCATCTTGCCGGCGATGAACCCTCGGGGGTAAGTCGTTTCAGGGATGGTTTATTTTGGTTTTAAAACAAGGGTTTCGGGTAAAAGGGGAGTGTGTTCAGAGGTTTTTTTCGTTCAAGAAAGTGATCTGGGTGGCCAGAGGTGCTGGTCCGAGAAGGCTTGAGTCACTCCTTCAGTCACTTCGCGTTTTCGAAACCTTCATGCTTGTTTCGAAACCAGGGCCCTAAAATGACCTGTAATGGCTGGTTTTATTTGAAAATCCCCAAAGGTTTCAAAACCGCTTCAATGGTTTCGAAACCTTTGTGGAAGTGAGCATTTAATGCTCGATTTTAATGGCTTCCAACGGCTCTAATTGATCCCCAACAGTCTCCAACGGCTAGGAACTCATTTCACAATATAAAAGAAGACTTTGAACACTTGAAGATGGTTAGAGAAAATATCCAAGCAAGATGATCAAGAGAATTTGAGTCTAAATCCTATTTCTTCATTTCTCTTGTACATAGTTTAGAGAGTGCTTCAATTGTATATCTTTTTACTCTTTCTTGTGAGCTTTAATCTCTGTAAACACCCACCTAGTGAGGTTTACTTGTTTACACAATCACCTTGTAAAAGGAGAGGTTCTAGTTTAGCCTTAGTAAAAACTAGAGCGGTTTTATCTTAGCCATTGAAAAGATAAGGTTGTGTAATCACTCATTTTTTACCGGGTTTTAGTGTTATTAGTATTATTTTAATAATATTATTATTAATATAAAATTAGTGAAAAATCAAAAAAATATAAAATAATAATAAATAATATATTATTAAAAAAAATTTGCGTGGAGCAGCATGCTCCACGTCACCCAAACCACCCACCCCTTTGCCTATAAATACAAGGCATTGGGGGCAGCCAATTTGGGGGGAAATTACACGCCAAATTGCCAAAAAATGGCGATGAAATTGGCTCCCCAATTGGGAGCTAGGCCGGCCGCAAGGCTGGCCAGGTTGGGGGTAGTGCCCTCGGCCCTAGTTGGTTCGATCCAACATTCGATCGGGTCCTATTTTGGATCCGATCTAGTTAATATTTTTGGAGAGGTCGTGGTAGATCTCAGTGGGGTTCAGTCAGGGTTCGTCATTCGAGCTCCTAGTTAGGTATATTTTCTTCCCTTTTTATTTATGTTGTAATTTTTATAATTTAATGAAGTATTAGTTATTTTAAAATTGTATTATTATTTTTTAGTTTGTTTGTTTATGTTTTAGATTAGTATTTAATATGTTTTACATTTGTGTTTTATATTAATATTTTATTTATGTTAGATTCGTTTTTATTTATGTGTTAGATTAATATTTATTTGTGTTTTAAATTAATATTTATGAATGTTAGCATTTTATTTATGTTAAATTTGTTTTTATTTATAAGTAAGATTAATATTTATGTATGTATGTTTTAGATTAGTATTTATTTATGTTAGATTAGTATTCTATTATGTTAATATTTATTTGTATTGTATTTAAATTATTTGCCATGTTTTATATTTTGCTCACTAAGTTTGCATAATGGAATATATAATGTCAACGCGGTGCCCTTTTATCCGAGCGTAAACGGGGCCAGTATCAGGCGTAGTGATAGTGGTTGGGCGTTTACTCTCGGATAACGGGGCCTTTAAAATCTACTCGCACTTATAACCGAATCTTAACTTAATCGTCACTTTAATCCGGAAAGTTTAATATTAATAAAGCGGTAATTATTAAAGTACCAATTTTGGGCGGTGTGGGGGTGCTAATCCTTCCCCATCCGTAACCGACTCCCAAACCCAATAGTTTTCAAATCTCTGGTTTTATGGTGTCCGGCCTACCTAAGTGGCCGGTGGCGACTCCAATTTCTAATATAACGCTTTTTTTCAAAAACCCCACGGATAAATATTTTTATATCCGAAAAATCACAAACACCTCGAAAATCCACTTTTTAGAACGAAAAGGAGACATCGCTACAGATGGCGACTCCACTGGGGATAATTTTTTGTTTTTCGAAAACAAGAAGAGAGTCAAGCTTTTTAAAATAATTACCGCTTTATTAATATTAAAAATTTCGGGTTAAAGTGACTATGAAATTAACATTCGGTTATAATTGCGCGTTTATTTTAACGCATTTAAAATATGGCATATAAACCCATTTTTTAAGTGGGGGGAAAACGCTAATGCTTTCGTAGAGATATCGTTCTCCCATATGGGCCTAGCAAGTACCTTCGAGGCTCGAGTACCTTATCGTAAGGATATCGTTCCTTCGTACGGGCATAAGCGAATGGGTCCCCCAAAATTGAACCCGGTTGAAAGGAGCTTATAATGGGTGATGATCGGGGGCCTTGCTACTCTTAGTAGAGGACAGCAAGGACAATTCGGGTACCTCCTAGCACCAACACTGCATGTAGAGAACATATAGAAACCCACCCCTTTAGAGCCATGCGGATAACCTCAGGTGTTTTAGACGGGATAAATAGGGTTTTTTGTTTGTTTACCTTATTTTATTTTATTTGTCCTTTTATTTATGTATTTATTATTTTTATCCGGTACTAACTCATTTTTTGTGTTTTATTTTTATTTTACACATACTTTTGTTGCATTATCATTGCATCCACATTATATAGAGGCGTTGATTCAAGTGGTTTGCCCGATTAGAAAATCTTTCATCATCGAAAAAAAGTGTCTTAGGAAGGACGACATCGATCCAGTCGCGCGACATCAGTCAGAGATTAATCAACAGATCTGAAGTAACAATTTGTCGAGCAAGCGTGTAATGCCAAAGTATACACACGAGACCCTGATGGTAGACATACGACGAATTGCAAGGCGTGTGAATGACTTAGCTACCGAAGCCGCGACTCTCCGACCTTTCGTAACCCCGGACATGGAATAAGCACCAAGGTTTATCAAGTTGCTCAAAGCTGTCGAGGAGCTAGGAGGTAGAGCTAGGGCTTATGTGTAGAACTTTGTTTTGTAATTAAGACTTTTTGTAATAGGGACTCTTTTTGTAATGGAGACTCCTTTTTTAGTATGGACCTTTTTTGTAATCTGGACCCTTTAATTCCCATGAAAGTCGTTCGAAAGGGTGATTACCAGCGGAATCAACGTCTTTATTTGCATTCATGTTGCATATCATGGTGTTGATTCAAGAACAGTTTATTAAAAGGCTTTCAAAATAGAAAAAGTATGCTTTGCCAGAAACGATAATATTAGTGTAACAAGTTAGGCCGAGCAAAGACCAATCGAGAAAGAAGACGGTACGATAGTAAGGCATGTGCGACGCAGAAGATTCAGTCAGGGCCGCAGAACCCCAATTTTAAATCTTCACATTTGACCATTTTTTTAAAAAATCTCAGATTTTAATTTAACTCATTTAAAAAAATTTTGAAAATATTATTATTTTGCTTTGAAACTTCTTCCCTCATAAAACTTTCAGAATAATAATAATAACAAAAAGAAACCTAAAAGTTTCATTTTTTAAGTAAGTTAAAACTTTTTGATAATAAAAAGGGGGAATTTTTAAACCAAATGATCCTTGAAAATTTTAATTTAAACCCCAAAAAGTTTTAAAGTACTCCCCTATGATCGATAGAATCCATCCCTGTTTAGACGTACCCAGATCTACAGAAGAAAATATATTGCCTGATGTCCTTTTTAGAAGTCACAAAAATAAAGATCACGACGTCACGAGTCCATAGAATAGAATAAGAGCAGAAGACGGAGTCATCCATCATCCTGAAGACGACGTCGAGCACAGGTTTTGCTTCCCGAAGTCAAGGTCTCCAGAATAAATTCAACTGTTGCCTGTAATTCATTATTAATTTCTTGCAAACATACATTTTCTCTATTAAAAGTTTTTCAAAGACTTTTCGAGAATCAACATCGCATTTGCATGCATTCTCGCATTTATAGGGTATTGATTCCTGAAGTGGTTCCTCAAATCTCAGAAATCGTTCATAATTGGCAAAGGGTCGTCTGGTCAGATATTAGAGGGCACGGATCCAGGGTTTTGTCCCAGAACAAGATCGGAGACAATAGAAGAGGAACCATCTGAAGACTTCAGGTCAGACACGGTAAGGAGACATGGTACTGGTAATGAGCAAAGTAAAGTGCAAGAGTTGAAAGAAGCAGAGGGAAGACGTGATGAATCAGATGAATACTTTGACGAAAGGTAAGCATCAAACTGAAAGAAGAACCGATTAAGGATCAGAATAGAGGGTGAGATAGTCAGAATTCTACCTCCAAGTCAGCTAAATACGACAAATTGGACCCCTTTTGTGATCTGCATCAATAAACAAGCGAAAGGTATGCTTGAGTCGGGCTTTCAAAAAATAGAGCTCAGTCCAGAAGAAACTTGAGAAGCAAGTAATGAAAAGAAGTATATCTCGATTCATGTGAGGTATACCGAACTACTCCTAATGTTCATTGATAAGAGCCTTATTACCTCGGTGAAGTCTCTAGCGAAGAGACCGTCTTATCCGAGAGATTACGACACACGTGCTAGAGGCAGTTACCATTTAGGATGTTTGGGTCACGGTATTGAGGATTGCGGGGCCCTGAGGAACGAGTTCAAGATCTTATCGCGATGAGGATTTTAGGTTTCGAAGACGGAGTTCCCCAATTCTATAGTGAGCTAACAATCACCCGAGGGGCAAAGTCGAGGAAGAATCGATATCCATGACAAAGTTCAAGTAATGCCAAAGTGGGTCACTCAAGCGAGTTAAATTTGAAGATCAGAGATAGGGGCATCCCAGGAGAGGGATATTCTTTCGAGTTCAGCCAGCTCAGATAAGAGAGAGATAACTTTGATAAAATTGAATTTTCAGAATGATCACCCGAAGCTCCACTGAGTGTTTAAGAATATCAGATTGGGTCACCTTTAAAGAGTAAATGAACAGTGTTGTCCAGTTGAAGGACAACTCAGAATATTGGAAGAAGAGAAACTAGTCAAGCAAGAATCAAGTTAGGTTGTTATTAGATAAGTTTGAGGAAATTGGGAATAGGTATGACAGTCTCCAGAGATGAGCTATAGAATAACTTAGCTATTAACAAGAGTTTTGGGAACAAGTTTACGACAGAGCAATGACAACCCAACACTCTTCAGTTGGAAAGTAAGTATGACAACTTCCAAGCTGCGAAAGACTAAGCAGGGGATAGATGAAGACCCGAAGATCGATATTACTCGAGCAGGTAAGGCGGCTCAACAAGGTGGCAGGCTTAGTCAGAATATGGACCAAGTGTTGGGCTACAGAAGGCAAGCTGACCGGACTACTGGATGAAGTTAAGAAAGTAGACACTGAAGCTTATCAGTAACTATAAATATCTAATATCTGATATAATGAAACCTTTTGGCCTCAATGAACGTCGTTCTATGCGGATCACTTTTGGAATCAATACCTTATTGCATTCATGTTTATATTTTAGGATTGCATTGCATTGCTTTCCACGATCCTGGCATATTTTACATGACATTATCATTACCTTGCATTATTATTACCTTGCATAAATTTTATGAGGAGTAAGTCAAAGACCAATTAGGGTTTTATCAGGGATAAAAGAATCGAAGACACTCAAAAATCAAGATTTGAGCAGTTAAAAGATGGGCTCGAGAAAAAAAGAGAAAGAAAAAAAGAAGTTTGATGCCTTTGATGCAAGAAAGCTCTGTTTAAACCCTGATTTGGTCGTTCCTCCGGATTCCAAAGACTCCAGATTTGTGCACGATAACGGAACAAGATGCCCCAAGATTCACATGACCATATTCTGCAAAAAAGATGGAGGGCTATATTGAAAAATTGTCGATCCACTACTTCCCTGACTGTCTAGCAGGACCTACCGTGATATGATATGCTATGGACCTAGCACCGAGTCGTCAGTATCTCCAGGGTACGAAGATGAAACCTGATAAAGCTTCAAGGAATGTGATTTGAGGTGTCTGTGTTTAGCGACCCAGGTGCAGCCTCCCGTAGATGAAGAGGAGGGTGACTTCCATGCCACATTTCTTATTTCTTCTTTGATAAGGTGCTTGGGAAAATGAATGCCAGCTTTGAGGACTTCATGACAGTCGGAGAGAGAATCAAACATGCACTTCGGGACCTAAGTTTAACAGACCAGACATGACTAGAAGCAGAAAGAGATAAATGGGTACCACTTTTGAAGGTTCTCGTAATCGTAAGAGAATAAGACAGACAGATTCCTCCGAATCACCGAGAAAAATTCCTCGAACAAGTACATATTTAGAGATATTCGGAGTATTCCATCTCGGACATATGGCCTTATCTGGTCAAGGTATATGTGAGTTCTACATTGAGGCGTTGGGGCATGGCACTAAGAAATTTGGGGTCGTTAATAGAAAAAAAATCAAGAAGCTGGTTGACGAGGGAGTCATGATGAGAGAGTTGATCCAGCAGTGGAAAACAAGAGAAGAGGCAAGCCTGTGCTACAAAGGACCGGAATTAGTTAGTACTCGGGAGGCAGTCCGGAGGTCCCTATGGTTTTCCCATCAGTTCGCAAAGAAATGCTCAATGCTTTAAAAAAAGAAAAAAGAAGAAAAAACTCTCAAATAGATATTTTTAGAATTAAAAATCACATTTCCATTTAGAAAAGCATTTTTACATTCTTGATTCTTTAAACATTTTATTAGCGTAGTTTTGTTCTCCCATATGCATATACACGCATTTTTGAATGGACATATGTATATATCATTTCTATACCAGGTCCTCGAATTTTGAATGCAACAGTACATTTGCTTCAGACCCAAAGATCAACATCTAAGTTGCATATATTTAGAAGAGATTGAATGTTGTGGGGATACTGTAAATGTGAGTATCTACTAGTTTACTTAGGTCAACAGAGGAACAAAGCGAGTGTTTAGACAATGGGCAGTTCCCATTTTAAGAATTTATCTTCTCAGGCACTTGTCGTTTAAGATCCTTGAAACGAAAGTTGACCCTAAACCTCTACCCCCTGAAGGCATTCTCAGGACATCTGTGAATTTGACAACGAATGATATTCTTTTACTTTACCAGAAGACAGAGACGAGTCCAGACAGATTGGATACGAAGATCAGAAAATCATCAGAAGAA
Source organism: Hibiscus mutabilis (assembly GCA_019671005.1). Taxonomy (NCBI): domain Eukaryota; kingdom Viridiplantae; phylum Streptophyta; class Magnoliopsida; order Malvales; family Malvaceae; genus Hibiscus; species Hibiscus mutabilis. The sequence goes on from CM033749.1 coordinate 29,493,944, forward strand.
AGTGGTTGAAAACAAGGATATGTCCAAACGAAAAACCAAAGAAAAGAAGAGAAATGGTAATCAGAAGGCCAAAGCAATCCAGATCGAGTAAATATCAGAAGAGCTGCAGAGAGGCAAGTAACTTCGAGCAGAAGATATCATCAATACCCAGTATAGATACGTGTTGATTCGAGGATACATTTATAGACTCGAATAAGAAGAAAGAGATTCAAGGCTAAAAACCCAAAATGGGCAATCTAAAACAAAAAAAGAAAAAAACCAAAAAAGAGAAGAAAATAAAATAAAATAAATAAAAAAGAAGATAGAGAAAGAAAAAAAAAGAGAAAAAAAAAGAAAAGAAAAGAAAAGGAAAAAAGAAAAAAATAAAGAATATTGTATATGCTTCACACACAGATCAATCAATACAATAACGAGACTTCAACTATGAGCAAGAGACACAAGGAATCCACATTTCAAGTAAATATCAGTTTTGAAAATTAGTATACAAGCTTGAATTGAAACCGAGTCAAGACAAGTCGGCCCGAAGATTGCCAATTTCGAAAAAGGAAATGACCTCTAGGGTGAAAACCCAAAAATGGGCAGTCTAGAGTGATCCTGAAAATAAAGAAAAAGAGTAGTCTGCATGAGCATGCTGGCATCAATATCTAGCCAAAATACACTGATCCAAAAGAAGGAAGTGACCTCTAGGGTGAAAACCCAAAAATGGGCAGTCTAGAGCGATCCAAGAGAAAAAGTGAAAAAGAAGAAAAGAAAAAAGAGAAAAGAAGAAAGAAAGAATAATATTTTATCTGGGCGTGCCAATCACAAGAATTCCCAGAAATGTATTCGTAGTCCTTCATTCAAGAAATCTCAGTTTCGAGGAGTTTTGGAGGATCAAACATTCTTGAACAAAAAACGAACATCAGTATATAGCCAGAATGCAAGGCAGCCTACAATAAAAAGAAAGGAAATGAACTCTAGGGTGAAAACCCGAAAACGAGCAGTCTAGAGTGATCCAAAAAAGGGAAGGAATAATGGGCATATCCAAGTTACACAAGTATAGAAATACTGTTTCACTTAACCATAAACCAAAGGCCTACATTACAAGCCCCCAAAGACCATTTTGGTCATCCATAGATATCCAAGTTGAATGAGAATGTCTTCAGATTTCATTCCGCCTATAAGGGTTAACTTTGCTTCAAGAAACGTCAAACTTCGAAGTGCTTGATCGACACCCAAATGAGGGAATGATGAGGCATGGTGAGATAGTGAGATTAAGAGAGCCACCTTAAACGGGGTAGAAACTAGGTAGGGTTGTTCCTCTCAAAAGCATATTAGACCAGAAGAAACTATACATTGGCATATATCTCCACAATGGTCAAGATCTTCTAAATATGCGCTTCATTAGAGTTGATCTCTGGAAACTTGAAGCAGATGTGCTATGGTGTTTGATATTTCAGGGGCAAACATATTTTAAAAGGTTTGACATTTTCTCCTGAAGTTTTGATGTTTAACATTTCCCCAAACATTAGTTTTTAAAATGTTTGGCAATATACTTCGAATTTTGTTTACCATTCTCTAAACATTAATTTTTTTTAAAAAATGTTTGGTCCTTAAAAGAAGAAAAAAAGAAGAAGAAGAAAGAAAAGAAAAAGATGTTTGCCATTTGTTCCAAACAATGTTTTCAAAATGTTTAGTATCCCCTTCAAGTTGTGATTTTTAAAATGATTGTTATCTTTTCAAACAATCATTATTTTTTAAAATATACACAAGTAAATTGCCTTTTACTTTACTTTAAAAATGAATGATGATGAGATTTAAAGCATAGGGACCGAGAGTTAGTTCCCGTCGAAATGCTACGAGAAGATCAAGGATGAGCTCAAGGGATGAAAGCATTTTGGCTCACCCTGGTAATTAGAAATAGATCAAGGCTCTGTATGATGGGTTAGAAAATTCAAAGCAGTGGAGCCCGTAGTTGAATGGGACAACGCCAAGCGAAGAAGATGACAAGGGTTCTTATAAGAATAATATAAGAACCAGAAGATCATTTATGAAGATGAGTGATAACCCCGAAAATAAGAAAATTCTTCCACACAAAAGGTGTAAAAGCATGTTCAAATGAGGATTTAAGAACATACAGTGAAGAAGTAAAGAGATGAAGAAATCTGAGGAGCGACCTTTCAGGGTGTAAGACTTTAGAACGAAAAAGGGGCTGAAAGAAAAAAAGAAAAAATAGAAAGAAAGAGATGGAGAAGAAAAAGAAAATAAAAAGAAAAAATAAGAAAAAATAAGAAGAAATTGAAGGAAATAGAAAAAAGAAGAAAGAAGAAAAGAAAAAGGAAATGAGAAGAGAGAAAAAACAAAAAGAAGAGAAAGAAAGCATTACATTGCATGTATCATATAGATAGGGGCATGCCAATTTTTGCTTGCTTTGGACAGGTACTTGAAGAATTATCAAAGAGTATTAAGAAGTGGATTTCATTAAATGAAGAAAGATTTTGGCAGCCACCTTCGGCGTGAGTCCCCAAAATCTGAAGAAAGATCGGTAGTCATTTTCGGCGTGAGTCCCCAAATTTGAAGAAAAATCGGTAGCCACTTTTGGCGTGAATCCCAAAATTTTAAGAAAGATTTCGGCGGCCTTAGCAGCGTGAGTCCAGAAAAATTGGCAGCCGTTTTCGGTGTGAGTCCCCAAATTTGAAGAAAGTTTGGCAGCCATTTTCGACGTAAGTCCCCAAATTTGAAGAAAAATCGGTAGCCATTTTCGGCGTGAATCCCAAAATTGAAGGAAGATTTCGGCAGCTATAGCAGCGTGAGTCCTAGAAGATCGGCAACCATCTTCGGTGTGAGTCCCCAAATTTAAAGAAAGTTTTGGCAGCCATTTTCGGCGTGAGTCCCCAAATTTAAAGAAAGTTTTGGCGGCCATTTTCGGTGTGAGTCCCCAAATTTAAAGAAAGTTTGGCGGCCATTTTTCGGCGTGAGTCCCCAAATTTGAAGAAGGTTTGGCGGCCATTTTTCGATTTGAGTCCCCAAATTTGAAGAAAAATTGGTAGCCATTTTCAGCGTGAATCCCCAAATTGAAGAAAGATTTCGACAGCTATAGCAGCGGGAGTCCTAGAAGATCGGCAACCATTTTCGGTGTGAGTCCCCAAATTTGAAGAAGGTTTGGCAGCCATTTTCGGCGTGAGTCCCCAAATTTGAAGAAAGATCGGTAGCCATTTTCGGCGTGAATCCCCAAATTGAAAAAAGGTATCGGCAGCCATAGCGGCATGAGGCCCAGATGTTAAATCCTTCGGGTCATCGGTAAGTCCTTCGGGCACGGTGTTAAGTCCTTCAGGCCGCCAGTAAGTCTTTCGAGCATGGTGATAAGTCCTTCGAACATGATGCAACAGCCTTAGTAGCGTAAGTCCAAAGATATCAACAGCCTTGTAAAAAAATGAAAATGAGATAGAAAAAATAAGAGAAAAAAGAAAAAGAGAGAAAAAAGAAAAAAAAAGTAGAAAAAGAGGGAAAAAGAAAAAAGGAAAAAGAGAAAATAAAAATTTGAAGATAAAGGTTCTATATAGGAAGGGCCTATATTTTCAAACTCCCGTAGCGAGAGGTTCTATGTAGGAAGAATCCGCCGCTCCAAGGCTTCAGGAGCTAAAAGTTTTGTATAGGATGGGCTCGCAGCTCCAGGGTGAAGACTAGCAGTTCTATATAGGAAAAACTCCCAGCCGAAGGAATTCACCCATGATACACAAGGTTTTATATAGGGAAAACCTATTGTGTTGAAGGCGAAGAGTCCTATATAGGAAAGGCTCCGAGCTTTACTGTCTTAGAGTGAAAGGTTCTATATAGGAAGAACCTGTAGCTCCGAGATTTCAGAAGCTAAAAGTTCTATATAGGAAGGATTGGCGGCTCCCGGGTTTGAAGACTATCAGTTCTATACAGGAGGAACTCCCAGTCAGAAGAACCCATCCGTGGCACAGAAGGTTTTATGTAGGAAAAACCAGCCGCGTTGAAGGCAAAGAGTTCTATATAGGAAGGACTCCAAGCCTTACCGTCTCAGAGTGAAAAGTTCTATATAGGAGGGACTCATAACTTGAGGCTTCACAGTGAAGGGTTTCATATAGGAAGAGCCTGTAGCTCCAAGATCGGAGGGGGAAGAAGTTATATAGGAAGAACTTACAAGCTTGAAGATTCAGCTAAGGAAGAGCGGAGAGTTCCAGAAGAACACGTGATTCTGAAGCCAAAGATGAGGAAACAGGTAAAAAATGAGCGCTTTTGATCTTTGCTTTATCCTCGTTTCACAAGAACAAGCAAAGAGGGGCAACTCTAATCACTCATTTTTGACCGGGTTTTAGTGTTATTAGTATTATTTTAATAATATTATTATTAATATAAAATTAGTGAAAAATCAAAAAAAATATAAAATAATGAAAAAAATATATTATTAAAAAAATTGCACCACCCACCCCTTTGCCTATAAATACAAGGCATTGGGGGCAGCCAATTTGGGGGAAAATTACACGCCAAATTGCCAAAAATGGCGATTAAATTGGCTCCCCAATTGGGAGGCCGGCCGGGTTGGGGGTATTGCCCTCGGCCCTAGTTGGTTCGATCCAACATTCGATCGGGTCCTATTTTGGATCCGATCTAGTTAATATTTTTGGAGAGGTCGTGGTAGATCTCAGTGGGGTTCAGTCAGGGTTCGTCATTCGAGCTCCTAGTTAGATATATTTTCTTCCTTTTTTATTTGTGTTGTAATTTTTATAATTTAATGAAGTATTAGTTATTTTAAAATTGTATTCTTATTTTTTAGTTTGTATGTTTATGTTTTAGATTAGTATTTAATGTGTTTTACATTTGTGTTTTATATTAATATTTTATTTATGTTAGATTCGTTTTTATTTATGTGTTAGATTAATATTTATTTGTGTTTTGAATTAATATTTATGAATGTTAGCATTTTATTTATGTTAAATTTGTTTTTATTTATAAGTAAGATTAATATTTATGTATGTATGTTTTAGATTAGTATTTTATTTATGTTAGATTAGTATTCTATTATGTTAATATTTATTTGTATTGTATTTAAATTATTTGCCATGTTTTATATTTTGCTCACTAAGTTTGCATAATGGAATATATAATGTCAATGCGGTGCCCTTTTATCCGAGCGTAAACGGGGCCAGTGTTAGGCGTAGTGATAGTGGTTGGGCGTTTACTCTCGGATAACGGAGCCTTTAAAATCTACTCGCACTTATAACCGAATCTTAACTTAATCGTCACTTTAATCCGAAAAGTTTAATATTAATAAAGCGGTAATTATTAAAGTACCAATTTTGGGCGGTGTGGGGTGCTAATCCTTCCCCATCCGTAACCGACTCCCAAACCCAATAGTTTTCAAATCTCTGGTTTTATGGTGTCCGGCCTACCTAAGTGGCCGGTGGCGGCTCCAATTTCTAATATAACGCATTTTTTCAAAACCCCAACGGATAAATATTTTTATATCCGAAAAATCACAAACACCTCGAAAATTCACTTTTTAGAACGAAAAGGGGACATCGCTACAGGTTGTAAAGGTTACCCTTTGACCTGTAAAAAGGAAGAATTCATAGTAGTGAATTGGGGAATCCTTATTGGTGTGCTAAGGTAGTGGATGTAGACTTGGTTGGGTAGGCAAACCACTCTAAAATCACCGTGCAAATTTTCTACTATTTTTATCGATTTTAGCCAATTCATCAAATACCAAAAATCAACCCTCTTTATAGTTTCGGGAGATCAATTAGAGTGTGTTACAAGCCTTTCAATTGTTATTAGAGCCTCATCTCCATCAAAGGACTAACATCCGAGAGTAAAGGTCAGTTTCTCGATGTCTACCATTCAAAAAAATGGTAAGATTTGAAGAATGTCGCTTTATCTTGTGTCCTCCGCTCTTAGAAGGAGAAGCATACTTCCAATAGAGCAACATCATGAAGTATTTCATCAAATCTCTCGATTTTGAGTTTTGGGATATCATTAAAGATGGATACTTGGAAGTTTCTAAGAAGAAAAAGAAGCAAATGAATGCATTGACACGAAGGCCAAGCTAAACGTAAAGGTGATGCACACTCTTCTTATTGGCCTTAATGAAGATGTTTCCAAGAAGGTCTCCACATGCAAAAGTGCCAAAGAAATATGGGAGAAGCTTGAGAAACTCTACGACAATAAGAAGAGAGAGAAGAAAGATGATGTTTTATCATGTGCAAACCTCCTCTCAACACCGAAGGTGGATGGTGTTATGGCTCTCGATGAGCCCGAGGTATCTTCTAACTCAAGTGAGCTTAATTCTTATTATTTTCATGAGTTGCAAGATACTTTTGATTAATTATTTTTGGAATTTGAGACCATGAATTCCAAATTCAATAAAATAATTTCAAAACTTGAGATTGAAAATGATTTTCTTTTGAAATCAAAAATCGATTTTGAAAGCCAAAATGAAATTTTAAAAAATGATTTAGAGCTTTCAAAAATTAAGAGCGAAGATTTTCAAGAAGAAAATTTTGATTTGAAGGTTAAGCTTGAAAGCTTAACAAAAGAAAAAGAAATTATTTTTAATAATTCATCTAATCCCATAATGACAAATTGCTCACATTGTCATTATTATGGTCATTCTATAAATACTTGTCCTATAAAAAATAAAAAGTCTTATAAAATTAGGCAAGTATGGTTTCCTAAGGGAATTAGAGACATTGTGACTAATTTAAATGGATCCAAAGCAATTTGGATACCAAAAATCAAGTAAATGTCTTTTGTAGGTGTGTTGGAGCAATGATGATGATAGCAAAGATTTTGGAATGCTCTAGTCACACAAATGAAGAAGATGGTTGCTAATTCTTTATTTATTTGGTTATCTATTCTTTTGTTTTAAAGACTTGGATAATTGAGTTTCATTAGCTTTTAAAATTGATTTGATCTAATGATGAAATTCAATATCTTTTGACTGTAAAGCTTTTGAGCCAATTTTTTGGAATGCCTTGAGAAAGGGTGAGCCAATTTTAAAACAAAATTCTTATTTTGTCAATTTTTTTAAATCTCCATTTTTATGGTACTTTAAAGTTTTTCAAACTTGGTTTGAATTATTTTTGATATAACAAAAAAGGGAGAATATTTTGAAAAAAAATGAATTTGCAAATAAATAAGGGGAGCTTTTAACTCTTTTGAAATCATATTCTCTTATTCAAAAGTTATTTCACAAAGGGGGAGAATCACTAAAACAAATTTTCAATTTGGTTTTATTATATCAAAAAAGGGGGAGATTGTTGAGATTTTTGTTTTGATATAATATTTTGAAAAATAGTTTTGGACTAATTTGAAAATACTGGAAATGTGTATTAAAGTCCAAACAACTTGAAAATATGTTTGAGGTGTTTTCAAAAGGTTTTCAATTTGTTTAGAATGTTTTGACTAAAATACATATATTATATACTCTTTCAAAAGTCATCTAAAAGTCAAAATTATGAGTTTCCAAGTAGAGGTTTCGAAACCCCCTAGGTTGTTTCAAAACCACTAAGGCAGTAAGGCCTGAAATTCAGAAACCTCCATGCTGATTTCGAAACCTCCATGCTGGTTTCGAAACCAGGGTCCTAAAATGGCCTGTAACGGCTAGTAACAGCTAGTTTTATTTGAAAACCCCAAAAGGTTTCAAAATCCGTTCAATGATTTCGAAACCTCTGTGCAAGTGAGCATTTAATGCTCGATTTTAATGGCTTCCAAAGGCTTCAATTGATCTCTAACGGTCTCCAACGGCTAGGAACTCATTCCATACCATAAAAGAAGACTTTGGACACTTGAAAATGGTTAGAGAACATATCCAACCAAGATGATCAAGAGAATTTGAGTCCAAATCTTATTTCTTAATTTCTCTTGTACATAGTTTAGAGAGTGCTTCATTGTATATCTTTTTACTCTTTCTTGTGAGCTTTAATCTCTGTAAACACCCACATAGGAGGTTTACTTGTTTCACAATCATCTTGTAAAAGGAGTGGTGGTTCTAGTTTAGCCTTAGTAAAAACTAGAGTGGTTCTATCTTAGCCATTGAAAAGATAGTGTTGTAAAGGTTGCCCTTTGGCCTGTAAAAAGGAAGAATTCATAATAGTGAATTGACAAATCCTTATTGGTGTGCTAAGGTAGTGGATGTAGACTCGATTGGGTGGTCGAACCACTCTAAAATCATCGTGCAAATTGTCTACTATTTTTATTGGTTTTAGCCAATTCATCAAAGAGCAAAAATCAACCATGTTGATGGTTTCGGGAGATCGATTCGAGCGTGCTACAAGCCTTTCACTTTTTCTTGTCTTTCTGAAAACTCAAAAATAAGCAAGGAAATAAGCAAAATAAAGCCCAAAAACACCAACAAAGCTTATTTATAGTCATGAACTGGGTCTTCCTCGACACACCTCATCAATAAAGAAATTTATTATACAACGTTTCACATACATCGGTCTGACCTCAAAGAAAACCGGCCTAATTATAACCAAATCCATTACATGATGTTTCATATAACCTTTACTACTTCTATGCGATGAACCGCCTATATAACATTTCCTCACCTGGGGGGCAATTGTTAGTTTATAACCTTTCCTCACCTGGGGGGCAATTGTTAGTACCTACAAATACCTAATGCCACGTGTCGAGACCGCACGGCCCACGGCGTTATACAAAGAGCGTCCAAGTGATGGTGCACATAATTGCTACGGACGATAGCGTGAGCTCCTCGACCTGAAGAAATAAGCGACCGCTCGCGATCTGTCCAAGTACCCCTTGCCACCTACAGCGAACAAGCAAGACCACAAACTATATTGCATCCAGCGATCATGCGCCAGTGCATGTGATCGTTGTGGATGACGACGCAAACCTTGGACATCATATCATAGCCAGTCCAATCAACGCGCCACGACAACTTAGTCATGACACCTATCCGAGTAGTATAAAAAAGGACATGCAATAGAGAGAGACAAGGAGACTCCAGTCCAGATACCATTGCCCAAAACAGAAGCCATATGCAAACATCGACTTGAGACGACCATCTCAACCATCGTCTCTGACCCTTGTCCATTTTGACCATCAACGATATCATTATTTTTATATATTTTTTAAATTTTTTAACTCCCAAAACACAGTTAATTATGTTTCCTCCTTTTAAAATAACTTTTAATATCTTTGCGTTAACTCTATAAGAAATTGACATATAATTTTATTAAGTTTTTGCTTATGCCCTTTTCATTCTTTTATTATAAAATATTAGTTTATTATGTTAATATAATCTATTTCAATCTATTAACCCTAATTACACTCAAATTTGTCGCCTCCACGCAATTTTAAAAATACCCTTCGACTCCTCCATATCTGGTGAATACTAGATATGGTCTGCAATAGCTGCTTTTTCCGAAATAAGGATCATCCGGAGAATAATATTTTTGGAGCCCTCAAGTTGCACGAGGATAAGAAATAGCCTGACATTTTTGCTTGGTATCTACATGCCCAACATGCAAGGCTTAAGTACTCGGAAGTTGGACCTATTTCTGTCAACACATTTGTAGGCCATCACTAGGTCTGGCACCATCCAATCATCAACAGTCTCAGGGACTATAAAAACCCGTGATGAGAAATGACAAGCCAAATCTCAAGGGCAGTACCCTCAATTGTAATCATATCATTTGAGTAATACAGAATATTTACTTTAATTAAAAACTCTCTCTAGCGTTCTTTGCGTTCTTAAGTGTTATTTTTTGTCTATTTTTTGTTTGTTTGCTTTTTTCTTAGAATGATTTTGGTTGCTTGATCCATGTGCTTCTGAGGGACCATGATGTAGTGTGTTTTGGTTGTTGGTACTAGCAAGTCGTGTAGAGTAACCTGTCTCCTCAGTCTGATTGTTGTAGCAGCCTGCCAACGGGTGCCTCTTGCAGGAAATGTGCAGTTTTGTTTGGATTAGAAAGTGTTTTTGGGCAGCAGGCGTTTGTTTGGAGTCTCTTCTCAATTGGTTTTGGAGTTTCTTCTCAATTGGTTGAGTCTTCTTTTTGGATTAGCCGAGTTCTATTGTTGGTGTTTAGCTTTGTTCTTGATTGGGTTAAGTTTCGACATTTATGTCCTTTGGCTTTGATTTAGGTGTGCTTTTTTCGATTATTTCCTCTTGTAGGATTCCTCTTTTGAGGTTTACCTATTTATTAATAAATTTATCTTTGTTTTGCGAAAATAAAAAGAATATTTTGCATTCTAGTGTCATAAAAGAGTTTGATCTTCTAAAGTAAGAAATTAAACTTACTTAAGCGTTTGTCTCAAAAACATCGTCTAAAGTTATACGGTTCGCTAAGCTGAAACTCCAGTTTCGTGACAATTTCGAGTGGTGGAGTGAAAGGGGCACACATGCGGGGTGCTTGCTGTGATAATTTTTCATGTGCGACATGAAGCTGTTGTTGTTGCTGTCGCTAGAGGTCTAGTCCTTGTGTTTTATTTAATTCATGAGTCGAGGTCCTCCAATGAGCAATTGTTGGCTTGTTGCTGCTGCTATATGGCGGTGAGGCTTTGTGGTGGTTAGGTGGGTGTCGTGGCTTGTATGTTGCAAACTGCATGCTGCTTGAGTGGGGTGTGGATAAGTGATTTTTTAGTTGGTCTTTGTTGTTTTGTTTAGATTGTTGCACTTGGTGTTTGTTTCCTCATTGCCTTGGGGTTGGTCTGATTTGGGTTAGTTTTATGATGTTTTTTTTTCTTGTTTATGTTTATGGATTTTAACGAGGCACCTTATAATATTTTGTATAATTTTTTTATATAAAATCATGTTATTGGATAGAATTAAAAATTAGTAGAATAAGTTTTTTAAGGCATTTATAAATAGTTTCTTTAAACAGATTTAACTTTTCATCTGTGCTTTAAGTAGCGTTGGACGTCTATCTCTCATAATAAAACAACAAACGATCACAAATAGATTCAATTTTTTATATTGATGTTTTTTATTATGTGTTCTGGAAGCCTCTCAAGTTGGCTTTATATAAAGGAGAGGAAATGAATGAAGAGATTAGATAGATTCATGAAGAGTTTTGTTGAAGAGTTAACGTATATAAGTGAACGTATATAAGTGAACATATACAATAAAGGAACAAGAGCAATGAATCTGTTCGTCAAGATATACAATTGTTCAAAAAGATACAACCGTTCATCAAGAACCATGATTTTTTTTTAGAAAAAATAATTTAGTTGGGCTAAAATTTGACACGTCTATTTAGGTCTGACCGATCCATACATTTTGCATTGCCCACGTCATGCGCACTGCATTTTTTTCTAATTGGCATCAATTTCTTATTCATCACTCAACCATTTTGAGAATATTTTATAAATCAGACCTTCAATTTTATCAACCTCAAATTTCCAAAATATCCATTATTTTCCAACAATTCCAGTAACTCACCCTTTGAGACAATCAGAATCCAAAAGTAAAATGGTAAAACATGTATCCAACACAAAGATTCAAACATTTTTGAGAAACTCCATGATGTTGGTGCCGAAAGCATTGCACTTTACTTGAAAGCCTTGAAATCCAGCACCTTTTGCCAGTGCCTCAAACTCCTTTTGGGTCCTCTCTTTCCCACCAGGGTTGTGAGCCAACATGATACAATCGATATGGACAACTAACTTTGTGGCAAGGCTAGGATCCGGGTAATCCGGAAGAATGCATTCGGCAACAATCACTTTTCCGTTGTCCGGCAAAGCTTCATAACACTTCTTCAAAAATTTCGAGCAGTGTTCATCGCTCCAATCGTGACATATCCACTGCAACAGCACATACATGTCAAGAACATTAATTTTATATGCTACATTTTGTGGTAGATAAGCCACAATTTCCTTTGGGGTAGGTTAAATATAAATTTATTTTAAGTTGATTCAAACTCACCTTCATGAAAATGGCATCTCCTTTGGGAACACTTACAAACATGTCTCCACCAATATGCTCCACACCTACGGCCAATCCAATTTCAAGAACATGATAAGGAATGATGCAATCTTTAGCTTTTGAAAAATACTTTGTGAGGTATGGGTAATGTTATACCAGGATAAGTAGGAGCATCCTCAATGACATGAGGCAAATCAAAGTTAATGCCCTTTATGGTCGGGTACTTGGAGACTATCATGCTAAGCGTGGCACCGATACCACCGCCGACATCGACCAGTGTTTTTAGTCCCTCAAAACCAGAATATGTCTCAAGAATCTTCTTCATCGTAATTGTAGAGTGATCAGACATTCCCCTGTTGAAAACCTTGTTGAATCTAGGATCCGTGCCATGGTACTCAAATGCGGTCATACCATACGCCTTACTGAATGGAATTCCACCTTCCAGCACTGCATCTTTCAAGTAGTACCTGAAAACAATCCAGCATGCAATCTAATCACAATTCGATATTACCTGGAGTTTCGACAGTTACATGGATACCGGAATTGTAGAAATTACAATAGTTTATACTCAACCGTGGAACTGGAAATGGGATCCCCATATTCAAATTCTTTTTGGCTTAATCACAAAAATAAGTGTTCAAACTATTTTTTTTTCTAAGATAGGTGCCTGAGTGTTTTTTTTTGGGTGAATTAGGTCATAATGTTTTATTTCATTGCCATTTTAAGACCACTTTGTCAACAGCCTTTAGAAATTTTTTCGTAATCCAATTAAAATGAGACACGTGACTTGTTTCTTTATATTTTTTAATTAATAAAATATTCAATTTTTCTTTAAAAACTCAAAACAATCCCAAATCCCTAACCTTAAGTCCCCAAATATTTCTCTTTCGTTCGCCAATTCAACCACCACCGGCTACCCTTTTGTTAGTCAGAAATTAAGGATTTAAGATTTTGGGTATTAGGGATTTCGAGATTTTAGGGATTTAGGACGACGACAAGAGGTGGCCATCCAATGGGTTCCGACGACGAAGGGGGTGAGTGGTGGTCGATTGTGATCAAACATTGGGTATTGGAGATCTAGGGATTTAAGGCTTAGGGGTTTAGGAATTTTGGGAAATTAGTTTTAAGAGTTTTTTTTTCAAATACTTAGGGAATTTTGAGTTTAGAAAATTAGATATTTTAATATATTTTTTAAAAAGAAAATTTATAGAATTTTAAAAGTTCGTCACATGTCACATTTTAATTAGGGGTGTTTATTCTTGGGTACCCGGTTTTTCGGGTACTACGTATGTCAGCCCGTGTCCTTACCCGTTATAGCCAGGTACCCGCTATTCTGGTACCCATGAAACTCGAGTAACGGCTACTCGGTTCACATTATTTATTTATTTATAAATTTAAAAATTTTAAAAAAATCACATAGTAAACACATAAAATTTAAAGTTCATAATACATATTCCAAACACAAAAATTAGTGATTTGAAGTTATTTTTAAGATGAAATATTCGGATATATATATATATATTAAAGCTTATCACCAAAAAGACATTAAAATATTAATCTCGTTTTTTCTTTATAATATTGTATTAACAAATTAATAAAAATATATTTGAAAATTTTAAAACTTGAAAGCACATAATACAAATATAGAAATAATTTAGAGATTTAGATTTAGTTTTATTTAAAAATATTAAGGAACCTAAATAAAAAATATAATTTAAAACTAAAAAAATTAATATATTAAAAGTATCGGGTCGGGTACCCGGTTACCGAAAAAATTTGGCTCAGACCTGACCCAACTACCCAAAAAAATTTCGGGCCGAGTAATTTTTTTAAAGAATACCCGGTTTTTTAAGGTTCGGGTCGGCGGACCGGGTCAACGGGTCAGGTATTTTTTAACACCCTTAATTTTAATTGGATAACGAAAAACTTTTAACGTCTGTGACAAAAACTTTAAAATAATTACGGAATAAAACATTACACTTATTTCACCCAAAAATACTTTAGACACTCATATCAGAAAAATGTTAAGTAATTTTTTTTGTCGTTGAAATATTGATGTTACCACCAACTGATGTATGTTGAATACGTATTTTTCAATTCAAGTTTGACAATAAAATGTAAAAAAAAAAAAAACAATCATTCAGTTAGTTTCCTTTATGGAGTGTGAACAAACCCACTTGTTCATTAACATGATAGGAAATGGAAAGGTAATAAAGCAGTTAATCTTAAAGCATTCCAGAATTAGAGATAGAAATGGTGGTAATGTGAAAAAACTGAAAGAGATGAATTAATGAAGGTGTGGAGATTACCAGCTCTCCATAAGGACTTTGTCTTGATTCATGAGACTTAGAGAAGAAAGAGTGACACCATCTTCATTCTTGGTCAAGAATTTGCAGACAGGGCCAAGACCATAGACTCTCTCGACCTTGCCATCGGGAAGATTGCGCAAGGAGCAAGTGAGGATAGAGTAGCTGGCCAAGAGGCGCAAGATACGGTCTAGCATGACATGAGCATCGGGATTGGTGGTGGGGAGCTGAGAAGTCACTTCTTTCGGTGAAAGGGAAGCACCAGGACCAGCTTTGGCCATGATCTCCAGCAGGTCAAGTTCTATGGCTGACTTGAGGACCATGGGTAGGACTGAAGCACTGGCCAGTTGCATGGCGAACAAGTTGGCTTCCTCATCGGAGACTTGGGTGGGAGTCATTTGGGTTTCACCGGTTGAACCCCTTGTGTTCTCTGGTGTGAAACCCTGAATAGAAGATAATGGAGATAGCAGAGAAGGAAAATATGGGATACGGGATATGGCTGAACCCATCTTGTTATTTGGTGTGAAACCTTGAGTAGAAGGAAATGGAGATAGCAGAGAAGAAAGATATGGGATATGGTTGACAACACAAATGGGGGTTATATACTTATATATAGTGTTTCGTCTCAACAACCTCGCTCCTTTCACCCAATCTCCTCTCTACAAGTAAAATATTGACCCATTGCCCAACTTTATGGGTTAATCTTCCGCTTACCATTTAAGGCCACCTACCCCGAGCGTTTTAATGCTTTGGTAGTTTATGGTATGTTTTTTTTTCTAATGCTATTTTTTAATATTTTGACCAATGTAGGAAATTATATACTATATATTTATTTTTTTCCTTGGACTAGGGGTGGCATTTACTTAATTTTTTACCTTTTTGGGTTAGAGGTGGCATTTAGCTAAATGGGACTAGCATTTTTAATTGTTTATCAAAATAACATTGAAAAATTATTTAAAAAATAACATTATTTTCTTATATGAAGGGTCAAAAGTATGAAAATAAATGTACAAATTTTGCTCAAAAGTAACAAACACACGTGGACGTGTTAGAATGTGTCGGGCCGGGTGGCGGCACACGTCGGCTACTTTATTACATTTTTTGCATTTTTAGGACTAAAATGAAAGAAATTAAAGTACAAGGATTAAAAAAATTAAAAAGTTTTAATTTTCAATGAATTTAAGTTATGATGATGATGATGCTTGAACTTAAGTAATTCTAAATCTTTTTAAAAAGTTGAAATCGAATTAAAATTACTTGAACCAAAATTAAAATTTTAGAAATTCTGTAATAAAATTACACGTATTAAATTTTTATTTATTTTTGGTATAATCACATGTATCCAACTTATTGGCTGACTATTATGGATCGAGTACTGCAGAGACCCATTATGTGGTGATTTTCCCAACACAATTGCTTCATCCATAATGCAAGAATTCGAACCACTAACCTTACTTAGCGTCTCATTCCGTTAGACCAACTGACTATTGGTACGTATCAAATCCTTATAATAAATATATTTTTGTACAAAAAATCGAAATTTTAAGTCTAGTGGGTTAAAAGAGAACGATGTAAAAGATTTAAATTAACGATAAAAACCCAAAAATTTAAAAGAGTAAATTACAAATTTCATCACTCAACTTTATTCTCACTCCTATTTTGGTCATTAAAGTTTAAAAAATTTTAATTAACTCACTCAACTATGACATTGCGTCGGTTTTGGTCACTCGACCATTAAATCACAAACGGTGTGATGACATATTAAGTGGTCTAATGACATACTAAAACGATGTAGTTTTGGATCTTTATAAAAACCACTAAAACGATGAGATTTTAAATACTTATAAAAATTATAAAAAATTACTCATTTTCCCCTCTCTCTTTTTCTCTTTATTCTTTCTCTCGTTTTCTCTTTATTCTTCCTCTCGTTTTCTCTTAATTCACCTTAACCAACTCAGATTTTGGCCACTACATTAGCCACCGCCGACCACCGAGGAGTCCTAAATTCAACTAATATTTAACATCGATACGATATTCGTTTCAGACACGCCCTTGTCTATAAAAGTCTTGATGTTAGGCAACATATAAGCATCTAAATTACATACTTGTTTCTTTATGTTACGAGCAAAATGTCTGAGGGCTGTAAAAGAAAATTTTGGATTTTGGGTTGAAAAGCTTGGAATTTATGGAAACCTTTGATTAAGAAAAACTTAGGATACCTTTGATTGAAAGAATTGGATTTGGGGTTAAAAGGTATTTCTGGACATCTAAACAGAGTAAGTTCGGTTGGGTTTTGACGATTAGTCGGATTTGGGTCTTGAAGAACCCGTAATGATCGAAGCGTAAGGACAAAACCTGTTTTTTTTTTGGGGTTTTGAAATTGACGTTCCTGAAGAGTTTTAGAGCGGATTCTGACAAGAACTCGGGATTTTTTTGAGGTAAGAGACGATAAAATGTATAGATTGGTTGAAAAGGTTTTTTGAGATGAATTAGACTGTGAAGAACAATGATGAGTTGTTCAAAAAGGGATTCTAAAATATCATAATTCATTTCTCAAGCTCCATGAAAGCTGAATGTACGAAAAGTTTTCTTAATCTAAAGAATGGTTTAGTGTTTCAAGAGGGATGGTCTGTAGAAGAAATTTGGGAATGGGGATGAAGATGACGGTGGAGTGGAGGTGAAGAGTTACTTGTTAAAAATTGATTAAAATGCTATGTCATCGCAACGTATGTGAATTAACGGTTGAATGACAAAAAACGACGCAATGTTAAAGTTGAGTGATCAAATTGAAAAAATTTAAATTTTATTGACCAAAATAAGAGTAAGAGTAAAGTTGAGCAATAAAATTTATATTTTACCCAATTTAAAATTAAAGGTCAAAATGATATTTTTCGAGATAAAATAGAGACAATACATGTTTGGATCCTTTCTAGCGCGTAGATCTCGAAAGTTACATAGATTAAAAAACAATTACCTTAATCAGGAGAAATTATTTTATAGATTCGGCTCATCACGTCATTAATGGTCCCGTCCACTGAAAATCAGTCAATTAATTCTTTTTTCCATGTCACTAATCCATTCATAATCAACTTTTATGTAACCACTCATTCACTATTTACATGGCATAAAAAAGTTAAAATTCATCTTTGAAAAAAAATGATATAAAAAATTAATTGGCTGATTTTTAGTGGACGAAATCATAAATAATGTTGTGGACCGAAACCATAACATGAGCATAAAGCTAGTCTTTCAAAATTTTGCAATACAATTATAATTGAATCAAATCAAATTAAAAGCATTGTTTGCCTATTTTCCGACACAATATTTTTTCTTGTCTTAATTTTAGTTATTATCGGTGTAACATTTTAAATTTTTTATAAACTTCATGTCACGTAAGTAAATGCACGACATGTCAGATGCGTCTTCTAAAAAAACGCAAATGACATGACACACCTTTATCTTGTATGCTAGAAAAAATATTATTTTCGTAAATATTTTTTTAAATATCATCTTAATAAATAATTAAAAAATAAGGTAAATTTTTTTCGAAAATTTTATATGTTTAAGGCGTGTTCTATTTTAGTTACTCAATTTGAAAAATGTTATTTTAACCGCTTATATTTTCGACTGTTACTGTTTTGATCACTAAAACGTTAGTCTATGTTAACCCGTTAATACGATGACGTGGCACATTAACAAAAAAGATTAATTTTAAATTTGACACTCAAACTTTAAAAAAAATCACCATCTTCACAAAAAATCTTTTCTCTAAAAGAATTCTCTAACTTTAACCCTAATCCCTCCCTCTGAATGATGTTCTCCCGAACATTGTTTTGTCTGCAAATGATTAATGGATTATAATTAGTTCTCTGTTTATTTCGTTTTCTCTTGTTAATTTTTGGGAAAAAGGACTTTCCCAATTAGCTGGTTTTGAATTTATGAATTTGCAGGAGCAACTTCATTTCTTTTCACCGAGTACCAGTATGTTGGCATTTTCATGATTATTTTGTAATCTTGATTTTTCCTTTTCCTACACTCGGTAGAGGATTTCAACACAAAGAGCCAGCCTTGCACAATGGTATTTAGACCCGACTCTTTTTTTTTATTTCTAGGTTTTCTGTAATCAGTCATCACCCCAAATTGATTATAACTTGTTCTTGAAGAGCAGTTATAACCTGAACCATTACAGACCTAAGGAGGACTCTTTTTTTTATTATAAAAAAATATTCTGACCAGTTGACCAAGTTGTTCATCTTTGTTCCATCATATTCTCTTAGGTCATGGTTTATAGACACACTAGAAGCACTCCCCTTCTTTCCCTTAGGGTCCTTCTCATCCCCTCTAAATTTGAAACATTACACTAGTTTTAGTAAGTATTGGTATTAGAAGAAAGACAAAATGTTAAAAATGCTATTAATATTTTCTTAAATAGTCAGTTTGATCTCTATATTTTTTAAGCACTTTAACTCTTAACATTTTATTTTGGATTAAAATGGTCTCTTCGTTAGTTGACTAACGGTCAACGCTCTACAATAACATAGACAGTGCCACGTCAGTATCTCACTAAAGACTTGTGACATCATCTGATTGGTTTAGAATTAAAGACTTAAATAATACTTTTGGATTAACTTAACTTGAAGAGTACTTTTGGATCTTTGAGGGCATTGCTGCTTCAACTTGGTTGCATACTCTGGATCTAAACTTGGGTCCTGCATCAATGTCCCACTAAAATTGTATAATTTGTAACTGAATGAACTGCAGTGAGCCCACCCTCCTATTTTCTTTTGTGCTCGGTAAATAAGATTTTATCAAGTATAAAGGCCATACAAAATTTTTTGTTTAAGTTGTGAGCCTCGTTAAAAATCTCCCTAGTTTTAAATTAAGTAAAGAGAACAACACAATTAAGTAAGAAAACTACATCAAACGAAGAATATTATAAAACTTCAAAAAATTACTAGCATTATTCCCATACAGTAAAAACCCGATCGCCTACCCCTTTTTAGAACGTAACACGTCCACTTATCCAAAACTAATTACCACCGAGCTTTAAACAACTCTTGTCGAGCCATACATTCTTTTTCTAGATGGTTTTTTTTTTTGTTTCCATCTCTCGATTCATACGCAAACTGTGACAATAAAATTTTTCAGGTCATGCAGTCAATCTCATCGAGTACGTTCCACCAACGCCATGGTCTAAAGAGTGGATAACCAATCATGTTCCATACCATTTGGGTGTCGGGATCTACGATGAGGCTCGCCTTACCTAACCAATCTGCTTCTGTAAATACGAACATTGTTGTTTTAATCTCCAAAATTTCTCTGCTTCCAAGAGAGGAACCATCGAACCTCAACAAGCTAAAGTAGCACTCACTCAGACTAAAACACCTTGGCAGCCTGCACAAAGACTAAAACTGCATAACAATCGTCATAACGCCAAATCTGGTCTTCTAATTAGCGAAAAAAAATTAAACTCCAAGGAAATCTGCAACAACAGTACAATGACCCCCTCATCAGCAACCAATAGCCCTTGCACTCAAATAGAATTTAAACCATCAAGGTGCAATTACAGTACTAAAAATCAAACAATGTAACATCATCCCAAGCAAAACACCAAAGCCGTTAACAATGTAGATATCTCCTTAATCAATTTTGTTCCGGAACATCCCTTAATCGAACTCAACTCCAATCCATCACCTTTAACAGTCGTTCATTAAGCCAAGCGAATTCTCCAAACTTAGTATCTACCATACAAATTCAATTGAGACCAACATCACCATACATACATGGCTAAAAGCATTGTAAGCCAAACCAAATGATAAAAACTACTCATACAAAACTCAAATGCTCCTCAGAAAGTAACTCACTATGGCACGCTTAGGAAAAGAGAGAAACCAACAACACCATGATGTGCATAATTCGACTAGGTGCTTACTGCAAGGAAGTAACCATTTTCAGAGAAGACATGGCTGTTACAGCCCCCGTGTGCCCATCAATGTTGGCAACATTCCTTGATAACGAACTCACGCAATCGCTTCTTTCGCTCTGGCATCTGACTGCATTAAAGTCGCCTCCAAAGATCCAAGATGAAAGAGTGTGTTACAAAGTTAACAGATTAACCTACAAGATTGTCTGCTCTGAAATTTGACGTGGCCCGTAAACATTAACTAAGGTGAAATCGATGCTTCTGGAAGCCAGACCCACAATAGCAGAATAAAACTTTCATTTACACAGCAGTTGTCAACAGATCTTACCCCATAACGTCATGAGACCATCAGAGCGACCCAAAGCATCCACAACCGTAAAATCAAAATCATAGGTTTCTCAACGTAACATCAATAAACTCTTTTAATTGCAAAGTGTAACCATTTCCTCTTTTGTAAATCCCTTATTTGCAAACATCTTAGTTAGCTGGTCCACATTAAAGGTTGGGGGAGGTAGATTTCCAATGATCTCCTAGGCTAGTGATATTCTGCCATCTCTTCTTCCTGCGGGGACATCATAGCCAAGTCCTCCCGCCTGTGCGAAAATTCTGTAAATAAGTGTCACAAATTTTAGTTCCTTAAATAGTAAAAGCATATGTACTTACCATCTTTGTGTTGTCCCTTGCTTCAAATGCAACTATATCAGCAGGAAACTATTCCTTTGCAAACAGCTTCCAATCTAGCCTTTGCATTGTCTGCGACTTCATAGCCTCGTAAGCACGGGTTATTAGCAAATGAGTCTTTCTCTGTTGTGCTGGATGGAGTTGAATCGAGGAATACCGATGCATCACAACCCTATGGTACAGATCAAACTTGTGAATTAATTTAATTTTTTAAAGAAAGACTCCATGGATATAGTGCCCTCTTATGTAAAATTGTTAAGTGACTCATCCCACGCACCCTAACAAAGCAATCATGGAAATGCATTCTCAAGAGAGCAGCAGGCAGTCCTCTATCTTTAACAATTGCTTCCACCACTTCTTCTTTGACAATAAATTCTACTAAGCTACATGTATCTTTGTCAAATCAAACTTGAAGCTGAGAATGAACATCCAATGAGAGTGGTTAGCTAGCGTCTCTGATTAAAATGTGATAATAAGATTCATCCGGGTTTCACCCCTTGTTTAATTAACTGAAAAATGTCGGTTGTTTATTGATAATAGACTGACAGATCACATTGTCTGGACTCAAATAACCGTATTTGATATTTGTGTCGTGTTGAACATATTTGTATGGAATACGACAATCATCCGAGTTTCAGTAACACATGAATAGATGCAGAAAATCGAAACTGAAAACCGTTATTGTATGCAATTTGAGGGTGAGGAAGCTATAAATGGGTAACTGTAATCTATGTTGCACTGGTACGGATTTAGACGAGGGTACGGGTACGGAAAAGCGGACGAGAAACGGTAATTTTTTAAATTATAGGGTACGAGTACGGTTAGAGTAAGGCAAATATAAAATAAATTTTATATTTTAAAAAATATAAAAATAAAAAATCATACAAAAATCATGTGAGTATGTCAACACACATACTTATATAATTATAGTTGATTCATGTGAGGAAAATTATGTCGAAAAGAAACAAGAAAGTGTGAGATAATAAAAGAATAAAAAAATAGGAAGATAAAATACTAGGGATTACCCAAGTTGTACTCAATATATCCCGATGTGGGGACCTATATGGTGCTTGGTACGATATTATATTGAAGTACCCATGCTTCATAGACCGTAATTATATTCACAAAGGGACCCATGTTTATTTTTATTTATTTCCCTGCTTATTCTACTATAGTCCATGAATATGAGTTACGATGAGTTTTGTCTTGTTTTTTTAACATGATGGTATTTTATAATGGCTTAATATACTATTTAATATATGTTTTATAACTTTTTACAAATAAGATATTGTTGACGTAAGAATCAGATTGTGATGGTTTATGACAATTCGCTTCTTTTAAATTGGACGAAGAGTTGCTAATGATAATTATTTTTGAGGATTGATGGGAAGAGAGAAGATGAAAATATTTTGATCTTGGTTCGACCTGTAATGAAAGTTATCACTATAGAAATATAGGATTTTATTTAACATGCTTAACCGAATGAAAAATGATTTTAGCGTCATGAGTAATGAAAGTTACCGCCTGATAAAATCAAGCGAGACTTGAGCTTAGTTGGGAATGGTTGTATCGACACTTGAATGGATACATCTACCGATAGACTATGCCAAGTGAGACATTGGGGCTAGCCTGGGTTGATCTATTTGCTGCATTAGATAATTTTATCTATTAGATGACAACTTGTTGGTTGCTTTTGGATGTATCAAGATCTCCTCTCCCATATATCTGAGTATCCCTTTAGTTCTCATTTACATTCCTGAACCCCATCGAATATTAAAACTATTACTCCATCTGTCACAATAAAATTGTCACTTTTGTGTTTTAAAATTGTCTCGCTTAAATTGTCACTTTGAATAACCACTTTTAGAAGACAAATTTACTTTTTTATCCTTTTTTAGTTTCTCAACAAAAATAAAAGTTAACTTTCGAAGGGCAAAGTTGTTATTTAAATTGTTTTACACCACACAACTTTTTTTTCCTTAAACTTCGTAAAAAATCAATAAGTGACAAAATAAGTGGGACGGAAGGAGTACAACAAACGGCATTTGCTAAACACTACATATTCTTTATGGGATTCGACAACTGAACACACACAGTGTCCACTTTATTACTTGTGTCTACGGTGTATGTTTGCAGTATTTACGTGACGGAATACGAAGACACTTTTAATTGAAATCTTCTATTTCACAATTGCGAGTAGATTTTGATCTAAGTAGTAAAATAACCTAAGGGAAACCGATTATGAACATATAAGATCTAGTTTGAACCATTCACACTGACGTGAGTAGGTTAACTAAGAATTGAGTCTCTTTAATTCTTAAAGTTGTTGAATATATATAAACGCAATAAGGAAAGTAATCATCTGAGCGTCTCTTTGGTTACCAAAAAAACTAAGAAAAGATTAAGATTATCATATGTTGAAGTTAATGATTAAATCATGAATTAAACTTTGTGATTTACATTGATTAGATATATCATCATTATTAAATTCTTTTTATTTCTAATTGCTTTATTTTACTTCAGTCTTTTAATTTAATTCGCATCATACAACTCCCCCTTTATTTATTTTTTTTGTTTATTTTAATAAACTTAATCTAACATCGTTCTCGATGGATTCGACCCTACTTATTGTAATAACAAAAATTTCTGAGTTCAATTTTATTTTTGGAAAACACTATTTTTTAAATTAAAAATGGAATCGCCACCGGTCATTTGGGTTAGGTAGACCGGACACCAAAAGATAACCAGAGAAAAGATAACGTTTGGGAGTTGGTTACGTGCGGAGAAGGATTAGCACCCCACAACGCCCAAAATTGGTACCTAGTCGATTATTTATTATCTTAATGTTGAAAATTGCGAATTCGAATAAAATTTAAAATGTGATTCCTAAATGTATGAGAAATGATAAATATAAGTTCTAGAATATTTAAAGAAACGTTCCTTTATTTAGAATAATCGAGAAGTTCATACTCCTATATGCCCAGAACACGATTTCTCGAGTTTCTAAATAAAAGAAAATTACCTTAAATATTACAACTTAAAATGCTAAAGGATATTCATTATTTAGGACTATCGAGAAAGTCACGGTCATATACGCCTGAGATACAATTTCTCAAACTTTCTAAATAAAAGAGTATTATCTCGGTCTTAAAAAATTTAAATCGTATAAAAATGGGTTAAAATGTGATATGCAAATAAATAAATATATATATGCACATAATATGTACTTAAAATAAAATAGATTTTTACGTTCAAAATTACTATTTAATATATATATTACACTACTAATATATATACTTATTTACATACTAATTTTTTCTTTTACAAAACTATACACAGAGTATATTATAAAGAGCTAAAAAGGGGATATATCAAATGTGTGAGAACTACGTTATACATGATAATGTCATATATCTACTAAATATAGAGTAAGGCAATATTATATGTATATACATAATTTTTAAAGTGGAATAATGCATAGACATAATAGGGTATAACATAAAGTATATATAGATGTATGTAATCACTCATTTTTATGTAGGTTGTAATTATCATAATAGTGTATTAGTTTAATGATTAATATATCATTGCATATGTTCAAGTTATATTGTATGTATGATTAGCGTACGTATAGTGTGTGTGATGTGTGCATGTATATTATAAGCTATGTATATGCATTAGTAATTAGTATGGTGTATGTGGTTCCGTATGTTTGCATGTATATATTAATTGATGTGTGTATTCGTATTAATTATGTATGTGCTACATGAGAGTATCCGAATGTGTGTGCATGTGATATATGTAGTTTGCATGTATGTTTGTATATGTGTGTGTATGATTATTATTATCATCATCATTATTATTATTATTATTATTACTTTTGGGCTAATTTAAAATAAAATCCAATAAGTTTTATTAATAAAAACACATTAATTAACAGTCCAAGTCCATATAATATTACAAAAAACCCAAAAAATATAATATAGTTTACAAGGCCCATTTTGGCCTGACCCAATATCTTAAAAACCCTAAAAACCAAGTCTGATAACCCTTCTTTTCCTTGCAGACGTCACCCTCCCAACCGTTGGATCAAGATTTGATCCAACGGTCCAGATGACACTAAGATGATCCAGCTGGCGCGCGTGTAATTCACCCCGGGGCTGCTCGTCTCCCACTCACGCGTGCAACGCACGCGCGAGACCGTTCGTTTTCCCATGCCACGTGGCACGATCCGGGACCACCACGTCACCTTCCATAATGCATCAGGGCCTTCGATCTTTAGGAAATCCTAACCGTTGGATCAGATCTGATCCAACGACCAGGAACACATCTGGCCGAAGTCACCACCACCATACTTCCTCCACGCTGCCGTACCAACCACCATACTCAGATGCACCAAAAAATGAAAATATAGGGTGCTAGTACCAAATCGAACAAGACATGTATTGTATTTTATATTATGCCAAAAAACTAGAGGAACGATAGAGCATATATGTAATGAAGTCCACTTTGTACAAGGGATGAGATCCAAAAGAAGACATTCAAACACAAAAAAATATCAACACAAGTCCAATGGTATTTTTGCTTTTTCTTCTATTGCATGCATATCTTTCGAATATATCTAAAATATCAAATAAAAATGTTAAAGAGGCTGGTTCTTACCCTCGCCGATTAAGGTTTTCCGCCGCCGGTAACAAGCTGTAAGGCTCTTAAGCCAAACACGGTGAACCGGTGAAGGGGATGGGTTGTTTGGTCCTAGTTTATAAAACGTTTTTAAAAAAAGAGGAAGAAGGAGTTTCGGTTTTATTTTTTAGATCTAGAGAAATACGTCTCTTTCTCCTAAAATCTAAGGCTGGGGCTGCCGGCGCCGGCGAGCTGCGGCCGACGGTGGCTAATGGCGGTCGAAATCTGGGTTTCAAGAGAGCCAGCTTCAATATTAGAGAGGGGAGAGGATTTTGTTTTATGAAACAAAATTTTAAATGGAAAAAATCTAAAATCAGACCTGATAAGATCTATTTATAGACTTTTATTTTTCAAAAATGGGGAAATTACCTCTTAAGGACCACCGTCCTTTTCGTTTTTTCAAAACGGGCTTCCCCTTGGTCCAATTACAATCCCAATCCCCCATTTTTTAAAAAACTCTCAATTTAGTCACTGAATTAAACCAAATTCAGGTTTTAAATGGTAAAATTACCTCCCCAGTCCCACCGCGTTTTTGAAATTTTCACTTCGAGCTCGCCCCTTGGTTCAATTACATGTTTAGTCCTTTTAAGTTTTCGTCTGATTTGTAATTTCATCCCTAAATCATATTTTTATTACCTTTTAATTTCTGTTTCCTATTTTCGTTATTTTTCATTTCAGTCCTCTTTTCGTATCTAAATATTCATGTTTTTTAATCATGTTTTTTATATGTTGATGTGGCCCGTTTTGTGTTTTCATGTGTTTCTTTTATATATTTCGTATTCTCGTGTTTATATATATATATATATGTTTAGTTTATGATGTTATGTGTTTTTATATTTTTGTTCGCTCGTTCGTATCATACATGATCAATTCGTGTTTTTAGTTGGCTCGTATATAACATTTTTTTTTTTGTATTTTAGCATGTATTGTATGTTTTCTTTGCTTTTAGGTTATGCGTTAGTGTGTTTTCTTTTGTCACGTATAATACCGTGTTTCTATTTTATGTATGAAAATTATGTCACGTGTTAAGCATTAAATACATGTTCGCTTTTTTGCTTTGATTTATTAGTATCGTGCCATATTATATGTCATGCATATTTTGCATTGGTATTTCTTTATGTGTTCAAGCATGTTATAATCAGTTAATTATTTTTAGGAAGCATTTTTTGGGTTTATGTTCTTGCTCTGTTTTTTAACATGATATGTTATATTTTTGTTGCTCATGTATTTTATTATTTTTGTTTAATATTGTGACATCCATGTTTTTAGGTTTTCAGTACCATGTTAACGTGAATGTTTATTTTTTTATGGTTTGTCTTGGTTAAGTTTGCATAATGGAATATATAAATTGTCAATGTAGTACCCTTTTATCCGAGCGTAAACGGGGCCAGTATCAGGCGTAGTGATGATGGTTGGGCGTTTACTCTCGGATAACGAAGCTTTTAAAATCTACTCGCACTTGTAACCAAATTTTAAATTAATCGTCACTTTAATCCGGAAAGTCTAATATTAATAAAGCGGTATTTATTAAAGTACCAATTTTGGGCGGTGTGGGGATGCTAATCCTTCCCCATCCGTAACCGACTCCCGAACCCAAAGTTTTCAAAATCTCTGGTTTTTATGGTGTCCGGCCTACCTAAGTGGCCGGTGGCGACTCCATTTTCTTAAATAAAATACGGGTTTCTAAAACCTCGCGAAATATATTTTTTAAACAAATATATTTTTTAGTGAAAATGACATCGCTACAATGTATATTTAATATATGATAATATACAGTATAAATTATAATATACATAGTATAAAATGTACATTCGTATGTAAATACATAAATATAATGCATATAAAGGTAAAACAATATATAATAATAAAATAATAACAACACAATATTGATACTAACATGAGATAGCCATGTGTCTCCCTACAACATGAATCAATCAACAAAGAAATTTCTTGTATATCCATGAGAAACACGTGGGAAGCTATATTTGCTGTCAAAAAGACCCGATTTGGAAACCATTTTCATGAGGAAACATATTAGTAAATCAACATAAAAAGGAACACTATTTGGAGCATGAAATTGAAGCTTTAACCGAGCAAATAACAAGAGAAACTATGGATAAAAACTTCTCCATGGATTCGAGAGGAAAGGGTAAGAAGGTGCTTCTAAAGAACGTAGGCCTTTGCCGTCGGCTAGGTTTCACGGTTTTTGTCGACAACATAAGCAAGAGGATCCATCAAGCGACTTTACGAGAAGCTTTCCAGAAGTATGGGAAGGTAGTAGATGTGTTCATTGCGTATAGAAACTTGAAGAGACGATACAAACCTACCACCTTTGCTTTTGTGAGGTTCAGTAACGAAGAGGGTGCAAGTTCTGCTATGGTCAAGGCTAATGGAAGACTGATGGACGGTTACCAGATTAGGGTTTTCACTGCAAACCAAAGACAAAGAGGAGAAAAGTCGGAGAAAAGTGCGAATGCAAATGTTAACTTGGCTTCCTTACCGTTGAAAGACTCAAGAACCTACCGGGAAGCTCTCATGGGAAGGGTCGATCCGATGAAGCGGGTCTAGCGAAGGGAGAGGAAAACATTAATCAGGTCAATCTAGAGAACGCAACGCTGGTTAGAATTGAGTCCTTTTCCATTGCTAAAAGTGGTGTTGCAAAATTCCTTTCGATTCCTAAGGCTGCAATGGATTGGCGCAGCTGTTGCTTAGTGGGGCAAATAAAACGGATGTATAATATGGAGGTTGCACAGGAAGTGTTGGTTTCCGATGGCTTTAAGGCGGTGGTATGTCCATGGTATGGCCTTTTGGAAGTCATTCGTCTTCCCAGCAAGTTAGACAAGGATAATTGCTGGGCCAAACGGAAGGAGCTTTTGGACCTCTGGTTTGATGAACTCAAACTTCTGGAAGGTTATGAGGGTAAAAGGAAAGTAAAAACATGGGTGAAGCTCTATGACGCTCCTCTCAGGATATGGAGCAAGAACTTTTTTGAAGGTATCGGAAGTAAGTGGAGGGATGTGCTGAAAATTGACGAGGGGACTTGCTTCTCCACCGTTTTGATGAAGCTAAAATCTTGGTCCAAATACAGATGGTGTCTGTCATTCCTGACAGGATATTCTTAGTGGTGAATGGTGTTGTCTATCAGATCAGAATTTCGACGGAGATCTTTGAGAGGTTAGAATTTTTATTGACGGCGAGCTTCCGTTTGAACAGAGGGATGTGAATGGAGTCGTCGGCGACTGCGAGTCTCCGATTGAACAAAGGGATGTAAACGGAGCTGACGCTTCGTTCCCTAACCCTTGCATTAATGGGGGAGTTATTGTATACTCGAGCTTCGAGACAAACTCTTACGTTGGTCGAGTTGATGCTGGGCTCGAAGCAGATATTCAGATGACAAATGGGAATGTCCCAGATTGCCATGTAGCGTCACAGGATATCAATTCTCAAACGTCATCCAGCGGTAAACGACTTTTTGAAGTTCCTGTTGGTTCTGATGATATCTAATCCCTGAATGTGGGCTACAGAGTGGACCTCATCAACTAAACGGGCCCGCAGAAGGAGTAACCATTTCTGAATCCATATCTAACGGATCCAGATTACAAGACGTGCCTGTGGGGAATGCGGAAGATGTCTTCATTGTTGAGAGCAACTCAAGCCCAAGTGCAGTTTGCTTAATCAACCACAAGGACAAAGTGGGTAGGCCGAGTAGTGCATGAAAGCAGATCTACTGGCCTTAGAGCTGGGTTGGATCGGTTTAACTGGTGGATTAGTAGCCCGAAGAGAAAATTGAGTGTAATCACTCAAATTCGTCGAGCGCTCTCTTTTCCGATTTTAAAACTTCTTTTTGATTATTTAATTTAATTTGGAAAATTCCTACCCGGTTTTAAAATTAATATGGAGTTGTCACCGATCATTTTAAAAAGGGTAGACCGAACATCAAAATAAAACCAGACATTAAAAATTTGGGTTTGAGAGTCGGTTACGGATGGGAAAAATTAGCACCCCACACCGCCCAAAATTGATACCTAGCCGATTATTTAATGCCTTGGTATTGGAAATTAGGAATTCGATTAAAATTTAAAATGTGATTCTTAAATGCCGAAAATATTGATAGAACCGCATACCTATGTGCCCGGGACACGGTTTCTCGTTTTCTTGGAAAAATTTAAGGAAATCACATCCCTATATGCCCGGGATATGATTTCTCGAGGTTTTAAAAAACATTAATTTAAAATTCGAAATTAATTTCTTTAAAAATATTTTTTTGATGATGTAAAAATACAACATATAAGATGAGAATAAATTAAAATGTATGAACAAGACACAAATCATAAAATGACTAATGAAATAAAATAGGAAAGTATATAAAATATACATATTGAATATATATATATATATAAATAATAAAATATAAAACTATATATATTATGATGTATATGCATATATTTAAAACTATAAAATATACATATATATATATATATTTACATACATGATAGTATAAAACTATGCTCATAATATTAATTAATATAATATAATATATGGTAATGTGTAAATAATAATACGTATATAATACTATAATATTTTTTAAAAATAATATAATATATCCTAATACACATAATATGATATAAAACATATTTTACATACCAAAAATACATATATAAAAAACTATAATATAAAACAATAATAAATGATAAATATACATATTATAAAATATACAATAATATCAAGTATTTATTACTTATCAAATACATTCATAAGAAAAATACATATAATAATTTATACGAAGCATAATATAATTATAATATAATGTATAATATTCATATATAACAAAATATTTTATAAACATATATTAAATAATATATAGTTATAATACACAATAATATCTAATATTTATATACTATGATAAATACAAATAATATACGTATATATACATATACTATAGTTAATAATCCTAATATAAAGAAAATGACCAAAATGCATAATACATGAAATGAAGGTGATGAAAATAAAAAACAGTAAATTAAAGGGGACAAAATTAAATAACTGTAAAATAGCTAAAATCTGGAAAAGGACCAGATTGAAAAAACATAAAATAAAAAGGGGCAAAAATAAAATAAATACGAAAATAAACTGAAATTAAAACTATAGGGGCAAAAAGTGCAATTGGCCCCTGGACAGAAATTAAAGCGGGAAAGAAAGGGAGGGACCAATTAAGTAATTAAACCATTTTAAAGAACGCGGATCCTCTCCGGGTATTCGGGTCACCGCGCGGGTCAGGCCCCTATACGACGTCATTTTGGAGCTGGGGCAAATATAAGGGTTATTACCCTTTTTTTCTTTTCGAATCAAAATGTTTTAAAAAAATCCTAAAGCTCTCCCTCATCCTCTTTTAACCTAGGCCGACGGCGTGACCAGGGGCCACTACGCTCAGCCGGCCTTCGCATGTCGTTTATCGGCATCACGTCGTCGAGATCATCTGGTATGATTCGAACCTCCTTTGTTTTATATTTTTTTGTTTTTTAAACGAAAAAGCCTCGGTTTTAGATTTAAAAACAACAAATTTTGATTTTCAAAACAAAGAATTGCTATATGATTGTGCTTTGTTTTGTTTTTGATTCGAACAAAATAATTATAAAAGGAACGGAAAATCACATTTTTTATTGATTTTGAAATATATATTTTTATCTTCCCTTTACAATTTTTTTGAATCCGAAAAATCCCCCTATTACATTCTATTCTCTAGGTTATACAACCCAATTTTTACAATAAACAACTAACAACTATGCTTTTTTTTTATTGTTGCAGATCTGAGAGAGGCTAGATTAGGGCATGGTGATGGCCGAATTTTCGGGGATTGTTTGGTGAGGTAGGGTATGGGTTGGCAGAAGGGTTGTTTCTTTTAGGGTTATTTTTATTTTTAGGGTTTGGTAGTTTAAGGTTAATAGATTTTAGGGTTACTGATTTGGGGTTTATTTTGGTTGATTTAGGGTTTCAGACGTGTCACCACCGGTGACGGCGGACGACGGCAGTGGGAATAATGACAGATTGGGCAGCGGTGGCTAGGGTTAAGTCACAAGGGTTAGGATTTTGTTATTAGGGTTTTGAGTTTGGGCTGGGTTTTTGTAAATGGGTTTTCGAGTTTGGTTTCGGGTTTGGGTATAACCCGGTCAAAATGGGTTATTACAGCTGCCCCTCTTTGCTCATTGTTGTGTAACGACAATAGAGCAAAGACTAAAATGACTCGTTTTGTCCGGTCCAGGTGTGTTTCTCCTCTTGATACATGTCTTCTTTCTTTGGTAGATACTATTTTTCTTTGACACAAGTCTTATTTCTTAACTTGATTGATCCACTTTGTCACTCTTGGGGAAGCAAAATCTTCAAAATAGGGGGTTGTCTGTTAGGGAAGCAAAATGAGAGCAACTTGCTACATTATTGATGATGAGCTAATTCCTAAAGAAAATTTGACCCAGCTGCAAAACCGACGAAGAGATATGGTCTACAAAATTCGATCCAGCTGCAACACTGATGAAGAGGCAGAATCGATGGATAAAATTTCTAATGTCTGATCCAGCTACAACTCTGACGAAGAGGCAGGATAAGGAAATTGAAAAATTAATTCTTTTTTTTTGGTTTTTTTTTTGTTTAGCTTCATCTTCTATTGAATGGGTGACCCGCTCCATTAGAAGTTCAAGGATATTGGGTCTATTGTTGTAATTTAATCTTCTGTTAGATGGATGACCTGCTCTATTGGAAGTTCAAAGAGATAGGGTCAGATGTTGTAGTTCATCTTCTATTGGATGGGTGACCTGCTCCATTGGAAGTTCAAGGAGATAGGGTTATATGTGGTAGTTCATCTTCTATTGGACGGGTGACCTGATCCATTGGAAGTTCAAGGAGAAAAGATGTGATGTTGTAGTTTATTATCTATTATATGGGTGACCTGCTCCATTGGAAGTTCAAGGAGAAAGGATTTGGTGTTGTAGTTCATCTTCTACTGGATGGGTGACCTGCTCCATTGAAAGTTCAATGAGATAAGGTCAGCTGTTGTAGTTCATCTTCTCTTGGATGAGTGACCTGCTCCATTGGAAGTTCAAGTAGATAGGGTCAGTCTTTGTAGTTTTTTCTGTTCCACTGCAATTTCATGGTGACATACTTGTGTTGGTACTTATTCCGCTGCCACTCCAGGAAGATGAGACTAACGTATCTTCATTTTATTCGTTTTGAATGTCTAAGGCCTCCTTATGGGTTCTTGCCTTGGAGATGTTTGAAAAAAATCCTTTCAAGGCGCCCGTTTGGGTTTTCACTTTGATTTTTATTTTTCTCTTTCATTTTTTTCTTTTTTTCTCTTTATTCTTTTTATTTTTTGTTCTTTTTTATTTTATTTTATTTTATTTTATTTTATTTTATTTTCTTTTCCCATTTCTTCTTTTTTATTTTTTTTTCATTTTTATTTTTTCCTTTAAACAAAATATTCTTGATTACATTTGAAGTTTGTTCCGCTGTAGCTCTAGGTAAAAAAGCTAGTCTTGGTTCTTATTCCGCTGCCACTCCAGGGAGATAAGATGAATGTGGTGAAGTTTGTTCCACTCTGCTCCAGGGAGATAAACTTTATGTCTTGTCCATTCCGCTGCCTCTTGAGGGAGATTAACTCGTCTTGGTTCTTATTCCGCTGCTACTCTAGGGAGATAAGATAACTGTGATGAAGTTTGTTCTACTGCTGCTCCAGGGAAACAAACTTTATGTTTGGTCCATTCTGCTGCCTCTTCAAGGAGATGAGCTCGTCTTGGTTCTCATTTCGCTGCCACTCCAAGGAGATGAGATAAATATGGTTTCTTCATTTTGAATGTCTTAGGCCTCCTTTTAGGTTCGTGCTTGGGATATTTTGAAAAGATCTCTCTTGTTCCCCTCTCTCTTTTTTAAAGTGCCTTTTTGGGTTTTTACCTTGGTGTTTTCATCTCTTTTTTTCATTTTTTTCATTTTTTTCTTTTTCATTTTTCTCTCTTTTTTTCTTTTTTTGCTCCACTCTTTCATGTCAAGGACACTTGGAACTTGTCAAAAATAATTTGCTCCACTCACTCCTATCAAGGATGCTGGAACTAACTGACAGTAATCTGCTCATTCGCGTCAAGGATGTCTTACCACTTTTGCCATATTCCTTTCTGTCAAGAATACTAAAACTCACCGTCAGTGATTTGCTCATTCGTGTCAAGGATGCCATACCACTTTTGCCCCATTCATTTCTGTCAAGGATGCTAGAACTCATTGAAAATTTCACTTTTTATTTCTAAATGCCTAAGGCTTCTTTTTCCATTCGTGCCTTGGACATTACCAAAAATGTGTTTTCAAGGCGCCCTTTCAGGTTTTCAACTTGATTCTATTTTCTTTTTTTATTTTCTTCTCTCTTCTTTTTCTTTTCTTTTTTTGATTCATTTTTTATTTTTTCTTTCTCTCTCCTTAAGTAAGGATGGAAATAGAAAATTTATTTTGTCCAAAAAACGATATCCTTATGAAAGGATAAAGTTAAAAAAATATCCTTATGAAATGACTAGGTTATGAAACTCGGTTTTTGAAAATATCCTTTTGGAAAGATTGAGTTACGAAACCCAATTTTGAAAATTATCCAGAAGTTTGGAAATTTCCTTGTGGAAGGATTGAGTTATGGAACCCAATTTTGGAAATTATCCAGAAGTTTGGAAAATATCCTTATGGAAGGATTGAAATTTGAAAAGTATCCTTATAGAAGGATAGAGTTTTGAAAATAATCCTAAAGTTTGGAAAAATATCCTTATAGAAGGATTGAGTTTTGAAAATTATCCAGAAGTTTGGAAAGATATCCTTACGGAATGATTGAGTTATAGAACTCAGTTTTGAAAAATATCCTTATGGAAGGGTTGACATTTGAAAATTATCCAAAAGTTTGGAAAAATATCCTTATGGAAGATTTGAGTTATGGAACTCATTTTTGAAAATTATCCAGAAGTTTAGAAAAATATCCTTATGGAAGGATCGAGTTTTGAAAATTATCCAGAAGTTTGGAAAAGTATCCTTATGGAAGGATTGGAATTTGAAAAGTATCCTTATAGAAGATGGAGTTTGCTTTTGAAAATTATTTCATGTACTTATGCAAATGGGATGCATATGTATGCTTTTGCGATGATACAATGATGCAATGTTATGTATGTCATGATGTATGGTCAAGTTTAAAAACTGCAATGATGCATATGTCTCCAAGTATGCTTTCATGATGCATGGACACATTTTGGTAATGCAATGATGCAATGTTATATATGTCATGATGCATAGAGATGCATGGAATATTCATAAGGGTCTTCTTCTTTTGGTTCAGTTCGATCTTTTAATTTCCTCGAGCAAAAGCTTGCCCCTGAAATCTTCTTTGTTTTTTATTTTTCAATTTCTGAGCTGAATGACCTTTACATGCTCGTCTCTTTTCATCTTCTCGAATGAACGAAAACTTCGTCCGATCGAATGTTGCCCCAGATATCATTTTGACTGAATACCTTTGAAGGTTTTCTTTCTTGTTTTGAATAGCCATCGGCCTTAGGTATTTGTGCCTTATATTTCTAAAAAGTAATGCAAGAAATCTTTTTGTTTCAAAGAATATTTTCAAAATAAGAATTTTTTTTCAAGAAGTGGAGGGATTAGGTGCCTCCAGACTGTTTGGAATCAATGGTCGAGTTAGAACTGATGTGGTTCTTTGAAAATATGGACAAAAGTTTTGCAAAGGTATGAACAAATTAAATTTTGAAATTTTCGTGTTGTTTTGTTTTTTTATGAAACATGAGGGAATGCATTGAATAATCACATGCCCTTACAAAAAATTCTCTCTTTTTACCTTCGGGCCTAGGTAAAAGGTCGATTTTATGCATTACTCAAAAAACATTTAGGCTACAAAGATGCCCCAACAAAAAGAATTAAGCCTCTGAAGGTCATTCATTCTTTCTGAACTCTCAATTAGTTTGTCCGAGGGACCCCGTTGTTGAACTTTAGAGTGCCGCCCTCGATTAGGCTCTGCACCTTGTTCCTCAAAGCCGCATAATTCTCTGTAGTGTGGCCCAAGCTTCCTATATGATAGTCGCAGACAGCGTTGACATCGTATCCTTCGGGGTAAGGAGGCTCTTTCGGTTTAAACTAGATTGGGGTTATCAAGCTCTTTTCGACAAGCATCAAGAGTAGCTTTGTATATGTCATTAGAATTGGATAGATGATTTTCTAAGAAGCTTTCGGTCGATGTGAGGATGAGCAGTTTGGCTGGCGTGAGGATCGAGGTAGGCTGGTCGAATAAGATCCCACTATGTAAACTTTTGACTCATCTCTTTCTGGGTTAGATTGGTAATCTTCCCTTCTCTGATAGCCGCTTTAATGAGTTTGCCAGATATTATGAGGTATTTCAAACTTTTGGTTGCATTACCCAACATGTATTCAGAAACGGATCTTTCAGAGTCCTCACAAAGATAGGCGTTATCTCTTTCTCTAGCAGCGGTGGTTGTACTTGTGCAGCAATATCTCTCCACCTTTGCACGTACTGCCAGAAGCTTTCATCGGGCCTCTTTTCCATGCTTTGCAGTGTTAGACGATCTGGATCGATGTCAGTCATATGCTTGTACTGCTCGGTGAAGGCTTTGGCCAGATCTTTCCATAATTGTATTTGGTCTCGATTCAATTGGTTATACCACCTGGCAGTAGACCCATTTAATCTTTCTTGGAAGCAATGGATTAAGAGTTTCCCGTTACCCACATGCCTTGTCATTCTTCGGCAGAACATGGTAAGGTGAGCGAACGAAGAGCTTGTTTCGTTAAACTTTTCAAATTTGAGTATTTTAAACTTTGAATGTATCACCAGATCAGGCACTATACTTAATTTTCTTGCATCTACCTCTTAGGATGCACTTGCCCCTTCTTCAGCTTTGGATTTCTCCTCAATCCACTTGTACAAATCTTTAATTCGCTTGACCACCTTGATCCTTGATTGACCCATCTTGTTGATGATGCTCAGATCAGGGATGACATGCTCATTAGGGTTGTTTTGGGCATTAGTTCCCCCATGTGATGAAGACATAGTTTGAGGACCTCGTTGCTTTACAACTGAAACTGACACTTGCAGATGTGCCTTCTTGTATGTATGTTCCGCCTTTTCTAGTGTACTTGGGTCTATAACCAATCTCTTTCTTCTCTTAGGATCTTCACCGGCCAGCATAGCAGCTATCTGAGTTAGCAGATCCACATGTGATTGTGCGATATAATCGTGAGGTGCTTGTTGTGCCTTCTCGAGCTTCTCATTGATACCACTCTTCATGTCTTCGCATGCTTGCTCTACTCTTTCTAGACGACTCTCAATTACTTTAGTTCATCTTCAAGTGAAAAACTGATGCAGATGTAGCTAACTCGGATGCCTCAGAATGGCTGCGATCGAAATTTACAAAATCAAACCCCTTGGCTAGAAGATGATCATGCATTATGATGAAATATAGATGCAAAGATGCACGTAAATATGATATGTCAATGCAATGCAAAACAAAATAAATGGGTTAGTACCGATAAAATTGGTAATTTTTATAAAAAAACGGTATAAAACCTACCGGTAGACATGCTTTACTTGAGAAAGTAATCCTTCCCGTCATGTTTTTCTACCAGAATATTGTATTTACAAAAAGAAAGATCCTACCCAACATGATATCTACCTGACATAATAAAATATAAATAGATTCCTACCCGACATGATATCTACCCAGCGTGTTTTTACAAAAAGAAAGATCTTACCTGGCATGGTTTCTACTCGATATAATGAAATATAAACAGATTCCTACCCGACATGATATCTACCCTACATGTTTTATTTACAAAAGGAAAGATCTTACCCGGCATGGTATCTACCCGGTATATTTTTCATGAAATAAATCTATAGAGTAGACAAAAGGTTAGAAGCGTTTCTCCTTTGGACTTTTAATGGGTTCCATTTCTAGAGCAAGGCTCATATAGTCCATTACATGAGGTTCGGTTCTAGGGAAGGGTACTCGAATTGTCCTCGCTGTCCCTTACTAAAGGTAGCAAGGCCCATGATCCTCACCCATTATAGGCGTTAAAAGGACCAAGTTTAATTTAGAGGGATACATCCTTTATGCCTATACGAAGGTAACCCACACGAAAGCGTAAGAAATATATCCCGAAAGCGATTCACCAACCTATACGGTGGTAACCCACACGAAGGCGGTATCACACTTCCACTTAAAATAGGACAGAGCTCGAGTAGAAAGCTCATAAAATGCAATGCAAGTTCAGGGTGTGTGAGGAGAAACTCCTAAACCTTTTGACACCCTATGTCTATGTTCGCTTATGCGAAGCAGTAAAAGTAAAACAATTATATTTATAGAAAATAAAATGCATGTCCTATTAACTAAATACAATCATATTTTAAATTAAAATCGAATTTGTCAATTTCCAACGACCAAGACTAAAAGATAATCGACTCGTGGCTTGACTCTCTTATTATTTTAAAAAGTATCCCCAGAAGAGTCGCAAGCTGTAATCACTCAAATCCATCTGATGCTCTCTTTCCTGGTTTTAAAATTTCTTTTCGATTATTTAATTTAGTTTGGAAAACCCCTGCCCGGTTTTGAAATTAAAAATATGGAGTCGCCACTGATCATTTTAAAAAGGGTATACCGGACACCAAAATAAAAAAAAGAGATTAAAAATTTGGGTCCGGGAGTCGGTTATGGGTGGGGAAGGATTAGCACCCCCATACTGCCCAAAATTGGCACCTAGCCAATTATTTAATGTCTTGATATTGTAAATTATGAATTCGATTAAAATTTAAAATGTGATTCTTAAATGCCGAAAATATTGAGAGAACCGCATCCCTATATGCCAGGGATATGGTTTCTCGTTTTCTTAGAAAAATTCGAGGAAATCACATCCCTATACGCTCGGGATATGATTTCTTGAGGTTTTAAAAAATATTAATTTAAAATTCAAAATTAATTTTTTTAAAAATATTTTTTTGATGATGTAAAAAATACAACATATAAGATGCGAATAAATTAAAATGCATGAACAAGACACAAATCATAAAATGACTAATGAAATAAATATAGGCAACTATATAAAATATAAATATTTAATATATATATATATATAAATAATAACATATAAAACTATATATATTATGATGTATATGCATATATTTAAAACTAAAAAATATACATATATATTTACATACATGATAGTATAAAAATATGCTCATAATATAATATAATATAATATAATATATAATATAATATAATATAATATAATATAATATAATATAATATAATATAATATAATATAATATAATATAATATAATATAATATAATATAATATAATATAATATAATATAATATAATATAATATAATATAATATAATATAATATAATATATGGTAATGTACAAATAATAATATGTATATAATACTACAATATTTTTTAAAAATAATATAACATATCCTAGTACACATAATATAATATAAAACATATTTACATACCAAAAATACATATATAAAAAACTATAATATAAAACAATAATAAATGATAAATATACATATTATAAAATATACAATAATATCAAGTATTTATTGCTTATCAAATACATTCATAAGAAAAATACATTTAATAATTTATACGAAGCATAATATAATTATAATATAATGTATAATATTCATATATAACAAAATATTTTATAAACATATATTAAATAATATATAGTTATAATACACAATAATATCTAATATTTATATACTATGATAAATACACATAATATACGTATATATACATGTACTATAGTTAATAATCCTAATATAAAGAAAAGGACCAAATGTATAATACATGAAATGAAGGTGCTGAAAATAAAAAAATAGTAAATTAAAGGGGACAAAATTAAATAACTGTAAAATAGCTAAAATCTGGAAAAGGACTAAATTAAAAAAGCAGAAAATAAAGGGGTAAAAATAAAATAAATACGAAAATAACTGAAATTAAAACTACAGGGACCAAAAGTGTAATTAGCCCCTGGACAGAAATTAATGCGGGAAAGAAGGGGAGGGACCAAGTAAGTAATTAATCCATTTTAAAAGAACGCGGATCCTCCCCGAGTATTCGGATCACCGCACGAGTCTGGCCCCTATACGGTGTCGTTTTGAAGCCGGGGCAAATATAAGGGTTATTACCTTTTTTTCTTTTCGAATCAAAATGTTTTTTTAAAACCATAGCGACCAGGGGCCACTATGCTCGGCCGGCCTCCGCATGCCGTTTATCGGCGTCACGTAGAAGAGATCATCAGGTATGATTCGAATATCTTTTGTTTATATTTTTTGTTTTTTTTTAAACGAAAAAGCCTCGTTTTAGATTAAAAAATGATTTTCAAAACAGAGAATTGCTATATGATTGTATTTTTTTTTTGTTTTTGATTCGAACAAAACAACAATAAAAAGAACGAAAAATCACCTTTTCTTTTATTGATTTCGAAATATATTTTTTTTGTTATTCCCTTTACAATTCTTTTGAATTCGAAAAATCCCCCTATTGCATTATGTTCTCTGGGTTATATAACCCAATTTTTTCAATAAACAACTAATAACTATCCCCTTTTTTATTGTTGCAGATCTGAGGGAGGCTAGATTAGGAAATGGTTGTAACACTCCCTTCTCGACTCTAATCACCAGAGTTAAGTCGGAAATGTCACAAAACAAATACAATGTTGACAATGACCTTTTTTCAAAAATATTATAAAATTTAAAACCGTAAAAAATATTTATACTGACTTAAAACACAAAATCAGAGCTCCTTTACCTTTCAAAAATAACAAAATAGCTATTCAATAAATAATAGACTCTAAACTAAAATAGACAATTTTATTACACTTATACATGCCACTAAAATTAATTAAAACCTCAAGTAGGATGTCATTACTATGGTAGCTTGATGAAATTCTCTAAACTTGATGCAACACCTTGCTTACTCCAATATCTCGAATCACCTACGTGTGCACAATCAAACACACGCTAAGTACGAACTTAGTGAGGCAATAATCAAGATTAAAAACAACTAAATAGGATTATTCAATTTCATGACTTATTAAAACTCAAGCCTGCATATATATAACATGCCATATGCCAATATACTAACCTTTATATTGCATTGGTAATGATTTACTACATGCCAATGCCATCAAACTTTCATACTTTTCCATTTGTCATAATATGTCATATATGCATAAATGCATCATGATCACTAGGTATGTATTACCATCATGTTAATCATATATTAACATAATATAAACTGGATATAAATTTCTTACCAATATACTTGCCATTTATTCCAAAAGCTCATAAGCTTATTCACGTGTTTATCTTTTATTAACCAATAAACCATAGCCTAAATATAAGCCTATGAGGACCCTGGGTACATGAGTCAAATATGCACCGAAGTGCTAATACACATAAGGTCGTGCCCACCATATGCACTAAGTGTCCTTTATATTCACTATAGTGCTAAACCGAGTATGCAGCGTGCTGCTGGGCTCTATGGCATGCCAACTATACCCTATCCCTCAATCACATACTTGGGCATATATTCCATATTTATTTGATCCATGGCAATGTATATCAACATAATTTAACATTGGGCAGTTTATACCCGAAATAACATTCATAATATAACATCATATATAACTAGTGGTCCATGCATTTATATTCAACTTTTGACATATTTAAAATATGTCAATCATATGCTTCATGATGTATAAAACATCAATGTGTCATGATATGTATGCAATTGCACTCACCTTGGCCACTTAACACAATGCCTCACTAAGTCATAGTTCGATCCTTTCTTTCATAGTAACTCGAACCTTCTTTG
This sequence comes from Hibiscus mutabilis, assembly GCA_019671005.1. Lineage (NCBI taxonomy): Eukaryota > Viridiplantae > Streptophyta > Magnoliopsida > Malvales > Malvaceae > Hibiscus > Hibiscus mutabilis. The sequence goes on from CM033749.1 coordinate 29,535,333, forward strand.
ATTCGTACTTGACTTCATTAATCACATGAATAAAATAAAATATTTGTTAGATTCAAATCTAACAATACCTTAAGCACGCTGTCTAATATAATCATTCAAATATAAATTTTTCCAAATATTTTCCTTTCTTCCTTGTACTGTTCAATAACTCATTGTGGTCCTTAGTGACCAATTTGAACTTCCAATAATTCATCCGAGCTTGCTAACTAACATTTAAATACAAAATGTTTCAAATTCCATTTTCTGACAGCTTGCGCTACCTTCAAAGATTTACTTATACATAGCATAATACATGCTGGATCTTAATTTCCTTTACACTGGAGAAACTAGATTTGATAACGGTTCTAACGGTATAAGCCACATAAATTAATAAAATCTACAAAATTTATGAAAATTCCTTACATTCACGTTATAGAGCTGTCCAAGCAAAAACTGCTTTTGTAATTTTTCTGACCTCCATTCGATTAAAAATTCATATATTTTAACTCGGAACTCAAAATCAGTTTCCGTTTATTGGAAACAAAACTAGACTAACAAATCTTTACAATGGTATAAAATTCATCATCTAACCATTTTTGTAGAATTTATGGCGAATTTTAAAACTTACTGCCATAATTCAAATTCCAACATAACTTTCCATGAATAACTTCTAATTTACACCAACTTCTCCTCATTTCTCTACTTATCAATTTAGTCCCATCACTTTACTTCAAATGGCTAGAGTAAATCTTGTATTCATATGTTCTCTTTACATCCTTCATTAAAATAAGCTTAAACCTTTACTCCTCTAGTTTCTCTTAATTTGTCAAAATGGTCACCAAATTTCCAATATAAGGATTCAAGCTTCTCAACTTTTCAAATTAGTCCTCAAATCAACATTACTAACTTAATTCCATCATTTTAACCAAAAATTAGATTTACTCCTTCTACATATCCTCTTTGCCGAATAGACCATTCAAGTTTGACAAATTGTCAAAATGGTCACTAATGTGATTAATCATCGGTTTAGCATTCTAACTTCATTTTTCATGTCTCTAACATCATTAATAATGTAGATACACGTCAAATTAATAAAAAATCATATCTACTCCCTTAATTTTAAAGCTTGCCGAAATGGTCCCTATGTATTTAACTTAGGGTTTTGCTTTCAAACAACAAATCAAGCTTACTAGATCATTACTCCAACATCACAAACTCTAAGTTAGACTTGGATCCATAAACCCTAATCTTTTCTATACAAACCAAAATATGTAGGGTTTAAATTCCAACTCAATAACACAATTCTAACATCATACAAGCATGATTCTAACTTAAAATCAACCATGGATTCATAAAATCATAAAAGCCCCAATTTGTTCATAAACCCCAATTTCTTTCTCATATCAAATATCATCAACCAAGCAAGTATTCTATGAATTATTTACATCAAAAGATAGAGCTCGAAGAGTAGAACAACTTTGTAGTTCAAAAGATTACCTGAAAACCGAGATTCGAGGCTTAAATCGAGCTTGTAAAATTTTCTCTTCTTTTTCTCTTCACCACGATTTTGGAGGGTATTTGGCTGACAATTCCTTCATATTTCATGTATTTAAGACACTTTTATTATGAAAAAAATGAATTTTTAATTCAATAACTTTTACTTTCCAAAAATACCATCCAACTATATCTATATTTCTAATTTGCCATTTTGTAACATTCCAGCTAGACTTAGTTGGATTATAACCAGCCACTATTCATCAATAGAAAAAATCTCAAAATTCCTTCTATGTTCCTTTTGGGCAAAATGACCAAAATGCCCTTTACCGATCAACTTATTCACAAAATTGCCATTCTATGTCATTTCAATCGATTTAAATTTTTCCCGATCTTTTTAACATCCAAATATTCAAAAAATGATATTTTATGACACTTATAAGGTCCATAGAACTATCTCTGAAATTTTAGCTCGATCCGATTATCAGAATATTTTTCCGAACTTTATCGCTTTATAGCCATTAAGACAAACTCCGTACGAAAAATCCGGGTAATACGGAAACATCATTCTTGGGGGGGTAAACTATTCATTTAAGGGGTTAAAATACATAACTTTTAAAAATTACACTTTGATCCCTAAAACTTTTCCAAAGTTTATACTTTAGCTATAAAACTTTTAAAATTTATATTTTTGTCACTAGCAAAAAATTGGGATATTACAATGGTGATGGCCGGATTTTCAGGGATTGTTTGGTGATGTAGGGTATGGGTTGGCAGAATGTTTGTTTCTTTTAGGGTTATCTTTATTTTTTTTAGGTTTGGTAGCTTATGGACTAGTTCACGGTTAATAGATTTTGGATTACTGATTTGGGGTTTATTTTGGTTGATTTGGAGTTTCGGACGTGTCACCACCGATGACGGCGGTAGAAACAGTGACAGTTTGGGCGGCGGCGGCTAAAGTTAGGTCACAAGGGTTAGAGTTTTATTATTAGGGTTTTGAGTTTGGGATGGGTTTTTGTAAATGGGTTTTCGGATTTGGTTTTGAGTTTGGGTATAACCCGGTCAAAATGGGTTATTACACGGCAGGAAAGGAGTTAAAAGAAAAAAAAAAAACAATTCGAGATATATGGGTCATTTTGCTAGTCCAATTTGGGGGAATCAGTCTTTAATTTTGGCCGTGTTTTCTCCTTCCTCAAGAGCATCAGATGGCTTTGAAGAAGCGACAAAGACTTTCAGGATTGGGGAAAAGCTTGGTGTGGTTTTTGGCGCACCAGAGGCAGCGGTTGTGGCTCGTCTCGAAGAGTTGGATAGGGAGTGTGGAGTATAAATGGTGAGGGTTAATCTTAAACTTTTCTTGAGCTTTTTGGTTTTCTTTTTAATTATGAATCCTTCTTTTCTATCATGGAATGTGAGGGGGTTTGGTAGAGCGGAAAAAGTCAGAGCTGTGTCAAAGGTCATTGTTGCGTGCAAAGTAAGGGTTGTTTTCTTACAAGAAATGAGGCTGTCAGTGCTGAAGCCATGGGTTAGCAAGAGGTTATGCGGTTCAAGCTTTGGGGGTTTTGCTTATGCCCCTTCCAATGGTGCATCTGGTGGTCTTATATCAATGTGGAATAATAATTTCTTTTCTGTCGAAAGCAAATTCACTTACGACAGAGTAATTATCTTAACTAGTACCATAAAGCAGTCTGGTTTAAGAGTCGGTTTGTTTAATATCTATGCCCTTAATGAGCTCTCTGGCAGGAAGGAATTTTTCAAGTTCCTTTCTTCTTGCATTCTTTTCTTGCAGACGCCAGTCCTTTTGGGTAGTGATTTCAATTCTATTAAGTCAGCGGATGAGAAGATTGGTGTGGCTTTCAATCGGGCTTCAACGGAAAATTTTTGCGATTTCATTGATGGTAATTCTTTGGTGGACTTGCCTATAACAGGTGTTCATTTTACGTGGTTCAGGGGCGGGGATGAAGTTTCTGCTTCTCTATTGGATAGATTTCTACTTTTTCCAGACTCTACTTTATCCTTCCCAAGTCTTTCGCAATCTTCATTACCGAGTGGGCTTTTCGATCATAATCCTGTTATCTTGAAGGAAGACTCTTCTTTAAATGGCCCAAGACCTTTCAAATGGTTCTCTCTCTGGGCAGACAAACCTATTTTTATGGATATGGTTAATTCTGTGGTGTCTAATTTTAGTAGTAGGAATGCTGGTGCTCTGCTAAGGGAAGTCAAGATTGCATCTAAGAAATGGGTAAGGGAGTTTCGTTCCAGGGATGTTGAGTTTACTTCGTATCTGGAAAACAGAATTGCAAGCCTTGAAAATTGCTTGATTGATGAGGGACACAATCTTGATATTATCTTAGAAATCTATGTACTTAAGACGAGACTGTGGGCAAAGTAAAGGAGAGAGGAGAGGGAATGGATTCAAAAATTCAAGCTCAAATAGTTTAACGAAGGTGATAAAAACACCAAGTTTTTTCATCTTTAAGCCTTGTTAAGAAATATAAGGAACTAGATTGTATCTTTGAAAGTGGGATGATCTTTGATGGAAGACCAGAAGCTAATTGCCAAATCCTTCGAAGAGCATTTTAGAGAAAGTTTCAACAAATCTTCCACCATTCCAGTAATAGATTTTGCTGGCAGTTTCAATCAGTTAAGCCGGGACTCTAGGAAATTCCTTGAAGCTCTTTTCTCGCATGATGAAGTTTGGGCGGCTATTCAGTCCGCCGATGGTAACAGGACACCAGGTCCAGATAGTTTCAACCTTGATTTTTATAAAAAAAAATTGGCCCTCGCTGAAGGATAAAGTCTTATTGTTTTTTGAGGATTTCTACAGTGGCAAATGGCTTGACATCTCTGTGAATCATTCCTTCATCGCCTTGATTCCCAAGAAACACTGTCCACAACAGACGGATGATTATAGACCTATTTCACTGGTCGGTAGCCTCTACAAGATTCTGGCTAGAGTCTTATCCAGAAGGTTGTCAAGATGCATAAAAGAGGTGGTTGGAGACAATCAATTTACCTTTATCCCCGGTAAACAAATTTTAGATTGCTCATTAATTGCCAACTAAATGGTTGACGACTTGAAACAAAATTCGAGGGAGGCAATCTTATTCAAAGCAGACTTCAGAAAGGCATATGATACAGTTGATTGGGAATTTTTTGGATTTTATTTTGCAAAAAATAGGATTCAGTTCGAGGTGGAGAAAATGGATAAACGCTTGCCTCTCAACGGTTTCGATCTCGGTGTTGGTCATTGGTGTCCCGGCATCTTTATTTTCGATAAAGAGGAGATTAAGACAAGGTTGCCTCATATCCCCTTTATTGTTTAATATCATTGGGGAGGCCTTGAGTCTGTTTATCCATAGAGCAGTAGACATGAAGTTCATTAATGGTGTTGTCATAGGGCATTTTGGTTTCACCATATCCCACTTGCAATTCGCAGATGACCTGATTATTTTTGCTGAAGCGAACTTGGAGAATTTGAAGAACATCAAAAGGATTCTAAGGCTATTTGATGTAGCCTCGGGTCTAAAGCTTAACATGAAGAAGACAAATATTTATGCTATAAATGTGGATGCTAAGTGTCTTTGCGAGTGGGCTGATGCGATTAAATGCAGTAAAGGCGTCCTCCACGCCTCGTACCTAGGATTGCCACTGGGACATTCCCGTAATTCCAAGATAATCTGGAAACCATTCATCGATAAATTTATCAGAAACTTTCGAGGGGTGGAAAAGAAAATTCCTATCCTTTGCGGGTAAAATCACATTAGTAAAATCTGTTTTATGTAATTTACCAATATATTTTCTTGCTTTGTTTTAGATGGCCGCTGCGGTAGCAAATGAACTCAATGGTAGGATTGTTAATTTTATCTGGGGAAAAAACTCTGGTTGATCTATTCACTGGATTAAATGGGAGAACTTGTGCAAACCTAAAGCCTATGGTGGCCTCGGCTTCTTTGACCTGAAGACAAAAAAACCGTGCCCTTCTTAATAAATGGGTATGACGTTTCAGTAATGAACCGGATTGTCTTTGGCGCAAAATTGTTGATGCCAAGTACGGGTTTGACTCAAATAATTTGCTGCCCAAGTCAAGTAAGAGTAACAAGGGTTATTGGATATGGAAAATCATCTCTCGTCCTCTTCAAAACCCTGTTGATGTCTTTACTCAGAACATTCACTTCGTTTTAGGTGATGGGAAACAAATTAATTTCTGGGAGGATTTTTGAACTGAATTCCCATCCCTAAAACTGGCTTTTCCTAGAATCTACGGGGTCGTTAAGAAATCTAGAAAAGTTTTAGAATTTGGTCGTAAGGATTGTGGCACTTGGACATGGAACATCAAGTTAAGGAGAAGATTATTTGTGTAGGAGCAAAATTTGTGGGAATCCTTTATGTTCACCTTAAACAAGGGTGCCAAAGATTTGGGAGAAAGGGATCGTGTGAAGATATGTTGCACCGATATGGATATAGATACAGGTACAAAAACGGGTATGGAAAACGGCAAGTTTTAAAATTACGGGGTACGGGTACGTTAAGAGTAGGACAAATATAAAATAAATTTTATATTCTAAAAAAATATAAAGACAAAAAATAATAAATAAAATCATGTGAATATGGCATCACACATGCTTGTATACTTATAGTTGAATCGTATGAACAAAAAAAAGTTTAAAGAAACAAGAAAAAAATAGAATGTATATTTATAGTTGAATCGTATGAACAAGAAAAAGTTTAAAGAAACAAGAAAAAAATAGAAAAAATGTAGGAGAATAGAAGAACATGAAAAAAAGAGAGGTGAAATATCGGAGAGTACCCAAACCGTACCTAATATGTTCTCGGTACGAGAACGTATCAGGTACGTGGTACGACACTAGAATAAAATACCCGTGCTTCATAGGTGTGAAGTCGGGATTCAAGCGGCTGCTATAAACCCAAAATGTTTTATGAAATTGCGTCTACTGCTGGATCGAATCCTATGGTTAAATTTGGCTCCCCCTAAGGTTGAAGCTTTTGTTTGGAGTGCGATTCAAGAACGTATCCCATCTTTCTCTGAATTAGCAAAACGTAGATTCCCTGGGTTGAATGGCCAGCTCTGTACGATGTGTTCTAATTTTCCAGAGTCGGCAAACCATTTGTTTTGCCACTGTGAATTCTCTTGGTATCTATGGCAGAAATGTTGCAATTTGTGGAGTGTTCATTTGGTAATGCCAGAAAATGTTAGAACATTACGATTAATGTTGGACTTCCAACCGTTGAAAAACTCTGTAAAACCGTTATGGAGTCTAGCTTTTTTGGGCTAATGCGGAATATTTGGCTAGCTAGAAACGAGAGCAAATTTTTGAACTGGCTCTCATCAGAGTCGGCTTTTGGGCAAAAAGTAAGTGGCCCTCGTCTTTCTGCTCTTTCTTGGATTTCCTGAGGCAACCGAACCTGGGTTTCGAATGTAGCAGTAAGTAGAAGCATCTTCCTCTTGGGTCGTGGGTGTCTCCCTCCGGGGGTTCTATTAAGTTCAACATTGATGCCTACGTGCAAGGTAGTTACGGTGCAGCGGGGATTGGTGGAATCTTGCGCGATCACAAAGGCTCTACTTCGGCCAAGTTCTCCAAGGCCATCGGCCTTTCCGATCCAACTGGGACAGAACTCAAAGCAATTTTTGAAGCGCTACATTTTATCAAGGACTCTAAATGGAAGGTATGCCCCTCAATACTCTTTGAATCTGACAATTTGCTAACGGTTAAGTACATCACAGGGAATGATGTGGTACCTAATGTTTTTAGAGAAATAGTAGCAAAATGCAAATTTGTTATTTCAAGGCTGCCGTGTAGATTGAACTTTGTTTTTAGGTAACTGTAATCACTCATTTTTATCTGGTCTGTAAATACATATTAGTATAATTATTAGTATATTAGCGTTGCATGTATACATTGTATTATATTATTATGCTATATGTTTATTATGTGCATGAGTGTTATTAATATATGTAAAGTGTGTGTAGTGTGTGCATGTATATTATAAACTATGTATGTATACGTATTAATAAGTAATACGGTGTATGTGTGTGTCACGCATGTATCTACATTTAGTACGAACGTATTGTTTTTACGAATAATGTGTGTAGATGTTATGTTAATTATGTGTATAATTATATATGCATGTATGCTAGTATGTTATATTAATTAATGTTTGCATGTGTGTTGTACGTATATGTGTACATAGGTACATACGTATGTATTATTGTATATGTATTATTATTATTGATGTTGTTATTACTAATATTAATGTTATTATTATTAGGATAATATAAGATGAAATCCAAAAAATATATTAAACCCAAAATGAATAATTACCAGTCCATTACATATTACAGGGCCTGAAAATATTAATATTATTACAAGGCCTAATCAGGCCCAAACCGGCCAGCCCACATCCTAAGAAACCCTAACCCACATCAGATAATAGAGCCCTGACGCCATCCTTTTATCTTGCGCAGCTGCACGAGGGCCGTTGGATCAGATCTGGATCTAACGGCCACGATTTAAGGCGTAAAGACCCCTCATCTACCGCGTGAAGTCCACGCGCGGGCTGTTGGATTCTCCACTCGCGCGTGTAAGACACGTGCAAGACCGACCATCTTCTTCAGGCCACATGGCGCGATCCCGGACCACTACATCATTTCCGAGGCCTCATCTCAGCCATCTGATCATCGAGCGATCCTAACCGTTGGATCAGATCTGATCCAACGGATAAGAACAATTCTGGCAGTAATAATCGCCTCGTCTCCCGATATGCCAGTCTGCGCAGTCGAACGGTCACCTCCACCACGCCACTCCCCATGCCGGCCGTACCAACCACCAAGCATGGCCGGGCACGCCAAAGACACGAAAATGAAAAGGCATCAGAAAAATCAGATCAAAAAGACTATATCTTATGTACTAGTCTAAAAAAACGAAAGGGATATATGTAACTAAAAAAAATGAAAATCAGAGAGTTCAATTGTAATCAGTTACCAAAAATAAAAAAGAAGCACCAAGTTTCAGTGGTAACCTCTATTTCTTTTTCTTACTTCCTTGCATGCATGTACAATAAAAAATAAGAAGTGATAATAAAAGGGAGAGGGATATAGATTCATTACCCTCGTCGTCAACGGGTCTCCCCTCACCAGTGACAAGCCGCCTCAGTTTCCAAAACTGAACATGGTGAACTGAAAAGAGAGGGAGGTCCCTTTTGGTTTCATTTCGGTTAAACAAAAACGTTTTTTTTTCACTTCGTATTTGCTCAGATCTAGGCAAAAGGGGGAGTCTTAGAGTAAATCTAAGTTTAGATTTGGGTTCGGTTTGAAACGAGGTTTGTTTTGGGTGTTTCTTTTGGTTCGTCGGCGCCGGCCGACGGTGGAGGGTCGCCGGTTTCTGGGTTTCATCAAGGGCTTAGTGTTTATTTTGAGAGAAGATGAGAGAGTGGGGAGAAAACATTATCTTAAGGCTAGAAAATGAGGAAAGGAGAGAGGGGAGGCCGGTTAGGGAAATTTATAAGTAAACCTCTAATTAAAATTGGCCTAATTGCATCATAAACCATCCCGCATTTTGGGAATTTTCGAAACGGTCTCGCCCCTTGGGGAAATTACGAACCTAATCCCCCTTATATTTCCAAGTTTTTCAATTCCGTCTTGAAATCTATTTGAAATCCGTTTTCAAATGGTTAAATTACGCCCCAAGATCTTCGCGTTTTTGAACTTTGCATCCCGAGCTTGCCCTTGGTCCAACTACATATTTAGTCCTTTTAGGTTCTATTTGATTTGCAATTTCGTCCCTAAATCGCACTTTATTACCTTTTAATTTCTGTTTCCTATTTTCGTTTCTTTTCATTTCAGTCATTTTCCATGTCTAAATATTCATGTTTATTTATTATGATCGTATATGTTGATATGGCCCTTTTGCATTCTTACGTATTTCTTGTACATATTTTGTATTCTCACATATGTGTTTAGCTTATGATGATTATGTATTTTGTACGCCTGTTTGCTCGTTCATATCATACATGATCGATTAATGTTTTATTTGGCTCGTGTATGACATGTTTTTGTATCTTAACATGTATTGTACGCTCTCTTTGCTCTTAGGTCATGTGTTAGCATGTTTCCTTTGTCATGTATAATACTGTGTTTCTATTTTTCGTATGCAAATTATGCCGTAAGCTATGTGCTAGGTATTAGTTTCTCTATTAGTATGTTGTTCTGATTTGTGAAATTGAAATTATAATATATTTATGTCTTGCATATGTTACACTGTGCTTTATTTTTAATACGCATGTCTTCTTGAAATATGTGTTTTTGTTCCCACATGTTTTTATTCATGCCTCGTTATTATTATGATGTGCTATGTTCGTGTTGTTTATCATGTTTATTTACTTTCGTGTCACCCGTTTTTTATTATTTATTTTGTCCTTTACTATGTCAATGCGAATGTATGTTTCCAAGTTATTTCTCTAAGGTTGCATAATGGAATATAAATTGTCAATGCGGTGCCCTTTTATCCGAGCATAAACGGGGCCAGTATCATGCGTAGTGATAGTGATTGGGCGTCTATTCTCAGATAACGGGGCCTTTAAAATTTACTCGCAATTATAACCGAATTTTAAATTAATCGTCACTTTAATCCAGAAAGTTTAATATTAATAAAGCGGTAATTATTAAAGTACCAATTTTGGGCGGTGTGGGGGTGCTAATCCTTCCCCATCCGTAACCGACTCCCGAACTTAATAGTTTTCAAATCTCTGGTTTTATGGTGTCTGGCCTACCTAAGTGGCCGGTGGCGACTCCAATTTCTAAATAAAACGTGGTTTTTTAAAACCCCCACGGAATAAACATTTTATATCCGAAAAATCACAAACACTTCGAAACATCATTTTTTAGCGAAGAGGGACATCGCTACAGATGGCGACTCCGCTGGGGACCATTTTTTGTTTAAAAAAAAACAAAAAGAGAGTCGAGCTTTTTAAAATAATTACCGCTTTATTAATATTAGAAGTTCCGGATTAAAATGACGATTAAATTAAAATTTGGTTATAAGTGCGCGTTTATTTTAACACATTTAAAATTTGGCATATAAACATGTTTTTAAGTGGGGGAAAACGCTAATGCTTTCGTGGAGATATTGTTCTCCCGTGTAGGCCTAGCAAGTACCTTCAGGGCTCGAGTACCTTATGCTTTCGTAAGGATATCGTTCCTTCTTGCAGGCATAAGCGAATGGGTCCCCCTGAATTGAACCCGGTTGAAAAGAGCCTATAATGGGTGATGATCGGGGGCCTTGCTACCCTTAGTAGGGGACAACAAGGATAATTCGGGTACCTCCTAGCACCAACACTGCATGTAGAGAACGTAGAAACCCACCCTATTAGAGCCATGCAGATAACCTTAGGTGTTTTAGATGGATAAATAGGGTTGTTTTGTCTGTTTACCTTATTTAATTCGTCTTTTTATTTATGTATTTATTAATTCTATCCGGTACTGACTTGTCTTCTTTTGCTCTGTTTTTTTCATGCATTATTACATTTGCATTACATAAAGGTACTGGATCAAGTGGTTTGCCCGATCAAAAAGTCTTTCACCATGGAAAAAAGGTGTCTTAGGAAAGAAGAGCTTAACTTGTCAGTCAGACATTGGTCAGAGGTCAACCAGAAGGCCCAAGGGGACAGTTTACCAAGCGAGCGCGTAATAGCAGGGTACACCTATGTGAGTCTTCAACAGAACAACTTATGGGGTCTTCGAAGTATCTGGGAAGGATGGGACTAGAGATTACAAGACAGGTTCTGTGATAGTTATGGCGACATTGCACAATTGTTATACGTTCGGGTCAACCAGCCCCTACTCCGAGCCATTTTTCAGTTCTGGAATCCTGCCTTTTGCTGCTTCACCTTCAATGGACAGGACATGATGCCCACAGTAGAAGAATATACCGCCTTACTTAATCTGAAAAATGTTCAAGAAGATTGGATTTACGCAAAACCTCTGAGGAATCAGAATTACACTTCAAAGCTCAAAACCTTTACCGGAATGAGTGACGATTGGGTTAATGGCTTGATCTGACTTCGAGGAGACAATACAGTATTTGCATGGGAGAACATTCGAGACATCTTACCTGCACATCCAGATGAGGAGAAAAGGATAGACATGCTTGCCTTGGGAATATATGGGTTGGTGATTTTCCAAGAACTCTTGGAAACATTGATGTAGCCATTCTAGATCTGTTCGAGCATATAAAACGGCGGGCAAATCCAGTACCAGCAATCTTGGCCGAGACCTTTATTTCTTTAAATGCCAGTCGAAAGCATGAAGAATGACGTTTCAGGGGGTGTGCACAGCTGTTACAGGTGTGGGTTCAGAGCCATATGTGGAAGACGCCGACAAGGGTCCTACCAGGGATATCCTTCCAAGGTTTTTCGCCCTTACGGGAGTACTTAGCAAAAGAGTGGCGAGAGAACTTGAAAACAAAAAAATGGTCTAGTTTCTTCAGGAACATTCAAGACGAAGACATAGTATGGAGGGTCCCATGGCTCAGTAGAGTTAATTACTTTTTAAACAGTTGCGGTGATTTCAACTGGCTGATGATGTTAAGACTGCATAGAGGGATTGCTTGTGCTCTGCTTTTGGTGTCTCGACAATTCGGATCACGACAGTTCATTCCCAATACTGCCGGGTTAAGTCGAACTGAATTTCCTTTCAAAGGTGAGTTTAAAGAAAAAGTCCAGACTATCATGAGGGCTTGAGACCATTGTTACCGGATCAGGGTGGAAGGAGACACCGAGATCATGACCACCCCAGACTACGATCTTTGGAGACGTTTGAGGGTTAATGATGTGATTACTGAATCCGATCAAGGACCAGTTGTGTCACTTAAGGAGCTTACAAGGGTGGTACCGTCTGAAACTGATATCTTACGGAATGAACTCGAAGAAATTAAGAGGAAAATGGACACCCAACAGACGCAGCATGCGAGTGAGCTCTATAAAGTAAGCTTAGAGGTCGACGAACGGGATGGGATCATTAGGCAGTTGAAAAAATTAAATGCGGATTTGAGCGAGAAGAACGCTCTTTACCAAAAGGATACCCTCCTACTCCAAGAAAAGATACAGAAGGCCGGCCGAAGTCAGTTCATAGCCGTGGAAAAGGAAAGAATGAACGGTATCCGCTTGGTGGAAGACGAACGAGAAATCAGCAAGAGAGCAATCGAGAAGGAGATAGAAAGCTGCCGGTTGGCTATTGAGGAAGAAAGACAGTCCTTCAAGAAAGCCTTGACCAAGAAAAGGAAAGAACTAGGCAAGAAATTAGCAAAGGAAAACAAGCAGTCAACTACGAGAGAGAAAACGTCACCGCTTGGAAAAGAAGGTCCATGAGTAGCCGAAATAGACTGTTAGAGATGCAAAAGTTGTACGATGACACTATCCAAAGTCTGGATCAGAGCCGAAGTCAGAATGTCGAGTTGGGAGAAAATGTGGCAGAAGTAGAACACTCCTTTCGAACTTACTGTCAGAGGAATGGCTTCACTGAGCTACAAGAAAGAGAGCGCGAAGTAGGCATGTTACGAACCCGAATTAAGTCCCTTGAAGCGACTGTTGAGGATTATAAGGAAAGAATCAGTGTGTTCGAAAAGGCTGCAGCCGGAGGGGACATTTATTGGCAAAGGAGACTGCGTGACGCTGCCTGGATGGTGCAGGATAGGGACCAATATTACACCAACCTGATGGTGGACATACAGCGAGTCGCCAGACATGTGAATGATTTGGCCATTGAAGCTGAAACACTCCGACCTTTCGTAGTCCCAGAAATAGAAGAAGCTCCTAGGTTCATCAAGCTGCTCAGGGCTATTGGAAAATTAGGAGATAGAGCTAGGGCTTATCTGTAGGGCTCTGTATCGTAATTAGTACTCTTTTGTATTAGGGACCTTCATTTTGTAATATGAACTCTATTGTAATTTAGACCCTTTAATTCCCGTAGAAGTAGTTCAAAAGGGTGATTACCAGCGGAATCAGTACCTTTATCTGCATACATTCTTGCATTGCATCATGACATCCACATCATTATACACACATTTATTTTCCTTGCAACCATATTAACGTTATAAATATTATGGCAGTGTGAAAATAGAAGTTAAGCCACAATCATTCATCATCCATATCTTACCCGATTACAAAGCAAGCTCATGGAAGACAGGATAATCAGTCTAGAAAAAGGACAAAGAGAGCTCGAGGCAAGATTTGACGAAGCCCAAAGAAGCCTCAATGACCAGATTGCCCAGTCACAATAAGGTTCAACCGGCCGTGCCAAATCTGCTGACTATAAAGGTATATATTGACCCTGCAGGGATATCGACTAATATACCGGTAGGGGCACCTGAGACTCAACCCCTTAACACTGAAGCACTCTATGAAGAGGAGGTGCCAGACCTGAATTTGGTCGAAAGGATCAGGACATAGGTAGAAAAAATGTGGGAGGAGAGGTTTCTCCTCATGGAGAAAAGATTTAAAACTTTGCAAACTATGGAAGAATCAGGAAATGATGCCAGTGACTTGAGTCTGGTATCCGACCTTGTTCTACCACCAAAATTTAAAATGCTAGAGTTTGAAAAATACGATTCCTTCCGCGCACATAACGATGTACTGCCGGAAGATGGCGGCCTACCTTAAGGATGAGAAGCTACTGATTCACTGTTTCCAAGACAGCCTAACTGGGGCGGCGTTATGATGGTACACCCAGTTGAGCAGGGTAAATGTCAAAAACATGGAAAGATCTTTCAAGAGCATTCATTGAGCAATATAAACACGTAACAGATATGACCCCAGTAGAATTATGTTAGAAAATATGGGGCAGAAGTCCAACGAAAGTCTACGATAGTATGCCCAGAAGTGGAGGGAAGTGGCTGCCCAAATTCAGCCACCCCTCCCGGAACATGAAATTATGCCATTATTCGTTAATACTTTGAAGGGGCACTTTTCGATCGCCTCATTAATAACACAACACGGAGTTTTGCTGATTTGATTAGGACCGGGGAGTCCCTTGAATTGGCAATTAAGAGTGGTAGAATTGATAGCGGGGAAGGATCTCGGAAGTACAACAAGAAGAATGAAGTAAACGCCGCCAGTACTTACACTGCCCTGAAGAATTTTACAGTCTCACAGCCACAAGCACCTGTGGGAAAAGCGCAAAACTCGAATCAAAGAGAGGAGAGAACCTCGAGAAAAGAGAAAGAGAGGTAAACTTTTACTCCACTACCCGTTCCGTATTCGGTGCTTTACTCCCAGTTGTATGAAGCAGACCTGGTCCGTCCGTATTATGTTACTCCTTTCAAACTGCCATTCCCGTCCTAGTATAACCCGAACGTGCATTGCAACTATCACGGCGGTGCCCCTGGTTATCCCACCGAGAACTGCCTTGCTTTCAAAAAACTTGTGCAGAACTTAATTGATTATGGGAACTGAAGTTTGAAGAACCAAGTGTAGCTACTAACCCGTTGCCTAATCATGGGAACAGAGGAGTAAATGTTATTGAGCAATGCTTTACCAGGAAGATTAAGGATGATGTGTCAGAAATCAAATCTCCTTTGCGGTGGGTATTTCAACAATTGTGCATGGCCCATGTGATCGACAAAGGCATGGTAATAAGGCAGAAGGGATGTAAAGTGTATTGCAAATTCCATCAGGACGAAGGGCACTGATAAGTGTTCAAAGTACTATTTTTCTTACCCTTTTTAC
The DNA here is from genome assembly GCA_019671005.1 of Hibiscus mutabilis. Classification (NCBI taxonomy): domain Eukaryota; kingdom Viridiplantae; phylum Streptophyta; class Magnoliopsida; order Malvales; family Malvaceae; genus Hibiscus; species Hibiscus mutabilis. Next base: position 29,550,543 of record CM033749.1, read on the forward strand.
TCATATTATTGTTAGACTTAGGCTCATATTAGTTGCATAATTAGCCATTCATGCATTAATCCATGTTTCCTTCCAACGTTGAGCTTGATTACATAACTTGGTAGTTTTTGTGGGAAAAGATGCTGCTTTGGTGTGTTTTGTGTATATGTGCAGTACTATTTTTCTTACCCTTTTTACACATATTATTGTTAGACTTAGGCTCATATTTGTTGCATAATTAGCCATTCATGCATTAATCCATGTTTCCTTCCAACGTTGAGCTTGATTACATAACTTGGTAGTTTTTGTGGGAAAAGATGCTGCTTTGGTGTGTTTTGTGTATATGTGCAGGATCATTTGCCAAAGCAAGGCTAGAGCTAGTTGCCAGGGCAATACATGAAGGAGATGCTGAGCTAGTTTCCAGGGCAATGCATGAAGGAGACGCCGAGCCAGTTGCCAGGGCAATTGTCGACAAATAACATGGTGATATGGTAGTCGAAATTGATGACTAGACAAGCCCAAGATGACGTGGAGCAAAGCCCAATCCCAAAGGAAATTGATTTCCATGAAGAGATTAAAGAAGAATTAAATTCCAAGAAGATATGAGAAGTTCTAGTAGGAATATAATTATAATAAAGAATTATATTCTTTAAAGATAATTTAATTCCAACTTAACTTCCTCCTCAAAGAAGGACTTTGACCTAGCCCTATAAATTAGAGGGGAATTTCGCCAACTTCAAAGAGAGCAAGAGAAGAGAATTTTCGAAAAGCATCTAGGGCAAGGAGATTTCGACAAGCTTCATTCTTCATCTTTTTCTTTCTTGTTCAATTAGGTTCATGCTAGGGATTATTTATCTTGTGTTTCTTTGGAACCTAGCCATTAACTAAATCTATTTGGCTATGGATATTGTGTTTTGTGGTTGTGAGAAACTATTGGATTTTTTTAGGTAATAAGAGTTTGCACTTTTCTATTCAAGGTTTATTCATTCTTGATTCTTATTCTTGTTTGTGAGTGAATTGGGAGAGGATCTCGTAACTTCATATATTTATCTAATATCGGGAGATTAGATTCAAGAAACGAATGAATATGATCTTTATTCAATCTATTAATGGTGAAGATTAATCCGGCTTAGGAATAAGTTAAGGATTTCAACGGCTAAGAGAAGCGCAAGATTGGTTGTTTTTCACTCTTGATTCACGCAGGGATGTATTATCAAGGCATGCACAAGTAGCTAGAGTTTCGACTTAGGGAAAAGAAGAAACCATTGAAGAACGCTCTGCAGAACCTTGAAGGTTGCTGCCCAGACGCCCAAGTAGTTGCCCAACTAGTCGCCCAGGCAACCATCGATTAGTTGCCAAGGCAACCCCGTTGTGCAAGTTGCCACGACAACCGAGTTGCCCGTGCACTCTTTTACCAAGATGATCCAATCGGCTATCACACCTCAACTCACGATAACCTGGCCTATCTCTCTCATTTGATCTCATTTATTCTTTTACTTTATTGCCTTCTAGTTTAGTTATTAGTTAAACTCCTATAATCTTCTATTTGTATTTTTACTTTTTACAGTGCAAGAGACTAGATTCTTGAAGTGGCACCAATCCCTGTGGAGACGATATCTTTTATACTATAACTTTCAACGTGTATACTTGCACAATTGCGTAGCACTTATTACGCGCAACAAGTTTTTGGCGCCGTTGCCGGGGATTGGCAATAGCGACTTTGTTTTTATTTTCTTGCACTTTCTCTTTACTTTTCTTGTTTAAGATTCAAAGGGCTAACAAACTTTGGTTTTGCATTGGTATATGACCAGGGCAAGACTGATTACACCAGAATATCCCTTTGATCCAGAAATCGAACGAACCTTACAAAGACTTAGACGAAGGATAAGAGTACCAATGGCTAATCAAGACAGCAATATGAATCAAGATGTTCCAGCAGGAGGAGGAGTGATTCTTGCACGAAACAGAACTATTCGAGACTATCTTGAAGAAGATCTTGATGGACTTAATCCAGGAGTTGTCGCACCTGAAATTGAAGCCGACCACTTTGAGTTGAAACCGGTAATGTTTAATATGATCAACACAATTGGTCAATTTGGCGGCTCAGCAACTGAAGATGCACAGCAACATCTTAAATCTTTCCTCGAGATTTGCAACTCGTTCAAAATACACAGAGTCACCCCCGATGTCTTACGATTAAGATTATTCCCCTATTCACTGAGGGATAGGGCGAAAGCATGGTTGAATAGCATTCCTGCCGGATCAATAGCATCTTGGACCGATCTTTGTCGTGATTTACTTGCTCGATTTAGTCCTACAAATTTGACTGTTAAGCTTCGTAACGACATTACTTCTTTTCGGCAGGCAGATGATGAATCCATGTACGAGGCTTGGGAGCGATATAGAGAACTTCTACACAAATGCCCTCTACACGGATTCTCGGTGTGGACTCAAGTAACAATGTTTTACAATGCCGTGAATACACCAACAAGGATGATGCTAGATGCCTCGGCAAATGGCATACTCTTAGATAAATCGCCGGAAGAAGCAATGCAAATTCTAAACAGGCTGGCCAAGAATGATTATCAATTCCCCTCTACGAGAAGAGGAGGAGTTAGACGCCAAGCCACAATATATGAACTAGGATCATCAGATTCAATTTCGGCACAATTGGCCACTTTAACCAAGATGGTCCAAAACATGCAAAAACCAAACAACACACATGAAGTCAAGGTAATGGATTCTTTTTGTGAGTTATGTGGTGATAACCATGATTCTTCTGAATGTATGTAGAATCCGGAATCCAGCTTCTATGTGGGGAATTACAATCGGAACAACAATGTGATGTCCAATACATACAATCCAGCTTGGAAGAAGCACCCAAATTTTTTATGGAGTAATCCCAACAATGCTCTAAACTAGAACAATCAGAATGCACAAGCATCGGTATTCTAGCAGAATATGCCACGACAACAGTTACCGCAGCAACAACCTACAACATCTAGTTCTTTGGAAAATTCTCTAAATGCTTTTATGATGAAAACTGAATCTTATATGGCTGATAATAGTAAATTCATAAAAAGAACTTATGCTTTTATTAACAGGACCGAGATGAGATTGCAAAACCAAGAGGCGGTAATCAAATCATTGGAAAATCAAGTCGGACAGTTTGCTCAAAATTTGAATACTAGACCGCAAGGAGGTTTACCTAGCGATACTGAAGTCGCAAGAGGAACTGGCCATGAGCAATGTAAGGCAATCACCACTAGAAGTGGTCAACAACTTAGAGAGGCTCAAACCAGCTCATCAAACAAAACTCCACAAAAAGATCAAGACGAACCTAGTGGCAAAGCCTCAGATGCTGAACCAGGAATTGCCGCGGCAACCGGCAATAAGCATGCCTCGGCAACCGACGATAAGGATGCTTCGGCAACTTGTGATAAGCATGCCTCGGCAACCCCAATTGATAATACCTCGGAAACTCCAGTTGTCCCAGCAATGCCGTCAATCAGGTTCCAAACCAATGAAAGGATCGAAGATATCCGACTTCCACCACCATTCTCACAAAGGTTGAAGCGACAAAAGCAAGAATATCAATTCAAGAAGTTTCTTGATATCCTAAAGCAAGTTCACATCAACTTTCCATTGGTGGAAGCAATTGAACAAATGCCAAACTATGCCAAGTTTCTTAAAGACATTGTGTCCAAGAGAACAAGGTTAGGAGAGTTTGAAACAGTTGCCGCAACAGAGGGATGCATGGCAATGTTGCACAATCGTATGCCACCTAAGATGAAGGATCCCGGAAGTTTCACAATACCCTGTTCCATTGGAAATCACTATTTCGGGAAAGCATTATGCGACCTTGGGGCTAGCATAAATTTGATGCCTAAATCGGTTTTCCATAAACTAGGAATCGGGAAGGCAAGACCTACAACAGTTATGCTACAGCTAGCCGACAGATCCTATGTGCATCCAGAGGGAAAAATCAAGGACATACTGGTAAAAGTTGATAAATTTATTTTCCCGCTGACTTTATTGTTTTGGATTGTGAAGCAGATGAGCATGCACCTATCATTCTCGGGAGACCATTCCTAGCAACAGGGAGAACCTTGATCGATGTTGAAAAGGGAGAACTCGCAATGAGGGTGAATGACCAGCAAGTTAAACTAAATGTGTTCCAAACACTAAGGTATGCCGGTGATCCAAAAGAATGCCAACTTCTTAATGCCACGACAGAGTTTAACTTCGACGAGGAATTTAGTTGCCTCGGCAACTACATTGCCGAACAAGAGGAACCTGAAGAGTATAAAGAACCGATCAAGGAGGAACAACAAGAAAAGGTAAATTGGCTAGTCAATCGACCAGGAAAATAAGCTGATCAAAATGTTGATGCTACACAAGAAGGCAATAGGGAGGAGGACGCGGATCTAGAGATATGCGATGCATTCCCGGATGAAAAAATTTTAGTTGCCTCAGTAACCCTCGACGCGCATGCCTCGGCAACCCTCGACGCCTCGGAAACCATGGATGCACACGCCTCGGTAACTCTCGACGCTGCAGCAGCCTTTGACGCGCACGCCTCAGCAATTTTGGGAGCAGTCGCCACTACAGCGCATGCCTCGGCAATACCCTGGTATGCAGATTTAGTTAATTTCCTTGTTTGTGGTATTTTACCTTATGACATTACTCACCAAGGGAAGAAGCGGTTCCGCCATGATGCGAAGCATTACTTTTGGGATGAGCCTCTTTTGTTTAAACAATGTGTAGATCAGGTTATACGCCGATGTGTCCCTGAAGAAGAGCAACAAAATGTACTATGGCAATGCCATTCTTCACTCTATGGAGGACATTTTGGAGGAACTCGTACCACGGCCAAAGTTTTGCAATCTGGTTTGTATTGGCCAACATTGTACAAAGATGCCCAAGACTTTTACAAGCAATGTGATCGTTGCCAAAGGGCGGGCAATATCTCTAGACGACATGAGATGCCACTCCAGAACATCATCGAGGTGGAATTGTTCGATGTATGGGGGATCGATTTTATGGGACCTTTCCCATCTTCATTCGGTAACCTCTACATTTTACTTGCCGTCGACTATGTGTCTAAATGGGTCGAGGCAGCTGCAGTTCCCAACAACGATTCCAAGACTGTGCAACGATTCTTGTAGAAAAACATATTTACACGGTTTGGGATGCCGAGAGCAATTATCAGTGACGAAGGCAAGCATTTTGACAACTGGCTAATTGCCAAGATGTTGCAACGCTTCGGCATATCACACAAGATCGCCACGGCATATCACCCACAAACCAACGGGCAATCAGAAATTTTCAACCGGGAATTGAAGGGTATACTCGAGAAAGTTGTAAATCCCTCTAGGAAGGATTGGTCATTAAGACTAGATGATGCGCTTTGGGCATATCGTACTGCATTCAAAACACCCTTAGGTATGTCCCCCTTCCGAGTTATTTATGGCAAAACATGCCATCTACCGGTGGAAATCGAACACAAGGCATACTGGGCAATCAAGACCGTGAATATGGATTGGGAAAGTGCAGGACAAAAGCGTTTGTTGGACCTTAATAAGATAGAATAATTCCGTGCACTCGCCTATAACAATGCACGAATCTACAAGGAGAAAACAAAGCGATGGCATGACAAGAAACTATTGCCGCGACAATTCACGCCAGGGCAACTAGTTCTCTTATTCAATTCTCGGCTAAAACTTTTCCCGGGAAAGCTGAAATCAAGATGGTCGGGACCATTCGAAGTTGTCAAACCATTCTCCCATGGTGCCGTGATAATCAAGTCCATCACTGACGAACGTGAATTCAAAGTTAATGGACAAAGATTGAAGCACTACAATGGTGCCCATGTGGAACGTAACAAAGAAGTGGTCACCTTAGGAGATACATGAGCATGCTCTCCTTTCGATATTTTATTTTTATTTTATTTTTCTTTTTATTTTTAATTTTGTCGAACTATTTAATTTTTATTTTTTATTTTTTATTACTTTCGATTATTTTCTCTTGTAGGATAGATTTTTTTTTATCTTTTTAAGTTTAAGAATCCCTTTACACATCTTTATTTATTTTCTTTTATTAGTTTACCTTTAATTTTAATCCTTATTTGATTTGTCTTTGAATTGTAGGAAAAAAGTTCAAGATATAGAGGAATTTTGATCCAAGAAGGAAAACATCTTTAACAAGGAAATTAATGGGCTGAATCTAAGGCTTATATAAAGCCTCCAACTTACCCTAATTAAACCCCCTTGCCGTCACCCTTCCCCTAAACCAAAACCCTTTTTTTTCATTTTCCCCTAATCCCACCCACCATATTTACTACCTATCTTTTCTATATAACCCATCACCCTTAACTTCCAAGAAACCTATTCCTACTTTTCATCTTGCAACTCTTTAGTTTCTTTTATTTTATTTTCTTTGTTTTTACAAAACTCACAACCAAGATCATCCATGGCATCCAAAATAAATTTTTAGTTCATCCAAGTTCCTCCAAAGAACCAAGATACAAGAAGTTTGCTACACCGATGGTTCAAGAAAGATTTCACTCCAAGTTCGAAAGCCGGAAGATTTACGAAGAACAAGGCTTTGAATACTCCAACTCTCATCAAGATTTCGACCTTGAACCATTCATCTTCGAGAGGATTGCACATCAAAAGTGGCAAATCTTTTGCCATCAATCAAAACCAGGTAACATCTCATGGGTAAGAGAATTCTATGTTCACTCACCTAACCCGGATAATCCTTATATTTTTGTTCGTGACAAGGCCATACTCATAAGCCCCGAAAACGTCAACACCTTTTACGGGCTTTACATTGAGAAGGACGAGCATCAAGCATTCGTTGATCAAATCACGCCCAAGCAACTCGACAAGGTGCTTCAAGAACTCACTCAACCGGGAACTCATTGGAACGACGATAAATACAAGGGCACGGTAAATCGCCTTCGGCTTAAACCCGGGGCAAAACTATAGAATAAGTTTGTTAAAACTTCTTTAATGCCCACCACACACAATACTACCGTTGATATACCACGTCTTTTGCTCATACATTCTATTTTGCATAATCGCATCATTAACATTGGAAAAATTATTTGTGATGAGATTTTTGTATGTAGCTCAAAAGATAAGGGTTCTCTTTTCTTCCCTTGCTTAATTTCTAATCTTTGCAAGGAGATGCATGTCCCAAGTGAGTCCACCGATGAAAAGGCCCTACCAAAGTCCGGTTGGAATTAAGCACAAATCCAAAAGCTAATGGGAGAGACACCAGGAAATCTTCAAGGCCTCCAATTGCCGTGGTAATTCCTGCCGCCCCGGCAATCCCTAATGCCCAAGCACCTAACGCCCGGGCAACTCGGCCATCATACCCGGACACTTTGAAGCACTCTTGCAACCATTGGTGAGCCACCTAAGGCGAATTGAAGACCGTCAACTAATGTTCATGCGGTACATGAAGGAGCACAACAATGCCATCACCCAAGTCATCCTAGAAAAGTACCCGGACAATCGCGTGCCGTTCCTAATCTTTCCTGCCGAGATCCTTGCCTCGACACCCAATGAAGCAGTCACCACGGTAACCGCAACAGATGATGCCGCGACAACCTACATCGTGCCTGCACAAGCTGATGCCACGACAACTAAACCTAAAGATGCCACGACAACCAGAGCTAAAGACGTCCCGACAATCACTGCAAAAGCCAAAGGTAAAGCACCTATGCCCGAATTAACTCCTACGGAATCATTTTATGATTTTTCAGATTCGGACGAGTCCTCCATTGCACCAACAAAGACCGTACCAATTGAATCCTCCAAGCGAAAAGCCAATGACATTGATGAAGAGGACGATGAGGACAACTCCGTACGAGGATCGGTTCCACCACCGGCAACAAGGAAACAACCATCGCGTTCAAGCAAGAGAATCAAGACACCGACCAAAAGGAAACTAATCATCCACGATGAAGAACTCTCAGAGAAAGTCCTCGTTTGCATTTTATTTTTCGTTAATTTTATTTAATACATGCATTGCGGACAATGCCTCACTCGAGTTTGGGGGGGCGATTGTTATTAGTAGTTACCATGTTTAGTTACATTCATCTTAAGTATTACATTTAGGATACATAAATTTCTTGCCATGCCTTTAGTTGGAACAAGAATTGCTTAGATTTGGTGAATATCCGATGATGACTTTGCCAATGCACTTAATTGATAGAATTTTTATTCTAGGATAACCATGGAAAAACTTAGAATTTTACTATGATACTAAATTTGATGAAACATTGTTGTGGTTTAATTGATTTAAGGAATTCTAGTAAACTTAGGTTGATAATTAAACAAATTGGGGGATTAGAATAAAAATTGGATGAATGCTAGAGGTGCCCGAAATTGGCTCTAGCATGTGCTAAAAAATTGATCGCTAGAGGTTCCCGAAATTGGCTCTAGCATGTGTTAAAAAATTGATCGCTAGAGGTGCCCGAAACCAGCTATAGTCGAATAAATTAACTTAAGAAAACTAAAAACAAAACACTAGAGGTGCCCAAAACTGGCTCTAGTTAAAACATGTTAAAAAGAACCCAATGAAGTAATTTGAAAACCTCTTGTTTGCATAGAATCCGAAAAATCAACTTGCACACAACTCCGCACACACTCACAAGCATTATAGTTTGATTCCGAGTAACTCCTAAGTTTTCTGAAAAATGAAAAGCCAATCATACTTTGTGCCCCGGTTCTGAGAATTGAAATCAAGTTCAAAGCTAAGTCTGTGAAAATTGAAGTCTTGGCAGGTAATTATTAGTTTGCATTGCTTGAGGACAAGCAATAGTTCGAGTTTGGGGGTGTGATAAGTGTTCAAAAGCACTATTTTTCTTACCCTTTTTACTCATATTATTGTTAGACTTAGGCTCATATTAGTTGCATAATTAGCCATTCATGCATTAATCCATGTTTCCTTCCAACGTTGAGCTTGATTACATAACTTGGTAGTTTTTGTGGGAAAAGATGTTGCTTTGGTGTGTTTTGTGTATATGTGCAGTACTATTTTTCTCACCCTTTTTACTCATATTATTGTTAGACTTAGGCTCATATTAGTTGCATAATTAGCCATTCATGCATTAATCCATGCTTTCTTCCAACATTGAGCTTGATTACATAACTTGGTAGTTTTTGTGGGAAAAGATGCTGCTTTGGTGTGTTTTGTGTATATGTGCAGGATCATTTGCCAAAGCAAGGCTAGAGCTAGTTGCCAGGGCAATACATGAAGGAGATGCCGAGCTAGTTGCCAGGGTAATGCATGAAGGAGACGCTGAGCCAGTTGCCAGGGCAATTGTCGACAAAGAACAAGGTGATATGGTAGTCGAAATTGATGACTAGACAAGCCCAAGATGACGTGGAGCAAAGCCCAATCCCAAAGGAATTTGATTTCCATGAAGAGATTAAAGAAGAATTAAATTCCAAGAAGATAGGAGAAGTTCTAGTAGGAATATAATTATAATAAAGAATTATATTCTTTAAAGATAATTTAATTCCAACTTAACTTCCTCCTCAAAGAAAGACTTTGACCTAGCCCTATAAATTAGAGGGAAATTTCGCCAACTTCAAAGAGAGCAAGAGGAGAGAATTTTTGACAAGCATCTAGGGCAAGGAGATTTCGACAAGCTTCATTCTTCATCTTTTTCTTTCTAGTTCAATTAGGTTCATGCTAGGGATTATTTATCTTGTGTTTCTTTGGAACCTAGCCATGAACTAAATCTATTTGGCTATGGTTATTGTGTTTTGTGGTTGTGAGAAACTATTGGATTTTTTTAGGTAATAAGAGTTTGCTCTTTTCTATTCAAGGTTTATTCATTCTTGGTTCTTATTCTTGTTTGCGAGCGAATTGGGAGAGGATCTCGTAACTTCATATATTTATCTAATATCGGGAGAGTTAGATTCAAGAAATGAATGAATATGATCTTTATTCAATCTATTGATGGTGAAGATTAATCCGGCTTAGGAATAAGTTAAGGATTTCAACGGCTAAGAGGAGCACAAGATTGGTTGTTGTTCACCCTTGATTCACGCAGGGATGTATTATCAAGGCATGCACAAGTAGCTAGAGTTTCGATTTAGAGATAAGAAGAAACCATTGAAGAACGCTCTGCCGAACCTTGAAGGTTGCTGCCCAGACGCCCAAGTAGTTGCCCAACTAGTCGCCTAGGCAACCATCGATTAGTTGCTAAGGCAACCCTGTTGTGCAAGTTGCCACGGCAACTGAGTTGCCCGTGCACTCTTTTACCAAGACAATCCAATCGGCTATTACACCTCAACTCACGATAACCTGGCCTATCTCTCTCATTTGATCTCATTTATTTTTTTACTTTATTGCCTTCTAGTTTAGCTATTAGTTAAACTCCTATAATCTTCTATTTGTGTTTTTACTTTTTACAGTGCAATAGACTAGATTCTTGAAGTGGCACCAATCCCTGTAGAGACGATATCTTTTATACTATAACTTGCAACGTGTATACTTGCACAATTGCGTAGCACTTATTATGCGCAACAGGCACGACATCCAAAAGTGCGACGAGTTTAAGAGATTGGTACAACAATTGATGAATGAAAATCAAATAGAATTCTTCGAAGAGCCCACGGGAAAGAAAGGGTCGGACGTACATATGACGGATAACCCCAACGCTAAATACGGAAGAGATAGACCTTTTATCATCTCCTCCAAGTCGGGGAGTGTAGGTGCCTCCCAAGGAGAAACCACTAAGATAAATCCCAAGATCATCATCTCAGCACCATCCCCGTTCCCATTCAAGGATATGCGGCAAACTCCCTGGAACTATGTTGTAAATGTGACCACGCTAGAAAAGCCAGAATCTGGTGAGGTAAAAGAGCTTACACTGAAAGACGAGCAAAGCAAGAGTGATGTGAATGTCGGTGAGGTGGGCCATTTCAAGAGGAGCGGCAGATGTTACTCCTCTGAGATCTTGAGGGCTGCTGAAACGGTCAAAGATAAAGGAAAGGATACATCGGTTACCCCCGCTCAGATATTCGGTGAAGAACCTCTTCCAAAGATAAATGAGCCGATAACCGAGGCTCAGGCCAAAAAATTTCTAAAGTTCCTGAGACATAGTGAGTACAACGTAGTGGAACAACTATGAAAGTCGGTTAGGATCACGGTGCTGGAGTTACACTTGAGTTCAGAAAGACACCGTGAGGCACTATTAAAAGTACTAAACCAGACTTTTGTGCCCCAGGACATTTCTGTGGCAAAACTGGACATGATAGTGGGGCATATCACTGCCTATAACCATATAACATTCAGTGACGACAAGATCCCCGAGGGCGGAATGGGGTCCACCAAAGCTCTTAACATCACAACCCACTGCAAAGGGTATGTGGTACCGGGGTACTGATTGACAACGGGTCAGCACTGAACGTGCTGCCTATGGTGACCTTGCAGAAACTACCAATAGATGGTTCTCACCTAAAGCCCTGCCATAACTCCGTGAGAGCCTTTGACGGCACACAAAGAGGAACAATGGGAAAAATTGAGGTGCCTCTATTGATCGGGCCGACTGAGTACGTGATTGATTTTGTGGTAATAGACATAAAGCCATCTTACAGCTGCTTATTGGGAATGCCATGGATCCACTCCGCAGGAGTTGTCCCCTCATCATTACATCAGAAATTAAAATTCATAATCGAAGGCAAATTGGTCACAGTAGAGGCCGAGCAGGAAATTATTGCTTCAGTGACATCAGATGCCCCCTACATTCAAAATGACGAGGATGTTGCAGAATGCTCTTTTCGCGCATTAGAGCTAGTGAATGCCACCTTCGTCACGGAAGGAAGTCGGATTCCCTATCCCAGGTTATCTAATTGTACCAAGATGACCGTTGCTGAAACTTTGGGCCGAGGAGCCAAAGCAGGAAGAGGGCTAGGGAAAAGTTTGCAAGGGAGCCTACGAGCCAAAAGTATGATAACCAAGAAAGACCGTTTTGGGTTGGGTTACAAACCAAGTGTCCAACAAAGAAAAGAAGAACAAAGAAAAGCCAGATTTAAGGGAGAAGACATTCCATGGAGACCAATGTCATTCCCTAGTTTGAAAACCACTTTTGTCTCTGGATGATTCTACCAACCAGGAGAAGAGGTTGAAGAGGCAATTAAGGAAAATGACATACTCAACAAGGAGGAAATGTTTAATGAATCACTTGAAGGGATGTCCATCAACATGATAGCTAGAAAGGGCCAAGTCAGCAAAATGTTGACCAACATCTGCCCCTGCCATCCCGGGGAAACTTTTGATAACTGGAGCCACATTGATCTACCTGTGGTTTTTAGGACTAGATCAGAGTAATGCTCTGAATCAACTTTTTGTTTTTGCCGATAAACAATGGGGATCTCTTGTATAGGGCACCTTTGTTAACTTTTTGTTGAAATGAAAATATCTTCCCCGTTTTCTTAAATGACAAACATTTCATTTATTTCATTCATTCTTCATGTTCATTCATTTCATATAAAGCCATTCTCTTCCCAATACAATTCATTCTCATTTAATGCAGGTCTCTCATGATTGACTGTATGAATGATATCGGATCTAATTCTGGAGTGAATTTTGAATGCCCCGAGATCTCAGAGGAAATTGAGGAAGAAGATGATGAGATAGAATGTGAGGTCCCTGTAGAGTTGAGGAGAATGGTGGCCAACGAAGAAAGACAAATCATGCCCCACCAAGAAGAAACAGAAGTTGTAAACTTAGGGACTGAAGAAGAGAGAAAAGAAGTAAAAAAAAGGGACGACGTTTTCCTCGAAAACCAGGCATGAACTGATAACCCTACTCCAGGAATTTAAGGATGTTTTCGCTTGGACTTATCAAGATATGCCAGGTCTGAATACTGACATAGTGGTGCACAAACTGCCATCAAAGCCGGAGTGCAAACCAATACAACAAAAACTCCAGAGAATGAGACCAGACATGTTGTTAAAGATCAGAGAAGAGGTAAAAAACCAGTTTGATGTTGGCTTCTTGGAGGTAGCCAAATACCCCGAATGGGTTGCAAACATCGTACCAGTACCGAAAAAGGACGGAAAGGTCCGTATATATGTAGATTATAGGGATCTAAACTGAGCCAGCCCTAAAGACAACTTCCCCCTGCCACATATTGACACGCTGGTTGACAACATTGCGGGACACTCATGGTTTTTATTCATGGATGGCTTTTCAGGGTACAACCAGATAAAGATGGACTCTAACGACATGGAGAAAACTACATTCATAACCATATGGGGCACTTTTTGTTACCGGGTGATGCCTTTCGGGCTCAAGAACGCATGGGCAACTTACCAGAGAGCAATGGTGACTCTTTTCCATGACATGATGCACAAAGAAATAGAAGTATACGTGGATGACATGATCGCCAAATCCCGAACAGAAGAGGAACACCTACAGAACTTAAGAAAACTATTCCAAAGACTACAGAAATACCAGCTGAGGCTTAACCCTGCCAAATGCACCTTCGCCGTTACTTCTAGAAAACTCCTAGGGTTTGTGGTAAGCAGAAGAGGGATTGAGATCGATCCAGATAAAGTGAAAGCCATCCAGGATCTCTCACCACCCCACAATCAGAAGGAAGTTCGTGGTTTCCTGGGGAGGTTGAATTATATCTCTCGCTTCATTTCCCAATTAACTGATCGGTGTGACCCAGTCTTCAGACTTCTTAGAAAGAATAATCCGGTGTGTGGGATGAGGAATGTCAAGGAGCCCTAGAAAAGATCAAAAGGTACCTGACAAATGCTCCGATTTTAGTCGCGCCAGTGCTAGACAGGCCTTTAATCCTCTACCTGACAGTCTTTGAATATTCAATGGGGTGTGTATTGGGGCAACACGATGAGTCAGAGAAAATGGAGCAAGCCATCTATTACCTAAGCAGAAAGTTCAATGATTGCGAAACACGGTACCCGCCAGTTCAGAAGCTGTGTTGTGCTTTAGTTTGGGCTACCAAGCGGCTTAGGCAGTATATGTTGTACCATACTACATGGTTAATATCTAAGCTAGACCCCTTGAAGTTCCTAATGGAAGCACCAACACTAACGGGAAGGATGGCCCGCTGGCAGATGCTCCTATCCGAATTCGACATTGTATATGTAAGCCAGAAAGCTGTAAAGGGAAGCGCCGTAGCGGATTTCCTAGCTAGTCGCACTTCTGACGATTATGAGGCGTTGAACTTTTAATTTCTCGGATGAAGTCTTGATGTGCATTACAACCGATGAAGAGGTTTCAGATGATAACTCATGGAATCTTTACTTTGATGTGGCCTTTAACGCCCTCAGACACGGGATAGGGGCCGTGCTAATTTCCCCTGAGAATGTCTATTATCCCTTCACCAGCAGACTAGAATTCTTCTGCACCAACAATGTAGCTGAATACGAAGCCTGCGTCATGGGACTAAACTCAACTATTGAAAGAAAGATTAAGGAACTTCGAGTATTCGGAGATTCATCCTTAGTGATTTACCAGTTGCATGGGGAATGGGAAACTAGGGACCCAAAGTTGGTCAAATATTATGAATTAATTCAAGAGCTCGCCAAGGAATTCGAAAAGGTCAGCTTCAATTACCTTCACAGAGAAGAAAATCAGATGGCAGACGCCTTGGCAACCTTGGCCTCCATGTTCAAAACGAACACAAGGGCAGAAATGAAGCCCATTAAGATGCAGAGTTTTGGAAGGCCTGCTCATTGTTGTAATGTGCAGGAAGAGATTGATGGCAACCCATGGTACTATGATATCTTACAATATGTCAAGCTTCAAAAGTATCCTGAAGGGGCAAATGACAATGACAGAAAAACACTCAGAAAAATGGCAACATGATATGTCCTAGATGGGGAGATCCTATATAAAAGAGGCCATGATCAGACATTGTTGAGATGTGTGGATGCCCGGGAGGCGAAGGAAATTTTAGCCGAGGTACACGACAACCTATGTGGGACGCACGCCAACGGGCTGTCTATAGCCCAGAAAATTATGAGATATGGCTATTTCTAGTAGACCATGGAGGGAGATTGTATCGATTACGCCAGGAAATGCTATCTAGTAGACCATGGAGGGAGATTGTATCGATTACGCCAGGAAATGCTACAAATGCCAAATTTATGCTGACAAGATTCATGCTCCCCCATCACCTTTACACACCATGAATTCTCCGTGGCCTTTTGCAGCGTGGGGCATGGACGTCATCGGGCAGATTCACCCGAAGGCTTCCAATGGACACCGTTTTATTTTGGTCGCTATAGACTATTTCACTAAATGGGTGGAGGCAGCGTCTTACGCCAACATCACAAGGACTACAGTATGTAAATTCCTAAAGAAGGAGATCATTTGTCGGTACGGTTTGCCAGAAAAGGTCATCACCGACAATGCTTCCATCTGAATAACAAAATGATGACAAACGTGTGCAACCAATTCAAGATAACACACCATAATTCCACAGTCTATCATCCTAAAATGAATGGGGCGGTGGAAGCAGCAAACAAGAACATAAAGAAGATCATAGCGAAGATGACGGATACCTACAGGGATTGGCACGAAAAGCTGCCATTTGCCCTTTTCGCCTTAGGACGTCCATTCACACATCGACAGGGGCAACACCCTGCTCCTTGGTGTATGGTACCGAAGCAGTACTCCCCATTGAGGTAGAGATTCCGTCGCTCCGGGTCTTAAATGAAGTAAAATTGGAAGAATCCGAATGGGTGCAAGCCAGACTCGACCAGCTAAATCTCATTGAAGAAAAGAGACTAAAGGCCATTTGCCATGGTTAAATGTACCAAAAACGAATGATGCGGGCATACAACAAAAAGGTGCGCCCAATAGAATTCAGAGAGGGGGATCTGGTGCTCAAGAAAATCCTTCCGATTCAGAAAGATTCTCGAGGAAAGTGGATGCCCAACTGGGAAGGGCCATACGTGGTAAAAAAAGCCTTCTCAGGAGGAGCCTTAATCTTAACTGAAATGGATGGAGACAAGCTGAAAAACCCTGTAAATTCTGATGTTGTTAAGAAATACTACGTTTAAAAGAGGAAAAAAGAAAAAAAACACAAAAGAAAAAAACAAAACAAAACAAAAAAGGAAAAAAAAAAGGAAAAACGAAGAAAAAAAAAGAAGAAGAACAAAAAATGGAGAGCTCGGGGCGAAAACCCGAAACAGGGCGTCTTGAAGCAAAGGAAAGACCCGAGTCAAAAACCCGTAAAGGGCGGCTCGGATAAATTGAGAGGTTGGATATCCGGAGAGAAGGGTCGTCCCCACGAACCCTGTGAAGAGGGAGCTTCAGGCAAAGATTCTACGCCGGTTGACGGGATCATGTATCATTCATACTAAAGATAATGAGGGATCTTGTATTTCATGTTTGGCTTTTCCTTTTTCTCATGTGTGTCATGACTCTCTCAAAGTTGTCCCAAACCCTTAATCGTAATAAAATCATATTTTTGAGCATTCATTCCTTGCCTTCTTGTTAATATCATGCAAATAAGCTAACATAGGCTTATGATAAACAAGAGATTTTTAAGCATTATTGTGATCTAATCTTAAAGATGTAGGTGATTAGAAAACGATGTTAACTTTGCCCTCTAGCTGCCTACATAACGTCTGTTGACAAGGCGGGCAGAAGGCTTCAAGCACCAGGGTAAGATGACCAATGGCGCACGCCCTGCTTGTTTAAAAGAAAGCATGCGAGACAACAAGAGAGATCTCCCAGGTAAAAACCCGGAAGGGCACCTCAAAAAAAAGAAAAGAAAAGAAAAACGAGAAACCTCTAAAGTGAAAACCTAAAAGGGCACTTTAGAATCTCGAATCAAAAGTTCAAAAAAAAGGTTGGAATGGTTGAACCTGACAGTGAAATGAGGTATCGCCGCTAGAAGAAAATGGAGAAAGCAAGCAACGTAAGGTCAAGATTCAATGAGGACTAAAGCAGGCCCACCAAGATATTGACGCTCATGCATCATGAATAGTTAGACATCCCTAGGATTAGGAGTATGTTAATTCATTTTTCATAGCATTTTGTCTTATTCTAGACAGGTATCTACAGATTCAAAGAAACATCGGTAGCCATCCTGGTGTGAATCCCAAATGTGAAGATGAATGTTCTATATAGGAAGGGCCTATATTTCCAATTCTATATAGGAAGAACTCCCAGCCGAAGGAATTCACCCATGATACACAAGGTTTTATATAGGGAAAACATGTTGTGTTGAAAGCGAAGAGTCCTATATAGGAAGGGCTCCGAGCTTTACTATCTTAGAGTGAAAGGTTTTATATAGGAAGAACTCATAGCTCTGAGATTTCAGAAGCTAAAAGTTCTATATAGTAAGGACTGGCGGCTCCCGGGTTTGAAGACTATCAATTCTATACAGGAGGAACTCCCACTCGGAAGAACCCATCCGTGGCGCATAAGGTTTTATGTAGGAAAACCCAGCCGCGTTGAAGGCAAAGAGTTCTATATAGGAAGGAATCCAAGCCTTACCGTCTCAGAGTGAAAAGTTCTATATAGGAGGGACTCATAACTTGAGGCTTCAGAGCGAAGGGTTCTATATAGGAAGAGCTTGTAGCTCCAAGATCGGAGGGGGAAGAATTTATATATAGGAAGGACTTACGAGCCCGAAGATTCAGCAGAGGAAAAACGGAGAGTTCCAGGAGAACACATGTTTCCAAAGCTACAAAAAGGGAAGTCGGATAAAAATGAGTGCTTATGAATCTTTGCTTTGTTCCCATTCCACGAGAACAAGCATAGAGGGGCAACTGTAATCACTCATTTTTATCTGGTCTGTAAATACATATTAGTATAATTATTAGTATATTAGCGTTGCATGTATACATTGTATTATATTATTATGCTATATGTTTATTATGTGCATGAGTGTTATTAATATATGTAAAGTGTGTGTAGTGTGTGCATGTATATTATAAACTATGTATGTATACATATTAATAAGTAATACGGTGTATGTGTGTGTCACGCATGTATCTACATGTAGTACGAGCATATTGTTTTTACGAATAATGTGTGTAGATGTTATGTTAATTATGTGTATGATTATATATGCATGTATGCTAGTATGTTATATTAATTAATGTTTGCATGTGTGTTGTACGTATATGTGTACATAGGTACATACGTATGTATTATCGTATGTGTATTATTAATATTGATGTTGTTATTACTAATATTAATGTTATTATTATTAGGATAATATAAGATGAAATCCAAAAAATATATTAAACCCAAAATGAATAATTACTAGTATTATTACAAGGCCTAATCAGGCCCAAACCGGCCAGCCCACATCCTAAGAAACCCTAACCCACATCAGATAATGGAGCCCTAACGCCATCCTTTTATCTTGCGTAGCTGCACGAGGGCCGTTGGATCAGATCTGGATCCAACGGCCATGATTTGAGGCATAAAGACCCCTCATCTACCACGTGAAGTCCACGCGCGGGCTGTTGGATTCTCCACTCGCACGTGTAAGACACGTGCAAGACCGGCCATCTTCTTCAGGCCACGTGGTGTGATCCCGGACCACTACATCATTTCTGATGCCTCATCTCAGCCATCTGATCATCGAGCGATCCTAACCGTTGGATCAAATCTGATCTAACGGATAGGAACGATTCTGGCAGTAATAATCGCCTCATCTCCCGAGACGCCAGTTTGCGCAGCCGAATGGTCACCTCCACCACGCCGCTCCCCATGCCGGTCGTACCAACCACCAAGCATGGCCGGGCACGCCAAAGACACAAAAACAGAAATGCATCAGAAAAATCAGATCAAAAAGACTATATCTTATGTACTAGTATAAAAAAACGAAAGGGATATATGTAACTAAAAAAAACAAAAATCAGAGAGTTCAGTTGTAATCAGTTACCAAAAATAAAAAAGAAGCACCAAGTTTCAGTGGTAACCTCTCTTTCTTTTTCTTACTTCCTTGCATGCATGTACAAGAAAAAATAAGAAGTGATAACAAAAGGGAGAGGGATATAGATTCGTTACCCTCGTCGTCAACGGGTCTCCCCTCACCAGTGACAAGCTGCCTCAGTTTCCAAAACTGAACATGGTGAACTGAAAGGAGAGGAAGGTCCCTTTTGGTTTTATTTCGGTTAAACAAAAACGTTTTTTTCCACTTCGTATTTGCTCAGATCTAGGCAAAAGGGGGAGTCTTAGTGTAAATCTAAGTTTAGATTTAGGTTTGGTTTGAAACGAGGTTTGTTTTGGGTGTTTCTTTTGGTTCGTCGGCGCCGACTAGCGGCGGCCAGCTGTGGAGAGGACGGCAGAGGGTCACCGGTTTCTGGGTTTCATCGAGGGCTTAATGTTTATTTTGAGAGAAGATGAGAGAGTGGGGAGAAAACATTATCTCAAGGCTAAAAAAATGAGGAAATGGGAGAGTGGAGGCCGGTTAGGGAAATTTATAAGTAAACCTCTAATTAAAATTGGCCTAATTGCATCATAAACCATCCCGCATTTTGGGAATTTTCGAAACGGTCTCGCCCCTTGGGGAAATTACGAACCTAATCCCCCTTATATTTCTAAGTTTTTCAATTCCGTCCTGAAATCTATTTGAAATCCGTTTTCAAATGGTTAAATTACGCCCCAAGGATCTTCGCGTTTTTGAACTTTGCATTCCGAGCTTGCCCCTTGGTCCAACTACAGATTTAGTCCTTTTAGGTTCTGTTTGATTTACAATTTCGTCCCTAAATCGCACTTTATTACCTTTTAATTTCTGTTTCCTATTTTCGTTTCTTTTCATTTCAGTCATTTTCCATGTCTAAATATTCATGTTTATTTATTATGATCGTATATGTTGATATGGCCCTTTTGCATTCTTACGTATTTCTTGTACATATTTTTGTATTCTCACATATGTGTTTAGCTTATGATGATTATGTATTTTGTACGCTTGTTCGCTCATTCGTATCATACATGTTCGATTAATATTTTAGTTGGCTCGTGTATGACATGTTTTTGTATCTTAGCATGTATTGTACGCTCTCTTTGCTCTTAGGTCATGTGTTAGCATGTTTCCTTTGTCATGTATAATATCGTGTTTCTATTTTTCGTATGCAAATTATGTCGTAAGCTATGTGCTAGGTATTAGTTTCTCTATTAGTATGTTGTTCTGATTTGTGAAATTGAAATTATAATATATTTATGTCTTGCATATGTTACACTGTGCTTTATTTTTAATACGCATGTCTTCTTGAAATATGTGTTTTTGTTCCCACATGTTTTTATTCATGCCTCGTTATTATTATGATGTGCTATGTTCGTGTTGTTTACCATGTTTATTTACTTTCGTGTCACCCGTTTTTTATTATTTATTTTATCCTTTACTATGTCAATGCGAATGTATGTTTCCAAGTTATTTCTCTAAGGTTGCATAATGGAATATAAATTGTCAATGCGGTGCCCTTTTATCCGAGCATAAACGAGGCCAGTATCAGGCGTAGTGGTAGTGGTTGGGCGTCTACTCTCGGATAACGGGACCTTTAAAATTTACTCGCAATTATAACCGAATTTTAAATTAATCGTCACTTTAATCCGGAAAATTTAATATTAATAAAGCGGTAATTATTAAAGTATCAATTTTGGGCGGTGTGGGTGCTAATCCTTCCCCATCCGTAACTGACTCCCGAACTCAATAGTTTTTAAATCTCTGGTTTTATGGTGTCCGGCCTATCTAAGTGGCCGGTGGCGACTCCAATTTTTAAATAAAACGCGGTTTTTTAAAACCCCACGAAATAAACATTTTATATCCGAAAAATCACAAACACTTCGAAACATCGTTTTTTAGCGAAGAGGGACATCACTACAGGAACAAAATATGGATGAGCATAAACGGGCTTTAGTTGGGGTCAACAGACCTGATGATCTTGTATGGTGTACGAATTAGATTGTAATGGTGTAGGAGATCAGCCTGGAGGTTATGCGGGTTGATCTCCATGTGGTCCAGGGTTGTTTCTGTTGTACACTGATGGAGTTTGTAAGGTTATCGTTTGTTATGTTGACATTGAGAGGTATTGAATAAAATAACCGTTCACTCTTTTTCCCTATTTTAGAGGAGATTTTTAACGAGGTCTTTCTTTTTTAAAAAAAAAAATAATAAGAGAAAGTATGAAGAAAATTGGGGTTTAAAGTTCTAAACATTCTTCAAGACATGGTCATTTCATTTATTCTAAAGCAAATACACTTACTGAATAATGAAAAAAGATTGAAAGCAAGAAATAACAAACCAAATTTCCAAATACAGAGAAGCTCTCCTCCGGTTCTAATATTTTTTTTTTTAACTTTTTGTTATACCAGCTTCTCCCTCCTTTCTTTCCAAGTTTTTTTTTTCTAAGCTTTTTTCTTGTTTGTGTTGCGACCCTTCTGGATCTCCTCTCCTTCCTTTAATCTGCTATAGCTTATAATAGAGAAGAAAAGACCACTGTTGATGATGGCCATAGCTTGGTTAGGTTGTTGATGCACGACATAGGAGCATGGTGAAAGGATCTTGTGCAATGCGTGCGGCAATGGGTTAGGGGAGATGGGCTAGATAGTGCATTCAATGCACTGATATTATAATTTTATTATTATTATTTTATATTTTTTTCTTTTCTGTAATAATAATAATACTGGTAATTGGGCCTCCAAATTGAACTTGAGAGAATTAGGCTGGAAAAAAATGGGTTATTACACTTACCACAATTGAAAAATGTTTGTTTTTAAGCATAAATTAATTTGAAAGGCTTCGACAACCTTTCAAGTACCATATATGTTAGAAAAAAGTTCGAGTATCGAATAGCTTAAAAAATCCAAGTACCAACTAGGTAATTAAGGTTAAGTTTAGCAGGTCCATTTTTAAAGACATGTTAGATTATTATTGGTTAAATATAACATATCAAAATTGAGTTTCGAATTTATGTATGTGACAATTTTTAAGCTCATGTATCAACTAGATACTTAATATCCGAGTTTAGGGATCAAATGAGTCCAAAAAATTCAAAGATAAGTACGGAAGTTCGGAGGCTATAAAATATGTATTAACTCGTATTTTACAGGTCTAATTACTCTTTTGACCATCCTTTTACGAGCGCTGATAGAACAATTTCTAGTCAACATATAATCGTAAACAAGAATTAGGTAAAAGTGTCATGGACTTCCAATTTACCATTTTCGCTTTTCATTCTCTTTTTATATAATTATTTTAAAAAATAATTTCTGGATTCAAATAAGAGCAAAGAAAAATAGACGCAGTAATCAAAATATAGAGGAGCAAAGTATATTTAATAATGAAAAATAAAAGATAAAGGTTAAATGAAGTAAAAATTAGGGGTAAAATAGGTAAAAGTCAGTCCCTGAGCTTAATTACAATAGAATGGTTTCTGCTTTTCTATTTTGTGTGACATTGTTCAAGCTCATTAATTAAAAGTAATTGAGCCATAGTGAGTTTCTATGCATGTGATGTGATTGAAGATTCTGTTGTTTTAGGGTAAAATTTGTCTTAGCATTCTAATTTGATTATAAATAATATTTTAATTTATTTTTAGATTCGGATAAACTCACATACACTTATAAATTACGTTAATAAAGTTACCCAAACAATGCCATTTTTTATCAATAAAATCACTCAATGAATTATAGCCTAAAACTTTTAAGTGAAGTTTTGAATTGAGAAAATTAGTAAATTTAGACGCAGCTAGCCTGTAGGGAAAGAGAATGAGACTATAATGAGAATGGTGGTTTTCAAAAGTGGCTTAATTATGTGAAAATGGTTCCAGCCTTTTTATTATTATTTTTGGATCCTTTTAAAATTTGAAATCATTCACTCTCGCGATCCTCAAAACGCCAAAACTGCAATAATTTTCATTTTTCTTTTTGAAAGAAACAACAATAATTAGTGGCAAGAATTTGGGAAAAACATAATCCTTACATAAATACTAAAGAGAAAGCAATCACCTCTCCTCTTACCTTTCAAAACCTTTTCAACTAAAGTTGAAAATGTTGTTACCTTTCATTTCTGCTCACGTTAATTCATATAAACAAACCATATGTACCGATTACAATTATAATATAAAGTTTGGGTGCATGGAATAGCAAGTAATAAGCTTTTCTTTTTCTTATGTATATATATAATTTATTATTACTAGAATTTTCATTTTTTAAAAGTCATCTCTATCCCGTGAATTTTAAATCATACGATTTTTTTATAAAAAAAAAACTAAATACGACCAAGAACACGTTGGTGGGACGTAAATTCATTGAAATTAATTTAAAATTCTGGTCACACCCATGAATTAAGAGCTCTCACATTAATTGAAAAAAAGGTCTCCTCTAATAAGTGACAACAATAAAAAGGTAACCCAAACAAAGAGCTTCTCTTATATATGCTAAAAGTAAACAAGGAAAGAATCAGAGTCCTGATTAAGAATGACAGCAGCAGCAGCAGAGGAATAAGAAAAGCTGAGACGACGGAAGTCGATGGTTTCCCTCATCCTAGCCAGCGCCACCGTGCATTCTCCCAGTAGCTGCGCCATAGTCGACACTTTTATCATCTTCTTCAGAGAATTTTTTTTTATTAAAAAAAGGAAAGAAAATTGCAAGCCCCCCTTTTTTTTAGGCCTCCAATTCCAAAGTGTCATTTATAATGAGCGAAAAGTGAATTCACTTTAAGCTTATCCAATGGGGTTGTTTGAATCCTGAGAAAAAAAGAAAAGATGCAGCCAGATTTACAAACTGCTAGTGGTGGGATCAATCTAGTATCTACCCACCTTTTAGCTTTCCTTACCTTGTATTTCTGTTCATCTTTCATTTAGTCCATGGGAGAATTATTATTTTAATGCCATTATTTTTGTAATCATGAATCAATAAATTATTGGACTTAATAATGACGGAATGAATGTTGATTTACGCTTTAGGTAGCATTATTATTAACTTGAATAATTTTATTTATTTATCTCTAGTTTTAATATGTAAAACCTTATCAATTGAGCTAATTTGCATGGATTTACATAAAATATGTTAATTTTAAACATATGATTAGCTATGTTAGGGGAGGAGCGAGGGGCGTTGAAAGTTTTTTTTTTGGTTAAATTTAGTTTTTAGGTTCGTTTTAGGATGTGTTGTGGTTTTCTTCCTCAATTACATTATTTCTAAGATTCAAAATTAAATTCACTCATTAACGCCTTGGTACAACATATGTAAAAGAGGTAAATAACACTTGTGTATTAAAAATATGGATGAAAGATGGTTGTTATTTTATCAAGGTGTTTGGTTGTGAAATTTGTGATAAAGTTAAAATATAAGTGTTATGTATAAATGTACCCTTTTACCCTTAAAATTCTAACTTTATATTTTCTCATTGTTTTGACATTGATTATTATATTATTTTTAGGCTTTATATTTTATGGTTTAGGATTTATAGTTCAAGTTTTAGGGTTTAGGGTTCATGACTTAGGGTTTAGAGTTTACGATTTTAAGTTTAGAGTTTTGATTTAGGGTTTTATGTCCACGATTTAGGGTTTGAAGTTTGGCGTTTAATGCTTAGAATTTAGGGTTTATGATTTAGGGATTAGGGATTAGAGTTTTAGGTTTCGAGTTTATGATTTAGGGTTTAGGGTTTAGTGTTTAAGGTTTAGGCTTTATGGTTTAGGGTTTAGGCTTTAGGGTTTAGGGTTTAATGCCTTTAGTGTTTAGGGTTTAAGGTTTAGCATTTGAGATTTATGGCTTTAGGGCTTTAGTATTTAAGGTTTATGGTTTCAAGTTTAGGGTTTAGGGTTTATGGATTGAGGTTTATGGTTTTGGGTTTCAAGTTTGAGGTTTAGAGTTCAAGGTTGGGGTTAGGGTTTTAGGTTTGTGGTTTTGGGTTTTAGGTTTATGGGGTAGGGTTTAATGGTTATGGTTTAGTGTTTAGTGTTTGTGGTTTAGGTTTAGGGTTCGAGGTTTATGGTGTGAATATGTGAAAATAGTACGAGGGTATAATTGACAAAACTTGCGTATTAAATAAGCACTACCTCCACCCCTATTATATATATTACCCAACTTGCGTATAAAATAATATGACATATTAATTTTTCACATCTACGAAACGTACGTATAAAAGTAAGTTTCGTAATAAAGACGTATTAAATAATACATCACGGGGGTTTACAACCCAACCAAATGAGCTGTAATCTACCACTACACTTAATATTTATTGAAAAACTTCTAGACCATAAATTCTAAAATTTGGATGGTATATTATATGATTAATATGGGTTGGCTATGGCGTAGTGATAAGTGTTCAAAAGTACTATTTTTCTTACCCTTTTTACTCATATTATTGTTAGACTTAGGCTCATATTAGTTGCATAGTTAGCCATTCATGCATTAATCCATGTTTCCTTCAATCGTTGAGCTTGATTACATAACTTGGTGATTTTTGTGGAAATAGATGCTTCTTTGGTGTGTTTTTGTGTGTGTATGTGCAGGATCACTTGCCAAAGCAATGCCGAGCTAGTTGCCAGTGCAATGCATGAAGGAGACGCCGAGCCAGTTGCCATGGCATTTGTCGACAAAGACAAAATGCAATAGGGATGTCGAAATTCATGACTTTACAAGCCCAAGATGATATGAAGCAAGGCCCAAGCCCAAAGGAATTTGATTGCCATGCAGAGATTAAAGAAGAATTAAATTCCAAGAAAGGAGAAGTTCTAATAGGAATAAAATTATAATAAATAATTATATTCTTTAAAGATAATTTAATTCCAACTCAAACTCCTCCTCAAAGAAGGACTTTGGCCTAGCCCTATAAATATCAAGGAGATTTCGACAAGATGAATAGAGAGAGCAAAAGGGAATTTCGACAAGACCAAGAGAGGAAGCAAAGGGGAATTTTCGACAAGCTTCAGCTTTTCTTCCTTGTTCGATTGGGTTCATGCTAGGGATTGTTTATCTTGTGTTTCTTTGGAACCTAGCCATGAACTAAATTTACTTGGCTATGGTTATTGTGTTTTGTGGTTGTGAGAAAATATTGGTTTTTGTTTAGGTAATAAGAGTTTGCACTTGTCTATTTTAAGGTTTATTCATTCTTGGTTCTTATTATTGTTTGCGAGTGAATTGGGAGAGGATCTCGTGATTTCATCCATTTATCTAATATCGGGAGAGTTAGATTCAAGAAACGAATGAATATGATCTTTATTCAATCCAATGATGGTGAAGATTAATCCGGCTTAGGAATAAGTTAAGGATTTCAACGGCTAAGAGGAGCGCAAGATTGGTTGTTGTTCACCCTTGATTCACGCAGGGATGTATTATCAAGGCATGCACAAGTAGCTAGAGTTTCGACTTAGGGATAAGAAGAAACCATTGAAGAATGCTCCGCCAACCTGAAGTTGCTGCCCGGACGCCCAAGTAGTTGCCCAACTAGTCGCCCAGGCAACCATCAATTAGTTGCCAAGGCAACCCCGTTGTGCAAGTTGCCACGGCAACTGAGTTGCCCGTGCACTCTTTTACCAAAACGATCCAATCGGCTATCACACCGCAACTCACAATAACCTGGCCTATCTCTCTCTCATTTGAACTCATCTTTTCTTTTACTTTATTGCTTTCTAGATTAGTCATTAGTTAAACTCCGATAATCCTTTACTTGTGTTTTTACTTTTTACAAAGGCAAGAGATTAGATCCTTGAAGTGGCACCAATCCTGTGGAGACGATATCTTTTATACTATAACTTGCGACGCGTGTATACTTGCACATTTGCGTAGCATTTATTACGCAACAAGTTTTTTACGCCGTTGTTGGGGGATGGCAATAATAGCGACTTTGTTTTTACTTTCTTGCACTTTCTTTTTATTTTTCTTGTTTAAAATTCAAAGGGCTAACAAACTTTGGTTTTGCATTGGTATATGACCGTATGAGAGACCGACTTCACCGAATATCCATTTGATCCAAAATCGAACGAACCTTACAAAGACTTAGACGAAGGATAAGAGAAGCAATGGCAAATCAAGACGGCAATATGAATCAAGATGTTCGAGCGGGAGGAGGAGTGATTCTTGCACGAAAACAGAACTATTCGAGACTATCTTGAAGAAGATCTTGATGGACTTAACCCGGAGTTGTCGCACCTGAAATTGAAGCCACCACTTTGAGTTGAAACCGTAATGTTTAATATGATCAACACAATATGTCAATTTGGCGGCTCAAAGAATCAAGACGCCGACAACAATCAAAATCTTTCCTCGAGATTTGCAACTCGTTCAAGATACACGAGTCACCCCGATGTCCTACGATTAAGATTATTCCCCTATTCACTGAGGGATAGGGCGAAAGCATGGCTGAATAGCATTCCTGCCGGATCCATAGCATCTTGGACTGATCTTTGTCGTGATTTCCTTGCTAGGTTTAATCCTACAAATTTGACTGATAAGCTTCGTAACGACATTACTTCTTTTCGGCAGGCAGATGATGAATCCATGTACGAGGCTTGGGAGCGATATAGAGAACTTCTACACAAATGCCCTTTACACGGATTCTCGGTGTGGACTCAAGTAACAATGTTTTACAACGCCGTGAATACACCAACAAGGATGATGCTAGATGCCTCGGCAAACGGCATACTCCTAGATAAGTCGCCGGAAGAAGCAATGCAAATCTTAAACAGGCTAGCCAAGAATGACTATCAATTCCCATCTACTAGAAGAGGAGGAGTTAGACGCCAAGCTACAATACATGAACTAGGATCATCAAATTCAATTTCGGCACAATTGGCCGCTTTAACCAAGATGGTCCAGAACATGCAAAAACCAAACAACATACATGAAGTCAAGGTAATGGATTATTTTTGTGAGTTATGTGGTGATAACCATAACTCTTCTGAATGTATGCAGAATCCAGAATCCAGCTTCTATGTGGGGAATTACAATCGGAGCAACAACATGATGTCCAATACATACAATCCAGCTTGGAAGAAGCACCCAAAATTTTCATGGAGTAATCCCAACAATGCTCTAAACCATAACAATCAAAATGCACAAGCATCGAGATTCCAGCAGAATATGCCACGGCAACAGATGCCGCAGCAACAACCGACAACATCTAGTTCTTTGGAAAATTCTCTAAATACTTTTATGATGAAAACTGAATCTTATATGGCTGAGAATAGTAATTTCATAAAAAGAATTGATGCTTTTATTAACAGGACCGAGATGAGATTGCAAAACCAAGAGGCGGCAATCGAATCATTGGAAAATCAAGTCGGACAGTTTGCTCAGAATCTGAATACTAGACCACAATGAGGTTTACCTAGCGATACTGAAGTCGCAAGAGGAACTGACCATGAGCAATGTAAGGCGATCACCACTAGAAGTGGCCAACAACCTAGAGAGGTTCAAACCCGCTCGTCAAACAAAACTCCACAAAAAGATCAAGACGAACCTAGCGGCAAAGCCTGAGATGCTGAACCAGGAATTGCCGCAGCAACCGGGAATAAGCATGCCTCGGCAACCGACGACGCCTCAACAACCTGCGATAAGCATGCCTTGGCAACCCCAGTTGATAATGCCTCAGCAACTCGAGATGTTCCGGCAATGCCGTCAATCAGGTTTCAAACCAATGAAAGGATCGAAGATATCCGACTTCCACCACCATTCCCACAAAGGTTGAAGCGACAAAAGCAAGAATACCAATTCAAGAAGTTTCTTGATATCCTAAAGCAAGTCCACATCAACTTGCCACTGGTGGAAGCAATTGAACAAATGCCAAACTATGCCAAGTTCCTTAAAGACATTGTGTCCAAAAGAACAAGGCTAGGAGAGTTTGAAACAGTTACCGCGACAGAGGGATGCATGGCAATGTTGCACAATCGTATGCCACCCAAGTTGAAGGATCCCGGAAGTTTCACAATACCCTGTTCTATTGGAAATCACTATGTCGGGAAAGCATTATGCGACCTTGGGGATAGCATAAACTTGATGCCTAAATCGGTTTTCCAGAAATTAGGAATCGGGAAGGCAAGACCTACAACAGTTATGCTGCAGCTAGCCGACAGATCCTATGTGCATCCAGAGGGAAAAATCGAGGACATACTGGTAAAGGTTGATAAATTCATTTTTCCCGCTGACTTTATTGTTTTGGATTGTGAAGCAGATGAGCATGCACCTATCATTCTCGGGAGACCATTCCTAGCGACAGGGAGAACCTTGATCGACGTTGAAAAAGGAGAACTCACAATGAGGGTGAATGACCAGCAGGTCAAACTAAATGTGTTCCAAACACTAAGGCATGCCGATGATCCAGAAGAATGCCAACTACTTCATGCCACGGCAGAATTTAACTTCGATGAGGAATTTAGTTGCCTCGGCAACTACATTGCCGACCAAGAGGAACATGAGGAGTATGAAGAACCGGTCGATGAGGAACAACAAGAAGAGGCAAATTGGCTAGTCAACCGACCAGGTACATACTTTGAACCACTGGACTACTCAGGTAAGGAAGGTAAGCTCGAAAACCCCTCCATCGAAAATCCACCAATTCTTGAGTTGAAACAATTGCCAGAGCAACTGAAATATGTATACTTAGGGACCGATACTACATTACCTGTAATTATTTCTTCTAAGTTACAGCCTGAGCAGGAAAAGAAGCTGATCAACATGTTGAAGCTACACAAAAAGGCAATAGGGTGGACAATTGCCGACTTGAAGGGAATTAGCCCGGCGGTGTACATGCACAAGATTTTGTTGGAAGATGATCACAAACCTTCAATTGAGGCCCAGAAGAGACTGAATCATGCCATGAATGGGGTTGTAATGAAAGAAATCATTAAGTGGCTTGACGCCGGCATTATATACCCTATCTCCGATAGTACGTGGGTAAGTCTGGTACAATGTGTGCCGAAAAAGGGAGGTATATCAGTGGTAAGCAATGAAAATAATGAACTTATCCCAACCAGGACTGTGACCGGTTGGAGGGTTTGTATGGACTATCGAAAGCTAAACAAAGCCACTAGGAAAGATCACTTCCCATTACCCTTTATTGATCAAATGCTTGACCGTCTTGCAGGTAAACCCTTTTATTGTTTTCTTGATGGTTATTCAGGTTACAATCAGATTGCCATAGCACCGTAAGATCAAGAAAAGACAACCTTCACATGCCCATACGGTACTTATGCCTTCCGAAGGATGCCGTTCGGATTGTGTAACGCCCCAACCTTCCAAAGATGCATGATGGCGCTCTTTTCGGACATGGTCGAAGACTTCCTTGAGATCTTCATGGATGATTTTTCAGTTTTTGGTAATGACTTCGACGGCTATCTCAAAGAAATTTAGAGAGGTGTTGGCAAGATGCGAAGAAACGGATTTAGTCCTCAATTGGGAGAAATGCCACTTTATGGTAGATGAAAGAATAGTGCTCGGCCACAAGATTTCATCCAAGGGAATTGAAGTAGACAAAGCCAAGGTGGACGTGATCGAGAGATTACCCCACCAAATTCGGTTAAAGGAATTCAAGTTTTCTCGGACATGCGAGGTTTTTTACAGGAGGTTCATTCATAATTTTTCTAAAATCACTAAACCTTTGTGTAATCTGCTTGAACAGATAAAGTCTTCGATTTTGATGATTCTTGCACTCAAGCATTCAAACCCTAAAGAAAAAGCTTGCCTCGGCACCCATTGTCGTTCCACCGTTTGACGCTACCTTTTGAGCTCATGTGTGATGCAAGTGATTTCGCGGTAGGAGCAGTCCTAGGCCAACGCACAGGTAAGACCTTCCATGTGATATACTACGCTAGTAAAACTCTTAATGGTGCTCAAGTGAATTACACAACAACGGAGAAAGAGTTACTAGCTGTAGTTTTCGCATTTGACAAGTTCCGATCCTATTTAATTGGTACAAAGGTAATTGTTCATACAGACCATTCGGCAATCAAATACTTATTTGCTAAAAAGGATGCTAAACCTCGTTTGATTCGTTGGATATTACTTTTACAAGAATTTGATATTGAAATTAAGGACAGGAAAGGAACAGAAAATCAAGTGGCCGATCACTTATGACGTTTGGAACGCAATAGGGAGG
This sequence comes from Hibiscus mutabilis, assembly GCA_019671005.1. Classification (NCBI taxonomy): domain Eukaryota; kingdom Viridiplantae; phylum Streptophyta; class Magnoliopsida; order Malvales; family Malvaceae; genus Hibiscus; species Hibiscus mutabilis. The sequence continues at coordinate 29,581,594 of CM033749.1, forward strand.
AGGACACGGATCTAGAGATATGCGATGCATTCCCGGATGAACAAATTCTAATTGCCTCAGCAACCCTCAACGCCTCGGTAACCCTTGACGCCTCAGCAACCCTAGATGCCTCGGTAACCCATGACGCCTCGGCAACCATGGATGCACACGCCTCGACAACTCTCGACACCACAGCAGTCTTTGACGCGCACGCCTCGGCAATCTTGGGAGCAGTCGCCACGACGGCACATGCCTCGGCAATACCCTGGTACGCGGATTTAGTTAACTTCCTTGTTTGTGGTATTTTTCCTTATGGCATTACTCACCAAGGGAAGAAGCGGTTCCGCCATGATGCTAAGCATTACTTTTGGGACGAGCCTCTGTTGTTTAAACAATGTGCAGATCAGGTTATACGCTAATGTGTCCCTGAAGAAGAGCAACAGAATGTACTCCGGCAATGCCATTCTTCACCCTATGGAGGACATTTTGGAGGAACTCGTACCGCGGCTAAAGTCTTGCAATCCGGTTTGTATTGGCCAACATTGTACAAAGATGCCCAAGACTTTTACAAGCAATGTGATCGTTGCTAGAGGACGGGCAATATCTCGAGACGACATGAGATGCCACTCTAGAACATCATCGAGGTGTAACTGTTCGATGTATGGGGGATCGATTTTATGGGACCTTTCCCATCTTCATTCGGCAACCTCTACATCATACTTGCCGTCGACTATGTGTCTAAATGGGTAGAGGCAGCTGCAGTTCCCAACGACGATTCCAAGACCGTGCAACGATTCCTGCAGAAAAACATATTTACACAGTTTGGGATGCCGAGAGCAATTATCAGTGACGGGGGCAAGCATTTTGACAATAAACTAATTGCCAAGATGTTGCAACGCTTCAACATATCGCACAAGATCGCCATGGCATATCACCCACAAACCAACGGGCAAGCAGAAATTTCCAACCGGGAGTTGAAGGGAATACTCGAGAAAGTTGTAAATCCCTCAAGGAAGGATTGGTCATTAAGACTAGATGACGCACTCTGGGCATATCGCACTGCATTCAAAACACCATTAGGTATGTCCCCCTTCCGGCTTGTCTATGGTAAAACATGTCATCTACCGGTGGAAATCGAGCACAAGGCGTACTGGGCAATCAAGACCGTGAATATGGATTGGGAAAGTGCCGGACAAAAGCGCTTGATGGATCTCAATGAGATAGAAGAATTTCTTGCACTCGCCTATAACAATGCACGAATCTACAAGGAGAAAACAAAGCGATGACATGACAAAAAACTATTGCCACGACAATTCACGCCAGGGCAACTAGTTCTCCTATTCAATTCTCGGCTAAAACTTTTCCCGGGAAAGCTGAAATCAAGATGGTCGGGACCATTTGAAGTCGTCAAACCATTCTCCCATGGTGCTGTGATAATCAAGTCCATCTCTGACAACCATGAATTCAAAGTTAATGGACAAAGATTGAAGCACTACAATGGTGCCCATGTGGAACGTACCAAGGAAGTGGTCAACTTAGGAGATGCATGAGCATGCTCTCCTTTCAATATTTTCTTTTCCTTTTTATTTTTATTTTTATTTTTATTTTTATTTTTAGGAGATATTTTATTTTTCTTCATTATCTTTAGTTTTCAGGTTTTCTTTGTTTTCTTTTTCACAACAAGACTCACAACTACTATGCTAAGGAAATTTACTGCCGAGATCCTTGCCCCAGCAACCAATGAAGAAGATGCCGCGGCAACCTACATCGTGCCTGCACAAGCTGATGCCACGGCAACCAACCCTGAAGATGCCACGACAACCAAAGCTAAAAACATACCGGTAAAAAGAAAACAACCATCGCGTTCAAGCAAGAAAATCAAGACACCAACTAGAAGGAAACTAATCATCTACGATGACGAACTCTCGGAGTAAGTCCTCGTATACATTTTTATTTTTATTTTTCGTTATTTTTATGCATGCATTGAGGACAATGCCTCACTCGAGTTTGGGGGGGATTGTTATTAGTAATTACCATGTTTAGTTACATTAAGTATTACATTTAGGATACATAAATTGCTTGCCATGCCTTTAATTAGAACAAGAATTGCTTAGATTTGATGAATATTCAATGATGACTTTGCCAATGCACTTAATTGATGGAATTTTTATTCTAGGATAACCATGGAAAAACTTAGAATTTTACTATGATGCTAAATTTGATGAAACACTGTTGTGGTTTGATTGATTTAAGGAGTTCTAGTAAACTTAAGTTGATAATTAACTAATTGGGGGATTAGAAAAAAAATTGGATGAATGCTAGAGGTGCCCGAAATTGGCTCTAGCATATGCTAAAAAATTGATCACTAGAGGTGCCCGAAACTGGCTCTAGGAGGCGTTAAAATTTTTTTAACTAGAGGTGCCCGAAACCAGCTCTAGTCGATTAAATTAACTTAAGAAAACTAAAAATAAAGCACTAGAGGTGCCCGAAATTGGCTCTAGTTAAAACATGTTAAAAAGAACCCAATGAAGTAATTTGAAAACCTAATGTTTGCATAGAATCCGAAAAATCAACTTGCACACAAATCCGCACACACTCACAAGCATTATAGTTTGATTCCGAGTAACTCCTCAGTTTTTCGAAAAATAAAAAGCCAATCATACTTTGTGCCCCGATTCAGAGAATTGAAATCAAGTTCAAAGCTAAGTTTGTGAAAATTTGAAGTCTTGGCAGGTAATTATGAGTTTGCATTGCTTGAGGACAAGCAATAGTTCGAGTTTGGGGGTGTGATAAGTGTTCAAAAGTACTATTTTTCTTACCCTTTTTACTCATATTATTGTTAGACTTAGGCTCATATTAGTTGCATAGTTAGCCATTCATGCATTAATCCATGTTTCCTTCAATCGTTGAGCGTGATTGCATAACTTGGTGATTTTTGTGGAAATAGATGCTGCTTTGGTGTGTTTTTGTGTGTGTATGTGCAGGATCACTTGCCAAAGCAATGCCGAGCTAGTTGCCAGGGCAATGCATGAAGGAGACGCCGAGCCAGTTGCCATGGCATTTGTCGACAAAGACAAAATGGAATAGGGATGTCGAAATTCATGACTTTACAAGCCCAAGATGACATGGAGCAAGGCCCAAGCCCAAAGGAATTTGATTGCCATGCAGAGATTAAAGAAGAATTAAATTCCAAGAAAGGAGAAGTTCTAATAGGAATAAAATTATAATAAAGAATTATATTCTTTAAAGATAATTTAATTCCAACTCAAACTCCTCCTCAAAGAAGGACTTTGGCCTAGCCCTATAAATATCAAGGAGATTTCGAGAAGATGAATAGAGAGAGCAAGAGGGAATTTCGACAAGACCAAGAGAGGAAGCAAAGGGGAATTTTCGACAAGCTTCATCTTTTCTTCCTTGTTCGATTGGGTTCATGCTAGGGATTGTTTATCTTGTGTTTCTTTGGAACCTAGCCATGGACTAAATTTACTTGGCTATGGTTATTGTGTTTTGTGGTTGTGAGAAAATATTGGTTTTTGTTTAGGTAATAAGAGTTTGCACTTTTCTATTTCAAGGTTTATTCATTCTTGGTTCTTATTATTATTTGCGAGTGAATTGGGAGAGGATCTCGTGATTTCATCCATTTATCTAATATCGGGAGAGTTAGATTCAAGAAACGAATGAATATGATCTTTATTCAATCCAATGATGGTGAAGATTAATCCGGCTTAGGAATAAGTTAAGGATTTCAACGGCTAAGAGGAGCGCAAGATTGGTTGGTGTTCACCCTTGATTCACGCAGGGATGTATTATCAAGGCATGCACAAGCAGCTAGAGTTTCGACTTAGGGATAAGAAGAAACCATTGAAGAATGCTCCGCCGAACCTTGAAGTTGCTGCCCAGACGCCCAAGTAGTTGCCCAACTAGTCGCCCAGGCAACCATCAATTAGTTGCCAAGGCAACCCCGTTGTGCAAGTTGCCACGACAACTGAGTTGCCTGTGCACTCTTTTACCAAAACGATCAAATCAGCTATCACACCGCAACTCACGATAACCTGGCCTATCTCTCTCTCATTTGAACTCATCTTTTCTTTTACTTTATTACTTTCTAGATTAGTCATTAGTTAAACTCCGATAATCCTTTACTTGTGTTTTTACTTTTTACAGTGCAAGAGATTAGATCCTTGAAGTGGCACCAATCCCTGTGGAGACGATATCTTTTATACTATAACTTGCGACGTGTATACTTGCACATTTGCGTAGCACTTATTACGCGCAACACGTAGCTATAAAATCTTCCTGCTAGGACTATGTTATTTGTTATTCCCCTTGTAATGACCTGAATTTTAGAATCCGAGGGTCGGTGTAACCCGAGTCGTAGGCATTGCATTAGGGCCGTGAGTAGAGCCTTAGAGGGACACCTTGTGTTGTTGAGCTAGAGTCTTGGGCTTGTTGTGTCATGAGAAGAGTGTTTGAAGGGTAAAGATGTAAATTTACCTAATTTTGGAAGGGGAAAGGCTTTCCCTTTAATTTTCTGTAGAAAGTAGAGAAGATGATATCACCATCTTCCTCCCCTTATTGTTTCTCATCTTTTTCTGCATCCTCCCTCAAAAGAAATCAAGCAAAGGTGAAATATTTATCTTTTTTAGTGTGAATCTCGAGTTTGTTCTTGAGGAAAGGTTGATCAGCATCCAAGGATCTACAAGGTGAGGTAATAATGGTCAATAATGGTGGAAGATTGTGGAAAATGGGTTTTAGTATGGGGTTTGAGGAGATGATTGAGAATGGGAGATTTGATCTCTTCCCTAGCTGTTAGATTCTTCTTTTTTCACTCTTATTTCCTCTAGCACTATTGTAATTCATTTTACAACACTTGGTTGTAGTGAAAGAAGTGGGAGAATCTTCCAAAGAGCTTGGGAAATAGAAGGCTTGAAGGGCTTGGCTTGGAACTTTTATCCAACTGTGAAATCGAGGTTAGTGCACTACTAACTCCTATGCCTTTATGGACATCATAAATTTGATTCCTTTGTGTGCTTAAATTTGATGTTTGTGGTAGATTTGGGTGTTAGAGGTTAGAGACCCTCTTTAATGGCATAATTCGGATTTCCTGTTAATAACATGTAAAAATGGTAGACGCCCATAAGATGTAAGATCGAGTTATGAGGTTATTGGTTGTGATTTGGGGGCTTGGAAAGCAATTTCCTGACCTTAGAAAGCTATTTCTAGGCTTCAGTATCAGTACGCGAGGAGGCAATATTGATACCCTAGTGTTCTAGGTTTAAAAACATTGTTCCATTGAGATAAGCTGTGAAGGGGGTACTGGTACGGTGTTAAACCAGTACCAGTACACCTTGTAATAAGGTATTGGTATGGGTCGACTCGTACCGATACGTGTAGGCTGGATGAAATTCCAGTAAGCTCAAATCATATTAGTACGCATGTGAGTACCGGTACCCAAGGGGTACCGTATTGGTATGCGGGGCCGGTACCGGTACCTTTTGGGCAATATGCCCGAAAAATACGTTTTGAGTTTGAAGGGCTTATAATTCGATGACTATGGCCCAATGAACTTTTAATATGATAGAATAAATAGTAAAACTCATAAACCGATATTTAATCCTCGCATACTAGCATAATATGTAATAATCTTGGTAAAGCCTTGGTTAATTTGTTTGTAATAGCAACCATAGGGATCCATGGTGGATCGTGAGATGTCACGTACCAAGTAATGGCACTTGTGTGGTATAGTCACCTTAGTTGTTGGGATCTGGATACCTAGAGAACATGTTGCAACACCATGAGATGAGATGCCAGATGTACTGTCCCGAGGCTATGTGACACGAGGCCTCATCCGATGATACTCGATGAGAGATTTCAAGTAAGAGTGTATGTTTTTGAGGTTCTGTGACATCGAGCCTCACTCTGAGTGTATGTTCCCAAGGCTGTGTGGCACCGGCTCTTACTCCAGGTTTGTTTGGTATGATGCATATGTGTTATGTAAGATTAATTGTTAAGATATTTGATTTTGATATAACTATAATAAAAATGTTTTTGGACTGAAATTAATTTCCAAAAATATTTCAAAAGTCTATTAACTTGAAAAATATGTATGAAAGGCTTTCAAAGGGTTTTGGACATGTTTAAAATAATTTAAAATAGCTAAAGTGTCAAAAACTAGCTTTGAGTATCGATACCCTTTCTCTGGTACCGACACCCAATCACCTGTACCGATACGCCCCTTTTGTTTTTCCAAAATTTGAATTCCAATAGCCAAAACCCATATCGGTACAGACACTTTTGTATCGATACACGGGGGTGTACCGATACACTACTATAGTGTACCGATGCCCAGTGTTAAAAATGCCAAGAACTATTTCTTTTTTGAAGCAGGTACCGATACTCTTACACGAGTACCGATATGCCCTACTTCAGAAGTGCATTTATTGCAGGAAATAAAGTCCCTAACGGCTAGTAACGTCCATAAACTCCTTAGAGGGTTTAAAAGTCTCAATCAAGTAGCCATGTAACAATAAGAAACAACTTGCCAACATTTATGTATTGAAAAATCAAGTTTTGAACTTAAATTGTCATATTTCTTGTAGAAAACACTAGTGAGCCAAATTGTCACATTTGCTCAAGTGTTTAGGATTTTAGGTGAGTGATTAAAGTTGCAAACACATTTGCCTGGAGAGGTTTTTCATTGTTTGCTAATTTGTAGCCTCTTTGTAAGAGAGTGTCTCTAGACTTTGGGGTATAAGTCTAGGTTTGTGAGGGTTATCTCCTTGATCATGGAAAAAGGAAAGACAAATTAGTGGATTTGTGAAAAATCTTTAGTGTGGATAGCTAAGGTAGCGGAAGTAGACTTGGTTTAGAAGTCAAATCACTATAATTCTTCGTGTCATCATTTTTATTACTTAGCATTTTATCCACCCAAGCACAATCCAATTCACACCTCTTGGCTATTTGGTTGATCTTTTAATCCTTCTAAAAATTGGTATCATAGCTCCGTCTCTACGCCATATTAACATCGTAGAGTCGATCCTTGAAGTTCTTATTCATTCTACATCAACCGGAGATCATGACGCAATCCATCGATACGTCTCCTTACTTCAACGGTGCCAACTACTCCTATTGGAATAATAGGATGAGGTTCTTCATGAAAGCCAAAGATTATCATCTTTGAGATATTGTTCTAGATGGCCTGTTTATCCCACAAAGAAGCAATGAAGAATGGAATGCGGAAGATTGCAAGAAGATGAAGCTCAATGCAAAGGCCTTGTATATTATCTTTTGTGCACTTAGTCTGGAAGAATACTCTAAAGTCTCTTCTTGTGAAAATGCCAAGAAATTATGAGGAAAACTTGAAGTCACATATTAAGGTACAAATGAGGTGAAGGAAACCAAGATTGGACTTCTCAACCTTTACTATGAAAACTTCAAGATAAACCCAAAAAAAACATTAAAGCCATGCTCGATTGGTTCTCCACCATTGTCAACGAGCTTAAAGGATTTGGAGAGATGATTTCGAAGGACAAGCTTGTGAGGAAGTTGATTTACTTACTTTCCAAGTCATGGGATTCTAAAAAACGGCAATCTTTGAAGCAAAGAATTTGAAGAAGCTCAAGCTTGATGAGCTTATAGGATCTTTGCTAATCTATGAGATGATGATGTCAAAGGGGAAGAATAAAGTAGAGTAAGTCATTGAAGACTCAAATGTTGCTTTTAAATCCTCCTCAAGAATTCAAGAATAATCAAGTGAAGATGACAGTGAAGATGAAAAAGAAGATATGGTCAAACTCTTCAAGAAATTCACTCAATCCATGAAGCAAGAAAAGGAAGAATCAAGACGAGAATCAAGGATGAAGATGAAGAATCCCATCATATGCTTCGAATGCAAGAAGTCAGGGCATACCAAGTACGATTGTCCTCGTTTCAAGAAGAAGGCATTTGTGGATACATGGACTACTGAAGAGGACTCCAACGATGATGATGTAGCCAAACTATGTCTCATGGCCATCCAAGATAAAGAGGTAACTTCTAACTCATCAAATTTAAATTCATATACTTTCAATGAGTTACAAGATGCCTACGATGATTTAGTTTTAGAGTTTAAAGCCTCATTTTTGAAAAACAAGAAATTGATTTCAAAATTAAAAATAAAAAATGATCTGCTTTCCAAAACTAATATATAACTTGAAGCAACGTTTGAAACTTTTGAGAAAAAGAATTTAGATTTACAATGCTTCTAAAAGTTCAAGAGGATCATTAGAAGGAAATTGATGATCTCAAAAAGAATTTGTTTAACAAAAATTTTCAAAAGTGTAAAGTTGGAGGTAGCTCGAAATCAAATTTTGTTAAAACAAATTTTTATCAAGGACAATCTAGTTCCCCTAGATTTTTTAAAGGCAAAATAGTTAAGGACATTTTGGTCCCTAAAGGACTAATTTGTTCAAACAAAAGGGAAGATATTGAAAAATGGATTCTAAATGGGACTAAGTTATTTGGGACTAATGCCATTGGATCCAAAGCAATTTGGATACCAACAATTACTTGATTGTCTTTTGTAGGTGTGTTTGAGCAATGTTGATCAAAGTTGAAATTTTGGAAGCTCATGACACAAAAAAGGAAGGACACTTGGAGAAGGAAGGCTTAACATCCTAGCTTGGTTCAAGTGATAATTTTAAGTTTCATGCAATTGCTTGATCATGTTTTCCATGTCTATTTCTCATATTGTTCTTAGCATGTTTTGTATGACTCCGTGTTGTGCCTAATTGCATATAGTTAGGAGGAGTCTCAAATTGCATGAGTTACATGTTTTTGGCTTAATATGCTCATATTTATGTTTTTGGCCTTAAACTTGTAATATTTGATTGATTTTGGTGAAATCATGCTTTCTATGTGTTAAATGCATTGGTTTGAGAAGCATGTGTAGCAAAATGTGCAAAATGTATATCTAGGACTTAATAGGGCCTTTGTATGAACTTAAAACTAAGTTGTAAGAGCTTTTTACGTTATTTTTGCTGCATTTTCACCAGTTTTGTGCCTTCGGTACCGGTACAGCCCATACCGTACTAATATGACCTTCAACCAAGTACCGATACGACCTATACCGTACCGGTACGCACAGCCAAAAAGGGACAGTTTTGTCTCCTTTTTGCCATGCCATGCCTTGTATGCTTATGTGATTATCTCTTATATATTTCATGTTTGATTGATTTTCTTTTATTTATTTGATTTACTTATTTTGAAATTCATTTTTTCTCTTGACTTGTTGGACTAACAATTTCTTGTTGCTTGAGCAAGGAGGAGCCATTTCTAAAATTCTTTATTGTTAAAATATTTGGTCTTTTCTCCATTGTTTTGAAATTAATGTGATTTCAAATTTGATTTTGAAATTATTTTTGATATAACAAAAAGGGGAGAGATATGTTTTGAAAAATTCAATTTCAAAAAGAAGAAAGGGGAGCTTTAAATATTTTCAAAAAATCCTCTTTTTCTAAAAATATTTTTCTAAGGGGGTTTCACAAAAACAAATTTTCTAGTGGTTTCGTTATATGAAAAAGGGGAGATTGTTGAGATATTTGATTTTGATATAACTAAAATGAAAAATGTTTTTGTACTTAAATTAATTTGCAAAAATATTTCAAAAGTCCATTAACTCGAAAAATATGTTTGAAAGACTTTCAAAGGGTTTTTGACATGTTTAAAATGATTTTAAATAGGTAAAGTGTCCAAAATTGGCTTTGAGTATCGATACCCTTTCTTTGGTATCGACATCCAGTCACCCGTACCGATATGGCCAAGCCCGTACCAATATGCCCCTTTTATTTTCCCAAACTTTGAATTCTAGTAGCCAAAACCCGTACCGGTACAGGCACTATAGTACCAATACGTGGGGGTGGACATATACAATACTATAGTGTACCGATACCTAATGTTAAAAATGCCCAATGACTTTTTCTTCTTTAAGGCAGGTACCGATACGCCTATGCGAGTATCTATACGCTCTGCTCCAAAAGTTCATTTATTGCGAGAAATAAAGTTCCCAACGGCTCCAAATTAACCACAACGGCTAGTAATGACCACAAACTCCTTAAAGGGTTTAAAAGTCTCAATCAAGCAATGATGTAACTATAAGAAACAACTTGCCAACATTCATGTATTGAGAAATCAAGTTTTGTACTTAAATTTTCATATTTCTTGTAGAAAACACTAGTGAGCCAAATTGTTACATTTGCTCAAGTGTTTAGGATTTTGGGTGAGTACTTAAAATTGCAAACACATTTGCCTAGAGAGTTTTTTCATTGTTTGCTAATTTGTAGTCTCTTTTTAAGAGAGTGTTTCTAGACTTTGGGGTATAAGTCTAGGTTTGTGAGGTTTATCTCTTTGATCCCGAAAAAAAAGAGACAAATTAATGGATTTGTGGAAAATTCTTAGTGTGAATAGCTAAGGTAGTGGAAGTAGACTTGGTTTAGAAGTCGACCCACTATAACTCTTCATGTCATCATTTTTATTACTTAGCCTTTCATCCACCCAAGAAAAATCCAATTCACCCCCTATTGGCTATTAGGTTGATCATTCGAGCCTCCCAAGATTAACGCATCATTAATTGTTTACTGCGTGTTTAGACGGCTAGAGGTAGCGCCAATGTTATTGTATTGCCATGATATTATCTTTACATGCTTGCTATTATTTATGATTTGCATGGAAAATGGTTGAGTGGAAGTGTATCCACTGAGCTTCGTTAGCTCAGCATTTAGAATTGTTGTTTTTGTTCGCAGGATAGTAGGTTGGCGTGCATTATTGGAGCACCATCGGAGTAGGACTTCAACATCAACTTATTCTGAGTACAATACTAATATTATATTGGGCTATGCCTTCGTAGGACCCTATGTTTGCATTGTAACTCTATTTTGGATTTTAAATCGTGAGTCAAATGCTTTTAAATATGTATTTTAAGTAGAGCTCCCATGCAATATTTTCAAATACTTATTTATGTTAAAATGTTTAAACTTAATGGTTTTTATAGAAATAAATGTGTTTGGGCTAAAATAGGTTGAAAATTTTATGGTAATGGTTTGGGCTTGAGGCCCAAATATTACATTCGGGTCGAGGGTTATGATAAGGAGGGTATGAGACCGTGAGGAAAGTTGAGGCTCCCGTGAGGGGAGCTATGATAAGGATTATGTTCCTGACATAGAGGAGATGTCAGAAGACGAGAGGGGTCAAGGGGCCAACTATTTCTCTCATCTACATCAGCCTTTCATCGAATTGTGAGTGTCATATCTAGGCCTTTGGCTACCTCTTGTGAGGCACCCGTTGTGAGGGTACGCCACCATGGTGTAAAGATTTCATTGGAACGAGATAAGACAATTCGGTTAAGGCGGATCAATGGTTGTGGGACACCCGATAGATCACGTGACAAATGCATTTGGAACCCAAAGACAAGCTAACATGTGTTCTTTCCCTATTAAAGGAGAGTGCTCGAGAATTGTGGAAAATTGTAAAGTTAGAATGGTAACCTAATTAACCTTTATAGGATGATTTCTTGGATGAGTTCGAGAATAAATATGTGGGTAAAGCTCACATTGATAGTTTGAGAGATTGGTTTACTTATTTGGTCTCAGTCTTTGAATATGAACAAAAGTTCCTGCAGCTGAGTAGGTATGCCCTAAGGTTTGTCGCTACCGAGAAGATGATGTACAAGAGATTTCAAAAGGGTTTGAAGAAGGAAACTCAGACATATTTGATTGCTTCCCTACCAAAAGTGTTCTCAAAATTGACTGTTAGTGTCAAATCATCGAGCAAGTTCAAGGCTTGGCCTATGGCTAGGCCAGTGGGCAGAGAGGTTTAAGTAGGAGGACTCAGAACTTCTCTAACAACTCGCAGTCTTATTCTGGGAGGAATAGAAACCATAGAACCAAGGTAAAGAAGCTTCAAACCAGAATTCAAGATCGGACCGTAGGTCAGAATATGGTTGTAGGAGGCCTTCATCATCTTCGTCCATGATAAGCTCGAAGGGCTCATGGAGGAGTGTGGGTCACCGGATCATTATGTGAAGGATTTTCCAAAAGCTGTTGATACTAATCATGTTTAGACTCAGATGACCTCTTACCTAGCTTAGAGAGGTTAGGGCTTTGCTAGAGGAGGAGGGAGCCCTATGTCTGGACATTAGAGTGCGGGTACGATCTAGTCCATTGCGAGGGTACCAACAAGACAATATGAAGTCAATGATCAGGAGGACTGTGAGGCTACCAATGTTATATCAGGTATGTTCACCTTGTTTCCATCCTTATTATTACTATTTTGGATTCAGGGTCTACCCATTCCTACATCCATAGTGGAATATCTCAGTAGTAGTGTATTCTTACTGAGGATCTTGAGATAGGAGTCTGTGTGACTAGTCTTTTTTGGTATGATGTTTTAGTAGACAAGGTGTATCAGAGATGTCTAATTGAGGTCCATGGTTTGATATTTCCAGCTGATCTAATGGTATTGCCATCTCAAGAGTTTGATGCCATCTTAGGGATAGATTGGTTGTTTGAGCATGACACGCATTTGGGTTGTAAAGCGAAGAGCCTTAAGCTTCATGGTTTGGATGAGGCCAAGTTAGTGGTGAAAGGTAAGAGAAATCCTTGTCTTTCTAATATAGTGTCGATTTTGGCGGCACAAAAGATGACCCAACAAGGTTGTGAGGCCTTTTTGGCTCATGTGATTGATAAATGTGTTGAGAGTCTAAGTCTTGAGAGCTTTTGGAATGTTAGAGAGTTCTTCAATGTGTTTTCGTAAGAGCTACTTGAACTACCCTTAGATCGTGAGCTAGAATTTCGAATAGATGTGATGCCAGATATGACACCAGTGTCTATTGCCCTATACCGCATGACACAAACAGAGTTGAGGGAGTTAAAGAATCATACTTAAGAGTTGTTGGAGAGGAGATTTATTCGATCAAGCATCTCACTTTGGGGTGCACCTGTCTTGTTTGTCAAAAAGAAAGATGGTTAAATGAGGATGTGCATTGACTATTGTCAGCTCAACAAAGTAACAATGAAGAACTGTTATCCCCTACCAAGGATAGATGACCTGTGTGACCAGTTGAGGGGTGCTCTTGTGTTCTCAAAGATTGATTTAAGGTCGGGTTACTACTAGTTGAAGGTGGTAGATAAAGATGTTCAGAAAACCGCCTTCAGTACGCGGTATGAACATTATGAGTTATTGGTAAAGCTTTTTGGGCTTACCAATGCACTTGTGGCTTTTATGAAACTGATGAATCATATTTTTTAGCCTTACCTAGATCAGTTTTTGATTGTCTTCATTGATAATATCTTGGTTTATTCGAGCTCGAAAGAGGAGCATGACTATCATATTTGTGTTGTTCTTCAAACCTTGAGGGAAAGATAGCTTTTTGCCAAGTTCAGTAAGTGTGAATTTTGGCTCTTCAAGGTGGTGTTTTTGGGCCACATAGTTGCGACAGATGGGATCCGTATCGATTCGTAAAATATTTAGGTAGTGATAGAATAGAAACCACCTAGGAATATCATGGAGCTCTGCAGTTTCCTTGGACTTGCCGGATATTACCTTTATTTTGTCAAGGGTTTTTCTACCATAGCAGCACCTATGACCAAATTGTTATAGAAATGAGTTATGTTTGATTAGAACGTGAAAAAAATAATGCTTTGAGTAATTGAAGGCTTATTTTACAGAGGCTTCGGTTTTAACATAACCCGAGCCAAGAAAGGATTATGTTGTGTTTAGTGATGCTTCGTTAATGGGCTTGGTTGTGTTCTCATGTAAGAGGGTAAGGTGGTTGCTTACGCCTCGAGACAACATAAGCTTCATAAACCAAATTACCCCACGCATGATTTAGAGCTTACCGCAATCATCTTTGCATTGAAGATTTGGAAACATTATCTGTACGGAGAAAAGTGTTATGTCTACACCGATTATAAGAGTTTAAAGTATCTGCTCACCTAGAAAGAGTTGAATTTGAGGCAAAGATGATGGATTGAGTTGTTAAAGGATTATGATTGCATTATAGAGTATCATCCCGGTAAAGCTAATATTGTGGCTGATGGTTTGAGTCGAAAGTCTATTTCAGACTTGAGGGCGATGTTTTCCCATTTAAGAATGACTGAAGATGGTGGGTTGTTTGCCGAGCTTCGTATAGAGACTAGCTTAGTACAAGAGATCAAGAGAACGCAAGTGCTGGATGAAGAGTTGGTGGCAAAGATAGAGATGGTTTAGAGAGGCGAGACATCCAATTTTGAAGTGTAAGATGGTGGGATCTTGTATTTTAAAGGTCGGTTATACGTTCCAACCTTGGAAGATTTGCAGGACTGTATTCTTTGAGAAGTACACCATAGTCTATTTGCTATATATCTGTGTAGCAATAAGATTTACCAAGACCTTCGTCTTTTTTATTAGTGGCTTAGTATGAAAAGAGATGTATCTGAGTTTGTGACCAAGTGCTTAGCTTGTCAGCAAGTTAAGGCCGAACACCAAGTTCCTTGGGGCTTGCTTTAGCTGATCCAGATTCCAAAATAGAAGTGGGACCGTGGGACCATAGATTTTGTGAAGGTTTTGCGATTAACCCAAAAGAAATATGACACTATATAGGTAATAGTAGATCGGTTGACCAAGTCTGTTTTTTTCTTGCATTTGCGTATGAATTCGATTATACATCTAAGAGATTGTGAGGTTGTATGGAGTGACATTGTCAATCATATCGGATAGAGATCCCCGGTTCACAGTTGGACTGCGGTAGAAAATTCATGAAGCTTTGGAAACAAGATTACATTTTAGTATTGTTTTTCATCCTTAGACTGATGGTCAGTCTGAGCAAGTCATTCAGATTTGGAGGATATGCTTAGGTGTTGTGCCTTTGATTTCGAGGGGAGTTGGAAGAGCTGTTACCGCTTGTGGAGTTTGCCTATAACAATAGTTTCTAATCTAGCATCAAGATGGCTCTTTTTGAGGCCTTGTATGGACGAAAGTGTAGAACATCGTTGTGTTGGACCAAGCTAAACGAAAGAAGAATTTTAGGGTCAGATTCCCAAAACCATGATGTAAACTGCAGATCCTTATCCAAAACAATTGACTTGGGCACTCTGTGCAACCTCACAATTTGAGCAATATAAAGATCTGCCAACTTATCCAAGGTATACGTCATATGCACTAGTAGAAAATGTGCACACTTCGTAAACTGATCAACAATCACCCAAATAGAATCCTTTTTAGTCAGTGTCAAAGGTAACCCTAACACAAAATCCATGGCGATCCTCTCCCATTTCTACTCTGGAATCCTCAACGGTTGCAACAACCCGAATGGAAACTTATGTTCAGCCTGAGCACGCTAACACACCATACACCTAGCAACAAAATCAGCCACATACTTTTTTCAAACCCACCTAATAGTACTCTTCCTTTAGACCTAGATACGTCTTGGTACTACCGTGATGTATAGCAAAAAGACTAGCATGAGCCTCGGTCAAAATAGTACGTCTCAGCTCATCATCACTAGGCACCACTATTCGATCTTTGAAACATAGCACCCCATCATCGTTAAAGTGAAAATCCATAGGATTTCTATCCATGATATCTTTAACATGCGGTACCAATGCCTCATCATAAGGTTGCTTTTCCTTAATCAACTGCGATAAAGATGGCTTCACTTGCAACTCAGCCAACAAACCCCCATCTCGCGTCACACTCAACCTCGTAAACATGGCCCTCAACTCAACAATCACTTTTCTACTCAAAGCATCAACCGCAACATTCGCCTTGCCCGGGTAATACTCAATTGTTATATCATAATCCTTGAGAAACTTCAACCATCTACGTTGTCTAAGATTCAACTCATTTTGCGACATCAGATACTTCAAACTCTTATGATCCGTGTACACAACACACTTCACACCTTACAAATAATGCCTCCAAATCTTCAACGCAAACAACACCACATCAAGCTCTAAATCATGCGTAGGATAATTGCGCTCGTGCACCTTTAACTGCCAAGATGCATAAGATACAACTTTCCCGTCTTGCATCAACACACACCCTAAACCAACATAGGATGCTCGCTATAAACCACAATATCTTTTCCTAACTCAGGTTGAATCAAGATCGGATCTCGCATCAAAGCTTCCTTCAATTTCTCAAAAGCTTATTGTCTAGACTCTGACAAGTTAAAACACACATCCTTTTGTAACAACTTACTCAACAAATAGCAACCCTTGAGAACCCATCCACAAAGCAATGATAATAACTTACCAACCCCAAGAAACTACAGACCTCTATCACCGACTTAGGTTGCTTCCAATTTAGTACCAATTTAATCTTTTGGGGTTCTACACGGATACCTTCAGCCAAAACAACATGACCAAGAAAGACCACTTCCTTAGTCCAAAACTCACACTTGCTTAACTTGGCATAAACTGGTTATCCAACAAAGCTTGCAACATAATTCGTAAGTGTCAATCATGATCCTCCTCGTTACGAAAGTACACGAGAATATCATCAATGAACACTACTACGAATTGATCCAAGAATTTATGGAACACTCAATTGATCATGTCCATAAATGCAGTAGGTGCATTCATCAACCCAAACAGCATCACTAAGACTCATTATGCCCGTACCTAGTACAAAAAGTAGTCTTCTGTACGTCCTTATCCTTAACCTTCAACTAATAGTATCCAGATCTCAAATCGATCTTAGAAAGCATCGTAGCACCTTGGAATTGATCAAACAAGTCATCAATTCACGACAAAGGATATTGATTCTTAATCTTCAACTTGTTTAGTTGACAATAATCAATGCACATACTTAAAGTGCCATCCTTCTTTTTCACAAACAACACTCGTGCTCTCTACAGTGACATACTAGGTCGGATGAAACCATTGTCCAACAACTTTTAAAGTTGCACCTTTAACTCATTGTGATACAGTGTAATCGACATCGAAGTCGTATCTGCATATGTCTCAATACAAAACTCCACCTCTCTTTCTGGTGGCAACCCAGTCAACTCCTCTGAAAACACAACTAAAACATCACAAATGGTATGGATATCCTTAGTTCGTACTTCTTCCTTATTTGGGTTCATAGCATAAGCCAGATATGTCTGACACCCACACTCCAACAACTTTTGCGCTTCCAAAGCTGATACCATATTGGATAAGGACGTAACATTCTCACCCATAACCACCACTTTATAATCATCAGCAATTTTCAACGAAACTCGCATGGTTACAAATTTGACCACAACCTCATGCTCAGTTAACCAATCCATACCCAATATCACATCAAAACCATGAAACGACAGCTCCATCAAATTAGTCGCAAACACGTGACCTTTAACCATCAAAGAACATCTCTTATACAACCTCCTCATAACAACTGTCTCTCTAAAAGAAGTTGTAACCCCCCCCGGTTTTGGGCCTAGGAGTTTTCTATGTGGTTTAGACGGTCTGTTTGATCGGATTAGGGGATTCGAGATAATTTTGAGATTTAATTCGGGACAAATATTTTTTGGTGAGATAAAATTTGGAAAAATGATCTAAAATCATTATTTAATATGGAAATAATTTTGGTAAAGTCAATTTTGCAAAAAAGGGGTCTCAAAATTAGACATTTTGACTAGTGACCAAATGTAAAGTTCCAAAACTATTTTTGGTGATTATTTTGTAAAAGGGTCAAAACTTTAAATCTTTAAGGAGCTATTTACCCTAAAGTCTAATATCAAATTTTTTTCTCTTATTTTGTTATTTTTAATGACTTTAAAAATAATATAAAAGGTTGGAGAATTAATTGGTTGATTAAAAAGCTTTAAAACAAAATTGACGTAACTGTCTTTTCACAAAAGAATTTTCTCTCCAATTCTCTCCAGCCAAACACTTCTTTTATCTTCAAAATTTTTAGGTGAAATCTTCTTTCAATTAAACTTTTAATTTCAATTGAGATTATAATGATTTCCTAACAAAATCAATTTGATTTTTCATTGTTTTGCTATAAAAATTCATCTAAGGGGAAAAGCAGCCATTAGAGGTGAGATTCGTTTTTCTCTTCTAATACAAGGTTATTTATTGAAATTCCCAAGTTCTTGATCCTTTACTTATGATTTTTAACTTGTTTGGAGGATTTAATTAAAGGAGAATGGTTAAATCAAGGTTTAATTGGTGAAATTGATTTAATCCCGTAATGGTTCTATTTTCCCATGATTTAGAATGATATAGATCATGATTTTGATGTTGAATGATGTTAAGAAGATGGTTTAATCATAGGAATCCTGAAACTATTTGAATTCCTAAGTTTATAGGTTGCTAGTTATGTGTTTTTGAGGAGTTGTGGAGGTTTTATGAATGCTGGAGGTATAAGGATGTTAGTGATGTGTTTTTAGATGTTAATTGATGGGTTAAGATGTTAGATGATGGCTGGGTAAATTTTGGAAGATGTTTGATGCTAATTTCAGATGTTGTGGGATGGTTTTGGTAAAGGATGTTGAGGATTTGTGTTGCTGTGTTGTTGATTGCATTTTTATGCAATGTTCTATCTGCTTTTTGTGTGGAAAAAACAGGGGATGTTGGTCACCAAGATTGAGCTTTGGTTTTGAAAGCTTTGGAGGCGTGCTTATCGTATCGGCAAGCGAGGCTTTGTGTGTCGGTGAGTGAGAACACGTTTTACAGCTTTGCAAAGGATTAAAAGTTATGTTTGGGAGTTTAGATCAAGCTTGAAATGCTGTTTTAAGCTCAAAAGTAAGTAAAGGATGAATTATCTCTCGGACTCAGTTTGGCAATTGGTCTTTATGCACTTGTTTATATTATTTCATTACTCATTGTTTATACATGTATTGAGCATGGTTTGATGCTGGAAATTGGTTATGAAATGTTGTTGATGCATTGTGAGGTAATGCATGGTTATTAATGTTTTTTAACATTGTTTAATACAAGGTTGCTTGCATTGGTAAATTGGTTTAATTGATGCATATGAAAACAATGAGTTGTTGTTAATAATATGAATTATATTGGCAAGTGATGGTATGAAAAAGGTTTGAAAATGTTATCAGATATAGTTGGTCGACCATAGGATTGATAGTGCATTATAAAAAGTCACCTTGGATGTTGAGGGGTTTTGGTCCGTGTACCAAAAACTCCATCCAAGTACCCTAACGGTCGAGGGGTTTAGATCTTTGTATCGAAGACTCCCATTAGTGGGCTATGTGTCCAACCGATGCGTAGGGTTGGGAATGCACCTTTGGTTTCAGTTGTGATGGCATGAAGTGTTAGGAACACTTGTTAAATTCGTGTATCTGATGTTATGTTTTGTAAAGTGGAACTTGGTTAATTATCACTTGTAAGCCAATATAATTGATAATGTATCATGAGATGGATTATGTTGTTTAATGTGGATTGAAACATGTTTTGCTCTTTAAGCCTTGATTGGTAGTATACATGAGAAAACTTAAATTGAGGGTAGCAAATGGGACTTTGCTGTTGAATCCATGATACATATTGCATTTGGTTTAATATGATGTTTTTGGAAATGTTAAGTGCATGGTTTAAGCAAGGCATGATGATGTGATGTTGATTTTGAAAGGGTTTTGGAAAGTGGCTTTCAAAAGAATTGTAAATGGTTTAAATTGCATTGATGGTTGCTGGTTTTTGAGCATTGCTCTCTAAGCCTTTTGTGCTTACGCTCTCTTTTTCCATCAATGCGGAGAATTAAAGGTCAAGGACAGCGAAGAAGCAAGGAAGGAATTCCAAGGACTTGTTTTCGAAGTATGGTTTGAACGTTACATAGTAGTAATAAGGGCAATGTGTCCAATGTTGTTTTGGGAGGGTTTTTTGATGAACTCCCTGTTTGAGCAAGTTGTATTCGTTGGTTTGGTTTTGTGTGAGGTTTAAAGTGCTTGAGATGTTGATGGATTTATGTTTTGGATGTTGATTAGGGAGCGTGCCTATGGACTTGGTGGTTAAATGTGCTAAGATTGCTAGGGTTGCTTAGAATGCTAGATTGATGTTGTCAAGCATGCCTCTGATGTTATATGATGTTTAGATATGATTTAAGGATGTTCTAAATGAGCCAAAGTGTCACATGTTGGACCTCTACTACAGGTCTATGCATACCGGTACAGGTATCCGAGGATCGGTACGCGGGGTCCTTTAAAGGCTCAAAATGTTGATTTAAAGCTACTGGTACTATTACGCTTAGCCACCGTATTGGTATGCCTTAAGGAAAGTATGTGCTGGTACCGGTACACGAGTTGTATCGATATGATCCCTTCGATTTTAACACACCATATGGGTACTCGGGGTACCGTATCGGTACGCGTTTTGGTCAATGGAATTCAGAGTTTTGAGAAATCATAAAGGGGATTGGTACCGGTCAAATTTGTATCAGTACGGGTTGGTCAACACACTTTATCGATACAAAGACTAGTGTATCGGTACAATAAGATATTATGTTTGTTGAACCGTATTGGTAAGGGCTTACTTGTATCGATACGCTATGCTGTTTCTGTGTAATCTTGTTTGCTGAAGTTTGGAAATCTTGCAAAATAATCCCTGGTTATTATGGATGCAATTGAATGAATGTGGATGATTGCTTTGAGCTAGAATTTAACCTATGAGCATGCAAATGGACTAATTACATATTGGTAATAAAAATTGAAACAAAGACCCTATAATTTGCAAAAATTATGTTTTTGTCCCTAATGTGATATGTTGAGTTATTGAATCTCGTTTCGCAATCCGTTTTAAATGTGACGTTTTCGCTGAAGCATGATCACATAGGACTTTAATAATTTACATCTAGACAAGATAAAAAGGAAAGAATGAACTAGTTTAGGTTATTAGCTTGGGTTTGCTTCGGCAAACCTAATATGATCCTTTTAGTTCAGTTTCGGCTAGGCCGGGTGTAATCACTCATTTTTATCTGGTCTGTAAATACATATTAGTATAATTATTAGTATATTAGTGTTGCATGTATACATTGTATTATGTTATGTTATATGTTTATTATGTGCATGAGTGTTATTAATATATGTAAAGTGTGTAGTGTGTGCATGTATGTTATAAACTATGTATGTATACGTATTAATAAGCAATACGGGGTATGCGTGTCACGCATGTATCTATATTTAGTACGAGCGTATTTGTTTTTACGGATAATGTGTGTAGATGTTATGTTAATTATGTGTATGATTGTATATGTACGTATGCTAGTATGTTATATTAATTAATGTTTGCATAGGTACATACATATGCATTATTGTATGTGTATTATTATTGTTAATTGTTGTTATAACTAATATTAATGTTAATATTATTGGGCTAATATAAAATGAAATAAAAAAAAACATATTAAAACCCAAATAAATAAATTGCCAGTCCAAGTCCATTACACGTCTAATATTATTACAAGGCCCGGTTGGCCCGAACCCAAGACCCTATTTAAATCTAATTATTTTTTTGCAGATAACTATGGGCCGTTGGATCAAGATCTGATCCAACGGCCACGATCAAGCAGGGACAAAATATCTAGCCGGCCGCGTGCACTACACGTCTGGACGATTCGAGTGCCACGTGCGTGTGCGGTCCACGCACGGACTCTTCGATATCCCACGCGTGCGTGAGCCCCACGCGCTATAACTCCTCGACTGCTGAGCCCCACGTGTCACGATCTGGAGCCGTTTCACCGATCGAGGTTTTATCTGGGCCGTTCATCCTTCAAGCCAGCTCGACCGTTAGATCAGATCTGATCCAACGGCCGAGAACGCCTCTGGCCGAAGACATAACCCTCCACACCGCCACCATGCTTCCACCATGCCGGTCTCTAACCACCGCGTTCAGACACATCAGAACACAAGAAAAGAAAGATTATGTCAGTATCAGTCCAGATCTGAAAATAGATATTATATTACTTGTTACCAAACCAAAAGACAGGCATATATGTATGAAACAAGTATTTTGTAAGGCAGAGCCAAGTTGTAATCGAAAGAAAAGAAATACAAAAAAAAACCAGTCTTCAGTGGTAATACTCTTCTCTTTTCTTACCTCGTTGTATGCATACAAAAATATACGTAGTAAATAAAAAAAAGAGAGGTTTAGAGTCGTTACCCTCGTCGTCTGTAGATCTCCCCTTTACCAGTGACAAGCCTCTTCGGCCTTCCCAGGCCGAATATGGTGAACTGAAAGGAGTGGGAGGCCCTTTTTGGTTTTGTTTTGGGTTGAATACAAAAAAAGGTGTTTTTTCATTTCGTATTTCTTAGATCTAGGACGAATAGAGCCTTTTTCTCCGAATCCAAGTTCGGATTCGTGTCGAGGGTAAGGCAAGGTTCATTTTGGTGTGTTTTTTGGGGCTCGTCGGCGCCGGCTAGCGACGGCTGGCGGCGGAGAAGACGGCGGTCGGCCGCCGATTTTTGGGTTCATCAGAGGATGGTTGAGAGAAAAATGAGAGAAACGAGTGTTATAAAAACTGAAAAATGAATGAAAATGGGGAAAATTCGAGTCTGGGCAAAAAAAGGGGATTTTATAGGTGTTATTATTTCGTGAAATGGGGAAATTCTGTAATAAATCCCCCCGCGTTTTCAATATTTTCGTTTTTGTCTCGCCGCATGGTATATTTACAATTCCAGTCCCCCTTTTGTTTCAAAATCTCGCAATCCAGTCCCTAAATTAAATCGAATCAGTTTTTAAATGGTAAAATTACCCCTTTAACCATCCCGCGTTTTTGGATTTTTCACTTCGGGTTTGCCCCTTGGTCTAATTACAGTTTTAGTCCTTTCAAGTTCGGTCATGTTTGCATTTTCGTCCTTAAATTGCATATTATTGTCCTTTAATTTCTGCCACTGATGTTTATTTCTTTTCATTTCAGTCATGTTTCCATGTAAATATTTATGTTCGTATTATAATCGTGTATGCTGATGTAGCCTTTTGCCTTATTATATATCCCTCGTATATGCCTTGTATTTTTATGTTTACATGTATATGTGTGTTAAGTTTATGATGATTATATATCTTTATGTATTTGTTCGGTTATTCGTATTACGCATGTTATGTTCTAGTTGGCTCGTACACAACATGTTTTGTATTTTTGTATGTATGTATGTATGTTCTCTTGGCTTTTAGGTTACGTGTTAGTGTATTTTCTTTTATGTATAATATATTGTTCTATATATGTTGAAATGTGTTTTATTTCTAATATGTATGTCTTCTTGAAATATATGTTTTTGTCCACACACGTATTTATTCATGCCTTGTTATTGTGACATTTGTTTTTATCTACTATTAAGATTGATATGTATATGTATGTTTTAATTACGTATTTTATTTATGTTAGATTAGTATTCTATTATGTTAATATTTATTTGTATTGTATTTAAATTATTTGTCATGTTTATATTTTGCTCACTAAGGTTGCATAATGATATATAAATTGTCAATGCGGTGTCCTTTTATCCGAGCGTAAACGGGGCCAGTATCAGGCGTAGTGATAGTGGTTGGGCGTTTACTCTTGGATAACGGGGCCTTTAAAATTTATTCGCAATTATAACCAAATTTTAAACTAATCGTCACTTTAATCCGGAAAATCTAATATTAATAAAGCGGTAATTATTAAAGTACCAATTTTGGGCTGTGTGGGGGTGCTAATCCTTCCCCATCCGTAACCGACTCCCGAACCCAAAAGTTTTTTAAATCTCTGGTTTTATGGTGTCCGGCCTACCTAAGTGGCCGGTGGCAACTCCAATTTTTAATAAAATGCGATTTAAAAAAAAACCCACGGAATAAACGTTTTATATCCAAAAAATCACAAACACTTCGAAAACACATTTTTAGCGAAAAAGGGACATCGCTACAGATGGCGACTCCGCTGGGGATCATTTTTTTTGTTTCTCGAAAACAAAAAAGAGAGTCAAGCTTTTTCAAATAATTACCGCTTTAATAATATTAGAAGTTCCAGATTAAAATGACTATTAAATTAATATTCGGTTGTAATTGCACGTTTATTTTAACGCATTTAAAATATGGCATATAAACCCGTTTTTTTTTAGTGGGGGGAAAACGCTAATGCTTTCGTGGAGATATCGTTCTCCCGTATGGGCCTAGCAAGTACGTTCGGGGCTCGAGTACCTTATGCTTTCGTAAGGATATCGTTCCTTTGTACGGGCATAAGCAAATGGGTCCCCCTGAATTGAACCCGGTTGAAAGGAGCCTATAATGGGTGATGATCGGGGGCCTTGCTACTCTTAGTAGAGGACAACAAGGACAATTCGGGTACCTCCTAGAACCAAGACTGCATGAAGAGAATACATAGAAACCTACCCATTTAGAGCCATGCGGATAACCTTAGGTTTTAGACGGGATAAATAGGGTTGTTTTGTGTGTTTATTCTGTTTAATTTTGTCCTTTTATTTATATATTTATTAATTTTATCTGGTACTGACTTGTTTTCTTTTTGCTTTTGTTTTTTTCATACATCATACATTTGCATCACATAAAGGTACTGAATCAAGTGGTTTGCCCGATCAGAAAGTCTTTCACCATGGAAAAAAGGTGTCTTAGGAAAGAAGAGCTTAATTTGTCAGTCAGACATTGGTCAGAGGTCAACCAGAAAACCCAAGGGGACAGTTCGCCGAACGAACGCATAATAGCAGGGTACACCTATGTGAGTCTCCAACAGAACAATTTATGGGATCTTCAAAGCATTTGGGAAAGATGGGACCGAAGACTACAAGACTTGTTCTGCGATAGTTATGGCGACATTGCACAGCTGTTATATGTTCGGGTTAACCAGCCCTTGCTCCGAGCTATAGTCCAGTTCTGGAATCCGGTTTTTTGCTGCTTCACCTTCAATGGGAAGGACATGATGCCTACAGTAGAAGAATACACTGCTTTACTTAACCAAAAGAACATTCAGGAAGATTGGATCTACGCGAAGCCTCCGAGGAATCAGAATTACACTGCGAAGCTCAAAACTTTGCGGGAATGAGTGACGATTGGGTTAATGGCCTACTTCAGATCCGAGGAGACAATACAATTTTTGCATGGGAAAGTATTCGGGACATCATACCGACACATCCAGACGAGGCAAAGAAAATGAACCTATTCGCCTTAGGAATATATGGCTCGGTGATCTTTCCAAGAGTACTCGGGAACATTGACATAGCCATTCTGGACTTGTTTGAGCGGGTAAAACGGAAAGCAAACCCAGTACCAGCAATCTTGGCCGAGACTTTTATTTCCTTAAATGCTAGCCGAAAACATGAAGAATGACGTTTTTGAGGATGCGCACAGCTGTTACAGGTATGGATTCAGAGTCACATGTGGAAGACACCAACGAGGGTCCTGCCGGGGATATCCTTCAAAGGTTTTTCGCCTTTACGGGAGTACTTAGCAAAGGAATGGCGAGAGGATTTGAAAACAAAAATGTGGACTAGTTTCTTCAGGAACATTCAAGGTGAAGACATAGCATGGAGGGTCCCATGGCTCGGTAAAGTTAATTATTTTCTATACAGTTGTGGTGATTTCAACTGGCTGATGATGTTGGGATTGCACGGAGGGATCGCCTGTGCTCCGCTTTTAGTGTCTCGACAGTTCGGATCACGACAGTTCATTCCCAATACCGCCTGGTTAAGCCAAACTGAATTTCTTTTCAAAGGGGAGTTCAAAGGAAAAATTCAGACCATCATGAGGGCCTGCGACCATTGTTACCGGATCAGGGTGAAAGGAGATACCGAGCACATGACTACCCCCGACTACGATCTTTGGAGACGTTTGAGGGTTAATAATATGATTCATGAATCTGATCAAGGACCGGCAGTGTCACTCGAGGAGCTTACAAGGGCGGTACCGTCTGAAACTGACATCTTACGGAATGAACTCGAAGAAATTAAAAGGAAAATGGACATCCAACAGGCCCAGCATGCGAGTGAGCTCTATAAGGCAAGCTTAGAGGTTGACGAGCGGAACGGGATCATTAGGCAGTTGAAGAAATTAAATGCAGATTTGAGTGACAAGAATGCTCTTTATCAAAAAGATGCCCTTCTACTACAAGCAAAAATACAGAAGGCCGGCCGAAGTCAATTCATAGCTGTGGAAAGAGAAAGAATGAATGGCATCCGTTTGGTGGAAGAAGAACGAGAAATCAGCAAGAGAGTGACCGAGAAAGAGATAGAAAGCTGCCGATTGGCTATAGAGGAAGAAAAACGGTCCTCCAAGAAGGCCATTGATCAAGAAAAGGAAAGATTCAGGCAAGAAATCAGCAAGGGAAAACAAGCTGTCCATCATGAGAGAAAAAGCGTCGTTGTATGGAAAAGAAAGTCTATGAGTAGCCGGAATAGACTGTTAGAGATGCAAAAACTGTACGATGACACTATTCAAAGTCTGGAGCAAAGCCAAAGTTAGAATGGCGAATTAAAAGGAAAGGTGGCGGAAGTTGAACACTCCCTTCGAATGTACTGCCAGAGAAATAGCTTCACTGAGCTACAAGAAAGAGAGCGCGAAGTGGGCGTGTTACGAGCACGAATTAAGTCCCTCGAAGCAACTGTTAAGGATTACAAGGAAAGAATTAGTGTGTTCGAGGAGGCTGCAGCCGGAGGGGACACCTATTGGCAAAAGAGATTGCGTGACGCTGCCCGGATGGTACAGGATAGGGACCAATATTACGCAAACCTGATGGTGGACATACAGCGAGTCGCCAGGCATGTGAATGATTTGGCCATCGAGGCTGAAACACTCCGACCTTTCATAGTCCCAGAAATGGAAGAAGCTCCCAGGTTCCTCAAGTTGCTCAGGGCAATTGGAAAATTAGGAGATAGAGCTAGGGCTTATCTATAGGGCTTTGTGTTGTATTTAGCTCTTTTGTATTAGGAATCTTCATTTTGTAATACGAACTCTGTTGTAATTTAGACCCTTTAATTCTCGTGGAAGTAGTTCAAAAGGGTGATTACCAGCAGAATCAGTACCTTATCTGCATACATTCTCGCATTTGCATCATGACATTCACATCATTATACATGCATTTATCTTTCTTGCAACCATATTAATGTTGTGAATATTGTTTCAGAGTTTGTGTGTGAAAATAGAAGCTAACCTGCAATCATTCATCACCCATACCTTACCCGGTTACAAAGCAAGCTCATGGAAGACAGGATAATCAGTCTAGAAAAAGGGCAAAAAGAGCTCGAGACAAGGCTTGAAGAGGCCCAAAGAAGCCTCAGTGATCAGATTGCTCAGTCACAAGCATCGATAGTATCCGACATAACCGTACTGTTGGCTAAAAGCCTTGGAAAAAGAGTGGAAAAAGAGGGTACCCCAGCTCACTACAAGGTTCAACCAGCTGCACCGAATCTGGCTAGAAAGATGTATATCGACCCTGCAGGAATGTCATCTAGTTTTCAAATAGGGGTACCTGAAACTCAACCCCTCGACGCTGAAGCACTCTATGAAGAGGAGGTGCCAGACCTGAACATGGTTGAAAAGATCAAGACCGGGGTAGAGAAAAAGTGGGAGGAGAGGTTTCGCCTCATGGAGGAAAAATTTAAAACGTTACAATCTATGGAAGAATCAGGAAATGATGCTAGCGACTTAAGTCTGGTGTCCGATCTTGTCCTACCGCCAAAATTTAAAACGCCAGAGTTCGACAAATACGATGGAACCACGTATCCTTCCGCACACATAACAATGTACTGTCGAAAGATGGCGACCTACCTTAAGGACGAAAAGCTACTGATCCATTGTTTCCCGGACAGCCTAACTGGAGCGGCGTTACGGTGGTACACCCAGTTGAGCAAGGCAAATGTGAAGACATGGAAAGATCTGTCAAGAGCATTTACTGAGCAATATAAGCATGTAACAGATATGACCCCCAGTAGAATTATGTTGGAAAATATGGGGCAGAAGTCCAACGAAAGCCTGCGGCAATATGCCCAAAGGTGGTGGGAAGTGGCCGCCCAAATTCAGCCACCCATCCCGGAACATGAAATTACGCCGTTATTTGTTAATACTCTGAAAGGGGCACTCTTTGATCGCCTCATTAATAATACAACCCAGTGTTTTGCTGACTTAATCAGGACTGGGGAGTCCCTTGAATTGGCAATTAAGAGTTGTAGAATTGATGGCGGGGAAGGGTCTCGAAAATATAGCAAGAGGAATGAAGTAAACGCCACCAGCACTTATACCACCCCGAAGAACTTCACAGTCTCACAGCCACAAGCACCTGTGGGAAAAACACAACACTCGAATCAAAGAGAGGAGAGAATCTCCAGAAAAGAGAAAGAGAGAAGAACTTTCACTCCCCTACCTGTTTCGTACTCAGAACTTTATTCCCAGTTGTATGAAGCAGACCTGGTCCGTCCATACATCGTTACTCCTGTCAATCCGCCCTTCCCTTCTTGGTATAATCCGAACGCACATTGCGACTATCACGGCGGTACCCCTGGACATCCCACTGAGAATTGCCTTGCCTTCAAAAAACTTGTGCAGAATTTAATTGATTCTGGGATATTGAAGTTTGAAGAACCAAGTGTAGCTACTAACCCGCTACCTAATCATGGGAACAGAGGAGTAAATGTTATTGAAGAATACTTTACCAGGAGGATTAAAGATGATGTGTCAGAAATCAAATCTCCTTTACGATGGGTATTTCAACAGTTATGCATGGCCCGTGTGATCGACAAAGGCATGATAACAAGGCAGAAGGGATGTGGAGTGTATTGCGAATTCCACCAGACTGAAGGACATGATATCCAAGAGTGCGATGAGTTCAAGAGATTGGTACAACAATTAATGAATGAAAAACAAATATAATTCTTCGAGGAGCCCATGGGGAAGAAAGGGTCGGACGTACACATGACGGATAGCCCCAAATATAAATACATGAAGGATAGACCTTTTATCATCTCTCCCAGGCCAGGGAATGCAGGTGCCTCCCAAGGAGAAACCAGCAAGATAAGTCCCAGGATCATCATTTCAGCACCATCCCCATTCCCATTCAAAGATATGCGGCAAACCCCCTGGAATTATGCTGCAAATGTGACCACGCCAGAAAAACTAGAACATGGTCAGGTAAAAGAGCCTACGCTAAAGGACCAACAAAGCCAGAGCGATGTAAACTTGGTGAGGCCGACAATTTCACAAGGAGCGGTAGATGTTATTCCTCCGAGGCTTTGAAAGCAGCTGAAAAAGATAAGGGGAAGAATACAGCAGTTAGCCCCACGCAGATATTTGGAGAAGAACCTCCCCCAAAGACGAATGAGCCAGTAACTGAGGCCCAGGCCAAAGAATTTCTGAAGTTCTTGAGACATAGCGAGTACAACGTAGTGGAACAACTACGAAAGCAACCGGCCAGGATCACAGTACTGGAATTACTCTTGAGTTCAGAAAAGCACCGGGAGACGCTATTAAAAGTACTAAATCAAACTTTTGTGCCCCAAGATATTTCTGTGACAAATCTGGACAGGATAGTGGGGCATATCACTACCTATAATCATATAACATTTAGTGATGATGAGATCCCTGAGGGAGGAATGGGGTCCACCAAAGCCCTTAACATCACAACCCACTGCAAAGGGTATGTAGTACCTGGCGTACTGATTGACAACGGGTCAGCATTGAACGTTTTGCCTATGATGACCCTGCAAAAACTACCAATAAATGGTTCTCACCTAAAGCCCTGCCACAATTCAGTAAGAGCCTTTGATGGTACGCAAAGATGAACAATGGGGAAAATTGAGGTGCCCCTATTGATCGGACCGACTGAGTATGTGATCGATTTTGTGGTGATGGACATAAAACCATCTTACAGCTGCTTATTGGGAAGACCATGGATCCACTCCGTAGGAGTTGTCCCCTCATCATTGCATCAGAAGTTAAAATTTGTAGTCGATGGTAAATTGGTCACAGTAGAGGCTGAGCAGGAAATTGTTGCTTCCGTGACATCAGACTCTCCCTATATTCAAAATGATGAAGATGCTGCAGAATGCTCGTTCCGGGCATTAGAGCTAGTGAATGCCACGTTCGTTTCAGAGGGAAGTCGGATCCCCTACCCCAGGTTATCTAATTGTACCAAGATGACCGTCGCAGAAACTTTGGGCCGAGGAGCCAAAGTAGGAAAGGGGCTGGGGAAGAAATTACAATGAAACCTAAGAGCCAAGAATATGATAACAAAGAAGGATCATTTTGGGCTGGGTTACCAACCAAGTGTCCAACAGAGAAAAGAGGAATACAAGAGAAAGGAAGAGCAAAGAAAAGCCAGATTTAAAGGAGAAGACATTCCGTGGAGACCAATGTCCTTTCCTAGTTTAAAAACCACTTTTGTCTCCGGAGGATTCTACCAGCCAGGTCAAGAGGTTGAAGAGGCAATGAAGGAAAATGACGTACTCAACCAGGAGGAGATACTCAATGAATCATTTGAAGGGATGTACATCAACATGATAGCTGGAAAAGACCAAGGCAGCAAAATGTTGACCAACATCCGCCCCTGCCGTCCCGGGGAAACACTCAATAACTGGAGCTGCATTGATCTACCTGTGGTTTAGGAATAGATCAGAGTAATGCTCCGAATCAACCTTTTGTTTTGCCCGTAAACAATGGGGATCTCTTGTATAGGGCACCTATGTTAACTTTTTGATTAAAATGAAAATATCCCCACTTTCCTAAATGACCAAAGTTTCATTTATTTCATTCATGCATTCTTCATGTTCATTCCCTTCATATAAAGCTGTCTCCTTCCCAATACAATTCATTCTCATTTAATGCAGGTCGCTCATGATTGACGATATGAATGATACCGGATCCAATCCTGGAGTGAATTTTGAATGCCCTGAGGTCTCAAAGGGAATTGAGGAAGGATATGATGAGATAGAAGGTGAGGTCCCGGAAGAGTTAAAGAGAATGGTGGCCAATGAAGAAAGGCAGATCATGCCCCACCAAGAAGAAACATAAGTTGTAAACTTGGGGACTGCAGAAGAGAGAAAAGAAATAAAAGTAGGAACGACGATTTCCTCAAAAACCAAGCACGAACTGATAACCCTACTTCAGGAATTCAAGGATGTCTTCTCCTGGACTTATCAAGATATGCCAGGGTTGAATACCGACATAGTGGTGCACAAATTGCCAACAAAATCAGAGTGCAAACCAATACAACAAAAACTTCGGAGAATGAGACCAGATATGTTGTTAAAGATCTTAGAGGAAGTAAAAAAACAGTTTGATGCTGGGTTCTTGGAGCTAGCCAAATACCCCGAATGGGTTGCAAACATTGTACCGGTACCAAAGAAAGACGGGAAAGTTCATATGTGTGTAGATTATAGGGATCTAAACCGAGCTAGCCCAAAAGACAACTTCCCCTTACCACATATTGACACGCTGGTTGACAACACTGCATGACACTCATGGTTTTCATTCATGGACGGCTTCTCAGGGTACAACCAGATAAAGATGGACCCTAACGACATGGAGAAGACTACGTTCATAACCATGTGGGGCACTTTTTGTTATCGAGTGATGCCGTTTGGGCTAAAGAACGCGGGGGCAACATACCAAAGAGCAATGGTGACTCTTTTCCATGACATGATGCACAAAGAAATAGAATTATATGTGGACGACATGATTGCCAAATCCCGAACAGAGGAAGAGCACCTACAAAACTTGAGAAAACTATTCCAAAGACTACGGAAGTACCAACTGAGGCTCAATCCTGCCAAGTGTACCTTCGCCGTTACTTCTGGAAAACTCCTAGGATTCGTGGTAAGCAGAAGAGGGATTGAGATTGATCCAGATAAAGTGAAAGCCATCCAGGATCTCTCACCACCCCACACTCAGAAGGAAGTTTGTGGTTTCCTAGGGAGGTTGAATTATATCTCTCGTTTCATTTCCCAATTAATCGACCGATGTGACTCGGTCTTCAGACTTCTTAGAAAGAATAATCCTGATGTGTGGGATGAGGAATGTCAAAGAGCCCTAGAAAAGATCAAAAAGTACCTGACAAATGCTCCAATTTTAGTCGCACCAGTACCAGATCGACCATTAATTCTCTACCTGACAGTTTTTTAGAATTCAATGGGATACGTATTGGGGCAACACGATGAGTCAAGAAAAAGGGAGCAAGCCATTTATTACCTAAGCAGGAAATTCAATGATTGCGAAACGCGATACCCGCCAGTGCAGAAGCTGTGTTGTGCTCTAGTTTGGGCTACCAAGCGGCTTAGGCAGTATATGCTGTACCACACTACTTGGTTGATATCCAAGCTAGACCCATTGAAGTTCTTAATGGAAGCGCCTGCACTAACAGGAAGGATGGCTCGATGGCAGATGCTCTTATCCGAATTCGATATTGTATACGTTAACCAGAAAGCCGTAAAGGGGAGTGCCGTAGCAGATTTCCTAGCTAGTCGTGCTTCAAGACGACTATGAGGCATTGAACTTTAATTTCCCAGACGAAGACTTGATGTGCATTACAACCGAGGAAGAGGTTTCAGATGTTAAATCATGGAAGCTTTACTTCGATGGAGCCTCTAACGCCCTCGGACATGGGATAAGAGCAGTGCTAATTTCTCCTGAGGACGTCTATTACCCTTTCACCAGCAGATTGGAATTCTTCTGCACTAACAATATAGCTGAATACGAAGCTTGCGTTATAGGACTGAACTCAGCTATTGAGAGAAAGGTTAAGGAACTTCGAGTATTCGGAGATTTATCCTTAGTAATTTACCAATTGCGCGGGGAATGGGAAACCAGGGACCCGAAGTTGGTCAAATATTATGAATTGATTCAAGAGCTCACCAAAGAGTTCGAAAAGGTCAGCTTGAATTACTTGCCCCGAGAAGAAAATCAGATGGCAGACGCCTTGGCAACCTTGGCATCTATGTTTAAAACAAACACCGGGGTAGAAATGAAGCCCATTGAGATGGGAACGTTTGAAAGGCCTGCTCATTGTTGTAATGTACAGGAAGAGATTGATGGAAACCCATGGTACTATGACATCTTGCAATATGTCAAGCTTCGAAAGTATCCAGAAGGGGCAAATGACAATGACAGAAAAACGCTCAGAAAAATGGCAACAAGATATGTCCTAGATGGGGAGATCCTATATAGGAGAAGTCATGATCAAGCATTGCTGAGATGTGTGGATGCCCGGGAGGCGAAGGAGATTTTAGCCGAAGTACATGACGGGCTCTGTGGAACGCACGCCAACAGGCTGTCTATAGCCCATAAAATCATGAGATATGGTTATTTCTGGTTGACCATGGAGGGAGATTGCATCGATTACGCCAGGAAATGCCATAAATGCCAAATTTACGCTGACAAGATTCACGCACCCCCATCGCCTTTACACACCATGAATTCTTCGTGGCCTTTTGCGGCGTGGGGCATGGATGTCATCGGGCAGATCCATCCGAAAGCTTCCAATGGACACCGTTTCATTTTGGTCGCCATAGACTATTTCACTAAATGGGTAGAGGCAGCGTCTTACACCAACATCACAAGGACTACAGTATGTAAGTTCTTAAAGAAAGAGATTATTTGTTGATACGGATTGCCAGAAAGGGTCATCACCGACAACGCTTCCAATCTGAATAACAAAATAATGACGGACGTGTGCACTCAATTCAAGATAACACACCATAAATCCACAGTCTATCGTCCTAAAATGAATGGAGCAGTGGAAGCAGCAAACAAGAACATAAAGAAGATCATAGCAAAGACGATGGATACCTACAGGGATTGGCATGAGAAGTTGCTATTTGCCCTTTTCGCCTATAGGACGTCCGTTCGCACATCAACGGGGGCAACACCTTACTCTTTGGTGTATGGTACCGAAGCAGTACTCCCCATCGAAGTAGAGATTTCGTCTCTTTGGGTCTTAAATGAAGTAAAATTGGAAGAAGCCGAATGGGTGCAGGCCAGACTAGACCAACTAAATCTCATTGATGAAAATAGACTAAAGGCCATTTGTCATGGTCAGATGTACCAAAAGCGGATGATGCAGGCATACAAAAAAAAGGTGCGCCCAAGAGAATTCAAAGAAGGGGATCTGGTGCTCAAGAAAATCCTCCCGATTCAGAAAGATTCTCGAGGAAAGTGGATGCCCAACTGGGAAGGGCTGTACGTGGTAAAAATGCCTTCTCAGGAAGAGCCCTAATCCTAACAGAAATGGATGGAGACAAGCTAAAAAACCCTATAAATTCTGATGTTGTTAAGAAATACTATCTTTGAAAAAAAAAAGAACAAAAATTGAGAGCTCAGGGCGAAAACCCGAAACCGGGCGTCTTGAAGCAGAGGGAGGACCCGAGTTGAAAACCCGTAAAGGGCGGCTCGGGTAAATTGAAAAGTTAAATATCCGAAGAGAAGGGTCTCCCCATGAACATCATGAAGAGGAAGCTTCAGGCAAAAAAATTCTACGCCGGTTGACAGGATCATGTATCATTCATATCGAAGATAATGAGGGATCTTGTATTTCATACTTAACTTTTCTTCTTTCTCATGTGTGTCATACCTCTTTTAAGATATCCCAAGCCCTTAATCGTAATAAAATCGTGTTTTTGAGCATCCATTCCTTGCCTTCTTGTTAATTTCAGGCAAATAAGCTAACATAGGCTTATGGTAAAACAAGAGATTTCTGAGTATTACTGTGATCTAACCTTAAAAATGCAGGTGATTAAAGAAAATAATGTTAACTCCGCCCTCTTGCTCCCTACATAACGGCTGTTGATAGGGAAGGCGGAAAGCTTCAAACAACCGGATAGGATGACCAATGGCATACGTCCTACTTATTCAAGGAAAGCATGCGAGATAACAAGAGAGATCTCTTGGGTGAAAACCCAGAAGGGCACCCCTAAAAAAACTCTCTAAAGCGAAAACCCGAAAGGGCACTTTAGAATTCCAAGTCGTAAATAGAGAAAAAGAAAGGTTGGAATGGTTGAACCCGACAGTGAAGTGGGGTATCGATGCCCGTGAAAAAGGAGAAAGTGAACTACGAGATCAAATAAAGACCAAAGCAAGCCCGCCAAGATATTGACACTCATGCATCAAGAATAGCCAGACATCACTAGGATTAGGAGCATGTCAATTCATTTGTCATAGCATTTTGTTTTATCTTAGACAGGTATCTCTGGATTCAAAGAGACATCGGTAGCCATCGTGGTGTGAATCCCAAATGTGAAGACAATGGTTATACATACAAAAGGCCTATGTTCCCAAGCGTCTGCAGAGAGGGGTTCTATATAGGAAGAATCCTCCGCTCTGAGGCTTCAGAAGCTGAAAGTTTTGTATAGGAATGACTTACAGTTCCAGGGTGAAGACTAGCAGTTCTATATAGGAAGAACTCCCAGTCGAAGGAATTCACCCATGATACACAAGGTTTTATATAGGGAAAACCTGTTGTGTTGAAAGCGAAGAGTCTTATATAGGAAAGGCTCCGAGCTTCACTGTCTTAGAGTAAAAGATTCTATATAGGAAGAATTCGTAGCTCCAAAATTTCAGAAGCCAAAAGTTCTATATAGGAAGGACCGACGGCTCCAGGGTGAAGACTAGCAGTTCTATATAGGAAGAACTCCCAGTCGAAGGAATTCACCCATGATACACAAGGTTTTATATAGGGAAAACCTGTTGTGTCGAAAGCGAAGAGTTCTATATAGGAAGGGCTCCGAGCTTTATTGTCTTAGAGTGAAAGGTTCTATATAGGAAGAACCTGTAGCTCTGAGATTTCAGACGCCAAAAGTTCTATATAGGAAGGACTGACGGCTCCAGGGTTTGAAGACTAGCAGTTCTATATAGGAGGAACTCCCAGTCGGAAGAATCCATCAGCGATGCAAAAGGTTTTATATAGGAGAAACCAGCGTTGAAGGCGAAGAGTTCTATATAGGAAGGACTCCAAGCTTTACTGTCTCGAAGTGAAAAGTTCTATATAGGAGGGACTCATAACTCGAGGCTTCAGAGCGAAGGGTTCTATACAAGAAGAGCCTGTAGCTCCAAGGTCGGAAGGTGACGAAGCTCTATATAGGAAGAACTTACGAGCCTGAAGATTCAGCTAAGGAAGAGCATAGAATTCCAGAAGAACACGTGTTTCCAAAGCTACAAACCGGGAAGTCTGATAAAAATGAGTGCTTATGAATCTTTGCTTTGTTCCCATTCCACGAGAACAAGCAAAGAGGGGCAACTGTAATCACTCATTTTTATCTGGTCTGTAAATACATATTAGTATAATTATTAGTATATTAGTGTTACATGTATACATTGTATTATGTTATGCTATATGTTTATTATGTGCATGAGTGTTATTAATATATGTAAAGTGTGTAGTGTGTGCATGTATGTTATAAACTATGTATGTATACGTATTAATAAGCAATACGGGGTATGTGTGTCACGCATGTATCTATATTTAGTACGAGCGTATTTGTTTTTACGGATAATGTGTGTAGATGTTATGTTAATTATGTGTATGATTGTATATGTACGTATGCTAGTATGTTATATTAATTAATGTTTGCATAGGTACATACGTATGCATTATTGTATGTGTATTATTATTGTTAATTGTTGTTATAACTAATATTAATGTTAATATTATTGGGCTAATATAAAATGAAATCCAAAAAAAAACATATTAAACCCCAAATAAATAAATTGCCAATCCAAGTCCATTACAAGTCTAATATTATTACAAGGCCCGGTTGGCCCAAACCCAAGACCCGGTTTAAATCTAATTATTTTTGTGCAGATAACTATGGGCCGTTGGATCAAGATCTGATCCAACAGCCACGATCAAGCAGGGACAAAATATCTAGCCGGCTGCGTGCACTACACGTCTAGACGGTTCGAGTGCCACGCGCGCGTGTGGTCCATTCGCGGACTCTTCGATATCCCACGTGTGCGTGAGCCCCACGCGCTATAACTCCTCGACTGCTGAGCCCCACGTGTCACGATCTGGAGCCGTTTCACCGATCGAGGTTTCATTTGGGCCGTTCGTCCTTCAAGCCAGCCCGACCGTTAGATCAGATCTGATCCAACGACTAAGAACGCCTCTGGCCGAAGACAGAACCCTCCACACCGCCACCATGCTTCCACCATGCCGGTCTCCAACCACCGCGTTCAGACACATCAGAACACAAGAAAAGAAAGATTATGTCAGTATCAGTCCAGATCTGAAAATAGATATTATATTACTTGTTACCAAACCAAAAGACAGACATAAATGTCTGAAACAAGTATTTTGTAAGGCAGAGCCAAGTTGTAACCGAAAGAAAAGAAATACAAAAAATAACCAGTCTTCAGTGGTAATACTCTTCTCTTTTCTTACCTCGTTGCATGCATACAAAAATATACGTAGTAAATAAAAAAAAGAGAGGTTTAGAGTCGTTACCCTCGTCGTCTGTGGATCTCCCCTTTACCAGTGACAAGCCTCTTCGGCCTTCCCAGGCCGAATATGGTGAACTGAAAGGAGTGGGAGGCCCTTTTTGGTTTCGTTTTGGGTTGAATACAAAAAAAGGTGTCTTTTCGTTTCGTATTTCTTAGATCTAGGACGAATAGAGGCTTTTTCTCCGAATCCAAGTTCGGATTCGTGTCGAGGGTAAGGCAAGGTTCATTTTGGTGTGTTTTTTGGGGCTCGCCGGCGGCGGAAATGACGGCGGTCGGCTGCCGGTTTCTGGGTTAATCAGAGGATGGTTGAGAGAAAAATGAGAGAAACGAGTGTTATAAAAACTGAAAAATGAATGAAAATGGGGAAAATTCGAGTCTGGGCAAAAAAAGGGGATTTTATAGGTGTTATTATTTCGTGAAATGGGGAAATTCTGTAATAAATCCCCCCGCATTTTCAATATTTTCATTTCTGTCTCACCGCATGGTATATTTACAATTCCAGTCCCCCTTATGTTTCAAAATCTCGCAATCCAGTCCCTAAATTAAATCGAATCAGTTTTTTAAATGGTAAAATTACCCCTTTAACCATCCCGCGTTTTTGGATTTTTCACTTCGGGTCTGCCCCTTGGTCTAATTACAGTTTCACTCCTTTGAAGTTCGGTCCTGTTTGCATTTTCGTCCTTAAATTGCATATTATTGTCCTTTAATTTCTGCCACTAATGTTTATTTCTTTTCATTTCAGTCCTGTTTCCATATAAATATTTATGTTCGTATTATAATCGTGTATGTTGATGTAGCCTTTCGCCTTATTATATATCCCTCGTATATGCCTTGTATTTTTATGTTTACATGTATATGTGTGTTAAGTTTATGATGATTATATATCTTTATGTATTTGTTCGGTTATTCGTATTACGCATGTTATGTTCTAGTTGGCTCGTACACAACATGTTTTGTATTTTTGTATGTATTGTATGTTCTCTTGGCTTTTAGGTTACGTGTTAGTGTATTTTCTTTTTATGTATAATATATTGTTCTATATATGTTGAAATGTGTTTTATTTCTAATATGTATGTCTTCTTGAAATATATGTTTTTTTCCACACACGTATTTATTCATGCCTTGTTATTGTGACATTTGTTTTTATCTACTATTAAGATTGATATGTATATGTATGTTTTAATTACGTATTTTATTTATGTTAGATTAGTATTCTATTATGTTAATATTTATTTGTATTGTATTTAAATTATTTTTCATGTTTATATTTTGCTCACTAAGGTTGCATAATGATATATAAATTGTCAATGCGGTGTCCTTTTATCCGAGCGTAAACGGGGCCAGTATCAGGCATAGTGATAGTGGTTGGGCGTTTACTCTCGGATAACGGGGCCTTTAAAATTTATTCGCAATTATAACCAAATTTTAAACTAATCGTCACTTTAATCCGGAAAATCTAATATTAATAAAGCGGTAATTATTAAAGTACCAATTTTGGGCGGTTTGGGGGTGCTAATCCTTCCCCATCCGTAACCGACTCCCGAACCCAACAGTTTTTTAAATCTCTGGTTTTATGGTGTCCGACCTACCTAAGTGGCCGGTGGCGACTCCAATTTTTAATAAAATGCGGTTTTTAAAAAAAACCCACGGAATAAACGTTTTATATCCGAAAAATCACAAACACTTCGAAAACACGTTTTTAGCGAAAAGGGACATCGCTACACCGGGCAAAGGGTGTTACAGAACGTGTTACTTGCATACCCACATTTAAAACTTCTACCGGTATATTAAGCAAATATGCATGCTCATGCAAAATATATGAATGCAAAGAACCATAATCTATCGGAGAAAGTCATAACATAGCCTACGAGGTAAAAGTACCTACTATTAAATCAGTGTCATTCCTCCCCTCGCGATGCATGTAGATCCTCACGGTTCCACCACTATTAGGTTTTTAATGCCCCGATTTTGGGCCTAGCGGTTTTGTGGCTTGTTAGACGGTCTAGTGGATCGAGTTAGGGATTTGAGTCAGATTCGGGAGTAAATATTTTTCGGTAAGATAAAAATATGGAAAAATGGTTAAAATCATATTTTAATATATTATTAATATTGGTGAAAACAATTTTGGAAAATGGGTTTTGGAAGTGTGACATTTTGGTTAGTAACCAAAATGCAATTTTTGAAAACTATATTTAAAGGTGACCAAAATGAAAAGGGATCAAACTCTTATAATCCTTAAGGTGCTATTTTACAAGTTTTTTCTGGTGATTTATACTATCAATTAAACATTTTTAACATGTGTTTTAAAAGTTAATTAAAAGGAGATTTGGTTATTAAAAAGTTAGTTATCATTTTCAAGAAAATTGACGTAACTTTTCTCTCCACTTTTCTTCTGCCAAACACTCAAGTTTTCATCAAAAACCAGAGGTGAGAGATCATTTTACTCAGTTTATTGATTTGTAATTGATTATTTAACTTTGATTTGCAAAACCTCATTGAAATATTGTGTTTTCTTAGCTTTAAACAAGCCAATTGAGGGAGAAATCACACAATAGGGGTAAGGTCCGTGATCTCCTCTATTTAATGGTTCTTTATTGATATTCCCAAGTGTTTGATCCTTGATTTATGGTTTGTAATTTGATTTTGTGTTTTATATTGAATTAATTGATTTAAATGGGTAAAATTAGAGAAAGATTCGTACTGGATCTGTTTTCCAGTGATGAAGATTGATTTTAATCATATTTATGATATATTATTATGTTGATAAGTTGTTTTTAACAATAGAATCCCGAAACTCTTGAATCCCTAGTTGTTTAGGTTGCTAGATTGGTGTTTTTGTGGAGTTTTGGTGGCTGTTTAAGTGTTGGAAGTATTTGGATGAGTCAATCATGTTTTTGAGTGTTAATTGATGATTAAGGAAGTTTTAGATTGTTAGATTGTGGCTGGTTGTGTTTGGAAAGGTTTAGGTGATGATTTCGGTTGTTGTGGTTAGGTAATTTTGAGTGGATTGTGGAAGTCCGTGAGGATTTGTTGTTGTAGTGTTTTGAATGCATTGAGATGCATTAATCATCTTTTTTAATTTTGTTAAAATAGAGGAGGTTGATCCGAAAGTGATCGGTGAAGCTTTGGAGGCTTCAGACGCTTGATTTCGCGTCGGCGAATTGAGGTTTTGCGTATCGGTGAGTGAGAACGTGGATTCCAGCTTTGAAATATTTTAAAGGTGTTTTATGGGACTTTAAACTTAGCTTGATATGCTGGTTTAAACTCGAAAGTAAGTAAATGTGGTTTTTCTCTCTCGGTCGTGCTAATGTGAAATGGTTTTTATGCACTTGTTTTGATTTACATTGAGCCTACTGTTTAAGCATGTTTTAAACTATTTGAGATACTGTTTTTAAGCATGAGATGCTGAATGATGCACATGGTAAGTGGTCCTTGTAAGTACATGGTTTATACTTGTGGTTTAAAGCATGGTTGTTGCTTTAGAAAATTGGTTTGGTTAATGCTTGTTAAAAACAGTGAGGTAATGGTAAACGGTTAATTATATTGGAAAGTGATGTGGTTTTAAAGTTGTTATCGGATATAGTTGGCCGGCTATAAGATTGATAGTGCACTA
The DNA here is from genome assembly GCA_019671005.1 of Hibiscus mutabilis. Lineage (NCBI taxonomy): Eukaryota > Viridiplantae > Streptophyta > Magnoliopsida > Malvales > Malvaceae > Hibiscus > Hibiscus mutabilis. Next base: position 29,622,538 of record CM033749.1, read on the forward strand.
TAATAAGTCACCTTGGATGTTGAGGGGTTTAGATCCGTGTACCGAAAACTTCATCCAAGTACCCTAACGGTAGAGGGGTTTTACAGTATCGTATACTCCCATTAGTATATTAAGCATCTAACCGAGGTAAGGGGTTGGTATCCCTGTGGGTTGGAAGTGTACCCGGTTGTTAGGTACCGCGATTGTGATTGTATCGCTATTTTCGATTGAGATAGCTTGAAGTATTGGGAGAACACTTGTTGAATCCGTGTATCCGATAAACTATTTTGGTAAATGAACTTGGTTAATGATCACTTGTGAGCCAATATAATTGTTGATGTATCATTGAAAAGTTTATGTTGTATAATGTGATTTATACGTGTTTACTCTTTAAGCTTTGCATATGGTTGTTATAGTTTAATATGCTTGGTTAATGATCACTTGGTTAATGATAACTTGGTTAATTATCATTATGTTGTATAATGATCACTTGGTTAATGATAATTGTTTATCATTGAAAGCTTAAATTGAGGTTGAACAATGGGACTTGATGTTGGTTAATGATACATGTTGCGTATGGTTTAATTTGCTGGTTTTAAAGATGTTAAGTGCATGTTTTAAAGGCATGTAATGTTTAAAGGATGTTTGAAATGAGTTTTAATGTAATGTTGAGAAATGGTTTTAATGCATTGATGGTGTGTTGTTTTGGAGCACTCTTCACTAAGCTAGTGTGCTTACACTCTCTTTGCCCATCAATGCAGAGAACTAAAAGCTTGGAAGGTAGCGAGAAGCAAGGGATCGGTACAAGACTTGGTACCAAAGTATGTTTTGAGTTAGACTATAGATAATGAGGGCAATGGGGGTTTCCGTTGTTATTTCGGAGATGTTTTGTTGAACTCCCTATTTGAGCAGGTTGGTTTAGCTGCTCTTGAGTTATAAATGGCCTTTATGGTTTGATTTTGGTGATGGTTTGGAGTTTCATGTTTTAATTGAATGGTTTTATAGGGATCATGCCTATAGATTTACATTTGATGCGTGATGCTGTAAAATGATATTGAAATTGTGATGTTATGTGGTGGTTTGATGTTAGATTATGTTGGGTGTGTGTTGGGAACATGCTGGATGTTTTGGTATGGTTGAAAGCTTGTTAAACCAGCAAAAATGGACATTACAGGTCCAGGCGTACCAGTACGGGTGTCTCTGTTTCGATACGGGTAAGCCATTTTAGGCTTAGTGTACCGGTACGCAGGTAACTGTTTCGGTACGAGCAAAGGCAAAAATGGCCAGTCTTTTGGTACTCGGGAAGGCGTTTTGATACATCTAGTTCTTTAAAGAGTGGTGTTTCGATACGCTCAAGGCGTATCGAAACGATATTCGGTATTTGGAATTCTGGGATTTCAAATGTTGGTAGGCGTATCGAAACACCCATTGCTGCACCGGTACGGTGACTGTTAAGTTTATTATTTGGAATCTTCTAAAACTTTGTTTTCTTGCATTTCGGTCCCCGTATCTGTTTAGGGCGATACCTCCTATCATGGTGTCTCTTAAACTGACCACCACCGAAACCAAAATCTGTAGCTCTCTTCCTAGAGCCAAAACCTCCTAAATGAAAATATAAACCCAGATTTTGCTCGATGTCCTTCGGCCGAGTAACCAACATATCAAAGTCTGTATAGTCAGTGGCCAGTATATATGTCTTAACATCCTGTACCAATCCATAACAGAATTGATCACAACGATGCCTCTCATCCAGCACCAACTCAGGTGCATACTGACTCAACTTCACGAACTGTACCTCGTACTCAGATACTAACATTCTTCTCATCCAAGTATCTAACTCTCAGATACTTTCTTCTTAAGACAGCTTGAAAGAACTTCTATGTCACATCACCGAGATCTATGCTCATGATCACGGTAGTCCACCAACTATATGCATCACCATGCAACAGGGACATCGTACATCCCAGCTTATAGACATTATTACACCCTATCTGATCCAAAATCTAGTTCGTACTGGAAAACCACTCATTGGATGCCTCGTTTTCCCCAGTCCGAAACGACGGCCAGATCACATGCAAAAGGGATAAAGGTTTGGATTTTTATCCTAAGGTCGAATCTAAGGTTAGATTTTCTTAAATCCCTTCCTAGTGTTTTAGATCTAGAAAAACCGAAAGGATTTTTTATAATTATTTTTACCTTTTCGCTTTTTTTAGTTTGATCTTCCGTAGAATTATTTTTTGTTGTTTTTCCTTTCTATCTTCATTTTTCTCTATTTTTTTAGACTAAAAAATCACTTTTTTCATTCCCCCGCCACCATGATTACATTGTAGATCTGGATTTTTATAACCCATAAATATGCATAAAATAATACAATTTTTTTAGATTTGATTTTACAGTTTAGATCTAATAATGTTTTTTTCTTTTTTCAGGCGGTGGCAGAGTAGGTGGTGGCGGCGCGCGTGCAAACCATAGTGGCCGAAGGGCTGGTATGTGGCTTGCACGTGCCACAGGGAGGTGAAAGGGCATGGTCGGCGGCGGCTAAGAGATAAGGGTAATAGATTTATGTTATTTTTAGGGTAATTAGTGTAACCCTCTTAACCCGGTCTAGCTAAAATCGAGCTAAAAGGGTCACATTAGGTTTGTCGAAGCAAACCCGAACTATTAACCTAAACTGGGTCCTTTTTTTCTTTTTATCTTATCTAAATGCATCAATTTAATTTGTAAGGTGAACATGCATCAGCGGATACGTTACATTGCGATCAGATTCCAAAATAGTGTTCAACTTCTCAAACATGCACTTTGGGGATCAAAATGTAATTTTCAAAAATTACAAGGACTTAATTAACATTCGTGTTACCAATTCTTAGTTAATCTAATTTCATGCTCACCTGTCAATTTCCAGTTCAAAATAAACATCGAAGCACATTTAATTGCATACTTAACATTTAGGGACCAAATTACACCATTTCATACTTCAGCAGGCAAAAACACAAGAAAATAACAATGCGTACCGATACGAGCTAGCATGTACCAATACGTCATAACGAACTTAACAGCTACTCCTACCGATACATGTTAGCCCGTATCGAGAATGTGTGCAAGATAGCCCGTACCGATAGGGTAATAGTCTCATACCGATCCATTAAGAAAAATATTTTGAAAGCCAAATTCCAATAGCTAGGGGCGTACCGGTACGGGAGCCCGTGTACTGACACTACTACAAAATTTCTTCTAGGCGTACTGATACAGTGTCTAGGCGTATTGATACCCTTTGTTAATTTTTGATGATTTGAGCCTACCCAGACCCTGCGTACCGAAACCAAGGGACTCGTACCGGTACGCAAAAGCCTGTAATGACCTCTAGGTCCAACATATGACACTTTGGCTCATTCTAAATACATTCAACACTTACCTAAACATCATACTTCATCATAGGCATACTAAATGCTAACATACCAGTATTTGCAACAGATCAATCAAGCATAGATCAAACATCTACAATATCTAGAGGCATGCTTCCTAATCAACATTCGAATCATAAATTCAAGCCCATATCAAGCACTTAAACCTCATAAAAGTCCAAAACAACATTTAAAACTTAAACAACATGGAGTTTAGCAAACAACCCTCTCAAACAACAATTGACCACATTTCCTTTGTTACTACAAGTCTAAATCGAAACCATACTTTCGTAAACACGAGTCTTTGGAATTTCCTTCGCTTGCTTGCTGCATCCAAGCTTTAATTCTCTGCATTGATGGAAAAAGAGAGTGTAAGCACACTAGGCTTAGTGAGGAGTGCTCTAAATCAAACCACCATCAATGCATTTAAAACCTTTTAACAATCCACTTTGAAAGTCACTTTAAAAACAACTTTCAAAACATCATCAACATTATCATGCCTCGTAAACCATGCACTTACATTTCCAAAACATGCCTATTAAACCATATGCACCGTGTATCATGGATTCAACAGCAAAGTCCTATTTGCTACACTTAATTTAAGCTTTCCCATGCATAACTACCAAATGCAAGGCTTAAAGAGTAAAACATGTAAAAACCAACATTATACAACCAAAATCCATCAACATGATACATTATCAATTATATTGGCTTACAAGTGATTATCATTCGAGTTCCACTTTACAAGAAATAACATCGGATACACAGATTCAACAAGTGTCCTCTCAACACTTCATACAATCTCAACTAGAATCACCCAAGGTCCACCAACGGGAGTTTTTAGTACACATAAACCCCTCCATCGTTGTGGTATTCATAGTGGAGTTTTTGGCACATATAAACCCCTCAACACCACTAATCAACTAGATGTATAATCCACTAACGAGAGTCTTCGGTACTATACAACCCCTCAACCGTTAGGGTACTTGGATGGAGTTTTCAATACACATAAACCCTTAACATAAAAGGCGACTTTTTATATTGCACTATTAATCATATGGCCGACCAACTATATCCGATAATATTTTATAAACCATATCACTTGCAAATATAATTCGTTCCATTAACATTAACTTACTACTTTTATATACATCAACCAAAACCATTTATCCAATGCATCAACCATACATTAACTAATGTTCAAAAGCATTATCCAAAACTTGCATTACTTCCAAATGCATCATCATCATTTTATAAACATTTTCCAACATTAAAACATGCTCAAATCATGCATATAACAATGAGAAATCAATCATAAAAAAAAGTGCATCAAAACCAATTTGCCAAACCGAAATTGAGAGAGAAATCATCATTTACTTACTTCTGTGTTTAGACCAGCGTTTCAAGCTTAATATAAACTCCCAACACAACTCTCAAACCCTTGAAAAACTGTAAACATATTCTCACTCACCGACTGCGCAAAACTTTGATTGTCAATGCAAATCCAAGCCTCCAAGGCTTCCGAAACCTCACTTCAAGCTTGAGGATCAAACTCCCCTGCTTTAGCTATACAAAAACAGAGGATTCAATGGATCAAAATGCATTCAACTGCCCCGCAACATCAACTCACACAAATCCTCAACAAATCCTAACAATTCCCCTTTACAACAACCGACAACAACATCAAACACCTTCCAAACTTAACCCAGCCAATACCTAATGGTTTAACCCAACAATTATCATCAATAAGATCCAAAAACACATTTACATCAACCTTATACCTCCAGCATTCAATAAACATCCAGAACTCCTTAAAAATCATAACTAACAACCAAGAAAATTAGAGATTCACCTAGTTTCGGGATTCAAATGTTAAAAAAAACTTATTAACATTATAAAACATCAAACTCATGCTCTAATACAATCAAGAACACGTCAAACTAGATCCAATACGGAAATCAACCAAACTCATCAATTAAACCTTGATTAAACAAATTTTCCATTATTAAATTAGTAAAACTCGTTAGAAAACATTTATAAAGGATCAATAACTTGAGAATTTTAGTAAAGAACTTTATATTAGAGGAGAAGGAAGATGTTCACCTCTAAGCTTGGATTTCCCCTTAATTTGATGGTTTTACATGAGAAAACAAGATTAAAACAATAAGGCTTTGATAGGAAATCATAGGAAATTCATTTAAAATCAAAAGACTAAAGAAATCTAGATATTACCTGAAAATTTTGAAGAAGAAAAGAGTGTTTTACTGGAGAGAATTTGAGAGAAAATCTTTTAGAGAAAGTTAATTACGTAAAATTGCTTTTAAGAATTAATTACAAAATTAATTCTCCAAGCCTATTTATACTCCTTTAAAATCTTTTTAAAAATATCCAATTGAGGTGAAAAGTCTGATATTAGACTTTTTCCAAATAGCTCCTTAAAGATTTTAAGTTTTGACCCATTTACAAAACAATCACTAAAAATAGTTTTAAAACTTTACATTTTGGTCACTGTCCCAAAATGTCACTTTTCAAAACTTCTTTTTGTAAAATTAAATTTACCAAAATCATCTACACATTAAATAATGATTTTAGAGTATTTTCCTATATTTTATCTCACTCAAAAATATTTATTTTGAATTAATCTTGAAACTGACTTGAATCTTCTAATCTGATCCATCGGACCGCCTAATCAACCTAGAAAACTCCTAGGCCCAAAATCGAGGCATTACAATTAGGGTTTTTTTAATATTAGGGTTATTTATTATTTAGGTAATTAGGATTTATTTGTTTGGGTATAGGTGGTATGGGCTTGTAAGGGTTAAATTGGGCTTGGTAATTTTAATAAAATGGATCTGTTTTCATTTTTGGATTGGGTTTAGTTTTGGGTTCAGGCCCGTGTTAAAAAATGGGTTTGGGTTTGGGCTCGAACAAAAATTGGTATTATAGCTGCCCCTCATTGCTCATTGTTGTGTAACATGAATAGAGTAAAGACAAAAGAATAATCATTTTTGTTCGGTCAGGTTTGGGTTCCTTCTCTGGCCACCACTTTTTCTTGAGCTTCACTTGATCTACTCAGCCATTCTTGTAGGCAAAATCTTCAAAATGGGGTGATTCATTGGGGAGATAAAATCTTCAAACTATGGTGATCCGTTGGGGGAGCAAAATGAGTTTGGTCTGCTACGACTCTAAGGACGTTGCAATACTTAGAGAAAATTTGACCTAGCTGCAACAATAACGAAGATACATGGTCTAAAAAACTTGATTCAACTACAACACTAATGAAAAGACATGATCAAAGGATAAACATTCTGACATTTGATCTGACTACAACATCGATGAGGAGACATAATCAAATGTGAAGGCTCTGATGTTTGATCTAGCTGCAACACTGACGAAGAGGCAGGATCGAATAATGAAGGTTTTGATATTTGATCCAGTTGCAGCACTGGCGAAGAGGCAAGATCAAATGAAGGCTCTGATGTTTGATCCAACTGCAACACTGACGAAGAGACAGGATCGAAGAATGAAGGCTCTGATGTTTGATCCAGCTGCAACACCGACGAAGAGACAAGATCTGACAAAATTTTTCTTTTTCTCTTTTTTCTTTTTTTTTACTATCTACAACATTTATGAAGAGATGAATTTAAAAGTTAGTAAATTTTGACCAAGATATGACATCGCCGAAGAGTCAATGTTTGTAGTTAGTAATATTGATCAAACCATGACACTGACGAAGGAGTGGGGTCGAGGTTTAGTAAATTTGGTCTCGATACAATACCGATGAAGAGGCAAGACCAAGAGTTCGTAAGGTTTGACCCAGTTACAACACCTACGAAGAGGTAAGGTCTGAAATTAAAATTTTTGATCCAGCTATAACACCGATGAAGAGGCAGGATCAGGATTTAACCGAGCTACAACACTGAAGAAGAGGCAAGGTCTAAAGGTAAAAGTTTTGATCCAGCTACAATACCGACAAAGAGGCAGGATCAGAATTTGGCACATTTGGTCCAACTACAACACCAAAGAAAAGGCAAGACCAGGATTTGACCGAGCCACAACACTAACGAAGAGGCAAGGTCTAAAGGTAAAAATTGTGATTCGGCTGTAACACCGACGAAGAGGCAGGATCAGAATTTTGGCACATTTAGTCTAGCTACAACACCGATGAAGAGGTAAGACTAGGATTTGACCGAGCTACAACACCAACGAAGAGGCAAGGTCTAAAGGTTAAAATTTTGATCCAATTGCAACACCGACGAAGGCAGGATCGTAGGATGAAGCTTTGATTTTTTTTATTCTTTGTTGGATTATTTTCTTTTGATTTCTTTGATTTTTCATTTTTTCATTTTTTATTTTTTTGAATTGTTCTCTTCTCTTTTTGATTTTTTGTCTAACTATAACTCTAAAGAGGAGATCCAAAGAAAATATTTGGTCTAGTCGCACCATCAATCGATAAACTAAACTTGGACAAAATTTTGACATGCTACACCATCAACGGTAAAACGAGATCTTAAAAAATGCAGGATTTGCTACATCACTGGAGAAGAAACGAGATTCAGAGAAAAATTTTGATCTGTTCCACCATCTATGGAGAAATGAGATCTCGACAAAAATTTGATATGCTAAACCATCAATGGCAAAATGAGATCTGCAAAATAATGGATTTGTTACACCACCAGCGGAGAGACGAGATCTAGAGGAAAATTTAATTGATTCTGCTACTTCATGGCGGGGAGTCATGACTTGAAAACAAAATGAAACATTAGTTAGTAATCTGCTCAAAAAATTTTAATGTTGTTATCTGGATGTTTGAGCTTTTTGTGTATTCGGCCTCCTTCAGGGCTAAAGGTTGGTCATCAATTGTTACCCACACAGTTGAGGTTCTTCGGTATTTTCCCTGGACCTGTTTGTACGTTTAAGCCAAAAATAAATGCATCATGAATGCCCCTAATTGTATGTCTAATCTAAATGCATGATAACTTTGGTGTATGCACTTAATCTAAATGCGTGATGATTTTTACTGTATGCAACTAAATGTATGAATATGACATGATTTTTCTCGACCCTCAAAGGGGTACCCCTATCCTTCCTTGGCTTTGATCGTCTCCATGTGTAATTATCTTTCCGGGTGTATGCCCCAAAATTATGTTCATTAAACTTCGTCTGGAATGCTCTTGAAGCGAATTCGAAGCTTGGAGTATATTTTTGCCTTTTTGAAGGGCTTTCATTGTTCTCATGAACGCGTTATGTTGCCCCCGGTCGGGTCTATAAATTTGATGTTGGTTACTTTTGGCTCAAGGGAAGTGCTATGGTCGATGATTGATGTAGTCGTCTAGGGTGCAGAAGTCTAACTCGGCATCAAAGGCCCACTTTCTAAACTCATCGAGGAATGCCCCTAGACTGAGGCCTTGTAGAGGCATGGTGTATGTATGAACGCAGAGATTATTCGAAAATGCCCCTGGATCGGGCTCTTCAATAGGTTTAGTATGGTGCTAGATCCGCCGACTTTACTTTATCTGGCATTTGCTGGCATGGGGCATCCCGGGGACCAGTTTCAAAATTTTAAAACATATGCATGTAAATGAAAGGTGCATGTCCTAGACGCGTAGGTACCGATTCAAAAATGGTTCCCGTGGCTCAACTTCTGAATTCACAGGATTCATTCGCAACTTTGAATGTTGCATCGATATCTAGGGTGCAAGATTTTCTCCCGATGATAATTTAAATTGGGAACCAATCGTGAATCAATACTTCATGCTAGTAAAATGCAAAAAATAAAATGTTATAATGGTGTCATATAAAATCAATAAATTTAATATGATGCAACAAAAAAGAAGAAAAAAATAGGTCGGTTCAGATTAAAATGAATGAATAAATCAATGGTAAATAAAGTAAAAAATTAAACAAGTAAAAAAACTGTACATAAATAGCAAATAAAGGCATCAAAGCCTAAAAAAAAGACCGCTAAATGGGCAGAGTTTCACATAGCTTAAAAAGGTTGGATCCTACGGCTCACTATATGCGGGTTTTGGTTCTAGAGTGATGGTACTCGATCTGTCGCTAGGACATTGATTCGGGGGAATACGAACTTTATACCATACGGGGGTGAAGACCCCATGAAATATAAGTACGGATTTCGGAAGTAAATTACAACACCATACGGAGGTGAAGACTCCACAAAGAAAGTAATCACTCCCACTTAACAAGGTGAGGGGATCAGGTAGAAAGTTCACGCATGAATACCCAGGGATTAAAAATTAAATTAAATCGAATTTTTGTTTTCTTGCAAGACAACACAAAATCAACATTGATATGACTCTCTAAAAAATATCCCTAGCGGAGTCGCCATTTGTAATAAAGTTTTTTTAAAATAACGTATTGAAAAAGTATATTTTACGGCACCAAAGTAGATGACACTCAGATACCAGGATGACAATCCCACTAGAATACCGTAAAAATTTAAAATGGATGGAAAATTTGGGGGAAATAAAAAGGGAAGATGGAGTCTCCACTGGCCACTTTGGTAGGCCATACACCATTAAAAACCAGAGATTCTAAAACATTTAAGTTCGGGAGTCAGTTACGTGTAGGGAAGGATTATCACTCCCACGACGCCCAAAATTGGTACCGCGTTGATTAAGTGTTGTCTTTGCAAGAAAATTAAAATTCGAATTTTAATTTAAAATTTAATCCCAAAAACGCGATCTAAGGAGAATATTTCCTTATTTACAACAACCGAGGAATATGACATCTGAATAAGTCAAGACACCACTTCCTAGCCAGTTCCCAAAATAAATTAAAAAATATCCCTTAAATATTAAAATGGGTTTAAAATCTAAAGAAAAACATAAAGATACTCGAAGCAAAATAGTAACACAATATACATACATATAATATTATATAGTACATGTATATGTACATAAAAATATAGAATATGAAAAGTTTACAAATAAAAAATACTATATATATAATATAATATAAGGCAACATATAATATGAATATATACAAATAATATATAATAATATTAATAATAATCGGTTTAATAAAAAATAAAATAATATTATAAGCACAATAAATAAATAAATATAAATGTTGTAATAAAATAAATATTATAATAATTTAAACAAATAAATAAACAAAACATAGGCAATGACTAATTTGTAAGGAAATGCAAATTAGAGGACCGAAATATAAAGGATACAAAAGTCGGATGGTCAAAACTGTAATTTCCCAATTCTTCAAAAAAACGCGCGGATCTGGCTCCCAAGTCGGGTCGAGGCAGGATAGCGTAAGCCTTAAACGACGTCATTTTGAACGCCCCTTTAAATACCCATTTTTAGACCAAAAAAATCATTTGGTGTGTAGTAATTAAAAAAAAAGTAAAACTCTCTCAAGACCTCTCTTAACTTGTCTGCTCGAGCTCGGATTAGTATTACAGTTGCTTTAATGGAAACTCGGATTAGTGGCCGTTCGACTGATAGAGTGTTACAAAGGTTTGGTTTTGCTAACTCCTTCAGAGTAGAATCCAGAGGCTTTAGTGGCGGTATTTGGATCATATGGAAGGATTAGATTGATGTTATGATCCTGGCTACATCGAACCAATTTGTTTACGGCAAAGTTTGAGAGTTGAGCACTGCAAATTAGGCTTACTTTACAGTGGTGTATGCTAGTCCGACATCGAGTATATGTAAGTTTGTTTGGGATCAGTTACTCTCTTTGAAGCCGGGTCTGGGTGAAGCTTGGTTGTTGGGAGGTGATTTTAATGATATTTTTTGTGATGAAGAGAGATACGGTGGTTCTCATTTGGCTCCGATAATTAGTTCTTTATTTCATAATTTTGTGTACACTGCTAGTTTACTGGAAGTTGAGTATAGGGGTGATGATTTCACGTGGTGGCGTGGCTCTCTTTATCAATGGCTTGACTGGTGTCTTGTTAATGATGCATGGTATCTTGTCTTCTGGAGTCGTTGGTTCTTCACTTAGACCGACTCGGATCTGATCATTGCCCTTATCTTGAGCACGAAGTGACACACTAGGGCTAAGGACGAACGCCATTTTCGATTTATCGCAACTTGGCAGGACTACCCTCGGTTTAATGAGATAATGGCGCCAACATGGAATCCTGCTGATTCGATGAATACAATTATTGCTCGATTCACACAAGAAGCCACAAGCTGGAATGTGGAGGTTTTTGGTCATATTGGTATGAGGAAGAAGCAGTTGGCACATCTTTGTAATCACTATTTTTTTTTTTTTGAATGTTAACCCGTTTTTACATTTTGTTAATAATTGCAATAATGGGCTTTTGTTATTATTAGTATCTATTTTTCATTAATATTTTTTATTATTATATCTTATTATTAATATATTATACGTTATTACTATTACGGTTTGAAAATACAAAAATATTAATATTATTACTTGAAGCATATAAATAAAAACCCAATTATAAACAAAACTGGTCCATTAATATTAAACATAGTCTGTCTATAATAGCCCAATATATTTTATACAGTCCACTTACATAATTATAAAAAGACCAAAAATAATAATATTACATAGTTGGCCCAATAAGGCCCAAATAAATTAAACCTAATTTCAAATAACAAAAACCCTAATTGCCCCTTTCTTGTTTCAAGAACAACCAAGTTGTAGCCATTAGATTTTCATCAAATCTAACGATCCAGATGAGATCTGGAATGGCCTCTTCCACTGCCTAAGTCGAGCGTGTAGACCACCGCCCTGACTGATCAGCTCCAAAACGCTCCTACGTGCGCCTCACGATCTTCCAATCCTCACCAACTCGAGCCGTGCAAAGTGTTGGTCCCCATCTACAGTCCCTCATGCACCACGGTCGTACCCGCAAGCTGTTCCCCTCCCTTGTTCTTGGCCGCATCACATGTGTAAACAAGGGACAAATCACAGGAATTTCAGCATCCAAAAATCAGAAATCAAAGAGAGATGAATACAAACAAAAATGTCAGATGGTACAAGATGCATGCAAATAAGAGAATTTAGAGCCAACATTTGCAGATCATAACATGAATTAGGTCAAGAATTAACAGAGCAGCTAATAAAGATTTTATATGTTTTTTTTATTTTAATACATGTAAAATCAAGAGGCTATATAAGAAGAGCCTAAACAGTGTAATGGGGGGATTATCTTCAGAAACCAAAGAAATCAAAAAAGCATTATAAGTATACTTTCCATCTTTCTGCATATTTCAAATTCCTAAAAAAGTAGAAAAGAAATTTAGGGTTTCTGTTCCTCACCCTCGTGTTCATTCGGTTGCCTTCGCTCCGTCGCGTTCCCTTGCCGTTGATAAGCCTCCTGGCCTTTCCGAGGCCATACATGGTGAACTGGTGAGGAAACAAGTGTTAAAAAGGGGGTTTACAAACAGGGTTTAGGGTCTCGTTTTTATAAAGATTAAAGGCGAGAAAGTTTCGGTTTTGAAGATCTAGGGTCAGATCTGGTTTAAGGAGAGAAAAAGGGTTGTTTTGAGGGCTTTTCGAGTTCACTGACCACCGGTGAGCGACGGCCGATGACGGCCAACATGGTAGATTAAGGTCGGTTTTCTGGGTCTAGGGGAGCAGTATTTCGGAGGATTTAACCTCTTTGGTTTTTAAAACGAATGACAATGAGCTCTTCTATTTTTTAACTTAAATAGTTGGTCTTTTTTTAAAAACAAATGGTTTAATCGCTTCATAAGCCTTTCTGTCCCACCTTAATCACCCGAGCAAGTCCTTTTGTGTTTCTAAACTATGTGCTCGGTCCCTGATGTTTTCAAATAGCTTTCAAATTTGTCCTTGACCTTAATTAAATATATTTTTAAATGAAGAATATCCTTTTTGGTCCCTACAAATCCGATTTTGGTTTCGATTGAGTCCTGATTTTAGTGGAAAAATTTCACTTCGGTCCCTCTGAATCTTGTTTTGCTTTAATTCTGGTCCCTGCATGTGCATATTTAATTTTAGCCTTGTATTTTGTTTCATTTATATTCCAGTCCTTATTTGCATCTATTCATATTGGCTTGTTTACACGTTTTGTTCGCTGGTTCGAATGTGTGTTTTGGATCTTTGTTAAGGTTTGATATATTATTTCCTTGTATAGTACATATAGTGTATAATATGATATATATTATGGTTTTAATATGTGCATATATATATATATAGTTATGGTTATTATGTCGTATGTATATATATATATATATGGCTAGAGCCAAAACTAAATTAGTTTTATTGTATATGTATTTATGTATGCGTGGTTTTATATATACTCTAGTATACATTTCTAAGTACCTTGCATGGTTTGTTTCTGTTTATTTATTATTATATTCGTTTTCCTTTTTGTCTTTATTTCATTTTAATTATATTTTATTTATCTCTTTGTTCTACCATGTTGTTTAAGATGCATATTAGAATATAAATTGATAATGCGGCGTCTTTATATTCGTGAGTAAACGTGGCTAGTACCAGGCGTAGTGGTAGTGGTCTTTCTGTTTACTCTCGAATAATAGAGCCCTTAAAATTCACTCGCATGTTGTAATCACCAATTTTATACGGAATGTTAACCTACTTTTACATTTTTGTTAATGTTTGGGCTTTGGGCTTTTAATACCTTTTTTATTCAAAAAAACCCAAAACATTATTGGTTAATATACTATATCTATTGTTGATACATTACTATATGTATATGATATAATAATTGAAAAACCCAAAAATATCATTAGTTCCATTATTATGGTATTTATTACTATTAGTTTATTATAATTTGAAAAATACAAAAATATTATTAGTTACTGCTATTATTATTTATTTTTAAATTATTACTACTATCAATATTCCGGTTAATGTTTTATACTAGTATTGCATTATTAATATATTATTATTTTAATTTAGTTTACTATTTATTTTATTATTATTATTATTATATTATTTTTATTATATTTAAATTAAAAAAAGAAAAAGACTATTAAGATAAATAAATAAAAAGCCCAAGTTTATAATTTAACAGTCTATTTTACGATTAAAACCCAAAAAAATAGTTAATATTACAAGTGGCCCACTTTGGGCCTAAATAACAAAACCCTAATTACACCAAAACCCTAATGCCCTTCTATCTCTTTAGGCAGCCAAATCTGGACCGTCAGATCTGACTGGTTGATCGAACAGTCCAGATGCCTTGAAAGGAAACCCTAATTAGGGTTACCACGTCCTTTAGCGCCACATCAATCTTGACTGTCGGATCAAGGAGCACACCAACGACTTAGATTTGAAGGAGGAAGCTTTCAGATCCCACACACGCCCACGCGCGGCTCCTCTGCTTGCCCCACACACTCACTCGCTACCTTTCAGCTGACACCACGCGCACATCCGGCTCCTATGCGCGACCATTCGTGAAAATCCGACATCTGCGATAAACATCATGAATCTAGCCAAAAACCCCTAAATTTTTTCTATTTCTATATTTTCATGTAATTATCTCGACTATATATACCGAGCCAACAACACTTGTAAACCCAAATGTTGGGCATTCATGAAAATCAATACAAAAACAGAGCCTTTGAGGTATCCATTTCTACTTTTTGCATGTATAAAATAAAAAAAGAAAACTATGTCGAGTTTTTAGTTTTTACCTTGGGTTTGGGTTTCGGTTGGCCGTCTAAGGTTCCCGCCGGTGACCAGCCCACTGCCTTCGGGTGTAAAAGGAGTGAGCCGGAAGTGGAAAGGTCCTTTTGGTTTGGCTTTTCGTAGATCTAGGAGATTTGGGCTTCGTTTTTAAAAATTAAAGTTTGGATATAGGTTTGGGTTGAAGAGAGGAATGTTTTGGTGTTATTTGGAGGTTTGTCGGCGCCGATGAGCGGCGGCCAGTGGCGGTTTGCGACCACCGGTGCGGCGAAACACCGCCGGGATATGGGTTTTAAGGGCGGTGTTCATCTCCGATACAGAGGATTTTCCAAAAATGGGAGGTCTGATTTTGTTTTAAAATAGCTAAGGGTCAAATTTTGCCTGATTTAACATTTTTATACTTCCCCTTATTTAAAAAAGGTTTATTCATACCATAAACCCCTCCGTCATTTCGTATTTTCACACATAGGGGTTTTTACTTTTTTAAATTACATCCCAGGTCCCCCAAACATTTTCCAAAATCGCAATATCACCCTCAAATCTAAATCAGCCCCTTTTTAATGGTTTATTCCCAGTTAAGTCCCTCCGAGTTTTTAAAATATCCCCTAAAGCCATTTCATTTTTTTTATTTCCTTCTGTGGTCCCTCCCAATTTTCCTTGCTTTTTAATTTCGTCCTTTACTTTAATTGAATCATTTTTTAGAAGGATTACTACCCAATTGAGTCTCTATTTTTTTAATTTCCCCCACATTTATTTGCGTACTTTAATACAAATGTTCGTTTATGTATGCTTGTTTTTTAGTTTTTTATATTAAGTCTTTTAGTTAGATTAAGGCTTAATTTAATTTAATTAATTTAAGTTATGTGCTCTTTTATTGGGGCATAGATTTTAAATTAATTAAATTAAATTTAGGGTTAGTTTTTAGAGCCTTAGTTAGATTTAAGTTTCAAATCAATTTAATTAATTTAAATTTACCCTTAGCTCATTGAAGTAAATGTTAAACATTAAATTGGTTGGCCAACTCTTAATTACTTTTAGGGATAAAATCGATATTTGACTTAGATCACCTAATTTAAATCATAATTGATTAATTCGATTCATTTTAGATAGTTTCCTTGGCTTATTGGGATACTAGTTTAAAATTAATCAAATTAATTATTATGTTCAAGATAATCCATAAATTATTAGGGTTTTTTATTTTTATTTTTTAGGAATTAATTTTTAATTTAGGATTAATATTAGGCTAACCTAGTTAATAATTAGATCGGTAATTAAATTTTCATAATTTGGGCCTTTTTAGGTTAGAACATTAGTGGGCTTAGGCTTTAATTCCATGCAATTCTTTGCCATACATTTTAAAATGTCATTCATATGACCTTAATATTTTATGGACATGCATTTGATTAATTAATCTAATTTATAAAAAGGAGACATTTATTAATTCTGATATTTGTGTCGTAATAGTTCGGGCTCATTGGATGTTGACCAAATATTCGAATTAATTCTTATCGTATAAAGGTAAATGTAATTTGAAATAAAATTTTGACAAGCCATAACATTATTCTTAATTGATTACATCATGCATAAAGGTGGTGAACGAAGTTCGAACCATAAATTAACACGACAGTCAGGCTTATTCGATGTCGTTTTAATCTATGGTCCGAGGTATCGTCACCTTATTAATTGAATGTTTAATTAATTCAAATTCACCAATTTGAAAAAGCCCGTCTAATTAAAGTTTATATTCAGTCAAGAACCATTTAATTAAAGTCAATTTAAATTTTGATAATTTCCATCAATTAAAAGCAACATATATTTTGGTACCGATTTTCGGGCGCGATGGGGGTGCCAATCCTTCCCCACGTGTAATCAACTCCCGAACCCGTTTTCGAGCGAATCTCTAGTTTTATGGTGTCCGGCCTACCTTAGTGGCCGGTGGCGACTCCAAGTTTTTATTTTCAAAAATATGAAAAAAATTCCCCCTTTTTTTATATATTTTCCAAAAAAGAGAAAAGAAAAGGAACCACTTTTTAGCGATCCTTCAAATTTTCAGAAAAGAGGTCGCTGCACACGTATAACCAAATTTCAATTTAATCGTCACTTTAATTCAGAAAATTTAACATTAACAAAGCGATAATTATATTTTTCTTTGGTACCAATTTTTGGCGGTATGGAGGTGCCAAAACCTTCCCCATCCGTAATCGACTCCTGAACCTGCTTTCAAACAAATCTCTAGTTTTAAGGTGTCTGGCCTACCCTAGTGGCTGGTGGTGACTCCAAGTTTTTGTTTTCGAAAATACAAATTTTTAAAGGACTTCCCATTTCCCAAATATTTTCCCAAAAATGATAGGAAAACTACTACTCCTTTTTAGCGGTTTCGATTTTCAAAAAAAAAAGTCGCTACAGCTGGCGACTCCACTGGGGAAAAGGTTTTGTTTTTTTAAAACCAAAAAGAGTCAGGCATTTTAATATATATATATATAATTACCACTTTGCTAATATCGAAAGTTGTGAATTAAAGTGACGGTTAAATTAATATTTGTTTATAAATGTGAATTTATTTTAATAGATTTAAAACTTGGCATTTAAACTCGTTTCCTTTAAGTGGGGGGAAAATGTTATTGCTTTCGTGTGGATATTGTTCCTCCATATGGGCCTAGTAAGTACCTTCGAGGCTCGAGTACCCTATGTTTTCATGGGAATATTGTTTCCCCGTATGGACATAGCGAATAGGTCTCCTCGAATTGAACTCGATTGAGAGGAGGCTATAATTGGTGATGACCGGGGGCCTTGCTACCCTTAGGAGGGGACATCGAGGACAATTCGGGTACTTTTTAACACCAAAATTGCATGTAGAGCACATAGAAAGCCTACCCCTTTTAGAGCCATACGAATAACCTAGGTTTTTAGATGGGATGTAAATAGGGTGGTTTTGTTTAATGCTCTATTTGATTTCTCGCTTTATTTATGTTTTTATTGATTTTATCCGGTACTAAATTATTTCTTTTTGTTCTGCACATATTTTTGCATCTACATTGCATGACATAAAGGTGTTGATTCAAGTGGTTTGCATAATTTGAGATCTTTCATTATGGATAAGAGGTTTCTCAAGAAAGAGGATACCAGCTCAATAGTGCGATAGTGGTCTGATGTCAACCAAGGGGTTCAAGGTGATAGTTTGCCAGGTAAGAGCATAATACCGGAGTATACCCAGGTATGCCTACAACAAGATGGCTTTTTGGGATTCGAAAGAAGTACGGGAGAGTCGGTCAGTCTTTCCAAGAATATCAAAATCAGAATGGATTCCTCGAGCTTCAAACCAATCAGTATTAGAGGGAGATGTTTCAAGTTCTGATCGAGACTTAAACTTGCAGTTCAAGGTTATTTAAGCACCTTCGTGATGCTAGTTGATTTATTCAAGATTGAGACCAGTATAACACATTTTTGACTGTTCGGGTACAAAAGGTAGCCCAGCATATGGAGACACCAGCCGCGGCAGCCGAAGCACTTTATTTCTTTTATAGTCCCGATGATGAAGAAGACATCAAGATTCTTTCCGCTTCTTAGACCCATTGAAGAATTAGAAGTTAAGGTCGAGACTTATTTGTGGAATATTTTTTCTTCCACCTTTGTACCAATAATCTTTTTCAATCCAATGAGAGTTGCTCTAGGGTGATCACCAATGGAATAAATGTCTTTCTTTGCATATATCATTGCATTTTATTTTTATGCATTGCATAAAGTATATATCATGCATTAATTAATTAAATAATAAGATTAATTGTGGGGGATTTCGTGACAGTAATTAAAGATTCTACATTCACACCTCACCAGACACCAGAAAAAGCAAATGGAAGAAATTTTTGCTAAAGTGGAAGCCAATTTGAGAAGAGCATTCATCTCAGAAAATAGAAAGAACAAGGGAATAACTTCTAGTCAGTACAACTTCAAAAATATGAATGACTTAATAGCTATGGTGGATAAGCTTGAGGAGCTCCAAGAACTTTTGGTTGGAAATCGAAAAGAGATAATGTCATATATGAAGAAGTTTCAAGAAGAAACTATTGGGCAAATCAATGAATTGAAGGGTATGATGACTATCATGACCAAAGGAAAGAGTTTGGCAGAAGACTCGTTCGTGCAAAAGGAGGTTAGAAAAACAAGTGAGAGTTGGGATCACAAGTTTATAGCGGAAAAGACTTTGTCTAACAAAGACCAAGCCATCATCAACCAATATGAGGTAGTTCGCACCACTTTCGAATGTCATATCGAATTGGTGTTGGATAAGATAGATGACTCTCTCTTAAAAATCTTGTCTTTGCCAACAGACCGAGAACCAACTCGAAAGCAATTTAGGAAAATGGATCATGAGGTTAACAGCATGAGCACCTACGGGACCCTTAAGAAGCTGATGATCTTCTTACCCCATGCTGTATCCCAGAATGTGCAAGGCTCGAATAGAAATGAGACTAGGGGTCCCAGAGAGGAGAAGAAGAAAAAGCCTTTCACCCCTCTACCAATTTCATACACGAAGTTATACTTGCACCTATAAAAGGCTGGTTTGGTTCGACTGTATTTTGTTACTCCCTTTTAATCATCTTATCCCTCGTGGTATGATGTCATTGCACATTGTGAGTATCATGCAGAAGTAGCAGGGCAGACGATAGAGAATTGCCCGACATTCAAGAAAGTGGTACAAAGCATGATAAAAGTTAGAGTCTTGAAGTGTGAAGGACCTAATATGAAAATTAATCCACTTTCAAACCATAGGAGTCAGGGTATGAATGCTCTTGAAGAGGTAGATGAAAAGTGGGTGAATGTGGATGTGTCAAAAATTAGGTTCTTTTAAGTTGGGTTTTCAAACAGCTTTCCATGGCGGGTTTGATCGAGGATGGCATGAAGAATACAGAATGCAAGCTTGCGGCATTTTGTAAGTACCATCAGAAGGAAGGACATGAAATCCAGTGTTTTCCAGAATTCAAGCAGTTGGTTCAGAGGATGATGGACAACAAAGAAATTGAATTTTTGGAGAAAAGTTTGAAGAATTGAAGGGTCATGATGAATGACCAGTGTAGAAATGGTCGAGGATATCTAGTGCATTCTATCCATTTTTTAAGTTTGGCCTTATTCATATTTTCTTGCATTTTTCTTGCTTTCCTTTTTATGTGTGTAATTAACTTTGCTATTGTTTGCCTAAAGGTAGCAATTACCTTTTACGTAAGAGCTTATGTTATGTTTGCTACATTTTCCATTTCAATGAAATGATGTATCTTTTAATTAAATATATGTATATTCTTTCTTACCCACGTAGATCTTTATATATCAATTGCATTATGTGACATTGATTCTAATGCAAAGATCAATCGAATTTTGTGATCACGATGAAGTATGATTTTCTTCTTAGTCCGCTCTGGTCAGTAAAACACGAGAAGCAAGACTACTATTCCTTCAATAATGTTCGATGATAAGAAAATCTCCCCAGAAAGGCCCGATGGAGTTGCTTGAATGTGAGAATCCTTTTAGGAGAACATGGATTTAAAAAAAAGATAATGAAAAAATGAAAATGAAGTCTTTTAAAAGATAGAAAAAAAATCAGAAGGGTACTCAGCTATAGCAAAAAGCTAAATAAGGATGCTTTGTTCCACTTACTCTAACTGAGTCAAAAGCCTTGGTTGTATGAGTAAGCTTTCAAATCATGACTATGCCGGGTAACTCGGGGTATTGTTGTTTGCTCCATCATTATTCTCGAGACAAAGGACTGTGATGAGTTGAATTTCCAAGATCGAGTGCGAATTGAATTAGGTTGAAGAGAAATTAATTGCTTAAGGAATAAATGAACAATCAAATAAGTCTTGGAGCATCCTGATGGAGCTGTAGGGGGAGAACAAATCTAATAATGAGATATTCGCCACCTGTTCAATACCCTAGCGCCAGAGATGAACTCTGAAGGCGTTGATACTATATTAATTGCAATCAGAAGAATACACTTGTACTTAGAATTCTCATAATGATTTTTTTGCATTCCATGGGCTAAACAAATTCGGAAAGCTTGAACAAATTTATGAATGGAGAAAAACAATGAGAACTAGAAGGAGTAGTTTTCGAATAGATCAAGCGAATACCATAATCATGAGGATGGACCGAGCAATCTGGGAAGAATTTTACAACTTCAAATATCGCCACAGCATTCAAAGGCAAGTTGTTGATCACTGGAGGATTGAATTCTAGACACTCTTGCATTTGATATCTGGGGCATTCAATTATTTTTCTATTGATTTTGATTTTGTATATTAACCCCAAAAAAGCATTCCATGTTGAAATATTAATTAGCAAACTAACATATTAATGAAAAGAAGAAAATAGAAAAAAGAAGAGAAACAAGAAGAAACAAGAAAAAGGGAGAAAAAAGGTTTTTTATATATTGTTTCAAGAATAGAATTTAGAATTCAAGGTCAAAGATGTATATGATCGACCTAACACAAAGGAATAACCCGTTAATGATCCTAAAATGAATAATAGCAAGCCTTAGTATGCTACACGGTTCAAAGACTCAAAAGTGAGTATCTATCGTAATGCCTTGGTTGATTCAGAAAAATAAAGATAGAATCTTATTGAAGAAATGAAATTTGAGAGACTTAGGGGAAATGTTTTCAGCCTACCATTGAGATTAAAGAAAGCTCATCCCGATGGATTAGGGGCGAAAAATGACAACTAAACCCAAAGATAAGATGGGGAACTACCAAGATCAAGAAGAAAAAGAATATTTCTCTGCATAGCTTCATAGATAGAGTTTTAGGTCAGAGAAATACATGGTCGACCTAGCACAAAGGAATAATTTATCAATGATTGGAACGAAATAATAACAAGATTTCATATGCCATACAGTTTAGAGATTTGAAGTAAGTTTATGCCATAACATTTTGTATGGTTCAAAATAATAAAGATTTGATACCTTGTTGAAAACAAGGAAATTTTGGGGATTTAGGGGCATGTGTTCACCCCAGCGTTGATGTAGAAAAAGGCTCGTCATGAAGATTCATACAAGAGACAACATTTAAGCCCAAGTGGAGTAGGGGCAATGTTTCAGAATTGAACTTCATGAGATGATAGATTGTGTTCTAACCAGTGTAAGTCAACAATCTTCTTTCAAAGTGAGTCAAAAGATAAAGATTTAGCAAAGACAGAAAGCTCATAGAAATTAAGGGTGATCCACTAGAAAGCAAGGGTTTTTCCCCCAACAATTCTAAAAATGACTCCAATCATACATCATTTGTAGTTAGACGTCCTTATGTTAGGAGCATGCTAACTCGTATCATCATAGCATTTTGTTTATTTTAAACAGGTATTTGAAGATTGATAAAAGATTTGATCTACAGCTTCACGAGAGGAGTAGTAGATCTCAGCAAAGAATCAAGAGTCCTTTGACTTGCATGATTATGATTTTTAAAGGTCTTCCAATCTTCGATTATTTGGGAGAGACGAGCATATTTTTCTGCCAAGACGATCCGAAGTTGGGGAATTTAGTCAAGGTATTCCGGTAGTCTCTAAGTGAGATACCACTTTCAGTCAAGGTATTCTGGTAATGAGACATCACTTTCTATGAGAAATTTCGATAATCTGAAAGCAAGATACTATTTTATATTAAAACTAAGATGTCCTAATTTTATCCTTTCTTAAGGATGTTTTTCTTAAAACTCAAATTTCTTATTTCGATCCCTTCTTGAGAATGTTTTTCTTAAATTGAATTTCTTAATTCGATCATTCTTAAGGTTTTTTTTTAAACAAATTTCTTAATTCCATCATTTCTTAAGGATGTTTTTCTTAAAACGAATTTCATAATTCGATCATTTCTTAAGGATATTTTTCTTAAAACGAATTTCTTAATTCGATATTTTCTTAATGATGTTTTTCTTAAAACAAATTTCTTAATTCGATTCTTTCTTAAGGATATTTTTCTTAAAACCAAATTTCTTAATTTGATCATTTCTTGAGGATGTTTTTCTTAAAACAAATTTCTCAATTTGATCTTTTCTTAATGATGTTTTTTCTCAAAACCAACTTCTCATTTCAATCCTTTCATAATGACACATTTTTATGAAATGAGAGTTTCTTAATTTAGTCATTTCCTAAAGATATTTTTCTCAGCTAAAAAGAATTTCTCAATTCAATCATTTCATAAGGACGAGTTTTCATAAAGTGGAGATTCTTTTAATTTCACCCTTCCCAAAAAAAGAAAAAAGAAAAAGAGAAAAAATAGGGGAAAACAAGAAAAAAAGAAATAAAGGAAAAAAAGAAAAAAGAAGAAGAAAAAGAAAGAAAAAAGAGGAAAAAAAGTGAAAACCCAAAAAGGGCATTTTGAGAAAAAAAAACTATCTAAAGAAGAAATCTGAAAAGGTACTTTAGAGAAAAGATTCAAGATCTTGAAAGAAAAGAGCTAAACCCGTATTTGAGAGAGGGTACCACCACTATGAGGATCAAGAAATGAGAAGAAAGCAAAGAGACAGTCAAGGTCTACCGATCAGGATTATGTATTCAAAGATTTTGATCTACAACCTCGTATTTTGGAGTAATAGATCCTATCAAAGATTACAATGTGCGACTTTGCCTATGAAGAGGTAGATCTTTGTAAAGAATCAAGAGTTCTTGAACCCACCCTATCTTTGAAGGCCTTTCGGTAGTCTTAAATTGAAATACCATTTTCATGCCAAGGTGGTCAGAAATCAAGACATTGTTTCAATAATTCCCATTCTTTAGCCTTTCGAGAAGCAGTGGATGTTTTTGGTACTCATACTAGGAGAAGTTAGGGTACCATTGTCAAGTGAAAAACTCACATCTTTAGGATTTCAAGGTGAAAGGTTCTATATAAGAGGGATCGACATCTTCAGAATTTTGGAGTGAAAGGTCAGACCCATAGCTCAAAGACTTCAAGTGGTGAGTTTTTAGGAAAAACTCACAGCTTCAGGATTTTAAGGTGAAAGGTTCTCTATAGGAGAGACCGACACCTTCAGGATTTTAGAGCGAAAGGTCAGATGCTTGTAGCTTGAGGACTTCAAGCGAGGAGTTTTATATAGAAAAAACTCACAGCTTCAGGATTTCAAGGTGAAAGATTCTATACATGAGGGACCGACATCTTTAGAATTTTAGAGTGAAAGGTCAGATACCCGTAGCTCGAAGAATTCAAGCGATGAGTTTTATATAGGAAAAACTCATAGCTTCGAGATTTCAAGGTGAAATGTTCTATATAGGAGAGACTAACATCTTCAAGATTTTAGAGCGAAAGGTCAGATGCCTGTAGATCGAGGACTTCAAGCGAGGAGTTTTATATAGGAAAAACTCACAGCTTTAGGCTTTCAAGGTGAAAAGCTCTATATAAGAGGGACCGACATGTTCAGGATTTCAGAGCAAAAGGTCAGATACCCATAGCTCAAAGACTTCAAGGTGAAGAGTTTTATATAGGAAAAACTCATAGCTCTAAGATTTCAAGGCAATAAGTTCTATATAGGATGAACTTGTAGCTCGAAGGATCCACCTCAAGACAAGCTAAAGGTTATATATAGGAAGAACTTGAAGCTCTAGGATTTCAAGAAGATGAAGGGTAAACAGTTCTATATGGAAGGAACTCACAGCTCTGAATCTTCGGACAGGGAAGTCGAATCAAGTTAGTGCTTACAATCTTTGTTTTACCTGACCATGAAGTTTTTTATCTGGGGTGTTAACTTGTTTTTACATTTTTTTAATAATTGCAATAATGGGCTTTTGTTATTATTAGTATCTATTTTTCATTAATATTTTGTTATTATTATATGTTATTATTAATATGTTATATGTTATTATTATTACGGTTTGAAAACAAAAAAATATTATTATTATTATTTAAAGTATATAAATAAAAACCCAATTATAAACAAAACTGGTACATTAATATTAAACATAGTCCGTATACAATAGCCCAATATATTATATACAGTCCACTTACATAATTAGAAAAGACCCAAAATATTAATATTACATAGTTGGCCCAATAAGACCTAAATAAATTAAACCTAATTTCAAAGAACGAAAACCCTAATTGCTCTTTTCTTGTTTCAGGCGCAACCAAGTTGTAGCCGTTAGATCTTTATTAGATCTAATGGTCTAGATGAGATCTGGAATGGCCTCTTCCACTGCCTAAGTCGCGCGTGTAGACCCACCACCCTGACAGATCAGCTCCACAACGTTCCTACGTGCGCCTCACGATCTTCCAAGCCTCACCAGCTCGAGCCATGCAAAGTGTTGGTCCCCATCTACAGTCCCTCATGCACCATAGTCGTACCCACAGGATGGTCCCCGCCTTTGTACTCGGCCTCATCACATGTGTAAACAAGGGACAAAGCACGTGAATTTTAGCAACCAAAAATCACAAATCAAAGGGAGATGAATACAAACAAAAATGTCAGATGGTACAAGATGCATGGAAACAAGAAAATTCAGAGCCAACATTTGTAGATCATAACATGAATTCGGCCAAGAATTAACAAAGAAGCCAATAGGGATTTTAGATTTTTTTATTTTAATACATTTAAAATCAAGAGGCTATATAAGAAGAGCCTAAACAATGTAACGCGGGGATTATCTTCAAAAATCAAAAAAGCATTAGAGGTATACTTTCCATCTTTCTGCATATTTTGAATTTCTAAAAAAGGTAGAAAAGAAGGTTAAGGTTTTCGTTCCTCACCCTCGTGTTCGTTCGGTTGCCTTTGCGCCATCGCGTTCCTTTGTCAGTGATAAGCCTTCTGGCCTCCCCGAGGCCATGCATGGTAAACCGGTGAGGAAACAAGTGTTAGAGAAGGGGTTTTCAAACTGGGTTTAGAGTTTTTTTTTTAAAGATTAAAGGCGAGAAAGGTTCAGTTTTGAAGATCTAGGGTCAGATCTGGTTTAAGGAGACAAAAAGGGTTATTTTGAGGGTTTTTCGAGTTCACCGGCCACCAGTGAGTGACGACCGATGACGGCCAACATGGCAAATTAAGGTCTATTTTCTGGGTCTAGGGGAGCGATATTTCGAAAGATTTATCCTCTTTGGTTTTTAAAACCGAATGAAAATGAGCTCTTCTATTTTTTAACTTAAATAATTGGTTCTTTTTTTAAAAAAGAAAATGGTTTAATTGCTTCATAAGCCCTTCCGTCTCACCTTAATCACCTGAGCAAGTCCTTCCGTGTTTCTAAACTATATGCTCGGTCCCTGATGTTTTCAAATAGCTTTCAAATTCGTCCTTGGCCTTAATTAAATCAACTTTTAAAAGGAGAATATCCTTTCTGGTCCCTACAAATCTATTTTCATTTCGATTGAGTCCCGATTACAGTGGCAAAATTTCACTTCGGTCCCTTTGAATCTTGTTTCGTTTTAATTCTGGTCCCTGCATGTGCATATTTAATTTTAGCCTTGCATTTTGTATCATTTATATTCCAGTCCTTATTTGCATTTATTCATACTTGCTTGTTTACTCGTTTAGTTTGTTGGTTCGAATGTGTGTTTTGGATCTTTGTTAAGGTTTGATATATTATTTCCTTGTATAGTACATATAGTGTATAATATGATATATAGTATGGCTTTAACATATGCATATATATATATATATATATATATATATATATATATATATATATATAGTTATGGCTATTATGTCGTATGTATATATATATATATATGGCTACAGCCAAAACTAAATTAGTTTTATTGTATATGTATTTACGTACGTGTGGTTTTATATATACTCTAGTATACGTTTCTAAGTACCTTGCATGATTTGTTTCTGTTTCTTTATTATTATATTCGTTTTCCTTTTTGTCTTTATTTCATTTTAATTGTATTTTGTTTATCTATCTTTTCTACCATGCTGTTTAAGAAGCATATTGGAATATAAAATGATAATGCGGTGTCCTTTTATTCGGGAGTAAACGTGGCTAGTACCAGGCATAGTGGTCTTTCTATTTACTCTCGAATAATGGGCCCTTAAAATTCACTTGCATGTATAACCAAATTTCAATTTAATCGTCTTTTTAATTCAAAAAATTTAATACTAACAAAGCGGTAATTATATTTTTCTTTTGGTACTAATTTTTGGGCGGTATGGGCTGCCAAAACCTTCTCCATCCGTAATTGACTCCCGAACTTGCTTTTAAATGAATCTATGGTTTTATAGTGTTCGGCCTACCCTAGTGGTCGATGGTGACTCCAAGTTTTTGTTTTCAAAAATACGAATTTTTAAAGGACTCCCCATTTCCCAAATATTTTCGCAAAAAAGATAGGAAAACTACTACTCTATTTTAGCAATCCTGATTTTCAAATAAAAGGTCGCCACAATCTTAAATGGACTGACAGAGTGCTCCGAGTCTCCCATTCGAGTTTCTTAGTTGACTTGGAGCGAAACTTGAAAGCCGAGCTTGAGGTTGTTTTGGAGCAGGAAGAAAGTCTATGGTTCCAGAAGAAATTCTATGGTTCAAGTGGGTATTATAGGGGGATAAAAACACTAAATATTTTCACGCTTCAACGGTTAGTCGCAGGAAGGCTAATTTGATCAAGGCGCTGAAAATGAGTGACGGTGCTGGTCATTTGATCAATTTGAATTAAAAGCTCATGCCATTGAGTTTTATAAAGATTCGTTCACTAGCACGAATGTTGATGCCTTGACATACACCCTTCAAGGGTAACTCCTCACCTTAGTGATGATGATTTTCGAATATTAGCCAACCTGTTACTGATGATGAAGTCAAAAGGGGGCTTCAAATGAATCCGCTTAAGGTACCAGGGGTTGATGGGTTGGATGTTGCTTTTTACCAACGCAATTGGAGTACTGTGGGTAGTAATGTTTGTCAGTTTGTTCGAAGGATCTTTGAGGAGGAACATTTTCTAGCTAATTTGAACCAAACTCTTTTGGTTCTCATCCCGAAAGTAAAGGCACCTGAGTCGATGAGTCAGTTCCGACCGATTAGCCTTTACCAAGTCTTGTACTATATAATCACTAAGGTTATTGTGAATCGCATTAAGCCTTTTATACCAAATTGGGTGACTGATAATCAGACGAGTTTTGTCCCGAGATGGTTGATATCAAACAACATTATCATCGCCCAAGAGGTCGTGTAACACCTCCTTACCTCTATTCGTACACTGGATACGAGTCAAAAATGCTATGACCTCTTTATTCAAAGATCAGGGTAATTTAAAATTTTTTAAAAATTTATCAGTGGTCACCCATCCTGAAATTTCTCTAGCCCAAGCACGATTTACTTTATTAAAAATTGACTTAAATTATTTACTCGAGTTTCTAATCCTAAACCAATTATCTTAGTATGCATCTCATCACCTTCAAAACCTTGAATCTCTGTAGAAACGCCAATCACACTCAATAAGCTTAGTAAGTATACATGCCACTATAATAATCAAACTATAATTAGGATGTCATTACTGTGATTACCTGTTGAGCTTTCCAATATTGATGCAATGCTTTTCTCCCTTTCACCTTGATTTACCTACATGTGTACAATCAAGCACACGCTAAGTACGAACTTAGTGAGGCAATAAAGGAAATTAATAACAATAATTTAAACTTTATTCAAGATCATGACTACATTTATATAGCATGATATATGCCAATGCATTAGCTTTCACACTGCATTAGTAATTATTTACTACATGCCAATGTCATCAGATTTTCATGTTTACCCGGTCATCATAATATGCCTCATATGTATAAATGCATCGTGGTCACTAGATAAATATACCATCATACTAATCATGTATCAACATAATATAAACCGGATATAAATTTCTTACCGATATACTTGCCATTGGTCCCGAGTGTTCATATAAATATGTCCCAAGAGTTCATACACTCTCTAACATGTTTGCCATTTGTTATCCCTTTATTTATAGCTCGATTATCAATGATTTCCCAGTTTCCCGATTTCATAGCCCAAATATAGCCTTGAGGGCCATGGGTACGCGAGTCAAATATGCACCGAAGTGCTAACCCGCACGTTTATAAGGACGTGCTAACCATTATCTCGTACGTTTATAAGGCCGTGCTAACCATTATCTCGTACGTTTATAAGGCCGTGCTTACCATACACTAAGTGTACTTTTAACACTATAGTGCTATCCCAAATTCCTGATTATGCAGCGTGCTGCTGGACTCTATGGCATACCAACTATACCCTGTCCCTCAATGACTCATTTGGGCAAAATTCCCGAATTTGTTCCATCCATGACAATGTATATCAATATAATTTAATATTGGGCAGTTCATACCCAAAATAACATTCATAGCATACCATCATCAATAACTAATGATCAATGCATTTGATTTCAACCCTTGACATATTTAAAATATGTCAAATATATGATCAATGACATAAATATCATGCCAACATATAAATTAGGTAGACTTATCGCAAGTCTTACCAATAATGTATAAAACAACCATGTATCATGTTATGTATGCATTGCACTCACCTAGGTCATTTATTAGCATGTCTCACTAAATTCTACTCGATCCTTTCCTTTATAGAACCTCGAAACTTTTTTGATTCGAACTTGACTTCATTAATCACATGAATAAGATAAAATATTTGTTAGATTCAAATCTAACAATACCTTAACCATATTGTCTAATATAATCATTCGAATATAAAATATCCAAATATTTTTCCTTTCTTCCGTGTATTGTTCAAAAACTTATTATTGTCCCTAGTGACCAATTTGAACTTCCAATAATTCTTCCGAGCTTGCTAACTAACATTTAAACACAAAATGTTTCAAATTCCATTTTCAGACTGCTTGCACTACCTTCAAAGATTTAATTATACCGGGCAGAATATATATCGGATCTTAATTTCCTTTACACTGGAAAAACTAGATTCGATAATGGTTCTAACGGTATAAGCCACATAAATTAATAAAATCTACAAAAATTATGAAAATTCCTCAAACTCCATTCACAGACAGAAACTGCTCTGTAAATTTTCTGACCTTCATTCGATTAAAAATTCATATCTTTTGACTCAGAACTCGAAATCAGTTTCCGTTTGTTGGATACGAAACTAGATGAACACATATTTACAACGGTATAAAATTCATCATCTAACCATTTTTTTTAGAATTTATGGTGAATTTTCAATATCACTGCCAAAATTCAATCTTCATCATAGCCTTCCATAATCAACTTCTAATTTATACTAACTTCTTCTTATTTTTCTACTTATCAATTTAGTCTCATCACTTATTTCAAACCATCAATTTATCATCTTCTTCATCAAATAATTATTCAAATAATTCCCTCTAATTTTCTTTCGTTGCCCAAAATAGTCACTAAAATGCAAAGGTAAAGATTTAAACGTCTTAACTTTGCAATTTAGTCCTCAAATCAACACTACTACCTTAATTCTATTATTTTAACCAAAAATCAGATTTAATCCCCATCCAAGAATTCATTGCCTATTTGGTCACTTGATTTTGACAATTTTGTCAAAATGGCCCCTAATTCAATTCAACGTCGGCTTAGCATTCTAACATCAATTTCACATTTCCAACATCATTAATTACATAAATACACTCCAAATTCATAAAATTCATATTCGGTCCCTTAACTTTGAAGCTTGCCAAATTTGTCCCTATAAGTTTTAACTTAAGTTTTGCTTCCAAACAACAAATCAAGCTTACTAGATCATTAATCCAACATCACAAACCCTAAGTTAGACTTAAATCCATAAACCCTAATCTTCTCCATACAAACCAAAATATGTAGGGTTTAAATCCTAACTCAATAACATGATTTTAACATCATATAAGCTTGATTCCAACTAAAATTCAACCATGGAATCATAAAATCTCAAAAGCCCCAAATTTGTTCATAAACCCTAATTTCCTTCTCATGTAAAATTCCCATCAATCAATCATGTATTCCATGAATTAAATACATCAAAAGATAGAGCTTGAAGAGTAGAACAACTTTGCAGTTTAGAAGATTACCTAAAAATCGAGTTTCGAGGCTTGAATCGAGCTTGGAAAAATTTTCTTCTTCTTTCCCCTCTTTCTCCACGTTTCAAGGCTGGAAAAGATGAGATTTGTTCATCTTTTAACTATTTGCAACTATTAAATGAATTTTAAATTCATTGAAATAGTGAAATTACCAATTTAGCCTTTAAATCCAATGGCTAATTTAATCTCATCTAAAATCAAGGGCCAAGATTAAATCCATGTATATTTCATCTTCCAAAAATGTCCTCAACATTTCAAAAATATTTCAAAATTGCCATCCTTGCCAAATGACCAATTTGCCCTCCAACTATTCTTTATTTACTAGCTTATTTCAAAATTGCCATTCCATTAGAATCTAACTAAATTAGTTCCTTCTCAACCGACCACTATTCCATAAATATCATTTTATGATTTTCCATGGCTTATGGAACAACCTTTGAAATTTCAATTCAATCCGATTTCCCGATATTCACAAAATACTTCTACTACGATTTTACCTTTATCGAGCTATCGGATCTATTCCGAAAATTCCATATTTTCGTAATGCTCCTCATATCATCATCTTTCATCCAATGACATAGATTTAATCTTGAATTAGTAGTTTACCAACTTTGCCCTTGTGATTTTCCAAAATTACGATCTTGCCCTTTTTCATCCAACGACTCATATTTAGCATGGAAAATCAACTTAAATCAAAGGGTTCAAATTCTTCCAACACAAAGAAAATATCTTAAACATGTAAAATGACATAATAAACCTTGGCTTATCATCCTTCAAAATATCCTGGATATTCGATTCGATCCGAATATCTAAATATTCTTCCAAACTTTATCGCTTTATAGCAAAAAATACAAGCTCCGTACGAAAAATCCGAGTGACACAGCAAGGTCACTCTTGGGGGTGAACTATTCATTTACGGAGTTAAAATACATAACTTTTGAAAATTACACTTTGGTCCCTAAACTTTTCCAAAGTTTACACTTTAACCACAAAACTTTCAAAATTTTTATTTTGGTCACTAAATTTTAAACTTCAATTCCCATTCCAATTTTCCTCGAATTTCGACCAAACTTTGCAAGTACCCTAATTAACTTGCCCTCTATCATCTAATGCTTTTAAATCTCAGAGATTCTTTTTTTCATACCCCATAATCGAATAAATCCTATTTTTTGCATTTTTGTCATTTTAGTCACTAAGATAACTTTTAAGCTATTATCTTAGTACTAAATGATCCTTAATTAACTTAGTAAAATTTGGGGTATTATAGGTTGTACATTCTATGTGGTAGAAAAAGGGTGCCAAAGGATGGATGACGCTTAAGATCGATCTGGAAAAAATGTATGATTGAATTGAATGGCCATTCATCACTTATACACTAAGGGATATTGGTTTCTCGAGTAATCTCTGTGATTTGATTCTTTGCTGTGTCTCAACTGTGTCAATTAGGATTTTGTGGAATGACTCTCTAAGTGTTTTCACACCTACTTGGGGTATCCGACAAGGGGATCCACTTTCCCCATACTTATTTGTGCTATGCACAGAGCACCTTGGCCAAGTTATTAAACAAAGAGTTGATCAAGGGTTTTGGAAGGGTTTTCATTTGTCTAAACAGTGTCCTATTATCTCCTATTTGATGTTTGCTGATGATATGGTATTGTTCACTAAGTCTTCGATAGAACAACTTGAGGTGATTCATAGTGTGCTTACTGATTTTTACCATGCTTCTAGCTTAAAGGTGAGCGTTCAGAAAACTAAAATTTTCTTTTTGAAAAATATCCTGGAAACGTTGCATCACTCTATATGTGATACATTTGGTTTTGCTGAAGTTCAAGAGTTGGGAAAATATCTCGGAGTTCCTATGTTGCACCAAATGATTACAAAAGCAACTTATTCCTATTTAATTCAGAAGGTTGAAGATCGCTTGATAGGGTTATCCTTTGCTGGCAGGATCACACTGGCTAAGTCAGTGCTCTCCGCTATTCCATATTATTCCATGCAGACTACTCGGATCCTCAAAGGTGTTTGCGATAAGATTGAACAATTAATTTGTAGCTTTATATGGGGCAATTCATCGGATCGAAAATGAGTACATCTTGTTCAATGGGAGGAGGTTTATTAGCCAATGTCAGCTGGCGGTCTTGGCTTTAGACACACTACAGTTCAGAACAACGCATTCCTTATGAAAGTGGCTTATAATCTTGTTGCAAAACCAGACCAGCTTTGGGTCCATTTTCTCTATGCAAAGTATAAGTGATGTGATCTTCTCCCAACAACATTGGCTTAAAGCAATAGTTTTTTTTCTTTGGCGGGGTTTTTGTTCAGTTTGGAATGATGTTCAAGATGACATTATTCGGAACATTGGCAATAAAGAAAAAGTTGATTTTTGGTGTGATCATTAGGTTCGTGATATTGGTCCGCTTGAGGTTGTGATGGCTGGTTCACCTCCTCTACCAGATTTTACTCTAGTAGGTGTAATGGTGCGATCCAATGGTGGTTGGGCTTGGCATTTGTTTCAACATTTTTCTTACAGGAAGTTCTTGACCACATAGCGGCTATCAGGCCCTCGTGTTCATCGAGCTTGCTGGATACACCGGCTGGTTGTGGAACAATGCTCGCGAATTCTCTGTTAAGTTGGCTTATGATGTATGCCTCATCAAACTTTAGTCATTGGGGATAGTGTTTGGAAAGTTATACAAAAGTTTAAGAGGCTTCAAAGGGTGAAGTCGTTTCTACAGTTGGTTTGCAAAGGTTGTGTCCTAACCAATGGAGAGAGGGCGTGTCACCTAGATGATTCTACTAAGTGTGCAACATGTGGTACAGCTATGGAGGATCTTGACCACTTACTACGTCTATGCCCGGCTGCGAAACCGTTATGGAGTTCCTTGGTTTGATTTAACAAGCACGAAGAGTTTTTCTCGCTACCGATCCCTGTTTGGGTGCGAGTGAATATGCAGAACCCAACATATTCTTCAGCTTCTGAGTCTGATTAGGACATTCTTTTTGGTGTTATAATGTGGAATTTATGGCTATTCCACAATAGGAATGTGTTTGACCCAGAAAATGATCACCATGATATTGTTTTGGGCTACAATAGGAGACTCACCGAGGAGACGCATCGAGTTTTGGCTACGATTGCACAATAGCACACGACATTAGTTGTGTCACGACCTCATCGTTTAGCATGGTATCCCCTGAGCACTAGAACCTTAAAACTGAATGTTGATGGGGGCAAGGAGCGTATCTGATGGAGTAGCCTCATATGGGGGTGTACTTAGAGACTCGACTAGGGTATGGATTGCTGGGTTCTCTAAATATGTTGGCAAATGCTCAGCTTTGGAAGCTAAATTCTGGGCTGTTTACGAAGGGTTACAGTGTGCCATGAAGTTACAAGGGACATTGTGGTGGAATCCGACAGTCTTGATGTCATTCGTGCTCTAAAGAATTCTAAGGGGAAGGTTATCCATTCTTCACTCGGTCCAATTCGACCTTTGCTGCAACGCCAATGGCTAGTTGAGTTTCAACGTGTCTTTCGGAAAAGTAATCGAGTAGTGGATGCAATGACAAGAATGTTTTCAAATGACAGTTTTGAGCCGTGCCTTTTTATGTACCCTCCTGATGAGGTGTTAGATATTTTACATGATGATTGCAATAGTTAGTTAGGTCCGAGTCTTGTTTAGGTCTACTTGTTTTTCTTTGTAATGTGTTGCCGAGTGTTTTCTCGTAGCATCTTTCTATAACAACTACCATGGGGTTTTAATGAGGCTTATGGTAGTTTTTCCCACATTTATCAAAAAAAATCATATTCCTTGGTGCCCTATATATGCCCAACACTAAAAAAACTAAGCCCTACACTCTAACTATAACTCCTAATTCCTAAGCCATAAATCT
The DNA here is from genome assembly GCA_019671005.1 of Hibiscus mutabilis. Lineage (NCBI taxonomy): Eukaryota > Viridiplantae > Streptophyta > Magnoliopsida > Malvales > Malvaceae > Hibiscus > Hibiscus mutabilis. The sequence goes on from CM033749.1 coordinate 29,657,446, forward strand.
TAAACCCTAAAAACTAAACCTTACACATTAAACCATAAAACCTCAACCTTATACCTTAAACCCAAATTTTTAATATTGAAACACACATAAAGACTCTAAAAAAGAACAAAGGATTTCCCTTAAACTTACTCTTCAAGATTAAAAATCCATTGTCATGCGTAAAATGAAAATAAAGAAAGCACCAATATAGTTGGCAGACTTTCACCAACTTAAGAAGAAAAAAAAGTAAAAGTATTAAGTTGGGGCTTAAAGGTTAAATTGGTCCTCAACGAAAAATCAAAAAATTAATTAAGCCCTTATGAAAAATTTTCACTCAATTTAACCTTTAAAATTCAAATTGCAATCAATCACGCCCTCAAAATTTAAATTGCAATAAATTTAGCCCTTCCGTAACGTCGGCCGTTACAGTTGGCTTTTAACACCAAATAGCTAATAAGATAGTTCCACGTGACACACTCTGGAAGTGTCACGTAATAAAAACTGTAAAAATCATTTAAAATTTTTAAAAATATATTTAAAATTAAAAAAATATATAATCTAAAAATATTTAAAATTGTAAAAAATCTGAAAAAATATTTAAAAAATTCAAGAAAATGTAAAAAATATCTAAATTTGTAAAAAGCAAAATTATGTATAAAATTATAAAAAATAATTTTACTTAAAATAGAAAAATATAAAAATTGTAATAATTATTTAAATTATATACATATTTATAAGGAAATAATATTAAAATTTTATATTTTTTAAAAAATATATTTTTTATTATAAACCCCCAAAATTTCAGAATTTTACAAAATGCCCAAAATTTTTAAATCCTAACCCAAAACCCTAACCCTACATACCCAAATCCTCAAATTAGTTTAATCGACAGTGAAAGTTGTTGGTACTGTGGCATGCAACAGCTCTTGGGCAGAAGATGGTGTTGATGAGAAAAAATATCGAGGGATAACGGGTTGGGTCATGCAAGAGGCGTCGAACGGTGAGAATGCGAGCAAGGGCTACAATGGGCTCTAACGACGGTAGTAGGACGATGAAGATGGAAGGATTTTTCCTGCGATGGGTGGTTAAATCGGCGTTAATACATGATTTAGGGGCTTTTTGAAAGAAATGAAATTTTGGGAGGTTTTTAGAAAAATTATATTTTATTTTTTTATAAAAAGTTAAAGGAAAATAAGAAAAATAAATAAATTAATCTAATATTTTTAATTTTTGCACTTTTATAAAAAAATTATATATTTTTTAGATTTTTTTATTTTTTATGATTTAATGATGTGGCACTCCCCAGAGTGTGCCATGTGTCCTTCTATATTTGACAATTAGAGGGCATTGACAGTCAACAAGGTCAACGTAATGGATGGGCTAAATTAGGTGCAATTTAAATTTTGAGGGCTAAATTGAGTGAAATTTTTTTATAAGAGCTTAATTGATTTTTTTATTTTTCGTTGAGGGCCAATTTGACCTTTAAGCCTAAGTTGGGAGAATATGTTAAATACATGAGTTAGATTAGCGTTAAATTAGTATTACTTTTGAAAAGTATCGTTAAAAAGTACTTTTGAAAATTATTTTTGAAAAGTTAAATTTAAAATTATAGGTATAATGTCAGAAATACCTTTAACGTTTAACTGAATAGTTATTTTGGCCCCTATTCTTTTTTTTGAAACAATTTAACATCCAGCGTTTCATTTTGGGTCAAAATGGCCCATCTACGGATGAAAAATGTTAGTCAACTGATGATAAACAGCTTAAAATTACGTGACAAACCTACATGACAGTGCACGTCGAGATAGCAGTGTCATACAGACAAATATATTGACTTTACATAATGACACATCAATCAAAAAATATTTTTATAAAATTGTATAAAATAGAAAATATTTTTTCTGACGCGTCATTCTGTCAAGTCATTTCAAGTTGTTTATCGTCAGTTGACTAACAATTTTCATTCGCAAAGGGGACATTTTGACTCAAAATTAAACGTTGTGGGTTAAATTGTTTTAAAAAAAATAATATGAGCCAAAATGACTATTTAGTCAAATGTTAGGGGCATTTTTTAACTTTATGCCAAAATTTTATAGTTAGTATTGTTATCAAAAAATATTTTTAAAAAGATAAAATATTCATTTTTGACATAATTTTATAAAGTAAAAATAAATTTACTTGAGTAATGTTTTAAATTCGTTAGCACTATGATATATGAAATAACTCAACTTAAATTATAATAAAAATTTATGACAACTGATTAGTAATATTTTGGTATATAAAATATAAGTTTTAAATGTTTCTAAATAATTAATATAATTTTTTTTCTTAAAAAATTAGCCCCCAGCCATGCAGTTTTTACATCAGTATAATATGTCTAAACATTTCTAAGTAATTAATATGTCGTTTGAATCATGTTTGCACAATATTTGATCTCAACAAGTTTGGAGGATTGTATTAAAATTAGCGGTAAATTACACGAATCCCAACAAAATTACTTATAAGGAAGTGCCTTTTAGGACACAATAATTATATTTTTTATTCTCTTTATTACTATTTATTATTTGCTAGTTATTGCTTGCCTTTGTTTTGCATTGTCTTCTTACTAACAATTTAAAAGCAATGCTGCTAAAGCATGAAAATGAACTTGTCAATGTTACTTCAATTTATGGTGTCGCATGTTGAAATTCGAGTGTTTTGATTGAGAACACAGAAGATTCCATAAAACACATAGTGCATTTCAGGAATTGCCAAGCAGTGGTCAATGACAAAAAAAACCACCTTAACAACAGTTCGACTAAACCATGCGATGAAGAGAGGAATGGGATTGTCAAAAAGAGGAGGAGGAGGTGAGAAGGTTACGATTTTGGTTAGTCCAGAGGTTCGATATCTTTTTTTTAGTTCCTATCTACTGAATTTTTGTGAATCAGAGTATACTTTGTTCTGTCATTTTCTTTTTCCAACCCATTCTTTACTTTGAATTCTTCAAATTTTTTATTTTTGTTTTTTATTTTCTCTTTATTTATTCAATTCAGAATCAAAGACGAACAAAAAAAACTTCATTCCCTGTCTAACTCCATAGTAGTGGAAAAAGGTTCTTTAGTTGGAATATAGTTGCTTTCTTAATCCTTTTATTTAATGGAATGACTTTACTCCCTCTGTCCTACGAAGATTGTCTTTTATTGACTGTTTTTAGGTCAAATTTTTTTAACTTTAACTCGTGATTATTTAAAAATTATTATTGATAAAAATATGAAAAAATATATTTTAAAAACCTCTAATAAAGTAGATTTTAAATATATATTTTATAAAATTTAATTATTTAAAATATTTAATATAATTATAGTCAAAGTTTAAAAATTTTGATTTTCAGAAAGTCAATAACGGACAATATTTGTAGGACGGAATGAATATTATTTTAAAAAAACAATGGTATAGCACATGGTTGCTGAATGTTGTGGCTGTATTGGACAGCTTGTTCACATATTGCAAAACACTTAAAAGCATAATTGTGTAGCATATTAAAATAAAGAACCATTTTATAAACAGGCACGGACTAGGATCAAATATTAAGAGGAACAAAAATCTATTAAGCCTTTAAATTTAAAAGTTAGGAGACGCAAAGACCTTATTTGACTAAGATTTAAATTAAAAAGGACCTAAATCATTATTATACAAAAAAATTTGAGAGGAACTACCGTCCATCCCAATCAGTACATGGATTCGTCCTGTTTGTAAATGTTTGGACATGATGAACAATTATGCGACTCCAAGAAACAGCTATAAGCATTTCACGGTGAGTTTGTATACATTGTCGGCAGCACTGGTCGGTATTCATATGAGAGACAAATGTATTTGTATAAAAATATGTTCTTAATAATCCAAAGGAGATAGCTTTTTTTTTTTTGGGGGGGGGGGGTTGAAAATTGGTGTTTGCATTCACATGAAAGCAAAATTCTTTGTTACTATTTTAATTTGAGAAAATAATGGTAGACGCACAAAGAGTATATACCGGCATGTACTGATCATGGAAGTTTGATGCAGAGGTTTATTAAATTCAGAAAATAACTTGTGGTCGATCTTTACTCAGCATAACACATAATTGCAGTGCTGCGTGATGCATACGTAGTCAATCTCGCTCGATCCCAAGTAAGTGTGACCATTGATTCTGCTAAAAAAACTAGGAACAATTTGTTGGGGAGAAGAGTAAGCTCATATCTAGCATTCAGATTGCTTCGATTTGGTATTATAACATCTTCGGACTTGGAACACTTGTTTTAAATAAAGAGCAAGTGTAGACGAACTTCACGCAATACCCATTTTATTGATTTCTTAACATTACAAACCATTGCCCAGAAAAGGAAACTGAATGAAAAAAAAAAACAAGCTTTCGGTTTCCATTTCCTGTTTATGGAACAATTCTCCTTCAGTGCAATTTTCGTAATTCAAAAGGCTAAAAGAAAAAGAAGGTCGTATCTCCCACTTTGATTGAACGAATTTACTCCACCGCCGCCCATTGCTTATGTTTCATAATAGCAGCTCAAAGGGAATGCGATTGAGGTGCAGTAGGAGTGCCCCCTAATTCCTCATCGATAGTCCCAACGACCCATCCGAATTGAAAGGTAACATCCAGGAAATACAGCATGGAAACGAGGGCAATGCAACAGAAGAACATAGGAAGGGGCCCGAAGATCCACAAGAAGAGGGGGAAAGAGAAGTAGAAGGCACGGAGCCCCATGGACCAAAAATAACTGCCTCTGTTCACGGTGTTGGCCACATACTCCGCCGTCAGATGGTGGTGGGATATCTTTTTTACAGGCACGTTGATGAGGATGCTTGCATGGCTGTAGTACCTGATGGACTGTAAGTTGAACAAAAAGGCAACCAAGAAACAACACAATATCGAAAAGAACTTGATCGAGAATGCAAGGTCGCTTCTATCTCCAAATATGAACCAGGACGATCTATCGTTGCTCCCGCTCGTCATCAATATGGCGATGAGGGAACTCAGCATGATAGCCGTCGATGCCAATAGGGTCGACGCCATTATGTTGTTTCTCAGCGTTTGCACTGCCAAAACCCCATTTTTTGACGACTCCTGCATACATATAAGGAAATCAAGATTTTGATAAAGAAGTAAACAAGTACAAGATAAAAAAGTCCAACCTCCATCATAGCTTGAACCCAAAAGCGGCGGTTGATGGCGTTGACGCCGATGACAGTCCTGGTGGGATGTTTTATGATTCGATAGAGAAGCCATAGATGGTAAACCAACATGAAAAGAATCCCCATTGGGACTAGTATGCAATCCAAATACTGTTTCTCCATATACAAATTCTAATATGGGCTGGATGTTAATCTCTCGAGGCCTTTGGCTGTGGCTGGCTACTCCTAACGCTATTCAAAGCCTGAAACACAAAGGGTTTTTGCTGTTGTATATGGCAGGAGATGGGAAGAGACGAGGTTGTATTTAAACAGCAGTGTCGACAGCGTGGTATAGGATTCTTATTTTCAATTCTTTTAGTATCTAAATAATATAATTATAAGGGTAAAACTTTAATAAATCATGCTGTGTAAAATTAATTTTATATAAATTTTTGTATTTACACTATAAATTAAAATTAAACCTAAACCTTAAAAAATAAACCTTAAATTCTAAACACTAATCTTAAATTCTAAACCCTACAACCAAAACCCCTAAACTTTGAACCTTAAATTAAATCTCTAACCGCTAAAACCAAAAAATCTGTGTAGTTTAGACAAACTGCGTATTAATTTTTTTTCTAATTATAATTGTATTTATGACAGTAATTAAGTAATGTTGACCATCTTTGTAACGCGGCAATCGATGTAGTGGAGAAATAAAGAGGTGAATTGAGCATTAAAGTGGGACTCTTACAACAACAATAAAAAATTATTTTCTCTCTAAAACTTAGTTCTCTTTTCGTAGCCGCAGCAAATTTTTTATTTTATTTTTATTTAACCAATAACAATAATTAATTTTAGTATTAATTGTCGATCACCGATATTCATTATTATTATTGCTCTTTTATGTTTTATTTTTTCAATTCAAATAATTTTTTTTTGCTCTTATGACACGCGTTTTCTCTAGCTTTGTATTACACTTTTTATTAACTTTTGTGGTTCGTTTCATATGTCGTTTGATACAATTTCGTATAGAGATCTTCACAATGTTAGTTTTCTGATTCGATTCTGTCGATGGTCATAGATAAGATTAATCCCTACTCGTTTGATGATTTGTTAGCCGATGTAATCAAAATTGTGTAACGGAACAATCTGCTTGATAGTTTGGTTCGCTCACCACTTATTTTCATCCTGTAAAGCGTCTCGTCTGGCTAGAGACAAAAAGATTCATGAAAGTTTTCTGAATTTTGATAGTATATTAATCTCCATATAAGGATTTTTTTCACTTTTGTATGAGATTTTTAGTGAATTAATTATTTTTTTTATTATTATTATTATTATATTTATAATATTTTTATAGTATTTAATAAAATTCATATGTCGTTGTTAAAAAAAAGTGAGATGGACAGCAGGGAGAGCAAGCAGAACTTGGCCTCCTTCACTTGTTTTACCATTCTAGCAAAAAAAAATCTTCCTTGGCTGCTTAGCTGTCGCCTTTTGACTCCGGTTCTACCCTCAGCCACCATTGCTACACTATTTTTTTCTCAATATTTATGTAAATACGACATTCGTATTATGATCAACATCTTTCTGTATATGATTATCTTTAGATAGTTTACTTCTTATTTCATATTCTGATGTCTTGAAGCACAAATTTCAACACCTCGCAGCATACATTCATTTTATAGATACACAAATAGTTAATAGACTATCTAAAAATAAAAATGATCACTAAATTTTCAAAAGTTAATTTTAGTTTTTATTATAAAATGGTCACTGAACTGTTAATTGTCGTTAAGTGAAAGACTTAGCTGTTACGAATTTAAATAATAACACATTTAATTTGCTATATTTGCACATCCAATTAATTTAATCATAATTTAACGCTCATTATTGATGTCTAAATTAATTAGATGTGTAAATATTAATGATTAAATGTGTTGTTATACAAATTTTCGTAATTGGCATGTTATCCAACTAAGAACAGTTAACAGCTTAATAATAATTGTAACAAAAACTAAAATTTAATATCTATTATATAACTTTTAAAATTTAGCGATCATTTTATATTTTTTAAAATAGTTTAGTGACCATTTATGTACTTTACCCTATTTTTATTGTTCTCTGTGTGGAACATGATATAAGAAAACTTATATGGTAAAATAATTTTGAGAATTTTATTGCATCTGTAAGTCCTTAATAAATGAGTTAATTTTGATTACTCTAAATTCAAGAGTGAATAGGGTACTTTCAAGTCCCTTTCTTGGCCAGAAGTATAGCGTAAAAAGTCAAACTTTTAAGTCAAGTATCGTATAAAACTAAATTTTGAAAACATCCTTGGAGTTTGCTTACCGGGTAAGTCGTTCAAATCTGATATAAATGGAGTGCTCCGAAAATTTCTCCATAACATTGATCCATATTACTTTGATTCTTTTAAAATATTTGCATTAGACGAAAAACTATATCATGGCCGGGCTTACAAGTCATGGTCCCAATTAATAAAAATCACTCATTATATTTTTTTCATGTTATTTTTTTTAAATTAGTAAATTTTTATTAATATTTTTTACATGTCATTTAAAAAAGAGTTTTTTATTATATAATGGAAAAATGACATGGAAAAATGATGTAGTGGGTGGTTTTCATTGGTTGAGACCATGACTGATGTGGTAAGCCAAACTCATGATATAATTTATCGCATTAGACACTTGTATCTAAGAGTAGAAATCATTTGCTCCTTTTTAGTGCCCTTACTTATGCAAGAAAAATAAAATAAAACAGTAAACTAAATACTGATAATATTATTAGATCGAACAGAACAAAATTAACAACAAATAAATATGAAGTTAAAAATTGAATAAAATAGAAACAAATAAAACAATGCATTCAAATCATCTCTCTCGCTAATGTCAAACTTGAATTTGCTCGCAACATTTCCTTGTCGCCCATGTTTCCTTGCTGCCAAGTATAAGAAAAATGGACAATAGATTAAAAATCAAATAAAAATAAAATATTTGAAAGTATATCGTAATTCAATTGAACAAATGCATTGAGGCTTGTGAAAACACATTTTTCTTAAGACAGATTCGTCCGCTCCTATGGTGCTTGAGAAACGTTGGATGTTTATCTCCTAAGATACAATCAGTAGCACTTCTGTAGTGAATAGCGAACCATAACCTCGTCTTCCTCTATCACCGAAAATACTTTTTAAAACCATAGAGTAAAAATAGGAGAAAAAATTTGTGTTTTTGTTATGTTAAAACTAGTATGTTTACATGGTATTTATAGGGGTAAAAGTTTTATTAGAAATAAAATTTATAAATTATCTAAATTTTATTTGAAATAAAATTCATTAATCAAATAGCATTATCACCATAATATCTTAATTAAAAGATAATATCTTATTATATACTTATCCTTTTAATTTTAAAATATTAAAAAAATAATATCCATATTTAAGGAAAAGTTATTTCGTAATGGGTTAAAATATCTACAAGCCCAAGGCCCGACCGGTTCAAACATTCACGTCACCCATATCATGTCAGTTTAGGTTATTCAATAACCACCAAGTAGAGTCTTGTATATAAACATATCCCACACTTGGTGCCACATCAACATGGGACATAAGCTTTTCCTTTTTTTTCATTAACGGAATTCATAACTAGCCTACTTTGAGCACTAATTTCTCATTCATCACTCACCCATTTTGAGCGTATGAGATATCATTGTAAAGGCCTCGTTGAGTAGAATATGAAACCTTAATTTCATTATTCGGATCTCCACCATTACCCATAGAAATATGCCTCAAAGTTTTCACTTTATCATATTTTTCCAATGATCCCCTACATGAATGAAATTGATCATTTTTTTGAAGAAAATGTGAGCCTCATTAAAAAAACCTTTAAAGTCATGCCTGACTCGAAGGCCAGGGGTGAGCACCTAATGGGAAAAGAGTACCCATATTGTACTAATGTGGATGAGAATTAATCTCATTAGTTACAAGAAAGAGAAAATAATCGGGATAATCGGATGTGAGTGATACATACGACAAAGTCCGAAGAGCTCTAGAAGCCAGAGCATGGCAACATTGTTAATCACCCTATGAACAAAACGAACACTAAAATTGTCTGTATCTGCTAGCAGAAGACGAGCATGCTCAATATGAGAGCTCAGAGTAGACAAGTCATTACATCTCCAATTAATTTTATTGGTTTTTTCATTGTGTCACATAATCACAATCAGAAGTAGAAGATTATAAATCTGTTAAACATAAAAAATTTAGTCAAAGGCTAAAAACTAGAAACATAAACATAATTTCCAACTTTTGTTAGATGACAGAATTTTAGTGAACTAAAACCCCGAAACAAAAGTTCACACGGTATATCAAAAGAGCAATAATGAACAGTTCACCAGATAGATAACTTATGAAAAGAGGGGTGGTGCACTAGGCACGCTTAAATACCATGTCTTTCAAAAAACTAATCCTAGACATTCACTTTCATATTGTTTTTCAATCATCCGTTTATGGGTTTCATTCTCTTATGCTTAAGGAAGTTCTTGAAGTCGTTCCAAACAAGGGTTAGCTTTTCGAATGACTAACGCTTGAATGGATTCACTTATAACCACTCCTTTTGTGATAATATTGTGAGTGGCCAGTTAAACTCATTGCCATTGATTTACAATAATTTAGAATCAATCCTTACGAAATTAAGAACTTGGTAATTAAGAATTTCTTAGCACGAACATCTTTTATTTTGTACTTATGGTCTAACGACCCATACAATTCTTTAGCCATTTTTAAACATTGTACACTTCATAACGTGCATCATACTAGGCTTTAAGAATGTAATTATGACATAGAAAACAAATTTCTTCTATGCTTTGATTCAAGACCTCGATCGGAATCAACGCTCTAGATTATGTTGAGCAGAACAATAACCAATGTTACTTTCGATGACAATTTCTGTTAAAAACATATTTGTCCACAGCAAAATTTGAATAAACCAAATTTATTCATATTGGCTCTTGCTTGAGAAAGATATTAGGTAAGTCCGTTGAAAAGGTAAGAATTAAATCTCGAAACGAATTATTTACGAGATCTCGCTTTACAAACCGACAAAGGTTTCGTTGATTCTTGTTTGAAAAAAAAAGATCTAATAAACTTGTTGAAACGACAGGAATTAAATCTCGAACCAAATTATTTACGATATCTTAATTTCCAAATATATCAATATTTCGCCTGTGTATCATATTAGTCTCTAAAATTTCTCTAAGGAAATTATTACTAGAATACAGGATATTTTATATTCATGACATATTTAATATTATTGGCAATAAATATGCATGAAAAAAATTGGATACCGATTAAAGACTTCAAAACGATCCTGACATGGGGATAGGGGTGTTCATTACCGGATATCGGATCGCTAAAATAGCGATCCGTATTCGATCCGGAAAAAATTGGATATCCGGATATTCAGATATCGAATACTCGGATCAGATATTTGGGTATATGGTTATCCGAATATATAATTTGATTTAAGTATTTTTTTAAATTTGAATGTCGTATCTATAAAAATTTTAGATTTTTTAATATAAAAATTAACAAGTTTTCAAATATAACAAGATTAACATCTATGAAAATTTTTATTTTTCGAATTTACGGATATAACAAGAATTAAATTACTAAATATTACAAGATTTATATCTATAAAAATTTAAATTTTCGGATATTTCAAATAATCCGAAACTTGATATATTGTGATTCGTATTTGATTCGGAAAATAAAAAATCGGATAACAGATCTGAAAATAAAAATCGGATCGAATATTTGTATTTTCGGATAGGATATTTTTTAACACCCCTACCTTGGGAGCTAATATGTTCGGTTCAGTGTGAAAAGCTCCCTTTGAACATTCAATTCTTGAATCAAGAATCTTAATTGGTATTGCTTTTGACTCCGACACTTTCGCACGAGAACACGGAAATCGAAAAAATTATATCAGGTCATTTTCATTACATTATTCATGAGACCAACTAATTAAATGTATTCAATTCATTAATTTTTTATCTCATTTTTTTATCAAGTGAATCTTCACTAATATTTACTGTAAATTAAATTTAAAAACAGTTTTAATCGAGCGAAGATTCACTCGGTAAAAAGATGAGATGAAAAAAATAATAAAATAAATATATTTAATTAATTGATCCCATAAATAACGTAGCGAAAACAATTCATAATATAATTTTTCAGAAAATCTTGCTGCTGGCTACGATTTCATAGGCACCCTCCATCTTTGTCCATGTGGTCGTTGTTTTGGTTCTACTGGCTTTCCGAGTTCATATAATAATAATAATTCGGATGAAAAACTCAATGAAGTCTCAAACCATTGTCTAAGATTCGGTAACCTGTTCGTACTGTATTAAAACTTAAAAGGATACCGTTTTAAGATTGTTTGAAAGAAGTATTAATAATTCAAGAAAAATAAAATAAAATAATAAAAATAAATACTGGTAATATTATTAGATTAAACAAAACAAAATTAACTACAAATAAATCTGAAGTTAAAAATAGAAAATTGAATAAAATAAAAAGAAATAAAATCATGCATTCGAATCATCTCTCGCTGCTGCCAAACATAAATATGCTCGCAACATTTCCTTGTCGCCCAATGGACAATAGATTAAAAATTAAATAAAATAAAATATTTGAAAGTTGACCGCAATGCACTTGAACAGATTCTCCCGCTCCTATAGTGCTTGAGAAATATTAGACGTCTATTTCTCAGAATACAACAACGGAATGAGCACAACAGTAGCACGTCTGCAATAATCAACGAACCATAACCTCATCTTCCTCTATCACCAAAAATACTTTTAACTCACTAATCAAATAGCATTATCACAATAATATATGAATTAAAAGATAATATATTATTATATATTTATCCTTTTAATTTTAGAATATTCAAAAAAATAATATCTAAATTTAAAGATAATCTTTGATCATTTATCATTTTATTTGAGATATTAAAATGTTATATTTAAAGAAAAATGATATGGTAGTGGGGTAAAATATCTGCAGGCTCACGAAGGTCTCAACCGGTCTGGATATTCACGTCACTCATACCATATCAGTTTAAGTTATTCAATAATCACCAAGTAAAGTCTTGTATATAAACATATCCCACACTTGGTACCCATCAATATTCGATATAAGCTTTTCTTTTTTTTCCTTAACACGATTCACAACTAGCCTACTTTGAGCATCAATTTCTCATTCATCACTCACCCGTTTTGAGCATATGAGATATCGTTGTAAAGGCCTCATGTAGTAGAATATGAAGCCGTAATTTCATTATTCGAATCTTCACCTTTATCCATAAAAAATATGCCTCAAAATTTCCACTTATCATATTTTCCCAACATTTTTATTGTTGGTTGTGTGAAAAATGATATAAGAAAACTTCATTGGTAAAATAATTTTGAGAATTTTATTGCATCTGTAAGTCCTTAATAAATGAGTTAATTTTGATTATTCTAAACTCAAGAGTGAATAGGGTACTTTCAAGTCCCTTTCTTGGCCAGAAGTATAGCGTAAAAAGTCAAACTTTTAAGTCAAAGTATTGTATAAAACTACAATTTGAAAACATCCTTGGAGTTTGCTTGCCGAGTAAGTCGTTCAAATCTGATATTAATGATGTGCTCCGAAAACTTATCCATAGCATAGATCCATATTACTTTGATTCATTTAAATATTTGTATTTTATCTTAAATTTGGTTTATTACATCATGGTCGTAACTAATAAAAATCACCTCCATGTTATTTTTTTCAACTAGTAAATCTTCACTGGTGTTTTTTACATGTCATTTAAAAACTATTTTTTTGGAAGTTATTATATAATGAAAAAATGACATGGAAAAAATGATGTAGTGTGTGGTTTTCATTGGTTGGAACTATGGCTTATGTGGTAAGCCAGACCCATGATGTAATTTCTCGCATTAGACACTTATATCTAAGAGTAGAAATCGTATGTTCCTTTTTTGTGCCCTTATTTATGCTTCAACATTAATAAAATATGGTTATGATTTAATATTAGGGTTTAGGGTTAAGATTTAGAATTAGGTTTTAGAGTATTGGGTGTATGGTATATTTTTTAGGATTTAGAGTTTGTGATTTAGACTTTAGGATTTGATTTTTTAGTGTTGGATAAAAAAGAACACCAAAAAGGGAATGAGGATTTTTGTATTGTATTTAATATATATATATATATATATTAAACTAATTAAAAATAGTTGTATTGAATGAAGAAATAATATATACAACAAAATTAAAATTTCAATAAAGAAAATGTTTTGGAGGAACATTAAAGAAGAAAAATGATTAGAATGGGTTCCGAGATTCCCAGATCCCTTGTGAACCGTAGCAAGAATCTTGAGGTGGCGTCGCTGGGAAGACCACCGAATCCTGTGGTGGATGGGGTGTTGGCGAATGATGAGATGGTGGAGGGACGCCCAAGGGAAGGGGCTATTAACTCGACTGAGTTGCAGATGGATGTGGACACGTCCATCCCCGGGCTATCTCTGACTCTAGTAGGAACGGATACCACGGGAAGGGTACCGGCAGACACTACTATGGGCATTACCGCTGGCATGGCTACGCCTGACGTGCTGATGAGGCTGTCTTTTCAGGATATGGTGCGGGGGATGGCTGGCGTAGGCCAAAAGGATAATTTTATTAGCGTCATGGACGTGGAACTGCATGAGAATAATGTGATCATCGCACATCATGGATCAATCCCGAAAATTTAATTCTCTGATCGGGTGCATAAGGTGATTGATGAAAGACTATCGAAGTCCTTGATCGTGCGTTTATTGGGGAAGTCAATTGGATATAGAGCGTTGAAGAATCGAATCCATGCTTTGTGGACTCTTATGGGAGAAGTAAATCTTATTGATTTAGATAACGATTATTACCTTGTACTTTTTACTCTGGATGATGACTATGATAGGGTATTATCCAGTAGTCCGTGGGTGGTGTATAGGAGCTACATGACCGTACAACCATGGCCTCGTGAATTTTCAACGGCAACGGAATATCCTAAGTAAATCCTTACGTGGGTTTGTTTCCCTGGGTTAAAGTATCGATATTACTCCAAAAATTTATTTAGGGTAATTGCGAGTCTTTTGGGAAAACGTGGCCGGTTTGCACGCTTGGCGATTGTTGTTGATCTTGAAAAACCTTTAATTTCGAGGTTGGTTATTGATGGTAAATACCGGACTATAGAATATGAAGGTCTTCCGGTTATCTGCTTCAGATGTGGGAAGTATGGTCACTCGAAAGAGGTTTGTGGTATGTTGAGTACCATGGATAAGGAGCCTAGGCCAAGAGTAACCCAACAACAGTCAGAATCTAACATATATGGACCTTGGATACAAGTTAAGAGAAGGTAGCGCCACACGAGTACGGCAAATAGAGTAGATAATAAAGAAAAAAAGGGCTCCAAGTGCGTTTGTGGGAACCCGTTTTGGGATATTACATGCTTTAGATGATGCTGGTGCACGTGCACTAGGTATGGAGGGGTAACAGACTCCAGGTAGCATATGGGGTACTGTGAGAGTGCAAGAAAGGTTGGAAAATAGACTGCTGCAAAACAATGGCGTTAGCATTGATTGGGCAAAATAATAAAAAGAAACAAAAAAACTAATAAACCGTGTCGTGGTGAAAACCACTGCCTTAGAAACGAATTCGCCCCAATGTGTGTAATTGCTACTATAGGCGGTTCGCCCCCCAAGATTAGCACGGTCTCTCTAATATTCATACACTCAAATATCGGAGCGAAAATCGGTGGTACTGCTCTTCTCTTGTAAACAACCCAGGAAAGCACTTAAAAAACCTCAGAGAGTGTTTAGCAAATAATTTATCGTATGTTTAAAATGAGCTACATAAGCTCTTATTTATAGCAAAAAAACATAGAGGTAAAATCGTCATTTACACTCTCTAAGTAAAATCATAATAAATATTGATTTAATATAGTTAAAACGGTAAAATTAAAAATGTTGTAACAACTGCATCCCTGGAATGAATAAGGATTGAAAACAATCCAGATACATCCACTCATAATTAGCTATAAAACAATTGTTATGTGAATTAAGCTGACTAGAAAATTGCACCGGTTAGAATTTCAAAATCATTCTTACGATAGACAATTTTCCAGTGTTCAAATAAATTCTTCTGAATTTTATATAAAAAGATAGAACGCGCGTGTACGTGTCGAAGACACGTGTTAACACAGACTGAGCCAGAAGAACGGCATGTGCAGGGGCCTTGTCTACTACTCTTCAACAAGGAAGGCAACAAAGGCCTCCATATAAACCAAACACAAGATACTTTCCCACTCAATGTGGCATACTTGACTTGAGCATTATCCAACAATCCCCCACAAATGCGAAAGAATCTTTTGAAAACTGAGTAATAAAATTAAGTTTAAAAACGTGAGAAGAGCAATAGCGAGATTAGTTGCTTAAGCACTAGTGAACGTATCTGGAACTAGTACATAGTGGAATGAGTAATTCTTCTCTTAGATAAGTGAACGAATCTGGAACTTTCTAAGATAGAGGTGAACTTATAACACACAACTAACCCCTTCATCCACCGAAATCCTCGATATGTTAGAAAATATACAAATGTATAAAAATACAGATGTAAACAAGTATAGCCATCTGACCTCAGGATTCTAGTAAGTGTATTAAAAAAATAGCCCAATATTTTTCATAGAAGGTGGCTAATCCTTCTCACTTACATAGGTTATTTCATCAGGTTTATCACACTATAAACCACTCAAATAAGAGCTATGAAATAATTAAGAGCTTTTTCCTCAAGCTCATCCTCTCAAACAAATAAGCGAATTCTCCAAGTTCATTTATAAAATGAACCACCCAAACTCTGGGATAAGAATTCATTAAGAATAAAAACTCAACCTCTTTAATCGGTGAATTCAATAAGTTCTTCTCAATAGAACAACCCAAACTCTTGGGATTGAATTCATTAAGAGTTAAAAACTCATCATTTCTAGCGGCAAGTTCATTCAGTCCTTCGCGATAGGACTACCCACTCACACTGGGCTATGAACTTATTAAGAGTAGTTATTCAACCAAAGTAGGTAAATTCATCAAGTCTTTCTCACTAAGACCATCCAAAACCTGGGCTATGAATTTATTAAGAGTAATAAAACTCAACCTGGGCATGTACATTATTCGTCATAGGGATAGGTAGTAATAAATGTACACTATGAGTACTCTTCATGGTTTCGTTTGACCACATTGAACTTAGATAACTAAGTTGGGTATCCACCATGAATTCCTCAACCAATAGGCTTTAGACCCATCCCCCTCGACAAATCTATAACCAATTTCCGTCTTAATCCTATGGTTAGCGGATTAGCAAGGTTCATTTCTAACTTTACGTACTCTAAAGAGAGTACTACGTTCCTTATTAAGTGTCTCACTGATTCATGTCTTATGTGAATGTGTCTCTTTTTACCATTGTAAGCTTGACTTTTCACCACACATATCGCTGCTTGTGAATCACACAACAAGGATACAAGAGGAGTCGGTTTTCCCCACAAATGAATTTTTGTTAACAATTTTTTAAGCCATTCAGCTTTTTGCCCAACTAAGTCAAGAGCAATAAACTTTGACTTCATGATTGAGCGTGCGATATAAGTCTGTTTAGCAAACTTCCATGAAATCGTTGCACCGCCTAAGGTAAAGACATACCCACTTGTGGAGCTTACTTCATCATTATCGGTAACTTAGTTGGCATCACAAAATCCCTCTAAATTGAAGGAAAGCCAACAAACTTGAGTTTCCAATCTATAATACCTTTAAGATATTACAATAAGCATTTTAAGTGTAATCCAGTGCTCATCACTAGGATTATAAGTATATCTACTTTAACATACTCCTTACATAGGCAATATCAGGCAAAGTATAGTTCATAAGGCTTCTTTAGCATTCTCAATCATGAAAACACTACTTCCTTTAATTTTTAAAGAGATGTAATCTAGAGTCATAAGGAGTTTTAAACATGGATGACATCAGCACTGTCAAATTTCTTTAACACCTTCTCAAAATAGAGAATTTTTCTTTAAAAGAAAAACCATTTTCTATTTTTAGGTACCCTTAACTCCTAATATTACATTAATCTCTTTCAAGTGTGATTAGACATTAATGATTCTAGTTTATCATAAACTGAACTTATTCAAAAACTAGCATCAATTTGAACATTATAGCTTCACCATAGGTTTTTGGATCCTCATATATCAGGAAATATTGAGCTATAGGTTCAGATATAGAGTCTAAATCACTTATTTCTGTAATAAAAAAGAAGTTTTATAAAATCTGGTCTAAAGGTAGTAACTACCTTTTATCTTTTACTTCTTCAAGGCTCTAATTCAAACTCTAGAGTATCCTTGGAAGGAGTACTAGAAGAAAATGTATGATTCTCTTGGTGTGTTACAACTCATAATCTAGGTTTCTTTAGAGGAAATGAGTCCTCACAGCAATCCTAGATTCACAATTTTGAGAAATCATGTAAAGACATGAACGAATATGGCACTATATGTAGCATACCCTACAAACACTGCATCAATGATTTTAGGTTCAATAGAGATTTCATTAAAGTCAGGCTAAACCACTTTTTCCAGATACCCCCACACTTTCAGGTAATGCAAACATGTTGCACAGTTCGTATGGAGTATAGTCTAATTTTATGAGGTACTCGGTTTAAAACATGATTTACCGAGAATGGCTTTCTCCTTAAAACTTAAGAATTCATTATCTCTTCTTAAAATTTTATTTTTTCCTTCTTAATAATTGTATACAGAAAAATTTAAATGAAGGTTTTTTCCGAATTATGCCATTCTTCTCACACACCTCTTTAAGAAAATTAGACCATATCTATTACCTCTACCGAATCTAACACGTTTTATTCTCCTATCTAGCTGATACTCAACTTTTGTCTTTAAGAAAGAAGTTCTCAGCTTCACTTTTAGTCCAAGGAGATAAACCTTTGTATATCTAAGAAAAAAAATATATCTACAAAGGTGATGTGACAGTGTTTTCCTTCTTTAATCTCACAGTTTCTAAAGTTTGCTAGATCAGAAAGGAGTTTAGATGTAAGTTTAGAAAGCTGTCTTCAAGAAGGTTTAGTATGCTTAGCTTCTAAACAAAACTCATATTCATTGAAGCTATTATTTTTCTAGATTAGGTAGTAACTTCATTTTTATGAGTTTCTTTAGTGATTTTAAAAATTCACATGCCCTAATCTAGCATGCCATACAACAAAATATTTTAATAACTTTATATGCCAAAGATTGTTTTCTTATTTACTCAATAATACTAGAGTAATGGCATATTTAAAGATATTTCATCTTTTCTTTAAAGACAATTTACAAGGAAATTTCAATACACTCTTCGTATAAACAACTTTTTTCATTTATTCTTAAACCTCTTTGAAGAGAATAACTCAAGAGTTAATGGATACAAAAACACTTTTGAGTAGCACTAATGTCTTATTAAATTCTCTCCATATTAGTCAAAAATGTTGACTTAAAGAGACCATAAAATTTTATCTACTATGACTTAAAAGAACATTTCTTTGAAAGATTATTTATTTATTATTCTAACTTCTACACTAAGTTAGAAAAAAGTTATTTTAGTCATAGTCTTTTATAAATTGGAATAGTAATGCACCAAGTAGGTTTAGAAAGACAGGTGATGCCTGAAGCACGCTTAAATACCAAGTCTTTCATTAAACCAATCCTAGACATGCATTTTCATACTATCTCATTTCCTTTCCAATTAGTCACTTATGAAAAAAAATTGTCTCTTTAAAAATTATGCTCTTATATTTTCACTTTTGAAAAGAATTTTATTAAGCATACACATGATGAGGTTTTCTATTCAGAAAGGTCATTTAGCCTTTGAGTATAGCCTACTCTAAAATATGCTTACTGTGCTTACAGACTAGCTTAAAGGCTCGACATAAATTCATGTATTAAAAAGCATGAATTAATACACAACAAATTTAATTGATCTGACCTTGTAGGTAGAACCATAGTTCCTCGATAAGGATATTTCAACCTAGAGAATTTTCCATTCCAACATTTATCAAATCTGTTCATCTTCTCCAATGAATCAAACTTGGTCATTGACAGATTTATTTTTGATAAACGAACATCCATTCCTCCTGTTGACTTATAAATTTTTCAAAAGAAATTATTAGTATGACAATTATGGATATATATCCAAAGTAATCCAAAGTTTGAATTTGTTTTATAAACAAATCTCCAACCGTCATTTCTCATTTTCAATTATGATTCTAAAATATATATAATTTACACATAAAAATTACAACCAATACGAGAAGCCAAAATGGTTCCAAATTCTCATAAATAACAATCATAAAATGATTATTATTCCATAAATTCGTGGACCCCTTAATATTATTCCCTGCATCAAAATTTTCCTTGGCAAATACCATTTCTTTTAACCACTCATTTTCATACATGGTGCCACGAAAAACGTAGATTTTAAAATTCTAAAATCTATGAAATATAAGGTCCACATTTAATGGTAAATGTAAATTAAAAACTGACATCATAAAAATAAAATTCCAAACGTTATGGCACAACATTAATTAAGAAAAGCGTTTAAAAACGCATGTGCCATTATTATCACTTTTAAATGCATGGTTAATATATATCAGTTTAATATATAGCTCAGCACAACAAAATACTAAAATAACGGTAAAGTATGTTTTCTAAGACATAAATTTATTCAATGCCTTTTAATACATACTTGTTCCCGAACGTAAACACATGTTTATTAACCATGAAAACATATATCACATTAAAAATGACATTCTACCCTTTCAGAATTCAACTATTTTGATGAAGTTTGCATTTAAAGCCATTTAATTAATAAACGGTTTTGTAATAGTTTCATCAAAAATCATCATCACAAATATTCATAATATTTTAATGAAAACGCATGCAAAGTACCTCAAATTCATTTGAATCTGCGTTTACATGGATGATGATGTGTTTTCTTTAACCCGATTGCTTTGGAAAAATATGATCACCATCTTGTTTTCCAAAGTGTGTTTTAACAACAGTTGAATTTGTTTCTAAATTATTGGAAAATAGACTGCTACAAAACAAGGGCGTTAGCATTGACCGGGCAAAATAATAAAAAGAAACAAAAGAACTAATAAACCGTGTCGTGGTGAAAATCAATGCCTTAGAGACGAATTCGCCCCAATGTGTGTAATTGCTGCTACAGGCAGTTCGCCCCCCAAGGTTAGCACGGTCTCTCCAATCTTCGTACACCCAAATATCAGAGCGGAAATCGGTGGTACTGCTCTTCTCTTGTAAACAACCCAGGAAAGCACTTAAAAAACCTCAGAGAGTGTTTAGCAAATAATTTATCGATGAGTGTGGAACCCGTGTGCATGGAGGGTCCTCAAACGTATGACGGTACTTGCCCGGGTGAGGATACTTCCAGGAATTCACCTAAAGAACATGTCAATATTACTACTAAGAACTCTCAGGCTGCTTCTTCTAGTGGGGCCGATCTAAGAGTTATGAAGGAGTCAAATGGTAGGTCATCCTATGGGCGAAAGGCGAGTAAAAAGGTGTGAACCGTAATAACACGGTTACAACTGGTTCACCAGGAAAAAATGGTAAACAAAAGAAAAGTGAAGAAGCGACTACTAAGCAAGTGGTGGTTACGTATTGGGTTTCAACTATGACCAGAGATTTAACTAGTGCTGGATCATCTTTGGAGCATAGTGTATTGAATGCGAAGGGCGATAAAGTGGGAGTACGGGCTGGTGTTCAATGGATTGATAATTCGACCTTTGAAGAGGATTAGCAGGCTCGAGCTTAGTGAGTTTGGTTGTATTATCTCTTTTTTATTGTTTTTAATGATTAAAGTTATTTTTTAGAATTCTCAAGGCGCTTTGGGCCTAGATTTTAATCGATATTTTATATTATTGTTGAGATCGCAAGATCTGGATGTTGTTGCTATTCTAGAATCGAGAGTGAGTAGAGCAGATGCGGACAACTTCATTCGACATTTTGGGTTTGATTGTTCTTTTAGGGTTGAGGCGATCGATTTTTTTGGTGAAATTTGGATATATGGAAAGAGACTATTCGTCTTGATATTGTTGTAGTGTCCAACCAATTTTTGCATGGTGTTTGTGTAGAGGCTAGTACCAATCGCACTTTCTTTATCACTTTTGTATATGCGAACCCTAATTATTGTCGTCGCAGTCTTGTGTAGGACCAACTCCGTGCTATCGATCTAGGTAATAAGTGGCCTTGGGTGCTGGGAGGTGACTTCAATGCAATATGTAGTGTGGATGGGCGAATGGGTGGTTCTCAATGTAGGTCTTGAGTGTGCTCGAAGTTTTGTGATTTTCTCTTCAGGTCTAGTCTCCTTGACATGGAATTCAATAGACCGAGATTCACTTGGAATCATGGAAATCTTAGTCAGATGTTAGACATGTGTCTTTGCAATGGACGGTCGTATGAGATTTTGCTATGTCTAAGGTGATATATTTGCTGAAACTGAGGTCAGATCATAGGCCTATTATTCTCACTACCGAATTGGTCGATAAATCACAAGGTAACCGTTGTTTTAGTTCATGGCAACATAGAATGATCACCAGGATTTTGAGAGGCATTTGAAGAAGAATTAGAACGGTACGATTCCTATCTTTGATAATTTGGCTTTCAAAGGGCTAATAGGAGGTGGAACATAGAAGCCTTTGGCCACATTAGGTGTAGGAAGGTGAGACTGCTTGCAAGAATTCGTGATGTTGAGATGTCGTTAGATTAATGCCACAACCCTTTCTTGGTCGAGTTAGAAGCTGTGCTTAAGAAAGAGCTCAACGAGGTCTGACGTAATAAGAGAGTTTATGGTTTCAAAAATCTCTTAGCAAGTGGATTACGTATGGTGATCAAAATAAGAAGTTTTTCCATTCATCTACTATGCATAGACGACGACGCAACACTATTAGGGTGCTTCGTGATGTGAATAGGTATAATGCTCGGATGAGGCTACTCTAAGGAACAATACCGTTGATTTCTTCAAAACCTTATTTACGTCCAAACCGCACCATGTGTCGATGGACGTGTTCAATGGTGGGTTCAACCATCTCTCAAAAATTAATCAGATTCATCTTGTGCGTCTTGTGACCTTTTAGGAGGTGAGGAATGTGGTGTTTAGTATAGAGCTGTCGAAAACACCAAGAGTGGATGGATTTCATGCCGGTTTTTTTTAGAAGAATTGGAATACTGCTAGTGAGTTAGTGTTTTGATTTGTGCTTGAGTTTTTTGAGATTGGGGAATTCACGGCAGCTGCTAACTTACACTACTTTTTTTTATCCCTAAAGTGGCTAAACCTGAAAGTCATCTCTAATTTTGACCAATAAGCTTTTGAACTGTGTTGTATAAAGTAATTATGAAGATCTTGGTTAATAGGCCGAAGCCTTATTTATCGGGTGGGTAGTGCAGACACAGACTAGTTTTGTTCCTGGTCAACATATTACATAAAATATTATTTTGGTTCAAGAGGTTATTCACATAATGAGTCAGAAACAGGATGCGAAGCCGTGGATGACAATTAAAGTAGACCTTGAAAAATCTTACGACCTGCTAGGATAAAGCTTTATTCATGAGACTCTCTAAGAGTTGGGTTTACTTGATCGTTTTATCTGGTGGATTATGAAATATGTGTGCTCAGCTTCAATGCAAATTATCTGGAATGGTGAGGTCATTGAATGATTACCTGGTCGTTTTACCTGATGGCTTGGTGATCTCAGGTAAGGACTACTCGTGGCTTAGGTGATCTAAATACGTTTAGAACCTACTTGTGGTTAATATGATCCAAGTACGTCTAAGATATACCCATGGCTATGGTGATCCAGATACCTGACGTCTATGTGAGGACGTGTAAAATAGGGCTTTGTGGGCCCATATGTAGTGATGTATGGATTTATTTATGTGTGTTGTTATGGATGCTATATAATGAGAGCTTATGGTGGCATTAACCTTGATAGGCTAAGTGATCTTGAATTTTGCGAAGTATTATGGAACATGTAAGGGTTCTTGTAGAATTTAAGGATGTCTTAAGATAGGTGATCTAAGAACCCTGGCTTGTTTAGGCTAGATGATGACTCATACATAGTGAAGTCATATCTAAGCTCTATAGACTATATTTATTTTACATGCTTATTTTATGATAATCAAGAATTGTGGTAGAGTAGAAATGTGCCACTAAGCTTTTTAAGCTCAACGTTCGGAATCGTTTTTTTGTTTGTTTGCAAGTTAGTAGGCTAATCGTGATCGAGGAGTACATTGTTGAGGGATTTCCCAGCACCATATCGCTTTAGAGTACATTACTTAATGTTTGGCCTTAGGTTATTGTATTCATAGGACCTTACAAATGTTGAGTATGTAAACTCTTTTTGAATTACTATTTGATATGTGGTGTATTAAATTCAAAGCTTCTATTTTATAAATTGATTTATATTAGTTATTTGACTATATGAAATTATGGATGGTTTAAACATTTCAATGAGGGCTAAACTTATGGTTTCAAATGGAAATTTTTGTGTCAGACTTTGGGTGACCCGAATGTAACACTTCGGATCCGAATTGAGATCAAAATGTTACATTTAGTGGTATTAGAGCCTAGATTTAATCGGTTCTAGGAAATCCCAATATGGTCTAGGTTTCGTAGTAAGATGTCTAGTGAATACAAGCCTCTAAAATTAGGTTATACTCTTTTGATATTGGGAATCTTTATGGCACTACCTTGTTTCTTTGTGATTTCAGATTTGATGGCATATGACT
The DNA here is from genome assembly GCA_019671005.1 of Hibiscus mutabilis. Taxonomy (NCBI): domain Eukaryota; kingdom Viridiplantae; phylum Streptophyta; class Magnoliopsida; order Malvales; family Malvaceae; genus Hibiscus; species Hibiscus mutabilis. Next base: position 29,681,493 of record CM033749.1, read on the forward strand.
CCAGACACGACCCAAGAAATTCTTGAAGAGAGCCATGTCCTTCAAGCGAAAGACTTCAGTAAGGGATACGAGCCTTCCAGGATAGATTGGAAGCAGAGAGGTGAACTACTTCCACAAGTTAAACGTTTCTCTCTTTCAAGTTGTGCAAGCTATTCTGAGGCCTTGTGACACGTCTCGTAAGACCCTAGTGGCGAGACTTCGTCAATATGGCCTAAAAACTTTAAAATTTTAGGTGAGGAAAACCCGATCAAAGTTGATTAGTGGTTGAGAGACACTTAGAGGATTTTGAGGCAGATGAGGGGTAGCCTAGAGGATAACCTTGATTGCATTGCCGCCCTTCTTAATGGAAATTCCCATGAGTGGTGGGAAACTGTTGAGTTGGGACTGCAGCCAGCACTTCCAACTAGGGAATACTTCTTGGACGAGTTTAAAGAAAAGTACATCAGTGATGTTCATGTAAATGAGTTGAGAGATTAGTTTATGCATCTAATTTAGAGAGACCTGTCGGTATTTGAATATGAGCAAGATCTTTTATGGTTGAGCAAATACTCCCCGAAGTTGGTTGCTATCGAGGAGTTGAGATGTAAGAGATTTAGACATGAGTTAAGGATTGTCCTTCAGATGCTTGTGACAGCAAGTCTACTTGGGACATTCTCAGAGTTAGCCAGTAGTGCGAAGGCGCTTAAACGACTTTAGGGTACGACATCGAGTCAGGCTGTGGACTCTAAGGGTAAGATTTAAAGAACTTAGGACATCATGGGTCCTTCCCAAAGTCTGTCTAAATGGTTTCATGTTTCTAGGGGTTCAAAGAGAGTTGCTTTGAAGTAGTCACAGAGGACCGATCAGGGATCTAGATCGAGGGTTCGTAGGGAACCATTGATCTCCGCTTTATAGGGGAGTCTGATGGTTCAACCAGAGTGTCGCTTCCACCAATTTGCACGCATTGTAGCCAAAAGCATTTTGGTGTGTGCTTCTTGCTACGTAGGGTTTGCTACAGATGCCGGACACCTGGTCACATGGTGAAAGACTTTCGTATCAAGTGGAGTCAATTTTAATATTTCTATGAAAAGTCTGATACAATTTTAATATTTCTATATGGTGGGTATTTTTCCATGTACCTCCGCCCATGATTAATGACATATTGTACCTACAACCAGTTAGTCTAGTAGGATGAAGCACTAGATCCCTTAAGCAAGGTCAGAGATTCGAGTCATGACGTTATGAATGAAAAAAATTGAGTTGAGAGGGTCACCCCATAATAGACCTCTGCAGTATTTGATCTGAATTAATTAGTCAATAAATTAGATATCGAAAGTTAAAAAAAAATGACGCATATTGTTGTATTGATATTCACAATTAATATAAATATATATTATTATTTATTATTAAATGATTATGTAAATTATCCACACACAAAAAGTGCTAAAGATATTGTTATCATTACAGGCTATTTTGCGTGGGTTTTAGGGTAAAGGAAACGAAGTTAAATCCAAACTAACAGTTAAATAAGCAAATGGGATCTTCATTTTGGATTCATCTGAGTTTTCAATCGCCACTTCTAAAGGAAATTTCATCCAATGGTTTTAAACGAAATCGCAAGATACAGTCTTTTGAAGGAGGATCCCTCGTTGAAGATGACAACTTTCTTCCCACTAGATTTTGTAGGAGCTTTGTTCGTCATGTTTATAGCTAGACTGATATGATGTGACTTATGGTATCTGACAGTGATGGCTAAAGGTAGTGGTTGGGGGAAATACCAGATTTCTTAACCACCGCCATGACTTCAATTAATGGATGGATATAAGGAATGAAAATGTGAGAATCTGGCCCAACTTTCGAGGAGTGTAATTGCTCCCCGTCCCATTAAAAAAAATTTGTGTAAAAAATATAATGTAAAATTATTTAAATGATAATTTTATTTTTGAAAAAGTTAAATTTTATTTTATTGGTAAACTAAATAAGAGGTATAAAGGAAAATATATCTTTTAAAAGTTGATTTTTTTTAATGAGAAATTTTAATTGAGACAATTTTAAAACATAAAAGGGACATATTAAGTGGGACATAGAGAGTACTAATTGATGATGCTTTTATTTTTTTTGTATTTTCCAGCATTTATTAATGGAGCCATCCACCGGAAGAGAGAGAGTTGCATGACTCTCTTATAGTAACTTTAAGGGTAAACAATATCAGTAGTCTTTGAATTTCAAGATATTTTTATTGATTACTCAACTTTTAAAATTTACATTACAGTCATTAAATTTTGGATACACTACATAAATAGTCCACAAAGTATTATTTTTGTCGAGTCTCTGACTATAAAAACTTGTAAAATGGTCTCTCAACTTAAAAAAAAAGAAATTGGTCTACTGTCGTTAAAAATATAACGACGGATGATGTGTCAGTTAATCAAATTTGGTATAATAAAAAATTTAGCCCTCAAATTTACACATTCGGCCAGCTACCTCCAGCGTCCCTCCAATTGCCGGCGTCTTTCAGTGTTCCTGAGGTAAGCCCTCTCTCCTCATTATTATTGTATTTATTTATTATTACTTTATTTAATATCTTAACAATGACTAATTATTATTTATCTTACTTGTTTCTCTCTCTATTTATAGGGGTCAAAGGATGACATCATCGGGATGCAAACTGGATCCAAATCAGATGGGAGGAAACACACAATCTGTGTGCAGGTCTTTCGGGCCAATGAGTGTTTGCCACTTGTCTTCTCAGATTAAAATTGGGCTGGAAAAACTTAAAATTCTAATGGATTGTGTTTGTTGGGCTGGCAATGAACTGTAATTAGGCTAGCTTGGGCGGGAAACAGATTGTAAATGGGCTTTTGGATTTGTATTTGGGCTTTGGGATCTTAGGAATGCAAATTGGACTTTTTATGGACTGTTTTGATATTATTTATGGACTATTTATTTATTATATTTATTTCTTATTTTTATTTATCTATTATTTATTATTTGGCCTTATTTATTTAGTAAACTCGGATACCCCGGTCAAAATACGGGTATGACAACTGCCCCTCTTTGCTCATTGCTGTGGAACAGGGATAGAGCAAAGACTGAAAATACACGAATTTTGTCCGAATCCACTATCCATCTTCTAAACTACTGAAGTTTGAAGTTGTTCTTCTCATTTCGAAATTCTTCAAACTTCTGTCGAATTGTGGAATCTGAAGCTGTTCTTCTTATTATGAAATTTGTAACACCCATAACGTATATCCGTAATACAATATATATTACAGATGCTACTAAAAACATATACTGATTTTTTTTACTCTTCGGTAAACAACATTTTCTATAAATTTCAACTAAAAACAATTCAAGACGATTATAGCTAATTTTAACCCTGAATTGGTTTATAAAACATAAAATTTAGTTATTTAAAAGAAAATATTATTCAAGGTGAAAACGTCACTTGTTGCTTAAACCCTTTCTTGATTATAAAAATTCTGAGCGTTAAGATTTAAATTCTGGTTAAACCATTATACTTTTACCTTACTGGTAACATTATTTCATTTCCATACCTCCACGTATCCTTGTACTATAATACTTCAAAAATATATATACTTTAAAGCTTGCAAAACAGTTTTCTTGAAAATATAATTACATGCCCACTAGTTCCTGACTATTTTAAAGATGTACGTACTTTCACTTACCGATAACTTGACTTTCAAAAGAATGACTTCTCCTTGCTAATTCTGATCTGAAAAACCTACGTGTGAAATAAAACACACGCTAAGTACGAACTTGGTGAGGCAGTTAAACTTATTTATTTTTAAAAAACATGAAATAATGTAATATTGCATGTCATATATAAAAGTGCATTTCATTTTCTTTATAACATGACAAGTATACCACAATGTACATATGTTATGTATCATAATTACCATATAAATCATGTTACTATTGCGTAACATATTCTCTATCATGGACATGCTATCATCATGCAGTCATTTGCATATCATGTATCATGTAGCATTTCTATCATGTATCAATAACATTTCTATCATGTATGTCATGTACTTCTTTGTCATGTAACATGTAACTTCTTTTTCATGTTTCATGAAATCATGTAACATCTTTTTCATGTATCATGTAATCATGTAACATCTATATCATGTAGATCATATATCACTTCTATCATATAAATCATGTATCATAATGCAGTCATTTGCATGCTCATGATCTACCATGTAATCATCTTGTTATTATTATCATCGTGTCTGGCTAGAGGTCCATGGAAACCCCGTAGTCTATCTGCACCATAGTGCCATGTGGAGTACGTACTCAGGAGGACGCTCTTTGCTCCTCATATAAGGATGCTCTTTGCTCCTTATATTAAAAACGCCTCGCTAGTGCCATTTGCACCCCAGGGTGTATCTTGTTTCATTTTAATCTTGTCATTATCCATTTTTCATGTATGCATAATGCATCATCATTTATGCAAACAATAATTCGTACATGGTATTCCATCAAGCTTGCCATGTCGAGCAATGTATCATATCATATATTACAGAGAAATGCAATGCCAATTTCTATGTAATGCAAACATTTAGAAATGCACTCACCTTGGCCATTTATTAATATGTCTCACTAAGCTCTATTGATCCTTTCATTTATAGTACCTCGAACCTTCTTTTGATTCGGACCCAACTTCATTTATTACATGAATATAAATAAACATTTGTTAGATTTACTTCTAACAATATTTCAATTAAGCTATATAATCATTCAACATAAAAAATTTCCATAAATTTCTTATACTGTTCGAAACCCATTTTTGGTCCTTAATAACCATTTCGAACTTCAAATAATTTTTCTGAACTTGCTAACCAACATTAGATACAAAATACCTAAATTTCTATTTTCTGGCAATTTTGTACCACATTTAAAGATTTATTTCTATAAAATAATCTAAAACTCGGAATTCGATTCTGTTTGTTCTGAAAGAAACTAGGTTCAATAAGCTTTTCATCCATAGAAACTAATAGCCCAGATTCAACTTGTACAATTTATGGCGAATTTTCAAAGCCAAATTTCCAGTGTTAATTTCAGAACAGACTGGTGCTCTGTTTTCTGACCTTTTATCACTTAAAAATTCATATCTTTTGACTCGAAACTCGAAATCAGTTTCCGTTTGTTGGACACGAAACTGGATGAACAAATATTTACATCGATATAAAATTCACCATCTAACCATTTTTGTAGAAATTATGGTGAATTTTCAAACTTACTGCCAAATCCAGTTTTCCTACACAACTTCCATAAATAATTTCAAACTTTATACTAATTTCTCCTTACTTTGCTATTTATCAATTTAGTCCAATTATTTACATTAAACCATCTACTTATCACCTTATTCATCAAATAATTATTCACAATAGTTTCCCTTAATTTTCCTTCTTAACCGAAATAGTCACTAAAATGCAAAGATAAGGATTCTAGCTTCTTAACATTGCAATTTAGTCCTCAAATCAACATTTCTATCTTAATTCCATCATTATAACTAAAAATCAGATTTAATCCTTCTCTAAAACCTCATTTCCGAATTGGTCACTTAACTTTGACAATTTGCCAAAATGGTCTAACTCGATTTAACATCGATTTTGCATTCTAATTTCAATTTCATATCTCCAAATTCCCTAATAACATAAATACACACCAATTCCATAAAAATCAGATTTGGTCCTTCAACTTTTAAACTTGCCGAATTGGTCCCTAAATATTTAAATTAGGGTTTTGCTTCTAAACAACAAATCAAGCTTACTAGATCATTTATCCAACATCACAAACCCTAAATCAAACTTGAATCCATAAACCCTAATCATCTTCATACAAACTAATCTTTCAACATTTAATCTCATCAAAAATCAAACTTGAAATTCATACAAACTTGAAATTACTAAAATGGCCTTTTAATCCAATGGCCAAGATTAATCTCATCAAAAATCAATGGCCAAGATCAAATCCATGTGTAATTAGCCTTTCAACATTTCCCTTAAGATTTCAAAATATTTCAAAAATGCCATCCATGGCAAATGTCCAATTTGCCCTCCAACTAGTCTTTATTTACAATAAGTCTTGAAAATTGCCATTCCATTCAAATTGAACCAAATTGGTTCCAACCGATCGACCATGTCCCAAAATATCTTAAATTTTTATTTATGGCATTTATTCGATCCAAATATTCGAATTTCACTCAATACGATTTCCAAATTTTCTTCCTACGAACTTTAAAGCTTTACAACCATTAATATAAGCTCCGTACAAAAAATCCGGGTAACACGAAAGTGTCACTCTTGAGGGTGGACTATTCATTTACGAGCTTAACTTGCATTACTTTTGGAAATTACACTTTGGTCCTTGAACTTTTTCAAAGTTTATACTTTGACCACAAAAGTTTAAAAGTTTTCATTTTAGTCATTGAACTTCAATTCCCATTTCAATTTTCCTCAGATTTTTACCAAACTTTGAAAGTACCCAATTCAGCTCACTATCTATCACATGATACTTTTAAACCTTAAAAAAATTTCCTTTCATAAAGACTTAGACTGAATTTTCTTAACTCAGTCTATTATTCCGATAATTATTGAAAATCTTCGTAGCATAAGGTTTCTCGTAGAAATCCTTTATTTGAAATCCATACGAATATTTTCTACTTTTACTGAGTCCAAAATATCAATCAGAAACACTTTTATGGGACCGTCCCAGAGGTCACCCATCTTTGTATTTCCCTGGCCTGAACACGCTTAACAATTTCATTCGATCCAAATTTGATACCTTTTTCTACATCTTAATTCTTAAAACCGATATCAAGGTACCTATTTCGATCCGATTCACTCTTATATTGAATAAAATTACTTGTTGGAGAAATTTACACTTTAGTCCCCAAACTTTTCCAAGGTTTATACTTTAACCCCTAAACTTTCAAAAATTTATAATTTAGTCACTAGCCAAAATTTGGGATATTACAATTCATTCCCCCTTAAGAAAATTTGTCCTCGAATTTTTGATGTGTACCTGTTCCAAACATTTACGGATATTACTTCCTTATTTTCTTCTCAACCTCCCAAATAGCTTCTTCGACCTTGTGATTTTTCCTCAAAACTTCAGTCAATGCTCTCAAAACATAAGTACATATACTATAGACTTTTGCTTTCTTCTGGAGATAAGACCCATTAATATACTCTTGGTCTAATCTTTTCATGATTCCTTAAGGTATAACAGTTCTGAAACTAAGTCTTCTCTTTTTGACCTATTCAAATCATCATTTCTCAAATTGATACTTTTCCTCTTTTTTTTCTTCTTTTAACTTTAACCGATAACATCTTGGCCAAAGATCAATCTTCTTTTTACATCTGACTTCTACATTTTATATAGATAGCCAATTTATCTTAAAATTGATCTTAAAATTCTCAGATTTTTGGCTTTGTTTTCAGCTTTACTAACAGACAGTTCTTAGATTTTCTTATAATTCTTGTGTTATTCTTCAAATCAGATTTCTAGCAGTCATACTAAAATTCTTCAAATACAATTATTCCTTGTCATACCGGCTTAACCCACTGATCTCACACTATTTCTCATAAACAATGTGAGTACTTCATCAAAGCTCAGAAATTAGTGAAATCATTTCCTTATGAACTAATCACTGACTCCAATTTCTAACACCTTTCTAGAAAGTTTTCCAAACTACTTCCTCTATATCAATATTACTTCTTCTATAGGAGTTTTTATCATCCTTCCTCTTCACATAACATTCATAACTTCTCTTTTGCTCTGACATTTAAGGCTCTCAACCATTTAAACAACCAATATTTTATTATATGCAGTTGCCGAAAGTTACAACCTCTTAGATACTTCTTGTTCTTGTACTTGAGCCCCCTACTGCACCAGTAGTTCAATCTAAGTAAAAATCGAAAAAAGTTCATACTTCATTTCATCGTTACTGCTACGGGTATCTTTATAACCCTTGCGATCCGAGACTCTTGTTCTTGTCTAAAAACATTTCTATGGAAATTTCAATTAGCCAGAACAATCCTCAACTAAACATTCTTCCTTTGACTTCATTAAGGAACTAATTCCTTTTAAAAATTTAATCGTTTCTTCTTATAATCACTTTTACATTGTGCACAGATAACTGACTCATCTCAATTACACTTCAAATTCCCGAAATGGTATCTTCATAATATCTTCTAATACTTGATCACTTAGACTAGACCATTAGAAAACCTTTTTTCCATCAATTCACATCATCTTAATTCTTATAGTTGACTTCTCTGAATACTCTTTGGTTAAGAGTTCAATACTCTTTATCGGTATTAGACTTCCAATCTTGTTCAGTATGTACTCAAATATCACTTTCATCATACTTTTATTCCAGATTTCTTGTCTTCCTGATCCTTTAAACCTTATAGTTGACATCTAATAACACTAATGTCTCCCTAAAGAAATAATATTTCTTGTATAATTTACCTTTAGTTCGATTCTATAAGTAAGAAATTCTTTTCTTACTTAAACTGATCGCCCACATACTTGGCTTTTAACTTTTTTTACAATTAATACCGGAACACCCTATGATGTTACACTTGGTCTAGTATAACCTCAGATTAACAATTCTTTATAATTGAGTCTTTTACATCTTTTAATTTAGTTGACGCCATTCTATACGGTGCCATCCACTAGTTCTGTTTCCGGATAAATATCAATTCTAAACTGTACGTCTCTATCTGGTGGTAGTCCTAGCAATTCATCAAGTAACATATCTGAAAATGCCCATACATTGGGAATATTTTCTATCTTCTTACTTACTACTTCCATATCCACCACATGGGCTAAATAAGCCTCATATCCATTACATATCGTTCTTTGAGCCGTTGTTGTAGAGATCTCTGAATTGAGGCAATCATTTTATTTTTCCTATAACTATCTCTTCAAAAACATTCGGTCCTGAAAGTACCAGTCATTTCTTCTTGCACTTTGTCTTTACATCACAAACAGATAACCCTCCTATCCCAAGAATAATTTCAAAATCATAGAATGAAAGTTCTATCAAATCTGTTGGAAATTCTATCCCTTGGATCTTTTACAAACAATTCCTACATATTTATATCACTATTGTACTATGTTCAGGTAGATTACTGACAATCACATCATTAAAAATATCTTCGTAGATATTTCCTTTACGCAACTATCTTAACATTAATATATATAAATGAATAGACCCCAGATCAATTAGAGCAAATATAGAATCGTTATAAAGCTGAAACATACCTACTATGATATATGTATTATGCCTTTCTTCATTAGTACAAATGGTGTATACCCAAGCTAGGGTCCTAAGTTTAATTATAGGTGTAAATGTATATTAAATATATTTATCAAAATCCATGTTGAGATAAAACCCCATTGTAAACAATTGAACATCATCCAAGTTTGAATTTTAAAAATATATTTGACATATATTTAATTAACTACAATGATTTATCCTATTAAAATTATTGAAGTCCTAATTAGAGAAACTAGGTTAAAGGCTCTAATATTTAATTAATACTATGTGATTAAGTTATCTACAAATATGCTATATGCTTGATTATAGAACATGCAACATACAATTAAATCAAATGCATTTAATAAAACAATTAAATAAATAATTAAAATTGTACATTAAACTAATTTTTATTAAAATAGTGACTAAATTGAAAGGTTTAAAAACTATATGTCCAATTACAAGGCTCTGAGTGACCAAATTACTAGAATACAAATCTAAGGGGTACAATTATGGGATTAGGGGACTAAATTGATTGAAATTACAACATATGAAGATTAATTATAAGGGAATAGGGACTCAATTAAAAAGAAATAAAGTTTTGGGCCAAAACCAAATGGTACTCGTATTAAAACACGAAAGTCTAATGACCCGACCCGATTCAGTTCGAGTGTCTCCTATACCTGGTGCCAAAACGGCACCGTTTAGCAAAAACTATAAACCCCATTTTTAGCTTTAAACCTTATTTGTTTATTTCTCATTCTCTCTCCTATCTCTCTCTCTCCCTCATAATCCTCTAATCACTAGCACCATATAGACCCAGAAACAAACCCAAACCGATAAAAAACACAAGGTTTTGCATGGTGTTCATCATGGTTCGGCATGAATTTGATGAACACCATGTTTTTCGACATTCATCAAACGTCGCCGAACTCCGGCGACCATCTGCCATTAGCCAGCAACCAGGGTTCAAATCCCAGCCGCCGCATGCAACGCCGACCGCCAAATGGTGATTTCCGGCCACCATATGATTTCGGTCGTCACCTCACTTCAGTCGGCCGGCGCAAAGAGATTTTTGGCTGTCGTGAGGTGATTTTCGGCCACCACCAACCGCCGTACTCCGCCGCACTTCGAACCAAAAAACCCTAAAAACCTCATTTTCACTGAAAAACCTAAACTAAACCCTGATTTGATTGAATCGAACCCATTCAACCACCTAGAAGCTACCTGAAACCCTCTCTCTCTTCGACAACCACCAGATGAGTGTCATATCTCATTTTTATTTATCGTTTTCCACTATTTTTTGTCCTTGATCTAACCTATTTCGGGTTTATTTTGCAGGTAATCGTAAAGGTGAAGGAAATTACCTTCTCGGCGGTGACTTTGGCGTGGTTGTACGACGACCAGCTAGCTCCAGCGTCCCTCCAACTGTCGGCGTCGTTCAGTGTTCTTGAGGTAAGCCCTCTCTCATTATTATTGTATTTATTTATTATTACTTTATTTAATATCTTAATAATGACTAATTATTACTGATCTGACTTGTTTCTCTATCTATTTATAGGGGTCAAAGGATGGCATCATTGGGATGCCAACTGGATCCAGATTAGATGGGAGGAAACACGCAATCAGTGTGAAGGTCTTTCGGGCCAATGAGTGTTTGCCACTTGTCTCCTCAGATTAAAAATTGGGCGAGAAAAACTTAAAATTCTAATGGATTGTGTTTGTTGGGCTGGCAATGAACAGTAATTAGGCTAGTTTGGGCGGGAAACAAATTACAAATGGGCTTTTGGATTTGTATTTGGGCTTTGGGATCTTAGAAATGAAAATTGGACTTTCATGGTCTGTTTTGATATTATTTATGGACTATTTATTTATTATTTTATTTATCTATTATTTATTATTTGGCCTTATCTATTTAGTAAACTCGAATACCCCAGTCAAAATACGGGTATGACATAATTGTATTTTATTTTAAGATAACAATGTATTTTATGTTGAAAAAAGAGATATAACACGGTATTTTATGTTTTAAAGAAAGAGATATAACAAGGTATTTAATTGATTAAATGTTTTTAAATAAGTTTTAAGGAAAACTGAAATAACTTACATTTTCTAAGTTAATATGCATTTGATTAAAATTGACTTATTCTAAAGCCAAAATATTTCTAAGTCAATTCAAATGTTTATCAAAATGTTCCTTAAGTTATTTGGTACTCAAAAGGTCATTTTGGTCAAGGAGTACCGCTGCTGCTTGATTGCGTATAGGTACGGACTTTAAAATATTTTTACAAATGGTTAGGGAGTATCGGTACAGACCTTTACGTATCTGTATGAGATTTTGAATTAAAATACTTCGAATGCACTTTCATTATCGATACAGTGAACCTTGTACCGATACGCCTTGGAGCTTTTCATAATTTTTATATAGTGAGTATTGGTATGGCCAATAGCGTACTGATACCCTAAGCTTCATTAAATTCTAGTAAGCTATTTCAATACCGGTACGAACCTTCAGTACCGGTACCCCTTACTCCGTATCGATACTCGATGTAGAGTAATGGTATGCATGTATTAGATAACGGTCAATTCTTTTTAAAAGAAGTACCGATACACGACATCGCGTACTGATACTGACAACTGCCAAACAACATTTAATGCAGGAAAAATACTCTTTAATGGCTATATTCAAGTCTCCAACAACCCAAACGGTTAGAAATCAATGAGAGGGTATAAAAACAAGTCTCCAAAGCTTCTTCAAAAACAAGAAAACTATTCCAAAACATTCAATCAAAATCCAAAGTCTCAAGAATTTTATTTCCATATTTTCTTGTAAAAACACTTAAGTGTTCTCATTGTATTATTTCATTATCAAGTGTTTGGGGTGTAAGAGAAAAATTCATTCTTGCAAACATCTACCTAGTGAGGTTTCCTGAGTTTGCTTATTTGTTTCTATCTTTGGGAAAAGGTCTCACAAGATTTTGGGTATAAATCTTGGTAAGTGTTGTAAAGTTACTCATTTTCCTCAAAAGAAAAACAAATTTAGTGAATTTGTGAAATCCTTAGTGTGGTAGCTAAGGTAGTGGATGTAGACTTCATTTAGGAAGTGGAACCACTCTAAAATATCTCTTGCAAAGTTTTATTTTAGCATTTTCCTTCCAATCTTTTTAATTATCCAATTCACCCCCTCTTGGCCAATTTTGATTGTTCAATTAACTCAACAATTATTATTAGAGTGAGGCTCAATTAGAGATCTTACAACCTATTGATAAGATCCTAGAATAGTTGAATCGACATCAAGGTCATCTATGGCTTCCTCATCAAATTTTGAGTCTTAGAGTTACTCTCAACCCACCAACAAGCCTCTCTTCTTTAATGGAGCAAATTATGCATATTGAAAGAATAGAATAAAGCTATTCATCCATACTTTTAATCTAGGAGCTTGAAAAAGCATCATGGAAGGTTGCACAACTCCTACAAGTAGCATGGGCACTTGGAACGAAGAAGAGAACAAAAAGTTTCAAACCAATGCAAAAGCCATGAACATATTGTTTTGTGCACTTGGTCCGGACGAATACTTGAGAATTTCATCTTGTTCTAAAGCCAAAGAAACTTTTGGACAAGCTAGAAGTGACTCATGAGGGAATAAACAAAGTTGATCTATTCTCTTCCTAAATCTTGGGGATCAAAGAAGACAAACATCATTAAAGCTAAAAATCTTAAAGTTCTCAAGCTTGATGAGCTTATCGTATCCTTGCTTACTCATGATGTGATGGACAAGAAAGAAAAGATGAGAAGAATAAGAAGGAAGAAAAGAAGGAGATTGAGAAGAATAAGAAGATTGGAATCACTCTCAATTCCAATTTAGAGGATAATGATTCTAGTGGAAAGAAAGATTAAGAAATGTCTATGCTTGCCAAGAGATTTAAAAGGTTTATGAAGTCCAATAAAGGAAAAGTATTACAAAGAAAAGAAGAATTCAAGAATGAACCAAAAAGAATGATAAGGATCAAATCATTTTCTTTTAGTGCAAAGAGTCGGGGCACTTCAATTTCAATTGTCCCCAATTAAAGAAGAAGAGCTTTGGGAAGAAAAATAAGCTCAAAGCTCATATGGCTACTTGGAGAGATGAAGACTCATCTGATGATAAAGAGCAAGAAGTAGTCAACCTATGTCTCATAGCACTTGAGGAGGATCTCAAGGTTCATTAACTTTATTTGTTCTTACATTTGATGAACTACAATAAGCATATAATGAATTACAATAGGCGTATGATTAGTTTTAGAATTCAAAGAGTAAATTTTGAAAAATAAAAAGGTTATTTCAAATCTAAAAAATGAAAATGATTCTCTTTCCTAAACTAAGGTGGAACTTGAAAGTAAGGTTAATGAAATGCAAGTCAAAATAAAATGATTTTGAGAAGAAAAAACAAGACGTGCATGGATTACTTTGAAGAGTACATGATGACATCAAAGGGAGTTTGATGATCTTAAAGCTTTCTTGAACAAAGTTGGAGCAAAACGTTTTGAAAAAGAAGAAAATTCAAAGCTCAACTATGTGAAAAGGGGAACTTTAATGGTTACAAACATACTATATAACCTCAAATACAAAGGTAATTAGGAGTGTTTGGGTTCCTAAGGAACTCATAGCTACTAAAAATGATGATCTTATTGCTAAATAGATCCTAAATGGGACAATGATTTTGGGAGCTAATGCACATGGACCCAAAAAAATTTAAGTACCAAAAATCAAGACTTGATTCTATGTTTGTATGAGGAGAATTGATACAAGGCCCAAAATGCAAATTCAAATTCATGGTACCTTGATAGTGGATGCTTGAGACACATGACCGGTGATAAGAGTCAGTTCATAGAGCTAAAACCAAAGAATGGAGGAATGGTAACTTTTGGTGATAACTCAAACGACCACATTGAAATAATTGGTTCTAGTGGTAACTATGCTTGTATACTTATTGAAAATGTTTGTATGTCAAAGGTTTAAAAAATAATCTTTTAAGCATAAGTCAACTATGTGATAAATGATACAATGTTATTTTTGAGTGAAATGGTTGTAAAATTGTTGACATTGTATCTAACATGATCATGATTGTGGTTCATAGAATAGGAAATATCTATATGGTGCATCTAGATGATATTTAAGTTTCAAATTTATGTTTAGTTGCTAAAGATGAGCAAGATTATTGGTTGTGGCATAGAAAACTAGGACATGCTAACATGAGTGTTTTGCAAACATTAAGTTCTAATAATCTAGTAAGAGGTTTGTCTAAAATCCAATTTGATTTAGATAAAGTTTATGGCACATGTGTTAAAGACAAACATAAAAGAGTTTCTTTTAAACCTATTAATAGTGTGTCTACTATTAGAATTTTACAGTTGATCCATATAGATCGTTTTGGTCCTATTAGAACTATGAGCTTGGGTGGATAACAATATGTATTTGATGTTAATTGATGATTACTCTAGATTACTTGGGTTTTATTCTTAAGTACTAAAGATGATTACTTTAGATTTACTTGGGGAATTATTGAATGACAACATTGGCCCAATCAAACCACTAGCCCTGCCAGTTTTGAAAGACAAAGGAAAGAAAGTAAAGTTCATGAAGGAAAAGAAGAAACATGCACCAACAATGCCTTATTTTATGATCTGATTCTATGATTTATTCGAGTTGCACAATTTTTGTTAACCTTAGCTAAATTAGATTTGTTTAGCTTGCCTAGAAATGAGGATATTATATTTTGTAAAGAGACTTGAATATGTGCTTCAATCTATTTTATGACTTTCTTGTTGGTATATTATATTCATTTTGATACATTAGAATTCGTTTGCTTGAGGATAAGCAAAAGCTTAGGTTTGAGGTGTGATAACTCTCGAATATACATACATTTTTGAACCACCTTTACTTTTGGTTTGTCTCTTTTGTATATATATATATTTGTCTTTATATAGCTTTTCATATGCATTTAGGGTAGTTTGTATTTTCACACTTTTTGTCAGTATTTGACATATTATTATCAATACAGAGTTGTCTAACTCGTTTGCTAGTATGTGTAGAAAGGATAAACGAGCTAACTTTATTATATAAGATACAACGACCCAAATTTCAAAATATGAGGTTCGATTTAACCTGAAATGTAGGCTTCGCATTTGGGCCGAGAGCTTGGGCCTTTGAGAGCTGTAGTAGGCTTCCTCCTTGTGGTTGGGCTTGGTTCTTAGGTTGATGGATGGCATGGGGAGATAGGAAGCGGTAAGAAGGTAAATCACCCTATTTTTGAAGAGTGGAAAAGCTAAATTATTGTGCGACAAAAAAAGGGAAGTTCATAAGATCATCTTCTATCTTACCTTCACTCTTCTTATTCTCATCTTCTTCTCCCCAAGAACCAAAGCCTAAAGGTTTAATCTTTGTAATTTTGATTTGGATTCTAGAATTTGTTGTTGAATGAAGATTAAACACCGTTCAAGGATCTATCTATCAGGGTAAAGATTGTTAGAAATGGTGGAGGAAGGTGTTCTGGTTTAATAGGGGTTTTGTGAGATATGGGTTAAATAAGGCTTTAATCTTATTTTTCCAGCCTTAAGAGTGATTGTAGATGGATTCCTTATCTTCTACAAGTTGTAACTCATTTTACAACTCTCTTGTGTAGTGAAAGAGGTTGGGAATTCTTCCAAGGAGTTTGGGAAGAAGAAGGCTTGAGGTGTTGGATTGGAGCTTCGTTTCTACCTTTTAAATGAAGGTTAGTACACTACTAACTCCTTGGTATCATACACATCCTAAGGATGATGCCTTACATTCTTAATTTGATATGTATGATTGTTTTGGATTGTTAAATTCTTGAGAGGCTCTTTAATGGTAAAACTCGGATTAAGTGTTAAAACTTGTAAAATTGGTAGCAAACCAACATAAACACTTCTATAAGATGTAGGCTTGAGTTTAAGGGTTCATGGTTGCGTTTGGAGGGCTTGAGAAGTGATTTTTCGAGCCTAGAAATTCTAGGCTCTGGTATCAGTACGCAGGGAGGCAGTACCGAGACCCTAGTATTTTGGGTTTGAAGAACACTATTTCATTGGATAAACACAGAGAGGGGTACCGGTACAAATGTTCAACATGTACTGGTATGCCTTGCAATTTGGTATCAGTACAGGTCGACCCGTATGGGTACGTTATAGCTTTGGAAAATTCTATTGAGCTCAAATTGTATTGGTACGCATGTGAGTACTGATACCTAAAGGGTACCCGTATTAGTACGTGAGGACATGTACTGGTACCTACTGGGCAATCTGCCCAAAATATTGACTTTTTACCAAAAGGATGGAAAATTATATTGTTCGATCCGACGAACCCCTAATGGCCTAAAATGAGTAGTAAAACTGAGAAGCTAAGAAATCTTCTTATATTCGAGCATAAAATGTAAGAACTTGGTAAAAGTCTTGTGAGACTTATATGTTGATAGAAACCATATGATGGTATGGTTATGAGAAGTGGATATGTGCTATGTGGGAACTTGATTGTTGGGATCCGGATACCCAGTATGAGAAAGAGTGTGTTGCAATACCATTGTTAAAGATTCCTGAATGTAAGATCACGATGCTTAGTGGACGTGGGCCTCATTCGAAGATGCTTGATAAGAGATTTTGAGCATGGGTGTATGATATCGATACTTAGTGGTCGCGTGCCTCACCCCAAAGAATTTATGATCCCGATGCTTAGTGGATGTGGGCCTCACTCAGAGTGTATGATCTTGATGCTTAGTGGACACATGCCTCACTTCAATATTGTGGAATAATGTTTTTTGCTATGTAAAGCCTATGTTTACTTGTTGTTATTATATGTTTAGGCGGCTAGAGCTAGCGTCATATTATATGATGTTATTTCTATGTTATCATCTTTAGTTGTATGCTCGTATTTATGATTTGCATAAGCATGGTTGAGTGGAAGTGTATCCACTAAGCTTCATTAGCTCAGTGTTCGAAACTGTTGTTTTCGTTCGCAGGTTAGTAGGTTAACGTACATTGTTGGAGCACCATCGGAGTAGGACTTTAGTATCGAATTATTTTTTGAGTACAATACTTAGATTATTTGGGCTATATATTCGTATGATCCTATGTTGTATTATAGCTTTTATTTTGAGATTTTAAATCATGAGTCAAATGTGTTAATTATGCATTATTTTTAGATAGAGCTTCCATGTAACTTTTTTAAATTCTTTATCTGCTTTGAAATTTTTGAACTTAATGGATTTTATGAATAGATATGATTTGGGAAAAATTTAGTTGCAAAATTTTATGGTAATGGGTTGGGCTTGAGGCCCAAATGTAACATTTGGGTCGAGGGTGTTACATAAGATGCCAAGCACAATTGTTCATATAAGAGCTTGGAACCACGCGGGACCACAAAAGACAGTATAGCCTTCACAGGTGCCCTTCTACAACTAATATGAAAGCCACGCAATGCACATATAAGCTGGTACCCTTTTGGTGGTTGGGGCCAAAGTCTACCTCCTACATCAAGATAAATCCCAATGATGAGGTACTCGACAATATCTAAAGGCGCAGTCTGCTCGCTGCATCATGAAAATGGAATTCTTAGCACAAACCACAAGTGAGAGCTAACACTTGTTGTATTACTATTAGTATGCCATTTCTCCTTCTTCTGCCTATATATAGAGGCCCCAACTTGTAGAAAAAGGTCTATTTGATGAGTTTTTACTAGATATTAGAGGTCCTGGTGCTGAAGAAAGCAACAAGGTGGCTAAAAAGCCCTTTGAATCAATGAGTTGCAGAAATGGATTCCGTGAAACTCTCTATTTCAGTTTATGTGCCTGGAACATGGATATGTTTCTTTCTGTAGATCCTGAATGATCAAAGAACTACGGTTTTCTGAACTATCATTTCTTTTATCTTTGTAGATCTTAACTCTATTTTTAATATAGTTATCCTTGGTTTGATGCTCTTTTCTAGTGGTTTTGTTCTTATATACTACTTTATATATATGCGTATGTATGTATTGTAGAATGCATTCAAAGCTCCAATATCATAGATGTAAAATGATAAAGCACCACGAGTAATGAAAGTTACTGCTTGGCATAAGTCAAGTGACACAATAGGGCTTAGCGAGGGGTGGTTGTACCGACACCCGAATGGTTGTTTATACTGAAAGACTAGGTCAAGTGACATATTGGGGCACTAGCCTGAGTACATTCACTTGAAATCTTAAGAGAGTATCTCTCATCTGCTATGTCGTGTCATGGTAAAGAGATAAAAAGTCTGGCAAGTGCTATATTAATTTCAGAAACATGTTTGAACATAACTCGTTGATTGCAACTAGAATTATCATGGCCCCCTCTTCAATTTCCCTTGGAATTAATCTCTCTATTTCCCATTGACATTCTTAACCATACATATAAAATTTTATTGATCATTAACAACTATAAACTGCTACAATCCTCATGGGATTCTGTTGAGATATTGATTTTTATATAACTAAAACAAAAAAATTAGACTTAAACTAATTGCAAAAATATTTCAAAAGTCCATAAACTTATAAAATATGTTTGAAAGTTTTTCAAAGGGTTTTTAACATATTTTAAATGATTTTAAATAGACAAAGTGTCAAAATTAGGCCCTGAGTATCGATACAGTTAGACCTATACATATACCCATAGTGCTTGTACTAGTATAGATTTTTTAGTACCGATACGCCCATTTGCCCCCAAGTTTTGACAAATTCCAGTAGCCAAATTAAGTATCGGTACGGCTTCAATCGTACCGATACCATAGGATGTATACATATACCCTTGTATCGTGTACTGATACCCTATGTATTAAATACCCAATGGCTCTTTCTTCTTTGAGGTAGGTACCGATACCAAAGCTCGTGTACCAATATGCCCTACTCTATAAGTATATTTATGGCTAGAATTAAAGACCCTAACGGTTCTAAACCAACCCCAACAGCTAGTAACAGCCACAAGCTCTTTAGACTCAATCAAACAGCTATGCAACAACAAGAAACAACACTACCAACATTCATGTATAGAGAAAGTGTTTTGTGCTTTAGTTGTCTATTTTATTTGAAGAAAACACTTGTGATCTTAATTGTTATATATGCTCAAGTGTTAGGTTTTGGGTGTGAGCTTAGAATTGCAAACAATCATCTTTGTGAGGTTTTCCCTAGTTTGCTTATTTGTTTCTCTTGTAAGAGAGTGTTTAACAAGACTTTGGGGTATAAGTCTAGTGTTGTAAGGTTTATCTCCTTGAGCCTAGGAAAAAAGAAAGAAATTTAAGAGTGAATTTGGGAAAATACTTAGTGGGAAGTGTTAACTCCTCAAAAGATATACTTTTATGCATATATTGTCATGATATTGCTTGACTTTAGGTACATATTAGTCTATTTTGCTAGTAGTTTCATGCATTTGCTTCTAGGAGCTGAGGAATATATAATTGTCAGAGTGGAGGGGTGTTTTCTAGTTGTAGTGTGCAGGATCAGGTGGATGAAGGATAGAAATGCCAAGCACGGACGACAATGGAGTACAAGATCAGAATGCCAAACTTGGTTGGCAAAAAAAGGTGAAGAATGCCAAGCTTGGTTGGTAAAGGAATGAAGGACGATGACGTAAGCCCTAGTTACTATAACACGTGGATGCCGCATACAAAAAGTGCGGCACCGTAAACCCTAATCAGAGCTTTGCCAATGCCTATATAAAAGAGTTCAAAAATAAGCCAAATGGGAGCTAGAGCTGTGAGGAGAATAGAATAGCTTAGTGATATAGTCTGGATTAACGTGAGGGTTTGTGCTAAGCCAAATGGGAGCATCATTATGACGCGAACCTAAATTTAATGCCAAAGGAAAAGAAGAAGATGAAGAAACCCTTGGTGAATAAAAAAAGAAAAAAATTGAGTTCGGGTAGTAAATTTGTCTAAGGGGGTTAAGGGATATTTGATGCAAACCACCCGCACTTTATGCAAACTTTATGACCTTAGCTTAGAGTTATATTTCTGCACTCGAAATAGTTGACCTGTTGGCATTACTATTATGAGATAGCTGAGAATAGAACTAAGGACAGATTTAGCTTGTGTTGCTAATTAGAAAAAGTTTATCGAGGCACTTACACTGTTTATAGATTTTAGTTTTACATTACTTGGGGACAAGCAATGAGATAGGTTTGATGGTGTGTTAACACCTCAAAATATGTACTTTTCATGCATAAATTGTCATGATATTGCTTGGCTTTAGGTACATATTAGTCTATTTTGCTACTAGTTTCATGCACTTGCTTCTAGAAGTTGAGGAATGTATAATTGTCAGAGTGAATGGGTGTTTGAAGGGAAACACTGCTACACCCCCATGGCGCAGCGAAAAATTATCTGGCAAATTATGCTAGCGATCCATGTACGAATAAAAATTCGGGGTGAAAAAAGGGATGAAACGTTACCTCAATTAAATCTGATAACTGCAGGGACATAGGAGAATCTAATTGTTCCAGTTAAGATGCCAAGTCCAAGTCATCACAACAGCGCTCTGACCTCTACGCAGTCTACCCGAATGAAAACGAACAATGTTTTACTCCTCTAACTGTTAGAGATGTTTTTAGCAATAGGCATATTTTTGGCTGCTAGACCTTATGCCTTTATATAGCATTCAAAACCTTAATCCTAATTAAATTCAGATTCATTAAATATATAATATATTTAACTGAATATAATTAAATATATAGAATCTAATTCTAATTTAATTAGGTTTCTTTAGGGATATTTCTATTTTAATAGTATTTAATAATTATAATAATTATCTAGTATTAAAATATATATAACCAAAATTAACTATATAATTACAATAATTATAATAATTTCAGTTTTAACTAATTTTGTGTACAACAAGTTTGCACATATGCTATCTAGTCGATATTTGTTCGTTTCAATCATAGGGTGTGACCCTTGTAGGTTCATGTAACGTTAGCAATAATATCTAGAACAATTATAATATTACAAACAATGGGTGACATCTAGCAATACATCATTGCTACCTAAGTTACAGGAAGTCGTGGTTCGACATAACTTCTTCATGATTAACTCCTTTTTATGTATTACATCCTTTTGTCCTTTATATCTAGATTGGACACAAGTCATGGAATAGTCACACTTGTATAGTCCATCTAATATTTCTTGATATCTTGAGTAGACTACTATAAACGAATAACTATGATATCTCTTATCAATTTATTCGAGCATGGTCATGCATTTCTAGTCTCACTTAATCAAGTGGCCTGTTATATTACTCCTATTATGTAGGAGGGACAAATCCTATCTTGATCAACCATATCCCGCTATATAGATTGTGGCAAATCCAATATCAGTCTTTATAATGTAGTCAGTTACGACACACGTTTGACTGTATCAAAATATATCACTCACAAAGTTGAAATAATGATGATCTCAAGTCTGAGGATCATACATGTAGTTATCACTATGAGCAATGTTGTGACTGTCACATAATAATCCAAGAACATGCTCATAGAGGGGCAGTCCAGTATGTCGTTCTCTAACACATACTTATGTATTGATTTTAACATCACCATGTCTATGACAACACTGTCATCAATCAACTACGTATTAGTCTTAATATATTATTATTGTCCATACCCACAATAATACTCGACTAAGGATATTCAAGAATAACCATATTATTCTAAGGACTTTATTATAATTCAATTTATTTATTTATTTGTAGAATAATGACTGAAATAATAATAATGGGTTTATATTAATAAATAAGATAAAATAAATATATCTTTTACAATCATCTTATGATTTGTCTCTGGCATATTCCAATAGCATTTTCTAGTTGTGGTGTGCAGGATCAGGTGGACGAAAATGCCAAGCACGGACGACAAAGGAATGCAAGATTAGAATACCACGCTTGGTTGGCAAAAGAATGAAGGACGATGATGTTAGCCCTTGTTACTATAACACGTGGATGTCGTGTCAAAATAGTACGGCACCAAAAACCGTAGTCAAGGCTTCGTCAATGCCTATATAAAGGAATTCAAGAATGAGCCAACGGGTAGTTAGAGCCACGAGGGGAAGAGAATGGTAGAAGCAACCTGGCTAGATTTGTCGAGAGCTCTGGATCCATTGAAGAACTACATCGAAAGAACTCATTTTTTGTTTCTTATATCTTGAATTTATTTCTTCTTTTTGTGATGATGAATCAAAACAATGAATTGTTGTTGGTTTCCCCAGCCATGAACTAATCTTTTAAATTGTCTAAGGGTTTTGCGATGAACGCTTAGTATTTTCAGTTTTTAATAATTACCTATTTTGGCATTATTGTCTATTTCGCATGTGCTTACATTTCATATATTTTATGCCATACGAACATTGGCATTGAATGCTTATTATCCCCTAATATCTTAACAGGATTAGGAGATAAAGATTAATTGTCAAATAATAAGGAGATAAACTTCGACAAAAGATATTCAAGTAGATAAGGATTAATTGCCAAGTTAATTGTTTGAAAACTCGCTATAGACATATAAATGTTGAGAGTAGTTAACTTAAGGTATTGCCATCAACAGAGGCAATACTAACTTTAAATCTACTTGACAATAAAATCGGAGTTTACTCTTACTAATTGTTGTCTTTACTGGCGTAAAATCCAAGCATCCCTTGCTAAGCTTTCAAATCATTACTATACCAGTTATTTGCCAATCTACCTCGATCTTCACTTCAATTTCTTTATCATTTTTATTTCTTTAATTCTTTTATTTTTTTATCCCCTCAATCAATTGTCATCACCTTTATTTTCATGTTCACAAGTATTAATTGTGGCAATTAATTCCTAGACAACCCTTGTGGAGACAATACTCAACTCACTACTTTATTACTTGTTGACCGTGTATACTTACACGTAAAAGACATATCCTTGGCATTTTTTCCTGAATTGACAAACAAAATACTTAATATTTTTTCAAGCGATATTTCATCGACAGTAAGCTAAGGTAGTGGATGTAGACTTTGGTTAGAAAGTTGAAACACTATAAATCCTTATGTCTAATTTTTAAATTCCATTGCTTCCACCACTATCACTCAAAATTCAATTCACCCCCTCTTGTCTATCTCGGTTGATCGTTCGAGCCTTTCAACAATTTGTATCAAAGCTTCGTCTCTACATCGGATGAACATCAAAATATTCTCTTTTTCTAAAATTATTTTTCTAAGGAGTTTTCCCACAAACAATTTTTAAGTGGTTTCTTTATATAAAAAATGGGAGATTATTGAGATATTGATTTTGATATAACTAAAACGAAAAATATTTTTGCACTTAAACTAATTTGAAAAATATTTCAAAAGTCCATAAACTTGAAAAATATGTTTGAAAGTTTTTCAAAGGGTTTTTAACATGTTTTAAATGATTTTAAATAGTCAAAGTGTCAAAATAGGCCTTGAATACCGGTATAATTGGACCCAGTGTGCCTGTACTGGTATGGATTTTTGAGTACTGTTATGCTCATTTATCCTCAAGTTTTCTCAAATTCCAGTAGCCAAATTGAGTACTGGTACAGCTTCAATCGTACCGATACCCTAGGGTATGTACCGATACTCTTATATCGTGTACCAATACCCTATATATTAAATGCCCTACGGCTCTTTCTTCTTTGAGGCAAGTAACGATACCCAAGCTCGTGTATCGATTCGCCCTGCTCTAGAAGTACATTTATGGCTGGAATTAAAGACCCCAATACCTCCAAACCAACCCCAACGGCTAGTAACGGCCACAAACTCCTTAAAGTGTTTAAAAGACTCAATCAAGCAGCCATGCAACAACAGGAAACAACACTATCAACATTCATGTATAGAGAAAGTGTTTTTGTGCTTTAATTGTCAATTTTCTTTGTAAAACACTACCAAAGTCTGCCTCCTACATCAAGATAAATCCCAATGATGAGGTACTAGACAATATCTGAAGGCGTAGTCTGCCCGCTGCATCATGAAAAAAATACTTGTTAAGACGAACCACAAGTAAGAGCTAACAATTGTTGCATTTGTATTAGTGTTCCATTTATCCTTTCTCTGCCTATATATAGAGGCCCCAACTTGCAAAGAAAGGTCTGTTTCACGAGCTTTTACTAAAGAATTTTCCAAAGAAAATGGCTTTAGCCATGGAAGCTTAAAGAGATTGGAGGTCCTGGTGCTGAAGGAAGCAGCAGGGTGGCTAAAAAGCCCCCTAGATCGATGAGTTGTAGTATTGGATACCGTGAAACTCTCTATTTTGAGTTTATGTGCCTGTAATAGGGATATGTTTCTTGTTGTAGAACATGCATAATCAAAGAACTATAGTATTTTCTGAACTATCATTTCCTTTATCTTTCTAGATCTTAAGTCGATTTTTAATATAGTTATCATTGGTTGATGCTCTTTTCTAGTGGCTTTATTCTTATATACTACTTCATATATATGTGTATGTATGTATTGTAGAATGCATTCAAAGTTCCAATGGCATAGATGTAAAATGATTAAGAACCACAAGTAACGAAAGTTACCGCTTAGCATAAGTCAAGTAACACAATGGGGCTTAGCGATGGATGGTTGTACCGACACCTGAATGGTTGATTGTACCGAAAGGTTAGGGCAAGGGACATATTGGAGCACTAGCCTGAGTACATTCACTTGAGCTCTTGAGAGAGTATCTCCCTTCAGCTATGTCATGTCATTGTAAAGATATAAATAGCCCAGCAAGTGCTATATTAATTTCAGAAACCTGTTTGATCACAACTCGTTGATTGCAACAAGAATTATCATGGCCCCTCTTCAATTTCCATTGGAACTAATCTCTATATTTCTCACCGACATTCTTGACCATACACATAACATTTTATTGATCATTAACAACTATAAACTACTACAATCCTTGTGGGATTCTGTTGAGATATTGATTTTTATTTAACTAAAATGAAAAATGTTTCTGGGCTTAAAATAATTTGCAAAAATATTTCAAAAGTCCATAAACTTGAAAAATATGTTTGAAAGTTTATCAAAGGGTTTTTGACATGTTTTAAATGATTTTAAATAGTCAAAGTGTCAAAAACAGGCCCTGAGTACCGATACAGTTAGACCTATATCATCCCGATACCTAGAGTGCCCGTACTGGTACGAATTTTTTAGTATCGATACGCCACTTTGTCCCCAAGTTTTGGCAAATTCCAATAGCCAAATTAAGTATCGGTACGGCTTCAATTGTATCGATACCCTAGGGTGTGTACTGATACACTTGTATCATGTACCGATACCCTGTGTACTAAATACCGAACGGATCTTTCTTCTTTGAGGTAGGTAGCGATACCAAAGCTCGTGTACCGATACGCCCTGCTCTAGAAGTATATTTATGGCTAGAATTAAAGACCTCAATGGCTCCAAACCAACCCCAACAGCTAGTAACTGCAACACCCTTAACGTATACTTGTAAGCCGAATATACATTAAAGATGTCACAGTATTGTTTAGCTGAATTCCATACTTGTAAATTTTTTTAAACAATTCTCGTAAATAGTTTATAGTTTCACTTTTTTCTTGGTTTTCAATTAAAAACTGTCTCAGTCAAAATGTAGTTAGTTTCGACCCTGAATTTGTTTCTAAAACATATAAGTCAGTTAATAATGTGAAAATATAATTCAGGGAGAAGACTATGTACGCTGCCTAGACCCTTTCTAGTTTTTATAATTGTTACGCGATACTTAGATCCCACCTCCTCGGCAAGTATCAAATCGATATGAATCATATATTTCCTTCTACCTCGATAAGACATGACGTTCGTAAAATAATCTCAACATCTCTCTGCCTCGCCAAGACCAAAGTCTAAAACATGTACCCAAGCGTTATGGACTCTATGTCATTCTAATTGTATCTGAGACTCGACTAACAACCAAGGGCAATCATTTAAATACTTTCACATTTATAATTTGCTAGTTATGAATCATAACATATCTGAATTTATCCTAAGTCACAATAAAGCATTACAGTTCATCATTCAAATATGGCAACTAGTTAATGACCATGTTTTCCATATAATTAACCTAGCATAGCACACACTTAAGCTTAATTTCAATCTCTTTAAATTCATTAGCTTACAATTTACACATTCCATAAAATTTCACAACCTTATTTACTCTAATAAACTTCACATTCATAATTTGCCATTTTAAGTATATTAGAACATAACCAAGTCATAATATGAATTATAATAAGACATCAAATTCTTCTTTTATTATTGATTTATGGCAATTAAGATAAGGGACATGCTTATCAAGCAACCAATCATAGCATGTGAAAAGTTTAACTTAATTTCATTTTCCAAATCTTTCGTATAGCTTAATTAGCATTTATAGTTTACAAAATATTCAAATCCTCAATCATTCCTATCAAAAGCATGCTTAACCATTAACACACCATATAATCATCGAGTTACATAACATTGAACATACCTTAGCAATTCCATAATTGTTGATAATATGCTCTAATAGAGCCAAATTACTTGACATTATCAATTTCACATAATTACCTAAGATGATGCTAACTGAATATCATCTAAACACAAATACACACATTCATGCATATAAAACTACACTTACCTATAACTGAGCTTATGGTATGTCTTTGTTTTCGATTTAATCTTCGGTATGAGCTTCCCCTCGTTCTCTTGATGACCCACCTATTTCCAAACCCTCATAACATAACATAATATAAAGTGAGATACCACAATCCATGAATCATATGCATGTTATCCATAGGGAACAAATTAGGAAATCATTTTACCTTGCATTAAAGATCCAAGACCATCATATGATAGCCTATGCTCCAAGGATTACCATTACAATTTTTCTATAATTTTTCTCTACCTCAAAGATAGTTTCCTAAAGCAAATCATTTTACCTTGCATTAAGGTCTTCTCATGGAGTTCTATGGCTTAGGAAAACAACTTCTTTCTTTTCTTTTTCCTCTCTCCTTCACTTCATGGGGTTTACTTCTTGCACTCAATTTCTTTCGTTTTCTTAAATGAAACCTAAATTAATTGGCAAGAACACTTGTCTTGCTTACTCACCACTAATTACAAAAGGTTTAATTAATACTTTAACCCTTCATTTGTCACCATGCAAACCTTTTGGCACCTAAACTTGATTTGCAGCTCAAAATATTAAATTTTTAGTTTACTCACTTTGGTCCCTTTATCTTAAAACTCTGAATTAATCTTTAATCTTAAAACTCTTAATTAATCTTTAATAAATCAAATTTACTCAACACAAGCTCACTAATTTAAAGATTAATTCTTTCACTTGAAATTATTTTCCGTTCTCCATACTCGAAAAACTACCAGACCCGATTTCAGAGTGTTACAGGCCCAAATGTTCTACTTAACAGTTCAAACTCGTCAACTAGAGCATGGGTCAACGTTCACCCGTTGACTTAAAAATTCGAATCGTTGTAATAATTAATCACAAATTTTAATATAAAGTTACTAATTGAAATAATGAAGAGAGAAAATAGTAATACAATTTAAAACTAATACAAGAGAAACATGCAAAACAATAAAAGTAGATAAAATTGGAAGTAAATAAAATTTAAATTATTAATACATGAATTATTTTTCATGTTTCTGGCACACTATTTTTCCTTACTTTGATTTTAGTCCTTATTAGTGCAACCTTTGAAAACTCTGATTGATTTCATGCCACGTAAGTAAATGTGTGCTCTTTCAGACACACCTTCTGAAAAGTGCAATTGACGGTCGTGTCGTTGCCTTACTAACGAGTGTGATTTCCTTAAATAAAATTGAAAATTTATATTATTTAGGTAAAAGTGTCAAAAATATGATTCAATTCTTTTTTAATAGAAAAATATGATTCAATTTAACTAACTTTAATGGTCAAACTGAAATATATATATATATGAGTAAAATTATAAATAACTTTGAATTTAATAATATCTTACTCAAAATAATTCATGCATTAAATTAAACCCAAATCATTGAACATAAAATGACTGTAACCCAAAATGATCAGAAGTTAAACTTATATAATATGAAATGTAACACCCTAAACTCAGATGTCACATTTGGGCCATAAGCCCAACCCGTTTCATAAAAAAATTCTTGGCTTGGTTTAGCCCAAACAAGGTATTTTCCAAAAATATTAAATCCAATAATTGAAAACATAAATAAACAATTCAAAATGTTACAAAAGAGCTCCACTTTAACTTAAGACATTTAAACATTCGACTTGATTAACACAATTTCAAAAATAAGAATTACAAACTCCACCATGTAAGGTCCTATGAATACACAGCCCACTAAACACAAGTATTGTACTCCGAAAAAAACACCACATGCTAGAACCCCGCATTGATGATGCTCCTCGATCCGATGACCAACCTATACACGGAAACAACGATTCTGAGCGCTGAGCTTACAAAGCTCAGTGGTACACATATACTCTACTTACTTCATGCTAATCATAAACATAAGCATACAAGCTAGTACGAGTAATAAGAATAGATAAATAAACACGTGGCACTACCATTAATCGCCTAAACACATGCTCTCATCATGCAAAACATCAAACATGGCACACAAAGCCCAACCATACTCTCGATCTCACCAAATCATCCGAGGGAAAGCACACAAAGTCATACCATAAACCTGGAGTGAGACTCGGTGTCACACAGCCTCGGGAACTTACACTCTGAGTGATGCCGGGTATCACACAGCCCCGGGAACATATACACTCTCTAGGTAAGGTCTGGTGGCATACAGCGTCGGAAACGTACACCCATACTCGGTATCTCTCCTCGAGTATCTTCGAATGAGGCCCGATATCACATAGCGTCAGGAACGTACATTCAATATCTCTAATCATGGTGTTGCAACACTCTCTTTCTCTGGGTATCCAGATCCCATCAACTAAAGGTGACTCAACCAACCAAGTGTTCGTACAGCACACAACATGGACACGATTACCAAAATCTATGGTTTCTATCAATTGTCAAGCCACCCATTTAATTTTATCAACTTGTTAATACATTATGAAAGTGTACATTAATCATCCTCATTAATTATCTCTATTAATTCATATTATCTCATTAATATCCCACATTAATTTCTATCTTTTTATTAGAATTTAGATTATTCCATTCAATGGGTATCGGTACTTGAACACGAGTGTCGGTACGATACCCCTGGGTACCAATACTCAAACGCGTACCGATATTGATATTGCTTATTGGAAAACCTTAATTTCCACAAGTACCTATCTTTTAACAGATGTGTCGCCCCAGCCAAACTTCCCACCTAACAATGTCTTCTGCTCAGATCGACCGGCCGAAGCTGGCTTTGGGTCTAAAAAGAAGGGACATGCCCCGCTTCCGACTCACAGAATAAGTAAAATACTGTTAAAAGTAGTGGTATTTCAATTTCGCCCGAGAGCTTCCACTTATCTTACACCTCTCAAGTCATTTCACAAAGTCGGACTAGAGTCAAGCTCAATAGGGTCTTCTTTTCCCGTTAATTCTGCCAAACCCATTCCCTTGGCTGTGGTTTCATTGGATAGTAGACAGTGACATTAATTCATGTCAAACCATTCGAATTGGCATACAAGGCATCACAGTTATTAATCAATCAACCAATCATCAAATAATTATGCGAGTATCTCAATGACCCTACACGATCTCTAAAGTCTTCATGAGTCTCATCATAATCGTAATATCATCATGCATCACACATAAATCAAGTCTCATGATATCAGTCTCTAAAAATGTTTTTTTCATCGTCTACCTATTTATCAGACACTAACATGCAAAGCAATCACATTTATGATACTCATGAAGCAAAAGGAGTTTGAAGTGTACTAACCTTAAGTGATTATCGATAAATCCTTACTCGAGCTCCTAAAATGCTCCTCTTGATCTGGTATTCGAGCCTGAACAATTCTCATAAAAATACAAATACCACAATTATTACTTAACCTTATTCACTAACTAATCCACAAGGTCAAATGGGTAAAAATAGCTTACCGGGTTCGAATTTGGCAAAATGAACTGTGCCAACGGACTCAAAACATCGAGAAACCTTTGGGTAGATACCATCGAAAAAATCAACGTTTGGTCAACGGTGGTCAACGCTAGTCGGGCAGCACTTTCGAATATGGCGGTACGGTCTGGGCAGGGCGGTCTAGTCTGATCCAATCCGGTTCAGCCCGGCAGGACCGGTCCAATAGAACCGGCTCTGGTGGCTGAACGGCTGCGATAAGCTCCAGATCCGCTCTTCTCCGACCGATGAATCCAATGGTGCCCTCGATTGGTGACGGTGGACGGCAGTTTGTGACATTTGGGATGACGGTAGCGAGAGGACCATCGACAGGTTTGTCTCGGTGAGCTGAAGGCAATGGCCGCAGTAGTGACGTGCACGGCGGTCCGAGGGATAGCAAATCGAGATTTGAAACTTCTTCCCTTACTTTTTCTTTCTTTCGCCATTTTTCTCTCTCCAATAATGCCTTTTTCTCCCCTTTTTCAACCACCCACCAACCCTTTAAAAATTCAAAAACCCCTCCCCCAATATTGGATAATACAATTTAATAAATACCTATCTTCCTCTTCTTTTTTCTTTGCCATTAGTCTCATATTTATGATCTCTTAATTTAAACTCTCAACATAAAGGCTCAATACCCGAATCTGTGACCCAATTCACTAACCTAAAATTAGGTTGTTACATGAAAAGTCAAACTCCAAACTCCAAATGATTCAAACTAAAGTGACCGGAACTCAAAACTGGAATGACATGATTCCTAAATTGACCTAACTCAAAACTGATATGACCCAAAATTATATCAAACCCGAAACTAACCCGACTAAAAAACAAAATAACTTGACCCAAAATCTATCCAAAAAAATCTAAACCCTACTGACTCCATTGAAACCTAAACTAACTCGCCTATTGACATATATAATTAAATAAGATTGTTGGGCCTATTGACATATACAATTAAATAAGATTGATGGCTTAAAGATCGTCAAATCAGGATCAAACAGTTTGTTTATCAATAATATTTTTTTATTTTTAATCTAATAATTGGTTTATAAATTTGAAAAAAGTAATACACTGTAAACAATATATTAAAACATTAAAACGTTATATTAATACTATATAACAATTTATTTAGGGAAAAATTCATTTATTAAAAAAAATAAAAATGGTCCATACCAAAAGCAATTTAAGGATCTCTGCAGTACTAAGGAGATTCGTGTTCATGTAGCGATGACTTTAATGGGGCGGGGGAGTCGCCGGCAACTTTGGGTAATTTTATTTTTTTTCATTTTAGGACTAAAATAAAACGAATTAAAATTAGAGGGAAAAGTGAGAAGTTTAAAAATGGACATACATTTATTGTAATTGTGTAGTTATACTGCATTAGAAAATTGTGTAATCTTACTGCTTTCTGAAATATTTCATTTTAGTCATGTGGTCGGGTTGAAAGGAAATTAAAATTATAGGGACCAAAATAAAAAATTTCAGAATATAGTAAAAGTACACATAACGAATCTTTGTGAATATATATGTATATGTATATATATAGAAAAATTAAAGTTTTAAGCCTGGCAAGTTATAAAGATCGAAAGCAAAGAGTTAAAAAATCATAAAAATGAAAAGATCCTAAATTGAAGGCCAAATCAATGTTTTCCAGGATAAAAATGGCAATAAGGTGACTACATTTCATTGCCAATGTGTATATCTCAAAAAATTATATGGATTAAAAAAATCGTCTCAATATAACATTAGAGTACAAAGCTACACCCTTTCAAATTTTTTGACTCAACTTATAATTGAAAAATCAAATAATTTAATTTAATCGTCTCTCTAAAAACGGATTCTGTGTCAAGTTTTTAAAATTTTCATTTTAGTCACTATATTTCATATTTTTACATTTTAATCTTAAAATGAAATTATCCAAAGACGCCGACAATTACCGACGACTCCCACCCCACCAATGGAAGTCGACAACAGCTGGTGGCGACTTGCCTTTGGTACCGTAAATTTTGACTATTTCCCTAAATAATTTTTCAAATGTATCATTTTCCAATTCTTTTAAGAAAATGGCCTTTTTCCTAATTTAACCCCGATGTAACATCTAAAATAGTATTATTAATTAAATAAATAATTTAAATAGATCTAAATAAAATAAAATAAAATCTACATAATTTTAGTAACAGAGTTTGGTGGGTGTGGGCCAAACAAGTAGCTTACCTAATCATTAACTATTCAGCATATAAAGTCTACTTTGTTCAATTTTATAAGGAAAGTGTTCAATCTTATTATTGTCTCTTTATATTATAGAAAGTTTTACTTTACTAAATATCTTTAAGTTATCGTTCCGAAATTTAAATTGATATTTAAGCATTATCACATTTTAGTTGAGACCTCACATTATATCAATAAAATATTTTGTTGTTAGTTTAGTCATAAATTTAAGTATTAAATGTCCATTTGGATTTGATATAAAATATTTTTTAAATATATAGATCAATTTATTTATTTTTAATAGAAGTCAAAACTAAATACATAATTTAAATATTTTCCTAAAATATTGACACTAGACACTTTAGATCATATAATGATCATACATGGTAAAAGTTAAAAACTCAACCAAAAGATTCAAATGAAAAATAGATACGGACAAATCTTATTGCATCGGCAAACAAACCACAAAAGACGATTAAGCTATTGGAAGACAACCGAAAATCGCAAATCAGAGCGGAGCGTCGTAAGAAACAATCTACGGACACAAACCGAGTATCATTCAATCTGAGGGTCCAGAGCAAGGAAGATCAGCAGGATTACAAATAAGCGTTATCTTGATCAGCCGTGTCGACATCATATCCAACCTTGAAAAAAAATAGCTAAACGATCAGAAAAAAGACAAAAAAACATATTAAAA
Organism: Hibiscus mutabilis; assembly: GCA_019671005.1. Lineage (NCBI taxonomy): Eukaryota > Viridiplantae > Streptophyta > Magnoliopsida > Malvales > Malvaceae > Hibiscus > Hibiscus mutabilis. The sequence continues at coordinate 29,714,761 of CM033749.1, forward strand.
GGCAGAAATAAATGTACCACAAAGATAAAAAAAAAACATGTCAAAAAAGTATAATTATTCTTACAAAAAAAATAAAAAATAAAAAAATAACGGTCGGCGGTTAACATCAGGATCGATGCCACCGCTGGCTATATAAAGCTGAAGAATAAAAAGTTACGCGGCGTCATTAGGGTGTTTTTTTACTGAAGCTTGCTTTCTTGTCAAGTCTCTTCTAAACATATAGATCAATTTATAAATACATACAAATTGCATTGATACTTTGGCAATGACGTGTTAAAAACGTCAATAAAATTTAAGAGATTATATTTTTAAATGAGCCAAATCTAAATTATCTATACAATAAGTATATATATTTACAATTTCACCATATATTTAAAATATATTTTATGTTAGATTTAAACCGGCACTTATCGTCCAAATTAGTGACTAAGGTACAAAATGACCTGATTAATGTGATACCGATTTGAAATTTATGCAATAATTTGAGGATGTCAATAGAAAATAACTTTGTATATACATTTGAACTACTGTTGGTCGTATTTCTCTTTATCGAAAAATCGAAGAAGCTATACAAGGCCTTGTGAAAAGGAAAAGGAAAGGGAGAACTGCGAGGAAATGTGGTATCCGTTGAAAATTCAATGGGAAAATGTGGAAGAAGGCGACAAAAAGTGAGACAAAGAAACGTTAGACACGTGACAGTAGGGAAGTAAACAGTGGATATTTAAACGGAGTCTTTGATTCTTTATGCATTACATTTACATGTGAATTTGTTTAGCATTTGAATTTCATATCCCTCACCTAACATCGTTGCATTGGCGTGCGTATTGAACTATCAACCCCACTCCAATATATATATATTAGAGTACTGAAATTTCAATTCGATCAATTATAGGCATTACACTAAATTTCAGTTTTCACTTTAATTATACTATTAAATCGTTAACTCTATAATGGTATAGTGACGTGAATAAAACCTTGTTTTGATGTGACTATTGATGCCAAAACGATATCATTTTAGACACTGAATTTTATAGGTGTATCAATTTTGCCATTAAACTTAAAATGATTCTATTTTGTCATTGTCGGCCAATCGCCGCCCACCACCAATCATCATTCCTGACAAGTTCAGTATTAAAACGTTCGTATTTCACTCTTCTTTATTCTCCTCGAATTAGTTTCTACGAAATCAACTCAAACAGTGAGAAACATTTTTTTTAAAAGACGAACAACATATCTCGAAATTAGCCTCATAGGATGATCATCAAAGGAGATCAGAGTATTAGCACGTAGGACCTTTATTCCGTGCCCATTTTTAGATCTGTTTGCAATTTGGTCTTGTATGTCGGTGGTTATTTCTGTGATGGGCTCTGTCCTTTTTTTGTACTTGAAATAAAGATCGTTTCTTTAAAACTTTGATCTGTAGCTGGTTGGGTCGTTTAAAAAATTTGTGCGAACTCGAGTTTCCTTTTCTAGTGAAGAGTTTGGTCCTAAAAAAAATAGAAGTAGCATAGAATTAAATCGTTGCTGCGGCTATTGCTGTGTGATTTTTCTTTAAAAATAACTACTCCATCCGTCCCATTTATTTTGTCTATTGTTGACTTTTCACACAGTTTTAAAAAGAAAAAATTATATAAAAATATGTAAGAAATATGACGTAAAATAATTGAAACGATAATTTTATCCTTAAAAAGTTGAATTTTGTTTTGTTGGAAAACTAAAAAAAAGTATAAAGAGAAATATACATTATAAAAGTTGATTTTTTAATGAGACATTTTAAGATAATTTCAAAACACAAAAAAAAAATATTAGGTGGAACAGATGAAGTATAATTCTAGATGCAGTTTGCGGTGTTGGGGACCTCTAAAATCGTTTGTTATGATGTGGCGTTATGTTCCGTTGCGGCTGCTATTTAATACTATGAGTAGCAGCAATTAGCAAGCAAGAGAAGAGACTTGACCCAATTTTTGATCTTCTGTTGGGCTCTGCAGAAAGTTTGATTGTTACACGGTGCGGAGCTTTGCGGATTCTTCATCCCTAAAATAAGATTTTTCGGTCTCAAAGGCAATGGAGGTATACGGCAAAACCATGGCTGCTGCCCCTGCAAATGTTATTTATTTGTCTACTATTCTGGGCCGTGATGGTCCTATTCCTGTTCACAAATGCGATTGGAAATGTCACAATGAACATGTTTGTGGTAACATGTATCGCTGCAAACTAACAGGGATCACACACATCTGTGACAAGAACTGTAACCAGAGAATTTTGTATGATAACCATAGTTCCCTTTGCCGGGCAAGCGGCCAGGTCTTTCCCCTCACTCAAGCTGAGGAACAGGCGGTCAGAGGCGTCAGGAGGAAGCTCGATGCCGACAATTCCCCACCCTCTGATAGCTGCGGTTTTAAGCGCAGACGTGATGCACAGTTCCATCCTTCTCCATTTGAGAGATCTTTCTCTGCTGTGAGTCCGATCTGCAGCCAAGTTGGAGATGGCATGGATGCGAGCTAAGATTAGAGTAGAGTTTACCTTACATATATAGTATCCTATTATTAACCTTAAAGACTCATCTTGTTTCCCTTTTAAGTATTCCATTGAAACTTATTCCTATTTGCTTCTCATGGGGGCAAATATGGATAAATGGATAATTGACTTTGATGTTGGTGGACGTTACCTGCCTGTAGGAAAAAGAACACTTTATTTCTTATTCTGCCTAATGCTATTTAGTACCTCCTAGCTTCGTTGTGAAACTTTGAGTTTAATTTAGTTTCTTTCCAACTCGGATTTATGAACTTTGACAGCTACAGGGCGCTTGTAGGTTCTTAATAGGAGTTGAATGCTTAATTTTCTTTTAATTTAGTTTCTTTCCAACTCTTCTTATACTCGGATTTAGGTTCTTGTTTATATATGTCTTATTGTTAATGCTTAATTTTCTTTTAATTATTTTTATTGAACATGTGCATTTGTGGATGTATGGTGATTTGTTATGTATTATATATTTTCATGGGTTTTAGGTACATTTTGATGTGCTTCTGTAACTTGTTGCTTTGTTGGTTCACTAGTTGAATGCAGATTGAAGAGAAATGACATGGCTATTTGTCACGTGTTCTGTATTTTCAAGTTTATTTAACTATCTTTTTGTCCCTGTTAATTTCTTCAATAAGATCCTGAAGCATATGTTGATTTTGCAGGGGTCACAATTGTGCAATTCAGGAAGTTTAAATATGCTTTTGCAATCTTGAATGGATCTTCTTTTTTTCATTTCTAGGTTTTGTGAATTGAAATGTCCGTCTTCCTCCCTATTTTCATTCTTATAAGGTAATTTTTGTCATTGCTTGTGTTGGATGGCAAAACCAATGGAAAGGTGCCATGTTATGCTTGCGCCCTGCTAGGGACTTCCTATAGATTGCAAGGTCGTTCAACCTTAATTCAAATGCAGTGTTGCCATCAACAGCAATCAGGTAGGATTATTTCTTTTATGTAATAGTATAGTTTTCCTTGTAGAAACTGCCATGTGCTGACTTGTATCAGTTGTCATGTTTTTATAGCTTTGGTGGGGGAGAATAAACCAATGTGGGGTATCCGTCTGTGCGGCTGGTTACAAATAAGGTTATGGTGATGTCTTTCTGAATATATATTTTGAGGTCTGAACATGGTTTACCAACTCAAAATGGAGTTATAAGCAAGTTGATAATTGATTCTCTTATTGTTCAATTCCTTGATTTAAGTCGCATGCTGTCATATGTATGATGAGAAGGAAATGACATTTCTTTTCAATTCTACTGGATCAGTTGCTTGATACCTTTGGTCTCTACTAGGAACCAATGAAGAACTGAGATGACCATTTATGAACCTGTGAGAATCCGATTGTGCATATCAGAAAATTCATTTGTCTCGGCAAATTAAATTGTAGGCTAACCAAAATTTTGGGGAAAATAGGCATACTGCAGAGTGTAGCCGGTGAAGGGGATCAGTTTTAGCTGAACGGAAACACTCAAGTTTTGTTAAATTGCAACCTTGAAGTCCTACCATGATGTTTGTTCCATTTGTTGTTTGCTCATCAAATCCCGATTCGAGGCAGAATTCTTAAATACGTTTTCTGATTGGTAGTTTTGATTTAGTCTCCCATTTTGTTGTTGAATTTTGATCATCATTTCGATCTAAAGTTGGAAACAATCAATCACCACTTCTATTAGCATAATTGTAACTTGGGCCATTGCAAATGGAGCAAAATTTCTGCTATTGGCTTTATTTATTTATCTATTTCTGTAATGTATCTATCTTTGTTAAATTAAATATATTATAAATTTTCTTGATTATCTATCAGGTACCAATCTCAAATATCAGGATTGTTCATGATTGAATTTAGAGCCTAACTGTAATCATGATTAAAGTGAAGTTCTTTGTCAGTACTGATAAAAGGAACCATACTGTTGATTCGAATAAATACTACAAGACAACTTCGAGAGTCGAACCATGTTTGTGTTGAGTCTGAATTGATTTTAAGGTCACCAACGTCGTTCATTTGCTTTTACATTAAACAAATTTTAAAACTAAAAAAATGTCGTTTTGGAGAAATTGGTTTAGTGTAGAGGGGAATTCATTTAGGGTAGAAAGTTGGTGAGATTGGTCTCAGATTTCGTGAATTTTGGGTGTCCTTTTGTGATTTTAGTTTGAAAATTTGTGTAGATTAGAGTTTTATTGTTCTAAAATTTAAGATTTTTTGTAGGTTCAATTCTTCATCAGATTAAGGTTAAGGATGTATCGACATGATCTTCGATGGCAAAGGCAAGGGTAAGAAGATATCCGCTATGTTAAGATCTTTCTTCTTTCATTATTTTGGGTTAGGTCAGTTCCATTTTGATGTACTGTTTCATTGTGGTGGTGTACCTAGTTATGCTTGAAATTGTTTCTCATGTATGTGAGTTTATTAATTGGAACATGAATGAAAATTTGATTTGGGGTTGTGCTTTGGGAAGTCAAATGAGTGCTTTAAGGTTTAGTTTTAGGGAAATTGAAATTTTTAGAATTCTAGGTAAGTTTGCTTTTAGTTATGTTTTTAAGAACTGAACTTGAAGAATTACAAGGTTGCTTTGAATATAAAAACTTAAAAGGTATTTGTCACTAACATACTTTAATACGAGAGTTTATTATTTGGATCCAGATCGGGTATGGGTTCGGGATCACGGGTCAGATTCAGATTGGGCTTACCAGAACCGGCCCTCTACATGGGCTCAGAGGCTTGGTTTTGTCAAACTCAAGGTTTGGTTTCTGTTGGGTCACTCCCAATGGCCCGATACACATGGCTCAACTCAAAAGGTTTCCTCGCTTGGCTGCTAGGGTTTATAGAACCCCATCGACGGCGGCACGCAACGGAGACCCAGATGATTATTGATTTATTTCTGACCAAAACCATGCAGAAAAGAAGGTTAAATGACAACCAAAAACAAGGCCAAAGAAATAAATAACGAGGGAAAAGAGGCCGAATGGTCACAACACTGGCAAAAGGCAAACAAAGATCAATGGGTGAGTTTTGTTCGCGAGGCAATAGGTGTGGTGGTGGTGGACCTCCACTTAAAAAGTCCCAAAGAGTTAACAAGCAATCTCATGATTCTCATCCTAATTGAGTATACTACCTGACATACTAATCTATAATCCTGCTAAACTATCAATAGCCATCAATGTATACTAACCCATAGGTCTGACATCGTCCATCAACCAAGAAATTTATATTCTCTAACCATGTCTTCTTTCATCTTTTTCATACATCAACACTCTCTCTCTATGGCTTTTCGCTCAAACCAAAAAAAAGTGAACCGTTATAAAAATCACAACTATATTCTCATTAACAAAAAGTTGTATTGGGCTTTAGTATAAAAACAATTAAATTTTCAATAAAAATAAAGGGGGGAAATAAAATTAATTGTTTATTAGTGATTAACCAATTGAGACGTAGAAACTAATATTTAAATGTTAGAAAAGAGAAATTATATCATATATTCTTCCCACCACCAAGGATATAGGCTCAACCAATTAAATTAACACACATCAAATATACTTTCCATGTCATCTTTTTTAATTCATAAAATAATATTTTAATACAATAGAAAGAAAGGAATGAAGTATCATAAATATATTCTTCTTTTACCTTTTTTGTTTCATCTTCAACTTTTTCTTGAATCAATTTTTTTTCATTCAAGTTTACTCCATTGATGTGTTTTTTTGTTGCTTCTTTATTATTATAAAAACGAATATTTTATCAAAATTGTTATAAAAATAAACATTTCACTAATTCAAGTTGCACCATATTTCACTCCTCATCGATTCTAAGCTTAAATAAGTTAAGACAACAGCAATAACAAAAGAAGGAAAAACATGGATCCGCATCCTTAAGTCAGTGCTCCCCTTTGTTTTAGAAAACTCGCATATAAAACTCCAAAACTACACCACCACCCATCCAGCCATCTACTAAATGATGTTTAGTTTGGATGAAAATGGACCATTGTGGAAATCTGACGAAACAAAATGGACTAAACTTGAATAAAAAATATACATGCTATGCTTGAATGAAAATGGAGTAAACTTGAATGAAAAAAAAAACAAAAAAAGTTAAAAAAATATATTTATGACGATTTTTTTCTTTCTTTTATTTTTATTTAGAATTAAAAATGTTACCTTATGAACCCTCTGAAGGCACCTGGAGTCGATGGAATTCATGCAATGTTTTATCAACCGAACTGGGATACTGTGGGTATGAGTGTTGTGGATTTTGTGCAACGTTTTCAAGGGGAGGCAATTCCGGATGGTTTAATAATACAACTATTGTGTTAATTCCTAAGGTACCGTTGCCTGCGACTTTTGCACAATTTCAGTCGATCAGCCTGTGTCCTGTTATATACAAGATTTTGACAAAGGTAGTCAATAGGTTGAAACATTTCCTACCCAATTGGATATTGCTAACACAGGTGAGTTTCATTCCGGGTAGGTGCATTATGGATAACGTGATCCTTGCACAGGAAGCAATTCACTCCAAGCAGAAAAAGACTGGGAGAATTGGTTGGATGACTATTATGATCGATTTGGATAAGGGCTACGATATGCATGAATAGAGCTTCATTGCAGATACTCTTTGTGATTTAGGTATTCCTATGGATCTTCGCCGTTTAATTATGGATTGTATATCAATGGTCTCTTCTCAAGTACTTCGAAATGGGGAGCTTTTTGAGCAGTTTATTCCATCATAGGGCATTCGCCAAGGAGACCCTATCTCGCAGTATATTTTTGTCATATGCATGAAACGTTTATCACAACTTATTAACGTGCAGGTAGAGCAAAGGAATTGGTCTGAAATCTGTTTGAGTCGCAATGGCCTTGGTTTGTCACACATTTTCTTCGTCGATGACATTGTACTTTTCTCTGAAGCTACACTTCCTCAGATAAAATTATTGGTAATGTTCTGGATTATTTTTGTGCCGCCTTGGGGCATAAGGCCAGCGCTTCGAAAATTCAGATCTTTTTCTCTAAAAACAAGGATATGGAGATGCGAAGGAGTATTGTTGATGGATTGGGGTTTGTTCAGGTGCAAAAACTTGGAAAATACCTCGGAATACCTCTTTTGCATCATCGAGTGACTAATGCCACGTATGATTATTTGGTTGCTAAGGTTAGAACTCAATTGTTATCTTGGCCGGCATGTTCTTTGTCTTTTGTTGGTCGGGTTACTTTGGCAAAGTTCGTTTTACATGTCATTCCTAGCTACACTATGCAGGTGTCTTGACTTTCGACGGGGGTTTCTATGGAGTTGGAAAAGTTAATCAGAGGTTTTTTTTTGGGGACCTCAATCGAGCATAGAGGGATTAACTTGGTTCGTTGGGAGGAGCTGCAGGATCCTGTTGAGTGTGGTTGTTTGGGCTTTTGAAGTATGGAAGGGGTCAATTCTGCTTTTCTCATGAAATTGGGATTTCAGTTGCTGCAGGATAAGCATAAGCTTTGGGTGCGTGTTTTGCGGGCGAAGTATAAATGGGAGGGGCCTCCTCCTATTAGCTTATGTCGACAAAATTGCTCTCGGCTTTGGACAGGTATTGGTCATGCTTGGGAAAATGTCCGGCAATGTGTAATTTGGGTGATTCGTGATGGTTGTTCAGTTGATTTTTGGTATGATGAGTGGATTGCGGATTTTAGCCCTCTTGCTAATTTCTTTGTCAGGTTACAACTACCGTCCTCTTGTCTTGTTAGCTCATTTGTTACCAGTTCTGGTGCTTGGGATGTGGATAGGTTAAATATAGTTCTCCCTGAGGTTTGTGTACATCAGATTTTGACCATCATGCCACCACCGCCTCGTTGGGACCGAATCGATTAGGATGGAAGGGTGAGGCAAATTTTTAATTCTCGATCCAATTAGCTTACAAGCAAGTGGTGGCTGATTCTACTGCGAGTCCGAATAAAATGTGGAAAGCGTTATGGCGGCTACATGTTCCGCAACGGATACGAACATTTTTATGGCTTGCGCTGAAAGGGAAATTACTTACGAATGTTGAACAGGTTCGACGACACATGGCTACTGAATATCGTTGTACGATTTGTAAGAGGGGTATAGAGGATGTGTTATATGTGTTGAGTAATTGTACTAAGGCTTGTCAAGTGTGGCTTAGCTTGGTGAGGCCATAACAGGTGACTAAGGTTTTCTCTCGTACGTTACAAGATTGGATAAATTCCAACCTGAGTTTGCGTGATGCAAGTCGAGGTGAGCATTGGTGTGTTCTATATTCGGTGGTTTGTTGGAAATTGTGGTCGCGTCGTAATTCTATTTTGTTTGATCCTGAGTTTGTTGAGAGGGAGGATTTTGTGGACGCTTGTGTGCGGCTTACTAATTTGATTACTGCTGCCAGATATGACCAAACAATGCTGCCTTTAGAGCCGAATGTTGTAGCTGAGCTGATGACAATGTGGAGTTTCCCAGTGAATGGTTGGGTCAAGGTGAATGTTGATGGGGCTGTGGATACGGGGAATGAGATGACTGCGATTGGGGGTGTGGTTCGAGGTGATCATGGTGAGTGGCTGTTTGGTTTTTCTAGAAGTTTAGGCAGATGTTTTGTGGTGGTCGCAGACCTGTGGGCAGTTTATTATGGGCTCGTTCATGATGGAAGGCTAAATTTTGATAGAATCGGATTATGTCGAGGCGGTTCGTTTGGTACAAGGGGCCAAGTCCAATCGTATTGAAAACGCTCTGGTGACTATGATTAAAGAGATGTTGCTTGGGGATACGGAGATTGTGGTAATGCAAATTAGTCGCTCGGCGAACTTGGTAGCCGATAGGCTTGCTGGAGCTTTGCATGGACAACAACCTAAGGAGGTTCTTCATGCATTTAAAGCGATAGAGTTACAGTCATTGTTGTTGGGTGATTGGCAACATGCCACTGGTGTTGGTTAGTAGGTTCTTTTGACACTTACTAGGAGTTGGGTTGAGGTTTTTTTTTGTGCTTTCGTGAGGCGTTGTTTTGCCTTAGCTTCTCGAGGTGTCTCGATGGGTTTTCTGTAACTATAATCACGTGTACTCTTTTTTCTCCATTTAGGATTATGGAGGTTTTTTTAACGAGGCATGTAATTGTAGTATTTTCTTTCTTATATCAAAAAAATGTTATCTTATGTATTAAAAAATATAAACATGCTTACATGTAAATATGATATGAAAAATATATATAATGTGTATTAATTTAATTTGTTAGGCCTATATTTAAAGTGGTGGGAAGGGCCTAACGAAATGAGCTATATCACTCTTTCTTTCAGTTTACCGATGTCTGAAACATTAAAAAAAATCTAAGTTGTAAATTGAGAAAAAATATTTTAGGGTGGAAAGTGAAAGTGTAAGTCATGAAGGAAAATAATTCTAATAAAAGACCTACGTGGCAATAGTTGATTGGCTTTTTTTAACGATGGTTTGTCGAGGCCAAAACTTATATTGAAAGAAAACTTTAAGGGGTGAACCGAGACAAAATATTTTATAGTGCAAAGTAAGAAAAAATATATACTTAAAAGGAAAATTTGTTTATTAAGCCAAAAGTGTTATGAATATTTATTTATGTAAATGTCTATTATGATAATAACTTTATTAAGGAGATTTGATTCACTTTATCATTATGAATATTATCTTCATTTATTAGAGTTTAATGTATTATGTACTTCTTATACCTATAAATAAATGATTTGATGAAGGCGTTGTACACAAGTTTATATTGAGAATAATATAAATCTCCCTCTTTCTCTATCTCTTTGTTCTTTCATTTTTGTTTTTTGTTCTTTTTTATTTTATTCCCAATGAAAAAAGATTTAAAAAGTTTGTCAAAATTGTAATTTTTAATTGGTATAATGAGATAAAAAAAACTATATCATAAGTTTAAATCTTGATATTATAAATGAAATAAATTAGATTGACGAGTCATCCTATAATAAACTTCTATTATATTTGATTTAAAATAATTAATTAATAGATCAAACACGAATAATTATAGAAGAATAATGGAGTTTTAAAGGGCCGTGGAAACTAATGACTCCTAACTGCGCATCAAAATCAAAACCATTATAAAAGAATCCATCTACCAAATTATTGAGGGAAATTAATATGACCATTCCCCCGTGCGACTATTGACATCATAAAATAATGCCTACACATTTGTATTATTTTAATAAACAATGGGTTGTTAGATTGATAGGCACTTTCTATGTGAAGTTGACAAGTAACAAGTGATTTGGTATTGACTATATCACTTTATATCATACAATATATAAATAAATCACCAACCATGAATAACATGTATACTTAAATTCTGCAACAAATTTGGAATAACATGCAAGTTTAAGTTAAAAATATAAAATAAATTATAAAAAACTTTGACACACATTGGAAAATGAGTTAGGTTACACAGAGGGTAAATTTATGGTTGACAAAACTCAACTCAACTCGAAAAGATTGAATTATTCTGACTTGGCTCGGTGTAAAAATACTCAACGCATAATTTTATAAATTTGACTTGAAAATTTTTAAATAACATTTGAGTTATAAAATGAAAATTCGAATAACTTGAAATTTTTAAAAATTAGTAGATCAATTTTCAAGTTTGAGTCGAGTCTCTCAATTTTGCATTATATATATAATATAAAAAAATATGTGTATATATATATGAAAAAATAAAGAAATATATATGTGTTGTACATGGTTATAGAACACTATTTAAATTAGAACTAATTAATACCATAAACCCGAGTCAAAAAAATTTTAAATAAGATTTGAGTTATAAAATATGACTTTTTAATTCGATTAACTCGCAGTTTTTTTTTTACTAGACTCTATTCAATCGGATGCCCGACAACTTCAAAAATTGCTTTCTTAGGCTGATGTTGTTAGACACACAATTTAAAATATATCATATGACCAATTGAATCATATATTTAAATCAGAGGGACATGTTTTATTCTGTTTTGAACAAGACAATCCGAGTAGGGGAGTTGGTATTTATGATTGATGAGTTCAACCTCACATTTCTATTTTCAACTAATTAAGAATTTATATGAAGTATTTGTTATTGGAATATTCAGATTAAAGATTAATTGAATTCCATTTTATGATTTTTTTTATCTTACACCTTTCGTGTAATTAAAATATTAATTATATTTTTATAAATATGAATTAAATATTCTTCAAAAAAACATGGATTAAATATTACTTTAATTAATATTATTTAATCGACCGTGGGATCTTTTATGATAATTTCCGGCAAATATTTTGTAATTTAACTTGGACTTTATTGATAAATTGTTGGCTTAATGACATTTTTATCCTTAAACGTTTGAAAAAAATATTTAGTTTTAATTTTTTATTTTTTTATTCTCAAATTTTTATTTTTTTCAAACTAAATCAACTGACAGAATAATTAAATTTGTAAATTATTGTATTTTGTTGATGTTGGCGTTAGTTATTTTATCCGTTTGTGCAAAATTTTAAAATTTTCAAAAAATATATATTTAAAAATGACAAAGTATTAAAAATATATATAATTATTAAAAATTGTAAAGTTGCTAGGATATATGTTTTGATATGATAATTGAAAAATAATTTTGGACTAATTTGAAAAGATTTCAAAAATGTTTTTAAGTCCAAACAACTTGAAAATAAGTTTGAGAAGTTTTTTAGAGGTTTTGGAAATGTTTTAAAGTAGTCAAATTAACGTTTTCAACACAGGCGTACCGATACGGTATACCCCGTACCGATACGGTCCAAGGGTTTCAGCTACAGTATTTTTCCAGTAACCAAAAATCGTACCGATACGCCCCTAGGCGTACCGATATGGAGTGGATCGTTTCGATACGCCACATGGCGTACTGATCCAGTTTTCAAACACCCCAACGGCTATTTTCCAACAGTTATTTAAATTGCAGGGCGTACCGGAACGGACCAAGGCGTACCGATACGGCTCAAGGTGTTTCGATACGGGTAGCAAGACTGAGCGTAACGGCTAGTTCCCGTACCGATACGACTATCTGCGTACCGATACGGACAACATCATAACTGCATTTATTGCGGGAAAAATAAGCCCCAACTGCTCCAATTCAATCACAACGGTCTCCAACGGCTATGAACTCAATTGGGAGTGTAAAAGGGACCTTCAAGCTTCAGCAACAACTAATGCTTCAATTGTCAACAACATTATGATGCTAAAATTGTCTTAGGGCTTTTAATTCTCATTCATTGTATAGACAACACTTGTGAGCTTTAATTGTTATATTTGCTCAAGTGTTTTAGGTTTTGGGTGAGTGCTTAAAGAGTGCAAACATCTACCTTGTAGAGAGGATTTCTTGTTTGCCTTATCTCTTTTGTTTGAGATGATTCTCAAAGCTTGGGTTGTAAGCTTTGGATGCTAGACTTGATAATTGAGTCTAGGTTGTAAAAGTTGCCTCCTATGTCTTGTTGAAAAGGGAAGAAATCTTAGTGGATCTGAGAAATCCTTAGTGGGGGCTAAGGTAATGGATGTAGAGCTTGTTAGAAGCTTGAACCACTATAAATCTTTGTGTTCATTGTCTATCTTTTTGCTTCCACCACCAACACCCAAGAATCGACTTCTCCACCACTTGACAAGCAATTCGGTTAAAGGAAATTGAGCCCTACAAAAATAAAAATATGAAAATTTATAAAAGAATGTATAAAGTTCTTAAAAACCCATTATGTTTTTAATAAATTAATTCAATTTAATAAAAAAATAAAAGTTTGAGACCAAAAGAGATTAAAAAAATTTTAAATTTAAAACGATCTTTATACAAAATTAGAGGACCAACAAAGTAATTATGTTATAATTTTTTTGTAATCGTCAGTTTCATAAAAACGAGGGAATCATTCTTACGCCTTGTTCTTGTTGTTGGCATGCCACTTTCTCCTTAAAATTAATAAATAAATTATACTACTTAATTAGGAGAGGAAAATAAATAAATAAAACACTCAACCTTCTAATTTTTTTTAACAATTCTTGTCTAGAGAAAAAGATGACAAGTTTGCTCTTAATAAGTATTGAATCCACAACTTAAAAAAAAAGAGTGTCAATTAAAAAATTTTAGCAACATACTTTAAAGATTATTGATCAAACTTTTATTCTTTTAAAAGTTTATAATTGATTTACATGTATAATTTTATGTGTAATCAATAATATATAAAATTAAATATTTTAGAAAATAAACAAAAATGGCATATTTAGTAAGGTGTCACCATTTAATACAATACAAAATATGCTATAAATATAATATGTATTGCATAGCAGGTGGGTCAAACGCAAGCGCAAATGGCTTATATTAGGCAAAAAGAGAAGCTCCTTTCTGGCTTTCCAAGGAGGCTTCCATTATCCACCCTTTGTCTCTTTGTGTTTCTCTCCTGAGACAGAGGTTTGTCGGACTATGCTATGCGCATCGCCATGGCTACGTGTTTCACCACTGACAAATCAAGGGTTTCAACAGAATGGATTTTATGTGTTTCGAAATTTGTCTGCTGGTACCGGCGTTCTTGTCCCATTTCTTTATTACTACAAATGCTCATTCTATCATCTCCGCTCACTTTCTGCGTCGCTTCCACTGTTTCCTCCTCTCCGAGTGACTCGCCGGCACCCTCTTTAAAAACAGCCCAACCCCAAGTTCCCCCTCAAATCGACATCCTCGTCCCTCTCTCTCTTGTCTTGCTTCTAGCCTTGTTGTTTGGCATGGGGTTTTTGTTCAAATTTCTTAAGCTCAGGAAACTCCGAGCAGGTAAGCCCACGTCGGAAAATCAACCTGATCAAAACAAGGGAAAAGATTCTGTCGTCGGCAGAGAAGGGTTTGTAAGGAAATTCAAGTTGGAGGAGATTAAGGATGTCACTAATGATTTCTCACTTGTAATAGGTCAAGGAGGGTTTAGCAATGTCTACTTGGCTAACTTGTCTGGTTCCAGACAAGGATCAGTTAAGGTCCACGTCGGTGGTGATCGACTAAACCAAGTGTTCAAACAAGAACTGGATATCTTGCTCCGTCTCCGTCACGACAACATCGTTAAGCTTCTCGGTTACTGCGATGATCTAGGTTCGTTGCGTGAGTCTTTTGCTTTACTCTTTAAACAGAAAGAAATAAAGATGATGACTTTTTTTATTAATTGAAAACTGTTTTATACTCCATATTTCAGAGGAAGGGGCCATGGTATTTGAGTACGCTCCTAATGGAAACTTACAAGAAAAGTTACAGGAAAAGAATAAGGAAGTACTTCCTTGGAAGACCCGCACGGCCATAGCATACCAACTTGCTCAAGCAATCGAATACCTACACGAGAAATGCACCCTCCAAATAGTTCATGGCGACATCAAAGCTTCAAATGTTTTGCTGGACGAGCATTTTAACTGCAGACTATGCGACTTTGGGTCAGCAAAGATGGGGTTTTCGTCGACGGTGATGCCACCTTCTTGTTCTAGGATGAAGCAAGTGATGATAGGTTCACCTGGTTACACTGACCCTCATTACTTAAGGACTGGTTTGGCCTCCAAAAAGAATGACGTTTACGGCTTGGGTGTCATTATATTGGAACTTGTTACCGGGATGGAAGCCTTTTGCCCCGAAAGGGGACAATTATTGACATCAGTATTAGCACCCAATTTAAGAGGGGAGCTTGGGGCGGAGGTGAAAGTGGAGGAATTGGTGGATCCACGTTTGGGTGGAGAGTTTGAGTTGGAAGAAGCCAAGGCTATGTTTTCAATTGCTGCACTCTGCCTTCACCAATCTCCCACGGTTAGGCCTTCGGCTTCTCAAATCATGCAATTAATGAAGGAGAAAATCATTTCCACCAACTTCTTGGTTTGCCACAAATAGCTAACCGATGTCGTTGATCGGGAAATTTGTTTATTCCCTTTTATTGCAGGTAGATTTTGCGTAGTAAAAAAAGTGAGAATTATCAGGGCCTGTCCTGGTCGGGAATGTGTGCCCCTTAATTAATGGTTTAAGATTACTGTAGGTGGAAGTATAAACAACACATTTGAAAGATAAATTGTAGGAGTATTTGTTATGTTGTGTTCATCATACTGTCTGATTCTTTAATTTTCTGTCCTTGAAAATGATTCAACAATTCTATGGACGGTGTGATTGGGACGTTACGGTCCTTTACTCCTTACGGAAACGCGTGCCTATTTATTTGTGGGGCTTAAATAAAAAATGGTGCCCAAAGTATATTTTTTTCGAACAAAAAGTATATTTTTTTTTTGAACTTTAGATGTTCAAAGTATTTTTTTTATAAAAATAGGTGTCTAAAGTTTCAGCAGTTGCAATTTTAGGTGCTTGGCAGTTAAGGGTGTTAAAAAAATTTAACCAATCAATGCTTGGCACGTGACACTAATTTTATTTTATTTTTAATTTTTTAAAGAAAAACACCCTAAAATTCCAATCTTTCATAAAATCTCAAATTTTTGCAAATTTTACAAAACAGACCCCAAATCCCTAAAATTACCCAAACTCTCAAATCGCCGCTGCTTTCGCCGCCGATCGTCACCCCTAACGGTGTGCAGCCGAACGTCGATTTCGCGTTTGACGTTTGGCTATACGCCATTCGTCGTTTCCAGCGATGTTGTATTGTGGGAAATGACTGCTTTGGTCCGACGACCAAAGGGGTGTGATCAGGGACGGCGATCAGCGGCGATTTGGAGTTTGAGTTTGGGTAATTTTAGGGATTTTGGGATTGTTTTGTAAAATTTTTGAAATTTCGGGATTTTATAAAAAAATCTGAAAATTTTTATAAAAAATATTTTTAAGTTTTAATTTTGAAAAAAAATAAAATAAACATGCCACATGTCAAGCATTGATTGATTCACAAATTTTTTTAACACTCTTAATGGTCAGTCGCCTAAAATTATAACTGTGTAAATTTTAGGCACCTAAAATTATAACGGTTGAAACTTTGAACACCTATTTTTATAAAAAATACTTTAAACACCTAAAATTAAAAAATATATACTTTAAAGAATTATTTTTCATTTAAGCCTATTCAAGGATAAGGAAGAGATTTGATCAATCTTGTTACCATTTCAATGAATTTTAATGCAAAAGATTTTATTCTTTTAGGAAAAATAAGATATTTTATATATCATTTTAATTAATTTCAATAAAATTTATCAAGATAAAAGTTATTTTCTAATATAGAAGTTTATCAAAAATATTAAGAAATTATATTTTAGTATAAATTTATACAAGTGAATTATATGATTAAAAAATTTAACTGGTAATAGTTAATACCAGATTGAATTAGGACTATCTTCGTAACCAGGGACGGATCTATTTACATTGTGGGGTAATTTTATAGGTTAATTATATTTTAGGCCCTCATAATTTTGAAACTATTGCAATTAAGTCATTTTTCCTTCCTTGTCCCTCCTAACATTTTTATGGTTTATTATTTTTTAGGACCTTGTAATCTAAAATTAATAAAATTAAACTTAACCTCTCTTAATTTTTATGATTTAATTATTTTTTTAAGACCCTACTATTTCAAATTTAATCGGTCCGCCTCCCTCGTAGTTCAATCATGGCTTTGTCCCTGCTCGTAACAAAATTTAGACTAATTGATTAACAATTATATTAAAATGAAAAGTGTGTGTTCATATATATATATATATATATATTAATGGTCTTTTTTGTAATATTCATGTTTATTTTACGGTCCATATTCGGAGTGCGAGACTGCCCCTCCCAACAATATCGTCTCCAAGGTTCAAACTCGCGTTCTCTCATTGGGAGTGTAATATGTCTTAGCAATGCACCCAACACTTGTTGGTTATATTAATGATTTTTAATTGAATGTTTATAGTTTGTCGATACATTGGTTTGATTTGAATAATATAAATCTAAATATTAAACTACTTAACGGATTGTATTTGATACACTAAAAATATATGATATATCGTATCAATGTATTATAATAAAATACATCGTCAATAGTGTAATAGTCCAAATTCTCAAGTAAATGTTCAATTTTAGTGTGTTTGTGTACATTTGAGATGTCTGTAGCTGGATGAATCATCAACATCGAAAGCCACAGGGGAAGAGAATTCACAATCATCCTGGAAGTGGAAACATAGAATCTCTAACCACCTGGGAATCCCAGCAAATTAGTACTCAGCTGGGAACAGAAATTGAAGACTACCAGGCTCAGCACCACTGGGAGTAGCAACAACTCATATTCTAATTCAACAACCCATCTAATCTATTTTTTCAGAACATCTTTTCTAATCATACCGCCGTGTTAAAAACTAGACTCACTTTTTTTTATATGTATTTTCTTAGCTTTTTTGGTAGAAAACCCATCTCTTCTGCTCTTTACAGATTCTGATATATTTTTTGTTATTCTTATATTTATCATGCAAGTATAGAATATATAATAATTTTATATTTGTAAACTCATTCAGGGAGATTATATTTATCAACGGATGGAAATTGTTATTTAATGATTTATTCAAACATGATTTAATAAAAATATAAATAAATATTTTGTTATTTATGAGTATTTTATATTTTATGTAGATTAAAATTTTGTGCTATATTGATCAAGAATGTTTATGTTGTCTCATCTTGTATGAGTTCGAGCCACGGCATTTGTCTTGAGAATATAATATCTCTTTATTTTTTCAAAAAATTTGTACTCTATAGATGCTTAAACATTTGATATACGCGTTGATGCTTAAATCTGTGATTATACTAGAATGATCTTTAATTGTGTTTACCTTGATTTCAAAACATGAAACTCCTAGAATACGAGATAATGAAAATCAGATTTCATGATTTCTGCAAATTTATACTGCATTCATTAATATCTAATTGATTCTTGTTATATTGATATTTCAGAGAAACATATTATAATGCATCTGATGGAAAAAGATAAGCATAAAGGATAATATTATCAAATAGCATGTATCCAACAATGATAAGTCCTTGAATATTAAAGGGTGATTTATTTTATTCAGGTGACCTGGGTTCGAGCACTATATATGCACAGTGTGTGCGTTATTAAAGGGCTAAAAAAATTAAACGGATACTATCTTGTGATACACCAACATATTCAAAAAAAAATTATAAAGATAATACAACTCTTTAGTTTGTAGCAACATTTTTTCAGATTCACCACTCCTAATTTTTTAAGATTAATATTTGGTGTACTATCAGTGAAGTTTTTTTCTTTTTACAAGTTTCAAATGATTTCACATGTTATTT
Organism: Hibiscus mutabilis; assembly: GCA_019671005.1. NCBI lineage: Eukaryota > Viridiplantae > Streptophyta > Magnoliopsida > Malvales > Malvaceae > Hibiscus > Hibiscus mutabilis. The sequence goes on from CM033749.1 coordinate 29,733,505, forward strand.
TAACAATATTAAACCCAACACATTAAAAATTAAACCTTAAAAACTTTAAACTCTAAACGTTAAAAACTAACCCTAAATTAAACATAAATTTTAAACTTTAAACTCCAACTCTAAACCTTAAAAACTAACTCTAAACCTTAAAATTTTAACCTTAAACTCTAAAAAAAATCAATAGTAGAAAACTTCATTTTCCACTACCAGACGCCAATGCATAAAAACATTCCTTTTTAATGCTTCTTTGAACTTTTCTAACACATTTGTTTACCTGACCTTATAAGGTGAGAATTCGATCAAATCCAATTTACAAAAAAAATTAAATTAATCGAGTTGACGAATCTTATTTTATAATACAAACATGTAAAATATGTGGTCCAAATCTAAATATTTTGCATTGGGCTCAATCTCCAAAAATCCATCCATTTGCTGCTGCTTTGCATCCTTTCTTTTATGAAAACTCCAATTTGATAAAATAGTATAGATAATCAGATGGATTTTGAGAAAAATGTTTGGATTTGGACCAGATACTTGGGCTGTTCGCAGCAAATCAGTCTGTATTCAATTTTCAGGTATAGCAGTCTATAATTATCAATCAATTTTGCATGCATTTGGATGCTACCAAACCACAACATCCTTGGTGGAAATAATTAAGGCTTTGGCTAGAAAAACCCCAGGCAAAAGTACCACAATTACTGCACTCGTGTCTCATATGGCATCTTTATAACAACAATTGAAAAATTAAAGCTACATAAAACTTGTTTAAAGCATTCTCAACAACCATCTTTATACTAATTGGATGCTAAGAACAGCAAGAAATAAAAAAAGAAAAAGAAAAAAAGGAGAATTCATTTCATTAGAGAAGATGCGACCTAGTCCTGCTCTTTGGTTTCAGATAAATTGTAAAATGCCCCTTGACAGTGAAACAGCTTGACAATAGAAGCTCACCGTCGTCGCCCTTGCTTTTCTTTCAACTCTGGGTCCCTAAAGACAAATATTAGACCAGAAGGTGAGAAGGGATCCAGTGGTCAAGGGCAATGTATAATTATCCTACATGGAAGATAGAATCGAACCTCTGAATATGATCAAGAATAAGGAGCCTGGGTCCAGGTGGTATTTTCACATCTCTAAGTGCACTGAAACACATCATGTCGATTTAAAAGGCAATCAGAGTATAGTTCATAAAATACTAATGCGAAAGCTGAATCAAGACAAAATCCAACTGCTTGCCTATCTGTGAGCAAAGGCAGTGTGCTATCTGTTAACAAGCCTTTCTTGAAATTCTTCTCGTAGTTCTGCAGGCCGAGACTACTTAACATAGATCTTGTTCTGGAATAGTACACATCCTCAGCAGGCGGTTGAGAAAACTTTTGCCCTAACTGTATCTCAAAGCAGTATACATTCAGAATATTCAACTGTTGGAAGCGGAAGTTTAACTCGTGGATTTAGGCACTCTCAAAGAACAATTGATTCTAAAGTTTTGGCACAGAATGTTAACAGCTTTTGGGTTTATGCTAGCTCCATCATATCCATAGCAAGCAAAGCAATTAATAACCAGATACTAAATAATACATTGATCTTAGAGAGGTTAATGAGATAATAAATCACCTAGAAAAGACCGCCTTGAACAAGAGCCAAAAAAAAAGACCAGATGTAGCAGCATTTGCAATCTGATTTGGGCCACCCATACCACTCACTAAGGAAAACATGGCCCCAGAACCAAAAGCTGCCACCATGCTGCAACATACAATATTTTATCTTAAACAACCATGTAAACCTAAAGGCTTTGCTTGGTATGAAGGATGGAAAATTAGTTAATCAAATGGTTAAGATTCAAAGTAAGAAAGTGGTTATGAATCTTAACCATTTGATTAACTAATTTTCCATCCTTCATGCCAAGCAAGGCCGAAGTATAAAGATCATCCAATACAAGATAAAGAAAACGAAGCCAACAATTCTTTACTAGAAACAAGCTTGGGTCATCTATACAATCTTCAATCGTCACACATAACCATCCTATAAAGCTCTCCACATATAATATAGCAATTCTAGTTTATGATGAGCTGAGTGGAGATACAGAAAGCAGATAACCCCCTTGAAAGCACGGTGTATAGAAAGGGAGGTCGGATCTAGAAAAGCAAATGCGAGAAGAAAACGAGTGCATATTTTTTATGGACAAAGCAGCTCCAAGCTTCAAAATTGATAGGGAAATATGCTAGTTCAACATGACAAAAGCTTAAGAAATTGTTATCTCCCTAACAACTCAAAGTAATATATTCAACTAATCTCCCTAGATTAAGCTACGAGCCCATGACTAGTTGCCAATATCCTCTAGCTACAAAACAACAGAAGGAAATCAATGGGGATAAAGAAAAGTGTGATGAAAAGGTTAACCTAGATTGGACATCTTCCTTCCCTTTCAGTCTTTTCATAACACAAGATATGCCTGCGTTGACACCAGTCATCACGGCAAAATTTCGAGCTTGTACCAAGGGACCTCCTGATAGAGCCTGTAATCAAGTAAACATCTACCATATATCACTAAAATTCATAGTAAACCCTTCAGTGACTGTAAATTGTAAGGAATTCCTTGTAAAACAAATACAAGCTCCATTAACTAAAAACCCTTCAGCGGTTCTGCAAAATTTGAGGTCGTAAACAAGAGGGAGATCAAGAGGAAAAGAGTGAGACCTGAGCTTGCTTGAGAGAAGCCATGGCCTGGGGGTCGAGGGAAGCCTGAGGAGGAGTTGGAAGAGAGGAGGAGACATCTTTGGTGAGGGTACCCATGAAAGCACCGATAGCAGCACTTTGAGCAGCGCTGGTGGTGGTTACCACGGCGGCCTCGACGGGCAAGGACTGCTTGGCTAGCCATCCCCTGAAATTGCTCTCCACTTCCTTGAACTTTGCTTGCAACTGTTCAAGTGGGTTTTGCTGTGGCATCACCACCATTCCTTGCTCTTTTCCTCGCTCCATTTCCTTGGATTTTTTTAATACAATTTGATGCTCCAAAGGATAGAAGAGGAGACTGTAATGCTGGTGCGCTGCCGCTGCAAATGGATATAGATTAGATATGTACATATATAATTGGTACATCAAAGTGAATAAGGTCGACGGTCGAACCTAATATTTTGGGTAAATTTTATATTTCATCATTCAATTTTCATGTCACTCCTATTTTGATCTTTAAAGTTTAAAAGTTTTAATTTAACTACCAAACTTTTGAATTGCTCTTATTTCGGTCACTCTGTCGATAAATACTTAACAACGTTATGAATGTGTATTCTTTTAAATCATGAAATCTCCCCAAAATTTTCTTATTTTTTTTGAAAAAAATCTTATAATTTCAAATTCTCTTTGATTTCCCAACAATGTAACATCTTCTTCTAAATTTTAATAGTGAGAAAGTGGAGAAGAAGGAAGAGATGACCTATATATATCAAGATTTTACGTTAATTGGATGATGCAAATTGTAGATCTAAGTGATTTTAGGTCTTGTAGATTTTGATTTTGGTTTGAGTTTTAGAGTCTTAAAAAGATTTTGGAAAAATCTAAACTGTTAGAGTGGAAAAGAAAGTTGAAGCGAGTTCGTCAGTGTCTTGTGTAAGATCTCAAAATCTGGGTTAAGAGTTTCGGGTATATAAGTTAGATCGGTTTAGGATTTAATTGGGAAATTGACTAAATGATTAATTCCGGGTAATTAATTGAGTTTGATTAAATTAGTTTTTGAGATATCTAATACAATAAATATTTGGCTTAATGCACAATTTACCTCCTAACGTTTACCACTTTTTTTTATCTACCTAACGTATTTTTTGGGCTCATGTGCCCTATAACATTTGCATAGTTACTCATTTTGCCCCATGTTGTTACCTTTGTTGTTAAAAAAAAATTTTGGCCAATGACATCTCATCACGTCATCTCCTCTTTATCTAAGTCAGTTTTATTTAAAGGGTAAATAGCATGTCAAGTTTGTCAGGTTTATTTCTTTGTTCAATTGTGTCACTGAATAGTCTATTTTTAATTAAAATTGACCTTTTTTTCTAGATTTTATAATATAGTCCAATATTTATTACTATTAATAATATTATTTTATTTAAATGTTGGCATTTAAAAATTAAATTAAATTATTTTAATATTAAATTATTATTTTTTAGATAAATTAAATTACCTAAAATTGTTCCTCATAATTACTTATTCGAATTGTATTCTATTTTAAAAAAAAAAATAGAATCTTCTCCTAAAATATCCCAATTTCCTCCTAAAATCCCATTCGATAAAAATTTAAGATATTATTTATTATTTAGAGATTTTAAAAGTTCAAATTGGGACAAAATTATTCATACTTAATAATAAAAAAAAATTATTTAACTTTAATTATAAAATTTTTGATATTTATGTGTACAACGGGCAAAAGTTGTTATTATAATGAAAAAAATACAATTTTGATTTAAATTTGATAGGTTCGAATCTCCTCCTAAAAGTTTTTATGATAATTTAGTTTGGACGGATTCGATTTTATAAAAATTTAAGAGAAAATAAACATTAAAAATTGAAGAAAAAAACTATAAGACAAAAATATGATTAGGATTTAAACTTTATTTTTAAAAAAAAAGAATATAATTCGAATAAGTAATTATTGGTGTCAATTTTAGGTAATTTAGTTTATCTAAAAAATTACTAATTAATATTAAAAAATTAATTTAATTTATTTTTATTAATTATTAACATTTAAATAAAATAATATTATTAATAATAACAAATATTGGACTAAATTGTAAATTTTAGAAACAAATAGGGGTCAATTTTAGGTAATATAGACTTTTTTAGTGACTAAATTGAACAAAAAAACCCCGACTATACTTGAAATGACATTTACCCTTTAAATAAAACCAAGTCGGTTGACTTAGTCAAAGAGGAGATGATGTGGCGTTTTGTCATTGGCTGAAAATTTTTTTAACAGCAAGAGTAACGACATGGGGCAAAATGGGTGACGGTGCAAGCGTTAGAGAGGAACATGAGCCCAAAAAATACATTAGGTACCAAGATGGAAAAAGTGATAAACGTTAGGGAACAAATTGTGTGTTAAGCCTAAATATTTTTGAAAGGCTATTTAACGGTTATGTTAAGTGACAAGATTTTTTGCTTGAATGACTTCTAATAAAGTCGATTTGGGTTTTAATTAAATGGTGACTAGTTTGCATACGTTTATAAATACTCTTGGTGACTAAATTAGAAAGAAAAACAAACTAAAAATTTTTAAACCCTTTTATGTTTTTGACATCAAATTCTCTCTTATTTTATCAAAATTACCGATGGTTATTATCTTCATTGAATAATGTGTTTTCCAAGTTTTCTTTCAACTTTCTTTTGATTCCCAAACATTTTTTTTTCAATAATCCTTTGGGTTTTAATCTCTTTTTCCCAAATAATTTATAAACTCTAGCAAATCCATTGATTTTGAATCTTTCACTCGTTCATCAATTTTCACCTTAAAATACAAGGAGGAACTCATCTTTAATTGCATTTTCCTATTAAGCAAGGAGAGTTATGGTTTTTATTGAAACACCACATGTTTTGTTTCTCTAATTTATTAATTTTAATAGCTTTTGAAATTAAAACAGGATTTAATTAGAATAATTGAATTTTTGGATGATTCAGTGGTGGATTATGATTTCTTTGGTAAAACTTAACTATTTCTATTGGATTTTGGTACATTCTTAATGGTTGATTTACAATATTTAATCCTGGAATTAATTTAATTGGTTGATTTGGATTGGGTGTTCTTTAGGATTTTGATAAAATCGTGTTTATTTGGGTTCTTGTATGTTATTACTGTTATGAAAGGTTAATTGATGATATACTTGATGAAAGTGAGTCGGGAACTATGGAAGTGGAATTAAGGTTGTGAATGTTGGGATTATTGTTTTGGATGAATTTTGAAATTTAGGGAGATTTTCGGCTAAGGAATCAACTTTGTTTAAGTTGTTGAAAGTTTTGGAGTGTATTTTGTTAAGGAATTGTATTTTTGTTGGATTGTAGAGAATCCAAAATTATTATGGAAGTTTAGCAAGCATTTAGACGACTTTCGACAATGTTTCGGCATTTAAGGCAAAAGCATTTGGGTGGGTGCAAATTATAAGTGCTTTCAAACAAGGTTTAAAATGTTGTTAAGGGAGTTTAACGAAAGCCTAGCAAATTTTGTTAAACTCGGAAATAAGCCTTTTTAACTCTCGTCTAATTTCAGCTTGGATTGTTTTATGAATTTATGAATATACCATTTGTTTTGAGGAAATCTATATGCTTAATTTATTGTTTTTATGAACATTATTTGATATTTCATGTTATAAACCAACATGAGAGTGTTTTAAGTGCACCGTTATAAATTTCTAATATGATATTGTAATCACTAATTTTATCCAGGGTGTTAACCCGTTTTTTACATTTTTTGTGAATATTTGGAATAATGTGCTTGGGTTGTTATTACCTTATTTTTTATATTATCACGAAAAAAAAAGAAACAAAAAAAACCCAAAAATATATTATTATTAGTATTAATATACTATATCATTACTACACATAATTTTCTATACCTTTTGTTTATTATTAATATATTACTTTTATTATTAGTGTTACTATTATCATAATATATTATATGTTCTATGTCACTATGTTTAAAATCCCAAAATATTATTAGTATTATTTCTTTTATCAGTATACTTGATTAGTGTTATTGTAATTATTATATTTATTACTATTAGTTTGTTATTATTATATGTTACTATATGTTATTATGATTTGAAAGGAGAAAAAATAAAATACAAAAACATTGTTATTTTTGTTGGTATTATATATTGCTACTATTATTATTTATTATTTATTTTATTTTTAAGTATTATTGCTTTCGATTATAAGTTATTATAGTTATTATTATTATATTAAGTGTTATTATTAATATTATAAAACAAAACAAAAACCCAAAAACTAACAGATAATATATAACAATAAAAGCCCAGAGTATATTTTATTTTAAAAGTTCATAATCCAAAAACCATAAATATTGCATAACCAGCCTACTAAGGCCCAAATAACTAAACCCTAAGCCTAAATACAAAAACCCTAATCTTCTTTGGTTCTCACGCAGCCCACCCTAGACCGTCAAATCTAGAAGCACGATTGAACGGCCCAGTTCACGCCCTGGGAGGAAACCCTAGCAAGGGTTATATCTTTTGACGCCACATCAATAAGAGTCGTTAGATTATGGGGTACACCAACGGTTCGGATCGAAGCAGAGAACGTTCTAGAATCCGCACGCGCCCACGCGCGGCTCTCCGACTCGCCTTACGCGTTCACTCGCTACTCTTCATTGGCACCATGCGCGCATCCGGCTCCCATGCGCGACCGTTCTGATCCCCTCCAGTGCCCAGCTTTCCCACAGTTCCACATGCAACAAAAGTCAAACAAATCTGAGCCAGCAAAATATGCAAAGTAGAAACATAATAGTAGCAACAACAAACATGCAAGTCAGAGCCGACAATCGTAGAGGGCAACATGAATCCGGCCAAATTTTTGCAGAACAACCAATGGCAACTTTAGGGTTTTATTTTCTTTTAGAAAATATATTGTAAACTTACGGGCTATATAAAGAAGCCAAACAGTTGTAAAGAAAAAGATTTTTGGGGGGGATTTTCAAAAGTGATACAACGTAGATTGTAGAGGTACCTTATTTTCGGCTTTTTGCATGCATGTAAAAAAAGATATAAAAAAAGAAAGGAGAGATCTAAGGTCAGAGTCTTTTACCCTTTATCGCTTCGCCTTCTGCCATTTGAGGGTTTCACACGATGAAGGACGAGCCTCCTGGTATCAACTTCTCTGGCTTCCCCGATCATATGGAGGGAACCAATAAGGAAAAGAAGTACGAAAAGTTTTATTTTTCTAAAAAAAAGAAAAAAATGACTTGGTCTTCATTAGATCTGGTTAAAAGGAGGTCGATTTTGGCTAAGTGAGGGTTTTTTTGGGTTCAGAGTAGAGAGAGAAAGATTTTTAGGTAGGTTTTTGATTTTGTCGGCGCTGGTGAACGGCCAGCATGACGGAACGCTGCCGAAATCTAAAAAGTTAGGGCAATTCCTGGGTTTGGGATGAACACGCGGCGGTGTTCATCCGAGGTTGAAAGAATTTGCCAATTCGGGTGGGGAAAGGTTTCTTTAAAATGGCCAATGGCCAATTTTTTTACCCAAAGTGTTTGTTTTATACCCCTCATTTTTTAAAAATGTTTTATTGCATCATAAACCTTTCCATGTCGTGGTATTCGCACGCGGAAGGGTCTCCGCTTTTTAAAATTCCGCCCTGGGTCCCTCAATGATTTTCCAGAATTGCAATTTCATCCCTATATCAAAATCAATCCCGTTCTAAAATTGTTTATTGATATTTAGTTTTTCCGTGTCTTTAAAATACCTTTTTAAGCCCTTCCGCTTTTTTAATTTACCTCCGCAGTCCCTCCCCCTTTTATTTTCTTTTTAATTTGGTCCTCTGTTTTAATTATTTTGATTTTAGAATGGTTAATATCCTATTAGGTCCCTGCTTTGTTAAAATCCCTTCAATTTGGTGGTCCTTTTCAGTGTTAAGATCACCTTTTTAATCCCTCTGTTTTTATTTTTGTTTAGATTTAGTCCTTGCATTACATGTTTATTTTGTGTATTTAATTTCATTTTGATTTTATTTATATGCCCTTTTTTGTTTTTGTTCTTTATGCCCGTTTTTATATGTGTTTCCCTTTTTTAGTGTTTTATTAGGTTAGACCTTTTTAGGTTAGTTTAGGGCTTAATTTAATTTAATTAGTTTAAATTGTGCGCTCAACTTATTGGGGCATAAATTTTAAATTAAATTAAATTTAAGATTAGATTTTTTTAGGAGCCTTTAGTTGGATTTAAGATCCAAATTAATTTGATTAATTTAAATTTATCCTTGGCTCATTGGGATAAATGTTAAATTCATTAAATTAGTTTGACTTCTCTTAATTACCTTTTAGGATAAAATTGATATTTGACTTAGGTGGACACCTAATTAAAATCATAATTAATTAACTCGATTCATTTTAAATAGTATCCTTGGCTTAATGAGATGCTAGTTTAAAATTAATCAAATTAATTATTTTGATTTAAGACAATCCATAAATTATTAGGGTTTTCTAGTTTTTAGAATCTTAATTAATTTATGGTTAATATTAGACTAACCTAGTTACTAATTAGATCACTAATTAACTTTCCATAATTTAAGCCTTTTTTAGGTTAGGACTTTAGTGGACATAGGGTTTAATTTCAAGCATTTCCTTGTCATGTATTTTAATTGTCATTCATATGACTTTAATATTTTAATGGACATGCATTTGGTTAATTAACTTAAATTATAAAAAGGAGGTAGTTATTAATTCCGATATTTGTGTCGTAACAGTCTTGGCTCAATGGATGTTGACCAAATATTCAAATTAATTCTTAACGTCTGAAGGTAAATTTAATTTGAGATAAAATTTTGACAAGTCATAACATCATTCTTAACTACTTGCATCATGCATAAAGGTGATGAACGAAGTTCGAACCATAAATTAAAATGACAGTCGGTCTTATTCGATGTCGGTTTAATCTATAGTCCGATGTATCGTCACCCTTATTAATTAAATGTTCAATTAATTTGAGTTCACCAATTTGACAAAAGCCCATCTAATTAAAGTTTATATTCAGTCATGAACCATTTAATTAAAGTCAATTTAAATTTCGATAATTTCCATCAATTAAAAGCAACATATGTTTTGGTACCGATTTCTGGGTGTGCTAGGGGTACTAATCCTTCCCTACGCGTAACCAACTCCCGAACTCGTTTTCAAATGAATCCCTAATTTATGGTGTCCGACCTACCTAAGTGGCTGGTGGCCACTCCAAGTCTTCATTTTCCAAGACACGACTTTTTAAAGGATTTCCACACATTTCTAAATATTTTCCAAAAAAGACGAAATGAAACTTATTACTCCTTTTGGCGACTTGAGAAAAAAGAAGTCGCTAGAGATATACATTGGTTGCCTTGAGCAACGCCTTTTTGAAAAGATTGTTTAAGCTTTGCATAAAAAATATGTAATTGTGGTTTTAATGGATATATTGGCTAGCGACAATTAAAGCTTGATATCAGATATAATTGACATGTCATAGGAAATGAATACTCAATATGTATTATGAATATGTATGAAGGACGTTAGTTTAGTAGATCGATCATCACCATGCTTCCAGGGACTTGTTAGTCTAGAAAAGGTGAGTTTCAAAGACTCGTCAGTCTAGAAATCATTTGTTGATTGTGAACCCTAAGTACTCGTTAGTCCAGCTAGTGTGGAACTTATATGATATGATAAGAGTGGTGACCTAAGCCTACATTTTATTAAGTTTAATATGTGTATCCGGTGACTTTGATTAAATGTAATGTCACAAGTAATGTTGTCAATATGTCACTCAAGTTTGATAAATTTTATTTTGCAAGAGCATAATTCGCTTTGGTATTTGTTAAATTCTCAAATTCTGATTTTTACCAAGTTTAAAAGTATGTTTATAACTTGTTTTGGTATAAAATAATTAATGAATGCTTAAATGCAACGCCTCACTAAAATATTAAGCTTACACTCGTTTATTTCATTAATGTAGAAGATTAAAGCATTTTGGGATTGTTGTTCGAGGCAAAGAGATCACTCCAAGACAAACAAGAAATTTGAGTATGTGTTTTTTATTTTTAGTAGAACATGTAACAAGGTAATGTGAGTCATTTTGTTGAGATTTGTATTTGCTGGATTTTATTCCTTTAGACTTATTTTTTGATTGATTGATGATGGATGAGATGTGATGATTTTATATGATGATTGTTTCTTTGAAGCATGAGCATATATTTTGATTATGCACTCAAGTTTGACTATGATGATTTCTCTTCGGTATGCTCATGTGCATTGGTTCCTTTTGGTATTATGTGAATGATCTTTATAGGTTTTAAGTTTTGTTTCTAAGATATAACCATATATGCAATTTAGCTTAGTTTATTCTTGCATTTTAGGATTATGACTATAGAGGATCCTTTTGACCATGATAGATGTTGTAGATTATGTTGTAAGTGTATAATTATAAACCATTTATGTTCACCCATCAATAAGAGCATGTCTAAGTTTTTTGGACACGAATTTTAGGGTTTTATATTGGTATTGCCGATTCAAATATGTAATACTATCTAACGAGTACTGGTATGATATTCATAGCGTATCGATCATATTGGGTCATATAGTACCGGTACACCCTATATAGGATCGGTATGATACCATAGCGTACCAGCACGGTACCCCGTATCGATTTAAATTGTAGTTACTAAAATTTTGAGGAAAACCTCGAGTACCAATACAGGTCCCCTTATACCGGTAAGGACAGTAGGTAAGTTGGTTGGAGGGCTATTTCTAGTTTTGTTTTCTTGTATTTTGGTCCTCTATCTTTCATGTTCAATTGGAGAAGTTTTTATACTTTTTTTGGTTGAAATTTGAAATGCAAGCATGTTTTTAGTTGAATTGCATATTTGTATGTCTAATTTCAGTTTATGCTTTGAAATTGTTTTTACGTTTTAGTAACTAAATTTGAAATACGTAAAATTGAGCATGAGTTAGATGTCTGATTCACTTAAAATTTTATATGTTCCTTAATTAAAAACATATAAGATCCAGCAATGCATCAAGCACACGAAAATATTTTAAAATAACCATATTTTGGTTAGTTCGAGATAGGATCACTTCAGTGATCAAAGTGACAGTCGTCACTCGGGTCTAATCTTTCTAGGTCGGGTGATGGGTGTTACATCTTGAGTGGTTATAGAAGACACCAGAGAATGGTGGTTATGGTGCCGATGCAACACAAGGATGAAATTGTAAAAGTTTCATCTTTGGAGAGAAGATAAAATTTAAAAAAGATATGGATGAGATGTTATTAAGTTAGCAAAAAGTTCACATTAGCAAACATGGTTGTCACAATAATTCATGATCATTCGATGAGTGAAATTGATGAATGAGATTAAATACTCCTTTTTTTCCTTAAAAATCTCCTTATTTTGAACTTTTAATCACATTTACCATTCAACATCAAATTACATAGTGTAAATGGATCTTATATATGAGATATGATCCTCTTACACAATGTAAAACTTGAAAGTTTTACATCTTTTTTGGGCCATTGGATGAAGGTATATGAATGAATGAGATTAACAGTAGAAAATGTGAAGATTATTACTTGAAAAAAAATAAGGAAATAATCTTAGACATTTATTACTATATATATAACCGTAGTTGAGATTAAATTAATTTATTTAATGATATAATTTTCTTAATCTTTATAATATAATTTATAAAGGGAAAATATTTCATGCACTGACAGTGAGAAAAAATTTCTATAAGCTGGTCTAATTTAGGGTTTATGGATTTAGGATTAGAATTTAAGTTTTAGAGTTTAGGGGATAGGGTAAAGGATTTACAGTTTTATGATTAGAGATTTGAATTTTAGTTTTTTAAGTTTAATTAAGCATGTGTGTGGAACATATTTTTTTCACTATTGTGTATGAAATAATAACCATTTCGACCCAGCAGGAGCATCCCTTCCCTAGAGTCTCTCCCTTCCCCCTCTAGGTAGAAGTAGAAGTAGTATATATTATAAAAAATAGTATTTATAATTTATTTTTTAAAAAATATTATTTATGAAATAACCATATTATTTTTATATATTAATTTCATAAATACGTCATTTTTTATCTACTAATTTTATAAGATATAAATTAAAATAAAAAACCTATAAATATCAAATTACACACAAAAGAATTCCATTAAAATCTCCGAACCTAAAAGGAAAAAAACTCAGATCAGATCAATGGGGTAATTATATATAAGAATTTCCATAAAACCTAGAAAATAAGAATTTAGTTTATATAAACATTTAATTTCATGTTTTCTAAAATGTGAAAAGTACATTTATTATTGAAAAATTGGTTGGCAACCCGATTAAAATTTTTTTGACCCGATCGAGTCAACACTCATCGAAGTTGAAAAAATTGTCATCCCAATTTTTTGAATAGTTTTAAGGTGATAATCCTTTGACAATGCACATACAATTTGTAAACAAAACGATTTGAACCTAGAATTCAAAGATAAATATCATCTATTTTTTCACTGGACAACTTGTTGGGTTCTAGACATGCTTTGTTATTTGTTTCAAATCAACAAAATAATTTAGAAGTTATAAACTTTATATAAATATTATGTTAGTATTATTAAAATTTTGATGTTTTAGTTAACATTTTATTGAAAAATTATTCAACGACTTAAAAAAAAATTAAAGTGAAAATGATAAAATATATAAATGGGAGTACTATTTTGGCTTAAATGAAAAATAAGTGCCCAAAGTATACTATTTTTTAACTTTAGGTGCATAAAGTATTTTTTTGTAAAAATAGGTGCCTAAAGTTTCAAAAGTTAGAATTTTAGGTGCCCAGCTGTTAAAAGTAAAAAAAAACCGTTATCCATTTAAAACGCGACACGTGCCATTTTTAATTAATTTAATTATTTTTTGTTTAATAATTTAAATTTTTACAAAAAAATCTTGAAATTAGAAAATTTTCTAAAATAGTCCTTAAATCCCTAAAAATCCTTAAATCCTAAATAGCCAAATCCTCACCGCTGCCGCCGCCACCGGCCCCACCTTTTTCGTCGCCGGACCCAGCCAACCATTTCCCCTCACCCTCCGTCACCGAAAACTGGCAAACGGTGTGCGAATCGAACATTTCACGTCGAACGTGAAATAACCATTTGATTCGCACACCGTTCGCCGATTTTCGACGACAGGGGGGTGGGGGGAAATGGTCGGCTGGGTTTAGGGATGGCAACGGGCTGGATCTGGACCAAATCCAGCTGGACTCAGATCCAGACCCATTTTCACATCCTGGATCCGGACCCGCCCCGGATTCGCGGGTCTAGAAAATTGGGACCCAGATCCAAATCCAACGGATCTCACGAATCCGAGTCCAAAACGGATCTGTTAAAAAAATGACCATTCGACCTATTTTTAACGTAATAAAACTGTAATTGACTAATTTCACATCACATCTCCAATGGAAGAAAGATTAATTTCAATACAACTAGTAATTGAATAAAAAACGATAAACTAAAGTCTAAAAAAAACTCCTACACAATTACACAAATGTCTTTTGAATAACACAAACATTAAAAAATGTAGATCGTGAAACATTCCATTGTCGCAAGCTGAATACCGCACTTTTACCTCCTTAGAGTGCTAGTCTTCATCACTACTTAAATCATCAACATCTTAAAACAAACAAAAAACAACCTACCAAAGAGAAAAAATGTTTAATGAAAATAATATTTGTGAAATTTAAATATTAATATTAATGTTCTGTAATATAATAACTTTCTTCTTTATCATGTCAATGATATCCGTCACTTCCGCATCATCATCACAATCTTCATTAATAGTGTAACAAGCATGTGTTCCTTCAAAAGTGTCTGTCATAAATAAATAAAAATTACATTAGAGAATAATAAATATAAAATTAAAGCAAAGGAAGGGAAATAATATTTTAAAACCAAAGGTGAGTTTTTCTATAAACGGGTCTAGGTTCGGATCTTAGTGTCAGATCCGGACCCGGATCCGTACTTTAATCAGAGGATCCAGATCCGGCCCGGATTCGTCGGGTCCAAAATTTTAGGATCCAGACCCTATAAAAAGGGATCTGAATCTACGAATTCGGGCCGGGTCCAAGATCTATTGCCATCCCAAGCTGGGTCCGACGACCGAAAGGGTAGGGCCGGCGACGGCGGCCGCCAGCGGCAGCGGTAAGAATTTGGGGATTTAGGGATTTTTAGGGATTTAGGGACTGATTTGAATATTTTTATAAATTTTGGGTTTTTTAAAAATTAAATTTTATTTTTAAAAAATAATTAAAAAATTAATATTTTATGCCACATGTCGCGTTTTAAATGGATAACAATTTTTTTAACAGTCGAGCACCTAAAATTCTAACTTTTGAAACTTTAGGCACCTATTTTTACAAAAAATACTTTAGGCACCTAAAGTTTAAAAATGGTATACTTTGGACACTTATTTTTCATTTAAGCCTACTATTTTTTGTTGTTCTCTCGATTCCTCATGCACTATTCGAACTGACTTGTGTCGTATATTTAATTTTGGTATATGAGTCTTTTAACGAATATTTTCTGCATACGTAGCCTCGAACTCAAGACTTTCTTAAATTATATCAAGCTACTTACCACTTAGACCAACCCGATGGTTATAAATGTCAATTTTTTATGAATATTAGATATTGACAAATTAAATTTATTATCATATGTATTTAGAAAATTAAAAAAATAAAACAAATACAATTAGATGATTAATCAAACTGTTTATTTTTATTCCTTTGAATGTTCTTATATAATAAATTTTAAACTTATTAGAAATACTTTTCTTCCTTCTCTGATATTAAAAAATAAAAAGAGAAAGAAACAGCGATGTGACGACAAGCGAGAGAGTAAATTATGGTTTTGGGGATAAAATCTAGAGGCGTGGCTTGGCAGATGCGGCCCACCGGTTGAGAATTCGAATTTGCATTGGTATTTCCCAACGGAAGAACCTAAAAGGCAATAAGCTTGCAGACAACACAAATTTCTTGTTGGCAATGGATTCATTTCCATGTCCAAGAAGAGAATATTCGGAGGTGGTTTGGAAAGGAAAACCCAGGCTGAGGCCAGCACAGCACAACACAACAATGGCTTAGCCTTCCACTATACTGTATAATCTACTGTATTTCTTTGGTTCCCCCGTCTCGGTGCGTTTTGTTCCCCTGTCATTATTAAAAAGAAAAAGAGTAAAGTGCAGAAGAGAGAGAAGAAAACCCTTCAATTACATCCGAACAAACAACGCCCTTTCAACTGCCAACGCATCTTTACCAAATCTTAAACCCTTCTTCATCAAACTAACACTCTCGCTTCCCCCGCTGCCGTTTTTCTTTCTCTTCTGTGGTGGCGGAAATGAGCGTTGAGGGTGAGGCCACTCAACGTCATGATGATGCCTTCTCATAATAACCTCTCCGTACCCAATGACCGATCTTCACGACTCCCTCGAAGCCGATGTCGTCGTTGGCGTCAAAGCCGTGCGGGCACCGCCTTCGTTGCGGTTGCCGCCTTGCTTATCTCCACAATTGCCTGGCTCTCTCTTGTTTTCTCCAGCACCACCACCCCCACCCCCACCGCTCATCGCTGGCGTCGTTTCAAGTACTGGGAAAGGAGTCCCCATTCCCTCTCCGGTTCCATCCCTTGGTCCTCTTCCCTCGATCGACTGCCAATCCCTCCTCGGTTTAAATCGCCACAAGCCTCTCCTCGTAACCGCAGCCTCTCGGAGCGTGGAAATGAAAAACGAGAGCTTTCTTTAAACGACATCGTTTTCGGTATAGCAGGATCCTCTCATCTGTGGAAGCAGCGGAAAGAGATAGTTCGGATATGGTGGCGACCGTTGGAAATGCGAGGTCACATTTGGTTAGAAGAGCCGGTCCCTCCTGAAGAAACCAATTATTTGCTTCCACCAATCATGGTTTCCGAGGACATCTCGGACTTCCGTTACACTAACCCAACGGGCCACCCTTCTGGTCTTCGAATCTCTCGCATTTTAACGGAATCTTTCCGCCTCGGTATGCCCAACGTCCGCTGGTTTGTTTTAGGAGATGACGACACAGTTTTCAATGTCGACAATCTGGTGGCAGTCTTAAACAAGTACGATCCTTCCGAGATGATGTACATCGGAACACCCTCAGAAAGTCACTCCGCTAATGCTTACTTCAGCCACTCCATGGCCTTTGGCGGTGGCGGCATTGCCATCAGTTATCCTCTCGCGGAGGCTCTCTCTAGTTTCCAAGATGATTGCATTGAGAGGTACCCGAAGCTTTATGGAAGTGATGATCGTTTACACGCTTGCATTACTGAACTCGGTGTTCCTCTAACTAGAGAACATGGTTTTCACCAGGTAATTAGACAATAAATTATTAGAAATTCTGCTACTTGATCTAGTTAAATATGATAAACTAATTGAATATTTGTTTTGATAGTGGGATATTAGAGGAGATGCGCATGGTCTTTTATCGTCTCATCCAATTGCACCATTCATTTCAATCCACCATATTGAATCTGTGGATCCATTTTATCCCGGATTGAGTTCGTTGGAAAGTTTAAAACTTTTTGCAAAAGCTATGAGAATTGAACCCAGGGGCTTTCTGCAACGATCTATCTGTTATGATCATGAACTGCATCTCACCTTTTCAGTTTCACTCGGTTATGTTGTTCAAGTGTTCCCAAATATTGTGCTACCCCGCGAGCTAGAGCGTTCCGAGCTTACCTATGTGGCCTGGAATAAACTAGGAAATCCACAAGAATTTGATCACGACACTAGGAAACCATACAAATCTGTTTGCAAAAATCCGGTTCTCTTTTTTCTCAAAGACGTAATCAAAGATGACAATGCTACTTTGGGTTCTTATGCCCGGGCCAAAGCTAAAGATGATCTGAAACGAAAGGTTTTCTGCTTTCCGCATTCCCCTCCGTTGCAATATGTGCAGAACATCCAGGTTTTAGGGTATCCTCTCGGAAAGAATTGGCATCTGGTTCGTTATGTTCTCATAATTGTTTCCTATGTCTTTCCCCTTAGGTAATTAAAGGTCTTTCTGGTCTCATGATGGTTTGTATGTAATCTGTCAGGTGCCGCGCCGGTTATGTTGTAAGGTAAACAATACTGGTGACCAAATCCTTCGATTAACAGTTGGGCAGTGTGAGAAGGGAGCTCTCAGTTTGTTTACTGATTCTCTGTAAATGATCAAGGGATGCTGTTGAGTATGTATTTGGACTTCAAGCTGGACCTCAAATTCAATCTTTTTTATGCTGTATGCTTTTTAGCTGCATGGAAGTTTTCGGGCTGTGCTTGCGATTGACAATTGGGTGTTTCTTGTTTTTTACTTCCCTATATCAGCTATTGGAGTCTTTTGCTGTATATGGTACACAAATTGATAGAGTTGAAGATTAGGTTGCAACTTCAGCTCAGTCATTCAATTCTTGCCTTCATTTTTTGTTGAGAAGGTAATTCATCATATACTGATAGCTAACATTTGAGCTTGCTGATGCAGTAAACCTGGTTGTTATTTGTGGATATCAGAGATTAAATTAGTTAATTTTATATTTGATTCCAATTTTATAAAATCGTCCAATACTGGTAATTTTATATTTAATTGAAACGAGATGTTAGTCTAGAATATTCTAGGTAATCATGTAAACGATTTTATGTTTGCATAATAACTAGTTCAGAAAAGGGAGGAATATGATAGTTCATTAAAGAGGAACAATCTTTAGGTACAATGCAAGCCATATTGGACGATTATGGATGTTGAACTTGATTCTGCACAGATCTGTTTGTGGTTGGCTACTCGGTGTTGTTTACTTAATCGGAGTTTACTATTCAATGCAAGCCATATTGACCTAACGTTTAGGTACAGCCTGGGAGGTTTTAGCGACCAAGTCCCCTTCTTTCCTCCATTTCCATAGTTTATTTGTTTACTTTAACATGAACAGACATGTTTTATTTTATTCTCTGGTTTTTCAAATATAACTCCTGCTTCATAAGTATTTGGACAGTGAAATCCTAGACTCCGTTAATTTCTTCTTTCTTCTTTATCGTAAAAGGAAGCTGATTCCATGTG
Organism: Hibiscus mutabilis; assembly: GCA_019671005.1. Classification (NCBI taxonomy): domain Eukaryota; kingdom Viridiplantae; phylum Streptophyta; class Magnoliopsida; order Malvales; family Malvaceae; genus Hibiscus; species Hibiscus mutabilis. The sequence continues at coordinate 29,752,300 of CM033749.1, forward strand.
AGTTAATGCCTTGAGACTCGAGTTACATGTTACATACATCATAGTTACGTAATCCTTAGCCATGTGGTTGCATTTTTTCCCTTAAATCGATGGGTCGAAAATAGCTGTAGAGACTTGGGAGAATTCTGCTGCAGTCATTAGATTGAATTGTTCTTTGTTTAGCCTTTTCGCTATGTAAATATTTCCTTTGACCCTGAGCATCTTAACTATTTTAGCTGGCCATCTATCGTTTCCATGGATCTATTTGTTTCTCCTTTTCTCCATGGATCTATTTGTTTCTCCTTTTCTTCTGGTGCTGCCAAGTTATCCCTTAAGGACATTGCACTTGATTTACATGTTTCTTCTGGACTAATAGCTGTCTGATTTTCAGAACTGCAAGAGACATTTTTATTTTCATGATTGATGATTGGTGTTAATAGTTGAAATGCGGACAATAGGTGGAAGTGAAACAACGTTGATTCAATGGTTGATGCAGTTGTATCTTTCAGTGATGTGTGCTATGCATGATCTGGCTTTCTGATTAGTCGAAATATTCACTTCCCCCCCTCTGTATATGTTGTTGATGCTCTGTTTGGTATATATACAAGGATTTATAGCACTCATTTCCCTCCTGGTAGAGTGATTTCTATCTATTGTGGATTTTTGCAACATTCTGGGTTTTGACCTGGGAACACTACGCCAACTGCCGGCTTTGAAAGCTTAGGTGGCCAAAACAATTCATTTCCAATTGTGTCTGGTCCTACACGGGATTGACAAAAACAAAAACCACATCTTTTCTACTGATTTATAGCCGTCAGATCTACTTCTCTGGTATATATTGTTGGAAAAATGTGATAAGTGGGAAATTTTGAGCTATATTTTTATGGGTAAAGGTTGAGATGCGAATGATAAATTTATTAGTTCATATTTTACTCTATGAGATCTTTACAACGGTATCTTATGCTCAAAATACATGAATGATAATGAGAAATTGATGCTCAAAGTAAGGTACTTGTGAATTGTGTAAGAAAAATGGAAAGAAAAAAAAACTCTTATTTCACTTTGGTTAGATAACAAACATGAGAAGTGTTTATATATACCAATCCACTTGTTATTCATTGAATGACTTTAGTTAAGATTGTGCTGTGTAGGCGCAAGGGTATAATCAAAATTGGGGTTTACTCACACGACGTGGGTGACGTAAATATTTTAACTGATCAGGCCCTTTGTAGGTTTGTGGGTATTTTTCTCACTACGAATTAATTTTTTCTTAAATAAGGTATTAATGGTTTATTTTCGAATTTATTTGGACAAAACATTAATGACCATAATATCAAAATATACTGTTTTCAATAATACTCAATCGTGAAACTCCTACCAATAGTGTGCAAACCTTTTAGGTTTAACACATATACACAACACAGCATTTTCAATTGCTTCCACTCTATGATTTTCGAAATCACTTTTTTTATATATAAGAAGACGAGGTTACAATTCGTTGATCATTGCCGACGTTTTACTGTTGTGTTCATTATGTTGTTGTATCATGGGAGATAGACGTCCGATGCTTCTCAAGCACCATAAAAATGAACGAATCTGTCTTAAAAAAACTGTGATTTCACAAGGCTCAACAAGTAATCGGTTTCAAATTTATTATTGATATTTCAAATTTTTATTTCGAATTACTTACTGTTTTCTATTAGATTCTATTAATAAATTCAGTATTCATTTTGATTGTTTTATTTTTATTCCTTGGATTAATACCTGACTTCTAACACCTAAAACAAAAACAAAAAAGTGAGGTGTAGAACATCCCGATTTCAAGACAATTATTTTCAACGATATAGTTGGTCCAGTAGGGGTGATTCTTCCGAACAAGGATGATTTCTTCAATGGTACTCCCTTGGTCTCGGGCAATAACATATGGATGAAAATGCTCATACCCACCACGCAAAGTGCAAAGAAGATAAAGAGCCCAAACTTCAAGTGGCAAAGCATAGCCATGAAGACTTGAGCAATGGCGAATGCGAAGATTCAACGGTTCATTATTGAACGTTTCACGAACGGTTTATTTAATGTTTAGTTCGTTTACATGCCCTAATGCTTATATATTTTTTTATATAATATAAAAAACCACAATAATGAAAAAAGGGGGAAATCCTTAAATAAGTATACTGGAGCAATAATGAAAATCGCTGACAAACACCAAATCGTTTATTTATCTAGCTTTAGTTCCTTGGGTAACAAGTATTGTCAAGGTATAAACAGGCGAATCGATTGTCTTTCGCCACTGTTATTTTTCAATATCTTATTATTGGCTCCAATGTCTCTTCATCAATAAATAAAAAATTTGAGAAAAAACTCGACTTCTGTTGCATTTAGTTTCGTCCACACCTACATCTGCACCTTCTCCCAAAACGAAAAAAATATAAAATGGGATTTGAGAAAAATAAGGAAATGTTTGATTATTCCCAATATAATGTATACAAAATGCATATATGATAATATAAAAGGGTTAAGGGTAATTATTTCATACACAAGCGTTTATAGAAACTTAAATCCCTAACTATATTACCCTAAAACATAAACCTTATTTAGAGGGGAGGGGAGGAGGATTAGGGTTTGAGGTTTAAGGTAGTGTAGTAGTTTTGAATTTTAGGTGTTGATAAAATTTTAGGTTTAGGATTAAAATTTAAGATTTATAGGTTAAAACGTAAATCCTAACACTAAACCCTAAAATCTAAACATGAACCTAAAATATTATTCAAAGTGATATAAGAATGCGACACAAAGACAATACATTAAAAATGAAAGGGAAAAAATGTAAATAAAATCTAGAAACCATAAAGAAAATCGTAAATAAAATCTAGAAATCATAGTGAAAATTGTTGAGGTTTATATTTTTTTGACAAATCTTAAATTTAATTCAAATCCTATCTAGAGATAAGGTGAAGAGGACTCTAAGAGAAAGAATGAGAGTACTTTTAGTGGGTCTAGAACTGTCCAAATGTGCTTGCTCAATACGTATTTGATTGTAAAAAAATATTTATGATATAAGAATTACTATTAAACAATTCATTGAAATCATTTGATCTTAATTATTGGAATTGGAAAATATAAGAAGATTAGATGTGTGCTAAATGGTTCATATGATACGTACGTAATCAATGACATATGTGCAGTACTTTCTTACGTGTGAAAGAAGAATTAGAAATCAAAACTTAGGAAATTCAAACTTACAAATTATAAAATATTTAGTTTTGCTTAATAACGACATTGACTAAATTAATAAGTATATAAATAGATGGCTATTAAATTAATGTATAAATCGAGAACTTTTAGCCTATACTGCAGAAGGATGGAATACAGATTAAACTAATCTAATTTTAAAAATATATAATCAATTAAATGTAATAAAAAACTTATGGTCAAATAAATTAAATCTTGTAGTGTTTTTAAAGTTTGTCAAAAAAATTATACATTATAAAATAAATCTCTAACCCTAAATCATAACTTCAAACCATAAAACCCTAAGCTCTAAATGCCAAACTCTAACTCTAAATTCTAAACACTGCAACATAAACCCATAAACTTTAAATTTAACAAATTTAGTGTAAACTTTAGTTTACCTAACTTGTGTATCAAAGTTTTTCTCTCTTTTAATCACGTTTTATATATATATATATATATATATATATATATATATTATGCACTGACGGAGTCAGAAATTAAGATTAAGGGTAAAGTATAATTAACCATGGAAAGATGAGGCAAAGTTGAAATGGATTGAAAATTAGGGTTTTAAATAGGTTTATTCCATTATAAATCGAATTACATCTTTTAAAATAGGATGATTGAATTATAAACTTCCTCATAAAACAAGGGTGAATTTAGATTGCGACGTCTTAATTTAAAGCTAAAAATAACACAATCAAAATTTTAAAAAATATTGAACTTAGAATGTTCCCCACACAACCGAAATGTTATATATATTTTTATAATATTTTAGGTTGCAAATATTTTTTCACCAAATTTTAAAATTTGGCTATAAATTTCGACACTTACCATCAACCTAAAATATTATCAAAAGATATTATATTTTTAATTGTATGGATAATATTTTAGATAACCTATTTTCTAATATTTCGGTTATTCCGTTTTAAATTGTAAATTAGCGCAGACTCACCATATTGTTTATAAAACAATGATTACATGTATTTTTTTTTTGTCTGGGTCAAGGAGCCGCTAACCACGTGAGCCTTACGAATGTTCAATAGGATACTACTTTTTGGAGAACAGGAAAAAAAAAGTTCATATACAACCGTGAAGGCCTTGTTGGTCTTGACTTTGTACGCTCCAGATTACTCTAAGCACAGGGTAAGCTTCTTCTTCTTCAACCATCCATTCGTAGGCTGTGTTGAATCCAACATTAAGCATTATTTTCATTTTCATCCATAAAACTGAGTGTGTATTTGTTCTTTTGTGATTTAGTTGACCAATGGATTCTCAGACCAACACCGACGACTGCCTTGGGTGGGCTGCCACAGATCCATCTGGAGTTCTATCACCATACAAATTCAGTCGCAGGTGCGTCCCACTCCTTTATTTGAGCCTGGCCTGAGGCAGTAATTTTCAATACCTTTGATTGACTTTGGCTTAATCAGGCCTCTTGGAAGTGACGATGTTTCCATAAAAATCACTCACTGTGGAATCTGCTATGCTGATGTTATTTGGTCGAGGAATATGCTCGGAGACTCCAAGTATCCTTTGGTGCCAGGGTATGATTTTTTTCTCTCTTCTTTTTCTAAAAAGTTGTGAATTATTAAGCTGATTTGGCTAGTATAATTGCTTCCATATCAGGCATGAGATTGCTGGTATTGTGAAGGAGGTGGGTTCCAATGTTCGTCGCTTCAAGGTCGGTGATCCTGCTGGAGTGGGAACTTATGTCAACTCATGCAGAGATTGCGAGCATTGCAATGATGGGCTTGAGAATCATTGTGAAAAAGGGAAGGTCAGCACGTTTAATGATATTGATTTGGATGGAACGGTCACCAAAGGCGGATATTCTACCTTTATTGTCGTCCATGAAAGGTAAGCATTTCATGAGGCATAACGGAGGTTATTAGAGATTTACCAATAAATGCTAAACTGAATTTTAACTATGAGTTTTCATTGCGTGAAGCTCCTAACAGTTTTATGTGATCGGACTGCCTAAAACTATGTTCTTTCAACTGTTATGCATTCAGCTTATTTCTGTTGCTTTGTGACATAAGTTTTCTAGGAGTTATTAGGATAGCTGCTGCCTGCTTCCAATATCTGCACTTTAATTTGTATAGAGATCATCAGGCAGAAAACATACACTTTATTTCTATGCAGCTGTTTGATTTATGGCTTTTGCACCCCCTACATGATACGAAAGTTGAAACTTGAATTTAATCAATCTAATAATTGCCAAGTAAAAAAAGACTATAAGAAAACGCTGGATTTGATATTTTATACTTTTCTAGAGTTAATGGATGATAGCTTTTTTGTTGAATCAACAGGTACTGCTTCAAAATACCAAACAACTATCCTTTGGCTTCAGCAGCACCTCTGCTTTGTGCTGGAATCACTGTTTATACACCAATGAGACGCCATAACATGAACCAACCTGGCAAATCTTTGGGAGTGATCGGGCTTGGTGGTCTTGGTCACATGGCAGTGAAGTTTGGCAAGGCATTTGGGTTGAAAGTAACAGTTCTCAGCACAAGCATATCTAAGAAAGAGGAGGCTCTGAAACTGCTTGGTGCAGACAGATTTGTTGTCTCTTCTGACCAAGAGCAAATGAAGGTAGAGAAAAGATAAGGAATGAACATCTTACAAGCTAATATTTATAATAATTGACCTTACTGGAGCTCATGTTTTGGTGCAGGGCATATCAAAATCATTGGACTTTATAGTTGACACTGCATCCGGTGATCATCCATTCGATCCCTACCTGTCGCTTCTGAAGACTGCTGGTGTTTATGCCCTTGTTGGGTTCCCAAGTGAAGTCAAATTCAACCCTGCAAACCTTATTCGAGGTACAGAAAGTATTTTTGATGATTTGTGTGTGAATTCCTTGTTCTCACTTGATCCATTTGGGTGGCAGGTATGAAAACGTTCGCGGGAAGCTCAACAGGGGGAACAAAGATGATTCAAGAAATGATAGACTTCTGTGCTGCTCAAAAAGTTTACCCACATATAGAGGTAGTACCAATCCAATATGCCAATGAAGCTCTTGAAAGGCTGGTGAAGAGGGATGTCAAGTACCGCTTTGTGATCGACATTGAGAACACCCTGAAATAAGATTATGCCAATATCTTCTGTAACAAAGGCCATATAAATCCACATTCCTACATCTTGGATGGTGGGCATGCACCTGTAGCGTAAAAATATATAGTGAATAATTGCATGAATTCCCACCGAAACATAAACCGTGTTAAGTAGACTGAATTTGATCAAGACAGTATTTGTTGAATTTTAATACCTCTTGAATTCGTTTGTGTTGACTTTGGGGGGTAAAAGCTGTTTTTTTGTAAGAGAGAAATAGGGTTCTAAAGGTTAGTTTTTCGGTTGCCTTTAGAATGAAATTAGCCATGAAGCCCCTAATACTGCTCTCACAAAACTTTAGACCTGCCAAATGCAATTTTATTCAACAAGCTAGAAATCGTGAACTTCGTCCATTACATTTAGTAACAAAAGATCAGGCAGAAAGTCAATTTTTCCAAAAAAAAAAAGAACATCCTTCTACTCAGCAGCTGTAATCCAGGGAAAGAGGGTAAAACAACAAAAACTAAGGTACCGACATATTACTATGAAAGAAAATAAAGCAACACCCAAAACTACGACTCAAGCACAATCATTCCTCTTCCGCGATCCTGCCCTTCTCGCTAACATAGATACCATCAAGGAACTTTCTAATATCCTTGTTCTTCACATGACATTTCTGTTCAAAATGAAGGTCAGAGTCAGACAGGTTATGAAGCACTGAAATAATTGCATACGGTAGGCAAGAGTGTTTAAAAACCTTTAATGAGAAATTCCCAACTTCAACAAATAATATCTATCTTATTTTTCTTAAAAAATAAATCTTTAATGAGGCAAGAGTACCTGGTTTATCAAAGCTGCTGACCGTGACACAAGTTCGATATCATTACCATCCAGAACGATCTCATCCTTAACCTTCTCAGATCGAATAATGGAAACCCCTTCCAACATATCCACCTTACGCACCTAATGTTCACCAACAGAAGAACGGAGCCGTATAAATATGATGTCACAAAATCAATAATAGAAAGGCAATTCAAGAGTAAATATGGTTCCTTAACCCTTGAACAAGCACAATTTGGTTGTAAAAGAAGAAAACAAAGGATACCCATTTCTATACATCAGTAAACAAAGTCAATAAGAATTTCAAGTTTCAATAAACGGTGTTGACATTAAGCAAAAGATTGACACATGAATGAGTTTTCTGATAAATTTAAAGCAAGCGTAAACAACATAGATACTAGTTTTTATTTAGTTAAGTTATTATGTATCCAAAATGACAAGCTTTCAGGGAAAATGTCATTTCAACAAACTACAATAGAAAGCCATATATAAACATAAGAAACCTTAAACCCTAAAAATGGAACATTGTCCTACAAGCATTCAAGAAATAGAGATTGGATTGCATACTGTACGAAAAATAATCAAATGTAAAAATAAGCTGAAATGAATCAACAGTAATAATCAGAGTTGGATTCATTATAAATACGCAGAAACATATATTAAAAAAAAGGAAAGTGAGAGAGATGGATGACCTTCTTCTCGCCAAGGAAGTTACGGATCTCGATGGACTTGTTGCTGTTAGCGATGGAAGCGTTGATTGGAAAGTGAGCATAGACGAACCTCATCTTGTACCGGTAGCCCTTGGTGACGCCGGTGATGAGATTCTCGATGTGGCTGAGGGCCGTGCGGATGGCGGCACTGGTTTTCCTGGTGCCGAACCAAGCCTCGATCCTGAGCTTGCGCTTGCCGGTGTCTTCGTCCTTGGTGAGGTGGAAGTCGAGGTTGAGGTGCTTGAAGTTGCGGGTGAGCTTACCCCTGGAGCCCTCAACCTCGATGATCTTAGCCTTGACCTTGATGTTGACCCCATCGGGAATGTCCATTGTCTCCGAGGAAAGTATGGTCTTCATTTTTCTGCCTCTCTCACTCTGCTCCCCTTCTCCACTCTCTCTAAGGCGGCTTCGTCTAAAGAGAAAAACCCTAAGCCTTAAATCCCCCTCTATACCCTGAATTTGAGATTTTGGGCTTCCGTTTGGGCTTAAAATAAAGCAACATCATATCGACTTCATTTTAACCCGATAATTGAGTCAAAATTAACAAATATTTTAATTTTAGCGACATGATCGATATTAAAACGATGTATGTCATCTTTATCCCTTTAAAAGATTATCTCCATATTTGATCCTGTGATTTCTATTTTTTTTAATATTCATTATAAAACATACGCAATCAATAATTCTATATATCAATAAAAATATTTGATATGAAATATTCATATGATATGAAAAAATGTTTTTTTAAAATAATATATCAATAATTACATATACTAGTTGGGCTCATACTCAACTTGAATTAATATGATGATCCAGAGGTTGATCCAAATTTATAAATCGACCGATCTAATATTGACCTGACTTAAAAAGTGGTCAATCTAGTATTAACCCGACCTAAAAATCAACTAATATGATATTAGCACGACCCAAAAATTGATAGATCCAATATTAATCTGACTAAAAAAATCAACCGATTTGTTATTAACATGGCCAAAAAATTGATCGATTTTATATTGACCTGACCTAATACTCGACTCAACCTGATATACTATAGACTCGAACTAAATTTGAATCGGATTTGATCTGACTTGAATAAAATATAAATTGAATAAAATTAAGACTCAAAATGACTCGACCTAAACCCTATCCGAATGACCTGATTGTCACCTCTAGATGAGAGTGTAAGTAATACAAAATGGAGTACGAAGGTTTTACTAAAATTTTATGATTTGGAAGGTAAATTTCTCAAATATTTTTATAATTTTAAAAATGAATTATGAATTATCATATATATTTAAAAGTTTTAATTTTTAAAATTTTTATAATTATTCTTTAGAAATATTAAAAAATTTCACAAATAAAATTTTAGTTGTATTTGAAAATTCAATGTACCACATCATCCTTTAACCGCAGGTAATGGGCAATAAATTGAGAATCTAAAGTTTAATGTTTATTTTGTAACTTTTGAAAGTTGAAGAATTAAAATGATCATTTCAACATAGTTTAATGACTGTTTTTATATTTTATCCTAATATTTAACAGATTAATTGTATGGTCGAGGAGAAACAATTAATTGACTTTATAGCTAATTACCCTATTACTTTAGCTTAATTCTCAGTTTGATCATGCGCTATTATTTTCTCACTTTGTGCTTATACTATCATTATATCTATCATTTTGTTCCGACCACTGTTTGTAACACTCCGATGTTGATCCGAATCTGAAGTACTACATTCGGGTCACCCAAAAACTAACCCAAAATTTTTTTGTTTAAAACTCATAGATTTAGCCTTTATTCAAAACATTTACCATCCATTACTTAATATAATTTGATAAACAACATAAATCAATTTACAAAATAGGAGCTCTAAGTTTATACATTTTATATCAGAATAGTAGTTCAAAATAAAGTTACAGACTCGACCATGTAAGGTCCTATGAATACTCAGCCCATTAAATACAAGTATTGCACTATGGTAAACACCGCTTGCTGGAATCTTGTACTGATAATGCTCCACGATCTCGCAATCGAACGATCAACCTACTCACGAAAACAATGATTCCGAGCACTGAGCTTACAAAGCCCAGTGGTACACATTTACTCTACTAGACTTCATGCTAATCATAAACATAAGCATGCAAGCTAATACAAGCAATAAGGGGAGAATAACAAACATGTAGCACTACCGCTAGCTGCCTAAACCCATGCTCAAAATCATAGAAGTCTATCTATGTGGCACACAAGGCCCAACCATCAGGGACAAAACTAAGCGAAGAAATTTTTTTTTCACCTTTGTCCCCCTATTTAAATTTCTTTAAAAATTAGTTTATTTATGAATTTGCCCCCCCCCCACTTTCAAACATTTATAGTTTGCCCCCCAACCCCAAATCCTGGCTCCGTCCCTGCCAACCATACTCGATGTCTCAACAGACCATCCAAGCAAACATACGAGATGCCATTGGCATCATCAAGCAATACAACCATATACCAACCTGGAGTCACACATACTAACTTGGTCGCACATATACCATGCTTCATGTGAAGTATACCAACCTGGATCGTACATATACCAACTTGGAGTCACACATACCAACCTAGATCGTACATATACCAATCATCACAACATATAATTCAATCAGTCATCAAATATTTATACAAATATCCGAATGACCCTACGCGGTCTCTAAAGCCCCTACGAGTCACGTCATATCCTTAAACGTCATCATGTATTTATAATTATCAAGTCATATATTATCGGTCTCTAAACATGTGTATTATTCGTCTACCTATTTTGCAAACATTAACAAGCAAGAAAATTATATTTATGATGCTCATGAAGCATTCGGAGTTCGAGGTGTACTAACCTTAAGCGCTAATAGCAACTCTCATTCAAGTTCCCTCAATAATCTTCTTTAATCCAATATTCGAGCCCGCTTAACCCTCGGATAATAGCAAATACGAGTACATAAATAATTCATACTATCGAACGAAATAAAATGCGCAAAATAGCTTACCGTGTTCGAATTTAACAAAACAGAATGTGCCAACGAACTCATAATGTCGAAACCCCAGGGCAAGGTCCCCCGAAAAAAGTCAAAGCCAATCAGCAGGGTTGGCTTAGTAGGGTTCGAAAACCCCCCGGCTTGACAAGCCAGCTTGGGTTGGCTCAGCAGGCCAGCTTGGCTCACCTCAATGGTTGGAGCCCAAGAGCTGAAGGCCTCTCATCTCTAGTGTCACACGCCCACGAGTAGGGGGCAGCGCATGTGGCTGTCTCTAGTGGCCGGACGTGGCGGTAAAGCTCCAGTCTAACTCTCTTGGTGCTTGTGAATGCGATAGCAGCCTCGGTTTTTCATTTTGAGTACCCCCAACTACCTCTACTCAACAACCCAAAATTTTTTCGCTCACCCTCTCCACGACGGTGCTATGTGTGAAAAGGTACTATATTTTATACCATTTTTACTTAGATTATTGTTTAGACTTAGGCTCATTTAGTTGCATTTATAGTAATTCATGCATAAATTTGTAGTCCTTATATTTATTGGTCTTGGCCTTGTGTTTAGCTATTTTGTAGAGAAATCGTTGCCGTTTTGCTCTCTTTTGTGCAGGGATGAATTGTTGAGCCATTGCCGAATGGTTTCCAAGGCAAGTTGGAGATAAATATATATTTTTCAAGAATTATCCCTTATCTTTATCACATTGGATAAAGCCTGGATTTAAATTAAGAGCTGTTGGAGATAAAGATAAAGAATCCTCTAATTCAAAATTAAAATAGAAATTTCCAACCCTATATAGATGAATCACATCAACAACAACAACGAACGAAGAGATAAGGACCAGAGCGAGAGTGAGACTGAATCAAGAAGGAGGATTGGATCGTGGAGGAGCTAAACTTATCCAGATTTTGTTTCTTTTCTTTTATCTTTCAATTTACCCGATGTTTGGGTTTTACTCTTTGTTGATTTCTTTCAACCCATACATGAACTAAATTATTTGGCTTGGGTTATTAGGTTTATTGTGTTTGCGAACGAATGATTTGTTTTAATTTTTAATTCAATATTTCGGTGTTTATCCATTTCTTGGTTCTCTATTTAATTTCAAGTGAACTCGGGAGAGAGACTTGAATGAATATATTTATCTAGGCTCAGGAGAGCTAGATTCGCGAAATGATTGGATACAGGTTTCATTTAAACAGTCGATGGTGGAAACTAATTCGCCTTAAGGATAAGGAGCGAATTTCAGCGACTAAGAAGAGTTTATTGATTGATGATGTCCACCCAAGGTTAACGCAATGATGTATTACCGAGGCTTGCATAATCATTAGTTATTTGGTTAGGGATAATTTGAAGTCATTGAAGAACACTTTGTTCAATATCGAAGGGCAATTAATTGCCACGGTAATTCGTCCGGCAACTGCATCACTACGCTCAATAACCCAACATAATATCTCAAATCATTTTTTCTTTCATTTATCATATTTCTTAGACCCATTTTATTGTACTCATTTATTATTACTATGTATCACCATCAATTTAATTCTTTTGAAGTACGAGAAGCTAAAAGTCAAAGTCCATCAATCTCTGTGGAGACGATCTTAATCTATACTATTATTTGCGACGTGTACAGTTACACCGTTTGCGTAGCACTTAAATCACACAACAGACGGCTCCGACGTCGATGCCACGACCACCGACTAACTCGTCTCGGCCAGGTGAATACAATGATGTAAGAGGTGTCAAACATAGACTATCCGATGACGATATATCGGACATGAAACTTGATGGAGAAGGAGAAAAAAAGACAGGGAAAAGGAAGAGAGAAAATCTAATTTTCCCTCTTCTCTCACACTCCTCCTTTTCAAATAATTGCCTCTAGGGTGAAATTGGGTGAATTACACCAAAGGCCTCAACCTCCAACGCTTTATCCATTTAAGTCCTTAATTTCCTTAATTCGAGCTTCAACCATTAATTTTTAATTAATTCACCAACTTAAATGATCCAAACCTGGATCCAAAGCCCAAATTATTAATCCGGAATTTAGTTTGTTACATTATTACCATTAAAACAATCCATATGGCCTAATCAAATCATGTCATACGTAAAAAAAAATAAAAAGCTAAAAAATATATAAATTAAAAGATCCTAAAAAACTTATTTTTTTCATAATTTCCGTTTTAAACTTATATTTTTCTAAAATTATAATTAGGATTAGTTTATTTAGCAATAAAAAATTATAGTATTCTAAACAATTATGAGTTTTTTAAATAAAATTTTGGTTCTTTTAGATTTTAATGATTTTTATGATCTTATTTGATTTTTTTCATTTTAAGCAAATTTTAATTTTTTTGTTTCTTTTATGACATGTGACATGTTTTGTTTGGGTCACATTATCTTTTTGTTTAACTACTGATTTCTAACTCACTGGTCGACTAATTTAGATTGAGTTTTGCATAAGCCTATTTCTTTTTAACTCAGTTTTTTCTATTTACAACGTCTAGATTCGAGCGCAAACTCGGGAACAAACTCATATATGAGTCACATCTTTTTTTCTTTGGGTAAACTACATAAATGGTCTCCTGACTATGTCTCAATTCTTTGTTGAGTCCCCTGACTAATCGTGACTAACAAATCGGTCTAATTTTGTTAAAAAAATAAACGGTTGATGGCGTGGCGGTTAATAAAATTCGTATAATAACAAATTTAACCTTTAACATTTACGTTTTATTTTAATTTGGTCCTAAATTTAAAATTTTAGCTCTCAACATTTAAATATTACAACATTTTAGTCCTTAAATCTTAAACTTCATCTTCTTCCATTCTAAAAATAAAAGGTATGCATCTCGTATTGTGGGTAGCTCATCGTAGATGGCTACTATAAACATCAATGGAGATTTTGATTCTCCAACGGTTTTCACTGCTCATACAAATGAGGTTGCAGATGGCTACCGTTAGCATCAATGGAAGTTTTTTTTTAGAAGGGGAAGATGAAGTTTAAGATTTAAGGGACTAAAATATTATAATATTTAAATATTAAGAGATACAATTTTAAATTTAAGAACAAATTAAAATAAAATATAAAAGTTGAGGGTTAAACATATTATGATACAGATTTTATTAAACTATCGCGTCATCATCCGTTTATTTTTAAAGAAATTGGACCGATTTGTTAGTCGTGATTAATTGGAAACCTATTTGTAACTTCTCATAGTTAGAAGACTCAATAAAAAATTAGGTCATAGTTGGAGACCATTTATGTAGTTTACCCTTTTTCTTTTTTCTTGTAAAGTAATATAAGAGTCCATCATGATGGGTCACATCATTTTTTAATATTAACGAAATGAGACGAAGCGGTAGATAGAAGGATAATATCAGGCAAACTCAGGAAAAAAAGCCTCAGAATTAAGATGTAGTATGAAGTTAATTAGCTATTAAATCAGAATAAATAATGCACTTTTGATACAGTTAATAACTGCAACGAGATTAATTTGGATAAAATTTTTTAGTATTTTTTATGCCTCAATATTAAAAAATTAAATTTTAAGTGCTAATCCGTAATTATAAATATTAAATTTTAAACCCTAAAAAATATAACTTACCCAAAAAGAGGAAGAGATTTCTATTTGATTAATTTAACTTGTTGATAAGGCGTTGGTGTATTAATTATTAAATTCATTTATAAAACCATAAACTTAATTAATTAATAGAATTATACAACAGAATCTCCGTGTCTTTGTTTTTAAGTTGAGAACTTGTTTCTACTTTGTGAAACGTTACTATGATAACTTTTCTTTATTTTTTTAAGTCGATACAAACTAGGCCTGCAATAGACATCCCAATATTTTAAGCACCAGGTTTTGCCATTTTCTCTGTTGTCGACTAATGGCATTCCAAAGATACCCGGCCGTTCCAAATCCGCCATTATAACAAACCCGAACCTCGGCTACTCAGAGTTTCGATAAAACGAAGAATTTAACCATGGAAGTTCCTACCCGTGCTGATGGAGTGACCTCGAGAAAGAAGAAGTCATCGTCCAGAGGACACCACAGATTCGTAGGAGTTAGGCAGAGATCATCAGGGAGATGGGTGGCTGAGATCAAAGACTCTTTGCAAAAAGTCAGGCTTTGGCTCGGAACTTTCGACTCTGCCGAAGACGCAGCTCGAGCTTACGATGTCGCTGCCCGGGCCTTGCGCGGAGCTAATGCCCGCACCAACTTCGAACTACCTCAGGCTCAGTTACCTTCCAACTCGTCTACCAATTGCTTCTCGACGGATAATCTCCAGCCTTTCTCCTTTGAGGAAGCATGTGGGACGGCGAGTGATGCTGATGGGTTTCTTGGTGAACTCAAGGCCAAGTTGCTTGACGGTAAAGGGCTTAGAGTCCTTTCACCTGCTAAACCTAGCGTTGAGGATCAGTCGAGACCGATAACTATACCTCCTCAGGGAATTGGAACCATGAATCTGGTTCAGGGTTCAGTAGAACCAGGTTCTAGCAAGCTTGACCTTGTCAAGAATCATGTCCAAGCATGTGATGGTCAAGTGGGAGCAGGTCAAATTGGGGTTCAATGGCATGTCCAGAGCCAAGGGCCATCAATGACAAGCATGACGTGGTCCAATGAACCCTCACTTGAAGCAACGTGGGGCAGGGGCACACAGATGAAACAAGTCCCTCCAGAATCCAGATGGCTTGTTTAATATCTCCACCAGTACCTTGACCGCTGCTACATCTTCGACATGGCCGCTACCCGGGACAACTGACTCGACCGTGGACTTGACGTTTTCAGGGCAGGGCCCAGTAGAGTTGCAAATGAACATGAGCGGCAGAGCAAATATGGTGAGTATGCCCATGTCCCAAACTGATGGAACAATGATAGAAGGTGTTTGGTCATCAGAGCCGCAGTTTCTTCACGGCAACAACAGTTTGTGTGGTCCTATTGGGTCTTGGGATCCCTACTTGTATGCTTTCTCTGTGCTTGATTAATGTAGGCCATGCCAACCACATCAGATTCATCATGATTAATACTACAATTCTTTCATTTTCTATTCTTACAAATTGTACAACTACATTCACCAGTTAAACATTCTTCAGTTTGCACTCATTGAATCAATTAAGCCGTTATTTGATTACTTTTTGACATCGTGGCGACACATAATAATGAAAGCTGCGGATGAAACAATGCGTGGATTAGAGGCATACACCAAAGGGAAAAGGGAAGAGAATTCTGAAACACTTTTGTTAATATTTTAGGAATAAATTTAGTCAAAATCGGCCCTGATATTTCCAAATTGCAACAGAATGTCTGGGGAGTGAACGAATGGACCGAGGAGTTTTTGCTATTTCAAAAACATTTTTATATGTTATTCCATAGCATAAGATAGTTAAAAATAGAAGGTGTGGACCCTTTTCAGCTGCCATTGGAAGAAAGGTAGTAGGGTGGTGACTCATGCTAAAGTTGATAAACGAGTGGTCGTGGTCACTGCAAAGTTGTTTATTAGCATACAGAATCAATATCTCTTTCTCAATACCTGCGTAATTTAACAAAAGAGGGAGGAGATGACAATATTTATATTACTTCAATCTATGTTATTTGAATTCTACCTATCATTTGTATATATTATTAAGGATTTATAAGTAAAAAAACACATCATACGCAAATAGTATAGTATCTCTAAAATTTGATATATCTTACAAACCCAATATTTATCAAAAATATTTTTTGCTCATGTTGTCTCATCTCGTATGAGTTCGAATCCCGACGTTTGCCTTGGGAATTTGAAGGCTGAAGCATATTTGACAATGGACAAAATGTTATTCTAGAATGTTAGTTTATATTGGCTAATGGCCACTTTAATTATGGCGCATGTGCAATGAATTAATTTCAACGTGCAGAATGATTAACACTAAATGCAGTGATGAA
The DNA here is from genome assembly GCA_019671005.1 of Hibiscus mutabilis. NCBI lineage: Eukaryota > Viridiplantae > Streptophyta > Magnoliopsida > Malvales > Malvaceae > Hibiscus > Hibiscus mutabilis. The sequence continues at coordinate 29,769,032 of CM033749.1, forward strand.
CATTCTTTTTTAGAGCATTAAGTGGAATAAATATCAAATATCCAAATACACAAAAATGGAAACCTAGCTAAGACTCGGTGGGAACAACTTTGCTGAGATTGGACTATCAAAGTTAGAGATGTTTATCCTTTATCGGGGGGGGGGGGGGGGAAGGGAAGACTTTTTATTCAAGTAAGGTGACTGATAACCAATGGCTTCAAACTGAGCATCTGGAGTGAAGAAAACTGGTGGAAAAAAGATTCAAAGCAACAATTAGATTTATTTCACTTCAGTAAATCAAAGGGTGCATCGAGTTCTTGTATATATCACCATCTCTTCAACTACATTGGTGCGAAAGATTTGACACATTGTTCTTGCTTCCCACGTTGTAGGGTCTGGGGATGCTTCTCTTTCCTGTTTCAAAGATTAAGTATTTGATGCCATGCATAAAGAGTATCAATCTCTCCTACACCCCTAATCAGAATTCAGAATATGCTCCTATACCATGAATTATGTGTTTCATATCTCGCCGATCGTAAAATCTCAACTGGCACATGGAAAAATTCATTGCAGTAGAGCTTCGAAGAAATATATGGAAATGAAAAGCTGGCCGACATGCATTGATGCTTTTCGATATATTGCCAGTTCCTGGCAATGGGATTCCAAGCTGAACTCCATTAGGATCAGTCAAAAGAAAGTGAGAAACGATGAGAATAATTTATTAAACTATTGTTAAAGTTGGTTGCTTAAAGCATTGATGTGATTTGAAGAATTTAATCTTGCTTTCTTCCCACTTATTCTAGACTCCATCTATTTAGAGCTTTACAGATGTCTGTCTGTCTCAGTCGAGCTGCTAAGAAAATTTGTTAACATACAGTCAGAGGGAGGTAGCACCACCGCCTGGTCCACCACCCTTACCTTGACTTTTTTGATTGCCGGTGGTGGTTCAATGGCTGGATTGAAAAGCTGTAATGAATGGTACCCTTTTATTGTGATGATAGCAATTGATTTTTCTTTTGCGGTGGTGAATATTCTTCTTAAGAAAGTCCTTGATGATGGGATGAACCATTTGGTTCTCATAACATTCCGGCTGTCAATCTCTACAATTTTTTTGGCCCCCATTGGATACTTTTGGGAAAGGTATAGGGAGCTCTCTCCACTCTCCATTATTCCCATTACCTTTCATTTAAGTGTTTTTTTAGCTTTAGCCCTCCCTTGTCATCAGTTTCAGCACTAATATTGCTTGCAGGAACAGCAGACCAAAGCTCACACCACGCATTTTATGTTACCTCTTCTGCAGTGCAATCGTGGGGTTAGTTTATATTCAACTATACATTATTCATGAATTCCCTTCTAGCTTTATTTTTAGTATGATGGAATGCATATCTAACTTGTTAATTCCTTGTAGGGCCTCACTAACGCAGTACTTCTTTCTCCTTGGAATTCAATACACATCTGCTACATTCTCATGCGCTTTCATCAACATGGTGCCGGTGATCACGTTTATAATGGCATTACCATTTCGGTATAGATGAAAACTAGCCCTGGTTTATACGGTACTATGTTCTTGTGCAAACCTTTGTTCAATACACTATGGTGTCACTATAATACTGCAGGATTGAAACCGTGAACCTCAAGAGCAAGAGCGGGAGAGCGAAAATACTTGGTTCAATGATTTGTGTGGGAGGTGCCCTGCTATTAACACTCTATAAAGGAAGGCCTTTGTTCAAAAACCAACACTCACATGCCATGGCTCCAAGCGTTGCACATGCAGTCAATCTGAGTTCTTCTAGGAGGGCAGAAAGGTGGACCATCGGTTGTTTAGCTCTTACAGTGGGAACCCTGTTGTGGTCTTCATGGTTTATCATTCAATCATATGTTGGAAGAAGATACCCTTGCCAATTCTCCAGCACTGCAATCATGTCTTTCTTCGGTGCAATTCAATCAGCTGCCTTGAGCATGCTTATAAACAGGGACCTTTCCATGTGGGTACCGAAGGGAAAAGTGGAAATCATAACTGTCCTCTATGCAGTAAGTATGCTCTTCTTGGTGTAAATGTCAAAATATGGAGGACTAATTCTTGGAAGTTTATAACAGGGTGAATTTTAAATTATGTTCTCCAAAATCGGGAATTAGTGTTGAATACAAATATGTATCGGACATGGGTATTACGGTAAAATAAAGAGTCCGAGAAACATAGGTGGTGACCCAACTGCGGGTTTTGGGTCGAGGAGTAGGGCAAGCTGGCCTAGGTATATGCTATCTTGTATGCTAGGCTAGATTTGCAAATCTTTCCTTTTTCCAAAACATCTTTTTTCTTGTTGCCATTCAATTAAAATTACAGAAAATGGAGGCATAGATTCCAACTTCAATTCTACGCATCTATCTTGTAATTTTGTATTTCCTAGTTGCAGAAATTGTACACTACATTAGTGTTCCTCCAGTGCCCGAATAAACAATCCAAGTAGATTCCATAGACCAAAAACTGGAGAACACTGCAAACAGAATTAGTGCTTTCCATTCCTTGAATTAACAATACAGTAAATGACAGATAAATAATGTCTTTGGTTCTTGAAGGGCCACTTGAAAAACATGGCTTTCAAGGATTTCGATGCCCTCCTGAGCTTCTTCCATGGTTATCATGCTATTGTTTTTGTTTATGCAGGGAATGATAGGGTCCGGCCTGTCATATGTCGGCATGGCGTGGTGTGTCAAGAAGAGGGGCCCGGTCTTCACAGCAGCCTTCAGTCCTCTTGTCCAGATACTGGCAGCCATGTTTGATATCCCCATCCTTCATGAACAACTCAATCTGGGGAGGTTGATTAATTATCCTAACTCCTACCTAATTAATACGTTTTCTTATCTGATTACAAGCTGATGAATACTCATTGCTAACTTTCTTCCCTGCCACTCGAATGACCAGTCTGTTGGGTTCTATTGTTGTCATCCTCGGACTGTATATTCTTCTTTGGGGCAAGAACAGAGAGATGCAGAACTGTGCAACAACAATTGCTCAACAAGCCAAAGAGATTAGGGAACAAGATGCTCAGTTACCAGTCATTACAGTTTCATGTGATTCAAGTTGTCCTGAGACCAAGTAGCGTTTTGCCGCCTAACTTAGTTCGTTCATGTGGTATTCGAATAACCTCTTGATTAATACCACCAAATATGTTTCAACTTTTCTTGTTCAATTGTTCCGCAACAAAGAAATCAAGAAAAGAGTTTACTTTTTTAACAAATTTGTGATGGATGCACCATTGTTTCCAGGATTGAGAGTCCATGATATACAAAGCTCATCAACTAAAATTGAGAAAGAAAATTCAATATTGCCACCCTTTCACTAACTTAAACTCAATATGGAAACATAGAACAACCTTACACCATCTGGAAAATGAGGTTTACGGTAAAACGGTGTGGTAGAGTAACATAAAAAATTGGTCTCTTTGGGTTGCTTGGCTGAGAGAATATATCATTAAAGATGATGATTTCTATAATTGAAGTCCTAGATATAATTCCAGTTGGATTTGGAGGAAAATCCTCAAGCTGAGAGTTGAGGCTGCACAATTTCATGGCTTGTAAATTTCTGTCACCGAGATTTGGAGGACAATTCGGCTGCAAATAGAGAAGGTTGAATGGCACAGGTTGATATGATTCTGGACAGGTTACCTACCGAAGATCGAATGTTGAAAAGAGGGCAGCAAGTGGATCCTAAATGCTGTTTTTTCTGCTGTAGGAATGAAAGAAGAAATCATATAATTTTTTAATGCAGTTTTACTAAAGACTTTGTTAGAAGTACTCAAGTTATGTCGGATCAATAGAGGAGTTCAAGGTTGGGATGTGCAAGGCTTAAAGGTAAATCCCTTACCTTAATCATGAAGTTGGCATGGAGTGGTTACATCTATCATATTTGGAGAGAGAAATTTCCGTTTGTTTCGAAATGTAAACAGAAGTTCAGTAGAGGTAGTTGATTCTATAAGAGGTACTGTACAGATTAGATTGTTAGGAAAGCAGATTAATAGGATTGATAGAAAAAATTCCCAGCTTTGTTTTGATTGGGGAATTTCTGAATGATTGTATAGAATACATGGTATTCTTATGTTTTGTAGAATTGTATCTGGTGTTCCATACTTTGGTATGATATGCTTTCAGTTTCACCTCCAAGTTACGTAGTGCAGGTTCGCATGGAAAAACTGTACTTTCGTATAGCGATCTTAGTTCCGAATATTTCAGATGTACCTTTTCTTCAAGCCCATTCTACATAGCTTTCCTTCCAAGCCTACACACTGCAGTAACAGAACCCCTTCAACAAGTTAATCAATTTTGAAATGATCTAGACTTGTCATTCTTCGGTTTGGCTGAATCCAGATTGCATACTGGGATTTCATAGAACTTGCAGTATCTGATAGACCACTATAATTACAAGTGGCATCCAAAGAAGTTAAATCATCAGAATAGGTATGCTTCTTGCAATTAAAGACACACAAAGACGATGGTTAAAATTAATGCAGAAAACAGCAAAACGATATATGATCAGAGACGCAATTCGGAATGAAGCATAGTTATCCTATGGGAATACACATATTCCCTTAGTTTTTACCTTTTACATGCTGTCATGCAAACATAATCTTGGATATTAAGTAAAGCAATACAAAGATTTATTCTATGCAACGTATATTGACTTGGACAAGACTTCTTTTCAGCACTTTTGACTGCAATTTCGTGTTCGTTAACTTAATCGGAATGTTCGGTTTTGGTGGAATCCTTCTCTGTTTTCTTTCCCCTCCTGTGCTTATCTGCTGACTTCTTTCCTTCGTGTTGGTAAACATCATAGATGTCCAAATGGACACCAGGATCATTGGTGTTGTAGCTGCTGCCGAGCATGATTGAGTTGTTAACAGCTTGGAAATTGCTGTTCCCGTAGGTACTCAATGTGTCAGGTTCGCCAAGTGAAATCCCATGTGGGCTTCCGAATTTCTCATCCATCTCGCTTCGCATTGTGGCCCCGGCATTGCTTCCAGCAAGTGTTATAATTCTCATACCATGCTCATCACCACATCATCTCTGCCGTGGCTTGATCCCGGTTTATGAATGCCGCATACACGGCAAGTTATGGCGGAGATCATGTCTTTGATTTCTTTGTCAAGTACTCTGCTTATCTCCTTCACCAGAGGAGTGGTCAGGCTTGCTTGATTCCAGAGGCATTATTTAGCAACACAAACAAAAACAAAATTCGGGTTTGGTAAGGAAGAGACAGGCAAATGCGATTTGGAGTTGGAGCCGAAACTGAAAAACATTTAAATATAAGAATAGCCGTGCGGTCAAAACTATAGAGTTTGATATGGAATAAAGAAGTGACTTCCATGGCAATTCAAGGATTTTAATTTGTTTCCATATTAAAGCAGAGGGATTACTTGAAAATTGGTTAAGCTCCTACATACATGCATATAGTACGAGAGAGACATTGTGGAAGCTGTGATTCCCACGTTCACTTTTAGCTATAATTATGCATATAGTACGAGATTTGAGGTTTATACGGGTAGGCAAAGTACACAAATAGTCAATAAACTATCCAAAAATACAAAGTGACCACTGAACTTTCAAAAGTTACATAATGGACATTAAATTTTGGTTCGCGTTACAAAATGGTCACTGAGCCGTTAACTGGGCGTGACAGTTACAAAAATTTGCATAACATATTTAATGAGGGCTAAATTTAATGATTTTTTTGAAATAGAACTAAATTGATTGAATGTATAAATATGAAGGATTAAATGTGTTGTTATATATATTTCCGTAACTGCCATATTATCAATTTAACGACAGTTAACGACTTAATGACTATTTTATAACAAAATTAAAATTTAATATCATTATATTATTTTTGAAAGTTTAGTATCTATTTTTATATTTTTGAGATAATTTAATGATCATTTATGTACTTTACCAACCTTTTATTGAATTTTTATGGTATGTGTTTATTAGATTTCCGGATTTCCAAGGGTGATGGGAAACAACTCCTTGGGCCTGTGTTGGCGTTGGCATTGGCATTGCCACATGGCCATTGACTATGAAATGTGAATCAGGAATTATGCATTAACATCATAAATTCTTACATTATTTTTTATCCTTGTAAGACCCCTTTTTAGATAATAGCATAAAAACGAGCCGCTAGGTGGTTCTAATGAAAAATAAATGTTTTTCTTAGGTGGTCTAAATTTAAGCAGTTTTATTTGTACAATTAGGGTTGTAAACGAATTGAACGTTCAACGAACCGTTCGTAAATCGTTCGGGGGGAGTTCGTTTATGTTTGTTTATTTATTAAACGAACGAACATGAATAAGATTTTTTGTTTGTTTAATTAAATGAACGAACACGAACAAAGGGCTCGTTCGTTCATTTATGTTCGTTTAAATTTATTCACATATGCCTAGAGTTGAGTATTAGATCGAGTCGAGTCAAAAATTTCAAGTTATTCTAATTGACAAGTCCTATTTTATGACTCGTTAAAAACTTTCTTCTTATCGGCTAGGGGTGTTCATTGTTTGGTTAAACCGAACTAACTGACCGAACCAAAATAAAATTGGTTAATCTGTTAGATAATTTTAGGTTTCGGCTGATGATTAAGAATTTTTTCAAATTTCAGTTATTGAATAATTCGGTTTAAAATCAATTAATTAATTAAATTAATCGAACTAACCCAAAATGTTAAATATTTAACATATTATATGTTATTTATGTTCGTTTGTATTCGTTTATCATTTTAACGAACGAACATGAACGAATACGAACAAGCTACATTCCTTAATGAACGAACACGAACAAAAAATTTTGTGTTAATTTATGTTCGCGTTCGTTCATTTATTCGGTTAAAGTTAAACAAATGTACATGAACACACCCTCGTTTGTATTCGTTCGGTTCGTTTACAGGCAATTCAATAATAATAATAATAATAATAATAATAATAATAATAATAATCCGTTCCTTATCAAGCATTTGCAGTGTCGTTTTCGAATTTCCTCCCGAAACAAAATCCAGCTTTTCCCATTTCATTTCAGCCACTAATATAATTTTGCAAACAAACAAGGAATGGTTAGTGAGTGACCCAAAATAAAAATCTTGTATATGGAAACCCATTTTTTAAGTGTTTTTTTCTATAAAATCATTCCCTATGAAGAATTTGTTTCCACCAGTTATACTATTTCAAAAATTGAAAAATACATGATATTTTTTTTCCAAAACAGGCATGCAAAACTAAAATAACAAAGAAAAATAAATAAAAAAGCTCATTAATAACAAAAGCTTCAATGGATATTTTTTAAACTGCCTTCTCTATTTAATCAGTTTTTTTTTTTGTTTCTCTCCCACTTTCTCCTTCTTTTCATTATTGCTGTTGTTTGTTCAACTCTCGAGTGTCAGCAAAGTCATAAGTGATTCAAAGGAAGCAAACATTCTTCAGGTACAGGCTCCTCACTTTGCTATGTCTTTTGCTCCTTTTTGTATATGCTTGATTTTTTGTCACTTGCACACCGAAATTTTAGTTTCTCTGAGCTAATTTTAAGCAGACATCTTGTTAGTGGGTTGTTTTTGTTTTCATGGTTTCTAGTCTAGAATCGAAGCATTAGAACTATTAACTATACAACTGTGTTGTATATATTCTGTTTTAAGCACAGTTTGAAGGGCTTAAGTCTGGCGTTTTGCAATTTTACTTGTTAATAATTAAGTAATCTCTAAGGTTTTGATTGAGTTTTGATGGTTGTTTTCTTCATGTTTCTGAAACCAACAGTGAGGGTGCTGGGGAACTTTACGAAATTTAGTCTTTTAGAACCACAAGGTGATAGTATAAACGGTGTAAAATTACAATCAGATGCAGAATGAAGGTTCAAATGAGGCTAGCACCAGAGCTAGTTACCGCTCCAGTACTTTACCTGAACCTGACCTTGAGAAGCAGGGAAACAACCTGGTGTTGCCTCAGGAGGAAAGGCTGCCAGTGCCAGGCTCAGTTAAGGATTCGGCCTCTGGGGCCAGTCCCACATTGTTAACCATCGTGGTAACAAAGGATGAGTCTCATGTTGCTCAATTATCAAAAGATATGGACTGCATTATGGAGGAATTGCCTCGTCTGCCTCCTCAAAAGGGCTATTTTTCGAGGAACACTAGTTCTGACGTCGAATGCAGGTTTGTGATACCTTTTTGCTCAATTAAGAGGCTTGAGTATCTGTTAGCTATGGTCATTGAAGTCCTACCGATGAAATCTTTAACCGTTTATGTTAATTTCCCCAAGCATTTCACTTAGCCTAGAGGGTAGTCTCAATTCTCCTTTTTATACTTTTTAAACATGTTAAACATTAATGAGTGTTTTTTCTGGTCAGTCAGCAATCTTGAATATACCATCCATTATTATGACTACCTCTAGCCTTCAACTTGTTTTTTCTGCTAATCTTGAAAACAATCTGTAGTATCGAATACTGTAACTAATTACTATCTGCATGTTTCTTTAGAGTTTGTCAACAGGAGAAGGAAGAAGGTCTTATAGATCTTGGGTGCCAATGTAAAGGTGGTATTGCAAAAGCACATCGATCTTGCATTGACACTTGGTTTCGTACAAAAGGATCCAACAGATGCGAAATATGCCAGTAATTATTCCAAATTTAATTTCAAGCATTAAAATTAGCTTATTTGTAGCTCATAAATGATTTTATCGATTGTTGTCGTGCAGAGCAGTAGCTGTAAATGTGTCAACTCCAGAGTCCCATCCCAGTGTAAGTATTCTGTAAGTGATAGGGCTAGCAATATAAACCTGAGGATGACTTTGCTTGTTTTATTTGATGGTGTTTGAGTACTAGGTGATGGTATTGAGTTTTAGTCCAAAGCAAACATAGAAAACTGGTGCTGCATCGTTTTATTACGTTTCGTTGTTTATTTATAACATCTCATAGTCATGCCTAGATTGATTCTCGAATGTGTTTGGTGATGCAGACAAGTTACGGGGTTTGGAGGGTTGATCAAAGCTTTGCACCACATGAACGTCAAAGGGTAAGTGGACAACTGTGCCTGTCTACTGGGGTCAATCTTATTCTTGAGAAAATTCTTTAATTTTGTATCAAAACATTTTATATGACAGGGTTGTTTTAGTCCACTATGGGTGGCATTCTCAATCCTCATTGGTGGTTTAATGTTGGATGTCCTAATATCCATTACTCTGGGTGTCTCTGCACTGCCTGTTAACATCATAATTGGTATGTACACCTCCCAATCCCATACCAGTTTGTAAGAAATAACATTCTCAGGACCATTTATGCTTGAAGAGACATGGTACAGGTGTTATTGTTGTACTAGGACTCGGAACGGCCCTTCGACTCGCCCTTGAATTCTGCTATGAGTGGAGTATTAGGAGAGCCGTGCCAGTGCAAAGGGTAGAAGCAAATGCGACTCTTGCCTATCATACTGCTTTGTAGGTATATCTGTATGCCGAGCGTACAAGCCAAGTACGTGGTTCTTGCAACCCCGGGACGGAACCATTGTTTGTTACTCTAAAATATATATTCCATGATTCAGTTTAACATTCTCCTTGACTGGTTTGAGAATTTATACGGTCAAACCAGACATGAGGCTTTTGGATTGGATACGTATGTCAGGGTCTCAAGTTTGGTGATGAGTAATTATTTTTCCTTGATTGTTTAATTATCAATAAATATGTTGAAATCAAAGTGATATTATTCTGGATCCACAGTCCACACGGTGGATCTTTCGTATTTTGTATGGGAATAGGAAGCCAAAAGAATATCAAAATTCCTTACCCACTGCTTTTTGACTTTGAGTGGAGCTTAATTATTGAAAAAGATGATTGAATTGGCAATTGGTTGGAGTTGCCAGATTAATAGTGTGGGTTCTCTTCAATATTTTATGAGGAGAATATTGTGAGTGTTTTCTCAAGTTTGAGATCTAAACTATTATTATACTTCTACTTTTTCCTATATTAATCATCACTATATATGTGTAAAATTTGTAAGAAAATAGTATAAAGATCACCACGGCTATTACAAGATAATACAAATAAATGAAAGTAATAACGAATGATTATTTTGTCCTGCAGTCACTGTTTTATAAGTAATTTTCTCTTGATGTAGTTCCAAAGATAGACGTTCCCCTAAGGTTAACATAGAGATTACATGTTAACATGTAACGCGTTACAATTTTTTCACACGTTCATTATTTTTTTCGAGAATAATAAAGTATTTTTTTAATAAATATTATATTATTTTTTAGAAAAATACTTAAATATAGAGATTCAAAACATAAACTTTATACTTAGTTTAAAGTTTCAAGTTCTAATACTGTTCAACATATAACAGCATATTGTCACGGACCACGAGTTGAGGTCCGAGTCACATGCCTAGGGATGAGCATTTTACCTAACCCGACCCGATTGTGTTAGATTTTTTCAATAAAAAATTGGGTTCAGGTCAGTTTTTTTATTAAGGGTGAAGTCAGGTTGGGTTTAGGGGGAAAATATCTGACCGGACCCGATCCGGAACTAATTGTGTAATTTTTCCTAATTTTTTAGGTATATTTATAATAATGCCCCTCTTTATATATTTTTTACAATTAGGTCCTTAAAATTGAATTTTTATTTACAATTTAGCCCTTAAAATCATATTTTTTACGATTAAATCCCCTAAAATTATTTTTTACAATTAGGTCTAAAATTATTTTTTTTCTATAGGTTGGGTCGGGTTTAGTGTATTTATTTTTGGGTTGGATCGGGTTTGGGTTTAAGGTATTTATTTTCGGGTCAGGTTCGGGTAGGCCAAAAACCCGACCCGTGCCCATCCCTACACACGCACAACAAGCTGGCCAAGAGGTTTTAAGGCAAACTCTGGGCTTGAAAAGACTACTAAACTAGCTCGATCCATGGACAAATTCTAGAAGACTTATCCATTCATACCTATGTGAACATACAATGCAAGCATAGGAGATACTTTCCTTAGATAGAGATTAAAATCTAGGGAATATGTCGATTTTTTATTGATTGTGGTTGATAGGTTTTGATCTAGGTTCTGAGGCAAACTCTGGGCTTGAAAAGACCCTCTATTGTGTTATTATTTGTTCTTGAGAGTTCTTTCTATTATTTTTTGTTGTCAATCTTTTAGTTTGCTTCTGCTTAGAATGATTCTTCGTTCGAGTGCCTTGGAAGAGTTTAATCTTTCGAAAAATTATTTCAGACTGACTTAGCCGTTTGTCTCGAACTCATCGAGTAAGGTTGCACAGTTCGCTAGGTCAAAACTCTAACCCCGTGACAATACCATCAAAGTTCAACACATAGAAATACACTATTAAAGTAGTTTTAACTTTTAACTACAAATATTTAACAAACATAAGATAAATGAAACTTTCACGAGTTAGTGCCATAAGCCACAAGTTAACTTTAGAATCAAATCACCTTTACCAACTTCATCTGAAATAAAATATGACTCATCAATCATAATTGTTGGTTGATTGAGTTTTTTTTTTTTGAAAGGGGTTGATTTAGTATTAAATATTTTATTTATATATTTCAAAACATTAAACAAGTTAGTTTAATAAATATAATGTAATACTAGAAAATCAAAGATAAAAATAATTATGAATTAGATTATAAAGACTAATCATCCTCTAATTCCTCTAACTCAATAAGATTTTCTTGTATTATAAGAGACATCGAGATTGATATAGCTAATTTTTGTGAATAAAATATATGTATAGATAATTTAATAACTTATAACCTATAGGTTAACCATTACTATCATTTTTAACAGTTTGATTAATCAAAATTATTTAACTTTAACAGTTCCTTTAATTAAATTACAAAATGTAACAGTTATACCGATTAACAATTATAGTTTAATATGCAAACCCTAATTAACTCAAATTTTAGTATACCCGAAAAAAAGTAGCTTAAACAGTTGAAGAGAATTGGTGAATACATATTTCCAAGGCGGATAGAATCTTTTTCGAGCATCGAAATAAAAAACCATATTCAACATCAACCTACTCACATGTTTGATCCGAATTTTGATTACATTGAATAGTTTCAACGAGGAATATATGTAATGATATAACGTAGTTCCTTTCATATAACCCTTATTCCTTATACGTGCAAATTCTCCTCACCTCTTCTCCCAACAAAAATGGTTATTCAAGTGCCACCAATTCAACAAAAAATAATATGAATACTACAACAATATTTGCAGCAAATACTAAAAAAGAAATACAGAAATGTAGGGACGGTGGCGCACGATTTTGCTTTAATCAAATTTTAAAAAGCAAAAAGCGAAGCACTACTGCGATTACTTTTTTAAAGCTAAGGAGGAGTCTTGCGGGATAAGCTAAGTGTCACGGCCTTAGCCTTTAGTTCACTCGGTCGCTAAGCCGTGCGACACTTGAAAAGGACTCTTCCCGATCAAGTCAGCCTTTTCTCTCGATTGATCTGCTCAAAATAAGCAAGCAACACATTAGTCCCGCGCCACAAAACCATTCTTCAAGCCATGGTCGAAATCGTGGGGCATAGCGGATGCACACAGTCGACCCCAGCTTCCCCGTAGGAAAGAAAAACGGTTTTTTATTTTATTAGAAAAAAAAAGAAACATCGGGTTACATTAGAAAACTCACCCACACCATCGACTTGGGCGGTAGGGGCCGCCTCGATGGTGTGTAGGATACATACCTTTACTAGTGGATCAGCCCAAACTCTACCGACTGTCCACCCCCTACATATATGCGAAAAAAACATCATAGAAATAACCCGAGTAAACATTATATTGTTTGAAATGAGGACACTTTTTCCTAACTAAAGAAATAATTGAAAACAAAGACTCTTCTTCCTAAAACATTGATGTGCTTGAAAATGGGGCATGGTAGAAGTGACTAGGTTGTGGCCCCGGAACTCGGCTGTGACACCATTTGAGGGGATGGCCACAACATCCTCCCCCACCTAACTTGTCGACGCCCTCGTCGACTGAGCTGCAAGGAACTCCTCGATTTTCTGCTTGAACGCCTTTAGGTCATGATCTCTCTCCCAACTTGTCTCTTCGGCTCCGAGACTTCCCACTTGACCGTACTCACGAACAGGCTTCTTCTTGGACACCGTAACAAACCTATCCGCAAGGATCTCCTCAACTCGACGTTCGATGGGGTTTGGTACAGATGGGGCCCCAATCACTCTGTCCTCGGCTAACATCCGAGGGGCTCGCAAAAAGGCTTCAAGTTGCTCACATGGAACACAGGTGAACTTTCATCCATGAGGGCGGCTTGATCTTGTATGAGTTATTTCCAGCTTTGGCCCACACCGGTCTTGGTCCTTCATACTTTCGCACCAATCGCGATCTCTATTCCGTAAGAACCGCAATCGTTACGCCATTAGCTTCACAAGCACTAGATCACCAACTTTGAACTCGCTGGTCCCTTCGCCACGATCCGCCCACTTCTTCATATGTTTTGCAGCTTTACCTAGATAAGCCCGAGCAATCTCTCGTATTTTGGCTCCACTCCTTTGAGAAATTAAAAGCTCGGGGACACTTTCCTTTGTATGACTCTAGAGTGGTGTGTGGAAGCCGCGGTCTTCTTTGACTGTCACAATTTCAAAGGGGCTTTTATTAGTAGCGTAACTCTTTTGTGAATTAAAACAAAGTTGTGCCACATCCAACAAAGAAGGCCAATTTTTCTGGTTGGCTGGATAAAATGCCTTAAGTACTCTTCTAACAACCATTAAAGCGCTCCGTCGCCCCCATCCGTGCAGGGATGATAACTTGATGACAAATTCAGTTTTGATCCCAACATCTTGAATAACTCTCCGAGAAATTCCCGGTGAACCGACCATCCTCGCTACTAACGATATCTTGTGGGACACCCCAATACTTTACCATATGTTTAAAGACTAATCGAGCTGTCTCCTCCGCCGAACAATATTTGGGGGCAGGGATAAATGTAGCATATTTTGAGAACCGATCCACCACCACAATGACAGCTCCAAGATCCCCCACCCGAGGCAAGTTCACTATGAAGTCTAGTGAAATGCTCTCCCAAGGTCGTGCTGGCACTGACAATGGCTCCAACAATCCTGCAGTCTTTTGTCGATCCACTTTGTCTTGCTGGCAAATAAGGCAAGTCTTGGTATAGTCCATAATATCCTGTCGCATGTGCGGCCAATAATATCCTTGCTCCAACAGGGCTAGAGTACGCCGCCAACCTTGGTGACCTGCCTAGGGAGTGTCATGGCATTCACGTAGTAGTTTCTGTCTAAGTTCTCCCGCTCTCGGGACATACATACGCGGACCTTTCGTCATTAGGATCCCACTCTCTACCCAAAAGGTCTTCGATTGGCCACTTTCCACCATCCTCAATATTGCCATCATCTGCGGATCCTTTCCCATATTCTCCATTATAAGTTCTCGAATGTCATTCGTCACCCTACTAGCTGACATAGGAGCAATCAATCTAAGGGTTGCCAGATCGGCGCTTCGATTCAACGCATCAGCTACCTGATTCTTCTTCCCAGCCTTATGCTCAAAACTGAAATCAAATTCCGCTAAGCGCTCTTGCCATCTTGCTTGCCTTGCCGACAGTTTTGGTTGTGTCAGGATATGACTAGCAGCTGTGTTGTCTATTTTAACAACAAACTTTGAGCCCAACAAATAATGCCTCCAAGCCCTGAGACAATGGATCACAGCTAGAAGTTCCTTTTCCTGAGTTGCATATCACGTCTCGGCACCACTCAACTTCCGACTCTCAAAGGCCACAGGGTGACCACCCTGCATGAGTACCCCCTATGGCAAAGTCGGATGCATCGGTTTCAACTTCCATTGGTTTCTCAATGTCCGTAATACTAGGATCGGGTCGTTCATCACAACAGTTTTTAGTCCTCAAAAGCATCTTGACACTTTTTAGACCAGGCCCACTTCTCACCTTTCTTTAACAAATTGGTAAGTATAGCTGTCCTCCGAGAGTAGCCTTCGACAAACCGTCTATAATAGTTAGCTAATCCCAAGAATGATCTGAGCTCACTGACACTCTTTGGAGTCGGCCATTCTTGGATTGCCTTTACTTTTTCCTCATCCATTCGAACATGTCCCCGCCAACGAGGTGTCCTAGGAACTTAATTTGAGTTTGGGCAAAAGCACATTTCTCCTTTTAACAAATAGCTGATTATCTCTCGAGTCTCTCGCAACACTAACCGCAAATGGTTTTCATGATCATCAAAGAGGAACTATATACCATTATATCATCCAAGTATATCACCACAAACTTGTCCGAAAATCATGGAACACTCGGTTCATCAAGGTGCAAAAGGTTGCAGGCGCATTGGTTAGCCCAAATGGCATCACAAGAAACTCAAAGGCCCCATATCGAGTAACACAAGTTGTCTTGGTTCATATCTCTCGCCACTCTTACCGATGATACCCCGATCGAAGATCCAGCTTTGTAAAATATTTCGCTCCACTTAGCTGGTCGAACAAGTCCGCAACTAAGGGGATGGGATACTTGTTCGGACAAATCACTTTGTTTAGGGCTCTATAGTCCACACACAATCTCGTGCTCCCATCATGTTTCTTCGGAACAACACGGGCGCCCCAAATGGCGCTTTAGACGGTCGAATAAACCCAGCTTTTAACAGTTCATCGAGTTGTTTCCTCAATTCAGCTAATTCCAGAGGGGACATACGGTACGAGCATCTCGCAGGAGGTTTGGCACCGGGGACCAGTTCAATCTCATGATCCACCGTCCTTCGAGGAGGGAGCCCTTCTGGCAATTGATCTGGCATGACATCTTTATAGTCTTCCAACACTCTCAAAATCCCCTTTGGTACCCCTTCAAGGGTTGACTCCCCATGTAGAATAGGTAATATGACAAAAGAAGGTTCCCCCTTCTTCACCCCTGTCTTAAATTGTATTGCTGACAGCATCTTTCCGCTTCTTGGTAGAATGGTAGCGGGTACCACTCCCGGGCAATCCCCTAGAAACAATAGGCAGCTAGCAGCAGGGACGGGGATGGCCTGGGCTTTTGTCATAAAATCCAGTCCCAACACAACAACAAAATCGTCCATAGGGGAAACAGTGAGATCCATGCTTCTCTCCCAGGACCCAAGCTTGGCCTTCACCCTCTTAACACTTCCACAAATTTCAGCGGTAGCAGAATTAACTGATTTCATCTGTCCCACATCTCTAGTAATTGTTAAACTGCATCTCTTGACTTCCTTAGGTGAGATAAAAGTTTATGTTGCTCCCGTGTCAACAAGAGCCCTAGTCGCCTTCCCATTTATCACCAAGTCCACGTACATCAAGCCCTTTCCCGGTTCTTTCTTTATGTTGTCCAATTGCGATTGTAATGCACTCAGAAAACGAATGGACCCAATCCTGGCCAAATCGGTCTCACTATTCTCTGTAGGTGGGTTAGGAAGTGTGTCCCCAGGCCGTGAAAGTTCCAAAGCACTCAATGCACCCCTATGTGGGCACTCAGCCACGCGATGAGGCCCCTTACACAGGAAGCATGCTAGGGGTAGCCTATTTGGCCCATTCCTCGGCATAAAGCCACCATTCCCCCTATTCTGCACTGGCTTCTTGTTTGGAAGTCCTCTCCCGGCTCCCTAAGTTATCGGCCTCTCCCCTCTAGCCATCTTACTCCCATTACCTGCATGGTTATTGCTCCCACTAGTTGGGGCCTTGCGTTTGTTTGAGCCATCATTGTAATCGTTAAGCCGCTCGGTAGCGGCCATGGCAGCGACTACATCCTGCACCCATTGTCTTTGAATCTCAGTTCTAGCCCATGGCTTTAGGCCCTCAAGGAAAGCAAACATCTTGTCTTTCTCCGACATGTCCTTAATATCCAACATCAATGCCGCAAACTCTCTCACATAATCACGAATAATCCTAGTATGGGTCAAATCTCTCAACTTCTTCCGAGCATTATACTCTACATTCTCCGGAAAGAAGGTAGCTATTAATTCTTGTTTCAAATCGTCCCAACTTTTAATGGAACACACGCCATTTGTGAACTTGGACCTCCACCACAATTTGGCATCCCCTGACAAGTACATAGAAGCCATCGAGACCTTATCTTCTTCTATAGAGGTGCGAGTAGCCCGAAAGTATTGTTCAATATCAAATAGGAAATTTTCAAGCTCTTTGGCATCCCTGTTCCCCTCATACCGCTGGGGCTCAGGGACCCTATTCCTTTGGCCCCTTTCCATGGTCACTGAATTTCCCACAGCCACTTCAATCAAATTAATTTGAGCCTTAAGCTCCTCTATCTCATACTTCAGAGTACTCATTGCCTCCTTTGTCTCATCAGTGAGGTGTTTCACCATGTGAGCCAACTCCTGATGAGAAACTTCAATTGCTCGAACTCGTTCACCGGTCACCACATGAGCCCTCGTGGCCGCCACCGCGGCTTCTAGCTCCTCATACCTATCGGGGTCTATGGTCCTACCCCTTGTGCAGCACTCTAGCGCCATGTTGCGCCGAAGTACTGCGCCCGCTAGCACCTCGCCTCTCGGGGCGGCTCTTGGCCCTCGATGTTTACGCCGTAGTCACCATCCATGGGTTGACTCCTACCACACTAGTTCCCGCGCACAGAAGAAGAATAATAAGCACCGCAATGCCTATTAATAACTCAAAGACCACCAGCTGTGCTTCAAGAGGAGTAAGCACTACCGTGTGCTTTCCCACTAAAAAAATCTCGGCACCACCGCACAAGAAGAAGCAGAGCACTCACTCACATCAAGAGGGAATAAGCACCACCGTGCTTTTCCAATAAAAACTAGGCACCGCTGCACTAGCAACAAGGAAGCACCGCGTGCTTGAATAACAAAAAAATTGAGCACCACTGTGCCCACAATTATTAAAAAGCACCTATGTGCTATTGATTACGCACCTTTGTGCTTTCACCGCAATGAACAGCAACACCACACCCGAAATTGAGTGCAACAACCTTGCTCGGATACCACGTGTCACGGCCTTAGCCTTTAGTTCACTTTCGGTCGCTAAGCCGTCGCGGCACTTGAAAAGGACTCTTCCGATCAAGTCGGTCTTTTCTCTCGATTGATCTGCTCAAAATAAGCAAGCAACACATTAGTCCCGCGCCACAAAAAACCATTCTTCAAGCCATGATCGAAAAACGTGGGCATAGTGGATGCACACAATCGACCCCAGACTTCCCGTAGGAAAGAAAAACGGTTTTTATTTTATTAGAAAAAAAAGAAACATCGGGTAACATTAGAAAACTCACCCACACCATCGACTTGGGCGGTAGGGGCCGCCTCGATGGTGTGTAGGATACATACCTTTACTAGTGGATCAGCCCAAACTCTGCCGACTGTCCACCCCCTACATATATGCGAAAAAAACATCATAGAAACAACCCGAGTAAACATTATATTGTTTGAAATGAGGACACTTTTTCCTAAGTAAAGAAATAATTAAAAACAAAGACTCTTCTTCCTAAAACATTGATGTGCTTGAAAATGGAGCATGGTAGAAGTGACTCGGTTGTGGCCCCGGAACTCGACTGTGACACCATTTGAGGGGATGGCCACAACACTAAGCACAGTGTTCCATTGCTGTCCCCGTTTCTTCAGTTATCAGGGGTCTAAACATGCAGTGCTTGCTTTCTACACTTCTACGCGGGGCGGGGGGCTTAACAACAACAAAAAAAAAAAAAGTGAAATTTGCTGTGCCCACATTTGGTTGTTATACTATACGCCGCAGGCTCAAATGATTAGTCAATCCCACGAATGAGAAACCGACACGCAGGCAAAGATAGCATCACGTGAGAGTCACATATGTGATTGACTCTGTTTGGACATATCTAACAAATTGAGCTGTGCAAGGAAGTAGACGATTACCAAAATCCAAAAACGAAAGAACCTTGTCTAAGTAATCGAAAAAGGCAGAGGAGTTTACTTACAGTTGAAGAGAGACGTTTTCTGGGTTTTTGAAAACTAAAAGAAGCTTTGATTTTGAGGTTGGTTTGGGTTTAGCAAATGGCAGTGTTGACGATGGGAACTTTTCCTTTAGGATTTAGATTTAGGCCGACTGACGAAGAGCTCATCAATCACTACCTCAGGTTGAAGATCAACGGTCGTCATTCCGAGGTCCAGGTCATTCCTGAAATCGATGTCTGCAAATGGGAACCCTGGGATTTGCCTGGTATCTCTCTCTCTCTCTCTCTAGTTTTTTTTTTCTCAGAAAAAAGCAGAATTTATTCGGTGAAGAATTGTTCTGAATCTTTGATACCTTAAATTCCTTTATTCCCAACAATTGTAATATATATAGTTCACAAGTTTTTATTCCTGTTTTCTAAAACTGGAAATTTCGGTATATTCCTTTTTGATATTCCTCTGTATGTTGGAAAATATTTTTATATTCCAGTATTAGTTAATTTTTGTTTCTGAATGTTGGGACGTTTGAATTGAATCCAGGACTGTCGGTAATAAAATCGAACGACCTGGAGTGGTTCTTTTTCTGTCCTCGTGACAGGAAATACCCCAATGGCCTCCGTTCCAACAGAGCAACGGATAAAGGGTATTGGAAAGCCACCGGTAAAGATCGAACCATCAAGTCCAAAAAGTTCCTTATCGGCATGAAGAAGACCCTGGTTTTCTACAAGGGTCGTGCTCCCAAGGGTGAGCGTACTAACTGGATAATGCACGAATACCGTCCCACTACCAAGGACCTTGATGGCACTGCCCCTGGCCAGGTTTTCTTTTTATTTCTTGGTTGATGCAACTATCCTCATGGACTTCAATATTTTGCTATTATTAGTTTTATTTGTTTGATTGAAAAACCAGGAAGAAAAAGTTGAAAGGAAAGCAGTAATGGTTGGTTCACCTGGACCCGTTTCTTTTTTTGGTGCAGACTGCATTTATTCTGTTTCGATTGTTTCATAAAGTAGAAGAGAAGAATGATGCTGCGATTTATGATGAAGTGGAACAAACGGGATATTCTCTTGCCATGATAAAATATTCTCCGGATGACACTTCAACGGATCTTCTGCAGGATACTGTCTCATCTGAGACGCAAGCTCAAAAGCCTGATAACTTAATGCAAAATGATCAAGTAACAGCTGATACCAGCAGCTGCAATAGTCATATGACTTCTAATGTAGATGATCATGCAACAGAAGAAACTGTGGTGGAGGTGTGAAGTGGATAATTTTATCTACGGTTTGGGGTTGTTGCAATAACCATTGTTTTATCTTTGACTATATCGTGATACTTGGTGACCGACTGTTTTCTTGCTTTTTAACACAGAAATATCCCTTCCTGGAAGGCAGTTCGAATTTATATGAACCCAGTTATGGTGAAATTGATTACAAAGTCTTTTCACCCCCAATGAACTCGCATTTCTTTGAAGATCTGCCTTTCTGCATGGACTCTCCTTATGCAAGTGATTTTGGCCATGATCAAAATGGATTTCATTTCCACGATGGGACTAGAGAGCAAGATGTGTCGTTCTCTTTGTTGGATGACGTCTTTAATAACCATTATGACTCCTGTGGAGAGTCAAACACTCAGAAGAATTCGGTTGCTGAAACAGAGATGCCTTTGTCTGGTAATTCGTTCATCCCAAGGGCAACACCACCAGAAACCTCGTATCTCAAAGAAAATGGCATGTTCACTGACACAGTCACTGAAATGCCACAATTACAGGTAAAGAAATAATTTGATACTAGCTTTTGTGCTCCTATGCATGTAGCCTTCAGGCGTTTGTTTAGATTTTTGAACTTTAATCTGGTTTCAGCATCATTTTTTGTATCTAATTTTCACTTTTTAGGCACTTAGATTTAGCATACTGGTGGATTCTAACTTAACTTTTATATTTTTCAACTTCTTTACCAGTTTGATGCAGAGGTTGGAGCTCGGAGGTGGCTTGCTGGACATATTGATAAGAAGCAATCACTGCAAATGCAAGCTTCGTTTGAATCGACCAATACTCAAACAACACTTTATAACCAAGAGTTTAGAACCAGAAATATTGGTGGTCATGGCAATTATTCTGTCGGCCAAGTAACTTCATTTACTGATTCTGCAATGGGTAATATCAATAGTTTGCAACAATCGACCAGTTTGAAGGATTATGTGAATAGTGGTGGTGATCTTGGTGGTGGTATTGGAATGAACTCTGGAACTCTTGGAACTGGAATCAAGACTAGAACCCGTGGTTCTCAGCAACGACCAAATTCAGAGACTGTAAATCAAGGCACGGCTTCAAGAAGAATACGCTTGCATATTAAACTTTCTTCTAGGCCAATGAAAGGTTCTGTAGGTTGTGTCAATGATGGGAAAATAACAAGTGCCGGCTTTGCTGAAGAAGAAGTTCAATCTGCTCTAACCGAGGTAGAGTGACCAGGGAAAGCTAATTTTGAGTGCTGTTGATATGTTGCTTATCTTGCGATTCATTTTCTTTTGCCAAAGGCCAAGGGATAATATTAATATACTGAAGTACATTTCTTAAACTTGACAATATCTTTCAATTCTTTGAATGCAGGTCACAGAACACGCTGCAGGAGAGACTTCTAGCTCTGACGAGTTGGAGAAGAATATTGCAAATCGAGGCACTGCTCCGAGAAGAATACGCTTGCAAATGAAACTTTCTACTGGACCAGTGAACGGTTCTGCAGGCTGTGGCGTTGGTGGGAAAATGACAAGTCCTGGCCTCAGTGAAGAAGAAGTTCAATCTGCTCTAACTCAGGTAGAGTAACCAGGAAAGCTGATTTTTTAGGGCTGTGTTTATTATACCTTATATTTTGTTTTGGTAAAGGCAAAGTATAATATTAGTATACTGGAGTACGTTCCTTTCGATGCTTTGAATTTATGTCACAGAAGCTGAATCTACAGGACAAACTTCTAGCTCTTATGAGACTTCTAGCTCTGATGAGTCGGAGAAAGAGGGTGAGTTACCCAAGTTTGATGGCAATGGGGATATTGCTGATGAATCTAGTACAAAACCAAGGCTGGAGGTAGATTAACTAGGAAAAGTTAGTTTTTAGTTCTGTATTTATTGTACCTTCCGTTTTGTTTTGGCAAAGGTCAAAGTATAATATTAGCACGCTGAAGTATATTTCAAAAAGTGAATAATATCTTTCAATGCTTTGAATGCAGGTCACAGAAGCTGAAGCTACAGCCCAAACTTCTAGCTCAGATGAGTCGGAGAACGAGGGTGAGTTACCCAAGTTTGATGGCAGCAGGGATATTGCTGATGAATCTAGTACAAAATCAAGGCTGGAGGTAGATTAACTTGGAAAAGTTAATTTTTAGTTCTGTATTTATCGCAACATCCATTTTGTTTCGGCAAAGGTCAAAGTATAATATTAGCATGCTGAAGTATATTTCAAAAAGTGAACAATATCTTTCAATGCTTTGAATGCAGGTCACAGAAGCTGAAGCTACAGCCCAAACTTCTAGCTCTGATGAGTCGGAGAACGAGTTAGCAGGGATATTGCTGATCAATCTAGTACAAAATCAAGGCAGAAGGTAAATTAACTAGGAAAAACTATTTTTTAGTACTGTGTATATTGTACCTTCCATTTTATTTTGGCAAAGGCCTAAGTATAATATTAGTATATACTGAAGTACATTTCTGAAAGTGAACAATATCTTTCAATGCTTTGAATGCAGATTGCTGAAGCTGAAGCTACAGGATGAAGTTCTGGCTCTGATGAGTCGGGAAATGATAACAAGTCTCTCAAGTTCGATGGCAGCTGGGATATTGCTGATGAATCTTGTACAAAGCCAAGGCAGAGGTGAAGCAGGCTGGTGAGCATCATAGCAGCAGCCAAAAGGGTCCATCCTTGCATATAAAGGCAGCTCCTGCTCTTCTTTGCTCAAGCTCCCCTGTAATTCATGCTTTCATCATTTCCGTCATTACCGTCTTGTTCGCGCTCATCACGGGGATATGGACACAGCTTGGATCTTGACTTCTTCATGATGTTGAAACATGCTGTAGGTAGGTAGGTAGACCATATTCCCGTTGTATCTTGTAGGAAATACGATCAGGTTATGTAAATTGTGCCCCGTGTGTAAGCATATTGTATGAAGGAATAGGGGAGTGTACTTTGTATAATAAGTTACACAATGGCCTTTAATTTTACTATTTGCTTGGAGTGTGCTTTCTTACCATAGATCTTTTACCTTAACATTGTCAAAATTTTAAAACCAGACAAGCTTTTTGATTGATTAATGTATAGCTTCTAAAATTAGTTGGACTTGCCTTTTTTATGATATAGTTTCTTGCTGTAGCGAGTATTCGATGGAGAAGAGAAAGAAATCTGAATTAGTCGAGTTTATATTTTATTACTTAAATTTTATTTGAAATTCTTTTGAGTCAAGTTTATCAAATTTGAGTCGAATCGAGTTTGAGTTTTTGTTCAAATTTAATTGTAAATATTTATAATATTCTTGTATTGATTGATTTTAATTTAAATGACTTTCTATATCCATGTGAGATATATATTTCTTCATATATTTTCTGTGTGATTGCAATTTGTAATATTATTTAATAAATTAAATATCATTTAAAATTATATAACATGCTTATAATATTATTTTTAAGAGGGGTTTTGAGAAAAAAAATAATCAAGTATAAAGGAGTCAAAGAATTGTTAGGAAGAAAGAATTTGCAAAATTTGAGTTAGATGACTAAATTGAATAAAGTATAAAGTTGAAAGATTAAATTGTAAAAAAATGCTTATTTAAACTTTCGAGTTATTCAAATCATGATTTGTAACTTGATCTATTTTCAAGTCGAGATAAATTGAATCAAGGTTATAAAATTTAAATAAGGATTTTAATTTTTTGAATCGAATCATGTTTTTCTCATCTGGATCGGCTCAGACACCCCAGCCCACAACAAATGGCAGGGTAGGGGCCTACTCCACTGAGGCAAAAACAGTTGAAAGGATGCTCGTTATGGAATCCAGGAGCTAGAATTGTGTTTGGATGCCTTTGAAATCAGAATCATTGGATTGAAATTCTTCAAAATACACTGTTTCCCAATCACAAACAATTGTAATGTGGACCCTCATCATAAGAATCTCTATGTATGCCCCCGCCCAAGTTTTTTTTTCAGCTTTGTCCTCTTATATAAATTTCTTTACAAATTGATTTATTTTTAAATTTGACCGTCACTTTCAAACATTTATATTTTGCCCCAACTCTAAATTGTGGCTCCGTCCCTGCGTGTACAACCATTGTTACAAAATGTGTACATGTACAAAGCATTTAGCATTGATGGTTTAAGTTGGAATCAAGCAAGTAACAATCAAGTATTCAACCAAAGTTGTCTGCACCTCATAAATAACAACAAAGTCATCTCGGATATTTTCGGGACCCTAAGCGAAAACTTAAAATTGGCTCTATAGAACGAAAATATGTTTCATTACTTTGAACAATTAATTTAGGCTAAAGGGGTATTTTTGCCTCTAAGTTCGACCCAAATTAGTAATTTAGCTCATCGCGTGAAAACACAGTCAATTAGGCCCTCCAGTTCGTGAATTGCAACAAATTAGCCCCTTGGCCATTGTTGACTGACGAAATCGTTAACTTCTGCATATGCGGTTGTTAGTTTTTTGCACATCGGCCGTTTTCTTCATTCTTGTTGTAGCATGTCATCGTCTCATTCTCTCAACGACGGTAATTGTAACAACTCAAATTTTCGAGTGGACTGTTTTATAAAACTTCCCCATGTTGTAAATGGACCAAGTTTCAAAGGAAGACTGATTCCCCTTAATGAGAACTTGTCTTCACGTGAATTGAATGGGATAGAGTGGATTTTGGTGATATCACTACCTATACTCTTTTTCTTCACCCATCTTCTTCTCCACCTTCTCTCTTCATCCAAGTTCATTTGCAACACTAAAAGTCGCACTTTTATGCATCATTTCTTCCAACCGAGGTCTAAGATTTGAGTATATTGATCTCCTCTTCATGGACTTCTAGAAAAGTATAATTTTGGTGTTAAAGATGTAAGTTATCATTCATGGGTTTTTGGGTTTAAAGCTTGATGAAGCTTTTCTTTGAGGTTTAAGGTTATAAATCCGTAGCTAAGCTTACCCCTAGTTGTTATCTCAAGTATTGTTTCGTTTTTCATGTAGGTATGGTAAGAGAAGGTGATTTGGGGTTATCTCCAAGCTTGAGCCAAGAGGGAAAGTTGAAGAAGCTTAGAGTAAGAGTGTTTTAGGGATTGTTGGCTTAAGGTCAGACTTCTACTCTTCTTGAATATCATAAAGTGATTGCTTTGATTGATTTTGTGGTTTATGATTGCTAGTTTGGTGTTTTGTTAGCTTAAAGCCTTGTTAATGGTAAAATCTAGATTAATTGTTAATAATGTGTAAAATGGGTAGCAAACCACCCTAAATAACTCACATAAGATGTAGGATTGAGTTAAGGGGTTAATGGTTGCGATTTGGGGGCTTTGGGAGCAATTTCTCCAGCTGAGAAAGCCATTTTTGGGCTTCGATACCGGTACACGGGGAGCCCGTACTGGTACCCTGTGTTATGGGTTGAAGAACACATATAAACTGTAAAGGGCATATAGGAGAAAAACTTCGACATAAGATGTTCAAGTAGATGATCTTACGCCTGAAGTGATTCTACCCCTTAGGAGTATAGATTGAAACTTATTTGAGTTAATTAATGAAAAACTTTGCTATAGACATATAGGGGTTTTACCGTGGTTAAATTAGGGTATTGCCATCGACAGAGGTAATACTATTCTTGAAATCTGCTCGATAATAAATCTAAGGCATGACATTATTAGTAGCTGGCGTAGCTAGTGTGAAATCCAGACATTATTTTCCAAATCTTTGTTATCATCTTGCACCCATTGTTTGCAAGACTGTTATCATTTCATCATCGTAATCTTCACTTTACTCCAGTTTATTTTACTTTTAGTTCTTTTACTTTATTCGTTACCTCAGTCTATTGTCATCCTCAATCTATTACCATCATCTTTTATTTTCTAGTTCACAAGTATTAATTGTGGCAATTGATTCCTGGACAATCCCTGTGGAGATGATACTCAACTCACTACTATATTACTTGCTGACTGTGTATACTTGCACGCAAAAGACGTATTCGTGGCATTATTTACTTGTACATTTACAATGAATCCTTAATCTTTTGCCATGCGATATCCCGTCGACAAGTTTTTGGCGTTATTGCCGATGATTACAACGGGATTAATTGTTTTGATTTTTACTTGTTTTTATTTGATTTCATTTTGTATGTGTACAGGTTAAGAAGAGAACGACGAGAAAATGCTCGTAACGGGAATGATGAGCTAAGATGTGTCCTAAATGATGCCAATAACCAGGAGAAATCGACAATACCTACAGTTAAACCGCTCGCTCCTGCTATTGCTGCTCAGATACTTAAAGAACGATATATATCGGAGAACACCTAGCACCCACCATAGATGATTTGATGCCAGGACTGATTATTCTAGAGGTAAATATGGCTAAGTTTGAGCTTAAAACAATAATGATTCAATTGCTAATGAATGCAAGTAAATTTTATGGATCACCTAATGGAGACCCAAGATAACATTTGAAGTAATTCATGGAGGTTTGCCAACTATTTCTCCAGCCTGGTGTGACTGAAGAGAGAGTAAGGCTAAAACTCTTTTCATTTTCCTAGCGAGATAGGGCAGAATTGTGGCTAAATTCCTTGCCACCAGGTTCAGTCACTACATGGGCAGATTTATGCCAAAAATTTCTTCTGAGATTCCAGCCACCTGAATTTAATGCCAAGCTGTGAAGAGAAATAATTACTTTTAGGCAGGCTGATGACGATACTTTGTATGAAGCCTGGGAACGATTCAAAGACCTATTTAAGAGGTGTCCCATGCATGGATTTCCTATTTGGACCCAAATAGAGATTTTTTATACTGGACTCAATGATTATGTTAGGATCGTTGTTGATGCTTTGGCAAACGGTTCATTGCTAGACAAGAATTACATAGAGGCATATGTCATCCTTGAAAAGATTGTCACCAATGATCTCCAATACCCTACCACCAGATTAGGAATCAGAACAAGAACAGCTGAAAAGTTGGAACTTGATGCACTCTCATCAATCAATGCTTAAATTGCCAACCTTATTAATATAGTGAAGACAATGCAAAAGCCTACTGAAGTTCGAGAAGTAAAGGCACTAGAGCCATTTTGCACTATTTGTGAGGATGATCATCATATGGAGGAATGCCTAGCTAACCTAGAATGGCAGCAGCATCCAAACCTTTCATGGTCAAACTAGGGTGGTAACTAGTTTAATGCCAATGCTCAGCACCAGTTTAATGCCAACGCACTGTTAGGTTTTAACCAGAATGTGATGCCACAGCGAGCACAAAATAATCTGCATCTAGTGCAAAGATCTTCCGATGAGAACAACCTACAGGATTATATGAAGCATAATGATATGACTGTCAAGAGTCTGGCAGCATCCATGAGGAACTTGGAGTTTCAGATAGGACAGATTGCCAACGCACTTAAGCCAGACCCTCAGGCACTTTGCCAAGTAATGCAGAGAATACTCAACGAAAAGGAAAATAGTTAATTGTTTACCACAAGTATAAATCAGTGCTTGCAAAAGAAGCCAAAGAAGCTGAGAAAAGGGAAGCAAGCACCAGCAATGCCAGATTACAACCTAATGCCAACCCTACCTTGGTAAGTCAAATAAATGTTACTTTTAATACTGAAAAAGCTTTTAAGTGTGCAGATGAACCTGAAGAATGTCATGTAGTTGGACTAAAGGAATCCATTCTAGATGAGAGCTTGGCATTGAATTGCCAGAGACCAGATGTTGATGCCATGGAGCTAGAAGATAAAGATGTGGCAAGAGAATAATTTGATGAACCACATATGCTGCATGAAGCCATTAGCTACCAAAGGAGGCCTAAATCACTAGAGTTAGATGGTAGAGAAATTCAGGCGCCAAAGTCATCCATTGAAGAGCCACCAAAGCTAGAACTAAAACTATTACCAAGTCAACTCGAATATGCTTATCTTAGAAACGAGTCCACTTTGTCAGTTGTCATTGCCATAAACTTAACTGAGGACCAAGAAGCTAGATTATTGCAACGCTGGCAATCATAAGCAAGCTCTAGGGTGGACTATTGCTGATATCAGAGGAATAAGCCCGACAATCTACACGTACAAAATTTTCTCAGAGAAAACCGATGGCAAAACAATTGAGCAACAATGAAGATTGATTCTGACCAGGAAAAATATCATGAAGTAAGGTGTCCTTAGATGGCTAGTTACAGAAAGAAAAGTGGAGTCCAAATGAAAGAGAATAAAGAGTTAAAACAAAAAAAATTCGCTGCAACACAAATGGCAGAGATGACACGACAAGAAATTGAAGATCTAATGAAGATTGCTACAACTTTGGAACAAGATGAGGATAACTAGCCTCGACAACAAAGAGATTCTTTATTTTTCTAAGGTGGTTGTTCAAACCACCATGGCAAAATATTCTCTATTTTGAAAGATTTTTTTGATTCTTAGCACAGGAAATTTTTCCAAGAGACCATGTCGAGTTATGATGCCAAGACACTCAAGGCTGAATCGACCACTCAATTATCAGTTCATGTTGTGACATTACTCTCCTAGATCTATCAACGCCAATAACTCATCTTTTAGAACTTTTAAAAAGCTAGGGAGCAAAATCTGGCACTTTGGCAGTATATTGGGGATAGAGACCGTGCCCTGAAGACAACTACTGAAGCAATATCCACCAATCATTTGCCACCATATCCGGAGTTCCCAATTGAGCTCTATGCACCAGAAGGAATGCCAACCAGTCCTCAGCCTGACCATATCAGAGCTCAGCAATTTGATGCCAATGTACCAAGTGTCATGCCCATGAAGATTCTGCCAAGACCGAGACCTAGCATGTGGACGCTAAGTCTGAGGAGGAAGCACCAAATCGAGGATTCTATATCAAGAGAAATACCCGCTCTACTCACCTAGATTATTTCTACAAGGGAGTCCTCATCCCCTTAACTCTCTATATTCATGTTTTTCATTTCAGGCATGCATTGCATTTGTATATATGTGTTTTCATGCATTGAGGACAATGCCCACCTTAGGTTTGGGTATGTGTGTTGGCTCACATTTATTGCCATGACATGCATTTTTATGTTTCTGTTTGCATTTTGTTATTGCCATGTAGATTAGGTAGAACCATGCATACCAAACTGTTAATTTTTTTTTGCCAAGGCTTGATTGATCTGATTAATATAACTGCTAGCATAGTTAGAGTTTGCACTAGTATACTCTGTCTGATGATGAAATTGGAATCTTTAGTTTGCATGAGCCAGTAGATTAGTAATGTCATAATTTCTTGGCAATTGATCTCTAGTTTAGGAAAATAAAGTCTCACTTAACACGTAGTATGCATCTAGTTCCCAAAACAAACTTAGGATTCTTGAAACTAAACTCAGAATAAAAATCATAAAAATGATAACAGGGTAAAAAGAAAGAATAAGGCAACAATATTTTGCCAAAGGCAAGAAAAATTTAGAACTCTCCTCTACTTTAGAGATAATAGTAGCTTGGGGCTTCGTGGTTTGTTCCCTCTTAGCTCTAAAGCCAAAAACTTTAGGGTATGAGTATGATGAGTACACCTAGTAATGTTTGGAAAAACATGAGGGTTCGTGGTATGCTCCTTCTTACTTCTCACACCAAATAGTATTACGGCGCAAGCCTGAAAATATTGCCAGCAAAAACCCTTGGTGAATAAAAGAAAAAAAATAATTCTGAGTTTGGGTAGTAAATTTGATTAAGGGAGTAAAAGGATATTTGATGCATACTGTCTGTACTTTATGCACACTTCATGACCTTAGACTAGAGTTATATTACTGCACTTGAATTTGCTTATTTGTTGGCATTACTGCACTGAGATATCTAAGGACAAAACTAGGGCCAAATTCTGCTTGCTAGCATGTGTTGTCAATCAGGAAATTGGCCGAGGTACTTTTCTACATTTACTATTTTATAGATTGTAGTTGTATTACTTGAGGGCAAGTAATGAGCTAGGTTTGGGGGTGTGTTAACTCTTCAAAAGTACTAATTTTCATGCCTATATTACAATTTTTTGCTTGCCTTTGAGTATATATTTATGCATTTAGTTAGTAAAATCATGCATTTACATCAAGGAGTTGGGAGTTATTCTTTTGCCAGCGTAAATGGTTGTTTTGCTAGATTTGATATAGGTTAGACGCAGAGCAGCGCATGAGAAGGAGCTAAAAAAATAGAAGAGAATTGTCCAGTTGCGGTTGGCAAAGTTAGACCAGAAGAGAAATGCCAAGCACCCTTGGCAATAGGTTGGAAGAAGAGTTTTGCCAAGAACCCTTAGCAATACCAACCTGAAAAATTAGGACAAGATCATACTGTGAGAAAATAGCATTGGATCAAACTCTAAAAAGATAGTACCAGATAAGAAAGCAGAAAAATAATGCCAAGCTTGGTTGGCAAAAGATTGAAGGCTGATAACGTTAGCCCTAGTTAGAACCATATCAGTTCAAATTCAAAGATGGGATAAAGAGATAACGCTCTTGTCCTATCACACAACCAGTTTTCAAATTCAAACCCAATCTAGGGTTTCCACACGTGTCTATTTAAAGAAAGTTTGATTGATGAGCTAAGGGGAAGAGAAAAAAATAGAGGTGTTGCGCTAAAGAAGATAAAGACTTGAACTTGAGAAGCGGTCTGCAACAATGGAGAAGGAGGAATAAGAGACAACAAGATCAATGGCTTGAAGATTTCATGAGACATTTGGAATCTATTAAAGGGCTGCATCGAAAGACCTCATTCCTTGCCTTAGTTCATTGATGATCTTTTGTATTTCTTTCCCGTGTTAAAGAATGATTTCAAACTTATACTTGCTGCGATTTACCCCATCCATGGACTAACTCTTGATTGGTTAGGGGATGTTCGCGATGAACGCTCAGTTTATGTTTGGTTTTTAATAATTTAAATGCCTTGGTATTATTTTCTATCTGGTAGTACTTAATTTTCCTAAATTCTTTGCCATATGAAAGTTGACATTGTATGCTTATTGCACCTTAATATCTTAACAGATTTAAGGGGCAACGATTATTTGCCAGGTACTAAGGAGAGAAACTTCGACAGAAGATGTTCAAGTAGATGATCTTACACCTGAAGTGATTCTACCTCTTAGGTGTATAAATTGAAACTTAATCAAGTTAATTAATGAAAAACTTCGCTATAGACATATAGGGGTTTTACCGTGGTTAACTTAGGGTATTGCCATCGACAGAGGTAATACTATTCTTGAAATATGTTCGGAAATAAATCCAAGGCAGGACATTACTAGTAGCTGGCGTTGCTAGTGTGAAATCCAAACATCATTTTGCCAAATCTTTGTTATCGTTCTTGCACCCATTGTTTGCCAGACTATTATCATTTCATCATCATAATCTTCACTTTACTCCAGTTTATTTACATTTAGTTCTCTTACTTTATTCGTTACCGCAATCTATTTCCATCATCTTTTATTTTCTAGTTCACAAGTATTAATTGTGGCAATTAATTCTTGGGCAATCCCTGTGGAGACGATACTCAACTCACTACTATATTACTTGCTGACCGTGTATACTTGCACGCAAAAGACGTATTCGTGTCATTATTTACTTGTATATTTAAACTGAATCCTCAATCTTTTGCCATGCGATATTCCGTCGACACCTATCGCTTTAGTGGAATGCCCCAAAGTTTCCACACTCTTATCCGAAAATGCCTCTTTACCAAGCTTCGAACATTGAAGTGCATTTTTATATCTTAGGATTTCATCTTATTAGTTGTTTGAGTTTTTCAAGATTTGAAAATCACTCATGAAGCCAAGATATAGAGTAGATGGAGCATAGCTACCTTATTAGACACTCAATATTGCGGCTACAACGGAGTGCCCATGAGATTTCTCCTATTTTTCTTTTTAAAATGTGGAAGATTATTCTCCCAAGTGCATTATATTGTCCTCATGTGTGGTCATTATTGATTGACCAAATTAAATCGAAATGTAAGTCATATATTCGTCATCTTTGCAGCTTTTGATTTCCACTAGACATAGGCTGCTCAAAATTAATCGTTGGACATGAATCAAAGTCACTTTTGCAATTAATACTTAGGTTCCTAATCAAAATGATATGTACATATATGTATGAGAAAATCAAAACCATCCCATAACAATGAATGAAATGTTCAAAGAATCAAAGAATATAAATCGTTTACCAAATGAGATTCAAAATAATATTTTATTAAAATCAAACAAATAAATAATAGCCTTGACGAAAGCTCCTCATTTGGCGTATTTAGGCCAAGAACGCCGTCAACATGATAATGTCCAAGGTTTGCTCTCAAATCGATGAGGTGGCTTGCAGATGCCCCCATTGAATTGAATTGAATTTTCTTCTTGAGCAGTGGCATTTCAAGTTAGAGCTTGTGGCAACTTGAAAAACAAATCCAGTAAGTAAAAGAAGTAAGACTAAAATGTAAGTACTTTGATTTCTCTTTTTTTTCTTGAGAACCGAAGGCTTGATCAACCGGTAAATAATGGGGTTTTGGAATAGTTGGCGCCACAGGTCACAAGTGGTTCTCAGCTGTAATGACAAGAAGTCATTTTCTTACCCCTTCTGCTTTTTAAGGTGAGTATTCCTCTTATAATTAATTTTACCATTACAAATTAATGCATATAATGTATAAAAATAAATTAAAGGCAACAATAATACAAAATGCAAGGATGAATTTGAAGGCATTGATTCTCAAACAGTCCTTAGAAAGACTTTCTTTTAACGAAGAAGATGTCTGATTACAAGAAGATGAAAAAATGAATTACAAATAACGGTTAACTTCTTTTCTTGAGATCCTGACTTCATGAAGTAAGGCTCATACTCTTCATCTCAACGTCGTCTTCGGACTGATGTACTACTCCATCATTTTTTCTCTTATACTGCCCGAAGGATCTGCGACGGTATAATCTATGTACTCCGGAGCTTTTGGGAAGATCATTAACTCGTGCAGGCAGAATGAGAACAAGAGTCTCTTCTTCAGGGGAGAATCTTGACAATCCAGTTTAAAGGAGCCTATTTAAAATTTTTGAAAAATTTAGAGGCTTGAATTAAAATTTCCAAAGATTTTGAAGGGTTTAATTTAAAATTTTCATTAAAATGTAGGAGTTTAACTAAAATTTCAAAAAAAATGAAACTTATCAAAAACCCTTTTTAAAAATTCTAAAAAGGGATTTAATTGAAATTATTTAAAAATTTTGAAATATAATTTTTAAAATTTTGGAGGGGCCAAATTAAATTTTTGAAATTTTTAAAGGAGTTAAATGTGAAATTGTCAAACTTTGGGGGGCTATGGCCCCCTTTGGCTTCAATGAGGATTTGCCTCTGTATCCAAGATATGTCGTCTCTGCCTTCGACACGTGTTCCTCGTCAATTTGTCTCTTTCCTTAATTGGTCTTCGTTCAGCCCAACATGATATTGTAGTATTATCGCTTTTCGCATCACATACTTCTCTCCTATCTCGAATGCCCTCTAAATTGGATTGTTCTTGAATCAACACTATGATATGTCATGGTATGCACAAATAATAAATGCAAAAAGAAAATGAAGAAAAAAAGAAACACCACAAAAACAAGGTTAATCCAGTGAATATAATAAATGGGTTATATAAATTAAATGACAAAAATTAAACAATGCAATAAATTGAAGCAATTTAAAATACATACAAATTCATGCAAATATCAAACAAAGACATATGTAAATCAAACAAGGCCTAAAAGGGTTACACTAAATGGACATAGTTTCGGCATGGGTTTAAAAGGTGGGCTCCTACGGTCCACTATATGAGGTTTGGTTCTAAAGTAAAGGGTACTCGAACTGCCGCTAGGACATCGATTCATGAGGGTACGTTTCCTTATACCATACGGGGGCGTGAACCCCACGAAATATAAGGTTAGTAATCCAAAAAGTGAATTACAATACCATACGGTGGTGAACACTCAGGAGACAAAGTAATCACTCCCACTTAACGATGGACGGAGCTCGGGATGAGAGCTCATGCATGAATGACAATTTATATCAAACATCGTGCGAATGAAAGTGATAAACAAACAATGTTAGATATTAAAAAATTAAATTAAACTGAATTTAAATTTTCCTTAGTAAATACAATATGAACTCAACTAAGGCCTAACTCTTATTTTTTGAAAATAAAATAGTCCCCAATAGAGTCTCCATGCTGTACCGACTAAAAAATTACATTTTCCCACTTTTTTTGAAAAAAATTGGTTTTCAGGGAATTCTTGAAAAAAGCTTGTATTTTAAATAAAACGAGGGAGTCGCCACCGGTCATTTGGATAAGATACCGGACACCAAAAAGGTAAACCAAAGATAAATTGGGTTCGGGAGTCAGTTACAAGTGGGGAAGGATTTGCACCCTCACCACACCTGGAATTCGTTACCTAAAGGGTTCACATCGTATTTACTAAGAAAAATTAAAATTCAAATCTAATTTAATAGTTAATCCCTAAATGCATGTATGCATGACAATATCAAATAAATGTCTCGCTATTTACAATACCCGAAGGAGATGACACCCGAATGATTCGGGATGACACTCCCATTTGGGATACCGAAACATTGAGACCTAATTCTAAATGCTACGAAAGATAAATAAATATATATATATATATATATATATATATATGCATGAACGAATATAATATGATATAATATGAGGCATAGATATAGGAAAATAACACATATAAATGTAAAAGAAAAAAAATAACTATAATATATATATATAAACAAATCGTAACCAAACTATATATATATATATAACGGTTTGAAACTATAATATATATAACTATATAAATATAAAAGCGTAATAACACTAATATATATATATATATATTAGATAGAAATATATCATGTTATAGACAAATATATATAATATATATATACTATACGGTGAATATATATATATATATAAACACTATGAAAATATATCTAAGAAAAAAACAATAAATACATATAATAAAATATATAAAAATAGTAAGAAGAAGGAAACGATATATATACATACTTAGAAGGTAGTATAAAAGTATTTATAGAAATATAACTTGAAATAAAAAATAAATATATTAAATGAAAAGGGATTAATTTATATATATATGGTATAAAAATGTAATACATGCCTATATATACTACAAACAAGGCTAAGAACAATTAACATAGAAATACAATGCAATACCCATAAAATAAAGAAATTAACAACATAAATTAAATTAAGGGAATAAACAAACAAGAATAAAAAAAGGAAGGAAATACATTAAATTAAAACATGAATAAATGGGTCAGAACATATAAATATAAAAAGGCAAAAATTTAATTTCATACTGAAATTAAAGGAATTAAAGGGATAGGGACTAGAAGGGTAAATAACTCGAGATTGTATCCTTCCCAAATAAGGTTCAACCATTGGTCTTCAGACTGAATTGAACTGGAAATAAGAGGCGGGAGGACAACGTCAGTGAATAAAATTGGGCGGGGCCCTAAAATGAAGCAATTACCCCCTTTTTTAAAACCACACTATATATACCAAAATTTAAATAGATTTTAAAACATTTATCATTCAAAAATCAGATCAAAACATCCAAAACACATTTTCTCTCAACTGTTCTTCAATGTTCTTGAGTTCTTTAAGAACTCAAGATTTTTTCAGAAACCGGTGGCTCTTCGTCGTATCAACCGGCCGCTGCAGGCAAAATCGAAAACAACCCTAAATAGCCTCCATTCTCATTTTAAAACTAGATTCAAGCTTAGAATTTCAAAAAACACACCCCATTTAACCAAAACCTTTAAAATATGAAACCTAAACCCCTATTTTTAAAAGGTTCGAAAAGAAAAACGAAAGAAAGACCCGTCTTTCAAAAGAGACAGACAACCTCGGTGGCCAAACCAAAGATTGAACTAGGTATTAAACCCTAGACCCCTTTTTTATATTTTGATTCAAAAGCAAAAGGATAAATCGAAAATACCTCTGAAATCTTTTTTTCTTGTATTTATTCCAATATGAATAATTACAATAGATTTGTACCAGATTTGTTTGCAAATTTTTTTACTTAATCAACTGTTGGTGATGATAATCTGACATCCCCATTTTTTATTGTTTTCATACGACGGTGGCGGTTGTACGATGGCAGCGCGATCGCCGGTGGTGGCGCCACGTGGATGAAATAGATGAATGGCATGTCAGGTGCGTGGGATAGTGGAGGAGATGGAGCGTTGGCGATGGCTTCATGCGCACGTAGGGAGACATGCAGTCTCCTTCAGGTGTGATCTGGACCGTTAGATCAGATCTAATCCAACGATCAGATGCTGGCCACTGCAGGAGAAAAAGATAGATATTAGGGTTTTTTAGTTAGATTTGGGGTCTTAATGGGCTAGTTGTAAATACATGTGTCATATAATTATTATTAGGAACTATTAATTTTAATGGGCTTATATATATTGCATATGTATTTTATTTATTTATTTATTTTATAACAATAATAATAAAACCGACAATATTAATAATAATAATAAAACAAATAAAATATCGAAAAAAATTAGTGATTACAAGGTGACTTGTTACGATAATAATCATAGAGGTTGGTAAATATGTTGATGTTGTCCTTGTGTATCAGGTAGGCACTTGGGGGCTATTGATGATAAAACGAGAGTTAACCATGTTGGTTGGCGTCGTGCCTTGGGGGAATTTGCATGATAGCTTGGCTTGGTGCCACTTACCTCTTGGTGAGGTGTATGAATGCTCGGGAACATGTATTATCTTATGATTATTGTAAAAGAATCTGGATGTCCTAGAGTAAGTACTACAATACTGATATAAGGGGATGTGTACTTAAGGCTATATGAACAAGTACATCCGATGTACCCACGGGCTAAGTGATATGGGTGTGGTTGGGAACCTATCCGTGGTTATGGTGATCCGGATAAGGTAGTTAACTTGATAGGTTGAGTGAGCTCGAGTAACCTGATAGGCTGAGTGACCTCAGGTAAGGACTACTCGTGGCTAATGTGATCCAAGTATGTCTAGGACGTATCCGTGGCTATGGTGATCCAGATATGGTCCATTCAACCCGGCGGCTATTTGAGCACGGGTAACCTGACGGCTGTGTGAGCACAGGTAACCCGACGGCTGCGTAAGCACAGGTACAGTAGGGCTTTATTGTCCATTTATGTAGATGATGTATGGATGTATTTATGTATGTTATGTGGATGCTATAGATGAAAGCTTATGTACCCGATGGATGAGTGATCAGGGTGCGGTAAGAAACCTACTCGATAAGCTGAGTGATCTCGAGTATGGTAAAGCATTGTGGAGCATATAAGACTTCTTGTAGACTTATCGATACTTTGAGATAGGTGATCTAAGAACTCTAGCTAATATATGCTAGATTATAACTCATAGATAATGAGGCCTTATCTATGCTCTCTAAACTATATTTATCTCGCATGCTTATTTTATGATAATCACAAATTATGGTAGAGTAGAAATGTACCACTGAGATTTGTAAGCTCAGCGTCCGAAATTGTTGTTTCTGTTCACAGGTTAGTAGGTTGATCATAGCCGGAGAGCACATCGAGAAGGGATTTTCCAGCACTGCATCGTTTCAGAGTACGATGCTTAGTATTTAGCTCTGGGCTTATGGATTTATAGGACCTTACAAATGTTGAGTCTGTAAACTCTATTTGAACTATTATTTTGATATACAGTGTTTTTAACTTAGAGCTCCTATTTTGTAAACTAAATTATGTTGTTATTTAAGTATTTGAGATTATGAATGGTTTAATGGTTTAAATGTTGGCTAAATCTGTGATTTTAAAAAGGAAAATTGTTGGATTGGATTTTGGGTAACCCAAATGTAATACTTCGAATCTGGATCAGAATCGAGGTGTTGCAATAACTCCTTGTGCTTGCTTGCGTGTTCACTGTTAACAATAGCTTTAGAATGAACCCTAAAGCCATTATAATCACCATGAAAGACATAGGCAAGAATCGAAACCTACTATAGAAAGGTGGGAACCTCTTCACTGTTTGGCTGACCTCTACGAACTTCACCGTCAAAATGAATATTGTTTCGCTCTCAAGGTTTCCCATTGAATCATTTCTGGACTATCTTTGCTTGGAAGAAATGTTTCAATATGCGAGAAATAAACTTTTCTTTTCATTTCCATAATAAACTTAGCAATGGTTATGCTTCTCTTTCCTCAATGTGTGTGTATAATAGAAACTCAACAATGATTAAGCTTTTCACCCTTTCTTGAAGGAGCCAGAAACTCAACAATGGTGTTCATCGACACCATTAAAGAACATAGGAAATACCAGAAAAGTTTTTGTGTTTCTCTAACTCTGGACCTTTTTCTCGGAGTCGAAGAAGACGAAGAATAAATAGTGATGTAGACGGAAATAAAAGAAAAAAAAGAGAAGAAATGGTGATGAAGACGACAATAGGAGGGGAAGAAATGGTGATTAAGAAGACAGCAATAGAAGAAGAAGAAGAAATAGTGATGAATAAGACGACAATGAAAGAAAATAATTAATTTAAATTTTAAATTTAATTTTTTATTTTATATCACGCTAGCATTTTTTATACGCGTAACATAGCACGCCAGTTGAGTCAAAGGGTTGACTTGGAAAGAGTTAACGATGACTCACGTAGAAGTTGACGATTTTCGTCGGTCAACGTTGGTCAAGGAGTTAATTTGTTGCAATTCGCAAATTGGAGGACCTAATTGACTGTGTTTTCGAGGAGCTAAATTGCTGATTTGGGTCGAACTCGAGGAAAAAAATACCCCCTTAGCCATTAATTTAATATTTCATTAATAAACCATAAAAACATGATTAAAATGCATCAAACTCATTATTTTTATTGTTTTGTTAAGAAAACACCATAAATACAACTAAAAAATAAGGATTAACCACTTAATTATTAAATTGTCGCCTGAAGAATTTGTAAAGTTATGAAAGTGAAGGTGGGGTCTGAGCGGTCGCTCAATGCTGCTCCCCTTGCTAAACGCTACTGAATAACAGTGTTGGAGAAGGACCATCAAGTGATGTTTTGGCATCTTCTATATATAAAACTGGAACTGGAAATTCAGATGTTGGTGCAAGGGGTTGGAGACTCCTGAAAGTGAGACCATTTAAGCTTATTGAGCATCTTAATTTGGCCCCTTAGATATTGTTTTACTTGTCCCTTTTCCTGCTGAGTTATGGCCCCTGAAATCTACTAAAAACATAGAATTAAAATCCAGAAACCTTGATCTTGATTCCAACCGCAACAATACAACTTATGGTTTCCCTGATCAATTATGAATTCAAGGGAAAGTTGTGATCTTTTCTTTTAAACAAGTTATGCTTCCAATGGTAATCACCTAATTGTCACAAACTCATAGAAATATACAAAAGAAAACATCAAATTTTGTGGACAATTTATTTGTAGCCAAAAGTTGTTCAGAATAAACTACAATGGCGCATAAATCTCGAAGGATAACATTATTTTGTGTCAATCTTATAAAATACATTGCAAGTAGCCAAGTAGGGTAGGAATAGCACAAACCTATAAAATATAAGTACTGATATGATTACATCTAAGGTAGCCCTACTTTTATCATATAATTTGGCATGTCCCCTTGCAAACCATACTTAACATCTTAATGGAAGCAATTTAATTATTTTATTAGAATTATTTTGAAATTTAGAGTTTAATATAATACATTCAATCTTAAATGATGACATGTAATAGATATAAAATTCGAATTCCAATAAACAATTACGACTGTTTCTATGCTACAAGGTGCAAAGGTTAATTTTTTTGAATAGAAATCATCCGCTACTTTTCGGTGTCTCTATTTATGCCCCATACTAAAATATTAAGTTCAGGGTTTAGGATTAAAATTATGGTTTAGGGTTTAGAGAATTAGGGTAGTGTGTATTTTTTAAGGATTAAGGATTCAGATTTAAAATTTAGGATTAGGACTTAGAATTCTTTAGTGTTGGGGCATAGAATGGTGCATTTGTTCAACTTTTCTCTAGGATTACATGAAAAATGTGATAACATTTATAACTTGCAAGTGAATAAAACTCTGCTAAGCTTTCTAGATAGATGTGTAGCGATGTCTTTTTTTTTCATCGCTAAAAAGCGTGGTTTTTCGAAGGTGTTTGAAAGGTGTTTGAGATTTTTCGGATATAAAATATTTATTCCGTGGGGTTTTTTAAAAAACCTCATAAAAAATGGAGTCGCCACCGGCCACTTAGGTAGGCCGGACACCATAAAACCAGAGATTCAAAAAGATAGGGTTCGGGAGTCGGTTACGGATGGGGAAGGATTAGCACCCCCACACCGCCCAAAATTGGTACTTTAACAATTACCGCTTTATTAATATTGGATTTTCCGGATTAGAGTGACGATTATTTTAAAATTTGGTCATAATTGCGAATTAATTTTAAGGGTCCCGTTACCCGAGAATAAACGTCCAACCACTATCACTACGCTTGATACTGGCCCCGTTCACGCTCGGATAAAAGGACACCGCATTAACAAGTTATATCTCGATATGCAATCTTAGTGGCAAAAATATAAAAAATGTAATAAATATTGACATAACAGAATATTAACATAACATAGATGATATTCTAGACTAAAACATGCATATATACATATTATTCTAAATAATAATTCTAAATAATAGATAATAACAACTTTAACAAAACAGAATAACAAGGTAGGAATAATTAAGTATATAGACGAACAAATATTTAAAAAAGACATACATGCTATTAATAAAACATATTTCAACATATATGAACAATATATTATACGTAAAAAGAAGACACACTAACACGTAACCTAAAAGCCAAGAAAACATACAATACGTACAAAAATACAATAACATGCTGTTTTACGAGTCAAATAGAACATAACATGCTTTAGTACGAATAACCTGATAAAAAAAACATGACTATCATAAGCATAACACATATATACATATAAACATAAAATACGAGTCATATACGAGGGACATAGAATAAAATAATAGAATATTAACATATACGATTATAATACGAACATGAATATTTACAAAGAATACATGACTGAAATGAAAGAAAAACAAAAGTTAGTGGCAGAAATTAAGGAACAATAATATGTGATTTAGGGACGAAATTGCGAAACAAAAAAAACCTAAAAGGACCAGAACTGTAATTAGACCAAGGGGCAGACTCAAAATGAAAGGTTCAAAAATGCGGGATGGTTAAGGGGGTAATTTTACCATTTAAAATCTGAATCGGTGTAATTTAGGGACTGGATTACAAGATTTTGAAATATCAGGGGGACTGGGATTGTAATTATACCATGCGGCGAGACAAAAACGAAAATATTGAAAATGCGGGATGGTTAAGTGTGTAATTTACCCATTTAGCAAAATAATAATAACTATAAAAACCCCCATTTTAGGCCGAAATCAGATTTTGGTCATTCGTCTCATTTTTTGATTTTTGCAAGAGCCATGTTCTTCATTTTCTCTCCTTTGTTCTTCTGAAACCCAGAATCCGACGGCCGGCAGCCCGTGTTCTCACTTCCCGCCGCCGCTAACTAACTGCCGCAGCAGCTTCCAAAACACACCAAAATAACCCTCTTTTCGTCCTCAACATGAATCCGTGGTTGGATTCAGAGGATACGCCCTTATTTGCCCTAGATCTAGAAAATACGAAGCGAACAAAATATTTTTTAAACCAAAATAAAACTACCAGGGGTCTTCCTCTCCCTTTAGTTCACCATATCAGGCTTGGAGAAGCCGAAAGGCTTATCACTGAAGGAAGAGAAGACCCACAAACAGAGAAGGTAAGACGACTCTCTTCTTTTTGTTTCTGTTTTTTTTTATTTCGTATATGCATGTAAAAAAAACAAGTAAGAAAAGTACCACTGGACTTGCGTTGCTTCTTTTTTGTATTTCTGAAAAACTTGTTACAATACACCTGTTTTTTTTTTACCCCTCTCCCCCTTCTCTGTTATTATCCCCGTTACAAAAGTCCCGTTTCATATATATTATTGTCCCTGTTTGTTGCAAGTTGCATCTTCTTTTTCAGATCTGAACTGACACTTTGCTTGTTGTCTTGGGCATATTCTGAACGCGGGGACTGAATATCGGCGCGGTGGCGGTATGGACATTCTGCCAGCGGCCAGACGCGTTTTCGGCCGTTAGATCAGATCTGATCTAACGGTCGAGATGGCTTGAAGAACGATCGGCCTGGATGAAGCCTCGATTCGATGAGACGGCTTCAGATTTCGCCACGTGGAGCTCCGCAGTCGAGGAGTCAGAACGCGTGGATCTTACGCGCGCGTGGGATGTTAAAGCGACCGCGCGTGGACCACACGCGCGCATGGCACTCGAACGGTCCATATGTGTGGAACACGCGCCTGACAGATATTTTTGACCTCCTGGTTGCATCGTGGCCGTTGGATCAGATCTTGATCCAATGGCCCACAGTTACCTGCACATTGTAATTAGATAAGATTTAGATTTGGGCCAACTAGGCCTTGTAATTGGACTTGGACTGTAAATTTTATTTGGGTTTAATATATTTAATTTTTTTATTTTATCAGCCCAATAATATTAATTAATAATAATATTATAACAGCAATACATATACATACGACAATGTATACTTATATTATACAATCATTAATTAATATAATATTCTAGCATACGTACGTATAATCATACATATAATTAACATAACATCTATATATATTAATCATATACGCTCATACACGAGCGACACACATACACCCTTAATATGTATACATACATAGCTTATAATGTACATGCACGCACTACCTTATATTTATATTAGTAACATTCATGCATATAATATAATAAATATACATGCAACACTAATATGTATTTACAAGTAAAAAATGAGTGACTACAGTTGCCCCTCTTTGCTTGTTCTCATGGAATGGGAAACAAAGCAAAGATTCATAAGCACTCATTTTTATCAGACTTCCCTGTTTGTAGCTTTGGAAAAACGAGTTCTTTTGGACATCTCTGATCTTCCTTGGCTGAATCTTCAGGCTCGTAAGTTCTTCCTATATAGAGCTTCGTCACCTTCAGATCTTGGAGCTACAGGCTCTTCCTATATAGAACCCTTCATTTCGAGACTGTAAAGCTTGGAGTCCTTCCTACATAGAACTTTTCGTCTTCAACGCTGGTTTCTCCTATATAAAACCTTTTGTGCCGCTGGTGGATTTTTCTGACTGGGAGTTCTTTTTGAGATTTTATATTTAGGGTTCTCTCTCTATGGAACCTTCCACTGGGGCTTGAAAATGCAGGTTCTTTTTTTTTACGAGGCTGTTGCCATTTTTGGACCTACGTTACTAAGATTGTCGCATCATGCCCGAAGGACTTACTGATGACCCGAAGGATTTAATACCACGCTCGAAAGACTTACTGATGACCCGAAGGATTTAAACATCATGCCCGGCGGACTTACCGATGACCCGGGATTTAATATTCGGATCCGACGCCGACATGGCTGTTGTTTTATGGGGACTCACGCGATATGCTGCCACATCATGCCCGGACTTACGATGACCCGAAGGATTTAACATCATGCTCGAAAGACTTACCGATGACCCGAAGGATTTAACATCGTGCCCGGCGGACTTACCGATGACCCGAAGGATTTAATATCTGGATCGGACGCCGACATGGCTGTTGTTTTATGGGGACTCACGCGGATATGCTTCCACATCATGCCCGGGACGACTTACGATGACCAAGGATTTAACATCATGCTCGAAAGACTTACCGATGACCCGAAGGATTTAACATCGTGCCCGGCGGACTTACCGATGACCCGGCGGATTTAATATCTGGATTTGACGCCGACATGGCTGTTGTTTTATGGGGACTCACGCTGATATGCTGCCACATCATGCCCGGGCGACTTACCGATGACCAAGGATTTAACATCACGCCGAAAGACTTCGATGGCCCGAAGGACTTAACATCGTGCCCGAAGGACTTACCGATGACCCGAAGGATTTAATATCTGGATCTGACGCCGACATGGCTGTTGTTTTATGGACTTTGGTAAATTATTCGATAATTCTTCAAATACCTGTTTAGGAACAAGCAAAATTGACATGCCCCTATCTATATGATGCATGTAATGTTATGATTTCTTTCTCCTCTTTTTCTTTTTTTTTGTTAATCTTATGTCCTGAAAAGTCATTCTTCTGATTTCTCTATTTCCTTTCCTTTTGCGGTATGCTCAATTTTGATCTTCATTTCTGTCAAATTTTGCTCAATGGGCATCTGCTCTTGTTCGTTTGCACGATCACCCGCCTTTCTTCCTCGGGGTTTCTGTCTGCTTTACTGACAAACATTATATCATGCGTGTGCAGAGATTCTTACTATTCTTTCTATTCTGTATTGCCCCATTCGATCGTGCTCGGCTATCTTCCAGTTCTTTTGACCCAATATTCTGAGTATTTGTTAATTTCGTCATCGGGGTGAGCGAAATGCTTCTTAACCTCAATCTTCTTGTTGCCTCTTGACGGACACCATTCATCGATCTCTGTGCTTTAATTCTTTGGAGACTCAATGTTTACTTTTTTTACCGTTTCCTCATTTTGTAAGCTCATTCTTGTCCTGTTTCGTCCTTCATTTTCTTGAACCAAACAAGGCATCATGGCTGGAATTCGCTTCTTGTTCTTGAGCTGTCTGACACCTATACCTCTGTTATCATTTTCATTCTATGCATTGAAGGTCATTTCTGGTTAGGGGCTCTAATAGTATCTGCCTCCTTGTGTTCTGGATCTTACCCCTGAAGTAATACATGGAA
The DNA here is from genome assembly GCA_019671005.1 of Hibiscus mutabilis. Lineage (NCBI taxonomy): Eukaryota > Viridiplantae > Streptophyta > Magnoliopsida > Malvales > Malvaceae > Hibiscus > Hibiscus mutabilis. The sequence goes on from CM033749.1 coordinate 29,813,979, forward strand.
ATTTTTGTTGTTTTAACTTGTCAATTTGCTGATTGGTGTTCCACTGCAGGGTATCATTTAGATTAACATACAAGATTTTGAAAACACAACATAGGAGCTCTGGATATCATGTGCAAGAGTGGCTTAGATTCAACCACTTGGTAATTCAAAGATGTGAGGTCTTCCCTGGTGACTTGGTTCATCCTCATGATTACCGCGTTGCTGCAGAGTGCTACTCTTTTTCAATTCTCATTATCTACTCTGCCCCCAAAAGGGTAGGCTTGTATAACCACTTGAGCGCAGAAATATTACTCTAGGAATAGAGTTCTGGGTGGTGCGAGTCTTAATTTCTCCCATGATATCGCCTATTTTCTTTCTTTTCTTTTTTCTTCTTTTTTTTCTTTTTTGATTTTTTTTGGGTTATTTGAGGAAATCAATTCGTCACAGTCCTTTGCCTTGAGGACAATGATGGAGCAAACAACACTGCCCCAAGTTACTCGGCATAGTCACGATTAGAAAATATTACCATCACTCATGAAGCTAAGGTTTCTTGAATTGGATGATGTATCTCCACCCTATCGCTTCAGCGGAGTGCCCCAAAATTTCCATACTCTTATCCGAACAAGCCTATTACCAGGTTTCGAACATAGGAGTACTTTTTTATTATTATTTCATTTTCATTTTCATTTTCATTTCTTTTTTCTTTCTTCTCTTTTTCTCTTCCTTTTTGTTTTGTTTCTTCTTTACTACCTAGAAGATTATGCCTAGAGTTTCAATTTCAAGCAACTCTACATGGTCGACATTTAGAGCTTTTTCGTCCTTGAATATCATCGAAAGAGTAATAATCTCGCTTTGCTGACCAGAGTCCGGTGGGGAAGATCACACATCATCGTTGTCACGACATCTATCTAATGTCACATCTTGCAATTGATATCCAGGGTCCTACAACGACGAGAAAATATCTATGTGCTTTTAAAAACATTATATGTTAAGCGAAATGTGTTTCTTATTGAAAGTAAAAACCAACAAACATGCCCCATCACAAAAGATCTTTGCCACATGGGGGTCATATAGAGTTGATCCCTTGTATTACTTCAGGAAGGTATTTAATGTAGAGACATCTATGGCTTCTTCAGCACTATGTAGATTTGTTTCTCATCCTTGGTCTTCCACTGCTTGATCAGCTCTTGCGTCAGGGTTCCATCATTGACCAGCTTCTTGATTTCATCCAGTAAAGGTCTACATTTTCTGGTGGGATGCCCCGGTGCCCCCATATGAAATTCGCATGTGCTACTCGAGTCAAAACTATGGGTATACAGATCAGGTGCACTCTTCATCGGCCTAGGAACAAGATAGTGACCCTCTGCCAGATTAGGCCAAATGTCTGAAATAGATATTCCAAACACTTCCAAATTTGCGCTCGTCCGAGGAATTTTCCTTGATGACCCCGATTTGTCAGTCTGTCTCCTTCTTTTATGGCCACGCGAACCCTGGAGATGACTCTCATTTACGTCTCCATCCTTATCTATCTTATCTTCGATTCGGTCCTTAGACTTAGACCCCAATTTTCCTTCTTTGATTGCATATTCTATCCTCTCTCCAATCGTCATGAAATTTTCGAATCCGTTTCTCGATTTTTCCAACATCACATCGAAGAAGGGAGAGGGAAGCGTTGCATGAAATAGGGGAGTCAACTCTTTTTCCGCTATAGGGGGCTGGACTTGGGTCGCCAGACATCGCCACCTTAATGCATATTCCCTGAAGCTTTCATTTGGCCTTATTTTCTTATTCTGAAGAAACTGTCGACAGGGTGCTAAATCCAAAGCATATTTGTATTGATCCAAGAAGGCATTAGCGAGGTCACCCCATGACCTAACTTGGTTTCTGTTCAAACGGTTATACCACACTGCTGTTGGTCCCGTTAGGCTATCATGGAAATGGTGGATCAACAATTCTTCGTTTTTCATGTATCCTTCTATTTTTCTATAAAACATGGTTAAGTGAATCTTCGGGCAGCTGGTTCCGTCATACTGCGCAAATACGGGAACCTTGAAATTTGGAGGAATGACCAAATCAGGGACTAGGCAGAGTTCCCTCGTATTGAAGACATTTATCTTCTCTTTCTTCTTAAGCTCTTTCTCGATTTTTTCTTCTAACTGGTCAAGCCTCGACTCTTCAATTCGTTTCATTTTCTGATTGATTCTGCCATCGAACCCCATGTATTAAATGATGAAGTGTCATGTGATGATAAAACAATGCAAAAATGTGATGCAAATGCAATGCATGAATGCAATAAAGCATTGATTCCGCAAGGGATTTGTCCTTATAGAACATCTTTCATTCTGACCAAAAGGTTTCATTACATCCGGTATTAGGGTTTTACAGATATCGGTGAGCCCTGGCACCTAATGTCTTGACCTCATTCAATAGTCCCGTCAGTTTTCCTTCGCGGTCCAATGCTGGATCCATATTCTGGCTTATTGGTGCTGCTGCATCGGCTAAATCTGCTATCTGTTGAGCTGCTTGTCGGGCTTGAGTCGTAACCATCTTCGTGTCCCAGTCTTTCTCCTGTATTGTTTTCTCGGCCTTTTGTAGCTTAATGGTCATTGCCCCAGCACGGATCTCACTGGTACGTAAAGCAGTCTCGAGCCTCACTATCTGTTCTTTGAGTGCTGCGTTTTCCATTTGGAAGGCTTGTGATTCATTCCTTTCCTGGTGTAGACTTGATTTCAGGATATCTTCCATGGCCAGACTGCTATCCAACTCATTTTGGAGAAAATCGCGTTGGCCTTCAGCTTCTTCCAGCTTCTTTGATAATGATATGACTTTATTCTTACTATTCTTGCATTTCTGCTTCCAGCGTTCTGAACCGTTCCTCAGCTGAATCATACCATTGACCCATTCTTCCGCGGTGTCACCCAAACCGAATCTCTTGAATTCAAAGTGCAGCTTCTGGTACTCGTCTTGTACATTCTTTGATCTCATACTCAGATTGTGCCTCTCATGCTCGAGCTGGTCGCGATTGTGTGCAAATTCATCTTCTAAGACACTTTTATTCTTGGTTCCTAACTTTATCCCGCTTAAGTGACCCACTCCTGTGTTATCCGAACCTTGGGCTCGGTATTGACCTTCCTTTGACTTTGCCCCTCGGGCCACGACTGGCTGGCTGAAGAATCGGGGTTGTCCGTCTTCGAAACCCATTATTCCCATTCTGATAAGATCTCGAACTCTATCCTTCAGGGCCCTACAATTTTCAGTGTGATGACTCGAATCGCTTATGTGGTAGCTGCACCAGGCACGACTATTGTAATCTTTCGGATAAGGAGGTTTTCTTGGTACAGACTTCATTGGTATGATAAGGTTTCTTTCGACAAGCAACGGAAGTAACTCGGTGTATCTCATAAGTATTGGATAATGTCTTCTGATGTCATTAGATTCTCGAACTTCCCCTAGTTTTGCCTCTGTTCCCTGGGTATCTTCCCCAGATGTGCTACTTGTCTGCTTCTTGAGATTGATCACAAAGGGATTTGATTTGTCATATTTAACGATGTTGTCTGTTTTGACATTCTGACCATTCTGTTCCACATTCTGCTCCCCGACCGAATCTTTTCTGAGTTCGACATGCGGCTTGCCTTTCATCATGGCATTCATCCGGTCCATCATCTCGGACATATGCTTCTTTAGTTCTTGTATTTCATCTTGTTTGTCACCAGGATTGACACTGCTTACTGAATCTGTTCTGGTGTCCTTGAATGGTTCTTCTTCGGCTGTCCCCGGTCTAGTCTCGGGATGGAACTCTGGAATTGGACCCCCTTCCTTCAGGTCAAAGAACCTTTGGTCCATCATGAATAATCTTCTATTATGGGAGAAATCACTCGGGAATCAATGCCCCCCCACACTAATGTGAATGCAATGATATGCAAAAACAAAGCAAAAGAAAACAAGTCAGTACCGGACAAAAATGATAAGTACGTAATAAAAGGGCAAATTATATGCGATAAGCAAACAAGGCAATCCTTATTTACATTCCATCTAAGACACCTAGGTTATCCGTATGGCTCTAACAGGGTAGGTTTCTACGTGTTCTCTACATGCAGTTTTGGTTCTAGGAGGTACCCAAATTGTCCTCGCTGTCATCTACTAAGAGTAGCAAGGCCCCCGATCATCACCCATTATAGGCTCCTTTCAACCGGGTTCAATTCAGGGGGACCCATTCGCTTATGCCCGTACGAAGGAACGATATCCTTACGAAAGCATAAGGTACTCGAGCCCCGAAGGTACTTGCTAGGCCCATACGGGAGAACGATATCTCCACGAAAGTATTAGCGTTTTCCCCCACTTAGAAAGACGGGTTTATATGCCATATTTTAAATGCGTTAAAATAAACGCGCAATTATGACCGAACGTTAATTTAATAGTCACTTTAATCCGGAACTTCCAATATTAGTAAAACGGTAATTATTTTAAAAGCTCGACTCTCATTTGTTTTTTGAAAAAATGGTCCCCAGCGGAGTTGCCATCTGTAGCGATGTCTTTTTTTTTCATCGCTAAAAAGTGTGGTTTTTCGAAGGTGTTTGAAAGGTGTTTGTGATTTTTCGGATATAAAATATTTATTCCGTGGGGTTTTTTAAAAAACCTCATAAAAAAATGGAGTCGCCACCGGCCACTTAGGTAGGCCGGACACCATAAAACCAGAGATTAAAAAAGATAGGGTTCGGGAGTCGGTTACGGATGGGGAAGGATTAGCACCCCCACACCGCCCAAAATTGGTACTTTAATAATTACCGCTTTATTAATATTGGATTTTCCGGATTAGAGAGACGATTATTTTAAAATTCGGTCATAATTGCGAATTAATTTTAAGGGTCCCGTTACCCGAGAATAAACGTCCAACCACTATCACTACGCTTGATATTGGCCCCGTTCACGCTCGGATAAAAGGGCACCGCATTAACAAGTTATATCTCGATATGCAATCTTAGTGGCAAAAATATAAAAAATGTAATAAATATTGACATAACAGAATATTAACATAACATAGATGATATTCTAGACTAAAACATGCATATATACATATTATTCTAAATAATAGATAATAACAACTTTAACAAAACAAAATAACAAGGTAGGAATAATTAAGTATATAGACGAACAAATATTTAAAAAAGACATGCATGCTATTAATAAAACATATTTCAACATATATGAACAATATATTATACGTAAAAAGAAGACACACTAACACGTAACCTAAAAGCCAAGAAAACATACAATACGTACAAAAATACAATAACATGCTGTTTTACGAGTCAAATAGAACATAACATGCTTTAGTACGAATAACCTGATAAAAAAAACATGACTATCATAAGCATAACACATATATACATATAAACATAAAATACGAGTCATATACGAGGGACATAGAATAAAATAATATAATATTAACATATACGATTATAATACGAACATGAATATTTACAAAGAATACATGACTGAAATGAAAGAAAAACAAAAGTTAGTGGCAGAAATTAAGGAACAATAATATGTGATTTAGGGACGAAATTGCGAAACAAACAAAACCTAAAAGGACCAGAACTGTAATTAGACCAAGGGGCAGACTCAAAATGAAAGGTTCAAAAACGCGGGATGGTTAAAGGGGTAATTTTACCATTTAAAATCTGAATCGGTGTAATTTAGGGACTGGATTACAAGATTTTGAAATATCAGGGGGACTGGGATTGTAATTATACCATGCGGCGAGACAAAAACGAAAATATTGAAAACGCGGGATGGTTAAGTGTGTAATTTACCCATTTAGCAAAATAATAATAACTATAAAACCCCCCATTTTAGGCCGAAATCAGATTTTGGTCATTCGTCTCATTTTTTGATTTTTGCAAGAGCCATGTTCTTCATTTTCTCTCCTTTGTTCTTCTGAAACCCAGAATCCGGCGGCCGGCCGCCGTGTTCTCCGCCGCCGACCGCCGCTAACCGGCGCCGGCAGGCTTCCAAAACACACCAAAATAACCATCTTTTCGTCCTCAACATGAATCCGTGGTTGGATTCAGAGGATACGCCCTTATTTGCCCTAGATTTAGAAAATACGAAGCGAACAAAATATTTTTTAAACCAAAATAAAACTACCAGGGGTCTTCCTCTCCCTTTAGTTCACCATATCAGGCTTGGAGAAGCCGAAAGGCTTATCACTGAAGGAAGAGAAGACCCACAAACAGAGAAGGTAAGACGACTCTCTTCTTTTTTTTTCTTTTTTTTTTTCAGTATATGCATGTAAAAAAACAAGTAAGAAAAGTACCACCGGACTTGCGTTGCTTCTTTTTGTATTTCAAAAAACTTGTTACAATACACTCTGTTTTTTTGTACCCCTCTCCCCTTCTCTCTTTATTATCCCGTTACAAAAGTCTCATTTCATATATATTATTGTCCCCGCTTGTTGCAAGTTGCATCTTCTTTTCAGATCTGAATCGACACTTTGCTTGTTGTCTAGGGCATATTCGAACGCGGGGACTCAATATCGGCGCGCGTGGCGGTATGGACGATTCGCCCGCCAACGGACGGACGCGTTTTGGTCGTTAGATCGGATCTGATCTAACGGTCGAGATGGCTTGAAGAACGATCGGCCCGGATGAAGCCTCGATTGATGAGACGGCTTCGTTTCGCCACGTGGAGCTCCGCAATGAGGAGTCGAACGCGCGTGGATCTTACGCGCGTGGGATGTTAAAGCGACCGCGCGTGGCACTCGAACGGTCCATACGTGTGGAACACGCGCCTGGCAGATATTTTTGACCTCCTGGTTGCATCGTGGCCGTTGGATCAGATCTTGATCCAACGGCCCACAGTTACCTGCACATTGTAATTAGATAAGATTTAGATTTGGGCCAACTGGGCCTTGTAATTGGACTTGGACTTAGACTGTAAATTTTATTTGGGTTTAATATATTTAATTTTTTTATTTTATCAGCCCAATAATATTAATTAATAATAATATTATAACAGCAATACATATACATACGACAATGTATACTTATATTATACAATCATTAATTAATATAATATTCTAGCATACGTACGTATAATCATACATATAATTAACATAACATCTATATATATTAATCATATACGCTCATACACGCGCGACACACATACACCCTTAATATGTATACATACATAGCTTATAATGTACATGCACGCACTACCTTATATTTATATTAGTAACATTCATGCATATAATATAATAAATATACATGTAACACTAATATGTATTTACAAGTAAAAAATGAGTGATTACAAGATGTTGCTGTATTAGATTTTGAAAAACATGGTGGGAATGACAAGATCTTAGGAATATATGTTCACTTTGCATCAAAACCTGGCTTTCCCTACTACTCATTTATCTACTATTTTGGGTGTGTCAGCAATAATCATGTTGGCTTGACCTACTTTTCTAGCATTGGCATGAGACTTCGATACCATTCCCTCCTAAAAGGGTTTATTTTATAATTTTTTTATACATGTGTGAGCTCCAATGGATATATATAATAAATTAAATGATCCATCTTTTAAATAGTATTGGGATTGCTTTGAAATAGATTACAACTTAAGGGAAAGGGAGAGAATATCTTCTGAGGCTGGGAAACGATTGGATTTGTCTTCTTTCTTCCGTTTTCTCTTCTTTTCCTTTCTCTTTATAAACTTGAGCAGATTGTTTGTAATGGCTAACTTATTAGCGAAAGCATTTGGGTCTGTTGTATCTGCCATCGCTTACTGTTCCTTTGGCTATCGGGACAACAACAACAAAAGCGTCATCAACGTCAATTATTACTACAACATGCCTAAGGCTAAGGGTCGACCACTTTCTTTGCAGGTTTCCCTTGCTCCCATATTCTTTTTTTCTTTTATCTATCTAGGTAACTTAGTTGTTTTCTTTCGCCCTTCACCATGGTTTCTTCACTTATACCTCACATGAATATATAATAAGAGTATGATCTTTATATATATCCGTATCAAATATGTATCCGACACGAGTCTGGTTAGGCCGATATGCCAAGCTCCTCTACTCTCCTCGTTTATTGATTTTCATTTCCTTTCCCCTTCGTACGTCCTCTATGGGCGTGGAAGACCATGTAGAAATATGCAACCTACACGTTTCCTTCAAAAAAGGTAAAATTACTTGTTGAGCAAGCTATCGTTGTTCCTTTGCTTTGGTTAATCTTCTCACGAATCTCAATCTTACTTAAACCCAGTTCATCCTACGTTTCATGTTATTGACTCTATGACTATTAAGCCGTGTTTCATGCAGTAAATCTTTCGGTATTGGAAACCAAAAGTCATGTTTTTTTTATGCAAGAAAATCAAAGGTTGAATTTGATATTCATATGTATAGCTTGGAAATTAGGATCATATCATATAGTGAGTTCGTGAACCAACTTTAAGACCATGATCCCTTGTCTGATTGGATAGTCAAGAATCTCCAACAGGGTCGGCTTTCTTAATCCCTTAGGTTTCCTATAAATAAAGGGGCTTTAAGAAGAAGAAGAAAGGAATAAAGTGGCATTCATCACCGTTAAACTCATAATCTTGGCTTAATGGACAGACCGTGGACCTCAAAGTCAGGATGTGCTGCACCGGTTGCGAGAGAGTAGTCAAAAACGCCATTTACAAGCTTAGAGGTATACAGTATACTGACTAATTCTTGTATCCGATGGTCATAGTTGTTTCATACGTTGATAACATCGATAATGTTAGGGATCGATTCGGTGGAAGTAGACATCGAAATGGAGAAGGTAACTGTGACCGGGTACATTGATCGGAACAAGGTGCTGAAGCAAGTGAGGAGGGCAGGGAAGAGGGCTGAATTTTGGCCTTACCCTAATCCTCCTCTGTACTTCACCACAACCACCGAATGCTTCAAAGACACAACCAACGAGTTCAGAGAGAGTTACAACTATTACAGGCATGGATACAATCTCGGACACAGGCATGGTAACATTCCTGTAACTATTCGCGGAGACGACAAAGTCAGTAACTTGTTCAACGATGACAATGTCAATGCATGCTCTCTCATGTAAAAAAGATAAAAATATAAATTAAATCGGTGCCATCCATTCACCATGATGATCATATTCATGCATGTAAAATATTATTTGCAAAATAACTCTTCCAGTGTGAAAAGAATTTCATCAATGTGTAATTTATTAATATATCTATGTAGTTTTTCTTTCAAGTAATAGTTATGAAATGTTCATATTGTGTGTGTGTGTGGGGGGGTTGTAAGAGAGAATATATTCAGGTGGAATCTGCTCCCTTGTCTTACCTGTGTTATTGTTTCTTGAATCTTGTTCATCAAGGCATTTATACCGCAATTTGGCCATGCATTCTTTTTATAATTTTGTTTTACTTGCGACAAATTCTATAAAATTTTTGAGATAGTATGTTTGGACAACACGTAATTGTAATTATTGAAGAGTATTTTTTTTTACAAATTTTATTTCGGGGAAGGAAGGAGTACTCCTAATGAATGATTGAGTATAAATTTTTAATGATGGAACAAATATGAGCAGTTTGGTTAACCGACCAAATGTGTTTGCTTAATAATAATTTTTTAATTACAAGGAATTATAATTTTCTTATAAAATTATATAATTCTTTTTTTATATTTTGATTGGTAAAGTGTAATTACATAAATTAATAAAATTTAGGCTTAATGGTACCTAAGGCTATCAACTTTTGAGAAAAACCCAATGTGACCCTTGAACTTTATTTTTTACCCGAAGTGGCCCTTAAGCTGAAAAAAAATCAATATGATCATTTGACTAACGGAGCCCTATGTTGACCATTACGTGTCTGATGTGGCAGTTCACGATGCAAATGTGGCAATCTACAACGATGATGTTGCAGTCCACTATTTATAATGATGTGACAGATGAGCTAAATTGATTTTTTTATAAAGTTTAAGGATTTAATTTTTTTCTTACAAAGTTCGAGTTCTTATTTATTTTTTAGAAAAATAATTAAAAAAATATTTTAAATTTTAAATATTTAAATATATATTTTTAAAAATAAAAAAATAAATTTTAAAATATTTTATGGAAAAGTCTTCGTGCATCTCTCGCCAGCCTAAGTCTACTGCTTATTATACGATGAGGACATTATTTTTTTAATATTTTTTTTGTTTTATATCATAAGCTATAATATTTTTTTATGCTTTTGAAAATTTCCTGTACATAAGGCCATAAAAGTATGAATTCGGAAACTTAGAAGTAAGTGTGCTTTATATACTAACTTATTATACGATGTGCAAGGGCTTGTGAGTAGCCCTTCGAATTGTCCGAAATATGATTAAACGTGTGTATTAAGGCAAATAACTTATGATATTTTCTAACTATGTTTAGATACAAAATTCGTAAGTCTCAACCAATCTAGTAAGAATGCTTTGCATAAGTGTTGACAATATGAAACTATGATGATGAAAGCATGTTTAGTATGCGTATCTGTATGATATAAAAGTGCATGGCATTTGTAGTGATGGATGATATGTATATGAAAATAAAAGCATGCTAGCTTTGCTAATTCGACTTACGCTTAATGTACCTCTATGTATATATGTTACATGTATATATGATGAATAAAATGTGAATCATAACTAAAGTGACTGTATGTATATGTTTGAAATGCTTATATGTTTAAATGAAAGAGATTGGATTAAATCATTATTATGGGAAAACTTAAATGATTTTGTAACGGTTTGGATTTCTGAATCAACGGATGGACGTTGATCTGGGTTGTGGACGTTCAAGTTAGATTGGGTATTTAAATTCTTTGAGCCAAGTTTGGGCCTTATTAAATGAAAATTTGGCTATGAAGACTTAAAAAATGATCATTTTATAAAAAGAGAGAAACTTGAGAATTTTATGTTGTGATTATACCTTTTTAAAATAAAATACTGATCTCCCTTTTATTGTTCTTGTCTTCACGTGGGGGTTTAAAGGGAGAAGAGTCTTGAGTGAGATCACCATTTCACTCTTTTTCTTCACCTTATCTCTTCATTTTTTTCTCTCCAAACATTCATTGCCATTTTGATTAAATGAATCAATTATGCTACTCTTTTCTTCCATCCGAGATTCAAGAATCAAGTATGTTAATCTTTATCTCATAAATTTTAAAAAAGGGTATTTTCTTGTTGAACGAGAAAGTGTTTAAGGAATCTTTCCAAGCTTGAAACAAGGAGAAAGTTTGAGAAAGCTAAGTGTTAGAATTAAATTCAAGATTTGTTGATAATGTTAGTACATCTCCAACTCCTATGCTACTTGAAGATCATAAAATTGATGTCTTGCTTAATTATAGTGCTTGATGGGTGTTTTAATGTATGAATCATGTTTGGATGACCAAGTAGTGATTTTGATGCTAAGTAAGTTATTAGATGACCCTAATAAGTAGGGGTGTGAAAAACCGGTTTGGTTAACCGTTAGCAAATTATTTCGGTTAACCGGTAAGTTCGGGTCACCCAATTCTCGACCCTAAACCGTAACCATTCAACCGGTTAACCGTTTATTCGGTTAATCGAAAACTTCAGTTCGATTCGGGTAACGGGTTTTTATTTTGTTTATTAAAAGTATAAATTTTGATAATATGTTAGAAAAAATATATACTTTTAAAAACCGAAACATGATATTAGTATCTTTTCTAATACTCGCAAGTTAAACACTTAAACTTCATAAAATGAAATTATGGTTTTACTTTTGGGGAATGAGAAAATAAAATCTAATTTTTTTAATATAAAATATTAAAATAGCATATAATATAATAATATATATTATATAACCGGTCGGTTTGGTTACCCGGTTTGTCCCAAAACCGTAAACCGTAACCGAACCAGTATTATTTTTTTAAATAAAAACCCGAACCGAAACTGAATTTTTCGGTTCAGTTAACCACTTTTTCGTTTCGGTTTTTTCAGGTTTCGGAATCGGTTTCGGTTTTTCAGTTTTTTTGCACACCCCTACTAATAAGTTTATAATTGACATAGAAAGCTTTAATAACCACTTGGATTGAAATGTGGGTTCTTAGAGACAATTTTAGGTATAAGCTCGGGGCTTAGGAAGTAATTTATGGGCTCGTATATCGATATAGGATGAACCAGTACTGATACTGGGCGTTTCAGGCACGAATTGGGTAAATTTCTACCTGGATACCTATAATATCCCAATTTTTGGCTAGTGACCAAAATGTAAATTTTGAAAGATTTGTGGCTAAAGTATAAACTTTGGAAAAGTTTAGGGACCAAAGTGTAATTTTTAAAAGTTGTATATTTTAACCCCGTAAATGAATAGTTTACCCCCAAGAATGACGTTTTCATGTTATCCTGATTTTTCATACGGAGTTTGTATTAATGGCTATAAAGCGATAAAGTTCAGAAAAATATTCGGATAATCGGATCGAATCGAATATCCATGATATTTTGAAGGATGATAAGGCAAGGTTAATTATGTTATTTTACATGTCTAAGATATTTTCTTTGTGTTGGAAGAATATGAACCCTTGCATTTAAGTTGATTTTCCATGTTAAATATGAACCGTTGGATGAAAAATGGCAAGATCGTAATTTTGGAAAATTATAAGGGCAAAGTTGGTAACTACTAACTTCTTGGTTTATTTTTGACCATTGGATGAATACTTTGATAAGCGTCAAGCTTTGGAACCTTGGATCAAGAGGGTAAAATGGTCATTTTCCTATTTAAGAGATATTTTAAGTTAAATAAGTGAAAATTATGACATTTGGCATAAAATAAAAGCAAAATAAAGAAAGAAAATTTGGTTTTTGTACCACTTGCTGCCGTGGGATATTTGGAGAGAAGAAAAGAAATTTTCAAGCTTGATTTCAAGCATTTATAGTTGGATTCAAGGTTAGTTCATTAGATGCAAAATTGTTCTCCTTTAAATTCTCTTTCATTTGATATAATTTTCACATGGTTTTCTTGCTTCTAAGTTGAAGATGGTGATTAGTGTTGATGAAGAACATGTTGGAATTTTATGTTTTAAGGATCAATCATGTTGGAAATGTTGTTGTGATGTTGTTTCAATGCTTAAAGTGATGAAAATCCTATGGTATATGGTATAGGGATCATTCGTTTATATAGAAAAATTGAGAGGAAAATATTTTAAAAATTTATTTTAGAGAAGGAAAAAGTTTTAATGATGTCATTTATGCTTGATTATGTAATTGAAGGTTAATTTGAGGTAATTGAATAGTTAAAGGATGCTAAAGATGTGAATTATGACTCTGCCCAGAATTTTAGTCATTGGCAGTGAGTTTGGAAATTCACCATAAATTTTACAAAAATAATTAGAAAGTGGTCATTATATCATTGTATTCTTGGTTCAGTCTAGTTTCTTTTAAAACAAACGGTGACTTATTTCGATTTGTATATCAAAAGATATGAATTTTTAAGTGATGAAACGTCAGAAAACAGAGTACCACTCTGCTCCGAAATTCAGAACTATAATTGACTTTGAAAATTCTTCATAAATTGTACGAGTTGAATTTGGGCTATTAAATTATATGGTTGAAAAGCTTATCGAATCTAGTTTCTTTCGAAACAAACATAATCGAATTCCGAGTTGTAGATTATTTTATAGAAATAAATCTTTGAAGGTAGCGCAAGCTGTCAGAAAATGGAGTTTGAAACATTTTGCATTTAAATGTTAGTCAGCAAGCTCGGAAGAATTAATGGAAGTTCAAATTGGTCACTAAGGACCATAATGAGTTTTTGAATAGTACAAGGGAGAAATTAAATATTTGGAAATTTTATATTCGAATGATTATATTAGACAACATGTTTAAGGTAATGTTAAATTTGAATCTAACAAATATTTTATTGTATTCATGTTACTAATGAAGTCAAGTCCGAATCAAAGAAGGTTCGAAGTTCTATGAAAGAAAGGATCGAACTAGGACTTAGTGAGGCATTGTGTTAAGTGGCCAAGGTGAGTGCAATTACATACATATAATGATACATTGATATTTTATACATTATTGGGATGGCTTGCGATGAGCCTACCTGAATGTTTATTGTCATTATATTTATGTCATTGAGCATATGATTGACATAGTATAAATATGTCAAGATTTGGAATATAAAATGCATTTATCATTTGATTACTTACATAGGTAAGTTTGAAATGTTATTCCAGGTATGAACTGGCAATGTTGATATATATTGATATACATTGCCATGGATGAAATATGTGATGATATAGAGCCCAAGTATGATTTAGAGATTTAAAAGTATAGTTGGCTAGCCATAGAGTCATAAACAACTATATAAATATTCTAAGCACTACGGTGTAATATTCATATGTACTCAAGGAAGGTTGGGTCTATGTATACTCAAGGAAGGTTGGGTATACAAAAGTACTTCGGTACATATCGAAGCACTTCGGTGCAAAATTTATATATACTCAATGAAGGTTGGGTATGCGGGGATGACTCGTGTACTTAGATTCTCTTATTTCAATAATTTGGGCTAAATAAATTGAAAAACAAGATGGTAAGCTTGAGAGCTTGTTGATACATATGGCAACGGTATTGGTAAGAATTAAACTTACTACTTTGATATATGTTAGTACATGTGATGTTACTTATGTTAACATGCATGAAAATGGTAAGTTATTCTTGAAAGCTTAACATTAATGGTAAGTATTGATATGGTGTTAAAGGAATTGAACAAGCATATTCATTAGCTTGTATCATGGTATACATATATTCATACATTGATGCATAGATGACATATTATGACAAATGAACAAGCATGAAAGTCTTATGACATTAGCATGTAGTAAATCATTACTAATACAATGTGAAAGTTGATGAATTGACATATATCATGTTATATAAATGCAGCTATGAAGTTGAATAAAGTTTAAATTATTGTTATTAACTTCCTTTTTTGCCTCACTAAGTTCGTACTTAGTGTGTGTTTGATTGTGCACACGTAAGTAAATCAAGATGAGGGTGAGAATAGCATTGCATCAATATTGGAAAGCTCAACAGGTAATCACAGTAATGACATCCTAATTGAGGTTTGATTATTATAGTGGCATGTATACTTGCTAAACTTATTTGAGTTGTGATTGGCCTTTAAAGTTCGTTATGGTTTCATGATAATTGGCATTTCTGGAAAGATTCAAAGTTAAGAGTAACCTCAGGTGATGAGTTGCATGCTAAGATAATTGAAAGCATGTATGTTTTATGATAGTCAATTATTCCCTATAAGCATACATAACATTTGTAGACATTTGGGAATTGAATTAGGATGAATTAGAAATATAAAAATGCACGAATGTGCATTTTGGGATAGGGTGTACCAATATTCAAGATTTGGGTTAAAAATTATCAAAACTTGAATTTTGTTTCAAATATCATTAATATTTAAGGATAATAAAGTTGTGACATTCATGACTTGTGTTCGTCGTACGGATACAAAAAGGGGTGTTACATTTATTAGTATCAGAGCTATAGGTTTAGCCGATTCTAGAGTTAAACAGAGTATGGTAAAGGTCAAAAGTGTATACATACCACTATGATGTCAGGATTACTGATGATTTTACTTGTTTGAATGGATGCAATTACTTACTTCAATATGATAATAATGTTAAATTCTAATGTCTGAGGCTAAAAGAATCATGTCAGGTGTTTAGGCAAGTGGATCAACAAGAGATTCGTGAGAGTGATAAGGTTAATGATAATATTCTACCCTCAGCTTAGCATGGTGCAGAGGCACCAAAGTAAAATGATATGCATGTTCAGGATTAAGAGCTTTTCTTCCAGACATTAGATGCGATCATGAATCAGCCTGCTTAGGCACCGATTGTAAAAGAATTTAGAGTTCTGGCACACTAGATTTTCAGAGAGATATTAATGGAGATCCTATGATTGTTAATCTATGATTTAATGATATAAAAGTTATGTTGAAGGAACTCTGTATTGATGATCAGAGGATACTAAAAAAGTATTATCTCATCTGAAAGGATTAGACCCGTATTTGATAAAGTAATGTTACGGGTCTAATTAGGGCAATTGGATTATTTACGGGTATGAGTGCAAGTTTAATAAACCGAGCTGATTTGCTTCTAAATTATTGTCTACCGACAGAAAGAGAGCCTGTTATGACAGCTCATAGAGGGCTTGAGGTCAGGTACAAAGAACTACTGACTGCCCTATGTATTTTAAAATTCCATGATGCAGTAAATTATGCCAAATGCAATGCAAAGGGTTCATAATGAGAAAATATCTAAACTGAGGTCATAACTCGTAAAGAAGAATAGCAAATCATTATTTATTTCACCACTTCTAAAAAGTGGTGAGGATTCTCGGCAAAGATATCAAACTGAATTTATTACATAGTTCCGCTAAGAGACTGGGACAAGGAAAATTAGGAACTTTCTGACATTTATAATTAATGTTGGAAATTCAAGAAAACCACAAAACCAATCATGTGGGTGTTGTAATAATTGGAATGCATGAGCATGTAGAGTTTTTATTGGAATTTTTAACCAATGTGAAAATTATTTAACTTATGCTATAGATACCGAGCATCAAGGGTAAGTTGGGAGAGTATTCCTATTGTTTGTGAGTTTTAAATGGGTTGCCCAAGAGGAGCTGTCAAGCTTGACGCTTAATCGAGAGGCTAAGTTTAGGATTAGATTTTAATCCAATATTGGACCTATATCGATTGCACCCTACAGAATGGCTCTTACTAGATTGAGAAAGCTAAAGCCTAGTTGCAAGAGTTATTAGATTAAGGTTTTATACGAACCAGTATATCACTTTAGGAAGCTCCAGTGATGTTAGTCAAAAGAAGCAGTAATATTCCTCTAAGATTAAATTACAATTATATTATTACCAGTAGAATAAGATTTGATAGTAGCACTAGTATTAGTGCAATATGAATCTAGTAAGGATTCTACCTTATTCAATATATTGATGTAATAAGGCTAAAGTAATAGTTGGTGTATTTAGCCAAAAGTCATTTTTTGCCTTCTAAGCATTAAATGCCCAATTACCTTTGGAAAAAATAGTATATTGATTACTCAGCTACAGCTCAAGTCTATTTTGAAAAATTGGATAAAAAATCTACAGATGAAGATAAGATATGTTTGAAAAGAATTCAGTAAGGTGAAAAGGGAAAATTAAAGATTTCGATGTTAAGTCTAAAGGATATTCATATTATCAAGGGGTAATTTATATCCCCGATGATAATGAGTTAAAAAGAGAACAAAAAGGTGATTGAATCGATTTATTTTGGGATATGAAGAATAAAGTAAGAATGGTTCGATGCAATCTAGAATTGCTTTAGAATGATGGATATTATCTGCTGATCTTGAAAGAAAAGATATTTAATATGAAGTTAAGGATAAAGTATTCCATATAAGTTTCACCTTGGAATGAGGTGTTATTGTTTGGACAAAAAGGGAAGCTGAGTCCGAGAATTATTGGACCATATAAGATTGTGAAAAGAGTTGGTCCTGTGGCTTATTAGCTAGCCTTACCTCCGAAAATGGACAAGATTCACAATATATTTCATGTATCGATGCTCAAGAAGTATCGACCAGATCCTTTACATATCATTACCCCAGAGGAATAGAGATTCAACCGGATTTGATTTACGAGTAAGAATCAGTAAAGATACTGGCACATGGAGTCAAAGAACTAAGAAATAAGATGATCTCGCTTGTTAAAGTTCTTTGGCGAAATCATGAAGTCGAAAACGTGACTTGGAAAAGAGAAAAAGATATGAGAAAACAGTTTCCTCATCGTTTTGAACCGGTACGTATTAAAAATTCGAGGATGAATTTTATAAAGGGGGGAGAATTGTAATATCCCAATTTTTGGCTAGTGACTAAAATGTAAAATTTGAAAGCTTTGTGGCTAAAGTATAAACTTTGGAAAAGTTTAGGGACCAAAGTGTAAATTTCAAAAGTTGTGTTTTCTAACCCCGTAAATGAATATTTTACCCCCAAGAATGATGTTTCCATGTTATCCGGATTTTTCATATGGAGTTTGTATTAATGGCTATAAAGCGATAAAGTTAAGAAAAATATTCGGATAATCGGATCGAATCGAATATCCATGATATTTTGAACGATGTTTTGGATGACCAAGTAGTGATTTTGATGCTAAGTAAGTTATTAGATGACCCTAATAAGTAGGGGTGTGCAAAACCGGGTTCGGTTAACCGTTAGCAAGTTATTTCGGCTAACCGGTAAATTCGGGTCACCCAATTCTCGACCCTAAACCGTAACCATTCAACCGGTTAACCAAAAAATTTGGTTCGGTTCGAGTAACGGGTTTTTATTTTGTTTATTAAAAGTATAAATTTTGATAATATGTTAGAAAAAATATATACTTTTAAAAAACGAAACATGATATTAGTATCTTTTTTAATACTCCCAAGTTAAACACTTAAACTTCATAAATGAAATTATTGTTTTACTTTTGGGGAATGAGAAAATAAAATAAAATCTGATTTTTTTAATATAAAATATTAAAATAGTATATAATATAATAATATATATTATATAACCGGTCGGTTCGGTTACCCAGTTTGTCCCAAAACCATAAACCGTAACCGAACCGGTATTCTTTTTTTAAATAAAAACCCGAACTGAAACTAAATTTTTCGGTTCGGTTAACCACTTTTTTGGTTCAATTTTTTCGGGTTTCAGAATCGGTTTTTCGGTTTTTTTTTCACACCCCTACTAATAAGTTTATAATTAATATAGAAAGCTTTAATAACCACTTGGATTGAAATGTGGGTTCTTAGAGACAATATTAGGTAGAAGCTCGGGGCTTAGGAAGTCATTTATGGGCTCGTATATTGATATAAGATGAACCAATACTGATACTGGGCGTTTCAAGCACGAATTGGGTAAATTTCTACCTGGATACCTATAATATCCCAATTTTGGCTAGTGACCAAAATGTAAATTTTGAAAGATTTGTGGCTAAAGTATAAACATTGGAAAAGTTCAGGGACCAAAGTGTAATTTTCAAAAGTTGTATATTTTAACCCGTAAATGAATAGTTTACCCCCAAGAATGACGTTTCCATGTTATCTGATTTTTCGTACGGAGTTTGTATTAATGGCTATAAAGCGATAAAGTTTAGAAAAATATTCGGATAATCAGATCGAATCGAATATCCATGATATTTTGAAGGATGATAAGGCAAGGTTAATTATGTTATTTTACATGTCTAAGATATTTTCTTTGTGTTGGAAGAATATGAACCCTTGGATTTAAGTTGATTTTCCTTTAAATTCTCTTTCATTTGATATAATTTTCACATGGTTTTCTTGCTTCTAAGTTGAACATGGTGATTAAGTTGATGAAGAACATGTTGGAATTTTATGTTTTAAGGATCAATCATGTTGGAAATGTTTTTGTGATGTTGTTTCAATGCTTAAAGTGATGAAAATCCTATGGTATATGGTATAAGGATCAATCGGTTATATAGAAAAATTAAGGGGAAAATATTATAAAAATTATTTTAGAGAAGGGAATAGTTTGAATGATTTCCTTTATGCTTGATTATGTAATTGAAGGTTAATATGAGGTATTGGAATAGTTAAAGGATGCAAATATGTGAATTATGAATCTGCCCAGAATTTTAGTCATTGACAGTGAGTTTGTAAATTCACCATAAATTCTACAAAAATAATTAGAAAGTTATCCATAATTATTAAGTGATGAATGGTCATAAAACAGAGTACCAGACTACTCTGAAATTCAGCACTATAATTGAATTTGAAAATTCATCATAAATTGTACGAGTTGAATTTGGGCTATTAAATTATATAGTTGAAAAGCTTATTGAATCTAGTTTCTTTCAGAACAAACCAAATTGAATTTCGAGATGTAGATTATTTTATAGAAATAAATCTTTGAAGGTAGCGCAAGCTGTCAGAAAATGGAATTTAAAAAATTTTGTATTTAAATGTTAGTCAGCAAGCTCAGAAGAATTAATAGAAGTTCAAATTGGTCACTAAGGAGCATATTTAGTTTTTGAACAGTACAAGGAAGAAAGAAAATATTTGGAAATTTATATTCGGATGATTATATTAGACAACATGTTTAAGGTAATGTTAAATTTGAATCTAACAAATATTTTATTGTATTCATGTGATTAATGAAGTCAAGTCCGAATCAAAGAAGGTTCGAAAGTCAATGAAAGAAAGGATCGAACTAGGACTTAGTGAGGCATTGTGTGAAGTGGCCAAGGTGAGTGCAATTGCATACATATCATGATACGTTGATATTTTATACATTATTGGGATGGCTTGTGATGAGCCTACCTGAATGTTTATTGTTATTATATTTATGTCATTGAGCATATGATTGACATAATATAAATATGTCAAGATTTGGAATATAAAATGCATTCATCATTTGATTACTTACATAGGTAAGTTTGAAATGTTATTTCGGGTATGAACTGTCCAATGTTGATATATATTGACATACATTGCCATGGATGAAATATTTGATGATATAAAGCCCAAGTATGATTTATATATTTAAAAGTATAGTTGGCTAGCCATTGAGTCATAAACAGCTGTATAAATATTCTGAGCACTACGGTGCAATATTCATATATACTCAAGGAAGGTTGGGTATACGTAAGTACTTTGGTACATATTAAAGCACTTCGGTGCAAAATTCATATATGCTCAAAGAGGTTGGGTATATGTATACTCAAGGAGGGTTGGGTATACGGGGATGACTCGTGTACTTAGATTCTCTTATTTCAATACTTTGGGCTAAATAAATTGAAAAATAAGATGGAAATGGTATTGGTATATGTTAGTACATGTGATATATGTTAGTACATATGATGTTACTTATGTTAACATGCATGAAAATGGTAAGAAAGTTAATCTTGAAAGCTTAACATTAATGGCAAGTATTGATATGGTTTTAAAGGAATTGAGCAAGCATATTCATTAGCTTGTATCATGGTATATATATATATATTCATGCATTGATGCATAGATGACATATTATGACAAATGAACAAGCATGAAAGTCTTATGACATTAGCATGTAGTAAATCATTACTAATGCAATGTGAAAGTTGATGCATTGGCATATATAATGTTATATAAATGTAGCCATGAAGTCGAATAAAGTTTAAATTATTTTTATTAACTTCCTTTGTTGCCTCACTAAGTTCGTACTTAGCGTGTGTTTGATTGTGCACACGTAGGTAAATCAAGATGAGGGTGAGAAGAGCATTGCATCGGTATTGGAAAGCTCAACATGTAATCACAGTAATGACATCCTAATTGAGGTTTGATTATTATAGTGGCATGTATACTTGCTAAACCTATTTGAGTTGTGATTGGCCTTTAAAGTTCGTTATGGTTTCATGATAATTGGCGTTTCTGGAAAGATTCAAAGTTAAGAGTAACCTCAGGTGATAAGTTGCATGCTAAGATAATTGAGAACATGTATGTTTTATGATAGTCAATTGTTCCCTATAAGCATACTTAACATTTGAAGACATTTGGGAATTGAATTAGGATGAATTAGAAATATAAAAATGCAAGAATGTGCATTTTGAGACAGGGTGTACCAGTATTCAAGATTTGGGTTAAAAATTACCAAAACTTGAATTTTGTTTCAAATATTATTAATATTTAAGGATAGTAAAGTTGTGACATTCATATCTTGTGTTCGTCGTACAGATACAAAAAAAAGTGTTACAATACCCGTACTGCACTCAAGCAGTATCTATACAAATGCTTTGAGTACCGGTACTGGTGGGTTGGTACCGGTATTTGCTTATTTATTTGTAACTTTGAAGCTGAATTTTGTACCTGTCCTCGATTCAAGTACTGATACCTTTATATCGTACCAGTACCAAAAGTACAATACACATTTACCTATTGAAAATAGGCATAAAGCTAAAAAAATGTTTCTAACGTTTGATTGAATAGTCATTTTGACCCTTATTCTTTTCTTGTAGCAATTTAACCATCAACATTTCATTTTAGGTTAAAATGACCCCTTTGCAAATGAAAACTGTTAGTCAACTATTGATAAATGGCTCGAAATGACGTGACAAACCTACATGGCAGTGTCATATAGACAAAGGCGTTAACTTGAAAGAATGTCACACCAGTCAAAAAATAATTTTATAAAATTATTTTTTTGCTTACGTGTCATTCTGTCAAGTCATTTACCATTAGTTGACTAACAGTTTTTGTAACATCCCGATCCAGATCTAAAGTATTACATTCGAGTTACCCAAAAACTGACCCATCAAAATTCCAACTTAAAACCAAAAGTTTAGCCACCATTTAAAAGCATTAAACATCCACAAATCCATGAAGGTAAATAAGTATTTAATTAAGTTTACAAAACATGAGCTCCAAGTTTAAAACATCGAATACCAAAATAACATTTCAAAAAGAGTTACAGACTCAACAAGGATAAGGTCCTATGAATACATTAGCCCAAACTAAAATAACAAGTATTGTACTTTGAAGCAAAGACAATGCTAGGAAATCCCTTCTTGATGTGCTCCTCGGCCACGATCCACCTACTAACCTGCGAACAAAAATAACAATTCTGAACGTTGAGCTTACAAAGCTCAATGGTATATTTCTACTCTACCATAATTCGTGATTATCATAAAATAAGCACGCTAGATAAATATAGCTTAGAGAGCATAGATAAGGCTTTACTATCTATGAGTTGTCATCTAGCCTACATTAGCTAGAGATTCTTAGATCACATATCTCAAGGCATCAACAAGACTACAAGAAGTCTTATAAGATTCACAAAGCTTTACCATACTCGAGGTCACATAGCCTATCGAGTTACTCGAGCTCACTCAGCCTATCGAGTTAGTTCATATCGTACCTTGATCACTCAGTCATCGGGTACATTAGCTATCATCTATAGCATCCACACAACATACTTAAATACATCCATACATCATCTACATAATTGGTCAACAAAGCCATACTTTACCTTTGCTCAAACAGACGTTGGGTTACCTGTGCTCACACAACCGTCGGGTTGAAATGACCGTATCTGAATCACCATAGCCACAGATACGTCCTAGACATACTTAGATCACATTAGCCACAAGTAGTCTTTACCTGAGGTCACTCAGCCTATCAAGTTACTCGAGCTCACTCAGCCTATTACACACCCAAATCACTCAGCCCGTGGGTACGTCTGATGTACTCGATCACACAGCCCTGAGTACGCATCCCCTTATATAAGTACCATAGTAGTGACTCTTAGGACATCCGGATTCCTTTATACAACATTCATAAGATAAGTAATGCTCCCCGAGCATTGATACACCCCATCAAGGGGTAAGGGCCCTAAAGCCCTACTATCAAACCTTTAGTACAATTCAAGTTATTCATAAGGTATGGAAGATATCTAGCCATTTTTACAATTCAAGTCTTATTATTGAATTATCATCGACTTATTAATCAACACTATCACCTTTAGTGAATACACATTTTATTCAAGGGTTTAATCATTTCATTAGCCATTAATTGATGAAACATCTCTTCTATGTCCAATCGAAACATTTCTCAACATTTAGAACAATGCCCTACATCGTCCTTCATAAGGTGTTAGAAAAAATGTGAGGAAATGGTAACTTTGAGCCATATTACAATTGGGTAAAGGTGGAGATTCGAATAATGATTCTATTGGGTCTAATTCTACTCCATGAGACCTTTACAACGGTATCTCATATGCTCAAATTGGTTGAGTGATGAATGAGAAATTAATGCTCAAAGTATGGTAGTTGTGAATTGAGTAAGGAAGTAAAACCTCATTTATCCCACATTGGTAGGATAAATAGCATGGGAAATGTTTATATACACTTACCCTCTTGGTGGTCATTAAATGACTTGAATGGAAACTGTGCCTCACGCACATGTGCAGGGAGATGCGGATCGAAGCTCGTCAAACCCATTCGGGTTGGGGCGCACCCACACGACGTGGGCGACGCGAAAGTCCGAACCGGTCGGGCCCTTCGTGGACCTGCGGATATTTTACCCACTTCGAATAATTTTTTCCTTACAAATAAAATATCCTTTTGAATATTTCGAATTTAAAAGGGAAAATTCTAGCTTCCTTCAAATTTGGATATTAAAAGGTAATGACTGCAATTCACGAGAATATTTCATTTTGAATATGGTATTAATAGTTTGTTACCATTTTAATTTGGTCAACCTTTAATTTGAAATATTATATTTTCCATATTTTCCTCCTCCATCCCCTTATAAATAACGGGCCATTTTCTCAGTTTTACACAATCTCGAAAAATATCTTCTTTAAAACTCTATGGTATTTTCTGTGATAAGCAAATACAAGGTTCCGTTCGTGATCTCTACAGTCGTGCTACTGTTGAATATCATCAGTTGTTGTATCTTGGGAGATTGACAACCAAAACAACTCAAGCACCAAGGAGTGGTCGAAATCTATCTTAAGAAAACTGCGTTCGTGCAGGCCTCAACTCGTTTCCTTTGGGTTTGGTTTATTCAAAAATTATTTACTTTAAATGAATATGTATTTTCGTTTATTTTAATAATATTTGTAATTTATTTGGATTAACATATTTTTCTTACAATCTTAAGACATATTTTTAATCCAAGGCGATTCAAATATTTATGATTCTGAGAAAAGCAAACAAATTCGTTTTCATGATTTATCCTACCGTTTTAAACTGGTTTGCTCAAATCTAAAAAAAAGGGACAAATCTGTTTTACAGAAATTGGCATGATAAGTAACTGAGGTTACGGATTTTGTGAATTATCAAAATCAAAATAAACAAAATTTAAATTTTGATTTATTGGAATTGTAATTAATTCTGGTTTGGTTTCTTTTATGGAAGAGAAACAATGAACATGGAAATCTTTAATTATTGCCTTCTGTTATGGTATGTGTTATGGTAATACATGTTTGATTTAATACCTTCGCTTATAGCAATGTTAAAATTATATATAAATACATGTTTGCATGTATTGTTATGGTAAAACCTTATTCATGGAGATAAAAAGTTTAAAGCAAGATTGTCTATTGGTGGTTACGTGATTAAATTGCTATGAAATAAGGTCATGTTAAAACCATATATTGAAGTTTAAATATGGCATGAAAAAGGAATATCTTTTTCTTGTGAAATAATAATTATTGAGATAATTATTATTTATTTTTGGAAACTTTGTAGATTTTATTCCTTACTAATAATTTCCTTTTGAGAAATTACATGATATTCAGGTGAAATTTTGGAAACAAATATCTCATAAATAATTCGTTTCGGGAATTTAATTATTGCCGTTTTAACGGATTTACGTGATCTTTTTCAAAACAAGAATCAACAAAATTAAATGATTAATTTCTTTTGATTTTTGTTGCCTTGATATCTCTGTTTTGGGTTTTAATTCTACTGATCCCAATGTTTAACAGAAGATATAAGGGAAATAAATCATTGAATTTATTTCCCCGTTAGAATCTTGCGTTGATTCTAATTTGGTAAGGAAAATAAAGCACTGAATTTATTTTTGGGGAATCAAGTATGATTCTATTTTGGAAATAAATCAGTGAATTTTATTTTGGAAGTAACATTGGTTACTAAAGTAAAAGTGTTGATTCCGACCGAGGTCTCGAATCAAAGCATAGAAGAATTTTGTTCTCTATGTCAAAATTAAATTCTTAAAGCCTAGTCTGATGCATGTTATGAAGTGCACAGTGTTTAAAAATGGCTAAAGAATTGTGAGGGTCGTTGGACCATAAATGGAAGATGTCGATGCTAAGAAATTCTTAGTTACCATATTCTTAATGATTGATTCTAAATTGTTGTGAATCAAAGGCAGTGGTTTTAATTGATCACTCATGCTTGGAATGATTTCAAGAATAGAATATAAAAACGAATGATTCAAAGATAATATGAGAGTGCATGTCTAGGATTGGTTCTTTAAAAGACTTAGTATTTAAGCGTGCCTAGTGCACCACCTCTCTTTTCAAAAGTTACCTACTTGGTGCACTGGTCATTATTGTTCTTTCTATTAGACCGTGGGAACTTTTGTTTCAAGTTTTAGTTTACTAAATTACTGACGTCTAACAAAAAATAGAAATTGTGTCTCTATTTCTGGATTTAGACTAAATTTCTGAAAATAAACAGATTCATTTTCTGTTTTGTGACTATGTGACACAATGGGAAAACCAGTGAAATTCATTTGAAAGAATTTCAGAATATGTTGCATATTTGACCATGATAAA
Source organism: Hibiscus mutabilis (assembly GCA_019671005.1). Taxonomy (NCBI): domain Eukaryota; kingdom Viridiplantae; phylum Streptophyta; class Magnoliopsida; order Malvales; family Malvaceae; genus Hibiscus; species Hibiscus mutabilis. Next base: position 29,840,289 of record CM033749.1, read on the forward strand.
ATTGGTCAAAATATCTGAAAATGAAGATTCTTTCTATTATTCGAGAGGATAAGGTAAATGTTGTTACCATCTTCAAATATTGCTAAGGAAAATATTGCTAAGACAAATATTGCTAGGGCAAACATAGTGGAAGTAAAAAATGACTTCAAACCGCAAATGAGGCGGTGTGGTCAAGAAGCTAAATTTCATGGGAAATGCTTCAATTGTCGTAAGATAGGGAACAAGTCTTCAGACTATAGACTCCCAAACGAGATCAATGGCATGATAAATTTTGTCATAACAATTGATATGGCAGACAATTGTTTGAAGGAATATTTATTACCTTCATTGATGATAGCACAAACTAATGTTATTTGCATTTGCTTAAAAGCAAAGATGCTATAAGTAGGATGTTAAAACCCAAACCTAATAAATTGATTAATTTGGGGAGAAACTCTATGTGAGTAACGCTACAACATCCAAGGGTACAATAATTTTGAAGATAATAATTAAAACTTCAAAATGTGCCTAACATGTGGGGGAAGTTGATCTATCAACTAATTACCTTTAATAAGGTATCTCAAAATAAAAGAGACAAGACACTATATGAGTTATGTAAGGAAATAAAACCTTCATACAACTACATAAAAATGTGGGGGTGTCATGCAAAGGTAATGTTCCCATTACCAAAGTAAATGAAAATAAATGGACTATATTTTCATTGACTATGTAAAACATAGTAACGGATATCAATTTCTTGTGTACAAATAGATTCACAAGAATGTGATAATGGAAACAAAAAATGACTCATTCTTTGAAAATATATAATTAGGGAAATTGATCCAAGTTCAATGAAACGAACTTTGGAGACTATCAATGAAAATAATCCATACGTTCAACAAAAGGTTGAAAGTAAGATATTGTCATGATGACAAGTAAGTGTGACAAATGATTGTATGTCAATATTAGGATACATGATCCTATGTTAAGGACATACTCATTGTTATAAGTAACAATAAAATGCTAAACGTACCAAATGCATGAAAAATATGAGAATGACATTTGATTTTGGGTATCCAAATTTAACGACTATCTGATCTCATATTGACGCAGTCACACTATGTTTAATAAAAAGGTTAAATGTAAGATATTGTCATATGAGTGTGACAAATGTATGTATGTCAAAACTAGAACATATGATCCTATGTTGATAACATACAATGAAATGATAAATATACCAAAGACTTGTCAAATTCAAGATTGACATGAAATATATGAGACTGACAGATTTGATTCTGGGCATCCAAATCAAATGGTCACTTGAAGGTCTTATATTGACACAGTCACACTACGTAGACAAAAGAAGTTTGGTAAGGATGTTCCCGGTATAGCCAGAACTCCAATAAATACGAGCCAACATTTTTTCAAAGTGGAATAAGCAAGGGTCATAGGCAGTCGAATGTACCCCATGAGCTGTAATAGACCAGATATTGCTTTTACTGTGAGCAATTTAAGCAAGATTCACAAGCAATCTAGGTGAAAACCACTAAAAAGAAATTATGAAGGTATTAAGATATCTCAGATATACTCAAGATTATGAATTGCATTATTCCATAAGGACTCTTCGATGCCAGATATCAAAGGCACAAGTGAATATGTTTCACATTGAAGAAATGAGCTATGTCATGAGATTTCTCAAGACAAACGGTTACAACCATATTCATAATGGAATCTGAGTTTTTGCTCTAGACAAATTTGGAGAAGAAGTCTAATGACTTTAAAATGTCTTAGAGGATATTTCTGAATGGCCAAAGCATGTGCCAACAATATTCATATATTGAAAACCAAGAATTGGTAAGGCACAGAGCTTTATGTACAATGGTAAGTCGAGATGTACATCGACAGAATATCGTTAGACAACTGATTTCAAATAGAGTTATCTCTACTGATTTGTAAAATCAAAGGATAACGTTACGGATCTACTAACCAATGGGTTAAACCGAGATCAAGTTGAGAAAACATCTAAAGGAGTAGAACTAACGCCCATGGAAAATAAAGGAGTTATGTGAAGGAAAACCCTACCTAGTTATCTCAAACTATAACAGAACTAGGCGATGACCACGACCATATGTGTAACCCCCTAAACTCGGCCAAGAAGAAAATGCCGAATTTAGGAAGTCACCTTTGAAAACTTTACCCTCAAGAAACCAATTTTATTTACAATAAATTATATTAATTGTAAAATAATTAAATACTTAATAATTTGTCAAAACTAAAGCGTTGAATTAAAAACCAAAAATTTTATAATATAATCTGAATATCGAGTCTGAAAATGCATGCTAAAAATAATAAACCCTAAATCTGAAATTACATCAAATCCCAAAACTAGTAATTAACTTAAATAAATAAACTCGAGTCCATACAGAAATATAATAAAGCTGGAAAATACGAGATCCTCCGAGTACCAAGTCGCCTAGAGACCCGAGATATCTGTAAAACAAACTATAGGGGAGTGAGCTGTTGAGCCCAATGTATCTCTAAAGTGCAAGCAATCACAAACTCAATTCCAAAATAATTTTCTCAAGATATTTAATAAAAGCACGGTAAAACACAATGCCTGTAATGATGACACAGGCAAAACACATTTCCCAGCTACATACTCCAATCACAGTGGTGGCAAAACAACCGGTCACAGTGGAGGTAGTTCCCCAGAACCCTCCACCCTTATTTCTCCAATCACAGTTTGGTCAAACCACTTCTTCCACCGTACAATCCCATCCCATGCATATTAAATATAGTAATGACTGTAAAACACATAATCACATCACAGTTTATCGTACTAAATACGAGGATCACAATTCTGAAATTCTGATAAATTTATTAAAATACAGTCTGACACAGTATGCAAGATATCTCAAAACACATTGTAATCACAACATATAAAATATGGTAATGATGATAAACACAAAATCACATCATAGTTCATCTTACAGAATACGAGGATCGCAGTTCTGAAATTACAAACACAAAATCACATCACAGTTTATCGTACTGAATACGAGGATCACGGTTCTGAAATTCTAATAAATTCATTAAAACACAATCTGACACATTATGCATGATATCTCAAAACGCATTGTAATCAATTCACATAAAAAGTAGTCATGCATATTGTAAAACATTTCACAGAACATATAGCACAGAAAGAGAACACACTTTAGCCCAAGGTAAACTAAACCTATTGAATGATGCGTTTCCCACTATCACAAGCACCAGGTTTAGCTGTATCAGAAGCTGGTTTAGAAAGATCTGAGATAGATTGGCATGAACGCCATACATTGCTCTCATATTCGGGAAATATTTAACACAACATCTCGCTTATTTTTCTTTGATAATCCAACTTGTTATTCGATAAACTGTAAACATTTTCTTCAACAAATTCAGCATCTTTTCTCATTTCTTCGTCTGTCCCAGAATATCGAGGGTGTGTCTTCATCATATCGAATATTTCGTTCACATATCTTTGCCTTGAATTACTTGAGAATTGGGTTCTCCAATCACCCACCTCCATTGTAGGGTTTTCACTTTCCGTCTCAGATGTAGGCTTCGAGTTATATGCATGCATTGATATCTCTTTATCTGCACTTATTTGATAATATGACGCCTTTGCACAGTTTGTATAATCCATGAGCAAAAACTAAACGGTTGCTTGACTATTTGATCAACTCCAAACAGATGAATTTCTTTGATTTTTGATTGTATCATTTTGGATTTTACTTTTAGGTTTTGAAACAATAAATAAAAGAAAAGAAAGGAAATCGTGGGAGAGGAAAAAGTGACAGTGGTTTGATGGGTTTAAATAACCAAATCTTTGGGAAAATTATAAAGTAAGTCCTTGTATTTTTCTAGGGTTCACAAAATCGGTACCTAACATTAATTCTTCATAAAAAGGTCGTTAAATTTGTTTAAAAATTCAATTAATTCCCAAATTTCATAATTAGGATTTCATATTTAAATTTCCAATTTCTAGGGTTTTGAATTTAGGGATTTCAAAATTAGGGTTTTAAATTTGAGGTAAAAATTTGGGGTGTTACAACTCTCCTACCCTTAAAAGAAATTTCATCCTCGAAACTTCCATGCTTAGTGACAAAATCTCAAAAGTAAAGATGTTTAGATAGAAGCTTAAAAGAGCATTTCGGATCAGGTTATGAATGACAACACAGAGTTTCTTGACATGTTTTGATCTAAAATTCATAGGAACAGGTACGATCTCGATCATTTGTTTGACTAACCCAAGTTCGGGTCCTTGATCAGGATTCGAGTTATGATCTATAATGGTTACTCTAAAGAACATAGCTTAAGGATTCACGTGGTTCGAAATAATACCTATTGATAGAACAAGGTGGAAAGATTACGAGTAATTCTACGTATAGGGTTGCAGTCACTGACTAACGAGTACACATTCTTCTAGTTCTGAATCTAGATGGGACATGCTCAAACATAAAGCTCCTACGATGTGGCATACTAAACGATCTACAAAAGGGAAATAACCTAAATTTTAGAATTGGTACTAGAGTCTCAGATTTTAAAACACGTTAAAAATAATAAACTAAAATTTAAGCAAAACCATATTGGATTTTTCTAAAAAGTCTTATTTACCCAAAAAATACTTTAGATGCATGCAGAAGTCGAAAAGTTTGAAAAATAACTGTTGTGAGCCCCACAGTCCGAGGTTGAACTTAGCTCTGATACCACTAAATGTAACCCCATAAACCCGGCCAAGAAGAAAAAGGCTGAATTTAGGAAGTCACCTTTGAAAACTTTACCCTCAAGAAACCAATTTTATTTACAATAAATCATAATGATTGTAAAATAATTAAATACTTAATAATTTGTCAAAACTAAAGCAATAAATTAAAAACCAAAAATTTTATAATATAATATGAATATCGAGTCTAAAAATGCATTCTAAAAACAATAAACCCCAAATCTAAAATTACATCAAATCCTAAAACTAGTAATTAACTTAAATAAATAAATAAACTCAAGTCCATACAGAAATATAATAAAGCTGGAAAACACGAGATCCTCTGAGTACCAGGTCACCTAGAGACCAAGATATCTGTAAAAGAAACTATAGGGGAGTGAGCTATTGAGCCTAGTGTGTCTCTAAAGTGCAAGGAATCACAAACTCAGTTCCAAAATAATTTTCTCAAGATATTTACTAAAAGCACGGTAAAACACAATGCATGTAATGATGACACAGACAAAACACATTTCCCACCTACATACTCCAATCACAGTGGTGGCAAAGCCAACCGGTCACAGTGGAGGTAGTTCCCCAGAACCCCCCACTTTTATTTCTCCAATTACAGTGTGGTCAAACCACTTCTTCCACCGTACAATCCCATCCCATGCATATTAAATATAGTAATGACTGTAAAACACATAATCACATCACAGTTTATCGTACTAAATACGAGGATCACATTTCTAAAATTCTGATAAATTCATTAAAACACAGTCTTACACAGTATGCATGATATCTCAAAACACATTGTAATCACAGCACAGGAAAAATAGTCATGCATGTTGTAAAACAGTTCACAAAACATATAGCATAGAAAGAGAACACACCTTAGCCCAAGGTAAACTCAACCTATTGAATGATGTGTTTCCCACTATCACAAGCACCAGGTTTAGCTGTATCAGAAGCTGGATTAGGAAGATCCGAGATAGATTGGCAAGAACGCCATACATTGCTCTTATATTTGGGAAATATTTGACGCAACTTCTCATGTATTTTCCTTTGATAATCTGACTTGTTACACGATAAACTGTAAACATTTTCTTCAACAAATTTAGCATCTTTTCTTATTTCGTCGTCTATCCCAGAATATCAAGGGTGCATCTTCATCATATCGAATATTTTGTTCATATATCTTTGCCATGAATCACTTGAGAAATGGGTTCTCCAATCACCCGCCTCCATTGTAGGCTTTTCACTTTCCGTCTCAGATGTATTCTTCGAGTTATATGCATGCATTGATGTCTCTTGATCTGCACTTATTTGATAATATGACGTCTTTGCACAGTTTTTATGATCCATGAGCAGAAACTAAACAGTTGGTTGACGATTTGATCAACTCCAAACAGATGAATTTCTTTGATTTTCGATTGTATCGTTTTGGATTTTACTTTTAGGGTTTTGAAATAATAAATAAAAGAAAAGAAAGAAAATTGTGGGAGAGGAGAAAGTGACAGTGGTTTGATGGGTTTAAATAACCAAATCTTTGGGAAAATTACAAGGTAAGTCCTTGTACTTTTCTAGGGTTCACAAAATAGGTACCAAACATTAATTCTTCATAAAAAGGTCGTTAAATTCGTTTAAAAATTCAATTAGTTCCTAAATTTCTTAATTAGGATTTCGTATTTAAATTTCCAGTTTCTAGGGTTTTGAATTTAAGGATTTCAAAATCAGGGTTTTAAATTTGAGGTAAAAATTTGAGGTGTTACAATATGGACATAACCATGAGAACTAAAACTCTTGTCAAAGAGATAGTTGTGTGAAGTATATCATCGTTTAACAAACGGATAAACAGTTCAGGGACATCACGTCTACTGGTTAGCTAGTAAAGTAAATATGCTTTCACAATGGAAGGTTCAAAGGAGGAAACCTACCTATCTTATGCAGCTATCGATCGTAGAACCTATCACCACATCGAGTCAAAATGGTTTTGATAAAATCATCAATTTTATTCATGTGGGGGATTGTTGGAAAAATATAAGGAAATGGTAACTTTGAGCCATATTATGAAGGATTAAAGGTAGAGATTCGAATAATGATTCTATTGGGTCTTATTCTACTCCATGAGACCTTTATAGCAGTATCTCATATGCTCAAATTGGTTGAGTGATGAATGAGAAATTGATGCTAAAAGTATGGTAGTTGTGAATTGAGTAAGGAAGCAAAACCCCCTTTATCCTACATTGGTAGGATAAATAGCATGGGAAGTGTTTATATACACTTACCCCCTTGGTGGTCATTGAATGACTTGAATGGAAACTGTGCCTCGCGCACAGGCGGAGAGGGTGCGAATCGAAGATCGTTGAACCCATTCGGGTTGGAACGCACCCACACGACGTGGATGATCGAATGTCCAGACCAGTCGGGCCCTTCGTAGACCTACGAACATTTTACCCACTTTGAATATTTTTTTCCTTACAAATAAAATATCCTTTTGAATATTTTGAATTTAAAAGGGAAAATTTTGGCTTCCATTGAATTCTGATATTAAAAGGTAATTAGTGCAATTCACAAGAATATTCTGTTTTGAATATGGTATTAATAGTTTGTTACCATTTTAATTCGATCAACCATTAATTTAGAATATTATATTTTCCATATTTTTCCTTCTCCATTCCCCCATAAATAACGGGCCTTTTTCTCAGTTTTACACAATCTCGAAAACTATCTTCTTCAAAACTCTTTGGTATTTTCGGTGATAGGCAAAGACAAGATTTCCGTTCGTGATCTCTATAGTCGTGCTACTGTTGAAGATCATCAGTTGTTGTATCCTGGGAGACTAACGACCAAAACAACTCAAGCACCAAGAAGTGGTCGAAATCTGTCCTAAGGAAATTACGTTCGTGCAAGCCTCAACTCGTTTCCTTTTGGTTTGGTTTATTCGAACATTATTTACTTTAAATAGATATGTATTTTTGTTTATTTTAATAATATTTGTAATTCGTTTTGGATTAACACATTTTTCTTACGTAAGGTATAGAAACCTTCCTAATGGTATAAAAAACTTTCCCCAAAGGTATGGAAACCTTTCCTGAAGGTATGTAAGCCTTTGTCTAGAGGTTAGAAAACCTTCCTAAAGGTATGAAAACCTTTGCCCAGAGGTTTCAAAACCTTTCTAAAGGCATGGAAACCTTTGCTCTAGAATCTATTTTTTTTTGTAGAAATTCGTAAGGTATCAAACTTGTTCATATGGTTTCGAAACCTTAATCCTAAAACCATTTTTAATCCCCAAAAATCACTCTAACATGCCTCAAATCATCCCCTACAAGGCCCTAATGATTATCAAAAGTTACTAAGTCATATTGGAGCATCCAATGATCACTTACCAAAACCATTACTTAAATCTTCAAAATATGTTTAGCACATAATCACCCAACAAAACTATAAAACCAAGCAAGGCAATTAATTTATGATTCTCAAGAATTAAAGGAGTCAGATATGTACTGACCTTTAGCTAAAAATCCTAAAATCAAGCTTCCAGGCAAAACCTTCAACTTCCTCTTTTTACCCAAGCATGAAAAAACCCCAAAACCCTTCCCTTTCTCCACAAAATTATACTTTTCTTGAAACTTACGAGAGGAAGATCAACATACTAAAAACTTGGACCTTGATGGAGGAAAAGTGAAGAAAGCTTGGAATTTTAAGAGGAAACTTTGATGGAGAAATAGAATGGTGCCTAAAGTGCCCAAATTATCTCTTTTTTACAATAGGTGCCTAAAGTAGATTTTAGCTGAAATAGGTGCCTAAAGTATTTTTTTATTAAAATAGGTGATTAAAGTTTCACTTTTAGCTTGTTTTAAAGTCAAATGAGGCACCTACTTTGACACCTATTTTAACCAAAAATGAAACTTTAGGCACCTATTTCAACCAAAAAATACTTTAGGCACCTATTGAAAAAAGAGACATAATTTGGACACTTATTTTGTAGTAAAGCCTTCGCGAAATATCAAACAATTCAAATATTCAATTTTTTTGTACCTTCTGCACGAAGTAAAACCACTTTGTAAAAAATAGGGATAAGTTACCTTTAGTTTTGAATTTGTTTATTTTTAAGGTTATTATTTGATACATTATCGTGTAAATTTTTTTATACAAATATATGTAGTGGGGATAAGTTAACTTTAGTTTTGAATTTTTTTAAGGTTATTATTTGATATATTATCGGTGTAAATTTCTTCATAAAAAATATTCATATTTTAACTTTAAAAAAATCAAAAATACAAATCTCAATTCTAAAACTCTAAATCCTAAACCTTATATTCTAACCATAAACTTTAAATTCTAAACCCTATAACTTAAACTCATAACACTAAAATTGTAATGCCTTGGTTTTGGGCCTAGCGGTTTAAGGCTAGTTAGACGGTCGATGGGCCGGGTTAGAGATTCGAGTCGGATTCGGGAGCGAATATTTTTTGAAGGATAAAAATATGGGAAAATGTTTAAAAATAATATTTTATTATATTAAAAATATTGGTGAAAGTAATTTTGGAAAATAAGCTTTGGAAGTGTGACATTTTGACTGGTGACCAAAATATAACTTTTGGAAACTGTTTTAAAAAGGTGACTATTTTGTAAAGAGTCAAAACTTAGAATCTTTAAGGAGCTATTTTACCATTTGGTCTAATCTAAGTTTTTCCTTAATTTGGATTATTTTAAAAAGGTTTTTATTAAAAGAATTAAAAGGGATTTAGTTAAAAGGTGGTTATTTCTTTTAAAACAAAATTTGACGTAACTTTTCTTTTCTCATATTTTCTCTCAAAACACTCTCAGCCAAACACTCATTTTCTATAAGAGATTTAAGTTAATGATCTCAATTTCCTAACTCTTTGATTTGCTAAATGATTCCTTAAGTTGTTTTCCAAAAATCTTATTGAATTTCTTTGTTTTCAAAAGGAAAAACCATCCAATTAAGGGGAGACTCATTCATTGGAGGTAAGTTCATTCTTCTCCTCTAATGAAAGGTTCTTTACTGAAATTCCCAAGTTCTTGGCTCTTTACATAAGTTTTCTAATATGTTTTGATTAATTAAGTATGGATTTTAGCTTTAATGAGGTTTAATTGATGGATCTTGTGATTTTCGAGTTAGATCTATTTTTCCAAAGTTATGGATTGATTTCAATCATATTTTGGATGTATCATAATGTGGATGAGTTGTTTTTAATAATGGAATCCCGAAATTGGTTGAATCTCTAATTGGTTAGGTTGTTAGTAAGAGTTTTTGGGTTGTTTGAGGAGTTTAATCATTGGTGGAAGTGAAAGGATGTTGTGAATGAGTTTCTAGATGTTAATTGATGAGGTTTTAAGTTTTGAATCTTTATATTATGAATGGGTTAAGATTGAGTAGTGTTTGAGGTTGATTTCAGTTAGTTTCAGATGAGTTTTGAGTTGGCATCTTGAGAGCTACAGGTTTTTAGTTTGAAACAGAGAGTTGGATGCATTTTAATGCACGTGTTCTCTGGTTTTGTGTGATCAAAATAGGGGAGAATCAAGGCGTAGCTTCTTGAAGTTGTTCTAGGCTTGCATGGAGCTTGTTTCGCTGTAGCAAGCAAGGCAAAGTGAAATCGGTGAGTGGAAACGATTTTAAAAGTCTTTCAAAGGTTTGAAAGTGGATATGGAAGTTTAGGATAAGTTTGAAACACTTACCTAAACTTGGAAGTAAGTTTCCCTCTTTTGCTCTTTAATATCGGTTAGGATATGTGCATGTGTGATTTTGGTCGTAAACATGGTTGATAATACCTACTATAAATGCATGCTTTTAAAGTACTAATGCAATTTTTAAAAAGTGTTTTGAATGCTGGTGAACATTGGTTTTTATTCCGGTTGGGAATGTGTTATTGCTATGGCAATGAGGGATTTTATGTAATGCATTGTAAAATAGTGAGTAAATGGTTTTATAAATGATATATTGGCTATGTGACAAGGTGAGAAAATATTCGGATATAGTTGGCATGCCATAGGATAAAGTGCACTATAATATGTTTAAAAATCGATCGTGGGTTAAGAGTCCTTGAGGTATAGCGGTCGGCTACTCGGACTATGTTTTATCACTTGGGTTGAGTGGTCGATTGTCGACAAGGTTATAAAGTCATGCGGTCGGTATGGGGTAGTCTTGATGATGGTCGATCATTAAGGGAGATTCATGTATCCGATGTATAAGGTTAAAGGTCGATTAACTAAGGATTAGTAGTCGGCTAATCAAGGATAGTGGTCGACTATCCGGGGTCACTATAATACCCAATATATGTGATTTCTATTGATGAACTTTGTTTATAATGCTTTGGGATTTAAGCATGGTTTATGTTTATAATGCTTTGGGATTAAAGCACGGGTTGTATTTGATGCTTTGGGATCTAAGCATTTGATATATATATTGTTTTGCATATGGTCGATATGCATGTTTTGGAATGGAACCATTGGACTTGCTTAGGTCGTAAGCATGGTTTAAAAACTAGAGTTAATTTCAAAGGTTTTTAATGCATCATTGTTTTAAGAGCATCCTCACTAAGCAAGTGTGCTTATGCTCTCTTTTCCCTAATGATGCAGAGCATTAAAGTAAGGAGGGGGCAAAGGCAAGGATAAAGCGATCCCAAGACAAGACTATTTGAGTATGAACTCGATTTTGGTTTCTGGTTAATACGACAATGTGTTCGTCTCGGATTTTGGGATTTGTAATTCTATTAATCCCTAGTTTTGAGCATGTGTAATGCAGTGATTTCGGAGTTTGATTGATGTTGTTATGCCTTTTGTGCATCATACCTATGGTTCATGATATTTGGTTCCCTAGGTATGCATATAGATGGTTTTGCTTGGTTGGCATACTTTGGTGATCTTAACATGTTGAATGTGATATTAAATATGATGCTTGATTGGCCCTTTTGGTATGTTGATGGAGTGTTTTAGGGAGCATGCCTCTAGATTTTTCCTTTTGATGGCTTAGGCTCATATGGCAGCTAAATCTTAGTGGAAGTGATGGTAATTGTATTGAGGGATGTCTATATGTATGTATGCAAGTTGTTAGGAACCAAAGGTATCTAGATTCGATGAAAAACCAGTTAAAAACCATATGGCAAGCCCATGCGTACCGAAACGCAGGGGACCGTATCAGTACGGCTAGGAAAATCTGGGCAACATGTTCTGGTACAGGTGAAGGTGTTTCGATACAGTATTAAGCTAAGAGAGCTCGCGTACCGAAACACTAGTTCCCTGTATCGGTATGATGTTTAATGAATAAAAAAGGAATTTTACTTTCAATATGACGTACCGATACGATACCGGGTGTACCAAAACGATGTGTTTTATTCCATTTTGATACGAGCCTTGGTGTATCGAAATGGAGCCAGTTAATTCTATTAAAACGTCATTGTAGGGAGTTTTGAATTCTTTCATTTTAGTCCCTAGTTCTTGTTTTGTCAATCGAATGAGCATGGATGGTCGTTTTAACCTGAAGTTTGACTTGATGGCATGAAATCTGACTAATTGAGGTTTCGTAACTTTAATTTCAGTTTTGATCCTTAAAATTATCAGTTTTACAATCTAGTCCCTGTAGGGTGCGGTATACGATTGGTGGTTCTCCTATGCTTGGTTTTCTCTGAAATTTCCATCGTTGGATGTATGAATATGTAGGTTTAATAATTTGTATCTAGACAAGATAAAAGAAAAAAAGAACTGACTTTTCGTAACCTTTCTCTAGTTTGCTTCGGTAAACCTAATGTAGCTCACTCGGTTCGGTCGGGCGTCTAAGTCGGGTCGATAGGGTTACATTTGTTGGTATCAGAGCCAGGTTACGAATGGTTGGGATGTTGTTGATTGATTGTGTGACAATGATTGTTATGCACGGTGATTGTGGATATGTTCGGTGCTTATTTTACATCATATTGGGAGTATGATTGGGAGCACATTGCCTATTACCGAGGTTTTAAAATGTTTCATAAGATGGTCTTGGATCCTTTGCCTATTGTTGGCCTGACATTAATGTGTTGGATGTTTTTGTTAGCATGGCTCGACTTGAGACACGTTCTATGACTGGTAACACCGGTGTTGGGCAAAATAACGTTGGGGAAGAGAATCCCACCAATATCTTACCTCATCCTCCTCTGTTGATTCTGCCTATCGATGTTGGGGCTGGTGGTACGCCCTAGGCTCATCAAGTGCTAGTATTTGGTGATTTGACACCTTTGGTTTAGGCGATAACAGGAGCTTTTCAAGCAACGATGGCTAGAGTGCATGTGCAGGCACTGGCACCTGTTGTGGCAGTTAATCTAGGATTACCATTGGAGCGTCTCCGCAGTTTATGAGGTGTTGAGTTCAGGGGTCTGAGACCTGAGGCAGTAGAGGGATGGCTAAAGAGTACGATTCATATTCTAAACCAGATGGGTTATAATGACGAGCGTAAGCTGAGTTGTACCGTGTCGCTGTTGCATGGTGATGCTTATCATTGGTGGGTGACCACAATCGTTAATGTTCCGAAGGTAGATGTAACTTGGGAGTTCTTTCAAAGAGCTTTCAAGAAGAAGTATCTTGGTCTGCAGTATCTGGATGCGAGGAAACGTGAATTTATGGCCTTGGTTCAGGGTGGTATGTTAGTGGCAGAATATGAGGTGAAGTTTGTTCGGTTGAGTCAGTATGCCACGAAGTTGGTGCCAGATGATCTTGAGAGGTGCAACAGGTTTCGTTATGGGCTGGTGAAGGATATCAAAACATACCTGTTGGCTGCGGACTATACAAATTTTGATGTGCTTGTGAACCGTGCTAAGGATATTGAGCAGTCCTTTAAGGTGTCGGGACAAGGTTCGGGCACAGGCTCGAACAAGCGAGGGATTGACTCTGGCTATTTTGGGAAGCAGAATAGGAGGTTTCGAGATAAAAGGCTTAAGACGGATCACAGACGAGGTGGTGGCCATGGTAACCAAGGAGTTCATATTATAGCTGAGTGTGAGCGTTATGGCAGATGCCACACGGGTGAGTGTTGGGGAAATACCATGAGTTGTTGCATATATGGATCTCATGGTCACATGAAGTGTGACTACCCTCGTGTTGTTGGTGACGTACCGGTAAGGGCTGTGGTACCTGCTAGGGGCCGAGGCCGTGGCAGGGATAATTTTTAGAGGCGCGAGGATGGTCAGAGAGCTGTGGCTCATATTGTTGCTGTACAACCGGAGAATGGTGGGCCAGCGTAAATCTATGCTTATCGTGAGGGGCACAATGACACTAGTGTAATCGCAGGTACTTTCACCTTGCAATCTTTGTCGTTGTTTTCTTTGATTGATTCAGGGTCTACGCATTCATATATCTTGAGTGAACATGCATCATTGTTGAATGTTCCTGTTGAGATCTTGGATGTTGGCATGTTGGTAACTAGTTCTTTTGGGGAGACGGTTACAACAAGAATGTTGTATAGGTGTTGCCCTTTGACGGTGTAAGGTCATGAGTTGCTGTAGATTTGATGAAATTTCCATTTCACGGTTTTGATGTTATTTTGGGTATGGATTGGCTAAGTGAACACAAAGTGGTGGTGGATTGTGAGTCTAAAAGGATTTCTTTGAAGTTGGCTGATGATTATGAGGTTGTGATGGTTGGTGAGAATGTGAAATTCTTGTCCAATGTTGTTTCGGCTACCCGAACAGAGAGGATGATGTTAGATGGTTGCCAAGCCTACTTGGCTATTGTTATGAATCCGGAAGCCAAGGGTGTTCGAGTGCAGGACATTCGAGCTGTTGAATGAGTTAAAGTCTCAGATTCAGGATTTGTTGGATCATGGGTTTATTCGACCAAGTGTTTCTCTGTGGGGTGCTTTAGTTCTCTTTGTGAAGAAGAATGATGGATCGATACGTATGTGCATTGATTACCGCCAGTTGAATAAGTTGTCGATGAAGAACAAATATCTGTTGCCACGGATTGATGACTTGTTTGATCAGTTTCGTGGGGTAGCGATGTTTTCGAAGATTGATTTAAGGTTAGGGTATTACCAGTTGAAGGTAAAGGATGTGGATGTGTGCAAGACGGTATTTCGTACGAGGTATGGGCATTATGAGTTTTTGGTAATACCGTTTGGTTTGACGAATGCCCTGGCATCTTTCATGGATATGATGAACAAGGTGTTCCATGAGTACCTTGATAGATTTGTGGTGGTTTTTATCGATAACATTCTTGTGTACTCTCGTACCGAGAAAGAGCTCGACAGCATCTGCGGATAGTTTTGCAAATCTTGAAGGATAATCAGTTGTTTTCTAAGTTGAGCAAGTGCGAGTTTTAGCTCAATGAGGTGATGTTTCTTGGTTATGTGGTGTCCGCGAAGGGTATTCGCGTTGATCTGCAGAAAATTAAGGCTATTCTCAATTGGAAACAACCTAAGACCGTGTCAGAAGTGCATAGTTTTCTTGGGTTGGCTGGTTATTATCGTCGTTTTGTTGAAGGGTTTTCTAGTATTGCAGCTCTGTTGACGAAGTTACTGCAGAAGAATGTTCCTTTTGTATGGATGGAGAAGCAACAGCGGGGTTTTGAAAAGTTGAAGGAGGTTTTAACACAAGCTCTTATGTTGATTCAACCAGAATTGGGAAGGAGTTTGTGGTTTATAGTGATGCATCGTAAGTTGGCTTGGGTTGTGTGCTGATGCAGGATGGAAAGGTTGTGGCCTATGCGTTGAGACAGTTGAAGGTTCATGAGCGCAACTACCCAGCTCATGATTTGGAGCTTACTGCTGTGGTGTTTGCCTTGAAGATTTGGCGACACTATCTTTATGGTGAGAAGTGTGTGGTCTTTACGGACCATAAGAATTTAAAATATTTGATATCTCAAAAGGATTTGAACCTTAGGCAACGAAGGTGGGTGTAGTTGCTTAAGGATTACGAATTAACTATTGAGTATCATCTTGGGAAAGCTAATGTGGTTGCGGATACGTTGAGTCGTAAGGTAGCGGTTGAGCTTAGGGCAATGTTCGCAAGGTTAAGTATGACACGGGAAGGTGGGTTGTTGGTTGAATTTCAAGTTAAGCCTACGTTGTCATAGTTGATTAAGGCTAAGCAATCGTTTGATGATTCTTTGGTTTCTCATGTTAAAGACATAGCTGATGGTAATCCAACAAATTTCTATTTTGATGATGGTGGTGTTTTGTGCTTCAAGGGAAGAATAGTGGTGCCGAAAGTCCCGGAGCTCAGGCATACTATTTTAACGGAAGCACATACTAGCCCTTTTGCTATGCATCCTGGTAGTACCAAATGTATCGTGATTTGAAGGAAAAATATTATTGGGTTGGTTTGAAAAAGGATATGGCAGAGTTTGTGTCCAAGTGTATGATGTGTCAATGGGTTAAAGATGAACATCAGTTTCCATCTGGGTTGTTGCAACCGTTGAGGATTCCGGAATGGAAATGGGAGATAATCACCATGGATTTTATGACAGGGTTGTCGTTGACACCGGCTAAAAAGAATTCTATTTGGGTGATTGTTGATCGATTTACGAAGTGTGCACATTTTCTGCCAATGCATACGATGTATACCTTGGACAAGCTAGCGGGTTTGTTTATCTCTGAGATTGTGCATTTGCATGGGGTACCAAAGTCTATTATTTCGGATAGAGATCTGAGGTTCACATCAAGGTTTTAGAGATGTTTACATCGGGCTTTGGGTTCGAGGTTGAGTTTTAGTACCGCGTATCATCCTCAGATGGATGGACAGTCTGAGCGAGTTATCCAGGTTTTGGAGGATATGCTGAGGTGTTGTATAATTGAGTTCCAAGGAAATTGGGAGAAGCATTTATCATTGGTTGAATTTGCTTATAATAACAGTTATCAGGCGAGCATACATATGGCACCATTTGAGGCATTGTATGGTCGGAGGTGTCGTGCGCCCTTGTGTTGGGCCGAGGTAGGGGAAAAGCATGTTTCCTTGCCACATGTGTTAAAATACAACGATGAGAAAGTTAAGCTTGTGTGTGAACGCTTGAAAGCGGCTATAGATCAGCAGAAATCTTACGCGGATTTGAAGCGTAGGGAAATTGAATATGCGGTGGGCGATCGTGTGTTCTTAAAGGTGTCACCATGGAAGAATGTGATGCGGTTCGGGCGAAAGGGTAAGCTTAGCCTAAGGTTTGTTAGACCGTATGAGATCGTTGAGCGAGTTGGTCATGTGGCTTATCGGTTGAGGTTGCCTTATAAGCTTGAGAAAATACATGATGTGTTATATGTATCCATGTTACGAAGGTATCAGTCGGATCCTTCGCATGTTATGTCAGTGGAGCATATAGAGTTGAGACCGAATTTATCCTATGATAAGGAGCTTGTGAAAATCCTTGATTCCAGCAGAAAAGTTCTACGAGGTAAGACGATAGAACTGGTCAAAGTCTTGTGGCAACATCGGGGTGTCGAGGAAGCCACTTGGGAAAACAAGTTGGATATGTTGGAGCAATTTCTGCATCTTTTTCCTCCAAGTAAATTTCGAGGATGAAATTTCTTAAGAGGGGGAGAGTTGTAACGCCCCGATTTTGGGCCTAGATGTTTAAGGCTAGTTAGACGGTCTGGTGGGTCGGGTTAGAGATTTGAGTCGGATTCAGGAGCGAATATTTTTATGAAAGATAAAAATATGGGAAAATGTTTAAAATTATATTTTATTATATTAAAAATATTGGTGAAAGCAATTTTGGAAAATAAGCTTTGGAATGGTGACATTTTGGCTGGTGACCAAAATGCAACTTTTGGAAACTGTTTTAAAAAGGTGACTGTTTTGTAAAGAGTCAAAACTTAGAATCATTAAGGAGCTATTTTACCATTTGGTCTAATCTGACGTAACTTTTCTTTTCACATATTTTCTCTCAAAACACTCTCAGCCAAACACTCATTTTCCATCAGAGATTTAAGGTAATGATCTAAATTTGTTAACTCTTTGATTTGCTAAATGATTCCTCAAGTTGTTTTCCAAAAATCTCATTTAATTTCTTTGTTTTCAAGAGGAAAAACCATCCAATTAAGGGGAAACTCATTCATTGGAGGTAAGTTCGTTCTTCTCCTCTAATGAAAGGTTATTTACTGAAATTCCTAAGTTCTTGTCTCTTTACATATGTTTTCTAATAGGTTTTGATTAAGTATGGATTTTAGCTTTAATGAGGTTTAATTGATGGATCTTGTGATTTTCGAGTTGGATCTATTTTTCCAGAGTTTTGGATTGATTTCAATCATATTTTGGATGTGTCGTAATGTGGATGAGTTGTTTTTAATAATGGAATCCCGAAATTGGTTGAATCTCTAATTGGTTAGGTTGTTAGTTAAGAGTTTTTGGGTTGTTTAAGGAGTTTAATTGGTCAGTTAACTAAGGATTAGCAGTCAGCTAATCAAGGTTAGTGGTCGACTATCCGGGGTCACTATAATTGCCAATATATATGATTTCTATTGATGAACTTTGTTTATAATGCTTTGAGATTTAAGCATGGTTTATGTTTATAATGCTTTGTTTATATGCATGTTTTGGAATGGAACCATTGGACTTGCTTAGGTCGTAAGCATGGTTTAAAAACTATAATTATTTTCAAAGGGTTTTAATGCATCATTGTTTTAAGAGCATCCTCACTAAGCAAGTGTGCTTATGCTCTATTTTCCCTAATGATGCAGAGTATTAAAGCAATGAGGCAGCAAAGGCAAGGATAAAGCGATCCCAAGACAAGACTATTTGAGTATGAACTCGGTTTTGGTTTTCGGTTAATAAGGCAATGTGCTCTCCTCGGATTTTAGGATTTGTAATTATATTAATCCCTAGTTTTGAGCATGTGTAATGCTGTGATTTCAGAGTTTGATTGATGTTGTTATGCCTTTTGTGCATCATACCTATGGTTGATGATATATGGTTCCCTAGGTATGCATATAGATGGTTTTGCTTGGTTGGCATGCTTTGGTGATCTTAACATGTTGAATGTGATATGAATATAGTGTTGGTTTGATGCTTGTGCTGGGAAATGCTTGATTGGCCCTTTTGGTATGTTGATGGAGTGTTTTAGGGAGCATACCTCTAGATTTTTCCTTTTGGTGGCTTAGGCTCATATGGTAGCTAAATCTTGGTGCAAATGATGGTAATTGTATTGAGGGATGTCTATATGTATGTATGTATGTATGTATGCAAGTTGTTAGGAACCAAAGATATCTAGATTCGAATGAAAAATCAGCTAAAAAACATATTGCAGGCCCATGCGTACCGAAACGCAGGGGACCGTATCGGTACGGCTAGGCAAATCTGGGCAGGGTGTTTCAGTACAGGTGAAGGTGTTTCGATACGGTATTAAGTTACTAGAATTTCACTTTTTGGAAGAGAGTCTGCATACCGAAACACTAGTTCCTATTATCGGTACAATGTTTAATGAATAAAAAAACGAATTTTACTTTCGAATTGACGTAACGATACGGTACATGGTGTATCGAAACGATGTGTTTCATGTCGTTTCAATACGGGCCTTGGTGTATCGAAATGGAGGTAGTTAATTTTGTTAAAACGTTATTGTGGGCAGTTTTGAATTCTTTCATTTTAGTCCCTAGTTCTTGTTTTGTCAATCGAATGAGCATGGATGGTCGTTTTAACCTGAAGTTTGACATGATGGCATGAAATCTAACTAATTGAGGTTTGGTAACTTTAATTTCAGTTTTTGTCCTTAAAATTATCAGTTTTACAATCTAGTCCCTGTAGGGTGTGGTATGCGATTGGTGGTTCTCCTGTGCTTGGTTTTCTCTAAAATTTCCACCGCTGCATGTATGAACATGTAGGTTTAATAATTCGCATCTAGACAGGATAAAAGAAAAAAAGAACTGACTTTTCATAACCATTCTCATGTTTGCTTCGGCAAACCTAATGTAGCTCACTCGGTTCGGTCGGGCGTCTAGGCCGGGTCGAGGGGTTACAAAAACCTTAAACTAAGTGCTTAAATCCTAAAATAATCTCGCTTGTAGAATTCTTTTTCCTACCGTCAGTGTATAGAATAGTTGTTGGAAAAATATTAGTATTTGAAAACTTTAAGGCATTTCAAGGCATAATGCCAAAAAAATGCCACTAACGTTTGACTGAATAATCACTTTGGCCTCATATTCTTTTTTTGAAGCAATTTAACCCTTAATGTTTTATTTTGGGTCAAAATGACTCATCTGCGATGAAAACTGTAACGACCCAAATTTTTGAGTTAAAGATTAGGCGTTGACCCAGGTTATGGACCTTCGTGTTGGGTTAGATAATTGGACCCTTTGGGCCTTGTTGGATAAGATTTGAATTATACAGGCTTTGAAGGTGACCATTTTGTAAAAAGAGTAAAGGTTGGGAGTTTTATGGTGCCATTTAAGCACTTTTAGAGCAAAGGTTTCGAAACCTTTCCTAAAAGTATTTTGTAAAAAATCCATTAGTAGGTGTTAGGGTAGAATTGGTCAATGACTTCTTAAAGAAGCTGTCGTAGAATCGACTCTTATGTTCAAATGGAAGCGGAAGAGCCTCCCAGTGTTCTTCCTATGCCCGCGGTGAACAACCAAACAAATTAAAAGAAAAAGAATTCTTTCAGCAGGTATGAAATCTGAAATAATTCATCTTTTCATGTTATTCAATATGTATTCTTTAATCTCTTCAAAGTAAATAAATGTTACTTCTTCGTTTATGATTTATGTTCTGTAAATGTTGAAAATTCCAACAGGCTTTTCTCCTTTTGTGGAGAATGATGAGTGAGAGAAGTAAATCCATTAATGTCTGTTCCATCCCAACATCTTCGTCTCGTTTGTCTCCTTTGGCTCTTCCGTTTACCATCAGCAGCCCTCTCAATCGCCATGAATCTTTTATCCCTTTCCTTGGCTCTTCGTCGTCGTCTACCTCCTGTCTTGATCAGCCCTTTCCGCACCCGAATTTGGGTGATCATCGTCACCATGGCTACTCTGCTTATATCTCTGACGCTCCTGCAATTACCGCTTTCCCTTTTGTTAATGACCTTGACTTTGAACTCAATTTGAGCTACCCGTCGGAGGATCCTCCGGTTCAAACCCATTTCACTCCTACTTCCTCAAGCTTAGGCAATGATCCGCTTGAGCAAGGTAGTTTCAATTTCTTACAGGTTTTCAATGTTGTGCCTAGCTAATTAATTTGCTATTGTTGATTCATTGCTTCTGATTTTGTTAAGCATCTGCAATATTTCTTGTGTAGAACGAGAATCATTCTTGTAATTTGTTATCTGGTTAGGATGAACTGAAGGTTACTTGTAGGTGCAAAGTTGACTAAAAAGAGAAGCATATTTCAATCAGTTTATGCTTTTCTGGTGACCATACAATTAGGGCTGAAACTGTTGATGGTTTTGTCCAGGTACTACCATTGAAGGATCAAAACTTGTTAGTAAAACACCTTCTGTTTTGCACGAAAGAAGGCTGTGTGGTTGTCGGAAAAGATAATCGAATTAGACCAGTAGGCGGGGATAAATTACATACTGAAATCAGTGTTTTTCGACCTGCTAATTCCAAAGTAAATTTGTTGAACAAATGTATGACAAAATCATCAGGTTTGTCCTTTTCTCCAAGGCCTCAAGATACCCAAAGTCAACTGTCATACTCGGTGCCATTACCAACTTTGAGTCGTTGCGATTCAGCTATTATTAACAATGAGAGATGTTTTCCACATCTTGCTTCTTGTGCACCTGAAGCTCTGGTTTCATCTGATCCGGAGTGTTTTTCTTGTTCAGCTCAAACTTTCAAATCATCAAGTGCTAGTTACAATCTTCCAATTGTAAATACTGTTCCATTAGAGAATGTGGCTTATGATGGCACTGATACAGTCAGCAACATGGATTCCTATTTTGGATATGTTGTACCTGGCATGGTTAGTAGTGATATGATGCGGAGTCAGGTGGCTTGCCAAGACCTAGTCCTAACAGAAAAAGGTGGAAAGAGAAATATTGTTGAACCTGTCCACAATGAGACTACAAATCCTTATATTATGGCAAAATCCAAGCGTCAAATTGCTTGTCCCAATGATCATGAAGACTTGACTGTAAAACAACATGGTGCAAAAGCAGGTATACCTGATGATAAATGGTCTACCAACAGTGACGATTCTGATGTAGATTCACCTTGCTGGAAAGGAACCCAGGCTTATAAATCTCCACTTAGAGATTCAGTCCCTGTCAATTGGGAAGATTGTAAGGGTCAATCTTCATCCAGAGTGTCAGTGTCTCTGAAATTAGAGTGTTCTAAGAATGAAAAAGTGGCACATAATAGTTTAAATCCTCTGGCTCCTGTGTTTATTCCTGGAAATTCTATACTAAAAGTTGATTACCATCAGAAGGAATGTCAAGGAGATAGCTTTTTGTATACCGATAATACCGGAACTTTTGCTGTTATTTCTTCGTCAAGAGAAGACGGAATAAGCGTTTCTAATAAAGCAGGCACAAGTCCTTCAGAAGAAATCAATGATATAGGAATATGTTGGTCTTATAATGTCTGCGACCCAATAGAGGAGCATGGCACTCCTTATGAGTCATTTAGAAATTCAGGGGTCAATTCTTGCTGTCTTCAGCAATATCTTGGGGAAGAGTATGTTACCCCTGAAAGTCGGCTTGAAAATGTTGCTGGCGGCTTGGAGGGTATTGCGG
This sequence comes from Hibiscus mutabilis, assembly GCA_019671005.1. Classification (NCBI taxonomy): domain Eukaryota; kingdom Viridiplantae; phylum Streptophyta; class Magnoliopsida; order Malvales; family Malvaceae; genus Hibiscus; species Hibiscus mutabilis. The sequence goes on from CM033749.1 coordinate 29,862,658, forward strand.
ATGCAACATATAATGCGTTGAACAGTGTTGCGGACAATGCACATACTGTACCAATTTCTAGCATCTCATTCCCTACAGAAGATATTGCCTTGAATTCACATTCCACTGGAGATGGTGTTTTTTCAGATTTAACCGAAAGATTTCAAGAGCGACCCAAGTCTACACCTCCCAAACTCGATGCCAAATTACTGATTAATACAATCCATTATTTGTCAGAGTTGCTTCTACAGAATCATTCATTTGCTTCAGGTTCATTGGGTGAGCATGAATATGATAAAATTCTGAATATAATCAATAACCTTAATGTTGTCATCAGAAATCAGGCTGATGACAATGTTGTAAGGCCCAAATCACATCACTTGTGCACTTTATATGGTAAGAGGCAAGCAGCTGATCACCATAAGGTATGGCACTTAATATATTTTTCCTTTTCACGGTCTTATATGTGTTGTTTTTATGTTTCTATGATAATAATTCCAACCTGATTGCATCTGTTTAGTTGGGTTTTTTTTTTCACTGGGCATGTTTACATCAAATAATAAACTATTCTTCTCTTATGTGCCGAAACAGAAAGTATTTGGCCTGCAATGTTGATTTATTAATCGTTGTCTCACATTATTGTTCTCTAACGAGTGTTTTGAGATAGAATGATAATAGATGCCCTTGCTGCCTCTATATGAACTAGTTGTTTACTATTACAGGACATGTTAACTAGGTAATGATGATAGTTGTTTTACGTGATCAGAAAATGCATGAGACATCTGCTCTTATGTTATGTAGTAGGATGCTATGCTCCTTTTATCTAAAAGTAACAATGATGAAAGTTACAAGAAAGTCAATGAGCTGATAGTTTGCTACAGAATTTGTGGCGATTAATTGGAAAGGTGATGAACTTTTGTATTCTCCATACAAGATTCAGGTGACTCAGCAGGACCCGAACGTAGTTCATTTGATAGAGCATGAAATGCCACCAGAACCAGACAAATGCTAATCAAAATAAAGGTTATTTCCTTTACCTCAACCCTGGAATATTTTCCCTTTCACGTTTCCACACTGATGTATTACAGGCCCTAAATCGATACTTGTAGGAAGTTTGGGTAATAGACATTTACTCGGAGGATTATATGCTTATAACTTACATTCACTATTTTTGGCAGCTGCGTAGAATGTGGTGAAGCTTTGGATTGAAGCTGCTGTGACGAACCAGAAAGGTTCAATAGCTGTGAGCAACCTGATTGAGTTCAAGTGTGGTTTTAAAGCCATCATCTTAACATAAAAGGGTAAAACCCCCAAATCTCGAGTTCCTGGGTTCAGAAAAGTTAACTAATGAAGCATGAAGTACCCCCCCACGATTCACCATTCCAAAGAGCAAAATCCTAGCAAGTTTTGTAACATACTTGGGGCCTCGGTTCTTTGTACTAATACTAACAAATCAAAAATGAGCCTCGTTGTTGGATTCCCTAGGCCTTGGTCTCGTGCTTGTCCTAGTAGAGAGCTAAAGTACTAGTTTTTCTTGCCTTTAGTAAGGGGGAAATGGGCGGATGTATCCAAATTGTGTACTTCTTAAACATTTTCACTATCTGTCAGGCTCAGAATATAAGTAGTTTCAGCTAATAATCTGAATAAGGTATCAAGGCAAACTATAATATTCAAACATGGACATGTTTACGTGTAGTGATATGGCCAATGACTGCTAAACGAATGCATTCCAGAGCTGTAAAATAAGCAATCTTCATGATCTATGATTGTCAGCTTTTAGTTCGACAACTGTGCTTAAATATGTTACACAATTGATTGATCAGATCAGTGTGAGGTTAGAATCAGGAATGTGAAACAAGTTGACTGAAACAGCAGCCAATTCATTGTGCCTTTTCTTTTTTCATTTTAAGCATAATAGTGGGTGGATCTTAATTAACATCCCCCATTGCATTTATCTCATTCTCAAGGTAGGACTGATAGTGGTGTTACATTTTCTCGAATAAATAACAAAGCAGAGATTAGGAATGGGTAAAACTCGACTCGAAATAAATTTCAAATAAAGTTTGAATTATAAAATAAAAATTCGAATAACTCAAAATTTTTAATAATTAATTGATCAATTTTCAAGTTTGAGTCGAGTTTGTCAATTTTCAAGTTGTTTAAATCGGAATTAATATGTATTATAACATTATAAATAATTACAATTCAATTTATACAGAAACTCGAAAACTCGACTCGAATTTCATAAACTCGACTCAATTTATAAAAAAAATTAAATAAAGTTTGAATCGTAAAATAGGACTTATAAACTAGAATAACTCAAATTTTTTGACTCAACTCGATCGAACGCTCAACCCTAACAGAGATAACCCACGTAACACCATCATCTAAATCTATGCCGGGGACATTCTAATAGATAGAATTTAATTTGTAAACATAAAATCAGAGGAAAATGGGTACTGCAAAAAAAAAAAAAAACTGTGTACTTCTACTCTAATTGCTCTCCTTCATCTCCCACAAAATTCTCTACCCATCAGCCACACCCCATGTTTTTTTTTTCATTATTGTATGAAACCAGAACAATGGTGCCTTTTTATTAATACATCAAACAACAAACCAATTACCGAATATGTAACAAGACGAAGAGTCAGATCTTTTAAGTAAGAAGCAATATTAAAGGTTCAAATTCTCTATCATTATTAATAAAAAAAATGGTTTGAGAGAATTGTCCTATAATAGATCTTTACAACACTTAATTTAGATTAGTCGACTAATGAACCAAATTTTTATATTATATAAAAAAACATCAATCAACTTTATAATACAAAATTATTTATTTTTCCATTATATCAAAAAAGTTCTAAACTTGAATTAAGAATAAAATAAGCTTCAACATATTTAAATCTTTCAATTTTTAGTAAATAACACTTCACTTAAAAATATGACACTTTTAAACAAAGTTCATATAATTTTAATATGGCTTCATAGCTAAATAGGTGCCCAAACTATACATATGGTTCACTTTTGGTGTCTAAACTATTTTTTTTGCTCTAAATAGGTGTTTAAAGTTTCATTTCGATAATTTTAAGTGTCTGGCTGTTAAAAAATTATCAGCCAATTAAAATATGACATGTGGCATGTTTTAATTTTTAATTTCTTTTAATTAATTTTTAAATAAATTTCATTTTTTTAAAAAAAATGAACAATTTTAAATTGTTACAAAAATAGTCCAAAATCCCTAACCCAAAATCCTCAAATTACCGTCCTGTTACCGTTTACTACCTCACTGGAGACCAACACTACCATCGCCGGACGACCACGACCATTTTTTCCAATCACCCATCGTCGGTAATCGGCGGTAGGTGTACCGATTGATTTTTCTTCGCTGATTTATCTTCCTTCGACGTTAGGAAGTTGATCGGCATACTTACCGTAGATTACCGACGATAGATGGTTGGGGGAATAGTTGTGGTGGTCCGACGGCAGATATGGTGGCCAGCCCTTTAGGCTTTGGACTGATATCCCCGTGGAAGAACGTGTTCATGTTCAAGGGGTCCCAGGAGGGGAACCTGGTTTAATTAGAGGGCTGTCTGGGTTTTTTACGCAGGAGTTATGGAAGTGTACTAGGTATGTGCCTAAGAAGTTTAATTTCCAGTATAGGGAATTCCCATGTTGGGATGAGAAAAAAGAGGATAATAAAAATGGTAAGCAAAATGAGATTGAGAGTGGGAATCCGGTTGATAATGGTGCTGGTGTTCTGTTTTCGTTGTTCAAGGAGAGGGTGTTTGCTGCTCCGATGTATCCCAAGAAGGATGCTTTAAATGAAGGGAAGAAGAGTGAGGTTGAAAATTTGGATGGGAAACGTTGGCAGAATGGAGTAGGGAAGGATAGGGGTGTTCTCCAGCCTGTTATGGTACCCTCCTGGAAGCAGAAGAAAGATGAGAATGGGTTGTCCAAAGATAGGAGTACAAGGAAGAAGGCTAGAAGTTCTGCTGAGAGAGAAGCTTGCGAAATGAAGAGAGCTGTACGACCCCATAAAACTGGTTATTTACCTTACCTTGCAATTGATTTAATGCTGTATAATATGTGCATATGGAGAGATTCATGTTTCTGGTTTTTAGTCGCAAGAAATTTCGCTATTTCTTCAATAACACTTGTTTCATACCATGTAATGAATGGTAATGGTATTGGTGAGCCTCATCTTTACCAGAGTTGGCATATGCATGTTGACTCCAGGTTCTTTTTTCTTTGTTTGCAATCTTATTAATAGTGTTTAGACTCAGCTGTGATGCATAACAATTGGAATTTATGAAGACAGAGTTCCAAAGTGTTTCGCAACTGATGTTCAGAGTGGAAAGAGCAAATTTTTGAAGGACAGTGTGCTTCAAGAACCAACATCCGATGGTAATCTTGCACTGAACCATGCGATTGAAAGACCTAAGAACAACTCATGGGGAAGGGAGCGTGCTTCAGGGGTCTCAACTTCTGTCTTGTCTGGACATGATTCGATTAGAGACGACAGGAAGGAGGAGAAGGCTGATGTTCAATTTTCCACAGCTATGACAAGCACTCCTAAAACAGATCTTGTTCAATTGCCATTAGCTTACAAATATACTGGGATAACTCCTGCTAAAGAAGAGGTATCATGAATATGATTTGTTTCTTTTGTTATTGTCTAACGTAATTACTGATGGGTATTATTTTATTAAAAGAAGTACATGGGAGAAGTAAAGAAGTGCTATTAATTGGTGTCATTAGAACTATCACAGCCTCCATCTATCATCTTTTATTTTCTAGAAGCAAATCTGTGCCTGTTGTCAGGTTATGTGAAATCAAAAGCAAATCTGTAGTAGTGATGTTGTCAGGATTTCATAACTAGCATTATGTGTTGTTTGCATGCAAATACCCCATGTGCTTTTGTGTGTAAAATAGTAGAGGACTATTTGACAAGTATTTCTCATCTTCCGCTTCTTCTGCTGCCACAATCCCCAAACCATCTATTCCTGATAGCTCTAAACCTACAGATTCCTCAGAATAACACTAAGCAACGAGTAATGCCTGACAATGACATGAGCAGTAAGAAAGATCATGCTACCAATGATGTGCCTAGGGATGAAGACAGACTTGAGTTATCACACAAGACAGCAAAAGAGCATCCAAAATCCTCCTTTGGGTCTACTTCAAAAGTCTCGCACCAAAGCAGGGTTTTAAATCTCGGACCGAAACCGAGATCTCAGCCGAGAAATCTCGGTATTGCCGCCGTTCGAAGCAGATTCACTTCGGTAACGGTCCGTCGCGGCCGCGATTTAACGTTGAAATGGTCGATAGCTGCAATAACGGGACAATATTCTCGAGTTTTGAACATTCGCGTGGGTGCCGGAGGAGAAAAGAAGAAGACGCGGGTTTAAAATTTTGGGAAAAATGGATAAATTACATGGAATGACATTGAACTTTATAAAGTTTTCAGTTTTGCCTCAATACTTTAATCCGTATTCAAATTGATCTTTTAAACCTTCAAAACTTCTTGATTAAACCTAATTGATCTTTTAAACTTTTAAAACTTCTTGATTAAACATTTAAATTTCTATTTTATTTCAATTAAGTCCTTAAGGATTTGATTTATTTTAAATCTAGTCCTTAAACATTATATTAATTTTATTTTCCTTTTACTTAATAATAAAATTATAGTATATATTAAATATAAGTATTGGAAAAAAATCAAATAAATGAGAGCAAAGACTTATATTTAATGTGGTATAATTGTTTATTAATAATATTATAATTATTTAATTTTTTATAATATGTTTATTGTTTATTTGTTAGTTTTTATAATATGTTTATTTAATTTTTACTATTTATTAATATTATTAATTATTTTTATTATACTATTATTTTTTATTTTTTTAGATTTATTCACATGTTTAGTCCTTTTATTGGTGCACATTGTTAATTTAAAATATTCATATGATTTTATTATTCAAACTAAACTAAACAAAATCACAATACAATATAGAATTCTTTAAACAAAATCACTTTCACTTCCAAATTCATATTAATAAAAGTTCATAAGTGTTAAAAAATACTCTAAAAATCATTGAAATTTAGTTTTTATAATTATAATTAATATGTTTTACAATAAATTGAACAAAATTTTAAAAAATTCACGACCGCGACACCCGCAGTGATCGCAATAGCCTCCGTTATATCCGAAAACGTGATAACCGCGACGCGACCGAAAACGTGACTGCGACCGAAATTTAAATTCCTGGTCACATGCTTGATGCTTCCATTTCGAAAAGAACCATATCTGAAGCGCCTTTCTCATCTTTAAAGGCCCCTTTTGTACAGAGTACTTCAGTTACCTCTGTCCCTGGTGAGTCTGCTGCTTCACTGCAAAGTCAGTCTGCCACATACATTCAGCAAAATAAGACATCAGCTTCAGATTTCCCACAGAAAGGTGAAAAGTTCAGCCAGTCAAATGCCCAGATAACATCTAAGGTTGCTCATGCATCATCAATACATCCCTTTCCAACATCAAATTATCCTACTCTGAGTGATGAAGAGGTGCGCGATCAAGGGCTATATTCTAATAAGATAATTTATTATACCTTCTCTTTCTAATTTTGTAATGAATTTTTAGGAGCTTCCTTTGACAAAAATTTCTCCCTCTTTCTCAATTTCAGCTTGCCCTGCTTTTGCATCAAGAACTTAATAGTTCCCCAAGAGTCCCTCGTATTCCTCGTGTGCGGCAGACTGGTAGTTTTCCTCAGCTGGCATCTGCAACTGCAACTGCAACAAGCATTCTAATGAAGCGCACGTCTAGCTCAGGCGGAAAGGATCACAGTTTGGTAATAAATGCATTTCCTTGTCTGATTTTTTTATCGTACTTACAATTCCTTTATAAGTGATGGTTGCATTTGTAAGAGGTTTTGACAAAATGATTATACATTTCAACAGGGATTTAAATCACGGTCGCGGCATTTTATCGCCGTTTCGGACAATAGCAGATGAATTGCAGTTATTGCGGACCTTTATTTTTCACAATAGCGATATCGGACGGCGGCGCTACCGCTATATAGCGGCTGCTATCGGGGTCGCGGTCTGCTATTTGAATCCCTGCATTTCAAGGTCCCTAGAAGAAAAAACAAGGATGTATCTAAAGATGGGTCCCGTGGATCTCGTGAGCTCGATCATGAGGGTAAAAGGACTGATAAAGTGCGATCTTCACATGATCAGAGACAAGATCTTGGTTCTGCCATGGATGCTTCTGCTAAAAGGAATGACAAGAATGTACATGACACATCCACCACAACCTCAAACAGTGGCCCTTCTTCAACTGAACCTAATGAACAAAATTTGTAATATATACTTGGTTCACCTAGAAATTTCTCTGATGAGGATGCAGGCACAGTTCGTGGTTCTGTACCTCGTACTTTACCTGGTACCTACCTCTCTAATGAAGTCTAGTTTACCAAAAATTTCTTGAATTTGTATCCATATCGCATTCATTTTCTTACCCTCTAGTTAAGCATCTACATTATTCTTCCTTCATATTTTTCAGGCTTGATAAATGACATTATAAGCAAAGGCAGGCGAATGACGTATGAAGAACTTTGTAATGCCGTCCTGCCGGTATGTTGCCTCTGTCAGGCGAAGTGCTTACTGTTTGTCATGCCTTTTTACTTCTGATAGTTCTTGGGGGGGAAATCTGCTTCTCATTCTCTTTTCTACCACTGTTCCAGCACTGGGAAGCATAATGGAGAACGATATGCATATTCTAGTCATTCTCAAGCCATTCTTGATTGCTTAAGAAATCGAGAAGAATGGGCTCAGTTAGTTGATCGTGGTCCCAAGGTATGCACATAAGTTGTGGCTGAGCATCTTTTATTATTTTGTTTGTGCACAGTGTTTATCCCGAGGGAATAAGGGGTGGGAGCTTGAGTGAGAAATTACTTATGGGACCTAAAACCATACAGTCTGGTATGTACTTTCCTTTGTGATTAATAATCATAATTTGCCACTTGCAATCTTGTTCTTGTGGATTGTCGTTGCTTTCTCCTTTTGGTTTAGCCCATGAAAATCTGAAATTTTCTGAACAAAAGGGATAAAAAATATGTGCCAAAGCAGCCTTTTGGAAAGTTTGAACTATCAATGTGAACTGTTTTCTTATTGTTGGTTTTTAATTAAAGATCCAATTCTCATTATTGTGTTCCAGACTAATTCAAGTAGGAAAAGGCGCAAGGCTGATGATGAAGATTCAGATGAGAATGAATTCAGCAAGGGAAGAAGTACAAAGGAGGTAGAAAGCAAAAGCCTCGAGTCACAGAAAGAAGAGTTTCCCAAGGGCAAAAGGAAAGGGAGGAAGCGCAGGCGACTGGCTTTGCAAGGAAGAGGAATAAAAGATGTCCAAAGGAGAAGAAAAGTAGATTTCAGCGATGATGATGCTGGACCCTTGTCTAATTCAAGCGAGGAGAGCACGTTCAGTGAGGATGATATCCAAGGAAGCGGAGCTTGCCCGGTGGGAAGCGAGGCCTCAGCAAGCTCAGATGAAATAGAGTCCATGTAGCTTGAACCAAATGGAGTTATGGGTTTCAACTGATTTCCGCAGATGAAGAAATGGGCTCTTGAGTTGTAACATTTGGGCAGTGCTTTTCTGTTTCTCATCTCCCACCTGCCGATCCCTAGAAATGATTCTTTGTATTCTATTTTTGTGCAGCAATGGGTTCACAATGGCTTTCAATAGTTGCTAGCCAGGTGATGTTGCTTGTTGGTCTGCGTGTGGGATTGAGAAGTAATCCTCCTACTGCTACTGCTACTGCTACTGCTAGTAGTGTAGTGTACATAGACGGATATTTTTGGTAGTATAACGTGCGGCTACCACAAGTTTTAAGAAGAGTTTCACAACACACTTTTGCTCCACTGCGTTATTAAACAGGAACAAATAAAACTTGGCACTCAGATTTGATCATTCCTCAATATAATAAACAAAAACAAAACACCAAATATTTCCAAGTCCATTGTGATTTTATAATATTTCTAGAATTCAACCCTGCCTACCGTGGGGTGGCTAATCATTTCCCTTTCTCCTTTGGAAATCGGAATTTTGAAACAATTATCGGTTATTCGGTCATTGCATTTATTTTTAGTTACAAAGAGATATATTATGAACATTGATGGAATTACGCTCAGCTCAGGAGATGATATCAATTATGGAAATAAATAAAATTTTTGTCAAGGATATTATGGGTAATTATATTATGCACCGGATGTGAAAACTTTTTGTTTCTACAAGCGTCCTAATTTTAAGTGTTAGAGATACTGTTTATGGTTTATAGTTTGGTTGGTTTAAGTGTACGTGCTTAGAATTTATGGATTGTGGTTTGAAATTAGAGTTGTAGTTAAAATTTGAGGTTTATAGGATAAAACCTAAATTTCTAACATATTATCCTAAACCTTAATCTTTAAACCCTAAATAATCATAATATCTAATTATAAACCCATAAACTATAATCCTTAAATCGGATCTCTACCCCTAAAATTAGGATGCTTGTGGAAACAATTTTTTTTTACCGCCAGGCCATGATATATTTTCTCATATATTATTATCTTGAAGATTTAGAAAAATGAAAAAGGAAAAGAATGATCATGAGCAAGTGGATCATTGTTACTAGGCATAAAGAAAAAAAACGTCCTTAACGTTTGGCAGAATAGTCACCTATTTTTTAAATCAATTAAATCTCCATCGTTTTATTTTGGGTCAAAATAATCTATATGCGGATGAAAACTAGTAAATGACTTAAAATTCCGTGGCAAACCTACACGGTAATGTACGTTGACACGACAGTGTCATATAGACAAATGTGTTGACTTGAAAGAATATCACATGAGTCAAAAATAATTTTATAAAATTATATAAAATTATTTTTTATACTAACCTGACATTATGTCATGTCATTTCAAGCAGTTAATCATTAGTTGACTAATAGTTTTTATCCACAGATGGGTCATTTTGACCCAAAATAAAACGTTAGGAGTTAAATTGATTAAAAAAAGGAATAAAAAACAAAATAACTATTCAGACAGATGTTAAAGATGTTTTTTGGCAATATATTTATGATTATTATTATTATTTCAAAAACATGTTTTGCTTTTTATTTTGTTAAAAGGTTTATATAATAAATTAATTCTGTCTAATTAGACAATAACCAAATAAACTCTAAATGAAATATTATTTTAATTGAATATTTACTTGAAAATTTACAATCAAATAAATTCTTGACACTAAATTTGATCATAAAATTTTTAAATAATGATTCAATTACGATGCATGTTTAATCTTATAGACTTATTTGATCATGAATTTTTAAACAAAAATTCAGTTAAAACGATGTTTTATTTTAAAATTTGATTGATTATCGTCTAATTTGATGAGTGACAACTTATATCTTTGTTGTTTAATAATATTAAAATATAATTTAACTCAGATAACATCAAATTAAAAAATAAATAATCTGCAGTAGAACAAAAACAACACAGAAATAAAAAAGAATTGTTTTTAGATCAATTATGATTTGGGTTATTTCCCGTTTAATTGTTGAAGCCTATAAAAGAATTACTAAACAAGAAAAACCTTAGTTATGTTAAGCTCCGAGAATTCAGGAATCTCGACGGTTGCGATGCCTTTGGATCCGACCGGTCGACCACCGGATCTACAGGCACCGGTTTTGAGTGGCACAGTTGCTGGTGATACGTGCCAACAAGAAGGGACAGTCGCAGGACCGGGTTTGTCTGGGGATAATATGGATTTGGATATGGGAAAATCGGTGAGTCTTGTTGCGGCCGAGGAGATTGAGCATGTGGCTCCAACACCGGATGAGACTTCAAAGGGGGTTGTTGTGGCGGAGACCATGGTGGATCCAAAGCCTAAACCCTCGTTTCGGGATATGGTGATAGGGCAGACTAGCGTGGGACAACATGACAATTTTATTAGTGATTTTGATGTGGAATTGAGGGCAGATAATGTGAAATTAGGTTACCAAATATCTGTGCCAGAGCTTCGATTCTTTGAGAGGGTACATGAGGCGATCGATTCTAAATTATCAAAGTCTTTAATCTTCGATTGTTGGGTAAGTCGATAGGGTATCGTGCTCTTAAAAATAGAATTCAAGTCTTATAGAACCCTATGGGAGAGGTTTGCATTATCGATCTCGACAATGACTATTTTTTGGTCCGATTTACGCTAGATGAGGACTATGAGAAGGTTTTAATATGTGGTATGTGGGTTTTATATGGGTGTTACTTAACGGTACAATCATGGTCGCGGATATTCTCGACATCAGTGGATTATCCGAAGCAAATCTTAGCGTGGGTGAGGCTGTCTGGTTTACCCTACCGCTACTACTCTAAACATTTGTTCCAGGCAATTACAAGTGTGCTAGAGACTGTAGTGTGTAAGAATTTTAATACTACTGAAGGTCAGGGTGGTCGGTTTGCAAGGATCGCGTGGTTGTTAATCTTGATAAGGCTTTGGTGTCGGGATTATGGATTGATGGTCAATATCAACCAATTGGGTATGAGGGTTTGCCCCTGATTTGTTATGGTTGTGGCAAGTATGGCCATGCAAAAAAATTGTGCAGGGAAAAAAAGAAGGGAAAAAAATTGTAGTTTCGGTGGTTCAGAAAGTAGCACCTCTTTCGGATGAAATATTTACACCATGGACGTAGTTTGAGCGTTGAAAGTGCCAACAGCCGCTGAATAATCGTGTTGAGAATAAAGGGAAGACTATTATGAGCTCGCATGGGTGGTCACGATTTAGTGCTTTGATTGATTTAATAGAGGGTAGGAATAAAGAGAAGGGGTACAATGGTAGAGACTAGGCAATCAGTGCGTTTGAGTAGAGAGCACACACGATCTGTGAGTCAGTCGATTTCTCATGTTTGGAGCCATAAAACATGCTCGACAGCTAGCCCTCCTCCCAGGACCGATGCACTGGTTACTGAAAGGAATAGAATGAATTGTAATGAAGTACGTGAGGAGCCGATTATGCCTATTATTTTGAATGCTGAGGACTTGGGGAAGGGTGTTCGCGATAGGGCTGTAACTCTGGTTGTGCAAGAGGTGACTCCTACTCCTACGACTGGTGAGAGTGTTGTTGCGGAGGCTCCTCAGGTAGCCACTCGGGATAAAATGGTTATCGCACCATCATCTTTGAAATCGGATAAACATAAAGCCATAAGAGTGATTAAGGAGTGGATGAAGAGGGTTTTAAAAGACAATAATGGGATAGCAGCTTATGGACTGATCCGAAAGGCCACCTCTAAAGGTTCTAATCAAATTGTGGCTAGTGTTGTGTTACCAAGAAAAATACTAAGCCACGTCAGAAGAATACCTTGAACCACAAACCGACAAAGGTGACTGGCTGGGTGTCGAGTATTTCGAAGGAGTTAAATGTAGCAGCGGCTTCGGTCGAGCATAGGGCTTTGGTGGAGGCCATGCAAGCTGAGGGATCTTGAAACAATATAAAGTGGATCGTGAATAAGACATTTGAGAGGGAAGGGCCAACCGATGCTCAATGAGGTTTGGGTTGAGTTTTTTTTTTCTTTCCATTTTATCATTATGGTTAAAGTTATTTTTTAGAACACTCAAGGCACACTTGGCCTTGATTTTAATCACTATTTTAGAATGTTGGTGAGTATGCAGACACTTGATATTTTTACAATTATAGAACCACGGGTTAGTGGTAATGAAGCAGATGCTTTTATTTGGTGGTCGGGTTTCAATTTCTCTTATTGTGTTAAGGCAAATGGTTTTTTGGGATATCTGGGTATTGTGGAATGAGACAGTGCGTGTGGATATTTTGGCAATCTCTAACTAGTTTCTTCATAGGATGTGTCAGGAGGTTGGTACGAGTAAGAGTTTTTTTATATTGTTTGTATATGCGAGTTCGAACTAAAGTAGGTAGAGTAATATTTTGGATCAGATTTGAGCTCTCGATCTTGGGAGTGCATGGCCGTAGGTTTTAAGTGGTGACATCAACGCTATTTGCAATATGAATAAAAGACATGGAGTGTCTCAACATTGGTTTGAGGTGTGTGCAAAATTCTATGATTTTTTGTTCTTATCTAGACTTCTTGATATGGGTTTTGTTGTGTGAGTTATCCGAGAGAAATTTCAGCCTTTGTAAATAATGTAGTAATTATCCTACTTAAAGTTTATCTCCCCTAATAGATTAGATTTTATCCTTAGTAGGACTCCTTATTGTAGTTAGAGTCTATCAACTTAGTAGATTAGAACTAAAAGTTATCTTGAGAAGGTCTTCTTAATGTACTAAAAGACCTAGAGCCTATATAAGTGTGTATCGAGAGATGTAATTTTGATTGAGCAATAACAAAATACAGAATATAAAATTCTGTTTCTTCCTGTTCTGTCAACTTACATGTTGGACCACGTTTCATATAGGAGCGTGAGAATCTTCGACAACGTTTGGATAGGGGCTTGTGTAATAGTCGATGGTATGAGGTGTTTCTAGTGGCTGTGATTGTGCATCTTCCGCAAATAGGGTCTGACCATGGGCCACTGTTGCTTACATCAGAAGTAGATGCTTCTAGGTAGAGTTCTCGACCTTATCATTTTGTTGCAGCTTAGAATGAGTATCTGGACTCCGAAAGGCTTTTACTGAATCTTGGAAATTTGATGTCCTGGTCTTTGAGAATTTATTTGAGTTTTTAGGAGAAAAGTCGATGATGAAATAAAGAGGTATTCGGTCACATTGAGTGGAGAAAGGCTAGGCTCTTAGCGCGTATACAGGTGTTGAGCTGGCTATTGATCGTGGTCGAACTTCGATCCTTTTGAATTTAGAAGAGGCGTTGAAAAGGGAGTTGAGTGTTGTCTTGGAACATGAGGAAAGCCTGTGGTTTCAAAAATTATGTAGTCAATGGATTCAACAGGTGACCGAAATACAAAGTTCTTTCATATGTCTACTATTGCATGCCGTCGTTGAAATTCCATCTGAATGCTTTATTTAGATGATGGGAGATAGTGTACGGATATGACCGAGCTCAAGGAGCACACGGTCAAGTTTTTTCACTCTCTTTTCTGGTTTGAACCCAGGCAACCAACTAGGGAATATTTTAGATGAGGGTTTCAACAAATTTCCAACACTGCCAAGCAGAACTTAATGAGGCTAGTTACTTTTAATGAGGTATGTCGGGTTATGTTCAGCATGAATTTATTTAAAGCATTGAGTGTGGATGGGTTCCAAGCGCGTTTCTTCCAAAAGAATAGGGCTATTATGGGCGAATCAGTGTTCCAGTTTGTGCATTAATTTTTTGCGACTGAGGTGTTGTCTACCTCAGCAAATAAGACACTATTAGTGCTGATTCTAAAGGTTGTAAAACTGAAAACTATTTGCCAATTTCGGCTGATTAGTTTATATACAGTTCTTTATAAGGTTATCACCAAATTTCTTATTGATAGATTGAAGCCACTGTTGCTTGGATGAATTTTGTAGACTCGGTCTAGTTTTGTGTTAGGATGGTATATTACTAACAACATTATTTTAGCTCAGAAAGTGATTCATACTATGAGTGGGAAAAATGATACGACACCGTAGATGGCCATCAAGGTTGATCTGGAGAAGGCTTACGGTAGGTTAGACTAAAGTTTCATTGAAGAAACACTACAGGATCTGGGTCTGCCAGCTCAGTTTATTATGTGGGTTATGCATTGTGTCCGGTCAGTTTCTATACAAATAATCTAGAATGTGGAAGTTACGGAAAGTTTTACACCTTCGCAGGGTATAAGACAAGGTAACCTTGTTATCTCCATACTTGTTTGTCCTTTTTATGGAGCAGCTTTCACATTCTATTGAGAGACATGTGAATAATGGTGCGTGGAAATGTATTCACTTGTCTAGACATGGCCCTGGTCTTTCGCACTTACTGTTTACGGATAACCTTGTCCTATTTGCGAAAGCTTCTATTGAGCAGATTGAAGTGATTGGTGATGTTCTAAATAGTTTCTGTGCTTGCTCGAATCACAGAGTTAGTGTCGCCAAGATCCAAATTTATTTTTCAAAGAATTATTCATTGGATTGAAAATAGCTCTTTGCCATTGGGTTTGGGTTTGAGGTTGTCAAAGATCATGTCATGTACCTTGGGGTTCCTCTCTTGCACTAAAGGGTAACCCGTGATACTTATCGGTTCCTTTTAGAGAAAATTAAATGGCATTTATCAGGTTGGGCTATGTGTACCTTGTCACTCGCTGGGTGTATTACCTTGGCAAATGCCGTGTTATATACCATTCTTACGTATGTCATGTAAACTTTTTGATTACCGAAAGGGATTATTGATGCTATGAGAAGAATGATCAGACGGTTTGTGTGGGGATCGGTGAATAGATCTTCTACGATAGCCCTTGTGAAGTGAGAAATAGTGGTCTTGCCTCGGGACAAAGAGGGTTTAGGACTTCAAGAGTTAAGCCGTCATAACAATGCCTTCTGATGAAAGTGGGGTTTCAGCTAGTACGCAATAAGGATAAGATGTGAGTGAAGGTCCTTAAAGTAAAGTATAAATGGGATGGATTGATACCTGTTGCTATCAATCGACCTAAATATTCTCGGCTTTGGAAGTGTCTTAGCAACATTTGGGAGGAGGTCCGGCATGGAATTTGTTGGCAAATCCATATAGATGGAGAACTAATTTTTGGTGGAACATTTGGTTAGATTTGCCTCATTCGTTGGCCATGTATTGCACAAACGGCACACACCTTCCATGCTTGCCAGTTGCGGCAATGGTGACAGCATCTGGGCAGTGGGATTATATTTGCATTGGCCAAGCTTTGCCACCAAAAATTATGCATAGGATTACGGCCATGGTGCCTCCTCATACTGGTCTGGGAAGTGCTCGACCAGGATAGAGATGAGAGGGCCACCGGGGCTTCTCGACTGCCTCGGCCTATGTGGCACTTGGTAATAATGCTATGACTAGCGAAAATGGGTTATGGAACCAAGTGTGGGGCTTGAATATGTCGCAGAGGGTTCGGACGCTCTTATGATTAGCACAACATGATCGGTTACTCACGAACGCGGAGAGATATAGGAGACATATTTCTTCATCGAATACTTGTACGGTTTGTTTGAATAGGAGCGAGGATTTGGAGCATGTCCTCTGTGGGTATACAGGAGCGAAGCAAATTTGGTCGCGCTTGGTTAGGACGGATCGGCTATAACCGTTCCTTTTTGAGCCATTTGATGTTTGGTTTCTGGGGAACTTGAACTATAGAGGGCATGATCAAACGATGAGAGCAGATTGAAGTATCCTCTTTGCGGTAACATGTTGGGCAATTTGAAAGAACCGCTGCCATTTTGTGTTTAATAATGGTCGGGACCTTTATCGTGATATGGTGGTGTATACTTGAGCCTTATGTGCGAGTTTGGTAGAGACTCCTAGCAATACGGTGCATGGAAATGATATTGGGCAGCAGCATGTGCGGTGAACAAGTCCGAGGCAAGGTTGGGTAAAAGTTAATGCCGATGAGGCTGTGGGTGGTGCTAGGAACATAGACGCGATTGAGGGTGTGATCCGAGACGATAGTGGTAATTGGAATTTTGGGTTTGCTCGGAGTATAGGGGTTTGTTCGGTGCTAACTACTGAGGTATGGGCAGCGTATAATAGTCTTTGTCATGCCTGGCGATTGGGTTTCCGTCGTATTGAGTTAGAAACTGATATTGTGACAATGATTCAAATCTTGAACAGGGATTTGACGACTTTAATGGATAATGTGTTTGTAATACGATTGATAGAGCTAATGAATAGGGACTAGGAGGTTTGGGTTGTACATGTTTGTCGTGATGCGAATTTTGTTGCCGATGGATTGGCACGTATGGCGGCGGGGGCTTGATGTCCGAGAATTTGATTTTGAGCATTCACCTTCAGAGGTGCTTCCTTTGATTCTCACTGATCAGGCTTTTTCCTAAGGTCTTATGTTTTGCTTTGTTGTTGTATAACGTCTGATATTCTGTACCTATCGCCGTGAATATTTTTTTCCTATTTAAGTTTAATTTTTTTTTAATGAGACTCCTAATGATAGTCTATTTCCAAAAAAAAAAAAGGTAGTCAGGAAAAAGACAAAAGGTGGTTGAAAAGACTGTAAGTTTAAGTTGTTGGGTTTGTCCGATTAACGCCATTCCATTTCCTCCCCAATCCCCCCTGTTCCGATCCGTTTAGGGTTCTCCCCAGTATTCATTTTCCCCTTAAAAAAAGATAAGAAAGAATTGTGTTCTAATTTTTGAACATTCGTTCGTCGACGAACAAACGATTTCACCTGCTTTTGATTCTGATCTCT
This sequence comes from Hibiscus mutabilis, assembly GCA_019671005.1. Lineage (NCBI taxonomy): Eukaryota > Viridiplantae > Streptophyta > Magnoliopsida > Malvales > Malvaceae > Hibiscus > Hibiscus mutabilis. The sequence continues at coordinate 29,879,980 of CM033749.1, forward strand.
GTAGGTGATATAAATCTGCTTGATTTTTTATTGGATTTTCAATTAATATTGTTCTTTAAAATGAATTTGTGATTTGGTTTTGGTTGATATTTAGGGTGGTGGTTCATCGTTCATGACGATTCCAGATTCGGGATTCATGATGGAGAACGGAACGAGTTGCTTGCCGTGCACGCCCGAAGAAGAAAAGAAGATCATTACTGATTTAAAAAACGAATCCGAACGTAATTTGAAAGAAGGCAACTTGTATTTCGTTATTTCCAGCAGGTCCGTTTTTAAACGAATTTCAACCTTTTTTTTTCTGGTTTCTTTCTGGATCTCGAAGAAATGTATTTGATTTTTTTTATTTAATTGTCTAAAATTTTTATATTGTATATTAATTAGTTGTACGATCGGGCCTTTTTTATTTCTCTTCACAGCTGGTTTCGAAGGTGGGAGAGGTATGTTGGAGTAGACGCTGATGAAAATTTGATTGGGAACCAATCTTCTGATTCTCGGCATATGAATGGAGCTTCTTCTGTCATGGCAGAAAGGCCTGGTCCTATCGATAACTTTGACATTGTTGAGAACGGAAACCATAGCGATAGCAAGGAAAATGAGATACAGCTTCGGAGAATGCTAATGGAAGGGCAAGATTATGTGTTGGTACCACAAGGAGTTTGGGAAAAGCTTCATGAATGGTAATGTTTCACCTCTTACAACATTTTTGCATCCATATCTAGCATGGATATAAACATACATACTTTGCTCATAATTTTTCAAGTTACCAAAGAACTTGAAGATCTATAGTTGAAAGCCTTTGAGATAGTCATAAGTCATGTTTAGTGGTAATGATTTGATGCTTATTCACGTTAATTGAAACGTATAAAATGCAAAGAATATAAACTTAGTTGATTATATGTCATACACCTGAATGTACCTATCTTTGCTGTGCTTATTTGGGAAGATATCTTGTAAAAATTGCTTTTGGTTTTAATATATAGGTATAAAGGAGGGCCAGCATTGCCGAGAAAGATGATTTTGCAGGGTGTTCTCCATAGAAAGTTTGATGTGGAGGTTTACCCTCTTTGCCTTAAGTTGATAGATTCCAGGGATGAAAGTCAGTCAACTATATGGTTAAGCAGGAAGGTACGGCTTTTACTGCATGGATTGAGGGTTTGTCCATTCTTTTGTTATCTTGTTCAGGCCAGCCAAATAAAGTATTTTGTTTAAACAGGTTTTAGTTTTATGTCTTTTCACTGTAAGTTTTAAAACCCAAGACAAAATGTTAATCCTTCCATTTCAAACCAATTGTTAAAGTGATCTGGAAAAGCCTTTTGGTTTCTGAAGTCGTATTTTTTAGTGTCCTTGAAATTAAGCAATTTTATTTTAGTTTGACCAAGCAGATTCTAACCCCGTCTGGTTGGATGTCATGTTTAGGCTTCTGTAACGGAGCTTTTTCAGAAAGTCTGTGCACTTAAAGGAATAGAGCAGGATAAGGTGAGCATATCACTTTTTTTAAAAAAAATCATGTATTCTTATTATAAATAATACAGAATAAAACTGTTTTCTTGAAGTTAACATGAGTTACATGTTTGGGTTATATTGGTAGGCTCGCCTTTGGGATTACTTCAACAAGAGAAAGTATACACAGTTGTCTGTTTCGAACAAAAGCCTAGAAGAATCAAACTTACAGATGGATCAAGATGTGAGCATCTTTTTATTTCCCTTCTTGTTCCCATTTCTAATTGGTCTCCATTTACCTGAATGTTCGCTGAAACATTACAGATTCTTTTGGAGCAAGTTGATGGACGTCATTCTTCTAGATTTGGCATGGATTCTACAGGAAATGAACTAGGTTTGGTTTCCTTGGAACCTTCAAGATCACCCTTGAAAATTGCTGGTGGGCCAACCTTGTCCAATGGTCACTCCTCAGGTTACAGATCAAATCTGTATTCAGGAAGTTCCTTAAGCTCTGGATTGACAGATATGGATGATAGTTTGGATGCGTATAACTCTTCTAGAAAAGGAGAGAAGGGGGGCTTGGCTGGATTGCAGAACCTCGGAAATACTTGTTTTATGAATAGTGCTCTTCAATGTTTAGTGCACACGCCACCTCTTGTTGAGTATTTCTTGAAAGATTACGGTGCTGAGATCAACACAGAAAATCCTCTGGGAATGCATGTAAGCTGTGTTCCTATTAACCAATTTCTTTAGTAATTTAATGTGAAATATTCAGTTGGAAAATTTTTATACCTGTTATTGACCACTCCACAAAATCTCTAAGAATAAGTTTACTTGTGCAGGGAGAGCTTGCTCTTGCATTCAGTGACTTGTTACGAAAATTATGGTCCTCAGGGCGAACTGCTATAGCTCCACGTGTATTTAAGGGAAAACTTGCTCGGTTTGCACCCCAATTTAGTGGTTACAACCAGCACGATTCTCAAGTAAGTATTTTCTTGTGTATGAATATTCTGTTATTCTTCAATACTGGGAGTTTAGTAGTATAAAGTAGTGGGAATTATGATATTAGAGTATGTTTACCACCTATATTACATTGATACGACACCAGTATGGATGTGAAATACATGTCTGAGTCTGACATGACTTGGAGCATTCTGACTCGGCCTTTTTGGCCTTGTGGTAAAAGAAGAAGGGTGCATAATAAGAAAAAAGAAGAAAAAGGAGAAGCACAGATTAGATTAGGGTTTAGGGTTAGGGTAATGAATGCTTGAAGGGTCATATGTCTTAATCTTTGACTTCTAATTATTCCAAGGCCTATATGTAGTATGAATCTTTTGCGTTATACTATTACTAAAAGCAACTTAGGGATTACTTATAATGTTGTTTAAATGGTATCTGTTGGTATAACATTTCAGGGTTACACCTATTCTGTTTTATCATATCTATGTTTTCTCTAATGGTGGAACATTTTTCCTTTAGGAACTTCTGGCATTCTTACTAGATGGGTTGCATGAAGACTTAAATCGGGTCAAACAAAAACCTTATATTGAAATGAAGGATTCGGATGGTCGTCCTGATGAGGAAGTTGCTGCTGAGTGTTGGAAAAATCATAAGGCCCGGAATGACTCAGTAATTGTGGATGTTTGCCAAGTGAGATTTTTCATATTTTGACTGAATGGTTTGATTTAGAGTTGCATATAATGGTCTTCTTTAAAGTTGTGTTGGAGAGCGTATCTGGATTTTTCATGGGAAATACAATTACCATTTAAGATATGTTGTCAGTGCAATTTAAGCAGTTTTATGACCAATTACATTTTTTTCCTGAACAAAATTAGAAGTGCCTTTTTTATATTTTTCATTATATAGATTTTCCCATTCTTTAGTATTAGGTTATATCTCTGACTTTAGGTACTAGTGCTTTTGTAGTTCCATGTTTAATATTTCCCTTGCTTATGTAATTGTTTTCATTCATCTTACATCATGACTTATAGTTTCTTAGCATGACAATTTTGCTGGTTTTGTCCTTTGTTACTAACAATTGGAACTCTCGTCTCTCAGGGTCAATATAAGTCTACACTGGTTTGCCCAGTTTGCAGCAAAATCTCTATCACCTTTGACCCCTTCATGTATCTATCATTGCCACTACCTTCAACTATCACTAGGACAGTGACAATGACTGTGTTTTATGGTGATGGAAGTTTTCTACCAATGCCATTTATGGTCTCTGTGCTGAAAAATGGTTTCTGTAAAGATCTCCTTTTGGCATTAGGTACTGCATGTGGTCTGAAGAGTGATGAAAGCCTGATGCTTGCAGAGGTAAACATATCTTGAATTGGTTCTTAATTTCTTACTTCTGTTTAAATTATTCATTACATTGATTGGCTGAAGTAGTAAACCTTCAATATCAGGTATATAAAAACAAGATTTACCGATATCTAGATATGCCTTTGGAGCCATTGGCTTCGATAAAGGATGATGAACATATTGTGGCATTCCGGTTTCCAAAGAAAGTGATGGGGAATACTAAGCTCATAATTTTTCATCGATGGCAGGAAAAGTAAGTTTATTCTTTTGTCTCTCTAGCTATTGGGATTTTCCTCGAGAAAATTGTATTCTTTTAATCTGATTTGCTATCTGCGATATTTTGATATTTTGTACAATTAAGGGTCCCTAGTTTCATCTATCATTGCAATTGTATTTTTGCTATTATTTCATAATTAGCAACCATCTGTGTCCACAAAATTCATCCATTGACTGTGCATACCATGTGGAAGGGCTCATAACTTTTACAGTGCACTAGGAACTGAGAACAGACTTCTTTGGCTTCTTATTTTTGGCTTAAATGTTTGGAGGGAAGGAGATAGTCTTATATCGATCTGCTAATAAGCTGAGAGAGAGAGGCGGGAAATGGATGTTTCTTCTCATGTTCTGGCTCAAGTTTTTGAGTAATGGGGAAAGTCATATATGAATATGTTGAATAATCTATCTTTTTCGGCTTTTTTTTCTCATTTTCTTTGGTTAAGATTTTGAACCAATATAGTGGACTTTCCAGATCCAAATCAGATTATCATAAGACTGGCACTGAGCTTTTTGGAACTCCACTTGTTACTTATTTGGGGCAAGACCAACCAAGTGGAGCTGATATTGAAATTGCTGTTTCTGGAGTACTGTCACCTTTCAAAAGAATTTCTTCAGACAAGGCTCATGTTAGCAAGGAAAACGGCTTTCACATGGATGATCTTGATAAACAATGCTGCCATTCTAATGCTTCAGTTGGAAATGCAGAACTTGAGGATACTTCGAGCACAGACTTATCACTTCATCTCCATTTGACTGATGATAGGTTCACGACCTTCAAAGCTTTTAAGAAGGATACCCTCTTTGAATCTGGGATGATCTTAAGGGTTGTGCTAGATTGGACTGACAAAGAACGGGAGTTATATGATGCCAGCTACTTGAAGGACATTCCAGAGGTTCATAAAGCAGGGTTTGCAGCCAAAAAGACCCGGCAAGACGCCATCTCTCTAGCTTCATGTTTAGATGCTTTCTTGATTGAAGAACCTCTAGGGCCTGATGACATGTGGTAAGTGCTTAAAATATGATTAAATACATTTCAGATGAAAAGTTGCAGATTCTCACTTTATTGTAAGCAGTATTGACAGTGTAATGTAATGTCCTGAATTATTCATGCAGGTATTGTCCTCGTTGCAAGGAACACAGACGAGCTATAAAAAAGCTGGACCTGTGGATGCTACCCGAGATTATTGTTTTTCACTTGAAACGCTTCACTTACGATAGATACCTAAAGAACAAGATAGACACTTTTGTGAGTTTCCCAATTCACAATCTTGATTTGAGCAAATATGTCATGAGCAAAGATGGGCAATCGTATATATATGAGCTATATGCCATAAGCAACCATTATGGTGGTCTAGGGGGTGGCCACTATACTGCCTATGCTAAGGTAAAGTCATAATCTAGCTGATTAGGTTTTATTCGAATTTATGACATTTATATATCTGAATATCCATCTCCAATAGCCACACCTTACTCATGATTTGAAACTTCTGATCATCTCTAATATCATGGATTGCTGATGGTTGCTTCAAATTGCCTTTGATAATGATCTTGTGATTTAATTTGAAGCTTTTATGTTCCACTTTTGCAGTTGATTGACGAGAATAGATGGTATCATTTCGATGATAGTCATGTTTCTGCCGTCAACGAATCTGACATCAAGACATCAGCTGCATATCTGTTGTTCTATAAGAGAGTTAGAACTGAATCCAAGGTGGAGACAGGAGAGGCATCGCATAGTCATTCCATCTCTTGAGGATCTCGATGAGTGTATTCTCCAATACTATTTCTAATGGAGCTGCCTCCATTCGAGGTTAGGTGTTCGGCCTCAACTGTAATAACCACTGCTATACTTCGTCATAAAATGATGATTTTACTTATCCGAGCGAGCCCTCGTGTTATACAAGATAAGACAGGTGACCTAATAAACGGGACCGAGTCAGAGTGAAGTGTTGACGAAATTTAGAGGTAGGGGGTGAATATTACTATTAGTTATATTAATTTTTGAAAGAAATTTTGGGCAGAGTAATAGGTTTGGTTGCTAATATTAAGTTTTAAATTTGTAATATGAGGAAGTGATGATTTTGTAACTTTTTATTGTCAGAAAACTCAACAAAAGTTTGTAATATGTTAATTTTGATGAAAAGACCTTTAAATTTTTTTCGAAGCAATTTTGTCCCTGATAATTTTAAAAGTGAACACCTAAGGACATGAATCACAACATTAATGTTTTATGTTAATGCATTGAAGGCAATATGTGAAAGTGTTCGGTTGTGAATGCGGAAGTATGGGCAATCCTTGATAGCCTACGTCATGCTTGGCGCTTAGTACTTAAATCAGATTGTTTGGAAGCGATTAAATGTATTGAGGGAGATTCTCCGGGGAATATCCATTGTGATGAAGGAAATGTTGACGAGGGATTGAGAGGTTTGAATAAAGCACATCCGTCGTAATTTTAATGGTATCGCTGATAGACTCGCTCGAATGATGCCTAATTGGGGAGGTGATCCTGACTTCAGCGGCATATTAAGTGCATGATCTACTGCTGCAGGATATTCAAAACTGCTCTAGGCCGGGCATTGCACAGGACCAGATTCAGCTTGATGTGCAACATGTGGTCGATTTGTTGGTGTTGTACCTGATTGCATATTCCTGGGAGCTATCCTTTCGGTGGCTCCTTTAGATCGAGAACCATTTGGTTGTTGGATAAGATATGGTGTTAGACCGATTGCGGATTATTTTGTTGGTTTCATTGTGTGAAGGGTTATTTTATGCTTGAACATGTAATTACTATTATATGCATTATTTTTCTTTCATTTAAGTTTAGAGAGTTTTTTAACGAGACACATAATAATATTTCTCCTTCTTTAATAAAAAATGTTTTAACTTAATGTTACAAAATTTTAATTGGCACAATAATAAATTTAGTCCCCAAATAATAAATGAAAACCTCAAATTTATATGTTCTATCAATCGAGCCTTGATTCTATAATTATAAAAAATTTAAAAATATAAAATTTCAAAAACACGTACTCCCTCCGTCGCATAAAGTTATTCCTTATTGATTTTACATAAATTTAAGAATATTTTTTTATAAGAGATGTGATGTAAAATAATTCAAGTGAAAATTTAGTTTTTGAAAAATTAAATTTTATTTGATGAGAAATTAAAAATATAGGTAGAAAAAAGAATTATAAATTTTAAAAGTTGTTAAATTTTTTTAATGAAATAATTTGAGTGAGATGTTATAAAAGTTGTTAAATTTTAATGCGATAATTAGAGTAAATTTTTTCTTCTTCAATTTTTAAACCCCTTCATTATTTTATTGAAAACTTTATGACCAAACTCAATTCCTCCTTTAAAAGCCGTGGTTGACGGTGGTAGACATGGACGGACACAAAATTCAAATCCTTCAAAAATTTTAAAAATTTATTACCTTTTTTAAAAATAGGTTTAATTAAATCTCCTTTTATTTTTTAAAATGTTTATTTAATCTCAAAATTATTAAAAATTTTAGTTTGACTTCTAAATTTTTTTAAAATTTGATGTAAATCTCTAAATTGTTTTGTCAAGATCCACCCATGCGTACAACTACAACGCATGTGAACAAATGTGTTTAGTATTTATTTTAAAACTTTAAAATATATAATTATAAAAAAGGGCTTAAGGTTTTTTTTCTCTTGAGTTCATACCAATTAATTTAGCCCCTATTTTTTTATAATTTTTTAAATCTCTCTTTTTTTAAATTTTCTTGTAATGTCATTTTTTAATATAATTATTTTTTATAATTTTAACACTTTATAAATATGTTCAAACTTCTTTTTAATAACTTATAATTTATTATGTTATAGTTTTTGATATTTTTATAGTTTTTATATTTTCACTCAATTTTTTTAAAAAATATGACATAAAAATCAATTAAGTCCTCGAACTCCTTAAAAAATCAATTTTACCTTCAAATTCCTTAAAAATTAATTTTTCCTTGAACTCCCTAAAAAATTCAAATGTTACCTCTCTGTCATATCTTCATTCCCACGTAGGTGCTACTCCATCATCATTAATTGCCACGTCATAATATTAACTTATAGACTTAGCTGCTTGAATTCGGATAATTTGAATAGAATATGCCACTCTTTACCATTAGAGCCACTCCTTGATAATTCTATTGAGAGATCTTTTTACTGATAGTTTTATTTTATTTTATATATTATATAATTTTAAACAAATGAAAATTAAATATATCATACTGTGATGTTAATCTTAATGATTATGTTAAATTGTTTGTGTTTAGAAATTTGATGGAATAGAAAGTATACATAAAGATAACAAACTAACTATAATTACTTAAAATTAAATAAAAATATATATATCAAAAAAATTAAAAAACAGTATTAAGGGATCTATACACACTTGAGTTATTCTCAAAATTCTAAACACTAACCTTAAATTCTAAATCCTACAACCTAAACCCCCTAAACTAAAACTCTAACCCCTAAAACTTAAAAGCACGTGTAAACTAAAGTTTTTACGGCTTATGTATCAAAGTTTTTTTTCATATATATATATATATATTATATGTTTAATATTATTTAAAGTTCACATTTAGATTGGCCAATAATCATTCATAAAAAAAAGGCACCTGAATTTGAAGTAGAATGTTTTATTTACATAAAATATGTATGCAGAGAAATGGCTTAACCATCTAGTTTTCTAAGAACTTGAATAACACCTATTAGCTACTTACGTTATTTATGTGTTGGTGCAAACTCACAACTTTTCACCCTCAAACATAGCATTGACTACTGCACGGTAGGGGAAAGTTTGTTCTTCTACCACTCAAGCTAATGGCTGCCTGAACTTAAAAGCTTGATACCTGAACATTCCTAATTATTTAGATGCCATTGCACGTTCACGGAGTGGCAACGTTTTCCATGGCAAGAGAAGCAATCTCCTCTCCTTCGTCGCCAGGTTCACCACCGACAATCTCTAGGCCCAACAACAATTTCTCCCACATCTTTGCTGGTCGCTGCATACAACAACAAATTTTGCATTGTATTCATTCTTCTTAAAGCTCTAAATTTGGTAACGTGCTCAACAAGGTACTAACCTTCCATGAAAGATCTTGTGCCATGCAGTTTTGGATCATTTCTTTCATGGTTTGAGTGCCGTATGTTGCAAGAGCTCTCTTGACCGTCTTTGCCGCCTTATCCAAGTCTTTCGGATCCACTGCATCACACTGCAAAAACACAGGTAAATACAATTACGTTCGGGCATTGCACTTTGCAAAAGGAATCATCTCAACTACTTACTTCAACATTGAAGGCTCCCATTTGAAACCCTGTGAATTCTTCCTTGACAGTGTCGACGAGTCCACCGGTCGAGGCAACTATTGGCACCTGTAGCACAGAGCAAACGGTGTGTGAGGTTAATGGATTGAATGCTTATGCAAATTCATGAAGTCGAATCAGCTGGTTGCAGAAAAGAAATGGTGAAAAGCATTTACAGTTCCATATCGCATAGCATGCAGCTGGATGAGACCACATGGTTCAAATCTGCTGGGGATCAAAATGAAATCAGCACCAGCAATAATCATATGGGCTAGTGGCACACTAAATTTGTCTATTCCTCTAGCCTTGTCAGGATATTGAGTCCCTAAATTCACAATCTGCTCCTCCATGGCCTTTTTGCCAGTTCCCTGAAAGGAAGATAGATCCCATTATTATTACAGTACACATGAAAGCAACGGTGACATTCAGCAGACGGTTCAAATTCGACACTAACGAGGACTACAATCTGACAGTCTTCTCTGATGAATTTCGGAATAGCCCCTGCCAAAATGTCTGAACCTTTATGCTCTTCTAGCCTACCGATGAAGCCAATCACCGGAACATCAGGGTCACAAGGCAAACCCACTTCTGCTTGAAGAGCTTCCTTCAGTAAAGGCTTTGCATCCGTTACCTGCAATGAAAACATATTATATACAACATGGCTTCTACTACTACACAAACAATAGAAGGATTGGAAATCACTGAAAGCACATACAGTCATTGCATCATATTTGACACTGATGTAATTGTCAGTGGCAGGGTTCCATTCTTGAACATCCATGCAATTCACAATGCCGGTGATGCCAGTTTTACGGATGATGATATCAAGTTCAACACCTTTGTCTTCACCCGATATAAGCTCCTGAGCATAGTAAGGGCTTACTGTCAAGACCCTATCTGATTCCAGAATTCCAGCCTTCATCCAATTAATTTTCCTTCCCTTGATAGGTTTGGAATACCTGACAACCAAAAAATAGTATCAAGCATAGATTCCAAGCAACAAGAAAACGAAGAAAACAGAAGCTTTAATGGTTTCATACCCATCGATGAAGTCGAACGAACTCTTGAACCGATCAGGCAAATTGAGAAACGAGAAATCTGAAAATGGAAATCTTCCCTGATAGGATATGTTGTGGATGCAAAAAGCAACCTGCCATATTTATCAAAACCACAAGGTAAGTTTGAAACTTAAACATGCCCAAATCAGCCTCAACTCAGATTCACTTAAACAAAGAGGCCATCAACCATACCCTGGCATTCATGTAGATACCCCTTGACTGGTACAAGCTTTTTAATTAACATGGAAGAAGGCCGGTGTGCCAATCATTGGCAATAAAGATAACATCTTCCCCTGCAGAAGATGAAACACATAGAGCCTAAATTTCATGAAAAAAGTGTTAAAACTTTCAAGGCTAAGACCAAAGAGGAACAGTTCATACCATATGGTCCCGAGAAATATCGGTTACTGTTTAAATTCAGAACCCTGGGTGCCTCCAGAGCAGCCTGCAAACCAAAAAAAAGACGGGAGAAAATATCGGTATGGCTTTGAAAGAGACAATAGGGCAATGAGGTTGAGGAGCATAACAATTTATACCAGGCATAACAAGCTAAACCGCAATTGATTGTCTTTGTAGTCCACATCTGCATTATGGCCTTAGATTTTTGATCCAGTTTTGCCCATACCTGAATCATCGTTATAGTTAAAGTCAGGAAATATAACAAAAAACAGGATTAACTAAATAGAATCCAAACCTTCTCAAGGAACATTGGGTGATCAACAAAGACACGGTCAACTCCACGTTTGTAACAGTGGAAGAACCGAACGGTCTCGATTTTGTCGCCGACTTGTACCTGCAAATTAAGAGCAGATTCTTAAGAACATAATCCAAGGATACTTCACTTTAATTGAATTTGAAGTGCTAAAAGAATATGATCTGTTTTTGTTCTTCTGAATTTAACAGAATCGAAAACCTTACATCCCTTAAGACACTGGAGTCCCATGCATCCATGTACTGATCATAGCGAGGAGACACAGTCATAACACGATGCCCATTCGCCTGCTCCATGTTCAACCACAAGGACGGACCGATTAGTATCTCAAACTTCACAAACAAAAATTAAATGAAATATAACTGAATTATAGTTTATATGATTGAATGCACTACTGATTGTGCAAATCTCTACTTACAGCCATTGCTGGTGGAAGTCCACCAAGGACATCACCAAGCTCACCAGTTTTGCTCCATGGACCACACTCAGCTCCCACAAAGACTAAGTTCATCCCTTTGTCCCTCTTTCACAGTTTGCCTGGCAACAACCTTTGCGTTTCTTCTCATCGGCAACCTATCCAGCTTGTTCAGAAACCTCAGGCCATTGTGTGTACAAATCAAATCGGCCTTGGTGTCTGCTCTATGGCTGCTGACACGAGCACTTCTTGAAACAAAGTGTGAGGCTGTCGTCACTGTTGTCATTTCTCCGACAAGAAAGTAACGAAGAAATCAAATTAACCCAACTCCAAAACAAACACTTGATTCAAAAGGAGAAGAAGAAGCCAGCATTGTATGTTCTTTTATAAAGTACTAAACGTAACAACAACCTCGAAAATGTCTCGAAAGTCAAAATATTTGAATAGTAGGATGATCAAAGAAGCAGACAGATGTGCAACTTGTTCAGTGAATTTCTCAAAAACAGTTAAAAAATTCTAATGCAAACGCCGAGGATCAGCTAATTATGACTCATTGCACCACTGACCGTTACAGAAAAACGAGTAAAAGAATGAGAAGAGGTGAATCTTTAGTGGAAATGGTGATGATTTTTCAGTTTGATTGTGATTGTGATTGTTGATTGAACGGCGGAAGAAATCGACACCGACGGAGGCGGTGGAGAAGAAGTTTTTAGACTACAGTTTACAAATGGTCATTAAACTTTGATCAATTATTCAATTTTAGTAACTAAACTTCTAATTACTTTAATGTTACCATTAAATTTTTATATTTGTTTCAATTTGACCACTAATCCATTAACAACCATTAAAAGGTGACGTTACAGTTAAATTATTTTATATAATAACACATTTAATCATTTATGTTTGTACATTCAAACAATTTGGTCTTAATTCAAAAAATAATAATAAATACACATTATTTCAATTTATCCATATTTTTAATTAAAAATAATTTAACCCTAAAACTAAAATTTTAAACCTTAAATTCTTAAACCCTCTTCTCATTCTAATTAGAATCGCGCCCTATCGTCGTACCCATTATCAAAGTTTAATTCTTAGTTCCTACTATTTTTTAGTTTCAGATTTCCTTTTCCCATTGTTTGGTTATGGTAAACTGTAGAGGAACGATTAGAGAAAATTGGACTAAGATAATGGGTTCGGATCGAGATTTTGAAATTAAACTCAAGTTTCATACCGTTTTCCAGTAACCAAATGTCGCATTAATTGCATTTGTTTAAACTTCCAATTCTCTATATGTTATTATATGCTTTGTTTTTTTATACCAGGAATTGAAGTCAAACCTGGAAAACCACACCCTTATCATTCCGACACTGATCGGGGAAAGCTTCACATTACCCAGGTATATTATTCTGAAAAAAAAAAACAGAGCGTTTATACGGAGTTGAATAGTTAGTTTTTGAGGTTTTGACCCTTCATTAGTGGAGTGCACTGTTTATTTACGGAGTTGAAAATTTTGGTTAAAATTTATGTCATTGCAGAATTTTGGAACCTGTCTATAATAGTGTCTAAAGGAAGGCCCGGCAGGAGCGGACTCAGGATTGAATGTTAGGAGAGGCCAAATTATTAAACTTAAAAATATAAGGGTTTATGAAGTATTAAAATTTAAAATTGAGTGAAAATGTCTAATTTATCTAATATTAAAATTTAAAAGACTTAAATTGTCATTAGACCAAAAAATTGAAGGGACCAAATTAAAAATTTTAGAAGATTTAATTAAAAATATCCAAAAAAATTTAATATTTAATATAAATTTCTAAAAATTTGAGAGGACCAAATTAAAATTTATAGAAAATTTAAAGGATTTATCATAAAATTTTTAAATTATTGGAAGGGCCAAGGCCCCTTGGACCCTCATTACCCTTCGCCACTGGCCCGGATATGTAAAAGTAAATGAAAAGCATCAGAAAACATCAATGTGAACCAAGGAAAACCAAAGAACTGTTTGATCGATGTGATGAGAATTTAGTAAATAGAATTGGTTTAGCGACTTTGTTATTATTATTTTTCAAAAAGGATTATTCAGTGTTGAGAGCTGAGATTTTTGGTGAAATTTTTATGTTTTAAGCACATTATCAAAGCATTTACCAATGTTGATTTATTATTTCACTTTGGTGAAATTTAGGATTTAAGGTGTCGGGTTTTGGGTTAAATTATTTTTAATTAAAATAGGGTCAAATTGAGATAATGTGTAATTAATGTAAGTTAAATTTATTATTGTTTTGAATTATGACTAAATTGTTTGAATGTAAAAATGTGGAGAACTAAATGTGTTATTATAAAAAATAGTTTAACTGTCACATTACCCTTTAAACGGTTGTTAACGGGTCAATGACTAAATTGAAGCAAAACTAAAAGTTTAATTACTAAATTGAATAATTGATCAAAGATTCAAAGTTTAGTGACCATTTATAAACTTTACTCTTTTTTATAACAAGAATAAAACAAAAAATAGCTTAACTTAATCTAAAAAGAAAAGGTAAAATTGTTCCCCAAGACCTCCATATTATGTTAATTTTTTACATGAAAAGGAAAAAGATGAAATTGTTTCAAAACTCCTTGATTTTAAGTGATTTTTTCTAGACAAAAAAGTGCCGCATGGTCCGCATAAGATAATGTAGTATGCTCATGCTATGTCATCAGTTAACAGTGGTAGTCTCGAGGGACATTTCAAAAGATGAAAGTAAAGTACATGCACAATATTGGAAGATTTGGTAAAGTATACGGACATTGGTGTCAATATCTCTTTAATTAATTAAAGGGTTAACTATAACAATGGCCGTCTCTTTGGTTTTAAATTTTGATCACCGATCTTGAAAAGTTATATTTTGATCATTTATATTATCAACTTATAACATTTTAATTATTGGGTCGTTAACTTTTGGTTTTAACTTTCGTTAGTTTAATAACAGGAGACGTTAATAAAAATGTTCATTTTAAATCTGGTCCCTAAATTTTTAAAAATTATTTTTTCATCCTCTTCAAAAAAATCTAAAATCCTCTCTCCTCATAAAATTTCTTTTATCCAACCCAAACTCTAGGCTTGCTACTGATGCCATTATCCGTGTTGTCTTATTTTTACCTTCTTTTATTTTTTTCATATTCCTCTTAAAAAATTCATTTTTCTCACAACTAAACCCCTGGTTGTTATTTATCTTCATTGTTGTCGTCGTCTTGGCACCCTCAGCTTTCGACCACCCATTAGAGACTCATCTGAATCGATCATCATGTCCCATGAACCCAAGGCATCAAGAGTGTCAACTTTCACAGCCTCAGCAGTTGCGCCAACAACCATCCAAAAACCCCTTTTTTATACTCAGAAAAATTCCCCAAAAATTCACCTTCACTAGCTCCAAACAAAATCAACAACCATCCAAAATTTCAAAGTAAAATTCAACCAAAATCCGAAAACTTTATTGGCTAAGAACCTTTTTTATTTCCAAGAAAATGTAGGAAATTTAAGATTTCTTTTGAGCCAAAAACCCTTTATTTTCTCACATCAAAGTAAAACAAAGTGTCGCCAAAAGGGACATATTAAACAACTTGATGGAGACAACATGAACATTAAAATTCCTCTTCGCTGGAAATATACAAACGGCGACAACGATAACAAACCTAGGATTTAGGTTAGAGAAAAAAAATTTTGGAGGGAGAGAGGTTTTAGATTTTTTTTAAGAGGATGAAAAAAACTTTTAAAAATTTAGAGGTTAAATTTGAAATTAACCTTTTTGTTACGTTGCACGTCATCAAACTAACAAGAGTTAACGGTTCAATGACTAAAATGTTATAAATCGATAACATAAGTGGTTATAATGTTATGGTACTAATTGGTTCCAATTCATACGATTTTCTATAACCATATACGATATATATTTCTTCATATGTGATAAACATATATCAGACAGATTTGAGAGACTCGACTCGAACTTAAAAATTGATCCACCAATTACTAAAATTTTTGAGTTATTCAAGTATCATTTTATAACTCAAACTTTATTTAAAAATTTTTCGAGTCAGATTTAGTTTATAAAATTACGATTAGAGTCGAGCCGAGTTTTGCTCATCCTACCCATTCTCACTCTTGATTTATAATTTTTTAACATAAACTAAAAGCTAATACTTAATGATTGAACAGATTATTAGTAATTTAGTATATCTATATACAATTCATTCATTATTGTACTTATGATCATTCATTTAGTATAGCATTTAATAAATTTTCAGTCTTTTCTAATTTTTTTGAATTATTTCAGTTTTTTATAATTTTTTGAATTATCAACCGACGATCAACTATTTTATTGACATGACATAATAAAGATAAGAGTTCAATTGAAAAATACAAACAAACCAACGTTTGAAACTTTTATTATCAAATCTTTTCAATTTCAATTTATAATTTTATCTCATCTCTGAATAAAATAATTAAAATTATTACTTAATGATCAAATATAAAATAAATAAATTTATAAACATAACTTTTATTATTGTACTTAATGATCAAACAAGTTGAGATTCACGTGTAAAGTGTACATACATGTATTTGTAGTAAACTAGTAATGGCGAGGTAAGATGTTAAGATGTCAATTCCGAGACTGTTTCAGTGAGAATTTAGGTTCAAGATTAATTTTAGAACGAATTTTTAAGGAAAAAATGCCAAGAATAGTGATTTCGAAAGAGTTGAAATTTTTAGCGTTTTTAAAAGTTGGGTTTAGAGACAAATTAAGTACAGAAATTGATTAAAAACGCATGATTTTTTGTCGTTCGGTACAGTTTTTTCAGTGACACTTCAAAAATTTGTTCTAACCTCGTTCTTAAACAGGCTCTTACTGTATGATAGCAGACAATTAAATGGTTTTTTTTGAACAATTCATATTTAGAGGATAAGGAGGGGAAGTTTACTTTTAATAGATATTGAACATAAAAGAGTGTTAACTGAAAGCTTTTAATCATTTCGAAAAAAAATTGTTGACAATTAAATAATTTAATATTAATTTTCCGTATTAAACATTACAAATATAATGTTGGTTAAACTGCTTATCTTTGTTCTTTTATATTCTCTTAGGTTAGGTTCTAAACCCACTAAATTAAGATCAATCCCTTCTCTCTCTTTTTTCTAAAATTTCTCTTTCGTCTCTCCTTAAGTAAGATTAAGATTAGAATTAAGATTTATAAAAAATAGGCTTAATTATAAAATAAGTACCCAAACTATGTCTTTTTTGCAATAGGAGCCTAAAGTATTTTTTGGCTAAAATAGGTGCCTAAATTTTCATTTTTTGCTGAAATAGGTGTCGAAAGTTTCAGTTTTGTCTTGTTTTAAAGTCAATTGAGGCACCTACTTTGGCACCTATTTCAACAAAAAAACAAAACTTTAGGCACATATTTTAGCTAAAAAAAAATTTTAGACGCTTATTTTAACCAAAAAATACTTTAGACACTTATTACAAAAAAGACATAATTTAAGCACTTATTTTATAATTAAGTCAAAAATATATAGTGTTGGAGATTTGGAACTTATAAATTGACGATGAAGCGCATTCTAATTCACACAGCTCTAGCCTCTAGACATTTATGTTTTGTGTTGAAGGGACACACAGCACTGGAAATCTAGTCTTTGGTCCGTGACGCTTTACGATGTTTTTCTATTCATGTGCCTTCTCATGACAATGCTATATACTTTGTTCTTTTGCTTAATAGTTTCAAACTTACGTGGCACTTTATCAAAAAAAAAACTTATGTGGCAATTCCAGAATCAAGCATGAAATGTATGTTGGCAAAGACTCTTACTAAATAGGTTTAATATCTATTACACGTACATTTTATGTATGTATAAACTTTTAGTTTGAGTTTTGTTATATTTTACTTTATATATGAATATATTTTTATTATTTATTCACTTGTTTTTACTTTTGTTAATGGTTAATTTTAAGAAAAAATATTTGATACATTGTCAGTGTAAACTTTAATTTATACAAATAGACTTATTTTAAGGTTTATATGTTTATATTAGGGTTTAAAGTTTAGATTTTAGTGTTTCGAACTTAAAGTTTAAGATTATATTTTAAGAATTTATGATATAAATTTAGATGTTTAATTCACAGTTTAGTGATATGAAATTTAGAACCATTTTTTAAAAATACAGTTTAAACAGAATAAAAATATTAAATCCAAATTTTTTTTTTCAGCATATCACTAATAAATCAACTACACCTTCAAACAGTGAATGATCCGTTGATTGGTCTGTCAAAACTATTATAATTAACTGAATAAACTATAACTTTTAGTTTTACACGTTATTAAAAAATAAGCTATGTATATCAACAATCAATTGATTTAGTAGTTTAGTAAAAAAACTCAATTAATCTAAGAGAAAAACTTTAATATATAATTTGTGTAAAAAAAATTATACAGACTTTTTAATTTTAGGGGTTAGGGGTTTAGTTTAGGGTTTATAGTTTAGGAGTCTAGGTTATATGGTTTATAATTTAAGGTTAGTGTTTAGAATTTAAGGTTTAGAGTTTGGGGTTTAGTTTTTTAGGATTTATGTTTAATTTTGATTTATAGTGTAAATACACGGGCTTGTGTAAAATTAATTTTACACAGCCTGTGTATCAAAGTTTTACCCTTAACCTAATAGAATAAGATATTATATCTCTTAAGTAAGATTTAACATTTAAGATTTAATGTTGTGAATGAAATAATGTAGATTTAAAGAGTAACCTTATAATAGGTCTTTTAGTATCCAATACGAATTGATTAATCAATAAATTAGATATTATTGATAGTTATAAAAAATATCCATTTACTACGTGAACAAAAATATCATAGCCGACACAATAGTGGCAATGAATCATGGTAAACCCATAGAGAATTTTTTTTTTGAATTAAAGAAATTTTAGTTTTTAACTTGATTTAATTATCAAAAAATAAAATAAATTATATTTCAGATCATTTTATTATAAATTTGATAACAACTAAGATAAACTACACTTTAGATTATTTAATTATAGATTTGTTAGTGAATGCCATTTTTTTAAAGTTACAAATATATCACTCAGTTAAAATGTTGTTACAAATAGATCTTTGAGAGTTAAATATTAAAAGTGAATAGTGACGTGGTCTAATATAATACAATTTTAATTATCAAGACTTATACATTCTATTAATTAGCTCATAATTCGAAATAATTTAAGATGAGTCTACAACGGCAGACGCACACCGCTGAATACTACTAATGCAATACACCACTGAATACTATTAATTTTTTTAATAAATTTTAAATAATTATTAAAAATCTCAAAGGATCGATATGCAGTTAATCATATTTCAAAATAAAATTAGAAGAAATTATTTCATAAACTATTCTCACAATCTCATCTATAGTCCTACCCAATTAAATAAACCCACACCATCTCTATTTTTCACATAATATTTTCTTGTAAATTAAAATTTACAAATCATCATCTTCTTCTTCATGCCTCATATTTTAATGAATACATGAGATATGAGACATAAGATGATGATTTGTAAATTTTAATTTTGAAGAAAATATTATGTAGAAAATTAAGAGGATGTCGGTTTATTTAAATGAGTAGGACCATAGATGAGATCGTTAGAATGGTTCACGAAATAATTTCATCTAATTTTATTTTGAAATATAATTAAATGCACATCGATCCTTTGATATTTTTAATAATTATTTAAAATTTATTAAAAAAATTAATAGTATTCGGCGGTATATTATATTAGTAGTATTTAGCGGTGTGCGTCGCCTATTTTAATTTTTAAAATACAATAATTTATTTATAACAATATTTTAATTAAATAATTTTTTGTAACCTTAAAAAAATAATATATTTAGTATTAAAATTTTATTATGCTACCTGAAAATTGAAATAGTTTTAAGGACATCAAACATAAATATTTTGTAGATAACAGATAAAAATCCTAGAAGCATATCCCAAAATTTCAACTTATTTTATACTCCTTTTACCCCTTTTTTTTTCGTTGTTGCAACTTTTTTAAAGTATCGACGAGACAAATACGAGAAACAACAGGCACAACCACACCTGAAAATTAAAATTTTAAGTATAACATCAAAATAGTTACTCTTTTAAAAATACAGAACATCTCAGCCTCAGGTACTGGGAATTACAAAACAAAAAAAAGGCACTCTAATATCCCACATCATACTCATTACTCAACTCAATTGCATAACAATTAAATTACCAATTATTATTATTATTATTATTATTATTATTATTATTATTATTATTTCTCGGGGTTAGTTCTACGGCATGGCCGTGTCCTGACCTGAGTATTGCGGGTACTCGAAAGTCGTAGATATCCAAAAAAATCGGGTACTTGAATATCTAAATATAAAAATATATTTTTTAATATAAAAATATTTTATTAATTTAATATAAAAGTGTATTTATTAATTTAATATAAAAATATATATTTATTAAATATAAAATTATAAAAAAATATTTTTTATTAGTTTAATATAAAAATATTAATTTCAAATATATCCGTGTATTCGAGTAAACGGAGTATCCAAAAATTCATAATTTTGTGATACGAATTTGACCCAAGAAATGGCGGGCCAGATACCAGATGAAAAAAATTTCAAATAAATACTCAATTATTTATATTTGAATAATTAAATAATCAAATGGGGTCGAGTATTTTTAACACACGTCGTACAATTCCTCGACGCAACAATCATTGTTCAATCTCAACATCAAAAACTAGAAATAACCATAAAATATATAGCCTTTTTCAATTAATAGATACTCCTAACGAGCAATCTAGATCCAGAATCAAAGAAACTGAAATTAACAGATTTAGGCAGTCAAAATTTCACAGTGAAATCTATAGTAAAATAAATAAAAGAGAAAACATTTGAAACGGGAATCAGCAAAACCAAAAAGGAAGCAAAGACGAACCATTCACTTAAAATTTGAAAAGAGAGGAAGCATTTAGGCCAAGTTTTTTAATATCTGAATGAGTACATGTTCTGATTGAAAGAAGAAGAGAAACCTGGGTGGAGGAAGGAGAAAAAGTAACATGATGGACTTGGACCCCGGGGAATGAAGATGAAGAGAGAGCCACTGTGGAAGCAGCGAGCACAGTCGCAACAAGAGGTCCAGATCCCTTCATTTTCCCCGTTCCTTTCTATTTCAGCGATCGAAACCCTGATTGAGAGTGATTCCGTCCGAATCTCCAATGATAAATGGTTGAAATCTGACAAACTTCGCCGGTCCCGACCACCTGCTCAGTGCTTACACTTCTTTTTATTTACTCCCCTTGCGTAAATTATTAACCTTCCTAGTGAATGGAGCCTTTATATTTTCTCCGAAAACGCCGCAACTTCCCAGCTCCTACAATTAAAGGAATTTAATTTTACTGTTAGGTCCGATTTTATTTTCCCTGCCACGTCGAGTATACGGCACCCTCAAATATTTTTAACCAATAGGGAATGACCGCGTGTGCTTGATGAGTACTTGCGAGTTTGGCACGAGGAAAGTGACGGCAGCGGTTGAATGAAAGGGCTGCTGTCCTATAGGCTATACGGCTCTACTAGTCTGCCCCTACAATAAAAAGTTTTAGTTTTTAAATAATTTCTATTGTAATGAATTAAATAAATGGAAAGGTGCGTTGATTGTAGAGAAAGGTACTGGAATCTAATCTTGAGAGCAGAGCAGGGTGGTGCATTTTGAAAAAATGGGCGATGGTTGTTTGCTGGGCAGGTCTGTTATGCGGCATGTTGAAATGGGTTACTGTACGGTGATACTTATTTTCTCAATTACATGTTATCAAATATTCGTAATATTTTATATTTCTTAACCATTGAATTTGCTTTTTCAGTAATATTTTAGGTGCAAATGAAAATTCACTCAACTTAAAAAATTAAATATCTAGGTAATAATTTAGGTTCTTTAACGGCAAACTCAATGTAGGTAACATTTTAGGTGCCGATTCTGAAACTGAATTTCAATGACATTTTAGGGTCCGAATCTCAATCTGATTTTCGCTAACATTTTGGATTCAGAATGCAAAATTAATTTTTGGTAACATTATAGGTCAAGAACCCCAAATTCGTTGCCTGTATCATTTTAAGTGTCGAACCAAACCCCAAACTAATTTTTCGATAACATTTTAAGTGTCAAACTTGAAACTCATTTTGGGTAACATTTTAAGTGTCGAACCCCAAACTAAATTTCATTAACATTTTTTGTCCCAACCCCAAACCATTTACCAATAATATTTTAGGTGTTGAACCCCAAACTAAATTTTATTAACATTTTAGGATCCCAACCCCAAATTAATTATCGGTAACATTTTAGGTGCAAAACTCTAAACTGAATACTGGTAACATTTTAGGTTTCAAACCCCAAACTAGTTATCAGTAACATTTTAGGTACCAAACCCCAAACTGAATATCGATAATATTTTAGGTACCGAACCCCAAACTAAATATTGGTAACATTGTAGGTGCCACCCCCTAATTTTACCCTTACAAATCTTCTATAAATACTTCTATACAACCATATTTTGCAGAAATTCTTATTTAAAAATTATGGCAAGATTTTCTGCAACCGTTTTCTTTTTAGGAACATGCTCCTACACTTCATTCAAAGCAACATCAAGAAGGATGATTTATTTGAGTTGATTTCCATGGAGCTTAGTAAATCAACATGGAAGAAATTGTTTTCATTGGAAGCCAAAATCCCCGTTGATGAGCCTGACCCTGAAGCTCATTACATGCTAAAGATATATAATGCAAGCGACCTTCGCAAGATGTTTAGGAGATACAACCGTGTAGGGGGTACCAACATCGAGTTGTATGTAAATTTTGATGAAGGTGTTAGTTCATCAAGAATCCCAGGAGGTTCTTCACCTTCCGTAAATGAAATCACTGTTTGTGTACGTAATTCTAGGAGACGACATGAGAAAGAACAAATAATTGAGGAATTAAACATCACATCTGATATATCTATAGACTACGACAGCATGGAAACAAACTCTTCTTTCGTTCATTTTAACTGAACTAAGCTAGCTTAGTACCAATGAACCATGCATCTAATTTTATATCGTACTTTTTAATCTGATTTATGTTTGTATTGGTGATCATATTTCTCTCGGTTCCTCAAACAAATGTCAAAATGTAATAGGTTTTGTTAACCAACTTAATCAGAGCTGAGTATATCGTTAAACACGTTCGACATCATTTTAGCATCGATAAGTATCGATACTATACTTTGCTTTTTGATATTCTTCAAAATAAACCTAAAATCTTACATGATTTGGTAACATTTAAGGTGGTCGTTCTCGTTATAAGTATCGAAACTCTTATATACATGTCGATACTCCCAATTATGTATGAACACGTAACTATACATGAACGTGAACATTGTACATTTTTAAATGTTTGTTATGTTACAACTAAGATTCTTGACAAGAAAAAATGTGTTAGACACGTACAATAGAGAATCCTAATAATGAGATGACGTGTCAGCGACGTGCATAGGAGATTCCTAACATGAGTCGTGTTAGAGTACAGCTTTCACTCAGGTTACTTTCACGATAGGTTTGGATTTCTTACTAGTTGTGTTATAACTTGTGAGTATTTCGTATTAAATTGATGATAAGCAAGCAACTGTTAGTTTCCAAATATATTATGGTATTGTTTGTTTGCCATAAGGGCAGTTGTATCTTGTTGATATCTCTAGATGAAAAAATTTATTACAACATAACACAACCATTAAATGATCATAACAGACTTGTAGAACATGACATAGTTTTTCAGGTTTTTTTCTTTCGACTTCAATTTTTCTATTTTTTTCATCCGTCTTACTTGTCCATATTTACCAATTTCTGTAACTCGGCATTCTAACTTCAAATTTCCTTGTTTTCAACCAATAACATTTGAAATTAATTTCTCAATTCTTCAACATCATCAAATTTCCATTATTGTCAATCTATTTAAAGAAATCACAGTGGCTCTACAAATGTGCAAAAAAATTCAAAAGAACACAATAATCGAAACACTAGAACTGGAACAGTAAACCCAACTTATTACTTAATACCTCAGGTCCTCTAGCACATCTATAAAATATCTTCTATTTGCTTTTTGGTACTGTTGAAGTGTAAACTGATGATTGCAATCCACAATAACAGTGAACAATGTTTCCTTCGGCACGTGATTTAGAACTTTCAGTAGACATCGTCGAAGGAAAACTCAGACAGTTAAAGTTGTTGTGTGCAAAGATGGTCATAAGAATAGTATATAATTTGGAAAATAATTTATAAAATAAAAGTAATGGAATTGTAAATTTGCATAAATGTAACTGAATAATATAAAATACAATGAAGTCCATCAAACATTAAGTTCATACGCATCAAATTCCAAAAAATATTAACAACTTCAAATGTCATTATATTATAAGGCTAGTCATTCATCCTGCGGGTACTGAATTCTTGACGAAAAAGGCCATTTCCTTGCGAATCTTTGCAAGTTGAGAATCAACATGCTTACGAAGTTCAACAAACCGCTAATCAGCATGATTATGAAGCTCAGCAAGCTGAGACTCAGTATGGTTTCAAATAAATGTCAATCAATTCCTTTAAAAGGACAGATAGGTCAAAAAAATTGACATCATTCTTCTAAAAGATTTAT
This sequence comes from Hibiscus mutabilis, assembly GCA_019671005.1. Classification (NCBI taxonomy): domain Eukaryota; kingdom Viridiplantae; phylum Streptophyta; class Magnoliopsida; order Malvales; family Malvaceae; genus Hibiscus; species Hibiscus mutabilis. Next base: position 29,904,245 of record CM033749.1, read on the forward strand.
GTAAGGACATAAGCATATGGAAGAAAGGTTGAGGCTCCATGGCTCTTATTGAGAAATGATACTAACTGAGGGAAAATGATTTCGGCAATGTTAGAAGCAACCTCAGTTCGATATTGGTCAAGCCACCAATAATCAAGCTCTCGGATTGTTGATGCCTTCCCAATAGACGATTGAAAAAACCATGCCACAATAAGGTAAAAGATTCTCTCTTCAAAAGGAAGATTTCTAGGGCCATGGTCTTTTTACTTTTCAATAGAGCTGATTTCAGTTTCATCATAAGGGCCTTTATTTTCAATACCTAAACCGGATGCAATTGATTGGGGGTGATAAAGAGTTCCTTATCCATAACATAATAGTTGATTCCTATGATCTTAGATGAATTTTTCATGGAAAGGAAATGCAGACCGATTAAAAGTAAGAGAATGTTAAAAATAGAGTTTGGGTTTCCAAAAATATACATTTGCTACCATCAACCTCTGAGTGGACTGGGTTTAGGGTTCATTTAAAAATGTAAACAAAATAATAGAAAAATATGAAAAACACATTAATAATGTCAACTATATTTTCAACATCAACGATCAGCCATGGAAAGTACATGAAATCCAAACAAAAGCAACGTTATTTAAAAAAACTAGGGTTTCCAGAAATACCTTCGATGCCTGCAAATTCAAATTAAACTAAGTTGGATGAGGAGATGGTGTATTGAAGGTTTGATTGGTGAACGGATAAAGTAAAAAGTTTTTGAATTTAAAGATTTTGAAATGAAGGAATCGAGGAATCGAATCGGTTCGCAGAACTGAGTGAGAGAAGAGAAAGGGAATTAATTTTTGGTTGTGACCTTCCAGCTTTGATATATATATATATATATATTCCATATTAGGTAGCGAAACTGGGGCATAAGTTTTGCTACTTTTATTGGAAAAAAGCGAGAACGACAACCAAAAAAGTTATATATTTGAAGTTTAAAACCAAAAATGTCAGAATTTAAAGTTCAAATATTTTTACAGTCTCAAAACCTATATACCAGTTTTGAGACGTTATAGCAAGCACTGCAACATAAGATATTTAATCAGTATAGAAACATACAGATGAAATTCTGAAACTTCTAAAATGCTCATTTTATGCATAATGGTCAAATTTATTACTTCAATCCAAAAACAACCATTCTGGAAATGTTGAATAAAAGTTAGAATTAATGTTGCAACTACTATTCCAAGGCAGGTACTACCATCTTCAAAACATGTCTATGTCCTCGTAATCATCTTCCCATGGAATACGTTGTTTATCTTGAAACTCATAAACCTTTTTTTCCAGCAGCAACGGTCTTAAGAAAGTAAACAAGTTCATAATAAGCATTTTTTTGTACTTTTATGCAACTTAATTCCATGCAATGTTTTAATTATTTCATATTCATTTACTTAGGTGGCGGAGTATACTCATCATGAAAGTTTTGAGTATAGTATGTGATACTAAAGTATGAGGAAATAGTGTAGAGAATTTGAATAAAATTGTTGGCATGACATTTGCATCACTTGAAGAATCATCAGAATTTTATAAGGAATAGACAAATCAAAATGGATTTAGTGCACGTTATTCTACGAGTCGGGTTAGAAATGAAAATAAATACCAACAAAAGTTTTATTGTTTAAAATAAGGGCAAAAAAATCAAAAGTAGATGAGGCAAAGCGTTCATGCGCTCCACAACCATAAACAAGGACTGTCACCCCTTCAACCTAGCCAAGACGTCAGACCAAATCGAGCGAGCTACATAGGGTCTACCAAAACAAACCTAGAGAAATTAACTCAAATAAGGTTTATTTTTTCTTTTATCTTGTCTAGATGCATCTTTTAAGCCTAAGGTGGTCATGCTAGTAGAAGATAAATTCTCAACTGAATTGGACGTCAAATCGACATCCAATTATGCGTAATCATGTTTTAGGGACCAAATTGTAAAACTAGAAAACTGCAAGGACTTCTTCAATTTTAATGTTACCAATATTAAATTAGTCATTTTACATGTATACATGTCCAATTTCGACTCAATCTGATCATCCAAACTCAATCAATGGCATACATAACAATCATGGACCAAAACGAAAGAATCTAGAAACCTTAACAACACTTTAACTAAAATAACACCCAGATGTATCGATACGAGGGACACCGTACCAATACCATGTATCGATACGATCTCTATGTGTATTGGTACGCGTGCTACATGGCCAAAAACCTATATTCCAGTAGCTAAAACCCGTACTGATACACTTCCTCGAGTACCGATACTCAGGCCAATTTTACGCATACTTGTACTGATACACTTCCCCGTATATCGATACCCAGGCTAAATTTACGCTTATACGTATCGATGCTAGGACACGTGTATCGATACCCTGGACTTGAAATGACCAATTTAGCTGGGTTTTCACCTAATTAACAAACAAAATATTCCAATCAACCATATATGTGAGTTATCAATTCAAAGGAGTAAAACATGTCACAAAATATTGCAATCACAACCAAATAAAAAATTATGCAACAAAATCCCAAATCTAGAGGCATGCTTCCTAAACTCACCCAACTCCACAGCCAAATAGGAATCAAGGCATATCTCAGCTTAGGCATATAACTGTTGAATTACTAACATCAATCTAACCATGCTTGCATCGAAAAAACCCTAAACATAGACATCCAAGAAACATACCAATAACATGGCAATCAAGGAACATTAACTCATAAGCAAACTCCTAACAAACATACTCATAACAAACATCAATAGGAGCTATCAACCATAGCAAATAACACCAACAAACAAGCTGGAAACCAAATTACAAACCCCCCAATATGGTAGACACATTGCCTTATTAACCAAATTTAAAACTAAGATTTCATACTCAAACAATAGCCTCGCTCTTGGATTTTTTTCTCGCCAATCAACAGCAGCATCTTCCACTTTATTGTTATGCATCAAAGGGTAAAAGAGAGTGTAAGCACACATGCTTAGTGAGAATGCTCATGAACAAAAACTTTGATATATTATAAAACTTTTTTTAACACTCGTTACATACAAGTGACCTAGTGTTTATATCAAAATAGCTTTTCTCATGCGTTTCAACAAAACATATCTTGCATAACCATCATATGTTCATGATTCACATAAAACCTTTTCTCATATTTTTCCACAAAACATATCATGCATAACAACCATATACAGTTAAATTCATTTCATGAATCATTAAAATCTCATATCTTGGCTTTCATAGTGAATCGAATAATCTCACCTTTATCCACACATCCACAAAAGTGGAATATTATAATTACACATCGGATACATGGATTCTGGTGGTCTCACCTCCACCACATCTCACACCTTGCCTAGTTAAACCGCAAGGTACCATCACTTGGGCTGCCTAGTTGAACCACATACCCCAAATGACAACCCATAGTCCGAGTAGCCTAGTTAAACTGCTATTCCTCAAGGAACTATGGTGCGATCGAGTTGTTTATATTATAATGCACTTTAACCTTATGACATGCCAATTATATTCGATAATTTCTCATCACATAGCCAATATATCATTTTTAAACACATTTACTTTTTGTTTTCAGTGCGATTTCACAAAACCATTTCATATGCAAAACCACATTGCCAAAGGCAACTTTTCATTCCTTTTGGAATAAATCTCAATGCTCTTAAGTATTCATTTACCTCAATATACATTGCATATTACTCTCAAAATCATGCATTTACTAAGTAAATTATTTCATGCTTTAAACCAAATCATGAAAACCAAACCATGTTTAAACCAACATGAATCCGCAAGCTCATAATAGAACCATTAATCGAGCGAAGTAAGAATTACTTACGTTTGAGCTTAGTTCAGCTTTTTAGGCTTAAACTAAACTCCCATGTGTAACGACCTCCTTATTTTTTTGGAAAATCGCTAGAAATGAAAAATATAATAAATTTTGTTGGTTTTGGCTTTTTTATCGTTTTTCGAAAAAATTTAGGGAATTAGGGAAAATTAGGAACAGTTAAATTTTTTTGGGAATTTTTGTTTTAAAAATGAAGAGTTGGAGTCGCCACCGACCATTAAGGTAGACCGGACACTATAAAACTAGAGATTCTTTTAAAAACGAGTTCAGGAATCGGTTACGTGTGAGGAAAGATTAATACCCCATCACGCCCGAAAATGGGTACCAAAACAGACGTTGCTTTTAATCGATAGAAAATTTTGAAATTCAAAATTAGATTTAATTAACTGTTCTTAATTGAATATAGGCTTTAATTGAATGGCTTTAACAATTTAGTGGGTTCAGATTAATTATCCGTTTAATTAATAAGGATGGTTGTACATCGAACCGTAGATTAAACCAACATCGAATAAGACCGATTGCCGTGTTAATTTACGGTCCGAATCGAGTACATCACCTTTATGCATGATACAAACAGCTAAAAATGATGTCATGAGTTATCAAAATTTTACCCATTTTTATATTTACATTCAGACGATAAGAATTAATTTGAATATTTGGTCTATATCTATTAAGCCAAGATTAAAACCAAAGTAATCGAGTTAATAATTATCTCTTTTTATAAGTTAGATTAATTAATTAATATTGTAGGATTAAATAAATTAAGGGTGAAATGAATGACAAGTTAAAGTATGTCACAAAATTGTAAATAAATAAAGGAAATAAAGACAATAAAGGTAAATGCGAAAAATAAATATTCGAACAAAATAAATAAATACGAAAATTAATAGATCAGCAAAAAGGACCGGTTCGAACAAAGAGTGCGTAAAATAAATAGCACAAAATAAATGCTATAAAGTAAATTGCAGGAATTAAAATGCGGAAATTTAAAGGCTACACTAAACGAGCCATGAATAATACGGGTCATCCCCTTTACGGGTCACCGTAAGGCTAATTCGAATATTAAATGATAATATACAAATATAAACATTATACTATAATATAAACAATACTATATGATATATAATACATGTCATATAAGCATATAGATATACATAATAAGATAAAGCACCATATATACATATAATAAGTACCACATAGTATAAATATAATATATATACTATATATAATATAAAATATTATTATAATAATATATATAATACGTATAGTATAAGAGATGATAATATATATATATATAACATAATATAAAAAATAAGGATTGAAATGTAAAAATTTAGAAAACATGGGGGCGGAATTCGAAAGAAAAACAGAATTGGAGAGGTTAAAATCGGTTTTAAAACAAAATGGGAGGGACTAAAATGGAGATATAACCACAAAAATTAAACCACAATGGACGAGAGGGGACGAAATTAAAAACTATTTAAAAAAGGACCGCATAACGAATTTGAGAGGAGCGGAGGTCCTTAATGACGCCAATTAACCCAAAACTCTTCCTAAAAAGACCACTATAAATGACAAACACAAAAAAATAGATTAAACCCCCACATTTGATCAAAAACAGATGAAAATAAAACCCAAAACCTCTGAAATATTCTTTATCTAGCCTTTCTTTTCCAAAAAAAATGGTAGAGCACCGCCATACACCGCCGCCTCGACCACTGCTAGCCAATGGCCGACGACCTTAAACATACCAAAAAAACCCCTTCTTTCTCCTTTTTTAAACCAAATCTGAAGTCACTTTTAAAAAAACTCCCCTTTTTAGATTTCAAAGAAAAGCCAAAACCATATTTTTTTAGAACTCAAATGATTGTAAACCCCTAAATGGAGGAGACGAAACGACAACCAGAGATGGCGGCGACGTCTATTCCAACCTCAAAAGGTAAAACCTAACTCCGTTTGATTTTTCTTTTTTTCTATTCAAGATGCAAATAAAAGAGAAATAGAATACCTTTCAAAATTCATTGGTCTCTATTTATGCCAATCTCCCTCTAGGGTTTTACATTGTTGATTTCAGCTTTATCTAGCCACGATTTACATAAAAAAACTAAAACCTAGAAAAACTATTGGCTGATGCAATTGTTGTTGTTTATCATTATCTGATTTTTGAGTTTTGTTCGCATGCACAATTTGACACTTGTGTTTGTTGGTATCATTGTGGGTGTTGTACGGGAGAGGCCAGTCTTGGCCGTATACGGAGAGGGCAACAAGGATGCATGCGTGGCGACATGGCAGGGCTACATATGTGGCAGGGGTGTTGCTGTCGTGGCTTCAACATAGAGTCGACGTGGCCGGAAAATGGGAAGGCCAAGGGACGGTCTCCAAAAGCGTTTGGAGATGAAGAGGCAGTTAGAGGCTAAAGTTTGAGGAGTTAGGAAATTAAGGTTAGATTTTTTTGAGATATTCGGGTCAGTAGGAAAATCGAGTAGGGTAGTCAGGTTATGGGTAGGTTTATGGGTATTAGTTTAGGTAAATGGATTTTGGGTTTAATGTATCGGGCTTTGGGTAATTGAGTCTGGTTTGATTGGGTATTTTAGTATTTGTATTTGGGTAAAATAGTTTAGGGATATTTGGGCTAATGTAAATGGACATTTAATGGACTTTTGGATTTGATTAATCTAGATTTTAATTATTTTTTGGCTTTTGAATTTTTGGTTTAATAATTTTTATATTCAAAATGAACCCCGAACAAAAATTATTATTACGGTTGCCCCTCTTTGCTCATTATTGTGAAACGGTAATAGAGCAAAGACTAAAAGATAACCATTTTGTTCGGTCAAATTGAAGCACCCCATCCTGACACGATCATTCTTTCAAACTCAAACTGGCCAATCTTCTTATTTTCAGATAAATAAAACTCATTTGTTGATCTGCTACACCACCAACAGAGAGTCAGGATCTGGTCGACTCATCTACTTTATCATTTTTTGGAAGGATAAAACATGCGAGAAGAAAAAGAAAATTATTTCAAACTGAGTATCCACTTATCTTATTTCAAAACTTGTAAATTAAAAAGGATTGGGTAAAGAGATGTTTGAATATGGGTGATCTGTTACACCGCTGACGGTGAGACAAGATTGGAAGATTGGATTGGATCAAGCTACGACTCTGACGAAGAGGCATGATCCAGTGATTAGATTGCGATCAAGCTAGAACTCTGACGAAGTGACATGATCTGAGGAGTTAGCTGATGGAGATCAAGCTACAACTCTTGACAAAGAGGCATAATCCGAGGAGTTAGTTGATGGCGATCAAGCTACGACTCTAACGAAGAGGCATGATCTGAGGAGTTAGTGGCAATCAAGCTACGACTCTGACGAAGAGGCATGATATGAAGAGTTAGTGGCGATCAAGCTATGACTCTAACAAAGAGGCATGATCTGAAGAGTTAGTTGATGGCGATCAAGCTACGACTATGATGAAGATGCATGATCTAAAGAGTTAATGGCGATCAATCTACGACTCTGACAAAGAGGCATAATTTGAGGAGTTAGTGGCGATCAAGCTACGACATTGACGAAGAGGTGTGATCTGAGGAGTTAGAGGCGATCAAGCAATGACTCTAACGAAGAGGTATGATCGGAAGGGAGTTAATGGCGATCAAGCTATGACTCTAACGAAGAGGCGTGATCTGAGGAGTTAGTCGATGACGATCAAGCTACGAATTTGACGAAGAGGCATAATCTGAGTTTATAAGTTACGATCAAGCTACGACTCTGACGAAGAGGCATGATCGAAAGAGAGATTTTGATCCGCTACACCACTGATGATGAGTCAAGATCTAAAGATAGATTCAACCACGCTACAATTCTAATGAAGAGACATGATCTGAAAGATTTTGATCCTCTACACCACTGACGATGATTCAAGATTTGAAGGAAAAAGTTTGATCAAGTTATAACTCTGACAATGAGCCAAGATTTGAAGAATAGAAGGTTTATTTACTGCACCACTGACAGAGAGTTGAGATCAGAGAAAATGTGATAGATCCGCTACACCACTAACGATAAGGCAAGACTTGAAGAGAAAAAGTAAACAATAGTTAGTAATTGTTCATTGAGAGTTTTGAATTTGGTTTGATTTCCTTTAAGGGTTCGCCATTTTATGGTGGGTGTTTTTATCCTCCATCTTTGAGGTTTCAACTTCTTTGTTGGTTCAGCCCTTACGTAGATGAGGGCTTGCCAATTTGTTATTTTCTTTTATGATTGAGGCTTCTCATTCTGAACCTGTTTGTTTTATGTATGAGTAAAGTAAATGCACTTAGCATGAATGCATCTAACTTGATGTGTAATATATGCATTTAATGCATGATGATAAGTTGAATGACATGATGTTGATAATGAATGGCATGCAATGCAGTTGGCCATGATGTTGACTTCAAAGGGGATGCCCAATGACTTTCTGGCCATATTGGTGGCTCGATCTTGTTTTTGCCTAGTTATGTGTTGTAGACTGGATGTGCTTTTGCCTTGTGTGCGTTGATGCCCAACCTCTTATGGGTTTGACCATCTTCTTCTGAAACACTACTTTTATAGGCGAAGATCAACTAGTGAATGTTTTATTGAGCTAAAGCATCGACCTAAGAGCCCATTTGCTGTAGGTCCATATACTTTTGAACTTCTTTGTAAGTAATGCAGAGAAAACTTTTTTGTTTCAAATATCAAACTACATGTTATGATTTTAATGTGAAATGCTTATTAAAAAAATTGGATTTATCTTTTTAGATTGTGAATATATCAGGCTAGTTTGAATGTCCCGAATATCAAGTGCACGAGCAACACTGAAAATAACTTACAGATGATTGTCCCAAGCAAATCATGTGTCTAGGAGATCTCGAAAGCTGAATTGATGTTTGAAGATGTAAAATGCATTTTAAGCCACTTTGGTGTTTGATCATCTTGTCTTTGGCAAGTTCATTCATTTTTGTTTGGAGAATTCAATTCATCACATTCTTTTAGCTCAAAATAAATGATGGGGCAAGCAGCAAATTCCTGAGCTACTCGACATTGTCATGATTTTGAAAATATTACCATCACTCATGAAACAAAGGGTTTCGATTAGAATGAGTTTTAGCAGAGTGTCCCAAAAATTTCACACTCTTATCCGAAAATGCCTATTACCAGGTTTCGAACATTGGAGTACTTTTTGATTAATTTTTTTTGAAAAAAATTGCATATTGCCAAGCCTTGAAGTACTTTTTGAAAAACGCCTATTATGAGGCTTTAAAGTGCTTTTTGGAAAAGGCCTATTACCATGTTTTGAACATTAAATTGCATTAATTAGTTTTTATTTGTTTTCCTTAATGTGAAATACGAGTAACACATTCGTAATCTCCGCAACTTAGGATTTCAATTAAACACATGTTGCTCGGGGCCCAACCTTTGGGTCAAAGTTAATGTTCTTTGTGCAATTGATATATGAGGACCCAATAGACAAATATATACACAAAATGAAGAGAGAGTTGAAAAACAAAATGTATATTTTCATTGAAAATTAAACCACGTAGTCTTATACCATTATAAAAGAACGACACAGCCTTCGGGCTTAGGCAGATGTATTTGATTTACATATCACTTAAAAGAAGTTAAAAGCGACAGGGAACCTACTGAAGTTTTAGCTTGACATCTAGACAAGGGAGAAAGAGCGAGTTCATTTCTCAAAAAAATTAACTTATTTATGGTCCATTAGACCTTGAACCGTATCCTTGAACTCGTAGTAGTCTTGAATGGTGTACCCCTTTTCGGTATAAAACTCATAGTACAGACTACGTGCTCCTCGGGTATCACCGTTCCTTACCCGATTAGACTCGCATCAAGTAGCTTATTCCAAACTCAATTAAAGAGTGATTTGACTTCCAACACCTTGGACTTAGCTATTCGATTGCTTCCTTTAGAGATTGCATTCACTCTGCCGGTGTGGTTTGGTAAGGGTTGGCGGTTGTAGCCGGCCCACTAGATTTGTCAAAACTTATGACCTCGAGCTTGATCAGCTTTTCCACAACCTCCTTGAAGCCGATACAAGTCTCAATTAAGTGCTGTACTTAATCACCATGGTATACGCACTTTGCGCTAATATCATACCATTTCGGGAAGGGAGGCTGCAACGATGCTTGATAGAAGGGTGCCACAACATGGACATCTAATAGTTGCTTGTATAGTTTACCACATGAGAGTGGCAACGGGGTAAACTCCATCTTCTCGAGTTTTTTCTTTGACCGAGGTCTTGGATCGAAGAACCCTGGGCACTTGGTGCAGTCTTGGGCTGTACAACTATGATAGGTTTCAAATAACCGGCATTGTAAACTTCTGAAGAGTTCACTTTATGGTCTTTCTTTGCATGCGAGGTTTTCTTGTGGGATGAACTACCTCCATCATCGATTTTGCCATTCTTGACAGAATTTTTGATAAGCTCGCTGAATAACACAAGCGTTGCCTATCAAGCGACCCAAGACTGAACCCTTCAAAGTCTGGATAAACATGACAACCGTCTCTCTTTCGCTGAGCGGGGGTTAAAATTGAGCCGCCACGTCTCTCCAACTCTGGGCATACTGCCTAAAGCTTTCATTTAATTTATGCTTCATGTGTTGTAAGGTCCAACAGTCTAGCACCATGTCACTGACATGTCGGTATTGTTCTAGAAAATCTTTGGCTAAGTCCTTCCATGACTTTATCTAATGTCAGTTCAACTGATTATACCATCTTGTGGTAAATCCTGAGAGACTGTCTTGGAAACAATAGATTGGCAACTTGTTTTCTCTCCCGTATCCCATCATCCTTCGGCAGAACATGGTAAGATGTACTAGGAGACAACTTGTTCCATCGTACTTCTCAAATTCTAGGAACTTGAACTTAGGATGTAAAACCAGATATGGGATAAGGCTGAGTTCATGAGCCTCAAATCTAGTGAAAGCTTCAGTTGCCTACATGGCTGCCATCTTTTCCTCGAGCCACTTGCATCGATCCTCAATCTCTTTGGAGGTTTCAACTCTAGGCTTATCTATCTCAATCAATTGGTCTATCTCTAAGACACATTTTCGGCTTTATTTCCCTTAGGCTTAACTTCTGATGCGGAGGGTAATTTTATAGGGAATGAGGCGCCGACCTAATAAAGTGGTGATTTCCTCTGAGAAAGTATTACTTGAGGATCGGGTTGACCCTTGGCATGAGGAGGAGTAAAACCTGACGGATATGTAGGACACTCGTTCCCATTAGTGGGATTGAGATTTGCCGTAGCATTTACAGCAAATGTCTCTCCTTGTCCGCGAAGCTTAAATCCAAGCATTTGGGTTATTTGGCATAGTGTATCTTGTTGAGATTTCTTGAACTGCTCCATCATGTCTTGCCAGGCCTTAGCTAACTGCTCTTCTATCTTTATGGCCAAGTCGATTTGCATGTCCCTTTGTTTTTGCTTAATTTTGTCCAATTGGTCTTCGTTCACAATTTTGTTTTTTTTTCAGGTTCCGTAAGGGTGTTGAATCGACTGAATTTTCTTTTGATCCAAAATCACTGTCACAGGACATCCCAAAAGTTAGTCTTGATGTTTTCAAAATGAATGCATGTAAAAATAAATGCCCTAGGTGTAAAGGTATTGATGCAAAAATGATTAACTTAATGTAATAAAAATGCCATGCCACCGCGATGCAAATGAATGAAATTGATGGCAATGCAATCACCGTAAAATAAGTGCACGAATGAATGCAAAAAATATTGATCTACAACTTTCTTATTGAGCAACTTTCTGTAATAAAATTAAGTCCCATTATAACGAGAAAAGATAATGACTGCCATATAAGGTACGTCTAGATTAGCATTTGCCCCATTCAGAATTTAAAACTCTTTAACTCGTCATTATGGACTATTTCTTCTATTAAGAAAACCCTCAATTTTAAACTGTTCTCGAATCAACACTTTATGTAAAAATGTCATGAATATGCAAAAAAATGATCAAACAAGCAAACGAGACAAGAAGATTTTGTTAGTAACAAATATACAATAAAGAATGAGAACCGAATAGACACACCAAAGCGGCCTAACAGTATGAATTATAGATTTCTATGGTTGTCCGCATGGCTCTAAGGGGTGGGCTTCCTAGATTCTCACACATGTGGTTTGGGTTCTAGAGGGGGTACTCGAACCTATCTTATAATCTACTAAGATAACAAGAACCTCGGTTGTAGCCCATGTCAGGCTTGCGAATCAAATTCAATTCGAGGGAAAGCACGACCTAGTGACGTGGAGGACTGCACACGTGTCAAAAGGCGTAGATTCCGGAAGTGAATTACCGACTCGTAGAGGGATGCTCACGTGGGTATGTGGCGTTTCACTCCCACTTAAAGGACAAAACTTGGGTATAGAGCTTGATGAGTGTGATGCAACACATGCCGGTGATTTCTTAAAAATTAAATGAGCAATTAATGCAAAACCACTAATTATCAAAGCCCGTTAAATTAAAATGTATCTTCGAGAAAGAACAAATTAATTAAATTTAATTTAAAATTTTAAAATTTTTATCGATAAAAGCAACGTGTATTTTTTTTGGCTTAACTCTCAAAAATGGTCCACAGCGGAGTCGCCCACTGTAACGACCTCCTTTTTTTTTTATTTTTTAGAAAATTGCTAGAAATGAAAAATATAATAATTTTTGTTGGTTTTGGCTTTTTTGTTGTTTTTCGAAATTTTTTTAGGTAATTAGGGAAAATTGAGAACAATTGAATTCTTTTGGGAATTTTTGTTTTAAAAATGAAGAGTGGAGTCGCCATTAGCCACTAAAGTAGGTCGGACACCATAAATCTAGAGATTCTTTTAAAAACGAGATCATGAGTTGGTTACGTGTGAGAAAGGATTAGCACCCCCATCATGCCCAAAAATCGATGGTACCAAAACAGACGTTGCTTTTAATCGATAGAAATTTCTGAAATTCAAAATTAGATTTAATTAACTGTTCTTAATCAAATATAGGCTTTAATTGAACGGGCTTTAACAATTTAGTGGGTTCGAATTAATTATTCGTTTAATTAATAAGGATAACTGTAAATCAGACCATAGATTAAACCGACATCGAATAAGACCGACTGTCGTGTTAATTTACGGTTCGAATCGAGTACATCACCTCTATGCATAATGCAAACATCTAAAAATGATGTAACGAGTTATCAAAATTTTACCCATTTTTATATTTACATCCAGGCGATATGAATTAATTCGAATATTTGGTCTATATCCATTAAGCCAGGATTAAGACCAAAGTAATCGAGTTAATAACTATCTCCTTTTTATAAGTTAGATTAATTAATTAACATTGTGAGATTAAATAAATTAAGGGTGAAATGAATGACAAGTTAAAGTATGTCACAAGATTGTGAATAAATAAAGGAAATAAAGACAGTAAAGGTAAACACGGAAAATAAATATTCGAATAAAATAAATAAATGTGAAAATTAAAAGATCCAAAAAAAGGACCGATTCGAACATAGAATGCATAAAATAAATAGTAGAAAATAAATGCGATAAAGAAAATTGCAGGAATTAAAATGCGAAAAAATAAATGTGGAAATTTAAAGGCTACACTAAACAGGCCATAAATAATACGTGTCATCCCCCAATGCGGGTCACCGTAAGGCCGATTCGAACATAAATTAAATGATAATATATAAATATAAACATTATACTATAATATAATATACACAACACTATATGATATATAATACATGACATATAAGCATATATATATATATATATATATATATATAATAAGATAAAGTACCATATATACATATAATAAGTACCATATAATTTAAATATAATATACATACTATATATAATATAAAATATTAATATAATAACATATATATATATATATAATACGTATAGTATAGGAGATGATATAATATATATATATGTATAACATAATAATATATAAACATAATATAAAAATAAGGATTGAAATGTAAAAAATCAGAAAACATGGGCGGAATTCGGAACAAAACAAAATTGAAGAGGTTAAATTCAATTTTAAAACAAAATGGGAGGGACTAAAATTGCGATTTAACCACAAAAATTAAACCACAATGGATGAGAGGGGATGAAATTAAAAACTATTTAGAAAACAAGGACTGTGGAACAAATTTGAGAGGATAAGAGGCTCTTAATGACGCCAATTAACCCAAAACCCTTCCTAAAAAGGCCACTATAAATGACAAACTCGAAAAAACAGATTAAATCCCCCTCATTTGATCAAAAACAGATGAAAATAAAACCTAAAAACCTCTGAAATGTTCTTCATCTACGCTTGCTTTTCCAGAAAACGGCGGAGTACCGTCGTACACCGTCGTCTCGGCCACCGCTAGCCGGTTATTCCAACCCAAAAGGTAAAATCTAACTCCGTTTGATTTTCTTTTTTTCTATTCGAGATGCAAATAAAAGAGAAATAGAATACCTTTCGAAATTCTTTGGTCTCTATTTCTACCAATCCCCCTCTAGGGTTTTGCATTGTTGATTTCGGCTTTATATAGCCACGATTTACATAAAAAACCACAACCTAAAAAAATTATTGGCTTCTGCAATTGTTGTTGTTTATCATTCTCTGATTTCTGAGTTTTGTTGGCATGCACAATCTAACACTTGTGTTTGTTGGTGTCGTTGCAGGTGCTGTACGGGAGAGGCCAGTCTTGGCTGAATACGGAGAGGGCAGCGAGGATGCATGCGTGACGACGTGGCAGAGCTGCCGATGTGGCAGGGGTATTGCTGCCGTGGCTTCAACGTGGAGTCGACGTGGCCGGAAAATGGGGAGGTAAAGGGACGATCTCCAGAAGCTTCTGGAGATAAAGAGGCGGTTGGAGGCTAGGGTTTGGGGTGTTCTGAAATTAGAGTTAGTTTTTTTTTTGGATATCTGGGTCAGTGGGTAAACCAAGTTATGGGTAAGTTTATGGGTATTAGTTTAGGTAAATGGATTTTGGGTTTAATGTATCGGGCTTTGGGTAATTGGGTCTGGTTTGATTGGGTATTTGGGTATTTATATTTGGGTAAAAGAGCTTAGGGATATTTGGGCTGATGTAAATGGACATTTAATGGACTTTTGAATTTAATTAATCTAGATTTTAATTATTTTTTGGTTTTTGAATTTTTGGTTTAATAATTTTTATGTTCGAAACGAACCCGAACGAAAATGGTTATTACACCATGATCCATCGATCAAACCTATAAACTTTGTATTGCTTGCCAAAACAAATTAAGCCTCCAGAACGCGGCGACGTACACTACTAGGCAACCTCGCATTAATTGTTCCCTACTTTAGGCACATAAAATTAGAGAAAAAATGCATCAATATACATTTAATTTCGCTGCCAAGCACAATCCCTTGCATCCTTTACATAAACCTTTCGAAACCAAGCTGAAACTACTAAAATTCCATCTCAAATATCATCTGCCCAACACTAATAAACAAACCTACAAATTTAACATCTTAGTCTTACCAAAACTCATCCAAAAATACATTCTAAACACCCTTAGATCTCCAGCAATCATTTAACGCCATAAACAACCCAAAAATTAACTTCAATCAACCTAGGAAATTAGTAATTCTATTAGTTTTGAGATTTCCTTTTGCACATCACATATCATGACATTAATAAAAACTTTAAATATGATCTAACTCAATCAAGATCACAACAAATCAAATCCATAACAAGCCCAATCAAATTCTTTAACAAAATTAATATAAAACTTTAATTTTTTGATTAAATTATCAACACGTAACAAAAATTGACTGTAAAAGATCAAAAACTTTAGAACTTCAGCAAAGAACTTTTGATCAGAGGAGAGAAACGAAGATCACCTCTAATAATTGACTCCTTACTTAATTGGCTTGATTTGAAGAGCAAATCCAATATAGAAATAAAGGATTGATGAAGAATCATTGTTGAAATCAAACATAGAATTAAAAAGATGAATCCATAGAACATTTGAAGAGAAAATAATAGTTTGATTGCTGAAATTTGAGAGAAAATAGTTCGGAAAAAGTTAGTTACATGAGAAAAATATTTTGATTAGTTTTATTTTTTAGCGTTAGAAAAAAAGGCAAATTTTTGCCCGCATATGAAAGAGATGGATTTCAAATGATTTACGTTTTGAACTTCCCCACTCCACTAAACGTAGTTTTACTATATATATATATATATATATATATATATATAAAACTATCAAGGAAAACAGTGGATCCTTTTCAAAATAACTTTAGGAGAAGATCTTAATTTCTACCATCAAATTTAAGGGCTGTTTATTGCCTTGAAATTTTACCTACTGGAGAATATCTAGAATCCATTACAAGTTTGAAGCCTGAAGCTTTGGAAAAAAGTACTTATTGTAAGTTATCCAAGAAGTGTTAGAGCTTGAGGGGGAATGTAAGTTGACGAGAAGTGTTAGAGTTTAATTTAATGTATAATTAGAGTTTATTTCTAAGTCAGTAGTTTAGATTTATTAGAAGTCTTATTTAAATTATGGATAAATATTATTTAAATTATATATAAAAGTATAATTTTAGTTATATTAAAACTCTGTAATTGCCTATTTAAAGGCTCACCTTATACACATTTGATTAAGAAGAATAAGAGAATATACAGAGAAACACATTGTTCTCTGTTGAAAATATTATTTTTGTTCTATCGTTAAATTGTAGCTTTTCATATTTTATTGTTCATTGTTCACCGGCGTTTATCTTCTCTTGCCACCATGGCCCCTTTCTCACACTTATCCCTCCCTCCTTTGGTGAGGAATCAGCACCAGACAGGTTTAGGAATTAGAGAGATGGTTAGTAGAACATTGTGGCGTATCACGGAAGTTGACGAGAATGATGCTTTTAAACTAAAATACTTTCTTTTTTTTTTCTCTGGAAGTGAGAATTTGTGCACTAATTAATTTAATCCTGTAACAACCATCTCGGAGACGAGGATAGACAAAAATTGGAGCAAACAATGTTAGTTTGATGCACAGCTTTGATGAAACATACACGGACATATTACTAACCAGGTTAGTCGTAGGGTTTCAGAAGCTTGTATGCCAGATTGCTTCATCACCCTCCCAGCACTGCTGATGCACCTCCTTCATTCTCTCCACGGACATGCAAATGCTGCTGCTGCTCCAATCGAATGATGCACCACATGGATTCCCTGCTTGAGCTTTCCACTCGCAATCTATCACACAAATTTAATCATTATCATGAAAATATCATTTCCCTACTCTCAATGGCAGGAAAGAAACAGTAACAACAAAGATTCAACCCTGGTTAGTTTCCATTGGGAAGTCGAGAAATAGTAAATTTGTATACAAAGAAAGTACAACAACCGCCATCTTACCCATGAGAGTTCCACAACAGAGGCTTCGTTCATCGATATGCTCAACATCAAGACCAATAAACCAGGAACTGAAAGAAACATCTTCATTTGCATGTCTATGAATTATGTGCCTACAAGGAAAACAACATATAGTAAAAGATATCATGAAAGAAAATAGCACAGAGAAAATATACTACCACAAAAAAAGGAATTACCGATTGACGGAGATGTATGTGGCCAAGTCTTTGGAAACTGCATATATTTGCCCGGTAGCATGCCTAAAGTACTCGTTTCCCTCCTCGCCAAATTTCCAAAATTCTGGCTCATGGTACTTGACCCCTCTGACAGAAGCAAGTAAATATGGTGTAAAAAATGATAATTGGAAGGAAAAAAATTAATCCTTACTTCTGTGCTAGAACTGGTCCAGACTTCATGCAACCTATATAGACACGGGGTTTCAATCTGTGACGGGCCAATGTGGAACCCACCATCCCTGTAGAATAGTCCATATCAATATAGTAACCCTGATACATGTATGTTCATGAGGAAGAAATCAAGGTGTTGTGAAACTTAAAGCCGGATCACTAACCCAGATTTACATGTACATCATCGTCAACTTTAATATAGAAGTCTGCATCCCACTTAGCAACAGCTGTGGTAAAGTAAATTTGGGTTTTCGAATTAATATATGGTAACCTTCTATGTGATTCTGGCAAAAAAAAAGGTGTGATTCTATGTAAGCTTCATAGAAAATATAACTAATCTTTACTCTCTTCTTTTTGCCTCTAGACTATAATTAGCAATAACATCCACCAAATTTCTTGAGAACCGAGTTCTAGTTTCAAACTACGAAGTCCTGCTTCAATGTTTCAAACTCTAATGTAACTATCTAAACAATTGTTATCAAAGTTTCATCAAGATAATCTCACTACAATTGCTTCAAATATTTTATAAGAAAAGAACAAGGAAAAACAGACAGAAGCTTTTAAATACGGTCCGGGCGTCAGGTGAGAGTTGAGAAGAGGTACAGGTACTTAAGCCAACTATAACTTCACCCCAAAATACTCGAGGAACTAGATTAATTTTTCTCCTCCATTCAAACAATCTTAGAACCATATAGTCTAGCTATACAAATGCATCTTTAAAGTTATAAATATTAAGTATCGACTTTGCCATGCTTTGCACACCAAGATTAAAGAAGATAATTCATGACTTGGTCCAAGGCAAGTAAGCATGAGCATACCAAACGCAAAAAATCCTTGTGATGTTCTTCTTCAGCGTCAATGGCATGATCCAAAACACCACCTGGGGTTGCACTGAGAACCACAAATACATCTTTAATCTAAATCTATTTACGCAAAAGTTAAATGCTTCAAACTTTCAACTAAATTTACCTGCGTCCTATGACAAAACGCATTACAATTCCTTTCTCTTTCTCCAACCTCTTTAAGTCTTTCCCTGAGAACAAAAAACCTTAAAGAATAAATAATTGACTAGATCCCAGAGAATGTCTGATAGAATGTCAAAAAGTACTGAATAGAACCTTGACACATCCAAGTTTCCCTGATTGAGTCCCTTAGTTTCCTACTGCTGAATGCTGTTATAATTCCCATAACAAAGAGCAGTTTCGGACGTTCCTTCAAGTTCTCAATTCCTGAATTTGTACCCATTGGAGATCCTTCACCACTATCTGATTTGCCAGCTCTAGCAGCAGCTAGCTGCACCTCCAATGAGGTGATTGTTTTGTCTAATGTCCTGAAAGCATGTATCATGCAAACCCTCTTAAGTTCTAAATGAATTTAGACATCCAAGGCTAACTTTGGGCAGTTAGTTCAAAGATAAAACCAAAACAAGATTAGGAGTTTAGTTGTAAAGTGGAATAGTAATCCAGAACCTATTGAAGAATTATCCCGCAAGACAGAAACTTACATAATTACATCATGAGTTTGGGAAACTTGAGAAAGAATTTCGCCTTGCTGGACAGAAGAATCCTATTGTATGTAATATACACAATCTCATCAAGATTCTTGGCAATCAATATAACTTATGACAATTCTATATGCCGAAACTTGCCTTATCACAATTAACTAAGGGGTGAACTTCTTTTCTCTGACGTTTCTGTACAGAAGAAGCCTCGTTGATTTTGACAGGACCAGAATCAGTCCAAAATCTGTAAAAACATAAAAAGCCATGCACCATTAGTCAATGCACACTTACATGATAAAACTATCACTAACAGACAAAGGCAAGAACATACAGAAGATCAGTAATGAACCTAGGAGTGATAGCCACCTTCACTATAGATTGAACTAAAGAGACACATCCTTCTAAGAAACAACAGCATTGATAAAATGCAACTGCTGAGAACAAAGTTTGATGCTGAAAGAAAAGACAATGGTAAAAGGAGTGACTTTTTATATAACTCATGGATGTATTAACATCATGGTTCAAGAACTGGTTTCGCCTATCATCCCGATCCAGTTTGTTTCCAGAGATATCTCTTTCACTAGCTGCTACCGGCTTTAAAGTAACTATATTGATTATCATTTAAAATATACCAAGTACCATTTTGGCATAGCAATTAGTTTCATATTCAACCAACTCTCAAGTACAAACAGTAAAAACTCCTCATACTAAAGTTGTAAAACCAAATTCAATGAGATTAATCTCTTCTCCATAGTCCTGCATTTATAATCAGCTCCAGTCTCCATGAGCTACTAGTAAAACGATGGAACCTGCCTACATGTAAGACCTCCAAATATATGGCAGGGTCAAGTGTCAAACAGGTGTCCTACTGATCACTAATGCATCTTCCGATCGCCCAAATACAACCCCATGAACAACTAAAACACAGTCCCGGACACTGATTTCAACTAGTGGAGCCATAAATCTAGCAACCTAAGAGCCAAATCTATTCATATTGAGTCATTTTGCAGAATAGTTATGCACCAAATTAACAAGATCCTTCAAAATAAACATACGGAAGCAAAATGGCTGAGAAATGAAACAATAGTTAAAGCTTCTAAACTTTTAACCCCCCCGCCCCCCAATTAAAACAGAAAATACTAAAGATTTTTTTGTTTCATTCAAAGAAAGATCTTGATCATCCAAAATTCAGGCAGATAAGATAGAGGAAAAAAGAACCTGCAACACAAGTACACCCAAGAAGAAGCTAGCAATGCAAAAGAAGGAAACCCATCTTGTAGAAACTCCATTGCCAGGCCTTTTGAGTTCTGCTCAAAGCCATTGCAAAAGTCCGAAAGAGCTTCAGCCTTAAGGAAGCTTCCTCTTTTTTCTTTCCCCTTTTGTTTCCACTCAGAACTTTTTCAGTGTGAGAGAGAAGAAGCCATCAAGAGAGGAAGGGAAATGGTTAACAGCAGCAACAGGCAATAAGGACAAAGTAATTCCTGGAACTGAAACATATAGGAATTCAATTGGACTTTTGTTCAAATTTGGCAGACAATGGAGATGGGATATCGACCGGCTTCTAAACCATGTTATGTTAATATTATATGCACCCTTTTGGTGTTTTCTGACAATCTGCCGCATGTAATAGAAAAAACAAATTATAAAATTTTCAAAAGTAAATAAATTTAAAAAATCATAAAAATGTTAAAAACAAAACAAAACAAAATCCGAAAAGAAATATTTTTCGAAAACTCACATTTTTTATAAAAAAATTATGTTTTTATTTTTATTTTAATGATTTTATTAATTTTTATTTTATAAAAAAATTTAAGTATAACTACAATTTAGAGAAAAATATAAAATATGGAATTTACAGAATTGTTATATTTTGAGGGATTTTTTCCATTTTAAGTTTTTTTTTTAAAAAATTCTAAGCTCTTTATAAAGTAAAAATTAAAAAACAATCCGAAAAATACAAGTATTTTTTAAGAAATCAGATTTTTAATAATTTTCTTGGTTTTTAATATTTTTTTTACATTTGTAACGATTAATTGTACTTTTATATTTGAAATAATTTAAGCGTGAATAATTTTTAAAAACATATAAATTCAAAGATAAATTCTAAAAGTTATAGATTTTTAAACATTTTTTTTATTTGAGCATGAATAATATTTAAAAACATATTATTGGAATAACGAGTAAGACGGAATGCAATTACAAGAAATAAGTGATAACAAAATGATAATACATGAATAATTAGTGAGAATTAGAGTAAAATACAATTATAATAAATTAGAGTTTAGGGGCTCTATGTTTGTCTCTAAAAATATATATTTATTATATTAATTGTTCCGATAAGTTAAAGTGTTTTTAAGGGTCAATTTAAAATTTTACCAAAATGCCAATTTATTAGAGGTCTGTTTGATTCACTGTAATTGGTTTAAATGGTTTACACAAAATGTCAATTTACTTAAGATTTTTCTGAAAAAAACAGTTTTCAAAAATTATTTTACGGTGTTTGGAGATATTGTGTGTAAACCATTTTCTGATTGTTGGTAAATTTTCAAGAAATTATTCATTGTAAATATCAAATATAATAAATAATATTATTTATTATAAACAAATTATTTTTTTAAATATTATAATAATTTAGTTAATATTGTTTATGTCAATATAATTATTAAAATATTATTTTTAATAATTTTATAAATAAAACATTAAGACTAGCATATTAAAAAATAAAAAATATTTTAAATTACTTATTAAAGTAAGAATATTATACTAAATTATTAAAAAGATTTTAATTATTTTAATAATTAATATTTTAAAAAATAAAACTATACATTAATATTAAATACATAAAAATATTTTCATACACATGTTGTGTAAAATTTACCTGTTTATTTATACAATAAATTAAAATTAAACTTAAACCCTAAAAAATTAAACCCCAAACTTAAATTATAAACCCTACAACCCAAACTCCTAAACTAAAGTTTACACAAACTTAATTAATGGAGAAAGGAAAATGGTACGAGTAATCTTGATGTTTCTCGCTGAACTAAAACTTGAAACTTCTTGACAGGGGAGCGTGCAGTCTTAAGAAAGCTACTCGACTAACTAATATCTCACTCTTTTATTATCAAAAATAGACGAACGATATGTCAATCAAACATCAACCTTTAAAATTTTTCAATCGAACAATAAACAACAAACGAAGGATGAACAAACTTCGTCACAAATCTTACGGTGAGAGGAGAAAACCTTATTGCGGTGGTGGTGACATAACCATCGATAACGATATAGGAAGATTTTTGAGATTTTGGGTGAGAAATTTTGAGATTTTATGTATTTTCTGAATTTATAATTTTGTGAGAATTTAGACAATTTTAGTGATGTTATTGAAAATTTAAGAATTTTATATTTAATAAAATAAAAATTAAAGTCATGTGTCAAGTAATAATGGAGTGTATGATTTTTTAACATATTGACATTAAAAACGATAACATGATAAAAGATTAAACATTTATTTTAACAAAAAATAAAAGTGAGACACCTACTTTGATAAACAACGCTTTAAAAAGTTAAAAAAAAAATTCAAACACTTATAATCTTAAAAATTACAAATAACTTTAAGGCTTAATGCACAATTTGCCCCCTAACATTGATCACTTTTTTTTAACTTGGTACCTAAAGTATTTTTTGGGCTCTTATGCCCCTTAAAGTTTATATCGTTACCTAAAATACTCAAAAAAAATGACGCCATTTAAAAAAATATCTTAACCAATGAAATTGTGCCATGTCAGCAGATTTATTTTCTTTTTCTTATTTTCAAAAATAAAATATAAATTAATTAAAAAGTAAATATAATATAATATTATTAAAAACATTTAGTAAAAATTACTTTCCCCAAATCAATCCTGATTTATCCTAAACCCCTTTTTTAATTTTTATGCTAAAACGATTTGGTCCTTTCATCTCCACGAAGTTGAGGAAAAGATTGTTTAATTAGACAATTTATGATTCGTGAATTCGTGTTTGACTCTCCATCGAAATTTCTTTCACTGAATCGATTATTAATCGTCACCGATCTCAATCAGTTGTGTAACTAAATCAACAAAAGAAAGAAAAGTAAGTTTACAATGATTTAGCTTTATTATTTGTGATTAAAAATTAATTTAATGCACAATTATCATAACATTTGCTTCATTTCGCAGGTTTTTAGGATACCTAAGTTAATTTACTGAAGGGATAATAGAAGTTAAAAGGTAAGAAAAAAGCTACTTCTATCATTTTGTACAGTCATGTGCTGCATTAGAATAAATTAATAGCGATTACTGTTTATTGATTTGTTTAATGGTTTATTAGATTAAGTTTACGGTGTTCATTGGTTTTATAGCACTAACACACGTTTTTTTTATGTCTATCATGAATATTTTAATGAGTGAAGCACATTTAATTAATATATGAAAATATTTAAATAATTGATGCACACTTTGTTTAACTGTTTGGTTTTATTTGGTTGTATTGAATCTTTGTTTTCAGATATTTCTATAGAAAAATGGCATGGAATAAATATTCTTTTATAATACATTTTGGGGCATGTTTACTAATGTTCTTAAGTTTGATTATGTTAGGGGCAAACAAATAAAAAAGAAGATTAATTTTGACTACATATCTTACCCTATTATTGCTGCGTTTATTGAGGAAGTAGAAATTTTATGCTCCGAAATTGCTTATTTAGCCTATTTAGAACTTGATTATAATTTAGAGGGAAGTTTAAAGATATTGAGATTTGAGAATACAGATTTTTTAAAATTAATTAACCACTTGACTAGTAAAAGAAATATATATATATATATGTAGGACATGAATTGCATGTGAATGATGCAAATATTTATGAAGATGGACTTAATGGTGTATATGAAGGTGAAGATACTGATGGTGTTGAGCATGGAGTAAAAGAAAATGTTGACAATAAACCTGCTGTAGAAGAGAATGAGCTGATGGGCCTAATAAATTACAAAAGGATGACGAGATACAAAAAACAGTCAGGACGAGAAAGACAAATTTAATGTAGATAGTCAAATGGTGGGTCCAACTGTAAATAAAGATAATAGGATAAACTATACGAGAGACCACCGATCTTTGGGGTTGGTATCGAAATGATCACCGATCTTTTAATTTTGTCAAAATGACCACTCAACATTGATATGGTTCCAATATAGCCACCAGTCGTTAAAACCTAATAGAGAGGCTGACGTGGCAGTTAACAAAAACTTGTATAATTACACGTTTAGTCCCCACAATTTTTACATTTAATCAATTTAGTCATAGTTTCAATTCAATAAAACAAATTAATTATTCAATTAGGTGGTGACACGTGTCACCACTTTATTGGAGGACTTTATCTATTTTTATTTAATTAAATTAATTTATTTTCCTCCTCCAATCAATACCACATTATTGGAGAGAAAAATCAAAGCATTGCACAAATGTAGTTGGGGGAATTGAACCCACATTCCCTTGGGTATAGGGGGAAAGCCTCTTCTACTGGGCTAGGCACATATTTATGACATGAAACACACAATTTAATATATGAATTATGTGATTGTTAATGCCATGAAAAAAGAATTATATGTGATTTTAGGGGATTCGAACATGATACACTTCTGATGTAGAAAAATATCTAACCCAAAATTGTATAAACCCTAAACCCTAAAATTTTATAGACCCTAAAACCTAAAAAATTTTATGAACCCTAAACCCTAAAAATTTTATAAATCCTAAACCTTAAAAACTTATAGTTAGTGCATGATTTAAAAAATATCTAAACCGTAAACCCTAAAAAATATAGTTAATACACGATTTAAAAAATTTATAAACCATAAACCCTAAAAATTATACACCCTAAAACCTAAAAATTTTATAAACCATAAACCCTAAAAATATATAAACTATAAACCCTAAAATTATAGTTAATGCATGATTTAAAAAATCTCTAAACCCTAAAAATTATAGTTAGTACATGATTTAATTTTTTTTATAAACCCTAAACTCCTAGACCCTAAAAATATGTAGACTCTAAACCCTAAAAATTATAGTTAGCGTATGATTTAACTTTTTTATAGACCTAAACCATATACCCTAAAAATTATAGTTAGTGCATGATTTAAAAAAATATAAACCCTAAACCCTAAAAATTTTATGAACCCTAAATCCTAAACCCTAAAAATTTATAGTTAGTGCACGGTTTATGATTTTTAACTTAATTAATAAATTTTAGGCTTTATGGTTTATAAAATTTTTAGGGTTTAGGGTTTATAATTTTTTAAATTATGCACTAACCATATTTTAGGGTTTAAAGATTTTTTAAAGCATGCACTAACTATAGTTTTTAGGTTTTAGGGTTTATAAAATTTTTAGGGTTTATAAAATTTTGGGTTAGATGTTTTTATGCATCATAAGTGTGTCATGTCCGAATCCCCTAAAATCACATTTAATTCTTTTTCCATGGCATTAACAATCATATAACTCATATATTAAATAACGTGTCACCACCTAATTGAATAATTAATTTATTTTATTAAATTGAAACTAGGACTAAATTGATTAAATGTGAAAATTGCGAGACTAAATGTGTAATTGTACAAGTTTCTGTTAACTGCCACGTCAGCCTCTCCGTTAGATTTTAACGGCTGGTGGCTATATTGGAATCGTATCAATAGTTGAGTGGTCATTTTGACAAAATTGAAAGATCGTTGGTCATTTCGACACCAACCCCAAAGATCAATGGTCGCCCGTGTAGTTTACCCAAGATAATAATGAAAAATTAACTGAGTCAACTGATTGTGAATCAATAAACAGTGAGTCAGAAGATTTAAGGGCTAAAGGATGACTGGTTGATAAAGATGATGAAGAGATAACTCAAATTTTTTAGAACAAAAAAATTTAAATACAAAAATACGAGAATAAAGAGCACGAGACAAAGGCTAACTGTAGTAGTGCTCAAGAAAAAAACAACAACTATAGAGCATAACATCATTGATACATACAAACCATTAGATGATGTTGGCAATTATTAAGATGATCTTGAAATGGAACTTGTTTGTAAGAAAGGTAAGATTTTTTTTTGATGAGAATAGTGATGTTCATAAATTTGAATTGGGTATGATATTTGAGAGCCCAAAACAATTAAGGAAGCATTGGTTGCTAATGTTATTTCTAATAAATTTGATTATAGGTACAATAAAAATAAAATTGACATGACTAGAGCAAAGTACAAGGTGGTAGGGTGTCCATTCATAATATATAAATCTAAGGGGAAAAATGATGAGATTTATAGAGTTAGAACATTTGTAAGCAAACATTCTTGTTCTGTAACATTTAAAAATAAAAGCGCAAATTATAGATTTATTGAGAAATGTTTTTTTAGTAAACTAAAAATTTTGCCTAACTTAAAATTGAGAGACATGATGAGACTTGCTAAAGAAGAGCTGAAAATATAGCTGAACAAAAATATTTGACAGAAAGCTAGAATTTGGGCAACTAAAAAAGAGTAGGTTAGAGGATGAGTTTAATAAGTTGTTTGATTATGTTTTTGCATTGAAATCAGTAGATCTTGATGGTACATTTGATCTCGTTGTTGAGAAACCTACTTCATATGCTAATTCTATATTTAGAAGGTTGAATGTGTAACACCCTGATCCCACCAGATTTGAGACGTTACATTCGAGTTACCTCTAACTCGGATCAAAAAATTTTGTTTAGTTTAAAACCCAAGTTAGCCAAGAAAATGACATTTAAAACAAGCCACTTCATTAAAGTTTCATAATAGTTTCAGATCCAAAATATAGATGGAGCTCCGTACAAATCAAATATCATATATCAAAATAAGTTAGAATATAGTTACATACCAATCAACAATAAGGTCCTATGGATAGATAGTTGTACAACTAAAATCAAGATAATGTACTTTAGTTGATTCAGTGCTAGAAAATCTTTGTCGATGTGCTCCTTTCCAAAAGAGTGACATTTCAACCTACGCATGGAAAAAAAACACATCTGACGCTGAGCTAACAAAGCTCAGTGGTACATGTCTATTCTACAATAATTCATGATGTTCATAACGGCAATGCATGCAAGAATAAGCATAGAGTATAGGGCATAAAGTGAAGGAGTGGACAAATGTCAACATGGTAATCAAACCTGGAACCACCTCGACTTGGGTCCTTCTATTTGCTACATACCCGAAAACACATAGCCATCGGGTAGTAACAAGGGTCATCTACTTAGAAACTCCTAGCCATCAACTAGAAGACATCATATACTCAGAAACACATAGCCATCGAGTAAGGTTCATCGCATACTTGGTAACACGTAGCCATTAAATAACGAAAATCTCGTATTTGGAAATACATACCATCGAATAACAAATAACTAGCACTCGAAAACACATAGATATCGAGTATTACTTTTGGGTATCCGAATCCATCAACCAAGTGCCCACATGGAAAGCAACAAAATTGCATAACCATACAAATCATATGGTTGCTATCAACATACAAGTCACATAAGACTTTTACCGATTCTTAAGTTTTATGCTTGAGAAGAAGGAGATTTCTCAATCTCTAAGTTTTACAACTTGTTTTAGGCCACTAGGGGTCTGTTGGACCGAATGATATAATTTTTTCAGCCTTTCGGGCGAAAATCGACATTTTGGGGCAAATTACGCAGAGGGTATCGATACTTAGCAACATGTACCGATACGCCCCTATGGGTATCGATACCCATCTTATGCATATCGATACTCAATTTTAGGGAGAGGGGGTTGACTATTGACCATATACTGATACACAAAAAATGTATACCGGTATGTCTTTGGTATCAATACGCCCCAAGTGTATCGGTACAGATTTTTGCCATTAGAATTTCCTATGGAATAAGGGTATCAATACGGCTTGAGCTTGTATCGATACTCCTTTTAAATTTCACTTGTGTTCATCCCATAGAACACAGGGTATCGATACGGTCGCCCTATGTATCGATACTGAAGCCTAGAAATGGCTTTTAAGGCTTGGGAAATCACTCTCTAAGCCCCCAAAATGAACCCTTAACCCTTCAACACAACCCTACATCTTATGAAAGATTATTAGGATGGTTTACTACCATTTTTGCGGGTTTTTAACACCAAATTGGTGTTTTACCATTAAAAACCATAACCAAGCTTTTAAACACCCAAAGCTCAAACAATGCAAAACAATTAAATTTATGAAGAACATGAACCAAAATGGAGTCAGAGATGTACAAACCTTGACCAAAATCTCGGAACCTACTTGTGCACAAGCCCTTCCTCACTTTTCTCATTCTATTTGGTGTGGGATGGTTCTTCAACTTCCTTAACTCTCAAAACCCCTCAAAAACCCATTTCTTTAACCACCACCATTTCCATGGACTTTTACCACAAAATGTAGATCATGATAATGAGGTAAACATACCCAAAACTTGGGCTGAGGATGGTAGAATGTTGAGTTAAAGCTTGAACATTTCTCACTTTAATGGCTATGGTTTTTAGAGAGAGAATTTGAGTGTTAAGAGGAACAAGAAGATAGTTATGAGGGTGATGAAATCATGGGCAGCTTTTCAAATATGAAACTAAAGGGATTAGCTTCCTATCTTTTACCCATGGGTAAATTACCCACATGGTCCCCCTCTTTCTTCCTCTATTACACCAAGCCTTAAAACTAGCCCACCAAACCTCTCTAAGGCCCAATAGAAGGAATATCTGATCCAAAACCCATATCAAAGACTCGAGTCAACGCTAACCAGTTAACTCAAAAAATTTGGGCCATTACGACTCATCCCTCTTTAAAGAAAATTTTGTCATCAAAATTTACCTGAACTGAAGAGATGCGTATATAACAACTCCATGTCGTCTCTGGCTTCCCAAGTGGCTTCTTTCACATCATGATTTCTTCAAAGCATCCTTACTAACGATATGCTTTTGTTGCACAACTCTTTGACTTCCATGTCAAGAACTTAATCCGTTCTTCTTCGTAGGTCAAATCAACATTGACCTCAATTTCTTCAAGAGGAAACACATGAGAGGGGTCAGAGTGATATCGGTGAAGCATTGAAACGTGAAATACGTTATAAATCTGCTCCAATTCTGGTGGTAAAGCCAAACTATAAGCCACTGGTCCAACCCTTTCAATTACCTCGTATAGCCCAATAAATCTCAAACTTAGCTTCATTTTATGCCCAAAACGCATGAGTTACTTCTATGTTGATACTTTAAGAAACACCTTGTCACCGACCTCATACTCAATATGTTTACGATGAGAATTCGTATAAGCCATTTGTTGGTCAAAAGCTACTTGCAATCTTTCTTTGATTATTTGAACTTTTTCCTCGGTCTGCCTGATTAGGTTTGAGCCTACAATACGCCTCTCATTCAACTTAGTCCAACACACCGGAGTTTTACACTTATGTCCATACAAAGCTTCAAATGGAGCCATCTGAATGGTCAACTAAAAGCTATTGTTGTGGGCAAACTCAACCAACAGAAGGTGTTCTTCCCAACTACCCTCAAAATCAATGATGCAACATCAGATGATATCCTCAAGAATTTTTATAACCCTCTCAGGCTGACCATCAGTCTAAGGGTGGAAGGCTGTACTAAAATACAATCTGGTGCCCAATTCTTCGTGCAATTTCTTCCAAAATTAAAAAGTAAACCTCAGGTCCCTATCAGAGATGAACGATGACGGTACCACATAAAGTCTCACAATCTTTCTAATGTACAACTTGGCTAACTTTTCCAAGGATTAATCTATTCTTACCGGCAAGAAGAGGGCGGTCTTGGTCAATCTTTCCATGATGACCTAAATCACATAATGTTTCTCTTTTGTCAAAGGTAAACCAGTCACGAAATCTATAGTCACTCAATCCCACTTCCATTATGGAATTTAAATCTACTGCAGCATACTTGAGGGAACTTGGTGTTCAGCCTTAACTTGTTGACAAACCAAGCAATTGGTCATAAACTCTTAAACGTCCCATTTCATCATTAGCCACCAATAAAATAGTCGCAGATCTTGATACATCTTATTGCTACCTAGGTGTACAACAAAAGAACTACTATGAGCTTCTTTGAGAATCATGCCCCTCAACTCATCAATGGCTGATATACACAAATGGTCATGAAAGTACAAGATCCCATCTCGCACCCCAAACTCAATCGTCTCGCCATGATGTACTATTTCAATCATAGCCACAAGGTCTCCGTCTAACGCTTGTGTCTTCTTAATTTCTTGTACTAAGGTTGGTTCCATACGAAGCTCGGCTAAAAGGCCACCATCATCAATTATCCTCAAACCGGCGAACAAGACCTTCAAATTAGACATCATTTTTGGCTCAATGCGTCAACAACCACGTTAGCCTTTCTTGGGTAATACTCAATCACGCAGTCATAGTCCTTGAGTAGCTTTATCCTTCAATGTTATCTCAAATTCAACTATTTTTGTGTGAGAAGATACTTCAAGCTCTAGTGGTCAGTGTAGATGTAGCACTTCTCACTATAAAGGTAATGTTTCTAAATCTTCAGGGCGAAGCTAACCGCGACCAACTCTAAGTCATGAGTAGGATAATTATGCGCATGCACCTTGAGCTTCCTCGAGGCATAAGCCACAACTTTCCCCTTTTGCATAAGGATGTACCCAAGTCCATTTAAGGATACATCGCTAAAAATTACATAATCCTTTCCCGACTCTAGTTGGGTCAGAACCGATGCCTCTGTTAAGTAAGCTTTCAGCTGATCAAAACTCTGTTGCCTCCTCTCGTTCCACTCGAAAGGAACTTCATTCTGAAGCAATTTGGTCAAAGAAATTGCTATGATAGAGAATCTCTTGACAAAGTGTCGGTAGTAACCTGCCAAACCAAGGAAACTATGAACCTACGAAATGTTCCTGTGAGGTTTCCACTCAACCACAGCCTGAATCTTCTGAGAGTGTACATAGATGCCTTCGGTTGAAATGATGTAGCCTAAGAATGCTACCTCTGATAGCCAAAACTCACACTCGCTGAACTTAGCAAACAACACCTTTTCTCGAAGGGTCTAAAGAACCATGAGAAGATGGTAGTCATGTTCCTCCTCTGAGCCAAAGTATATTAAGATTTCGTCGATGAAGACAACTACAAACTAATCCAAAAAAGGCTGAAAGATCCTATTTATCAAATCTATGAATGCCTTTGAAGCATTCGTGAGACCAAACAGTATCACTAGAAACTCGTAGTAGACATAACGAGTTCAAAAAATAGTTTTGTGAATGTCTTTAACTTTAGCCTTCAACTAATAATATCCCAACCTTAATTGATCTTGGAAATATGTAATCACCCTTGAATTTGTAAAATACATCATCAATTATAGGAAAAGGATAACGATTCTTTATCGTTACCTTGTTGAGTTAACGATAATCAATACACAGTCTCATAGACCCATCTTTTTTTCACAAACAAAACATGAGCACCCTAGGTGAAATACTCAATCGGATGAACCCCCACTCTAGAAACTCTGAAGTTGATTCTTCAACTCTCTAAGTTAGGTTGGTGCCATATGATAGGGCGTAATGGACACTAGTACTACTCTCGGCAATATCTTAATCCTGAACTCCAGCTCTCGGTCAGGAAGAAACCCTTATAAATCCTTGGGGAAGACATCAATGAATTTGCATACATCCTGAAGACTCTCAGGTGTAGGGCAAGACATCATCGCATCCACTACATGAGATAAGAAAGTATCACAACCCTGTAGTAACATGTCTCAAGCCGACATGGCCGAGATCACATTAGAAAGAAAATGATTCCTTTCACCTTGTACAAGCAACCTCTCTCCACTAAAACTACGAAGTGTCAAACTCTTAGCTTGACACCTTAAACTAGCATCATGCTCGAATAACTAGTCCATACCTAAGAACATATCGAACTCTTAAAAGGGTAGCTCTATCAAATATACCAGAAACACGTGTCCTTGAATTTCAATTGGACACCACTGATATACCTTGTCTACCAAGACATCAAACCCCAAGAGACTAGACACGCAAACTCCAACCTCTAGATCTAGGCTAAAATCCCTCACCCTTGGCAGCTCACTCCGTATGTATGAATGGGTGGATCCAGAGTCTACTAAAGTAACAACAGGAAAAAATAGAGTAAAGGTACCTGAAATCATGTCTGTAGCCTCACAGTCATCCCTAGCCTTTATAGTATACTGCCTCACTAGAGCCCTAGTAGTGGACCTCTCGGTGCCTCCACTCCTCTATATTAACATAGATCCTGATCCTCCTCTATCAAAACCTTGGCCCCTCTGTCTGACTACTGAGGCCTCTGAGACTGGGCTGGGGAACCATAACTAGCCTAGGGACAATCTATAATAAAGTGATTCGGGGATTCACATCCAAAACAAGTCTTAGTAGACTTGAAGCACTCCCTTGAGTGGTGATTCCCGCACTGATCACAAAAATGGCAGACTAAAGATCCAGATGAGCCTCTCCCGCTCATCATAGACAAGAAAGTCGAATGTCCTTTGCGGAAACCTAAACTAGACCTTTGATTCGACCTTTGTAAATATTTTTTGTTGTTCATTCTAAAATCTTAAGAATCTATAGATCTCTTGCCTGAACTCTGAGATGAACCCCTAGTCTCATAGGTCATGTACTAGTTTTGGGACCCTCTAACATGCCCCTAAATCAAACTCCCAACCTATACGAGGAATCTAGCACTATTGGCTAAATTCGAAAACATCTTGCATGGGTCAGCGGTCACATAAATCTGTAACTTGGGTTTCAGACCCGACAAAACTTCTTACATCTTGTTTTTTCTGTCACAACTAACTCAGAAGCAAATCTACTTAACCGCAAAAATTTTTGTTTATACTCAAATACTATCTAGTTCTTGCACTAAGTGAGAGAACTGATCCCTTAACACATCCATCTAGGCTTCTCCTAACATACTTGCCCTTGAACTCCTTCAAAAAGTACTTATATGTGGGTAGTGCATGGTGCAATCCCATCTCTACGGTTTCCCACCATTCTCTGGTATTACCTTTCAGAAGGAAGGTAATGTAATCGAGTCTATCATCGGGTTTGCACCGTATTTGTCTGAAGGCTCACTGAGCATCCCGCAACCATTAATCTATATCTACTGGATTACAATTGCCCGTGCTACAAAAATCCTTGACCCTATACTGGTGGATCCTCTTAACGCGGGTCTCTCGGGTTGTATTAGATGGCATAGACAAGTCCCTAATAAGACAGTGGAAGAAGCTATTCAAATTTCAAAAGTAGGTAGCATTATCCTCTCTGGCATTCTACCCCTCCGTGTTTGAGACATACTCATCTTCATAGTTATCCCAAAGACGTGCATGTCTCATATCACGACTATTGTTACCACGGTCTGTGCTACCTGGCATAGTGAATTCTTAAATTACAGGAAAGCATAAGAAACACATTAGATTCCCAGTCTTGAAAAGTATAGTATCAACCTTAGGGGCTTGTATCCACTATAAACCTTACAACGACTCCTATATACTCCTGGTATTTTCTAGAATTGGCTAAATCTAAGCTCTGATACCACTAAATGTAACACCCTGATCCCACCAGATTCAAGACGTTACATTCGGGTTACCTCTAACTCAACCCAAAAAATTTCATTTAGTTTAAAACCCAAGTTTAGACAAGAAAATGACATTTAAAACAAACCACATAATTAAAGTTTCATAATAAATCCAAATCTAAAATATAGATAGAGCTTCATATAAATCAAATATCGTATATCAAAATAAGTTAGAAATAGAGTTATAAACCAATCAATAATAAAGTCCTATGGATACATATTGTTACAACTAACATCAAGGTATTGTACTCGAGTTGATTCGGTGCTGGGAAATCTTTATTGATGTGCTCATTTCCAAAAGAGTGCCATGTTAACATACGCACAAAAAAATAACACATTCACACATTGAGCTAACAAAGCTAAGTGGTACATATCTACTCTACAATAATTCACGATGTTCATAAAGGTAATACATGCAAGAATAAGCATAAAGTATAAGGCATAAAGTGAATGAGTGGACAAATGTTAACATGGTAATCAAACCTGGAACCACCTCGACTTGGGTCCTTTCATTTGCTACATACCTAGAAACACATGGCCATCGGGTAGTAACAAGGGTCATCTACTCGGAAACACCTAGCCATCAAGTAGAGGACATCATATACTCGAAAACACATAGCCATCGAGTAAGGTTCATCGCGTACTTGGTAACACATAGGCATCAAGTAGCAGAAATCTCATATTCAGAATACATAAATATCAAATAACAAATAACAAACAACATCGCATAACCATACAAATCCTATGGATGCTATCAACATACAAGTTACACAAGACTTTTACTGATTCTTAAGTTTTATGCTTTAGTAGAAGGATATTTCTCAATCTCTAAATTTTACAACTCGTTTTAGGCCACTATGGGTCCATTGGATCAAACGATATAATTTTTTTTTCAGACTTTCAAGCTGACCCTATATCTATACACAAGAAATGTGTACCGGTATTCCATTGGTATCGATACGCCTTCAAGCATACCGATACACTTTTTGGCCACTAGAATTTCCTAAAGAATAAGGGTATCAATACGACTCGATCTTGTATCAAAACTCTCTTTAATTTTTGCTTGTGTTCATCCCATAGAACATAGGTTATCGATACGGTCGCCATGTGTACCGATACTAAAGCCTAGAAATGGCTTTCAATGCTCGAGAAATCACTCCTTAAGCCCCCAAAATGAACCCTTAACCCCTCAACACAACCCTACATCTTATGGAAGATTATTAAGATGGATTACTACCATTTTATAGGTTTTTAGCACCAAATTAGTGTTTCACCATTAACAACCATAACCAAGCTTTTAAACACCTAAAGCTTAAATAATGTAAAACAATTAAATTTATGAAGAACACAAGCCAAAATGGAGTCAGAGATGTACAAACCTTGACCAAAATTCTTGAACCCACTTGCCCACAAGTCTTTCTTCACTTTTCTCTTTCTCTTTGGTGTGGGCTGGTTCGCCAACTTTCTTAACTCTCAAAACCCCTCAAAACCCATTTCTTTAACCACCACCATTTCTATGGATTTTTACCTGAAAATGTAGATCATGATGAGGAGGTAGACATACCCAAAACTTGGGCTGAGGATGGCAGAATGTTGAGTTAAAGCTTGAACCTTTCACACTTCAATAGCTATGGTTTTTAGGGAGAGAATTTGAGTGCTAAGAGGAAGAATAAGAAGAAGAAGGGAGTTATGAGGGTGATGAAACCATAAGAATCTTTTCAAACGTGAAACTAAGGGGATTGTCTGTCTATCTTTTTCCCATGGGGAAATTACCCACATGGTCCCCCTCTTTCTTTCTCTATTACACCAAGTTTTAAAACTAGCCCACCAAACCTCTCTAAGGCCCAATAGAAGAGATATTTGACCCAAAGCCCATATCAAAGACTCGAGTCAAAGCTAACTAGTTGACTCAAAAAATCTAGGTTGTTATAGTATGTACGTTTTGGTGGTTTAAAAGAATGGTTCAAGAGTATTGTAGACCAATTTTGTCCATTGACGATTATTATTTGAAAGGGAACTTTAATGGTGAAATACTAACTGTTGTAGGTAGGGATAAGAATAACCAAATAGTTCTTATAGCATAGGTAGTAGTAGAGGTAGAGAATAGGGAAACTTGAGCTTGTTTCTTGGAACACATTCAAGTTGATCTACAAATATGAGGTAGGGAAAAGTTCACTATAATCAGTGACATGCAAAAGGCATTATGAAATGGCATTGATATTTTTATTTTAATTACTTAGACTTATTATTGTATTCTAAAATTTTGTTATGTCAATTGTTTCAGGGCCTTTTAGATGAGATACGACTGTTTCTTCCCAATGTTGAGCACGGATTTTGTGCATGACATATGCATGCTACTTGGTGGAAGAGCACACTGAAAGTGATATGCAATAACTCTTTTGGGCATGCTACAAATCAACCATTGAGGTAGCTTTCCAGAAGTATTCTGTAAGGATGACAACTTTGAAGGATACTGCAATGTCAGATTTAGTTATACGAGTATGAGAGGGGTCAAAATAATCATCTTGGAAAAGAAGTTGAAACCGCTTTGCAAGTTGAAAATGTCAGTCAACTTGAGACGTATTTTTTGATGGGATCCAAGAATTTATGGGTCAACATGTCTTTTTGAAACTTGTCCGGCTGTCAATTAGCTTTTCAACGCATATTGAAACACCTCAATCGGACATCTGAAACTGAATATATGTCTATTTTAGCGAAGGCAGTGCATGCAGAAATTCTTATACGGGATTAATACGAGATTTTTGGATAATTACGATTTTTCAAAATTTTATTTGATTATTCGCAATTTAAACCAATATAGAATTCTACAATATCTATTAGGATCAAATTTATTTAATTAGGATTTTATTCTAAGCATTTATTTATTATTAAAAGTTACTTATCTAATTACGATATTAGATTTCAACATTTATTTATTGTATTTAATTCTTTAAGTTTAGTAGGATTAGAAATTCTCCAATGCCTATATAAAGAAGGTTTCACCCATACTGTAATTAAGAATTCATTGGATTAAAAGAAAGTTCACTTTGAACTTATACTTGGAAGAAGTTTTTCTTGTTTTTTTAGAAGCAAATCAATCTTCAAGTTCTTGTGATTTGTTGTTGAGGATCTGCACACTCATGCTTGTCTATACAATCGCGTTTGAAAAGGTGGGTTAGAGACGCTTGAGGTTGCTTGCTTAGATAATTACGTGTAAGAGGGTGCTGATGACAACTATCAATTCATCATGCCATCTCTACATATTCAAGCTTCTTCCATTGACGCCACCGCCATAAACAAATTTGAATTTTTAGATTTGTTCTTTATTTTGGTTTATTTTTTATTCAGATTTGCGTTACTCTATCATTTGGTATCAGAGCTGAGATAATTCTTGGAAGATGCTTCGTAGAGACAAACCGCATACAAAACAACATGACAGTTCGGGTTTTACTTTTTGAGGAAAGACTCAATTAACTAAACCAAGCTACAGAATACCTTATTTTTATGAAAAGTATGATCTTGATGGTTATTGTGATTGGGAATATTGTGTTGATCGTCTGTTTGATTTCTTTGGGTATTCTGCGAAAGATCAAGTTCCATTAGTGACCCTAAATTTTATGGATTACGCCTCACTTTGGTGGAAATCATTGGGGCAAAATAAGCATCTCAATGAAGAAGCCAAGATAAGATCTTGGGCAGAACTCAATAAAGTCATGAGAGAGCGATTCGTTCCCATCCATTATCAACAACAAGAAAGACGAACCGATATAAAGCGAACCACATACACTTTGGCCATCCCAAACTTCAGAATACCTTCTTTTCGAGGTAAGTATGATCCTGATGGTTATTGTGATTGGGAATATCGCGTTGATCTCTTGCTTGATTTAGTTGGATATCCCAAAAATATCAAGTTCCATTAGTGACTCTAAACTTCACGGATTACGCCTCACTTTGGTAGAAATCATTGCGGCAAAATATGCGTCTTAATGGAGAAGTTGAGATAAGATCTTGGGCAGAGCGCAAGAAAGTCACAAGAGAGCTATTCGTTCCCATCCATAATCAACAACAAGAATACTCTTTTATTGTAGTCGAATCATCATCGGTACAACAGATTAATGAACCATCATCGATGTTTCATGTGCAAAAAGAGGTGAACACCACACCAAAGATGATGATAGTCTCACAAATCGAACCATCTGTTCTCACTATGACTCCACAAGATATTCCGTGTGAGGATGAATGAGAACAAGATGATGCACAATCAGAAAATAAAGTATTTGCACGTTACAAAAGTAAGTGTGATTCTAAACCTTCATTTAATTATTTTTCCCATCATTATGTTAGAAACACTTCTTCCTCTATAGAAATTGTATTTTGATGATATTTTTTGTGAGAAAAATTAGGTACGCGAGTTATTTTATTTGAAAAAGACCGAGAGTCAAGAGGCCGAGAACAATAAAAGTCCAATTAATGGCCCAATTACGGTGAGTGAAAAAACAAGAGGTAAAAGTTGATCGATGTCTAAAAGAAAAAGATGAGACAAATATAAAGAGAGAAATTTTCTAAGCTAACCATAACATCATTGTTTCGAGTGGTTTTGAGTTATTTTTCCAAGACTTTGTTGAACCATTGTGAGGTGCTCAATTAGATCACTCCACTCCTGGCAAAGATTCCTTTGTGCTTCCCCTTATTTCATGTCTATTTTTTGGTTTGGATTCAAGGACGATCTCTTTGAGGAGGGAATAAATGATACGTGTCTGGCAAGGCATATGCGAACACTCAACCCCTCTATGAACGCTCGACAACTTGCGAACTTGCGAAGACTCTTTGAATGAAATCTCGATTCGAGGAAGAATCCTTTTGAAGAGTGTTTGAATGATACGAGCATGAGAGGGGTCAAAATAATCATCTTGAAAAAGAAGTTGAAACTGCTTTGCAAGTCAGAAACGTCAGTCAACTTGTGACATTTTTGGATGGGATCCAAGCATTTCTGGGTCAACATGTCTTCTAGAAACTTGTCATGCTGTCAATTAGCTTTTCAAAGCATCTTGAAACGCCTCAATCGGACATCTGAAACTCAAGATACATCTATTTTAACGAAGGCAATGCATGCAAAAATTCCTATACGAAATTTTTGGATAATTACGAATTTTTAAGATTTTATTTGACTATTCGTAATTTAATTCAATATAGATTTTGCAATATCTATTAGAATTAGATTTATTCAATTAGGATTTTATTTTAAGCATTTATTTATTATTAAAAGTTACTTATCTAATTACGAGATTAGATTTCGACATTTATTTATTGTATTTAATTCCTTAAGTTTAGTAGGGTTAGAACTTTTCTAATGTCTATATAAAGAAGGTTTCACCCATATTGTAATTAAGAATTCCTTAGATTAAAAGAAAGGTCTATTTGAATTTATACTTGCAAGAAATTTATCTTGTTTTTAGAGAAGCAAATCAATCTTCAAGTTCTTGTGATTTGTTGTTGAGGATCTTCACACTCCTGCTTATCCATACAATCACATTTGGAAGGGTGGGCTAGAGCTACTTGAGGTTACTTGCTTAGATAATTGCATCTAAGAGGGTGCCGAGAACAACTATTAATTCATCATGCCATCTCCACATATTCAAGCATCCTCCATTGACGTCACCACCATAAACAAATTTAAATTTTCAGATTTGTTCTTTATTTTGGTTTTTTTATTTAGATTTGTGCTACTCTATCATTTAGTGAAGAAAAATTTAAAACATCGGTTAAAGGTATTTTTCCTCAACACATTCCAAATATGATTCAGTAGAAAATAACTTTGGAGAAGCTTTTAATTCGGTAACCATTGCTGCAAAGTATAAATCAATAATATCTATGTTTGAGGATATTAGACATTATGTTATGAATAGAAATTTTGCACACAAACAAAAGTGTCAAAAATGAAAAGGTTTTTTATGCCCAATGATTGCTAAGTTAGTTGAAAACTATAAAGTCTCTTTTGCAATATAATCATGTAACTTAGAACGATCAAAATGAGTACGAGATATATTGTAATGATGACACATATATTATTGATCTAAAAAGTCATAAATGTACATGTAGATATTAGGGTCTGACAAGTATTTTATGATCACATTTGATATGTGTGATATTGTTTAATTATGAGTCAATTGAGAGTTATATTCATGAGATATATAAAAAAGAAATATATCAGATATTGGATGATTTTATACTGCCAACCACTCCTAATGAGCCTTTCTAAAAGGACACCAAAATAAGTCTTATTGATTCTCTATTAAAAAAGACTTTTTTAAAAATCTAAAAAAGAGAAAAGAGAAACAAGCAAAGGGATTAAACCGTTTAAATAAAGAAGCAAGTAAATATATAAATTGTGTGGGGTGTTTGGACAAAACAATAAAACTTGTCCTTCAAAAGACAAAACTGTGAGTTTATTTTCTTTTAATTTGGTTAAAAACTTTAATTGTTTTAGTATTTACTTAATGATTTATTTATTTTATAGTCTAAAAAATACATCATTTTATAGCCACTCATTCAGCAGCACTTGCATCGTTTCATCCACCACAACCTGCAGTCACTCATCAAGCATCACTTGAAGCACTCATCCACCGTAACATAAATCAACTTTTAATAATTTTTAAATATTTTAAAGAGGACAACTAACTCCAGACCATCATTTTATTTACAACATACAACAACACATGTCACCCATCCACCACAACCTGCAGTCACTCATCAAGCATCACTTGAAGCACTCATCCACCGTAACATAAATCAACTTTTAATAATTTTTAAATATTTTAAAGAGGATAACTAACTCCAGACTATCATTTTATTTACAACATACAACAACACATGTCACCCATCCACCACAACCTGCAATCATTCATCGAGCACTACCTAAAGTCACTCATCCACCACAACGCAAATCAACTTCTATCAACTCTAGGAATACTTCAAGGAGGACAACCGACTTTAGACCATCATCTCAATCACATGTTGCACCAATATCATTTTGACCAAGAGAAAAAAAATAATTATGGAAGGCGTTGAACTATACACAAATGAGTAAACATGAAATACAGATTCTAAATATAAGTGATTCTTTTTAAGATTCTTTATAATTTTTTAACTTTTAGTCATTTTATTTTATTTTTACTAAATCATAATATTTTGTTATATTGTATTTTGTAGTGTGACAGACTAGGTCAAATGATGGTAAGGAGGCCTAACACCAGAGCCAAAGTACAGTATGCACCCATGTCTCAACCTCCAACTTAATCATAGTCTGCATCATTGAGTCAACAGTCCAAATCATCTCATCCTTAATCATTGCCCTAACCCATAGCAATGTTTAAAGTACCATTAACTTTAAGAAATCTCAACAAATTAATCCCAATGAAGAAGCCAACTTAAGCAAAGAAAATGATTTTTTTATATTTTGTGTTCGCACGTTTTATTAATTATTTGATAATATGTTTTGTGTTAAATTCAACTAGGTATACTAGATATAATTGTGCACTTATTTGTCATATTTTAAGATATAATTGAGTTGGATGAATAATCATTTTCTGTTAGTAACTGTTTAGTAACATTTTTTGTGTTATGTTCACCATGTTGTTTTGACAGATAACTTATTTTTTGTTATATTTAATATATGTTATCATGTTGCTGACCATTTTCTATATTAATCTATACCCATCATTCTCAAATTTAGATAGAATATATGCAATATACACAAAAAAATTTAACTACATAACATTACTTATTAAACAATCAAGATCTATCAAAACATTGCATAACATTACATACTAAACCATTGTTCTCAATTCATAACAACCATGAAAAAACAGTTTGTATAATATTGCACCATTTTCAGCTCATCACTTTAAATGAAAACCTTGATTACAAAATAACATAGCCAAGAACTAATTAAAATAATCTTGTATAACATTGCATCATTCTTCAACTTTCATGTTTCAATTTTAAAATTTTCCTTATCAGCTGTTGCTCCAACCTTCTTACTTTATCCACATTCGCCATTTTCTTCAATTCGACATTCTCAATTTGCATCTCTGTTTTCAGCCAATAATTTTTGAATTTGATTTTTCAATTCATCATTGTCATTCAAATTTACATCATCATTGTCAATTTATTTAAAGAAATTACACTGGCTCTACAAATATAAAAAATATTTAAATTATTCATCAATTCAATAACATTAATTCGAACACTGAACTAACATTAAACCTAAATAAACTACTTATCTCTCGACCTCTAGCACATTCATAGAATCTATTCTCTTTGCTCTATAGAATAGTTGAAGTGCAAATTAATTATTTTAATTCACAATTACAGTAAACAATATTTTTTTGTACGAGATTTAGAACTTTCAGTAGACATCGTTGAAAGAAGAACTTTATTCGTTGATAGAAGAAATTAAACCTAAAAATAAATCAAAGGAAAGAAAGTTAAACAAAGAACACAAAATGCATTACAAGAGAATACTCTAACCATGCCATTTTTCGTACAGAAATATCCAAAAACAAAGATTCAATTCTCATTCTAAATTATAACCACGTTCTAAATAGGCTAAATCAACAATTTTGAATGAGAAAATTCATGGTTCTCTAAATTGTACGTATGTCTTAGTGTTATCAAACCAATAACAATAGTAATGTCTTAGTGTCAATTTAATCTAATAAATTATTAAACAAATTAATTATGCATTAAGCTAATTTTTAACCATAAATAACCACTATCAATTTATTCAAATTTAATTTAATGACAGTAATACCTTTTAGCTTCGATTACCCCCTCACGAACGATTTTGCTTCCATTGTAAATTGACTTGGGTATCCTAAAAATCTATAAAACGAAACAAATGTTAGGATAATTGTGCATTAAGCTAATTCTTAATCCCAAATAATAAAGATATATCACTGTAAACTTACTTTCCCCTTTTGCTGATTTAGGATTTTTACACAACTGCTTGCAGTTGGTGACGATTAACAATCGATTCAATAAAAGAAATTTCGATGGAGAGTCAGACATTATTACACGAACCCTAAACAAAATCTTATTAAATGATCTCTAAACAAAATCTTTTCCCCAATTTCATGGATATGAAATCTAAATCAATTTAGGATAAAAACTGAAAAGGGATTTAGGGTAAATCGGGGTTCATTTGGGGAGAAAAGTGATTTTTATTAAATGACTTTTTAATAATATTATATTATATTTATTTTATTTTTAATTAATTTAAATATTATTTCTAAAAATAAGAAAAAGAAAGTAAATCGGGTGATGTGGCACAATATCATTGGTTAAGATAAATTTTTAAACAGCGTTACTTTTGAGTATTGTAGGTAACGACGTAAATTTTAAAGGACAAAAAATCTAAATATTTTAGGTACTAAGTTAAGAAAAATAATAAGCATTAGAGGACAAATTATACATTAAGCCTAACTTTAATTTAAAAATATACTGCTCAAAATTTTTTTTAGGTTGAATTAAACTCTAAACATAAAATATCTATAAATTCAAATGACCTAAACAGGAACCCATCCAATCCAAAATCAACGTGAACCAACCCGACTCGCAAATTAGCAGGTCCAATCAGATCCCACTAATACTTTCCTGTACTTTGGAGGATAATAATTGGCCATGTATTTGGACCCAACAAATATTCTAATAAAAGATGAATGATGTTTATTTTAAGAAACACAAGTTTAAATCGCTTTGTTTATAAGGTATATGC
Organism: Hibiscus mutabilis; assembly: GCA_019671005.1. Taxonomy (NCBI): domain Eukaryota; kingdom Viridiplantae; phylum Streptophyta; class Magnoliopsida; order Malvales; family Malvaceae; genus Hibiscus; species Hibiscus mutabilis. Next base: position 29,947,855 of record CM033749.1, read on the forward strand.
ACATTGTCAAAGGGTTAAGAATATTTATGAACATATATTTATGAACATATACTACCCGGTAATCATTTTTAAATTATTTTAAAAAAAGTTATTGCTCATGTATTTTTTTTGTTGTAGATGAATAATGACAGTTGTGAGCACTTGTGATATTGTATGATTAAGTTGGTGTTAAATACCGTATTTTAGCCTAACCCTAAGAGTGATTTACCTTAGAAGTTCCTTTTTTTTTTCAATACATAGATTATATCAGTCGAAAGCCCCTCTAGGCTCTATGGCAGATGCCTGGAATAATTCCATCCCAAAGTAAACGACTGTCCAATTTCTTAATTATATCCAGAATCTAAATTTGATTTTCATTTTGTTCAAAGGATGACCCATTCTTCATACCAATTGTAATCTTCCTAATTAATAATATCCATCGAATTCTGATTTTTTGGTTCAATTCACACAATCAAGTTTAGTTTTGAAGTCTCAACTCATACGTCAACGACCTACCCTCTTTCTTATATTATGGGTTTATTATGCATTAAGAAAAAATTTTCTAGGAATTGTTAAAAAAAAAGCTCTCTACTCATACGCACAAAGACAAAAGTCATTTTGTGTCATCATTTTCTTCTTAATTGATATATGGTGAAATTCCTAAATAAGTTGAGTGGAGAATGGCACCACCGTTTCCTAAATAAGTTTAGCCCTTTTGCTTTCTGTTTGAACTTTCGGCACATTAAAACAAGTCAAATAATATTTTATAGTCTGCTAAGAAATGTCAAAGAATGAGACCAAGCACCCACCTCTCAATGTGCCTACGCGTGTTCTTGTCTTTTATCAGCTTGGAAAACTTACCAATGTTTCCCCAAGGAACGCCCTGCTTATACTATAATATTGTCTGAAAAGTAACTGTTGGCTTCATCTGAAAGTGCGTGAGCAACACTTTCTAATGTCCATCAACTCTAAATTCTCCCGCCCTTTGCCCCCATCGTGGATGCTAAGCCAGGTTAACGTGGGATGGGAATCTTATTCTTATGCACCGGAGGCAGAATATGTTTGGTTTAATAAGTAATGCAAAAGTTAAACAGCAGCGTGAAGTTTGACTTTAACTTCCATTGCTTTCCCAGTTCCCACAACCTTAAGTTGCCACTTTTCAACCCTTGCAAGCACAACACACCTATTTCTTTTCTAATATCGATTATCAAGTTCCTACGATAAAGTCTTTGATTTTGTGGTTCCCATATTTTGTATTTTCTCAAGACCAAAAACTGTTCTGCAACTCAAACATCCATATCTGTGCTGGAATCATTTCCCACCGATAAAGAAACTGTATGGTCAATCGGCTGTCATCCTTTGTTATTATTCTCTTGGTCCTTAATGGCCAAGGACTGATGACATCAAAAGTTGAAGCCAAGAGCAATGTATGTAAATTAGTTGTATTTATTTTTTGCTTACTGTTGCTTTTTTTTTAGAAGAGGTGTCCAAAATTCTAGTCTTATTCAACAGGTTCATATCGTTTATCTTGGAGAAAGGCAACTTGATGATCCTAAGCGGGTTACAGATTCTCATCATGACTTGCTTGCTACGGTAGTAGGGAGGTATAGCAACAAAATAACAGGGAAAGGCAAACGGAATTATATGTTTAATTAGTTATTATTTAATGAATCTGAGTCTTGTAAGGGTTTCATCATGATGCAGTAAGGAGATCGCCTCAGATTTGATGGTTTACAGTTACCGACATGGCTTCTCCGGATTTGCGGCCAAGCTTACAGAGTCTCAGGCACAAAAACTCTCAGGTACTGATTGGAGTTGATGCTATTGAAAACATCTTTTTAACTCTCATGGAATGTCATGTAGAAAGATAATATATTCCCACCAGGCCATGTTGGTGATGGCTTCAAGTGGTACCATAATATGACTTCATTTTATGCAATTGTTCACCTTTAGAGCTGCCTGGTGTTGTTCAAGTAATACCGAATAGCCTTCACAGACTGCAAACAACTAGGAGCTGGGACTTCCTTGGTCTCTCTTCTCATTATCCTACAGGTGTTCTTCAAAATAGCAAGATGGGTGATGGAGTTATCATCGGTGTCTTTGATACCGGTTCGTGCTCACAATTTTCCTGCGTCTCCCTCTCCTAGACTTTGTAAATGTATTAAGGAACTCAGTTAGTTGTTCTTAGTGAAACAGGAATATGGCCAGAGTCTAAAGCATTCAGTGATGAAGGACTTGGACCGATCCCATCCCGTTGGAAAGGTGTATGTAAATCTGGGGACCGTTTCAATGTAGAAATTCACTGCAATAGGAAAATCATTGGAGCTCGTTGGTTCATTGATGGATTTCTTGCTGAGTATGGACAGCCATTAAACACAACTGAAGATCCAGAGTTCTTGTCACCGCGAGATGCTAATGGACACGGAACACACACATCTAGCACAGCAAGTGGTTCTTATGTAAGAAATATCAGCTATAGAGGCCTTGGTCCTGGGACTGTAAGAGGTGGTGCACCACGTGCTCGGTTGGCCATATATAAAGTCTGCTGGAATGTGCTTGGTGGACAATGTGCATCAGCTGATATTCTGAAAGCCTTTGATGAAGCAATACATGATGGAGTTGATGTGCTATCACTGTCAATTGGGTATTCATTACCTCTATTTTCAGATGTTGATGAACGAGATGGGATCGCTACAGGTTCTTTCCATGCCGTTGCTCGGGGCATCATAGTTGTTTGCGGAGCTGCAAATGAAGGGCCTTCAGCTCAAACAGTGCAGAACACAGCACCATGGATATTAACTGTTGCAGCAAGTACCATGGATCGAGCTTTCCCTACACCCATAACACTTGGGAACAATAAAACCTTCTTGGTATTAACTCTGTGATTATGTCCTCTATTGAATCACAAATTTGATTTACAGGCTGCTGATGCATATTAGTTGATTTATGTAACACTTGCAGGGTCAAGCCATTTTTATAGGAAAGAAGAACGGGTTTAGCGGCTTGGCATACCCGGAGGGCACGGGGCTTGACCCTACTTCTGCAGGGTAGCTATTTATCTAAGTCTATGAGTTTGCCTTTAGAAGATTCCAATTAAAGACCATATCTCAGTTGGTTAACTATTACCTTGCAGTGCATGCCAATCTCTTTTACTTAATTCTACGTTGGTAGCTGGAAAAGTAGTACTTTGCTTTGCCTCAGTTACTGGACGAGTTGCTATAAGACTTGCTGCAGCAACTGTGCAAGAAGCAGGAGGGATTGGGCTGATTGTTGCAAAAAATCCAACTGATGCCTTGATTGAATGCAGTGGTGGCTTTCCATGCATCGAAGTTGACTACGAAATTGGCACTCGAATACTCTACTACATCCGATCCGCCAAGTACCATCATTTTCCTATTCATAATTAGTAATTACTAGATTCCATTGAAATCCTTAGTTGGTGATTCTCAAAATTTATCTAAACAGGTCCCCCATTGTGAAATTGAGCCATTCAAGAACACTTGTAGGCGGGCCTCTGTCAGCTAAGGTGGCTTTTTTCTCATCAAGGGGACCTAGCTCCATTGCACCAGAAATTCTCAAGGTAGATTTCTTTCACCATTATGTATAGAACTTGAGAGTTTTCAAAATTCTATACCAACTGGGGCTTCAGAAAGTTCTGCTAAATTTTAATTAATTCATTATAGTGTGCTTCTATTAGATATTCCGAGAGAATCTTGTTAATTTTTCTTTCGACACAGCCAGACATAACTGCACCTGGAGTGAACATACTAGCTGCAACTTCTCAGATGGATCGTTGGAAGGATGGTGGATATGCCATACACTCGGGAACTTCGATGTCCACTCCTCATGTTTCAGGCATCGTGGCACTTCTCAAAGCTGTACACCCTGATTGGTCTCCTGCAGCTATTAAATCTGCATTAGTCACAACTGGTATTTTCCATTACCAAATCTTTTCATTTATTTTTTTTCTTCAAAAGGTAAGTGATTAACTCATGACCATTATTCGTAAAAACATCGCAGCAAGGACGAAGGATGCATCAGGTTTCCCACTCTTTGCTGAGGGATCTCCTAAAAAATTGGCTAATCCATTTGATTTCGGGGGTGGCATTGTAAACCCCAATGGAGCAGCAGATCCTGGCCTAATATATGACATGGGGTTATCGGACTACATCCATTACCTTTGTGCCATGGGTTATGATAACTCCGCCATCACTCGACTTACAGGACGATCTACAGCGTGCCCGGATGAAAAGCCTTCCATTCTAGATGTGAATGTACCATCCATAACTATTTCAAGTCTTAGGAATTCAGTAACTGTTACTAGAACTGTAACAAATGTAGGTTCCCCTAAATCTATCTACAGAGCTGTAATCGAGCCTCCAATTGGCTTAACTGTAACAGTAAGGCCTCACATCTTAGTCTTCAACTCTAGAACCAAGAAGATCTCCTTCAATGTTACAATCTCTGCAGCACATCGGGTGAATACAGGGTATTTATTTGGGAGCCTGACTTGGAGAAATGAACAAACTGCTGTGACAATTCCCTTGTCTGTCAAAACAGAGATTTTACAATCTTATGCAGATGTTGATTAATAATTGCCTTATTGATTGGAATCTGTTCTACTTATGTTCATTCAATCCAAATGTGATTTTAATTTAATTTTGTAAACATTTAATAAGCTTGCAGTCTTTAACATTTCATTTTCTAGACTAAATTTCCAGAACTTATGCTGTATAGATCAGATTGCATTTAATTATATGAAATGTTAAAGAGTCTTCATTCTGCAAGTTCACCAATGGCCAGAACAAAAACCAGGAAGAAACAAAAATATTATTCATATTAGTTATTTCATACATATCACTAGCACCCTAAGATATTGATAACTAAAACTAATTGTCCTGATGCTGACATGGTATTGAACAATGTTTAGCAAATTGGTTAATCAAAGCCTCACATGTTATTGTACAACTCCATGACCGAAAATCCATAGACACAGCATGCCACTCGAAAACGAGAAAAGCCTGCTTCCGTTGCCAAGCTCTCATATTCTTTTTCTGTCCTTTCCTTTGCGCCTTCATTAATGGTCATTGAGTACACATCAAACTGATACACGCTTTTATACAAGGCGTTGGCATCAGGGCCTTCAGGGATTACCGTTTGCACTGCTATCATTTTCCCACCGACCGGTAGTGCTTCGTAGCAGTTCTCAAGTAACTCCACGCATTGCTTGTAGTCGAAATGATGGAGTAACCACTGCATTTTTCCCCGAGCAAAGAACTTCTGTTAGTTAATAATTCATTGGATAGCTAAAAGTGACAAATTAAGGGTGGTAAACATCATTATTTGCTGGAAGAAAGAGATTGTATCAAGCCTAACCTTGGTGAAAATGGCGTCTCCTTTGGGTACGCTCTTGAAAACATCTCCAGACACATTCTCAATTCCTACAACACAAACGTATAAAATAATTTACAACTCAACAATTATAGCAAATGAGAATTAGGAGTTATGAAATGTTAATTTTCAACAGTTGGTAGCTTCTTTAAAGATCATACCAGGGTAGGAGGGTGACTTCTCAATAACCTGTGGCAGATCAAAGTTAATACCCTTAATGCTCGGGTACATGGAAATAATACTGTGGAGAATAAAACTGTTGCCGCCGCTTGCATCGACCAATAAATTCAAGCCATCGAAACCCTGGTAGCTTTTCAACATCTCTTCCACGAACAACTTGTTTTAATCTATCATAGAGACCTTGAAGATGTCTCCAAACCTCGCATCTTTGCTCATATACTCACTGGCCTTCACTCCATGTGCCTTTTTAAATGGATTCTCCCCTTCTAGGACTGCATCTTTCAGCTGGTACCTGTTTTGATTTCACTAAGAACATTTTAAGCAGTAATGAAAGAGCGAGGAAAATGGAGGCAATAGGCATTTCTCGATGTGTTTTACCAGGAATCTACAGTGACTTTGTCCTGATATAAGTCTAACAAAGGAGACAAAGATCCTCCACCTGGGCTTCTAATGAAGTATTTGGCGACAGGTGCCAAACCATAGTGCGCGACAACCCGGCCATTCTGTTGGTTGGTTACAGGAGAGAAAGTGAGGATGGAGTGGCTAGCTAAAAGCCGGAGGATTCAATCAAGGATCGATGGGGCTTTTGGATTACTCTGAGACGGAAGTTGGGAAGCAATCTGGGAAGGAGACAGCAGCTCACCAGGTCCGGCCCTCTGTATAATCTCAAACACACCAAGTTCAATTGCTGCTTTCAAAGCCACGGGAACCACCGATGAGCTAACCAATTGCATGGCATAATGCTGAGCTTCTCTGTCTTCTTCTTCGGTTGATGTTATCAATTGTTGGCTTTCTTTAAAATTCATGGTGCTAGTCTTGAATTCAAACAGTACAAGGGCAAGAAAATGGCAGAAGTTGAAGATAATCTCTACGACTAACCGAAAGCGGACATCCTTTTGCATCTAGTTTTCATATTGAATATTTGGCTTACTTACAGACGAAGATTCAGCCTTGGCAAGTTTGATTTGTATAACCTTTCGCTGTCCTATTTTCAATGTTAAATTGCCAATTTAAGGCCACGTTATGCTGGACTTTTCTATAGAATTTGTGAAGGAGCTTCATCCAGGCAGACTTTAATCATAAGTTGTCGCTAATAAGTCTTCCAATTTATTGATTTTAAATCGAACAAATATCTTGCTTTCACATTTTGAGACTTGTCTTCCAAGCTCCTACACCTGTTAGACTCTCAATGTTGCTAATAAATATTACAAATCCATGAGTTTGAAAAGGGAGATGACAAGGAAAAGGAACAAGTCAAGGAACATATGGTAAGAAAAGGGTTATAACCATGTAAAATCCCAGGAGGTCTCTGGTTTGCAAGATGTATAAATTCAGAAATTTATGCGAAGTTACAATTTCCCATGTTAAATCTAGAAAATATGATAGCAGAACAAAGTGCAAATTTCACTCATCCTTGAATTTGGGATCTTGTCCAAACTTTAGCACCTAACATATTTTTTCAGAAGCAATATTTCGGTCAGCGGGAATTGAAAAGAGCCTTTCCAACAATACCGGTGGCCTCAATGTAGCGGTCCACACACCTAGAGATGCAACTACTTTCACTTCCACTCAGACTTGATCCTGGCTTTGTGATACACTTCTCAAAGCACTTCCCCCTCACAGTCTGTATGACAAATAAAAAAATAAGCATCAAGTAGAGAATTTTCACAACATGTAGCCCAAAATAATGTTGTAGAAAGAATGAAGAAAATTGCCAGGCCTAGAGGTAAGATATCCGACAACTGGTGACATTCTGTTAATATGAAGAAACTAAAGAACCTGAGTTGGACAAAAATATTATGAAGTAGTATCAAACTTTCTCCATAACATGTTTAATCAGTGACAAATTAGGCCAACAAACTTCTACAAGTCCATGGCAAGGCATATATTTCATTAGGATTGTGAAATTGTAACCTCAGCATAGAAAAGATGTTGTAGCATTAACATTTATAAAATCCTCGTGAACGAACTTTTTGAGACATGTCAAGTCCAATGAATTAATAGGTTTAAGCCACTTAAAGAAATCTGAGGATTATGGCTGTTTTTCTGGGATTTGGTGGCATATAAACATTACATAACTATCTAAACCAAGAAACCCCACAAGAATAACTCAAGCCCGTCTAGACATGGGGCAGATGTTTCATTATTGGGTACAGAATGCAGTGTAAATTGCATGATTTGTAGAGAAGTTGTAGAAAAAAAAGTGCCTAAAGTTCAAATTTTTTTCTGATTACATAAAGATATTAAAAACACAAGAAGCAGAACTAAGAAAGAGGAAGAGAGGGTAACCTCGAGGAACTCTTGGGCATAAGCCTGGGCAAGTTGAACCTTCATCTGGTCCATGAATTCATCTGTTGAAAATTGGGGAGATCCAGTTCCGCTAGAACCTGCTGAAAAGGAATCCATTTTCTCCCTCTCTTAATCCTTCTCGCTTAACTGTCTCTCTCTCAACCTTCAAACCAGAACATCAAAACAGAGAAAATATACTCAACCCTAAACCCCTAGAGACTTTCCTATCAGAGGATTGGGTTAGCTTTCAGCCCAGCACGATATTCATTTCACTTGGATTTAAACGAAGCCGTATTGGGCTCATAGATTTATGCTCCAGTTAAATTGGGTTTGAGGTAGACTTACTTAGGCCCTGTTCAGGAACACGTTTTCAACCAGTTTTTAGAGCGACATCGAAAAAATTACATCGTACAATTGAAAATTACGCGTTTTTAACTATCTTTTCTATCTGATATAGGTTTCGTTCAGCACTCATTATAAAAGGTCGTTGATAGAGAATGGCCGTTTAAGAATTAGAAGCTGAATTTTCTAGCTTTGGCAAAACGGCCGTTCATAGCTAAATCAGGTGCAAAAGCTGGTTGAAAAAGCGTGGTTCTTGAACGGGGCCTCAGCCGTTGAACTCCCGTTACGTGAAAGTTAAAAAAAATTAAGTTCTAGCTCCTAAACGACCGTTCTTTATTAACGCTCGTTTCATAATCAGTGCTAAACGGAGGCTTAATGACACCACAAAAATAACTGTGAGTAAATGACTAATAAAAATATGGGTAGTCTTTACCTGTGGTCCCTTTTGTTTAGGTTTTGTTCTATTTTGGTCACCTAAATTTAAAAAAGACAATTATTGTCACTTACGTTTGAAAACGTTTCTGTTTTGACCGTTGGACCGTTACTCTCTGTTATTTTTGTTTTCAGTCTATTTCATTTTGGTCACTGATATTTTAAATTTTTTTGTTTAAGTCACGTTACCATTTTGTTCTATTTTGGTCAATGGGCCATTAATCCATGTTAATTTGATGATGTGTCATATTAATAAAAATGAGTAATTTCTAATTTAATCCTTAAACTTTTATTTTTTCACCATCTTCAAACAAAAAACCCTAAAAAATTTCTCCTCTCCAACTTTAACCTTTATTTTTACTAATGCCACCGCCGTCAACCGTTACTGCTGCCTTTGCTACCGTCAACTACAAATGTCTACTGAAATAGTAAAATGCAGCTGATGTTAACTCCGATACAGAACTAACCAAATAAGACAGAATAATTCTGTTATTCACTTTCGCTTATGCGATGGCTCCTTTCTAAGTGTGTGCATTATTCGATCTTAATCAAATTAACCAACCGAACCGAATTTTTTTCGGTTAATCGATCGGTTAATTTTAGGTAAAATCGATTAACAGTTAAGTAATTTTTCAAACTTCGGTCATCGGTTAATTCAGTTCAAAACCGGTTAATTAACCGAATTAACCAAAATCATTATTTATTAAATATTATATATATTACATAAATTTATTTTTGGTCATTAAACTTTTAAAAAATATAAAATGATCATTAAATTTTTTGATATATTATAAAATGGTCATTAAAATTTTATCAAATTAGCATAAAATGAAAGTTTCGTGACTAAAAAGATTATTTTTAGCATAATTTAGTGACCAATCGTGTAATTTACCCAAAATTTTACAACAAATTTCGGTTAATTCGAAAACTGACCGAATTTTTTTGGTTCGGTTAATTTTTTTTTAAATTTCAGTTTGGTTAACGATTAAAAAATTCGATTAATGGATTTTGGATAATTTGGTTCAATCGATTAACCAAATGCACACCCCTACTCTTTTTAAGAAATCGAGGAAAACAAAAAAATCATTCAAAATATTGAAGACAAACAAAGCGTTTGCGTGGTTCCAGTGGAACCCAGAGTTAACAAACCCGATCAGTGGAAGGGGATAAATTTTGAGAGACAAAATGATTATAGATTTTTTTTGTTTGAAGATGGTGAAAAAATAAAATTTTAGAAGTGTAGGGATTAAATTAGAAATTATCTATTTTTATTAATGTGACACGTCATCAAATTAACGGGGATTAATGGCCTAGTGACCAAAGTAGAACGAAACGATAACATAAATGCCTTAAACAAAAAAAAGTTAATACCGGCGACCAAAATAAAACAGACCAAAAAAAGTAACGGAGACTAACGGTCCAATGACCAAAATAGAAATGTTTTTAAACGTAATTGGCAAGAATAGTCTTTTTTAAATTTGGGTAATCAAAGTAGAATAAAACCTAAACAAAAGGGACCACATGTGAAGATTACCCTAAAAATGTCTTTCATTTTCCATAATACATATTTTTAATAAAATTTTTAAAAAAATATTTTAAAAAAAAATCTATCATGAGTGTACTAACTGCATATGGCTATTTATATATTTCAAATACAAACTCAAGTAGCATAAAATTACTACATATTGGACATATTTTTTCATCATATAGCACTATCATCTTTCCATGAATTAATACATACTGAAGATAAAATGAATAACGTATGTGTAGATATCTACTTTAGCTTGAAGTAATTTGAGTTTATGAACATTTTAAAAATGAAGCGGACCTAGCTAAGCTAATGGGAATGAATTACAAGAAGTCAAATCAATAAAGCTAGGGTTAAATGTATACAAATAATATATTTGCATGTAAATGTAGTTTTGAGGCCAACTATACATATTAATATGTAATCTATTAATTAAGTATAGCTTGGGCCAACTATACATGATTTAGGAAGGGCGTAATAAAAGGGAGACAAAACTAAAGCATGTGATTACTCGGGACAAAGGGAATTGAATTGGTGTGAGAAGAAGAAAACACCATCCACCTTGGCCCCATTACAATCCCATTGATCCAATCATCATCAGATCAGAAGAAATCCTGAGCCAACTGGTCGATAGGGAGGGCTCAATGGTATGGAAGGTGCGGTGGTCCTAGTCTACATCTACAACATATGAACTATGATGTATGTATTTATCCACCCGTCTCTCTCCCACCAAATGCTTTAAACACCCTCTTACCAAAACCCTATGAAATGTACAATTAACCACCAGCAGCCGCAGTAAACCTTATACTACTATAAATCTTAAATTCTACATCCTACAACCACAACCTTAAACTACAACCTAAATCCCTAAACGCTAAAATTTAAAGGCTTAAAGTTTACACAAGCTTGTGTATCAAAATATTTTTCATATTTTATAAGCAAGTGCTTTGTATTATTAGAATGAAATTTAAGTCTCCTAATTGTATAGGAAAAATTAAATTTGAGCGTAAATATATAATTTTAATGTATTTAGACAATTATCGTAATTTGAGTGTTCTGTTCAATTGGTTGTAATTAGAGACATCCAATTACCTTCTTTTCTTCGGTGAAAAGGGATAAAATTATTACCAGGAGCCTCGTTAAAAAACCTCCCTAACCTAGATGGAGGAAAAAGAGTGCTCATGGTAATAATTACATAAAGACAAGTGTGAAGATGCAACAACAAAACACATCAACTAAACAACCCAAGACAATTACGTCTCAAGACCCAAATTAAGATAATCCTGCAAAAGATCCGCAATCTCAATCGGTGGAGTTTCAAACTGAAGAACCTGTAGACAATCATTCTTAGAAAGCCTTGTAAGAGCACCAACAACTTTATTCCCATCACGCCGCGTGTGATTTAGTCGAACCGTCCATGCCCGCCGCTTCATCATATTCAAGTGCCACACAATCGAGGACAAACCATAAGGATCCGCATCCAACTTCAACACATTTAAAACATCCATACTATCCACTTCTAAAACTAGATTACGATACCCCAACTCTTATGCACAGTCAAGCCCAATATATACCCCATAACTCTGCTTCCATAACCGAACAAACCCCAATAAACTTTGCAAATCCCCCACACCAAATCCCGTCATGATCCCGCAAGGCACCACCACAAGAGGCCAAACTATCACTCGATCGCCGCGCACCATCTGTATTTAGTTTAACCCAACCAACATTCGGTAATGACCATGCTATCAAAGCACCTAAACTAGTTCCCACAGCCAACCCCAGTCCTTTTGCCGATTCAAGAGCAGCCACAACCGTGGCTTGTAGCTGCCGACTACAATCAATAGTCGATCCCAAACCTTCTAATGGCGAATCGAAAACCACAAAAGTTCGAGCAAGCCATAGTTGCCACACAATGACCCCAAACAAAATATCCCAATCACGCGGATCTTTGGAAAAATACTCAGGCCGGGACAGATTCATCCTAATCCAATCTTTAATTTCTATAGAGAAAAATTTTGTCTATTGCTCCGCGTTTACCAACAACGACCAAATCGTAATTGCCGAAGAACATAGCCGTAAAACGTGTGAAGCCGACTCCAACTCACCATGACATATCGGGCACCTATCATCATGTGTAAAGTGGCGCCGCCGCCGTTCCTCATTAGTCATCAACTGCTCACTACAGGCCAGCCACAAGAAGATACGGATTCGTTGGGGTCCCTTAAACTTATGGATAACACGCCATACCCTATCTGGAACAACCCCACATCTTCTATATGAACATCATAAGCAGACTTTATGGTAAACTTACTCGTTGTCGTATGACTCCAACCCACCATGTCACTACCAAACTCCGGCAAAGGCGGTTTGACCATTGTGATACGCAACAACACCTCCATCGGTAACAACCCTTGAAACAATGGCCAGTTCCACTCATCCAAAGAAGTAACCATATGCGCAACATTCATGGTCCCCAGTCCCTCCAGCAATTAGCCCGAAACATACGCAATAAGAGGACTAAGATTACCAAGCCAGGGATCGAACTAGAAATCCACCGCTTGCCCATTACCAAGGCTCCAAATAACTCATTGTCGCACATCATCCCACACAATACTCAGACATTTCCAAAGTCGGGAACAATTACGGTTACAAAGTTCACTAGGAATTCTATCCGAACATTTGTATTTTGCATGGAGGAAACGCACCCAAAGCACATCTTTACACTTGAGAAGATTGAAAGCGATCTTCATGAGAAAAGCTTCATTCTGCACCTCAACCTTTCTAAAACTAAGCCCACAATTGCTTAGTAGTTGACAAACTGTATCCCATTTTACAAGATAAACACCCCGACGGCCAGCTTTTATGCCCCAAACAAATCTTCGAATTAACCGCTCAATCTCACGATATATTTTCTTTGGAAGAACTGCTGTTTGTAACGTATATGTTAGAATAGCCGCAAGAACAACCTTAGCTAAAGTAATACGACCAGCAAGGGAAAGATGTTGCGCTTTCCATCCACTCAGCTTTTTTCTAATCGCCTGAAGCAAAAACTCATAAGATGCAGTCGTGACCCGCTGATGAAGCAATTGTACCCTCAAATATTTGCCAAGGTCTGACACTTCAGCAAAACCAAAAGTAAAACTTATGGTATTTTGCAAATCACCAGACACGTTACGAGAGAAAAAGATAGTCGTTTTAGCACAACTCACCTTATGCCCAAATGCCACACAAAAATTATCCAAGATAGACCGAATCACCTCCACCTGCTCCATAGATGCCTCAGCAAAAAAAACCATATCGTCGGCAAAGAATAAATGTGATATGGCTAGTGCTCTCTTTGAAGGTCGGAACGGTTTCCAGGCTCCCTCATTAATCACCATCTGAATAGACTGCGCCAATCTCTCCATACATAACACAAACAGATACGGCGACAACGGATCACCTTGCCTAATACCCCAGGTAGGCCAGAATGGCTCGGACATCGATCCATTCCAAAGCACATGCGTCGAAACTGTAGTGACACAACTCATTATAAGCTGACGTAACATCTCTGGAATCCCAATATCAACCAGCGCATTCTCAATAAAAGCCCACTCAAGCCTATCATAAGCCTTTTCAAGATCAATTTTAATCGCCATCCAACCTTTCGCACCAGATTTCCTCCGCATAGAGTGAATAACATCCTGCGTAATAACAATATTATCTGTGATAGCACGACCTGAGATAAAGCTAGTCTGGTTCTCCAACACCCAAACATACAAAAAAGGTTTCAATCTATTAACGATAACCTTCGTGATAATTTTGTAGACCACCGTACAGAGGCTAATCGGACGAAATTGGCTTATATTCTCAAGCAACGTAACCTTCGGCAATAACACTAACAAAGTCTTATTAAGGGCTGCAGGGATCACTCGATTAGCAAATACCCATCAATGAACGATTAAACTGACTCTCTAAGAATATCCCAATGTCGTTGGAAAAACCTCGCCTGGAGCCCATCAACACCGGGGGCTTTAGACGGTCCTATATCAAATAGAGCCGTACGAATTTCCTCATGAGTAACCGTCACACTTAAGCATGACGACTCTCTACTCACAACAGACGGAAACAATCCATCCCAACCAGCTATAGCCTCCCCTGACCGACCACTAGTAAATAAAGCCTTATAAAATCCAAAGCCATAACCCAAGTACCGTCATCTGCTTTCAACATCGAAACATAACGAGCCCGCCTACGCGTAAGGATAGAAGCATGATAGAATTTTGTGTTTCTATCACCATCTACACACCATTTCGCACAAGCTTTTTGTCGCAAAAAACTCTCCTCTTACGTCAAAACCTCATCAAGCTCCACTCGCAACTGACACACAAGGTTGGTAAAAAAACTCAGAATACCGACGAATCAAAGCTGCATCAATACCCCACAACCGGGCAATAAGTATTTTCTTTCTTCGATCAATATGCCCAAACACCTCAGTGTTCCAACTACCAACATCCTCCTGAAAAGCAACAATATTATCCTCTAAAGAGCTATTATCCTTCCAAACAGACATCAAAAGCTCCTTAAACTGAGGGTGATCATGCCAAGCCTCAATAAACCTAAATGGCCTATTGCCCGAACCCTGTACAACCTCTGGCGAGTGTAGAAAAATAGGACAGTGATCCGAGCCCAAGCGATCAAGATGTTGCACATAACCATTCGAAAAATATGAAACCCACTTAGAATTACCGAGGTAGCGATCAAGCCGTTCATGTAAGTCACCTCGATTCCAAGTAAAGTGATGGCCCCGAAAGCCCAAATCAATAAGCCTAGTGCTAAAAAGAAAATCCGCAAAGCGCAGACTCCCACAAACATGACTAGCCGCATCGCCAACTCTCTCATTAACAAACAAGATGACATTAAAGTCCCCCCTAAAACTCAAGGTACATCAACCCTCGGATTTACAGAATGAAGCTGGTCCAAAAAATGCTTTCGCTTTGACACCGTAGGACTCTCATAAATAGCCGTGAATTGAACCCACACACTAGAACCTATCTCATGCGCATACCCATTAATAAATTGATTTGAAATACGCATAATTTCCACCTCAACCGAATCATCCCACAGCAACCATATCCCACCACTGAAACCATGAGCCTCTACACGATACGGATTGCCAAAACCTAACTTAGACACCACCTTATCAGTAGCACCACCACTAATACAGGGCTCAAAGACAGCCACCAAACGCGGTCGATGCTCCTGCCTGAAGAACTTAAAGAACCTGCGAAATGGAAGGCTAGCCGCTCCCTGTGTAACGCCCTAATTTTAGGGCTTAGCGGTTTAGTGGATTATTAGATGGTTCCGTGGACCGGAGTAGAGATTAGAGTCGGTTTCGGGATCGTATATTTTTCGTGTTGGAAAAATTATGGAAAATGTTTAAAAATCATTATTAATTATATATTTAATAATGGTGGAATCAATTTTGAAAAATTAGTTTTGGAAGGTGGATATTTTGGTTAGTGACCAAAATGAAAGTTTTAAAAACTGTGATTTTCTATTGACTAAAATGAAAAGGGTCAAATTCTTAGAATCTTTAAGGAGCTATTTTACCAATTTGTTTCTGAAGGTTTCTCCCTTAATTTAACTAATTTAAACATGTGCTTTAATTAATAATTAAAGTGGATTTTGTTAAAAAGGTGATTATCTTTTCTTAAACAAAAATCACGTTATTTTCTCTTAACTTTTTCTCTCTATTCTCTCCTCAGACAAACACTCAGATTTCATCAAATTTCCAAAGGTGAGGTGATTTCTAACTTGATTTTATTGTTTCAAATTGTTTTACAAAGATTGTTTATACAAAATCTCACATTAATCTTGTGATTTCTTAGCATTTTACAAATCAATTGAGGGAGAAACTTCACAATAGGTGTAAGGTCTGAGATATCCTCTATTGTATGGTTCTTTATTGAAATTCCCAAGCATTTGATCATTGCTTTTGCATTTCTAATATGATTTTGATGATTTTCTAATGATTTAATGATATCTTTGGGAAAATGAGTTGATTCACGAATTGAATCTGATTTCCAGTAAGTAATGGTGATGTGATTCATATTTTGGATGTTTAACAATATTGATAAGTGATTTTTATCAATGGAATCCTGAAACTTAAGAGTCTCTATTTGTTTAGGGTGTTAGTTTTGAGGTTTTGTGTTGATCTATGGTTGAAAGGTTGCTAGAGGTAGTAGCTTGTTTTGGATATGTTTTTAGATGTGTTTTGATGATGAAAGTGATGCTAGGTTGATAGAAGTTGGCTGGGTAGTGAATCGAAGTGTTTTGGTTGTGTTTTCGGTTGTTGTGGAGGGTTAATTGTGAAGGTGTTGTGGAAATCCAAGAATGATTGTAGTTGATGTGTTTAGAATGCATTATGATGCATTAATCCTATGTTTTTTTATGGTTAAAACATGGGATGTTGATCCGGAAGTGATTAGAGAAGCGTTGGAGGCTTCAGATACTTGATTTCGCGTCGGTAAATTGAGGTTTCGCCTATCGGTGAGTGAAAACGATGTTTAAAGCGTTTTGATGTTTTGAGAACAGAGTTTTGGGAGTTATAGTAGAGCTTGAAACGCTTACCTAGACTCGAAAGTAAGTATAAAGTGGATTTCTCTCTCGGACGTGCTAGTTTGAAATGGTTTTATGCACTTGTTTTAATTTACATGTTACCTACCATTTAAGCATGTTTTAAAGTATTTGATATACTATTTTTAAGAATGAAATGCTGAAGGATACACATGGTAAGTAATCCTTGTAAGTATGTGGTTTATACTTGTGTTTTAAAGCATGTGATGTTGCTTTGGAAAAATGGTTTGGTGAATTCTTGTTAAAACAGTGAGGTAAATGGAAAATGGTTAATTATATTGGCAAGTGATGTGGTTTTAAAATTGTTATCGGATATAGTTGGCCAACCATAGGATTGAGTGCACTGTAAAATAAGTCGCCTTGGACGTGGAGGGGTTTATACGGCGTACCGAATACTCCATCCAAGTACCCTAACGGTAGAGGGGTTAAACAGTACCGAATACTCCTGTTAGTGGGTTAAGCATCTAACCGATAACGGTAGAGGGGTTAAACAGTACCGAATACCGCGATTGTGATTGTATCGCTATTCCGGTTAAGATGGCTTGAAGTGTTGGGTTAACACTTGTTGAATCCGTGTATCTGATGAACTCTTTTGTTAATGGAATTCTCTAATGATCACTTGTAAGCCAATATAATTGTTGATGTATCATTGAAATGTTTTATGATGTATAATGTGGTTTATACATGTTTTCTCCTTAAGCTTTTCATTTGGTAGTAATGCATGGGAAGGCTTAAGTAGAGGGTTAGCATTGTGACTTGTTGTTGATTAATGATACATGTAGCATAGAGTTTAATATGCTGGTTTTAATGATGTAAAGTGCATGCTTTAAAAGGGCATAATGATGTTTTAAAAGATGGTGTTAAATAAATGGTTTTAAACGCATTGATGGTGTTTTTTTAGCACTCCTCACTAAGCCTTGTGTGCTTACGCTCTTGTTGTCCATCAATGTAGATAATTGAGGTCTTGTAAGGCAGCAAGAAGCAAGGGGATCTTGGCAAGACTTGTTTCCAAAGTATGTTTTGGTTTAGACTATAATGAATAAGGGCAATGGGGAACCTATTGTGTTTTGGGAAACGTTTTGTGGAATTCCCTGTTTGAGCATATTTCTTTAGTTGCTCTTGGGTTGTAAATGGCCTTTAAAGTTTGTTTTGACGCTGGTTTACCTTTTTGACATGTTGCTTGAATGGACATTAGGAAGCATGCCTATAGATTCCCTTTTGATGCTTGATGCTTGTTGTGCTGTAGGAATGAAGTTGCTAGTTGGCTTGTGATATGTATGGCATGTTGGTATGGTGTTATAAGCATGTTGGTATGGTGTTATAAGCATGTTGGAATGGTTTGAAAATGTTTTTGAGATGAAAAACCAGCAAATTGTGGCATTACAGGTCCAGGCGTACCGATACGCGGGAGACCGTATCGGTACGGCTAGGCATTTTCTAGCCTGAGAGATCGGTACGCGTAAAGGAGTACCGGTACGCCTAGGTGATTTTTGGCCTGGCGTACCGATACGGGTAATGGTGTATCGGTACACGTTCTAGCCTCTAGAATTTCATTTTTTCAATCTAAACCCGTGTACCGATACCCATATAAGCGTATCGGTACGTATGTTAAAAAGATTCAAAAGTTAGGTAAGTTCATTATAGCGTATTGATACCTACCCTGGTGTATCGGTATGGGCATTTTATGAGTATCGGTACGGTGACACCCGTACCGATACCCAAGGTCGTTTTCTGTAATGTTGGCTTGGCAGTTTTGCTTTCTTTGCATTCTAGTCCGTGAATCTTGTCCATGCGATTGTATGAGCTTGAATGATCAATTTGAGATGAATGATCAAAACCTGACTAATTAAAGATTGGTATATTAAAAGTGGCTTAAATGCTGCAAATTTCCTGTATTTGCAATTTGGTCCCTAAATTGCAAATATGATCAATTGGATGTCAAAATAATGCCCGATTTTGGTGGGGTTATACCTGAGTGATGCATGTACACGTAGGACTAATAATTGGCATCTAGACAAGATAAAAAGAAAAAATGGACCGAGTTTTGTTGAATCTCTTCGATTTGCTACAGCAAACCTAATGTAGCTTTCTCGATTCGGTCTGGCGACTAGATCGGGTCAAGGGGTTACACCCTGGCAATTCCAAAACATTAAAAGAACACCAACCTCAATGATCCGCAATGACCACCTTCTTCGGAACCTCAATAGGATCATCGTTATTCACCACCATAGCAATATCAGAGACCATCGAGTCCATAGCCAACGATTCTGGACACTCCCCCAAAGACTCAACAATATCAGGCCCTTTGCGAGGCTCCCTTACCACATCACCACTATGCTTCGGCGTCCAATCGGTGTTCAACGACAACTCTTCAAGAATCGGTCGGGCATATGGACTATTTTCAAAGGCCTTTCGAACCAGAACACTACGACGATTATTCTCCTTTGCTGCCTTACCACCACTAAACTGAACCTTCGATTTCTTTCCACCCGACAGACCAACCCTCTTAACTCATTGCTCAACAATTGTTACTACTTTATGAGTACCCACAGGCATCGTTGTTTGGCGCAACACTACGGCCGACAACTGACTCTCGACTCCAGCGATCACACTCACGCTATCTGCAGAGCGACCAGCCGCCCTCGCCTTCTTATTAGGGTTAGACGTTTTATACGCCAAATTTTTAATACTGGAACTCGGAGTAGTCGGTTCTGGAACAGTCTTCACCCTGGCCATTCTCCCACTATCAACTCCCGGAGACATATCCCCTTGACGCGGATCTTGCTCCTCAGCCGTTGCTAGTGCCGCATACCGAGAGCCACTAGCGACACTATTCTCCACCACTGCACCTGAACTACTCTTTAGGGATAGCCTTCGACGTTGATTTTCTACCACAATCCATGGACCATATAAATCACCAGTCCTCTCCTCATTGACCGCCCCAGAGTCTCCATCACTTGCCTTATTCAAACTCCCAGCTGCCACCACTGGTTGCACTAGAGCAACCTCACAAGATTCTTTTGAATGACCATACACTCCACAGGCAAAGCAAATTTGCTGCAAACCTTCGTACTTTAACCTTTGGACATTGCCATCAATTCGAATACTGGATAAAAGTGGTTAAGTCGACCATAACTGCAAGCCTAACAAACTTCCCCCTCTCCGCACTTGTATGTTATAGTCTATTTTCACAACCTTACCAATAATAGTAGCAATATAACAAAACGCCGCCTTAGTATAATAACGGTACGGCAAACCCGACAAACGCACCCAAACAATTACATGTGATGGATGCTTCTCCGCAGTCGTGAAAGAACGATTCCAGGGTTGTACAGTAAGATAACTACCAAAGATAGTCCATGGCCCTGCCGTCAGCACCTTCGCATAATCTTTCTCATCCAAAAATCAAACCAAAAAATAGTTATTATCGATATCCACCAATTGAATATCCCCAATCGGTTGCCAAAGCGCATGAATTATGGTTTCTAAAGTCTTAAACCCAATTGTACGACCCAAGAGCCGTACAACGATCGTATTACTCATATCGATTTGGTCATGAACACGATTCGAAAACCGTATCGAGAGGATCGGCAAAGCTGTATCAATAATCACATCTTCATCCATGATAACGTCCTCTTCCTCACAATAACTCGATATCGCTCCCTTATTATCAACCTTGCTAGCATAATATCCTGACACAGACTGCACACCATCGGCAGCGCCTAACCCGGTCACCGGACCTTGTTTCACAGCCTCAGCCCCAGGGGAGTCAGTCACTGCAGCCCCGACCCCCACAGCGCTATCATCCTCCATTGAAGCATTCTCCATTGTCGTATCTGCTGTAGGCGAATCACATCCCTTCTTAACCAAACGATGATCCTCAGCCAAAGCGTGCGGCGCCAGCCTCTCCAGCGGCTTCGAAATAACCACCTGCGGCATCAATCCCGGCGATCGGCCGCCAAGATTTTCATGTGTAAGCGGGAAGATAGGAACTTGCGCAGCATTAGGGTTTTCCATTCTAATTCGAAGAATCAAAATATCCTTTTAAAATATTATTTCATCCAATTACCTTCTTTAATTCTTAGAGAAAGGTGAAAATTGATGTACTTATACAGATAAATACACTCTTTAATTTTATAATTAATATTATTTTAAAATTTAAAACTTATCTAACTGTGCAATTTTAATTTGTACTACCAAACATAATATGAGAAATTAGGATGTAATTACACTTCGTTGATTAAACATGTCTAGAAAATTAAAATTCATTATGTGTAATTAGTAGTATAGTAATTAAATTTTCATGCAATTAGACATTTATGTCTAAACACAACCATAATTGTTACGATCCAACAACGGAACAAGATCGAATGCGTTCAAGCTGCAAGTCACCCTGAAGCTCTAGACGTTTTTCCAGAGAGGACAACAGGCTTTGTAATCCGAAAACAATAAGCAAACAAGATCAATATAACAGTCAAGATTGGAATCAAATAAGAAATAAAGATTGGTTCTTGAATAAAAGAAAAATTCAAGAAACTAGCAACTTGTAAACTTTGAATTGAAAAGAGATTTCAAGAAGATGGAAAGAATGATGAAAAAAATTCAAAAAACTAGTGCGCGAGATCCTAGTTTTTTAACAGTCTTAAGTTAGTATCTGTTCATACATATTTTTAATCATTTGATAAGGTACACACACCATTTGAACCCGGGTCTCATACGATGAACATCATCATCTTTTCTATTAAGACCACTTGTTGGGTTCGTGCGCGGGATATTAATTTATTAAGATGATTGAAGAATGTGTGATAATAGTTATTGATGATAAGATTAAATATGAAAAATAAGAATAAAAACATATTATCATCAGAACAACAAATCAAATAAGATTAAAGATGAAAAAGTAAAAAGTTGGCGTGAGGATGATGCCCTAAAGACCTTTTGGATCAGATTGATCCAACAAACCCCTTCAAATGGTTCTAACTTCTCCTCCAAGAAAGGATCTTGGCAAGAAGAAAGATAAAGATGAACCATCACGACCTTCAAGCAAGACCATTTTGAAACAGCCTAATACACAAGAAAAACAATCTTGTAGAGGAAACACTCAAAGAGTATCGACTATTATAGATAATCAAGAACATATATTTACAAGGCTGCAGGCCAAGAAAACACAATGAGTATTGAATATTATTAATAATCAAGAACATGTGTTTACAAGACCGTAGGCACCACCTTTATAGAGTAAAGAGGCCTCGTAAGAAACCCTATACCTAAATTGCATACTAAAAATAGTAAACTTTGGCTTAAAAATCCTAAAAAAAAAACTAATATTCACCTTATTGGGCTAAGTAAAATTTGGCCGAAGCTTATAAATTAGCTTTTGAGGTCAAATTTCATATGGTTTAGCTCAATTTAATGGACTCAAAGTCCATTTAGATAAGCAAATGGACCTTCTCAGGTTATACTTGTGACCCAAATACATTTATCTTCAAAATATTGATCTTTGCATGAATTATTAGGGGTGTTCATATTCGGGTACCCAAATTTTGAGTACACGAAATTTTTGGATACTAAAATTTTAGCCCGTTACCCGGCTCATAAAAACTGGGCACCTGATTTTTGGGTATCCGTTAATTCGGATAATAAGTACCCGAAAAGTATGCATTTTTTCAATACCGCTGCCTTTTACATGAAATTGATTAAAACCTTTGGTATTTTCTCATTTTTTTCTTCTAAGTTGAACTCTACGAAAATTTATAACCATAAAATTTCTTCATCTAAACAATAACCTATAATCATTTTCTTATTTTAATAACTAAAATTATGTTATTCCAGTTTGATCGTGCGAACAAATAAGCATGAGTTTGTATAACCATTTTTGTTTTCCAATTGGACAAATCCAATAAGAACATTTAACCGTGCTTTTGGAGAACACCAAAGAAAGGGCATACATGAACAGAGACATGTCGAAATCAAAAACCAAAACAGTATGTATGTATATATGTATACTGCAGTCTGAATGAGTTAACAAAGGAGATGAGAGATAGAAAGAGACTAACCTTTAGGTAGAGAGCTATGACAGTAAGAGGGCAAAATATCGCCGGCGATAAGGGTCGCCTGACCGGTCGAGATGAGAGATGAGAGATGAGAGAGGCAATTTGAGGAAATTAGGGATGCTGCTGGGTTTGCTTTGAATCGGGGTGAGGGTGAGTGAAGAAGTCTTGAGTGTGTGCGAGTGACAGAGTGAGCTAAGTAATACGATGTGTTTTAATAAAATAATAAAAAATATATAATAAAAAAATAATACTCAAATCGGGTATTAGGTAGTCGGATACCCGGTTAAGGGACATTTTGTGACCCAGACTCGATCCGACTACCTAAAAAAATAACAGACCGGGTATCTAACCCAAAAAATCTGGTACTTTCATTAAAAATAATCCCTATTTTTAATCGAGTATACGAGTCGGTGAGTCGGGTAGTTCGGGCCGAGTATTTTTAAATACCCCTAATTTTCATGAATCTTTAAAATATCACCATAGAATAAACATGGCTAAGACTTTTAATTATGGGCTTTGGGTCGGTGCCCTGCTGCGAGGTCCAGATATGATATTGCATGTTAACCCAAATAAGAACACTAACTAATATATCTAAAAAGAGTTAACTTGCCACAAAAATCTATATTGATACGGGACTTAAAATTATTTATTGAAAAATATCACTTAAAAATATTTAAATTTATGAAGGTTAATAATAAAACTGCATATTTTTTTTAGAGAAAATGGAAAACCCAACCGTTGCTATCGCTCATATTTTTCCGTTACCATATAAAAATCCTGGCGGCTGGCTACCAGAAAGTACACCGCACATAGATATTCTGAAGTTGTTGAAGAGGTCGGCGTCTCTTTCGTTGATGGAGGATCAGAACGTGGCCAAAAAGAGTCGTGATTTGCCTATGAATGACACGATAATGGATGATTCTCCTATGGAAGAAGAATCTGATACGAGGTTTGGGGCTGTTGCGGAGGAGGCATTTATGGTCGGCAGAGAGGGTGGGACTTACGCGAGTAATGTAATACCCCAAATATTGACTTGGAAGTGTGTAACAATTTGATCACAAGCAAATTGTAGTATTTATGTCACCTATTAGACTAAATAAATGATTTATGGATCAAATTGAAATAAAAAAGAAAATAGGTAACCATTATAGTAGGGATTAAAACCGAATAGATTGTAAAATTGGTATTTGCATGATAGAAGTCAATAAGTCCAAGGACTTGTACATTTGTCAAAGCTTAAGGAAGTCATGTGTAGGGTCTTGGCTTTCAGGGAGAAAGATGACCAAAATTGGTTTCATCTTTTTCTCCAAGAACCGGAACATTTTATTAGAAAGAGAGAGGTTAGAGAAAACTTTAAAAAAATTGGGATTGAAGCTTGAATTGGTTCGTTTCCTTGAACCATTCTTGTATAGCTCGAATAAGAAATGTGAAAATACATTTTCTTCCTTGTCATTCAATTTAATTCGAATATTAGATTGTATATCTCTATGAACTTTGATGTTAATAGAATTGTTAGAAATGTTAAACTCATAATAGGAGATTTCTTGGTACAATCGAAAGATATGCATGATATGTTTACCATGCTTTTGAGATTTTTGCAACATAGTTAACATGACCAAATTACTTGATAGTAAATTTTAGGAATGGTTCGAATGTGGTGTTGGATTAATTGCCCTATTTTGTGTGTACATGAACTTATGGTGGACCGTTGTTGCTTGTATAGTTGAGCTTGAAATGGAATTGTGGTCACCTTGCTTGATATAAAGTAGTTGTAGACTGTTTTGCCTTAGAAGAAAATGTTTAAGGGTTGATTTTAAATTTAAAAAGGGGCTGCCTTGTAAATCTGGAAACAAGGGCTGTTTTATAAAATTAGGTAGCCTGTTTTGTGTAAACATGAAAATATATGGACTGTTTTGATGTGTATTTATGTATACATGTTTAATTGGACTGTTTTATGTAAACATGAAAAATATATGGACTGTTTTGATGTGTATTTATGTATGCATGTCTAATTGGACTGTTTTGTGTAAACATGAAAATATATGGACTGTTTTGATGTGTATTTATGTATACATGTCTAATTAGACTGTTTTGTGTAAACATAAAAATATATGGACTGTTTTGATGTGTATTTATGTATACATGTCTAATTGGACTGTTTTGTGTAAACAAAAATATATGGACTGTTTTGATGTGTATTTATGTATACATGTCTAATTGGACTGTTTTGTGTAAACATGAAAATATATAGACTGTTTTGATGTGTATTTATGTATACATGTCTAATTGGACTGTTTTGTGTAAACATGAAAATATATGGACGGTTTTGATGTGTATTTATGTATACATGTCTAATTGGACTGTTTTGTGTAAACATGAATATATGGACTGTTTTGATGTGTATTTATGTATACATGTCTAATTGGACTGTTTAGTGTAAAAATGAAAATATGGACTGTTTTGATGTGTATTTATGCATACATGTCTAATTGGACTGTTTTGTGTAAACATGAAAATATATAGACTATTTTGATGCGTATTTATGCATACATGTTTAATTGGACTGTTTTGTGTAAACATGAAAAATATATGGACTGTATGTATATTTATGTATACATGTCTAATTGGACTGTTTTGTGTAAACATGAAAATATATGGACTGTTTTGATGTGTATTTATGTATACATGTCTAATTGGACTGTTTTGTGTAAACATGAAAATATGTGGACTGTTTTGATGTGTATTTATGTGTACATGTTTTATTAGACTGTTTTGGCCTTGATGTAAAAGTTAGTGGACTATTTTGAAGTATCTAAAAGACAAATGACTGTTTTGTGAAGTATATAAGGATTGTTTTAGAAGTTTAGGGACTGTTTTGAATGTATATAGCTATGATAAAAGTTGTTTGATATATATAAGTATGTATGTAGATGTATAAACTATTCTACATGTATATACATGTATTAAGGATTGTTTTGAACATGTACATGTGTGTATATATGTTGAACTGATTTGTAAGTTTATATATAAGTACACATGAAGAATTGGATTGTTGGTAAATAAATTGAATAGGCCTTAATGACTTGTTAATCTGTTTGAGGTACATGTCATGATATGGGAGAGTAGAAGAAAAGGGTTAGTTGGAAGCTATGGGTAATTGTGGATTCAGATATCCCGTAACTTCGGGATAAAAGGTGAGTGTAGTTGCATTGTCTCGGGTGACACGACGTCATTCTGATCTTTGTTTCTATGTTATGTTTCGATTAATTCATGAGCATATGTATATGGCTCACATAGAACATAATGTGTGAATACATTCATAGCATGACATCTTTGATAAATCTATTGGATATGCTTGCATTACATATGTATTTGGTGCTTTGCTATGTTATATCTTGTAATGGAAAATTTTGTATACTTTGTTATAAAACCTTGAAGCTAACTTCTGAGTTTTAATGCAATAAGATTCTAACAACGTAACTCAATCTCAATATTATAAGTTCATGAAAAATTTTTAAGTCTAAAGAGCTAAAAGCTTATCTCATGTTATAAGATACTATGAAAAGAAATAAGAAAGTTGACTTGTACCATAAGATATCCATCAAATCTTCAAAGTATAAAATATCTAAGTTGCCTATACAATGGAAGCCCTTGGACACTTTGGCATAGTACATATTATAATTCGGGACTACGGTCCATGAGCTACGGCTCAAGGGTGACGACCCTACATATGTAATATAATGTCGACAGTAGGAGGTAACTAGGAAGAAGATAAGGAGATTGGCAACAATTGGTTGGATAGATGAGAAGTTATGATTGTTATGTTCTGACACTAGCCATTGCTATGTGCTTTGAGCTATGTGTAAAACGGACCAATGCTTCCTATGTCCAAATGTGATACAAGGTAAATGTTCTAAAATATATGAACTCAAATACCAAGCTTCGAATGGAAACTTTGATAAGCATTGTTATAAACCCAGATAAATTCCATTACGATCTCTGAAAGTTTAATAAGAACTTCGATAAGCCTTGATGAGACCCCGATATTGTAAGCTATAAATTCTGGTAAGTTCAAATAGAAATTTGAAATAATTCGTTAAAACTCTGAAAGATGTTTAAATAAGATTTGGAAGATTATAAACCCTGATCAAGCTTCATAAGACAAGTCTTAATCTTATTAAAGTTAAAACTTGAACATTTCTTTATTACTAATAAACTTGGAATTTATCACCTTCCTCTATATGTTGATATCTTTGATTATTATGTTTTCATGATTTACTACCTCACTTAGGCTATTTAAGCCTAATGCATTCATTTTCATGCATTTTTCAGGACTTAGGGAGTTCTCGTTGTTCGATCATGGTTGAAGGTTGTAAGTCACTTACCAAGACTTCTGTGTATTGTATATGTTTTCCTTAAGAAACTCCTAGAAAGGTGGCATATGATTTTTGTTTAGGTTCGTTAACATTCTAGTAACCAATTTTCACTAAGATAGTCTCTTTTGGTTGTAAAGTATATGACTACGACTGTGAAATGATTGGTTATTGTAAGATTTGTAAGTATCTGTTGCTAAGTACGAAATAGACTCTTAAATATTCTGAAGTTGATTTGTATACAATGTTTATAAGTTTAAAGGTATTTGTTAAATTACTTATAGGGTTAAATTTTAATTTACATACATATTTTTATGTACTTGTTATGACATTAGAATATTAGGTGTCTTGTAGTTGGATGTATGATCTTTGAATGGTTGAAAACGTTTCTTGGGTTTCACGCACGCTTTCTTAAAGTCTTGTGTATTTGCTTGATAGGTGCTTGAAGACTATATGTTATAAAATTTAAATGTAGTAACATATCCGTATATGAGTTAAAATAAGTGATCATGCTCATAAAAGCTTAGCTTATTTATTTCCTACTTGATTTACATGAAATTGGTTTGGTGCTAATTCAAAATGGTCTAGTGATAATATATGGAAAGTCAAGTGTATGGTAGGTTACAATTAAGTTATAAGGTTAAAGATTTATTTTAAGAAAACTTTTGTTAACCTATCTCGAATTATTTTGATAAAGTTTTAGTTTTGGTCACATGTTTCATAGAATGTTTGCGATGACATCTTCGATTCTGATTTTTTTCTAAACCGGGTTGAGGGTGTTACAAGTAAGGTTACTAATAAGGGTGAACAAACGTGTCATCGTAAAGAGGAAGTTGTGATCCCTGAGGAAGACATGATCATTTATAATGCTTTACCGATTCCCTCAATTCATTTCTCCAACAGAGTACATGATCAAATTGATAGGAACATACATTGTAACAACCCGAATTTCAAAATTTGAGGGTTGGTTTAATATGAAGTGTGGGCTTCGTGTTTTGACCAAGAGATTGAGACTTCAAGAGCTTTAGTGGGTTATATTTTTTTGTTAGGTTTGAGCCTTGGGTTGTTGTTGGGATAGGAGGATGCGAGAGGGGTAAAAGAGTAACTTACCCCATTTTGAAGAGGGGAAAGGGGTGTTTATTATCTCTGCAGAAAAGTACGCATATGAGATCAACCTTTGTCTCCTTGTCTTCTTCATCCTCTCAACCCCTCATTTCCTAATCCTATATCTAAGTAAAAGGTTGAATCTTTGTGTCTTGGAGAGTGAATTTCGGAATTGTTATTGAGAGAAGATTGATCATCTTCTAAGGATCTACGAGGCAAGGTAAGAATCATTAGAAATGGTAGTGGAAGGTGTTCTTGGGTTTTGTGTGGGGGGGGGGTTGTGAGAGTTAGGTTAAAGATGGAGTTAATCTCATTTTTCCAGCACTAAGAGTAAGTATAGCTGGATTCTTTATCTCCTACAAGTTGTAACTCGTTTTACAACTCTTTTGTATAGTGAAAGAGGTTGAAGAAGCTTCCAAGGATCAAGAGAAGAGGAAGAGCTGATGAGCTTGGTTGGAGGCTCCTTTCTCAACAAGAAATCAGAGTTAGTACACTACTATCTCCCTTGTATTCTTGGAAATCTTCAATGTGATTGCCTTGTTGCTTGATTGATATTTTTGTTGTTGAAATGCTTAAGTCTTCATTAATGGTAAATCTTAAATCTGGAGTTAATATGGCTTAAAAATAGTAGAAAACCACTTTAATTGCCTTCCATAAATTGTAGGTTCAATTTGAAGTCTTGCCCTTGGGTTTTTGGGGGCTTGGGGATGATTCTTGAACTCAAAAAAATAAGTTTTAGGTTCAAGTAACGATACAGGTTAAAAGTGTATCGGTACCCCGTGTTAAAACTGATGAAATCATGCTAAATTACAATAACGTATCGGTATGTCTAAGGGGGTATCGGTACCCCCTGTTCCATCAAATTCTAGTAGCCAAAATGGGTATTGGTATGCTTGGAAGCGTATCGGTACACTTCCCCCGTGTATCGGTACGAGGTTTGGTTAAACCCCTCTAGTAGGAAATTAGAGTATCAATACGCATAAGTGGTTATCACAACCCATTGGAGCGTATCGATACTCCTAAGTGAGTATCGGTACTCGCTGGGCAATCTGCCTGAAAAATACATTTTGAGTTCGATGGACCTATAATTCGATGATTAAGTCTCAATTAGCTTCTAAAGTTGTAAAATAAATAGTGAAACTAAGAAACTGAGATTTAATCCCCATAAATGAGTTTAATAAGTAATACCTCAATAAAACATTGTGTGGTTGCTGGTTTTGAACAATAAGGATCCTTGGTGGATCGAATAAGTGTATTATGCCATGTAAGGGTATTTGTATGGTTGAGTACCTTATTGCGATCCGGATACCTAGTGAGAGTTGAGTGTGTTGCAACACTGTGGTTTTAATTTTTGAATGTACGTTCCCGAAGCTGTGTGTTATCGGGTCTCATTCGAAGATGCTCGATGAGAGATTTCGAGCATGGATGTACGTTTCTGAAGCTATGTAGCACCGGGCCTCACCTAAGAGTGTATGTTCCCGAAGCTGTATGGCACCGAGCCTCACTCTTGGTTTATTGGTATAACGTGTATGTGCTATGTGTTTGGTTAATATCTTCTATTGTTGTTATGTGTTTAGGCAACTAAAGGTAGCACCAATATTGTATATTTTTTATGCCATGATATCATTCTTAACTACTTGCTCATATTTATGATTTGCATGAAGCATGGTAGAAGGGAAGTGTATCCATTGAGCTTTGTTAGCTCATCATTCGGAATTCTTTTTTTCGTTTGCAAGTTAGTAGGTTGGCGTGCATTATTGGAGCACATCAGAGTAGAACTTCGGCATCAACTGATTGTCAAAATACAGTACTTAGATTATGTGGGCTACGTATTCGTAGGACCCTATGTGTTGTATTGTAACTCTTATTTTGGTATTTCAACTTGAGAGTCGAATGCTTTTATTATTTATTTTAAATGGAGCTCTCATATAACGTTTTAAATCGTTTTATCTACTCTAAAATGTTCAACTTAATGGATTTTATGAAATAAATGTATTGGGCTAAATCTAGTTGCAAAAATTTATGGTGTTGGGTTTGGGCTTGAGGCCCAATTTGTGACATCTAGTTTAGGATGTTACAACAGTGGTATCAAAGCGTAGGTTTAGCCGATTCTAGGAAACCTCGAGGATGTCTAAAGAGTGTTGTATAGGTGTCCAACAAATATGTTGCCCATAGATTGAAGTCGTACTCATTTAAGCTAAATATTCGATGGTGTAACCTTAATTGTTTGCTTGTATAGAAAGTAACATGTCAAGGAGGGCACGAGATTGAGAGGAGAGTTGGGGCTCTCGAGTAGGTAGTTATGATGAAGATTACATCCCCGGTACGAAGGAGATGTCAGAGGATAATAGTGGTCGAGGGGCCAATTATTTCTTCCATCTATACTATGCTCTTCACCGGATAGCGAGAGTCATACCTAGATCTTTGGCTACCTCTCACGAGGCACCGATTAAAAGGGTGCGTCGACATAGTGCTATAGACTTTCTTGGATCGAGACAAGATAACCCGGTTAAGGTAGATCAATGGTTGGGAGACACTCATGGAATCATACATTAGATAAGGTTGAGATCTGAGGACAAGTTGACATGTGTTCTTTCCCTGTTGAAGGAGAATGCTCGAGAATGGTGGAAGACCATAGAGTTAGGTTAGTATCCTAACCAACATACATAGGACGAATTCTTAGAAGAACTTGAGAGTATGTATGTGGGAGAAGCCCATATTGATAGTTTGAGGGATTAGTTTAATCATCTTGTGCAAGAGAACCAATCAGTCTTTGAATAAGAGCAAGAGTTCCTACAGTTGAGTAGGTATGCCCTTGAGTTGGTTGCCACTAAGAAGATGAGGTGCAATAAGTTATTAAAGGGTTTGACGAAGGAAATTCAGACTTACTTGACTGCTGCCCCACCAAAGGTGTTTTTAGAGTTGACTGCTAGTGCTAAGTCGCTTGAGCAAGTGTAAGGTTTGACCTATGGCCCGCCAGGTGGGCAAAGCTCGAGTGAGAGAACTCAAAACTTCTCCAACAACTTGTATTGTTACTCCAGAACGAACAAAAACTATTGGAACCAAGGAAAAAGAGCTTCAAAATAGAGTTTGAGATCAGAACGTAGGTCGAAGTCTGCTAGTCGTATGAGGCCTTCATCATCTTCCACTATGATGAGTCTTGAGGGCTCACAAAAGAGTGTGGGAACACCAGTTTGTGATCAGTGTGGTCGTAAGCATAGGGGTGAGTGTGAGGGTTTGCTTTGAGTGTGGATCACCGAACCACTTTATGAGGGATTATCCAATAGCTGCTAATACCATTCAGGTTCAAACTTAGAGGACCTCTTATCCAGCTCAAAGGGGTCAGAGCTTTGTTAGAGGAGGAACAAGCAACATATCTAGACATCAAAGTGGGGGTACGGTCTAGTCCACTACTAAGGCATCAACAAGGCAGTATACGGTCAAAGCCTGGGTAGACTGTAAGGATATCGATGTTATCTCAGGTACATTTACCTTATCCAAAGTTCTTATTATTGCTTTTGTAGATTTGGGGTCTATTCATTCCTATATTTGTAGCGGAATATCCAGTAGTGGGGTATTCCTGCCGATGACCTTGAGATTAAAGTCCGTGTGACTAGTCTGTTGGCGTGTGATGTTTTGGTGGATAAAGTATTTTGGATGTGTCATATTGAGGTTTACGGTTTAATCTCTCTGGCATATCTGATGGTGTTAACGTCCAAGAGTTTGATTTTATCCTAGGGACGGATTGGTTGTTTGAGCATGATGCGCATCTGGGTTGTAGAGCGAAGAGCCTAAAGCTTCATGGTTTTGATGGAGCCAAGTTGATGGTGAAGGGTGAGAGGAATCCTTGACTTTCCAATATGGTATCGGCCTTGGCGGCACAAAGAATGATCCAACAAGGTTGTGAGACTTTCTTGGCTTGTGTGGTTGACACGAGTATTGAGAGTCCGATGCTTGAGAGCCTTTGGACTGTTAGAGAGTTTGTCGATATGTTTCCAGAAGAGTTGCTCAAACTACCTCTAGATCATGAGCTAGAGTTTTGGATAGATGTGATTCCTGGTACGACACCAATATCCATTATATTGTATAACATGTCACTGATAGAATTAAGAGAGCTAAAGAATCAGATTCAAGAGTTGTTGGAAAGAGGTTTCATCCGACCAAGCATTTTACCTTAGGGTGTACCGGTCTTGTTTGTTAAGAAGAAGGATGGGTCGATGAGGATGTGTATTGACTACCGTCAGCTTAACAAGGTAACGATAAATAACCGGTATCCCCTACCAAGGATAGATGATATATTTGACAAATTAAGAGGTTCTTATGTGTTCTCAAAGATTGACTTAAGGTCGGGTTACTACCAGTTAAAGGTAGTAGAAGAGGATGTTTAAAAAACCGCTTTCAAGACGCGGTATGGACATTATAAGTTCTCGGTAATACATTTTGGGCTTACCAATACACATGTATTTTTTTATGGATTTAATGAATTGGTTATTTCAGCCTTACCTAGACTAGTTCGTGGTAGTTTTCATCGACGGCATCATGGTTTATTCGAGCTCAGAAGAGGAGCACGATTATCATCTTTGAGTTATTCTTCAGACTTTTAAGGAGAGGCAGTTTTTTGCTAAGTTCAGTAAGTGTGAGTTTCGGCTCTCTAGGGTAGCATTTTTGAGTCACATCATGACAGCGAATGAGATTCGAGTTGATCTACAAAAGATTCAGGTGGTGGTAGAGTGGAAATAACCTAGGAATATCGCAAAAGTTCATAGTTTTCTTAAGATTGCCGGATATTATCGCCGTTTTGTCAAGGGCTTCTCCATCATAGCGATACCTATGACCAAGTTGTTACAAAAATGAGTTTTGTTTGAGTAGAACGAAAGAAGGTAACAATGCTTCGAGCAGTTGAAGGCTTATCTTACGGATGCCCCAGTGTTAACACAACCCAAACCGGGAAAGGATTATGTGGTGTTTAGTGATGCTTCTTTGAATGGGCTTGGTTTTTTCCTTATGAAAAAAGGTAAGGTGGTTTCTTACACCTCAAGACAACTTAAGCTTTTTGAATGAAATTACCCTACGCATGATTTGGAGCTTGCCTCGGTTATTTTCGCTTTGAAGATTTGGAGACATTATCTGTATGGGGAAAAGTGTTACATCTACACCAACCATAAGAGTTTAAAGTATCTACTCACCTAGAAGGAGTTGAATTTGAGGTAACGGCTATGGATTGAGTTGCTAAAAGAATATGATTGCATCATAGTATATCTTCCCAGTAAAGCTAATGTGGTGGTCGATGCTTTAAGCCAAAAGTTCATGTCGGATTTGAGGGTGATGTTTACCCTATTGAGGACAACTAATGATGGTGGGTTGTTAGCCAAGCTTCGTGTAGAGCCTACCTTAGTGCAAGAGATCAAGAGAACACAAGTTTTAGATGAAGAGTTGGTGGCAAAGATTGAGATGGTTCGGAGAGGCGAGGCGTCCAATTTTGAAGTATGAGATGGTAGAATCTTGTACTTCAAGGAGCGGTTATGTGTTCCAACTTTAGAGGATATGCAGGACCATATCCTACGGGAGGCACACCGTAGTCCGTTTGCTATGCATTTAGAGAGTAACAAGATGTACCAAGACCTTCAAATAAAATGAATAGTAATACCTTAATAAAACTGAGAAACTAAGGACTAAGGCCTAATGGGCTTCTAAAGTGCTAAAATGAATAGTAAAACTGAAAAACTGAGATTTATTCCTCATAAACGAGCTTAACAAGTAATACCTTAATAAAACCTTGTGAGGTAGTTGGTTTTGAACAATAAGGATCCTTAAAGGATCGAATAAGTGTAGTATGCCATGTAAGGGTATTTGTATGGTTGAGTACCTTGTTGTGGTGGGATTCGAATGCCCAGTAAGAGTTGAGTGTATTGCAACACTGTACTTTTGATTTCTGAATATATGTTCCCGAAGCTGTGTGACATTGGGTCTCATTCGAAGATGCTTGATGAGAGATTCTGAGCATGGGTGTACATTCTCGAAGTTGTGTGGCACTGGGCCTCACCCAAGAGTGTATGTTTCCGAAGCTCTGTGGCACCGAGCCTCACTCCAGCTTTATTGGTATAATGTGTATGTGCTATGTGTATGGTTAATATCTTCTATTGTTGTTATGTGTTTATGTGGCTAAAGGTAGCACTAATGTTGTTTATTTTTATGCCATGATATCATTCTTAGCTACTTGTTCATATTTATGATTTGCATGAAGCATGGTTGAGTGTAAGTAGATCTACTGAGCTTCGTTAGCTCAACATTCAAAATTTTTATTTCTGTTCGTAGGTTAGCGTGCATTATTGGAGCACCATCGGAGTAAAACTTCGACTAGTTGTTAGGGTGCAATACTTAGATTATATGGGTTATGTATTTGTAGGTCCCTATGTGTTGTATTGTAACTCTTATTTTGGTATTTCAACTTGAGAGTCGAATATTTTATTATGTATTTTAAATGGAGCTCCCATGTAACGTTTTAAATCATTTTATCTACTCTGAAATGTTCAACTTAATGGATTTTATGAAATGAATGTATTAGGTTAAATCTAGTTGTAAAATTTTATGGTGTTGAGTTTGGGCTTGAAGCTTAATTTGTGACATTCGGGTTTGGGATGTTATATGCGCAATACGATCATAGTCCGACATGATTGGATTTAAAACCATGGAGTCAAGAATTCATACGATTTGGCAAATAGTTAGAGAACTTCAGTTAGTCGATATTCATAACAACTATTTCTTGATTTAATTCTCGGATGAAAGAGATTATTCAAAGGTGCTCACGATTGAGCCTTAGACCATTTATGGCAGTTATTTTATGGTACAGCCGTGGAATAGATCATTCTCGACTGTGGAAAAACATTATTCTCACGAAATTGTTTGGGTTAGACTTTCTGGATTACCCTATTATTATTATACAAAGGCTATGTTTCAGTACATTGCTTCAATTATTGACAAAGTTGTAAAGATAGATTATAATACACAAGCTAAGGATAAGGGTAAGTTTGCACGACTAGTGGTCATGGTTGATCTTAATAAGCAACTATTATCTAGTATACGTATTGATGGAACAATCCAAAACTTAGAGTATGAGGGCTTGCAATTGATATGCTTCGTTTGCGGGGTGTATGGTCATTTGAAGGATACTTTATGATATTCTTCCAATTTAAACGGTGACTGCTTTTAGTAGCGAGCCTAGTGAAAGGAATGAGAACACTGATCAAGTTAGTGATTCACAAAAGAAGGACTTGTATGGTCCGTGGATGGTGGTGAAAAATCATCGACGATGACCAATCTCAAAGAATACTCCATCTACAACGGTAGGGAATAATTCAGTTGTTGGGTCTCGGTTTATAACTTTAGCAACAGTTGATGAGTAGGTTTCGATCAGTGAGGATATGTCATTACGAGGCATTAGTGGTCGGGCATCAACTAGTGCCTTGGTGGAGGTTGGTTTAGGAGTTGTTGCTCCGAGTAGCACTACTAAGAATGCTACGTATAAGGTGTCCAATCCTGACAAGAAGTCGAAGGCTTCAGCTCGGTCTTCTGATAATGTGAGTATGGTTCTAGGGGTTGAAGGACAACCTATGATTATGGTACAGCGTCAAACAAAGGTGGCTAGGGTGTTCACCAGGCCGTTATGATCGTTGAACAGGGTGCTACGAGGGTTGGTTCGTCAGGAGCTAAGAGTGAAGATCTGGATTAGTAAGGGAAAATCCATGAAAGAGAAGCACGTTAGAGTCTTTTGTCTAGAAAGTTACTTGAGAAGGGACCCTATGCTCGTCCAGCTCTCGAGGAGTGCCCACAAAATGTGTTATGGATGCCTAAGGACAGTGGCGTAGAGTTGAGTGAGCCTCGAAAAGGCTCAGATTTATCTTCTTACAGCCAGCCACCAGTGGTTTTAGATGCAGTCCTAGGGTCTCAAGATAGTGTTATGGTGGTTTCAGATGACGCTAATTACGCGGTGGACTCTGTCGACCAACGAGGTTTGGCGTTTATTTTTAAATCATTGTTTATAATGATTAAAGTTATGTTTTAGAATTGTCAGTAAATGGCTAGTATTCTATTTTGTAGGTTTTTTAAATCTTTTAAGAGAGATTATAGGCCAAATTTGGTTGCTTTTTTCTAGCCACGTATCAGTGGTGATGGTGCAGATAGGGTGGTGTCAAAGTTGGGCTTTGGTAATTCTTATAGAGTGGATGCTCACAGTTTTAGTGGTAGAATCTGGTTGCTTTGGGATGATCTGGTTGAGGTGGATATTTTGCACATCTTGAATCAATTTATCAATGGGTGTGTGCAGGAGCTCAATAGTGATCTATGGGTGCAGTTCATGTCTATCTATGGTAGTCCTATTGTGTCTAAATGGAAGCATCTTTGGACTTAACTTGAATCCTTGAATCTGGGAGGAGATGTGCCTTGGGGTTGGAGGTGATTTTAACGTCATCTTGTTAGCTGATAAGAGGGCTGGAGGCTTGGATAGTCATGTTTGTGGGAGTAGGCGTTTTGCGGACTTTCTTTTTAGTTCCAAGCTTGTTGATTTGGGATTTCGGGGTCCACTGTTTACTTCGGGGGGGACTTGTACCAACGCCTAGATCAGCGTATTGGAAATTCCAAGTGGGTTTCGTCCTTTCTAAATGGGCATGTGATGCATTTCAATCGTTTGGGTTCAGATCACCAGCCTCTTTTTTTAAACTTCACGGATGAGCCTCAGGGTCATTGTAATATACCTTTCAAGTTTATAATATCTTGGTAAGAACATCCGCGGTTCCAATAGTTTTTGATGTCCGTTTGGAAGGGTGATAGGTCTCTCGCTCATAACATTTTAGTTTTCCAAACAGAAGTGGGTACTTGGAACACTACTGTGTTTGGTCGCATTGGTCTCAAGAAGAAACGGTTGATAGCTCGGTTGCCTGGTATTGATGAAGCTTTGGTTCAGTGGCATTTTGACTTTCTGTCTAATCTTGCTATACAGTTGAGAGTTGAGCTTGATACAATCCTGGCACAGGAAAAGAGTTTTTGGAGGCAAAAGGTATGTGTTCAACGGTCCTGAAAGGTGATAGGAACACTAAATTCTTCCATGCGTCCGTTTTAGCTCGTCGGCGAGCTCGCACTATTTTGGCTTTTACAGCGAAAGATGGTACTTGGGTTTCGGATCAACAGGAACTGACAAGCATGGCTTGGGCATTCCAGAAGTTTTTGTTCACTAGTGCTCGGTCTGGGGATGTCATTTTTGGAGTTGGTGGCATGTTTTCGCAGATTGATGATAGAGACTTATCTCGTCTAGGCGTGTAGGTTACGCATGAGGAAATTCGTAGGGCTTTATTTGAAATGGAGTCTTCCAAAGCTCCCGGTGTTGATGGGCTGCAGCCGGGGTTTTTTAACATATCTGGAACATAATTGGGGAGTCTGTGAGTTCGTTCATTTCATCTGTTTTTGCAAGTGGGGTGGTCCCTAAGCATATTAATTGGACCTTGCTTGTGCTTTTACTAGATGTTTTTATGCCGAAAAGTATAAGTCAGTTCTGTCCTATCAGTCTTTGTACGGTAATTTACAATATCATCACAAAGATAATTGTCAATAGACTTAAACCTTTTTGCCTTGTTAGGTGTTTGAGAATCAAACTAGCTTTGTGCCAGGTCAGTCTATCACGGATAACATTGTTATTACAAGGATGTTATCCATTTGATGCTGCGAAAATCTGGTGTTAGAGGGTGGATGACGATCAAAATTGACCTCGAGAAGACTTATGACAAGCTTCAGCGGGGTTTCATTGAGGAGACATTATTGGACATTGGCATCTTGGATACGGTACGACTTCTAATTATAAGATGTGTTTCTTCAGTTTCTACCCAGGTGTTTTGGAACGGTTCTATGTCTGAATCGTTCTGTCCTTCTCGGGGTATTCAGCATGGGGACCCGTTGTCTCTTTATCTATTTGTGTTGAGCATGAAACGGTTGGCTCAGTCTATTCAGGGGGCTATTAATATTGGTGATTGAAAACCATTTCGTACATCGGTGGGAGCCCCTATGATTTCTCACCTATTTTTTGCTGATGATATGGTCTTATTCGCTGAGGCTTCTCTTGAGTAGATGGTTGTAGTTCATCAATTCTGAATGACTGTTGCG
Source organism: Hibiscus mutabilis (assembly GCA_019671005.1). Lineage (NCBI taxonomy): Eukaryota > Viridiplantae > Streptophyta > Magnoliopsida > Malvales > Malvaceae > Hibiscus > Hibiscus mutabilis. The sequence continues at coordinate 29,986,296 of CM033749.1, forward strand.
TGGTTTCCGGGCATAAGGTGAATTATGCTAAAACTAATATTTTCTTATCTCGAAATGTGCCTATAAAGTTGCGTAATGAGATCAATTCTGCGTTTGGTTTTACTGAGATGTCTGACCTTGGTAAGTACTTGGGTGCCCCTTTACTCTATCAACGGGTTACGACAGCATCATACGACTATTTGATCCAGGTGGTGCAGAAAAAACTTAGTGGGTGAAAAGCTCACCATCTTTCTCTCGCTGGCCGAATTATATTAGTGAAGGCTGTGCTTGCAACAATTCTGACATATACTTTGCAAACGGAGGTACTTCCAAAGAAACATGTGCTGAGATTGAAAGGCTAATTTGAAGGTTTGTTTGGGGTATTACATCTGATCATCGTGGTGTTCAACTAGTCAAATGGGATACGATCTATCAGCCTTTAAATAATGGTGGCATTGGTTTCAGAAAGATTGAGGTCCAAAATGAAGCTTTTCTCATAAAATTTAATTTGCTTCGGAATAAGAACGCATTTTGGGTTCATTTCCTTTGTGCGAAATATAAATGTTCGGACGGAGTCCCCTTGTCTCTTCGTAATAAAAATTGTTTTCGTCTTTGGAGAGGTCTGACTGCGGTTTGGGATGATGTGCGATATAGTATCAATTAGAGTCTCGACAATGGGCATAAGGTTGACTTTTGGTTCGATCATTGGATTGGCGACCTTGGACCTCTTTGTCAGTATATTTCGGATTCAAGACAGCCATGGCTATGCAATACGAAAGTAGCACAGATGGTTACAACAGTTGGGGAATGGAATTGGCCACTGTTCTAGGAGCTATTACCGTCAGAAGTTTTGCTTAGGATCGCGGCTGTAAAAGCTCCTTTGCCAAATTTTGCGAGTGACACAGTGGGATGGAAACACACGAAATCCAACAAGTTTACAATTAAATCTGCATACGAGCTTTGGATAGGGAATACGGTGGGAGTTCCGGATAAGGTTTGGCATGTTGTTCATAAGTTTCGGGGTCCCCAAAAGATCTGAATCTTTATTTGGCTCGCTTGCAACAATAAGTTGATGACTAACGAGGAAAGAGTACGTCATCATTTTACCTATGATGATTGGTGTCCGATATGTCAAGGGGAGCCTGAGACGGTATCACACGTTCTACGATTTTTTTCTGTGATCTCGACATGGTCCACTTTGGTCAAGCCCGAACGTTGGGCTGGGTTTTTCTCGATAGAGGTCAAGGAGTATATTAGAGTGAATTTGACGTATCCTGAGTATTTTGCAAGGGAACCACGACACTAGGACTTTTTGTTTGGCGCTGTAGTTTGACATTTGTGGCTCTTTAGGAACTCGACAGTGTTTGATTCGCCGATGGATAGGTAGGGTTCTATCCTTGAACATAGCTGCCAGCTTCAGGGTTTTAGTTATGGCTGCTTTGTAGTCGGTGCAGGGTTCTGGTACTAGTGGCAGTACTGGGTCGGGTGCAGTTGCGGTTTGGTCACCACCCGAGATTGGTTGGGTAAAGCTGAATACGAATAGGGCTAGACGGACGGTTGATGGCATGGCATCATGTGGAGGTGTTTTACGTGATCATGAAGGGGCTTGGCGAGGAGGTTTCTCCAAGCTCATTGGTGTTTGCTCAGTTATGGAGAGAAAGTTGTGGGGTGCTTTTAGTGGTCTCAGTTATGCATGGGAGTTAGGGTATCGTAATATCGTCTTAGAAGTGGATAGTATGAATACCTTTCATGAGTTGAAGTTGGATTCTGTTCCACTAGGTTCTTCTTCGCTCGTGATGCACTTGAATGAGTTGAAAAGGCGGGTTTAGACTGTTTGGTTGCAGCATACTCGCCGGAAAGGTAGTAGTAGCCAATGCCCTTGCCAAGCTCGCACCAACTAATAACTTGCAGGTTCTCTGGTTTGCTACTCCCCCACCTGGGTTCTCGCAGCGGTTGCAGGATGAATTCGATATGGGGCTTGGTATTTGACAGTTTAGTGTTTTAGGTTTGATCGATGTAATTTTATTGGTCGAGTTTATCTCGCAGGACATTTTTTAATTATTATCATGTGTACTCTTTTTCTTCCAGTTAGATTTAGGAAAATTTTTTAATAAGGCACATGGTAATATTTTCCCCTTTCACCGAAAAAATAAAATTGCATATTTTTAAAAATAATTTTCCCATTATTTTAATTTAAATTTTATGTGGTCCACAGTCGCATTGGTCCTTAAAACTTTCGTCACTGAATGTAAATCAATCCTAAATCAAACCCATAGGTAATAATAATCACAAAATATATCTATTTCTTCATTAATATATTTATTGTGGTTGATAAAATACGTTAATGCATGCTGTGAAGCAAAGGGTTGGGTCATTAATTAGGTCTATAATTGGGGCATTTTGACATCAAGTGGACCTAGATTCGGGGGATTTCACGTTGTTTTTTTTTAATTCCCCACCACCATACATATCATTCTTGCCTCCTGTTCTAGTTAATTACGATTACAACAGATTTTGGAGGAATATAATAACGCAAGGGGTAGATCAAATTACTTAAACTTGAGATTAAAGTAATTTGTTAAACATATAGCCAGTTGCCCAAAACATTTGGCTTGTTTTCTAGGAAGTTGCTGCCTACCAATTTACGAGCACACAATATTTCAATCTATCTTATTCAACACTTCTAAAAACATATTCAACGCAATATATTTACATGAAAAAAAAATCCTACCCACCTACCTCTTTTTCTGACCTAAATTTTCTCTTAATATTTTTATATCGTCTTCTTCTTTCTCTTTAATTTTTACTTAGTCGACAGCGGCACTAATTATAATATTGATTGTCGACCGCTGGTATTTATTATTATTATTTCATACTATATGTCCTTTGTTTTTTTCTTGAGTTTTGTTTTTCAATTTTGAATAAGAATATCTGTTCTTGTGACACGTTTCTCTATGCTCTTGTGGTATGCTTTCTCTCTGCTATTGTGACACGATTTTTATGGCTTTTGGCACATTTTTTCATACCTTTACGGTCGTTTTGGTGGTCGCACAAAGACTCTCACGATATTTGTTTTCTAATTGGTTTGTCGGTCGTCACGTATAGTCAGATCCTCCCTTTGGTAAAAGATTGTTAGCGATATAATCAGAATTGTGTAACGAAGCAGCTTTTTAGATAGTTTGGCTCGCTCACCACTCTTTTATCACTTCGTAAAGCGTCTCGTTTGACAGAGGCAAGAAATTTTTATGAAGATTACTGAGTTCTTTTAATGTTGGACGTCACTCTTAAGGAAAGATTTGATTTTCTTCGTATATTTGGGTTTAATATTATTGTTTTATGTATGAGTTTTTTGGTGACTATTATCCAATTTTCTTTCTATGCTTGAATGCGTTATAATTCTTATTTCTTCCATTGTTTAAATATATAAAAAATCAAATTTAAATATATTTGTATTATTTTACATATTCAATAGTCCTTTTGAATTGAGGCCGTGTATTAATGAAACCGAACCCTAAAAAGAGTTGTTATTACTTGTGTCCTATTATTGTTAATGTTTAAGGTTATCATAAGCTCTTAATTTTTTTTAAAAAAATCAATTAAGTTTTTATTTTTTTTTGTACTCAATTAAGTTTTTATACTTTAAAATTTTATTAATTTACCCTTTTGACCGACGTTGACTATCAAATCTAACATTTTTGGACCAATTAGTGCAATGTGTCATGTTACAGTGTTATCACTTGATATTTTCAGAATTTTTTTTATTTTAGTTAAAAATCTTTAGAAATTCTAAAAATTATAAAAACAACTTATAAAAATTATAAAAAATTGTTTTCTAAAAAATCTGTCAATATCATATGATAAAACTGTAACGAGTCACGTGACATTAATATTTCAATAAAAAAATCGTTAAAAATTGATTGTCAAAAAATTAATCAAAGGAATTAATTGATTAAATTTATTAATTTAAAAGTTTAATTGAGTGAAAAAACTTAAAAATTTAATTGATTTTTTTTTTAAATTCAAGGGTTTAAAGCACCCTTAATCCTGTTGTTAATTTCAACATGGTCGGAGGGAATGACTAAAACTATGGTACTACTAATTAATGAAGCACTTGTATAAAAATATAGTTGGTATTTACAACTTACTATCTTACACGGTTGACTGGCTTGGCTCGAAAACATACACACAAGTGGGGTAATTTTAAATTAATATCTTTTTATATTATTTAATTAGAAGAATGAATCCATGTAAGATTATTTAGAAAAAATAATTATTAAATCGTCTACTTAAGGAGAATTCACTTTTTCTAAGACGCGAGTTTAAAATTTACTTTTAACAAAACGCGAGTTTTATGTTGAGTAAACTGGTAAAAGAAAAATTAATTCACTGTGCTTTTTAACAAATAACTCGTTTTTTATAGGATACGCGTTTAAAACTCGTTTTTTGTAGGACGCGAATTTACCTTACGTTGATTGACAGATGATCACTTTTTTAAATAATCTTAAATAAAAATCATTTTTCTAATTAAATAATAAAAAAATATTGATTTAAAATTGCCCACAAGTGGGGGTGGGATGTCCGAATTTTTATTGTACAAGTCAATAGAAATTCTAAATAGAATAATTAGTCAATCATATTCATAGCATTCCATTTCCAGCCTTGATTTGTTCAATCTTCCACAAAATTAAAATTCACCCACGTCACCCCTAATAAGGTGAAGTGACGGAAGCATCCCCTTGAAGACCACATATTCTATGTTTATATTAAGGTAAAGTTCATGAATGGTTTTAAATTATGGTCTAATATTCTTTTTATTCATCTAACTTTTAAAATATTGTAAAATGACCATTTAAGTTTTGATTTTATTACAAAACAGACACTGAAATTTTTTAGAAATATCTTATTTGACCTTCAATTGTAACTAAAAATTTATTTTGATTTTTTCAATAGGCATAATGCTAAATTAGCCCCCAAACGCATGATTGAATGGTCACTTTGACCCATATTATTTTTTGAGTATTTTATTCCTAACATTTCAATTTTTCGTTAAAATAATTATGTTTGGATGGAAACCATTAGCTGACTAACAATAAACGCTTATTGCTAACTACGCACGTCCACGAAGATTAGATTGTTGATGTGACATGTTCACGTGTAAGTAAGTGATAACGTGACATTATGTCATGTCAAAATTATTAATAAATAAATTATATCTAATCAGATGATGACACTTGACATCATCATACAGATTTTAAAGTAGAAAAATAAAGAATTTTAGATGTGATGGTATTCAAACTCGGATCTGATGCTGAATCCAATAACTTGATATATTATCACCAGATATAATATTTAATTTATTCTTATTAGTTTAAAAGTGAAGATATGGGTTGATAATTAATATTAGAAATTCATTGTCTTGTCCTAGCCGCTCACTCTACAACTTTTCTATTCTCTTTCAAATGGCTGGCGGCGGCACCGGCCTTGATGTTAGTTGTCGACTGCTAGTAATTATTATTTTTATTTCTTTTTTAATTTCAATAATTATACCCTTGTGACACGCTTTCTCTCTACCTTTTGGTATGTATCATCTGTTTTTTGGCACGTTTTTTTCTTATTCAATTTTTTAGTCGTTTCTTTTTTTTTTTGATTTCTTATCAGGGTTGGATTTGACGTCGACACGACTGATCAAGATGTCGCTCTTTAATTATCCTGTTGATCTCCCTGTTTGGACCTTCGAACTGTATTTAGATACAAGCTTACAATCACCATTCTTATTCGCGATTGAGTTGTGATAATGACTGTGTTGTCAACGTGTCTTATTATTATAATATGAATTTTTTATGTTATTTGTTGTTGGTTCTTTTACCTTTCATTGTCGAGCATTGGTGATGTATGTATCTATTTTATTTCGATTCTTTGAGTTAGGGTTTTACCCTTTCTTTGTATGGTATTGTTTATGATCTAGAGACTCTAGTTTTCGCGTTTTTAGGATTATGTTCGGATCAAGTTTGTTTACCTGAGTTATAAACTCTCATTTTATTTTGGATTTTTCCTCTTTTAATAAAACTAGTGTACTCACATTAAAAAAAAGAAAAGATATAGGGATTACACTACTGAGGATGTTACCAAAGAGGCCAAATTTATTGACCCGTAACTCATGGGTAATATGGCATCCCAGAGATATCAATGGAGATTACAAGGGCGATCACACAAATGACCATAAAGGACAACGATGTTGGACTCTATTTGTGGCAAATCTGCCTATGCAATTACATTGGCAAGGGATTTGACAGGTCTTTAAAAGACATGGGTCTTTGATGTTTTTGTACGAGCAAATGATAGATCTCCGTTTGGGTTTGTACGAATGAAATCGAAGGCGGATGCTGAGAGAGTGATTGAAAGATTTGATGGCTTTTGGCTGTATGGATCGAGGGTGAGAGTACAGATGGCTTTGCGTGATACGAGAGATTATTTTTGGAGAAAAAAGCGATCTGATCCTAAGAAACATTCTGGTCTTGGTCTTTCACAAAATCAATCGGTTCCTGGGCATTTTCAGGATGGACCAAAATCACAGAATCTAAAATTGTCGTTGACTCACCGACCAGATACACAAATAGAGACAAAACTGATTGATGGTGAGGTCGATGGGGATATGCTAAACATTTTAAAAAATTGTGCGGTTGGCTTTTGCAGACAACCATATCGGATAAGGGACCTAGCGAAGGAGTTTCAAGATTCCAAGTGTGAAAGCTTTTCAGTGATGAGGGTTGCGGAATCCTTAGTGCTTCTTATGTTTGTTGATATTTTCGTGAGAAAGAAGGTTCTGGAGGAACATCAATTGGACAAATGGCTGAAGAATGTAACAGAATGGTTGCCCACAATGAGTATTCCAAATAAGAGGGTATGGTTATCGGTAAGTGGAATTTCGATACATGACTGGTCTGAAGGTACATTTAAGAACATTGCTGAGATATGGGGAGATTTAGTACACGTCGATTTTGAAAAGTTAGCACCTTCATCTTTTGAGCGATGTCGTTTCCAAGTAGAGACAGATTGGGTGACTCAAATTGATAAGAAGATTGACTTGTAGATTGGAGGTACGGTGTTTCACATTCGTGTAGTAGAGATAGAAGAAGCACTCGTCCCGAAATGTGAGTGCTGCTGTAGAATTGATGTTGAATCCATTGCGGAAGACACGGATATGGCGATCTTCCCAAGTTTTAAGGAATTCGATGAGTTGAAGAGCAGGACCCATGAGGTGTTCATAGAAGAATCTTTAAATGATACGGTTGTAGCAGATACGGTCAATAGTGACTCAGTGGCTAACACGGTGATGTTAGATTCTATAATAATATTTCCTCCTAATTCAGCTCAACTCGATCGAATATAGAAAGAAAAAAGGAGGGAGGATCTGAGGGTGTTAAAAGTATCAACGTCATCAAGTTAGAAGGTAAATGAAGAGATTGGGCTCGTTACGCGATCGGTCGATAGCCCGCCGAGTCTTGATGTGCTGGCATTGAAGAGCCAGGATGCACATGTACGGGCTAAGCAAAATGTGCAAGGCTTAGAGCCTGTTAAGGAGCAAACGATGGGCGATAATGCGGGAGCGTTATATGGGCCTCGGATCGAGATTACTAAGGCTGGTAAAGCTGTGTTTATTGAACATAATTGTGAGTTCAAACGTGTGATGCAAGTCTCTGAAGTTATACTCAGTTTTCTTTCTCTTGAAAAGCGTTTAGAGGCAGAACAAAAATTAGGAAAGTGGGGTAGAGGAAGGCCAAATAAAAATGTTCCTCGATCACCATCATTGGCGAACGGCTCACTGTCAGATTCTAATTTTTTAAGCAGAAAGTGCGTATTGTTAAAGGAGGTACGTGAGACATTAGATTTGGAAAAATATATTAGAGCTGAAATGGTAGGAAACGAGGAGGAGATAGTGAAGGATATCGCGAAATTATTAGAGGCAAGGGTTCGAGTACAATAGCATAGAGAGATACGGATGTTGTCGAGAATATTAGAGGGCTTGGATCAGTATCGAAGCGAAGAGCAGTGTAATTTTTAGTGAGGCAACATAAATACGAGTTGGTTATATTGCAAGAAACTAAATTGAAAGATGTTACAGGAAGTGTGGTGAGTCGAATGTGGTATAATGATAATTTTAGTTTTGTGTTCTCTCCTTTAGTTGGCCGATTGAGAAGGGTGTTGATTATTTGGGATCAGGCGAGTTTTTGTATGGATGATATGCGGGTGGAAGTACATTTTGCCATTGTGGAAGGTTGTTGGATTGTAGGAGATTAGAGATGTAGGATTATTGGGGTTTATAGCCCTTGTGTATTGGATGAGCAGTGTATCTTATGGCAAGACTTAGGGGCTGTGATTTGCTCTCGACAATGCCCTTGGTGTATTGGAGGTGATTTTAACATAGTGCTACAGCCGTCTGAATGCCAAGGGGTCTCTAATATGTCTAGAGGTATATATGAATTTAATGATTTTTTAACGTTGAATGCTTTGTTTGATGTTTCATTACAGGGAAAGAGTTTCACTTGGTTTGTCCCCAGAAACTGTTGTAGCCGTATTGATCCGTACCTTATCTCGACTGAGTGGTTTGATAAGTTCTTCAATCTGACTGCCTTGTCATTATCGAGAGGTCTGTCCGATCATACGCCGCTCCTCTTGCAAAGTGATGAATTTGATATAGGACCAAAGCCTTTCCATTTCCTGAATGCCTGGATAGAATATCACGAGTATATGTATATTGTCGAGAATGAATGGGCTCGCCTAAGTGATAGGGGTACAGTTGGCTTGGTTCAAAAATTACATGGGTTAAAATGCTTTCTAAAGCAGTGGAATAATTTAACTTTTGGTAATATTGATGGGAGATTGTTGGCAGTGACGAGGCGAATAGATGAGTTGGATAATGGCATAGGGGATGGTTTACTTTTGGGTGAGGATGTTGATAAATGGCGACAGTTACAGTCAGATCTATGGAAGTTTTTACATTTCCAAGAGTTGATATGGCACCAAAAGTCAAGAGTTACTTGGCTCAAAGAAGGGGATCAAAACTCGCACTTTTTCCATCGAACAGTAAAACTTTGAGCCACAACAAGGTTTCAGGGCTGCAAATAAATGGTAAATGGGAGACGAATCAGAGGCGTTTGAAGTTTGTTTTCTTTCATGAATTTAAAAAGTATTTTGCTCGACAAAAAGGCAGCAGGTACTCTAGATGCTGCGATACAGTTTAGTAAGCTGTGTGAAAGTAGGCGGTTGGTTTAGAAGTGGGTTTTACAGAGGAAGGGGTGTGGAAGGCGTTGGGGAGTTGTGATGGGTCGAAGGCCCCAAGACCGGATGGGTTTACATTTGCTTTTTATAAGAAGGGATGGCCGTTTCTAAAACAGAATATGATGGCTTTTTTGAAATTATTTTTTGATTCAGGAAGATTGCCTAAGAGTGTGAATGTGACTTTTGTGATGCTGATCCCAAAGAAAGAAAATCCGCATGCTATTTGTGATTTTAGGTCAATTTGTCTCTTGAATTCCTTGTATAAAATTTTGGCCAAGTGTTTGGTTAAATGCCTAAAAAAGTGTTGTCATCTCTAATTAGTGATGCTCAATCTGGGTTTGTACAGGGCCGTCAAATTTTGAATGGGATTATGTTAGCAAATAAAACCATCCATTCGATGCAAAAAGCTCATTTAAGTGAAGGACTTATCTTGAAGTTAGACTTCGTGAAGGCGTACGATTGTACAAAATGGGATTGCCTAGATCAAATTATGAGTCGTATGAGTTTTGGATCTACATGTCGCTTGTGGATTTATGAATATATTAGCACAGCTCGGTTATCAATTTCGGTAAATAGGAGTCTGACTCAGGATTTTGTAATTCAATGGGCTGTCCGACAAGGTGATCCCCTCTCACCATTATTGTTTGTCATTGTTGCGAAAATGCTTCACCAACTTTTGGTGAATGTGGAGGAATTGAGAGTAATAAAAGGCATGCGGGTGGTATCCAATTTCTTTATTTCCCACCTTCAATTTGCGGACGACACCATCCTATTCTTCCATGGTGAGCTTCATTATGCACAGAACTTGAAAAAAGTGTTGACTTTCTTTGAATATGCGTCGGGTTTGCAAATTAACTATGATAAATCTTTTGTTTTTGACGTTGGGATTGATGAGGCTTTGGTAGGTGATATTGTTGTAATTTTAGGTTGTCATTGTGGTGAGCTCCCGATTACTTATTTGGGGCAGCCACTCAGTGTGAATCCAAGGAGCTTGGCTATATGGGATCCTCTTATTGCTCGGCTTCAACATCATTTGGCAAGTTGGAAACGAGGGTCTTTATATTTTGCTGGTCGGCTTCTCTTGGTTAACTCTGTCTTGTCGGCTCTACTTCTGTATTATATGGGGGTATTTCTTTTTTCAAATAGTATAATTCTTAGAATTGATCGTATTAAGAGGAATTTTCTTTGTGATGGTTCAGAGAAGAAATGTAAGCTCAATAGAGTGAGTTAAAAGATTTCTTGTTGTTCGAAAGAGTATGGTGGTTTGGGTGTGGTTGATCTTTGAGCTCCTAACTTGGTTTTGCTTGCGAAGTAGAGTTGGCGATATGCCTTGAATGTTAATTCTCTATGGCATTCCTTGATATAGGCTAAGTATGGTCAGGATGTTTTGATTTGGCGTATTAATGATATGGGGAGACGGAATATGTCAGTTATTTGGCGACAAATAGTAGATGTTCAGAGTGAGGATTGTGTGCACAGATTTATGAACCAATTTCATTATGCTTGTTTATTGGGTAATGGTGCAAAAATATTATTTTGGCGTGATTGTTGGTGTTTGGAGGAGCCTTTACTCCATGTTTTACCGCGGTTGTTTAGATTGGCATCGGATGAATTGGCGTTAGTGTTAGATTATTCTTGTGCAGACAACTTTGATCATGATAATTGGTGAGAGTTTTTTACCCGCGATTTACTTTCGTTTGAGGAGAGACAATTGGGGGAGTTACAGGCGTGTGTCATGCTTTTTCATCTGCGTCCCTCGTAGAAGATCGGCTAATTTAGAAACCTTCGCCAATGGGTTCTTTTTCCGTTGGATCACTATATAACTTGATGGTATCGTTTGGTTTGGAGGGAGTAGCAGATATAAATTCGATTTGGAAGTTGCACATTCCTAATAAAATCTAATGTTTCATATGGTTTGTCATGCTTGATCGGCTACCCATATTAGATGTGTTACGTGCACGGTGTCCCTTTAGATGAGACGATGATCCGTTGTCGGTGGTGCGGTGTTAGCATCGACTCTGTAGATCATATTTTGCTTTATTTTAGAGAAATGTGGAATGCATGGGTGTTGTTCTTTCAATGGTGGCAAGTGGAAGTGGTGAGTCTTCAATCGTTGCATTCGTTTTTACTACAATGTTTTTATAGTTTTTCCACGGGTATGGTATGTGATTGGTGGTTGACGGGGTGTGCCACGGTGGTTTGGTCTTTGTAGCTTGCTCGGAATGCATTATTTTTTAATGAGAAGTGGATGTCTTGTGGGGAAATATTCTTCCTCATTAAACTACGTTTGATGTTTTGGGTCTGAGCCTTGTCTTCGCCGGGTGAAATATGTGAGGCAGCATGGTGGGATTGCCCTCGATCTTGTGTTCCTTTTCCTTGCAAGCAAGCTACGCGCATGATTACTTGTTGGGAGCTGCCGTTGGAAGTGTTTTAAAATTTAACGTTGATGGCTCCGCGAGGGGTAAGCCAGGGATGACAGGTTGTGGTGGGGTTTTACGAGATGCCAAGGGGCATATTCTCGCTATGTTTTTTGGACCATTGGGGGTGGTTGATTCCAATGAGGCGGAGTTACTAGCTATATGTCATGCACTAACCATTTTTCGTAACTCTAAATAGTCTGAATTAGCTTCGGTTGCGATTAAGTCCGACTCAATGGTGGCGTTGGCTTGGGTGTTGAATCTTGAGAAGCGGCCATGGACATTTTTGCATTGGTTCCGGCAGATTGATGTTGCTTGTGAGGTGTTACACTGTGTTTGTTTCCATCATATCTATCATGAGGCAAATTTAGACAATACTCTTGCCAAGAGTGGTGTGGATCGAACTACATGGTTTCAATTGGTGGAGTAATTTGTGACTTCGGTTGTTTGCTGGAACTTTGTGTGTTGGGGTTTGTGCTAGTTTTTATGCTTTTGGCTGTTTTGATTTGGCGTTAGGATTAAGAAAATTTTTAGTGAGGCCTATGTTAATGTAGGCTATGTATAGTTATTAATAAAATCATACGTTTTGTCGAGAAAAAAATTGTTGATCCGTGCTTACACTTTTGCCTTCGCTGTTTCAGCACCATAGTTGTAGGGATCTGCATTGACATTGATGCCACCACTCAATTCATGTAGCTGATTGGATTCATCAATCTCTATGCATTTTCAAGTATTATCGATACTGGAGTGCATATTGTTATTTTATCATAAAAATAATTAATATATATATATATATATAAATCCACACACAAGGTTGTTCTTCAACAAGATAATATACAAAGACTGCAAATCTGAAACATCAAATATCAAATACCAGGATTCATTAAAATTACTCTTTCATTTTTCACTAAAATATTTGTGTCCAATGAAGTTTGATACTCTCAATACATGGAAAATATTAAGATTTAAATGTATATTTGTGCTACGATTAAGAAAAAGTATATTTGTGCTGGATAAACACTTATATTGAATACTATCAAAACTAAATATTATAGTATTTGACAACAATATAAAAGATAATTACAAATTACAAAAATTAAACTTTATTAAACTATAATAAAAATCAAAATATTAATTAAAAATATAAAAAATCATTTTAAATAAATTAAAAATACTTAAAAAAGCTTTAAAAAATATATAAGTAAAAATAATTCAAAGTTCATGTTACAAATATACCTTAACTTATGTTATAATTAATTATAATCATATTGTAGGTAAAATTATAACAAGTTAGCCCGTTGGCCTAGTGGTTAGACATTGATACTCCTTTCACCGGACTTGGGTTTGATCACATTATCACTTAGTTACATGCGGACATGTGATGTGACTAGTCAGCAAGAAGCGTTAATTGTTAGTCAACTAATAATTTAATCTAAAAATATCTATATTGACTAAAAATTGAAATTTTAGAATCAAATGCTCAAAACAAGAAGAATAAAGATTGAAATGACTATTCAATCAAATATTGAGATTAATTTTGGCATCACACCTTTTCAATATTTCTAAGTAAAATTTCCACAAAATTTTAAAAAATATCAAAAAATATTAAAATGTATGAAAATTAACTACTTATTTTAAATTTTAAATTATATTTACAAAAACAATGTCTTACAAGTTAAAAAGTTAAAATTTCCTCTTCGTTTTATACTTCTACCATTGTCGTTGTCGTTTGTAAGGAATCAAAGTGAAGTTGAGGAGAAAACAATATTTTTATATTTAATAGGTATTTTATGTTAAGTGTGTCTAATAAAACAATGAGTTTAGAGTATTAGATAATTGTAAAAAAAATCGTTCAACAGATTAGGGTTATATGACCCGAGACTCTTTTGTTTTTATCTTTATCGAATGAATGAAAATATTTCTCGTCTTTTTTTAAATTTCTTTTTCTTGCTTTTATCTATGCTTCTTTTATCTTCTTCCTCACTCAAATATTATATTTCTTTATTTTGCACTGTTTTAAAGGTATCAGAGCACAGTTTTAGTCCTATAGTATGGAAGATGGTTGACAGCATGAGGTGGCATGTTTGCCAACAAAAATTACGAGGTTGAAAATCAAATTGATGATAAATTAGAGCAATTTGGAATAGAGATATTGGGAAATTTTAAGTTGATGCTCGAAAAGGTGTTGGGCAAATCCGTTGAGCCCTCAACCAAACTCACAGTCGACCCTTCGCAAGAATTTTTCGGATCAGTCCTTTGGTGCAACCAACGAGAGGAATCGGGATCTACATAGAGCACCCAAGACACCAAGATGTTTGTTAAATTATCTAGGAGAACCGACGAAGTTATAGATTTCATGATTGAATCAAATCCCAACTGAGTGTTTTCATTACTCTTTCTGATTAATTAGTGTCATGTAACATCACCAAATAATCACTTACAAGATTATTGATAACTATTCACCATATTTAAGTTAATATAATTTTTAAAATAAGGGAAAATTACAACAGAAATTACTGTATTAGGAATGAATTTACAATTAGGTCATCATATTTTAAAAGTCACAAACGGATCACTTCGTTTATCGATTGTAACAATTATGTCATTTTATCGTTGACCGTGTAACAAATGTTAATTTGTTAGTTACGTTTGAGTGGCGTGATTATTAGAATCGATAGATAGAGTGACTTGATTATTACGATCGCTAAATAAAATGATCTTACGGTGACTTTTCAAAATACAATAATCTAATTATAAACTTACTCGTAATGCAATGACTTACGGCACAATTTACCCTTAAAATTATCACACATACAAAACATTACCTCGAATGATTGAATGTTCGTGGTGGTAGGCCGTGTTCTTACGATTTTTTATACGATGCAAAATTGACCGACACTGTTCCCCGTTGCCCAAGCTTCTATATATATAATTTGAAAAATAATAATATTATGAATTTCATAAACATACAAAAGTTTATATAACATATTAATGTATCAGATGTGGTGGTAAGATATATTGTACTTATAAAAAAAAAATTAAATTTTAAAGATGATATTATACAAACTATGAACGTATAAACATGTATATAGTTTGCTTGTAATAAATAAAGTTTAAATAAGGCAATCAATCAAATAATTCATATAAAGAAACAAAAGGAGAAAAAAGCATCTCTAACTTTTCTTAACTTTAGTTTCTCTAACTTTTTTAACTCTTGTTTTTACCCACCGGTGACCAGTTGCTAGTGTCGCTGACGGTTGACCTCTCATCTCATTTTTCCTTTATTTTTGCTTTTTTATTTTTCTTTGCTCCTGATTTTTTCTCTTTTTTTTTTCTTTTTTCTGGCTCAACTTCTTTTTTTCTCCTTCTCTATGTGCTTCAAGTACACTTCATTGATCTGTTCATTAGGATTATTTTTCGGCATTCGGTTCGTGTTCGGGCCTTTCGTGGTGAGATGATGCGTGGTTGCGAGAGTGTTTGCTCTTCCTCCTTCATCTCTTCCTCTCCGTTTTTGCTTGTTGTTGGTTTGTTGTTGTGTTAAACCTATGTTTTGATTTTGATATAACAATGACTTCTATGCAAATAAATAAATTTTTAAGGTATTTGAAATTACTCTCACAAGAGACAAGCATTCAAACTAAATTGACTTCTTTCAAAGATATAAAATTTTATAAGTCAATCTTCTTAAATGAAAAATTTTTTTCTACATGTTTTAGTACTCTAAAAGATAATTTTGGTTAGTGAGTACCGGTACGACCCTTAGCTTACCAGTACAAATGTTTAATATTTTTTTTGAATGGCTTGTCAGTACCGGTACGGTGAACCACGTACCGATACCCACTGGAGCTTAATTTTTTTAAACAAATCAAGTATCGGTACGGTGAACCCCGTACTGATAAGATGTTCTTGATACTTAGAGAATTTTTACTCTGAGTACTCGTACGACCTTGAGCATATCGATACGCAAAAGCTCCACCAAATTTCAGTGAGGAATTTCAGTATCGATACAACCTTTAGCGAACCGGTACCCCTTACTTCGTATCGATATGCAAGTACGCGTACCGGTACACCCTGTGTTTCTAACGGCTATTTCTTCTTTAGGCAGGTACCGATACGGATACTCACGTACTGATACCCACAATTGCCAGACATCATTTAATGCGGGAAAATTGCAGCTCAACGACTATATTCAATTCCCCAACAACCTAAACGGTTAGAAATAAATGAGATGGTATAAAAACAAGTATGCAAAACTTCTTCAATAACAAGACAACTATTCTAAAATATTCAAGCACAAATCTAAAGTTTTTAGAGCTTTTCATTGTAAAATTCTGTACACACTTGAGTGAGCTTCTTGTATTTTATTTTCGTCAAGTGTTGGGGCTTTAGTGGGCTGAAAATTGTTCAAACAATCCCCTTTGGAGGATTCTCAAAGTTTGCTTCTTTGTATCCAATTGAAAATGGGTCACTAAATTTTGGGTATAAGTATAGGTGATTTTGTGAGGTTATCTCCTTTAGCCTAAAAGGAAAGACAAATTTGTAAAATTCTTAGTGTGAAAGTTAAGGTAGTGAATGAAGAACATGTTTAGAAGGTTGAACCACTATAAATCATCTTGCAAATTTCTTTTCTTTTTGTAATTTGTTCCCGCTAATTTTTTAATTGTCAATTCACGCCCTCTTGGCCATTTTCATCGGTTAATCAAATTAACATGTTGGATCCCGTTTTTACAGGCTCTTTGGTTTTTTTGACGGTGGTCTTAGCTCTTCTCTTTCCGCCGGAGGGAAAACACTGGCTTGATTCTCTGGCTTCGACTTTTATTTGTTTTCCTCTAGTTTTCGGCGTTCCTCAAGATCTTTGACGCAATTTACACTTGATGAGCTTCTCACTGCATTTTTCCTCATGTTCTTATGCTTCAGTTGCCCCCGATTTGTCATGCAATTGCAGAAAAAGTGGTTGGTTCTTCTTGCTTCGATTCTCCTTGTTGGGTTTCCTTGAAGCTTTGTTTTCTGCTTTTTTTGTTTGTTTGTTTTCTGCTTTTTTTGTCTGTTGTTTTCTCTGGGTTTGTTGTGAACCTTATTTTTCCTCTTATAATGTTTTTTTTTTTTCTGTTGAATGAATCCGGCACGTTTGTTCAAAAAAAGTTTGCTTGTAATAAAGCCATGGGGACGGGAATTGTCAATTTCCAAACAATTTAGAGATGGTGGAAGATGTGGCACTAAAATGGAAGTGGTACCTACCTGTGTACGTCAACGTAAACCATCCACCAGCTTTAATCGATATATTTAATTCTTCCCCTCATATCTTCCCAATGCTTGGTATGGTAGGCTTTGTTTTATGTGTTGAGGAAGAAAAAAGAAGCAGCAGGAAAGTGTGGGTGCTGGACCAGTGATGGCCTCTCTGTTGTGTACCAGGACCAGGTTGCCCGATTTCTGACTTGGGAGCTTCCATTATTTAAAGCCACGTATTTTAATATTATCTAGCTAAATATACACTTGAAAATTTATAAATTTCCACACATGTACCAAAGTGTTGGATGTGATTTTTTTTTTGTAATAAATTACTATTATTTGAAAGGTTTTGTTTTAAAGTTAGATTTATATTCGATATATAGTTCGTGCACATATATATGATTGTTGATGCCACATATTAAAATTTTAATTATTTATATTTATTTTAAAGGTTTTTAAGGAGATGGTAAAAGATTTTTTTGGTATAATTATTAGTATTTGACTTATTGGTTGGTTAATTTAGATTGAGTGTTGCAGATGTTTATTATAAGGATGGCCTTTTCAACTCGGTTTATTTCATCCATAACACCATGATTTAAGATTTTAACATTTTTTTAAAAATTTTAATGTTTCATCTCATTAGATCAACTGATAGTTTTTTTATTACAAAGGGTAAAAGTTTTAATGAAATGTTGTGATTAATGAATAAAATAACAATACATCGTTTAGTTTTAAATAAGGTTAAATTAGGTGTGGACAAAACCCGACTCGACTTGAAAAAAATAAATTATTCGACTCAACTCAACGCGAAAAAATATGACTCTTTTTACTTGACTCGTACTTTCATAAACTCGACTCGAAAAAATTTCAAATAAAGTTTGAGTTATAAAATGAAAATTCAAATAAATCAAAATTTTTAGTAATTAGTTGATTAGTTTTCAAATTCAAGTCGAGCCCCTCAATTTTTTCCAGTAGATTATGAATATCATATGTGAAAATATGAACAAATGTATAAGTATATCGTATATGAATATAAAAGTCGTTTAAATTGAATCAGTATGTATTATAACATTATAAATAATTAAAATTAAATTTGTACAGAAACTCGATGTTGGGATAAACAATCACTTGCAAATGGCCAAGAGAGGGTGAATTGACAATTAAAACTTTGGTGCAAGCAAAACAAAAGGCAATAAAAATGACACACGAATTTTAGAGTGATTCAACCTTCTTAATAAAGTTTACATCTACTACCTTAGCTATCCACGCTAAGGACTTCTCAAATCCACTAAATTTGCTTTCCTTTTGAGGCTCAAGGAGATAACCTTACAACTCCCTTAAGGTTTATACCCCAAAACCTTAAGAACACTTACAAAGAAAATTACAAATATAGCAAACAAAAAAACCTCACAAAGGCAGTATGTTTGCACAATTTTAGGTTCGCTTAATCTTAAACACTTGAATAAAAGGATTACAATAACGCTCACTCAAGTAGGTTTACAAGATTTGACTAATAAAGCTAAAAAATTATTAGATGTGTGCTTGAATGCTTTAGACTTGATGAATAGTTGTTGAAGAAGCTTTTGAGACATGATTTTATACCCTCTCATTGATTTCTAGCCGTTTGGGTAGTTGGGATATTGATTATAGTAGTTGGGCTGCATTTTTCTCGCAATAAACGTTGTCTGCAACACTGGGTATCGGTTCACGATAAGTCGTATTGGAACATGCCATAACAAGAAAGAGCCATTGCAACAAAGGGGTATCGATACACGACCAGCCGTATCGATGCAGAGTGGCTATTTTACAAAGGGTATCGGTACGTTCCGTATCGTATCGATACCGAATTTGCTCACTAGAATCCTTGGGAGTTTTAGTTAAAAGACCATATCGATATGCCCCTAGGTGTATCGGTACGTGTTAACTGATTTTTAAAGTTATGGTTCCAATAAAATTGACAAGGCGACGATTGAATAATAAATAAAAAGATTTAGAAACTCTTGACTCGATCATTTGAAAATCCAAATACAATTTACAATATATAATAGGTTCCTACGAATATATAGCCCAAGGACCTAAATACTGTACTCTGAAGGCGCCGGAATCCTTCCCTAATGGTGTTCCTCTAAGAACGAGCCAAACCTACTAACCTGTGAATGGAAATAACAATTTCGAACGCTAAGCTAACAAAGCTCAGTGGATACACCGCCACTCAACCATGCTACATGCAAATCATAAATAAAGCAATGCAACATGAATGACATCATGGCAAGATAACAATGGCGCTACCATAACCGCCTAAACACATAGCATTATGAACGTATGATCACACACATAGCTCATACAAGTACCTCATACGTTTACATAACATCACACAGATAACACCAACAACATTAAATGAGGTTCGCATCTACAAAGCATAGAAATCCTACACTTGAGTGAGGCCCACGTCCACACAGTATCGGGATCCTACACTACGAGTAAGGCCCGCATCCATAAAGCATCGAGATCCTATACTCTGAGCAAGGCCCGCGTCCACAAAGCATCGGAATCCTATATCTATGCTTAGAATCTCTCATCAAGTATCTTCGAATGAGGCCCGCGTCTACAAAGCATCGAGATCCTACATTCGAGAGTCTTCAAGGTGTTGCAACACACTTTTAGGGTATCCAAATCCCAACAACAAGGGATGACTCGACTATATAGGCGTCTCATCAGTACACAACAAGGACCCTAGTCACCATACAGTACATAACCTCGATACAAGAGTCTTACCGCATACGGCCCTAACACTCTTACCATCACCTTATGGTTCCTATCAGTTATTATGACACCCTATTGAACTTATC
Organism: Hibiscus mutabilis; assembly: GCA_019671005.1. NCBI lineage: Eukaryota > Viridiplantae > Streptophyta > Magnoliopsida > Malvales > Malvaceae > Hibiscus > Hibiscus mutabilis. Next base: position 30,006,049 of record CM033749.1, read on the forward strand.
TATTATTTAGTATGTTATGAAGGTACACATTAGCCGTTCTCATTATTTTATCTTATTATTCAATATGACTTAACCTTATATGTACCCCTTCTGCACACAGCAAGGGCCTAGATTACCACACAACATCAATCGATCCACCTAGGATCCCTATGGGTTACCACCTCACATAGCTTACCCAATATATAACGAGTCATTATCCATTCATTTTATACACGGGGTTTAAATCTCTATTGCTCAGTTTTAATATTTATTTTACACCTTAACAAACCCACAATACCCTTTGCCTCGAAATATAGAGCCCCCGAATGCAACATCAAAATTCTTGGGTAGATTGCCCAGCGAGTATCGATACTCCTATATGGGTATCGGTACGCCCCTCTAGGCACTGGTACTCATCCATGAGTACCCATACTCAATTTAGACTTAAAAGGTCTGGTACAACAAGTTGTACCGATACGCTAAACCCCCGTATCGATACTCATTAACGGTACTTATCTATCCCGTACCGATCCCAACCCGTATTGGTATCCTTACCCTCGCGTACCGGTACACGAAGCCTCTCTCAGGTAATGCAACAGTGCGTACCGATACGCAAAGACGCTATTGGAATTCTAATCGACCAAGGGGTACCGATACACACAAAACCGTACGGTACACCCCTTTACAACATGTCTCCCCCATTTTACTAAAGTGTATCGATACTCAAACAATCGTACCGGTATGCAAGCCCGAAATTTAAACCTCGGGTTCAGATTCTACCTAGAAATCCTACTTAACCTACATGGTTAATCCCCAAATTGCTCCTACAAGTCATGGTAGAGTTATTAAATGGATTTCTACCAATTTTAAGCCTTAAAAACGTCAAACCCATATTTTGCCATTAAAGAGCCAACCAAAGCATATCAAGTCATAAACACACAAATCATGCACAAAGCCTATTTTTATGAGTTTCAGGAAACTATATGAGTTAGTAGTGTACTAACCTTGAATTAAAGCTAATGAAGAAGCCCTCAAAGTTCCAATCTTGTTCTTCCTTTTCAAACCCCCAACTAAACGTCATCCTTCACCAAACCAAGCAGAGCTTAACTCAAATTAAAAATCCTTTCTTACTTAACAACTTTCCCTGAACGAGCTAAATGAGAAATCCACAACAAAACCCAAAGATTTGACCTTGAACATGAAAGAAATTTGGATGGAAAAGAAAAATGGATGAGAGAGGGAACAAATGAACAAAGATGGCTTTACCCCTGTACTTTCTGCAGAAAAATAAAGTCTCACCTGCTCTTTTTGTCTTCAATTATGCGTTTACCCATTTGCCCTTCTTACTATCACCTTAGCCCATCAAGCAACCAACAACCTAAGCCCAATGTCCTAAGACATGCTCAAAAAGGCTCTTAAAGACCCAATATCTCGGCCCAAATACGAAGCCCGCACCTCGGGTCAACTCGACTCCTGGATCCAAAAATTTGGGTCGTTACAATCCAAGAAGCAATATCATCAATGTTATTAGAAGTAAGAAGTTCCTTAGAAACCCAAACACTTCTAATTTTCTTACTATTAGAGGGATTTTGGAAGCTTCTATGTTTGTATCTATTACAGTTTCTTCTCACATAGTTGGGTTTTGAATTACTTTTTTTTCAAAATAGTTTATCCTAACTTTGCTTAAAGAAGCTTTAAGATCATCCACTTCCTTTTGGTGATCATCATAAACTCTGGAAAGTAAGTTATGCAAGTCTTGGTTTTCTTTTCAAAATCTTTTTGTTTTGGTTGCATATCTACTATCTTCCTTTCAAGTTCCATATTGGTTTTGGATAAAGAATCATTTTGGTTTTTTAAATCAGAAATTGTTTTCTTGTTTTTCAAAAGTTATTCTTTATAATTCAAAACCAACTCTTCATAAACCTCTTGCAAAAGTATCTTGAAGCTCAACAAAAGTAAAATTAAAATTAGATGAGTTTTAGGTTACCTTAGGATTCTTCTCTAATGCCATGAGACAAAGGTTAGCTACATTTTGCTCTTCCTCGTCGGATGAGTCTTCATCGCTCCAAGTAGCTATATGTGTCTTGAGCTTTTTCTTCTTCCCGAAGCTCTTCTTCTTTAGTTAAGGATAATCAAACTTAATGTGCCTCAACTTTTTGCACTCATATCAAACGATTTAGTCATTCTCTTCTTCCTTTGACTTGTTCTTGAAACCTTCTCTTCGTTGGAACTTTCTTTCGCAGTTGGATTTCATGAACCTTGTGATTCTCTTGGCTAGCATAGCCATTTCTTCATATTCTTTCTCACTAGAATCACTCTCTTCTTGTGAAGCTTTGAGAGCAATTTCTATCTTTTTCTTCTCCACTTTTTTCTTTCCTTATTCTTATCCTCTTCTCTTCCTTTCTTTATTAGCTCATGAGTGAAGTGACCCCAAAAGAGCATCAAGCTTCAAAGATTTAAGATCCTTGACTTCTATGATGTCGGTCTTCTTTGAGTCTCATAACTCAAGAGGAGAATATATGAGATTTCGAACAAGTTTGTCTTTCGGAATAACTTTTCCATATCCTTTAAGTCCATTGACTATGTAGAGAATCGATCGAACATCTTGGTGATGTATTCATTCGATTCCATTTTGAGGTTTTCATAGCTAAGATTGAGGAGTCCAATCTTGGTCTCTTTTACTTCATTAGTGCCCTCGTATGTAACTTCTAGCTTGTCCCATATCTCATTTGCATTAGTGTAAGAATACATTTTGGTGTACTCGTTTGGTCTAAGAGCACAAAACAAGATGTGCATTGCTTTGTCGTTGATTTGCAACTTATTCCAATCATCATCGTCGTATTCTTGCTTTGTCTTGGGAACACGCTAGTCTCTTTCTTCTTTTATCAGAATAGATGGTCCTTCTTCCACTATATCCTAAAGGAGGTAGTCATTGGATTTAATGAAGAACCTTATTCTATTCTTCCAATAAGGATAGTTTACCCCCATTGAAATAAAGTGGTTTGGAGATAGATTGAGATTTCGCGAAGTGGTTGCCGGAGGTAGAGCTTGACTTGTTGATTAATTGTACACCGATAGGATCTACTCAAGAGAAAGTGAAACCTTCCAATGAGTGTAGCTCTAATACCAGTTGTTGGGATAAACAACCAATTGCAAATGGCCAATAGGGGGTGAATTGACAATTAAAATTTAGGTGGAAGCAGAAGCAAAGACATTAAAAATGACACAAGAATTTTAGAGTGGTTCAACCTTCTCAATAAGATTTAATCCACTACCTTAGTTATCCACACTAGAGATTTCTCAAATCCACTAGATTTGCTTTTCGTTTGAGGCTCAAGAAGATAACCTTACAACTTCCTTAAGGTTTATACCCCAAAACCTTAAGAACACACAAAAAATTACAAATATAACAAACAAAGAAAACCTCACAAAGGTAGTGTGTTTGCACAATTTTAGGTTCACTCAACCCCAAACACTTGAATAAAAGGATTACAATAATGCTCACTCAAGTGGGTTTACAAGATTTGACTAATAAAGCTCAAAGATTGTTAGATGTGTGCTTGAATGCTTTAGACTTGATGAATAGTTGTTGAAGAAGCTTTGGAGACTTGATTTTATACCCCTCGTTGATTTCTAACCGTTTGGGTAGTTGGTATATTGATTATAGCCATTGGGATGCATTTTTCCCGCAATAAATATTTTTTGGTAACACTAGGTATCTGTATACGAACAGTCGTATCGGTACCTGTCATAACAAGAAAGGGCCATTGCAGCAAAAGGGTATCGATACGCGACCAGCCATATCGATACGGAATGACTATTTTACAAAGGGTATCGGTACGCTCCATACCGTATCGATACTGATTTTGCTTACTGAAATCCTTGGAAGTTTTAGTTAAAAGACTGCATCGATACGCCCCTAGGTGTATCGGTAAGTATTAACTTATTTTTTAAAGTTATAGTTCCAATAAAAATGACAAGGCAATGGTCGAATAATAAATGAAAAGATTTAGAAAATCTTTAACCCCGTACCAGTACGCCATAGGTCGTACCAATACTCGTATGCAATTTGGTTTCCAGTTTCAAAAAGGCGTACCGATACGCGCATAGTTGTATCGATACCCTATAATCATTATGCACAAATCAATTTCCCAGTAACTAAAACCGTACCAATATGACATAGGCCGTATCGGTACTCCTGTACTAAATTGGCTAATTTGAGTACCAAAACACTTAAAAAAGATTTTGGGATTTAATTTTTGACTTAGAAAATATTTAGGTTCGAATACCTGTCAATTTAGTGAGTAAATTGAGTACTTTAAAATTTTATTCCTTTTTACAAAGTAGTCATTGTTATATCAAAATCAAATATAGGTTTAACACTAAAAAACTTGACTCGACTCGAATCGAAAAATTTTAAATAAAGTTTGAATAATAAAATAAGACTTATAAATTCGACTAACTTAAACTTTTTTAACTTAACTCGACTCGATCGAATGATGGCCGAAAAGAGCAGTATTTGTTTTTAATAGAATGGAGATCGAAAGGATGTAAATATCGTCCTTTTTCTATCTGGTTGGCCACCACACACGTATAACCCTAATATCAGTTATAGTATTTTATTTTTTATAAAATAAATTTTAATATAATTCAAATGACTATATCCTTAATTTTTTAATAGTTTAAAGGTGATTGAAAGATAATATCAGTTCATATGTATTCTTAACTCTTTGACAATGCATACAAACTTTGCAGACAAAGCAATTGAACCCGAATCTCTTAGGATGAATATCATCTGCTTTTCCACTGAAACTACTTGTTGGGTTCAATTATATTCTTAATCAATCGTTATAGTAAATAATTAGAATATACTCGAATAAATTTAAAGATAACTCACGTATAATAGAAATTGCATTTAAAATCACAAATTGTTCAAAACCTCTTCAAAATTACACTAAACATTTTTAGATTTAATAATTTTATATGAAATATAAGAAATGTAAAATACGTTTGAAACAAGAAAAATAAACATGTTTATTAAAATATTATTAAGGTTGTGATATATTTTTTGGGTTAACCATCGGTAATCGATTAATTGATTGACTAATTCAGATCGGATTTTACAGAAGTTCAATATGAGGACGACCTTCTACGTTCAGTTTTCTACATTTACAACACCAAAATTTGAACTTCTAACCTTACTTAAGCGAAATAACGTTCCATCCCACTAGACTAGTTGGTTGTTGGTAGGGTGTGATATATTTTAATATTATGTATTATATTATATTATATTGAGGGTAAAAAAGCATGTATAACAGATATATTAAATGTCCAAATTTACTCTCTCTTTTTCTCCTTTTCCGTATCCAATGAGAAGAGATGTTAATCAGTTAGGTGGTAGGTGCCACATGATTAGTTCATCTTGTTGGATTAAATTAATCAGAAAACAAATTTATTATCATTAACAGTTAACGCTATTAATCGAAGACTTTAGAAATAAGTCCAAAAGGGTATCAAGAAGGAGACAAGCATTATCAACTACAAAATCAGAACCAAGAAAGTAATGGACCAAAGCAAAAAAAAATATTAGTTTCAATTTTAAAAATGAATTAATAATGTTAGAATTATATGAAGCTCGTGCTCTCCAAAACAGCTGGCTTCGTAGATTTACAAATATTTATATGCATACCACCCGGGATGATGACAGCGACAAGCTCACATGAGCCCAACCAGATGATACACGCGGTCCCTCATTTCTCAACTAAATAATACATCAAGGGAACTTAAGGATTATGCCTTTAATTTATTTTTAGACTCCATAATTTGGTTTTCAAAATATTTTGAAATTCTTTTACTAATTGTGTGATTTGATAACATAAATATCTTATAATTTAAGTAATTTGGTATCGCTTAAGAATGTATCGAGTTTCAAGCATTGTGTAAAACTAGGTGCGTGACGCGGGTCGGTATAGATTAGTCAAGGAAAAAATTTAAAAAATCGAGAGGGCAACCAAAATAATATCTTACAATTTGATTTTATCAGTAATAATATTGGTGTAGCCATTAATATATTAATCATGATCAAACTATTGGAATTTTTTTAGTGCAAAATGTTAAAATTTAATAAGAAACTATATATTAATATTAAATAGTTCAAAGACAATTTCTATCAAAAACATAAACATTTAAAATTGTTATCAAAATATTATTTCTACTAAAATAAACAATAATAATTTTTTTATTAAAACAGACAAAATATTTACACTATTTAAATTTTAAAAGTATACAAAATGATTGCAATTATTGAAATCTTACTAAAATAAATTCATATGAAACAATATCCATTATAAAATAAAATTATATTTATTATTTATAATATAATTATTAGGATAAGAAAATATTTGTCCTATAGTGAAATAAAAATAAATATTTCAAGCAAAGCAACACTTATGATGTGTTTGGATGGAGAAATTATTAGATGACCCAGCTCATCATGTCATTTGTGGTCCCAACCAATAAAATTCATCTATCTCAATTTTCAAATTAACTCCTAAATAACTACACATTTTTATTTATATGTAAGAAAGAGATAAAGATTCACCTTAAAAGATAAATGTGATGGATGAACTTTATTAACGACATTATGAGCCGAGTCTATCTAATAAATTTTCATGCATAATAGACATAGAATTTATTTAGAAAAAGAAAAGAAAGGGAAAAAAGGAAATATACTGCGAGGACGCAACCTTTGGAGAATACAATAACACCACCAACTAAACCTCAAATTTCTTTTTTATTTATCTTCCACTCTCTTGTCTCAAGGTCAACAAGTAGCTGAACTTGCAATATATCAATGCTGAAACGTCTAGTTGGGGGTTTCATTTGTTGTTCAACTCTAGCTTTCGTGTTTGGGTCTTGTCCGAGCACCAAGCACCGACTTCCCGCACTGTACATTGAGAGATAACCTTAGTGTCAAGGCCATCCCTTATTATATTGCGACCCTGCCTTGACAAGCCCGTTTATGACTGAGCAATGGTGGACCGAGGGATGATATGGGCAATCCCTAAGGAGCTACCAAGTCAAGGATGCAAGTTAAGATGCTTTGGGAAGATGATGAAGGCCCTATCCAGAAAGTGTCCTCATTTGGGACGAAGCAGCGTTTACTCACAGCATTCCTGGTAAGTTTATTTAGCTCTTTAGGGGGAAGTGGTCTGGTGTTGGGTCTCCACCATCCCCCTCGCCTGGGCTAGCGACCGAGCTTCCTTGGTGTAAGCGACCTACTCCTAGGCCCATGTGGGGCCTAGGTGTGTGGGCAGTGGGGCCTAGTGGTTGGCGCACTATCTCTCCGAGAGAAATACCTAGGGACGGTTTGGGGCCATAGGGCCCCATATCATGCTCGTGGCCGAAGTACGAAGTTAGAGTGTAGCTATCGCTAGGCCCTGCGGGATTCGAAACTCTAAAGCCATAGCGCATTGTGACCCTGAGAAGGCTAGACCGAGATAACTCCTTGGACAATGAGGCATGAGAAAGGCTGACTTGTCTGGGTAACACCCATCTCAAGTGCCACACGGCTTGCCAACCGAGCAAAGGGGGCATGTCCGTGACACGTGGTATCAGAGCGAGAATACGATGGACAATGTACTCATGTGACAGTGGTGTTTGGCTATGAATTTTGATATAGTGGTGCGTATTTGTTAACCCAACGCCATAGTGCTCATGTACCAACTTGAACACTGTGGTGCTTTATTCAGTGGATGTGGTGCGTGGTGACGCCAGACGGATGTGTAGCAAAAATAAGAGTTGAACTATTTGTGGATTAGCTGGTCTTACACCAAGCGCTCACACGAGTGGAGTAGGCAGGGTGGATCATCATGACCGAAAAAAAATAGACTTCATTTTTCTGTGCACAGAGGTGCTAGATTGGGGATTCTACGCCAAGCACTCTGGTAAATGGAGTAGGCAGGGTCGAATGATAGTAAACCAATCGCTCTTTGGACTGGAGTAGGCAGGGTGGGGGACTACGCCAAGCGTTCCCATGTGGGGAGTAGGCAGGGTGGTCTAATCCTACGCCAAGCGCTTCTCTTCAAGGCGTAGGCAGGATGGTGTAATGTCACGCCAAGCGCATCCATTAGTGGAGTAGGCAGGGTGGTCTAGTTTCGTGCCGAGCGCCCTGTGAGGGTAGGCATGGTGGCTAGAACCTGCGCCAAGCTCTTCCGCGAGTGGGGTAGGCAGGGTGACTCCTTATGCTGATTGATCAAGACCTAGTCAAGGCGCAAATGTGTCTAACGATGGGTTTGGCAAGGTAGTGCCGATGTGTTACATTAGCGCAGTGGCGCGTGTGAATTAGGGCGCAGTGGTGCTCATTTGTTCGTTACAGGTGTAACATTGTTGTTGGCTGATCGAAACGGCGATCGAGTTGAGGTGCAAAGAAGCGCAAGAACTTTTATGGACGAGATTGATCTTTGCATAATAGTGTTTGTCCGTGATTTGAGACACCGGTAATATTTTTTTTGGTTGCTTTAAAGGCTCGTTGATGGCTGTCTATGGGACATGATGAAGTGTGTATTCCTCATAGCATGGGGGCACGAATTCTAGCAATATGGGGATGCTTACGCATCACTCGAGAGGAGAGTCATTCCCTATGGTGGCTATCGGTAATAGTGATGCTTATTTTGATACATTGCCTTGTGTCGGTAACCCTTGCTTATTGATGTTTGTTTTGTCTTGTTAGTACAAGGGCGTGTGCAGCCCGAAGCATAAATGTGCTTATTTTTGTTAATCTAACATATTGGTGCTTGTCGTTTCTAGGGTAATGGGATAAATTCTTGATTGATGAAAGTTAATGGCAATATTGTTTATCTTGGCATTGTGGTGCTTGATTGTTGCTTAACTATCTTTTTTTCCAGGTGAAAAGAGGAGTGCGTATAGATGGATGTAGAGTGATACAACGGATAGTCATGGGTTCGTAGATTAAACCTAAAGGAAAGAGTTGGAGATAACTTGAAACCGTTCCATAATTGCTTTGTGTTCGGGGACTCAATGCGGCAGAGTCGTGTTCTTCAAGGTGGTAGATTCGCCCATTGATAAAGTCAAAGGGGTATGATAAAACTCGCTTGTTGTGGGAGTACTTTGGTACAATATGATCGTCTAAAGGTGCAGGACAAGACTCTTAGGACCTTGAACTATTTAGTGAAGTGGTCAAAGGATCGCGACGATCGTTGTATGCCGGATGAAGTGGCCCATTTCAAAACAAAATAGAGTAAAAGGGAGTGTAGAGTTATTGGTATACTCCCTCCTGTTGTTGTAGACTCTTGTAGCGGTGGACACATCATGGGTTCTCGGGAAAAGAAAGTTACATTGTCAGACAAAATCAAGGAGCCGAAGGGGAATGCTTCTCATAGCTAATAATTTGTCCGTAAATGGCGATTTTCTCAAGACACATTGGGTCTTAAGGTAAAAAGAAATGTGTTGCGATGTAGTAGTTTGGACCAGATTCTATGGCAATAAATTGGAAATATGGATGACAAAGGTTGTGCGAGTCAATACCGTTTTATCTTGGATGAAAAAAAAAACTCATTTTGGCACGAAAATCTTTTCTTTAATGGGGATACTGGCTAGGGTAAGGCAAAATGTTATTTGTAAAGCTACCCGTTTGGATGAGGAACACATGGGTGGTACAACTTGGTAATGTGGGTGCATCTGAGAAAAGCTCTCCTTAGGAGTTCCTTCACAAGCAGAGCCAAAGAGTAAGTCTGGGATAGGCAAGCTCGATGGGTATGTGGTGATGGTTCAAGTACAAGTCAGATCTCACCCAAGTGTCACAAAATCCCCAACTTGGCAGTGGTGATATGGGCTACTACCGACAAGCTATTTGGTGGAGCGAGCTAATAAAGCCAAGGCTTAGGTCAAAATTGATGTATGGACCGAGAGGCCGAAAGCAAAAACCGGGTTACCACGGATATGTCAATATGACCCAAAAAAATAAAAATGTGGTGGTCAAGGAATTTATAAAGCACTTCCCAGAGTTTGGCAATACGGAGCGTAAATTGCAGTGGAAGACGTACTAGAAAGTCCCATTGAACTTGTAAGGTACATTTCATTTTAGTGCTATGTAATTGGACTAACCAATTTCAGGGTCAGTTTTCTCTTTGTGTGTGTTCTGAAGGTAGGTATTCCTATCAATTCCTTGAGGGATGTGGGGCAATTGATTAAAGAACCAAGACAGTTTGAAGATTTGGTAGGTGTCAAAAGCCCTAGTCGTATGCAACTGGGATAAATGTCAGGTTCAGGTAACAAAGAAGGACCCGAAATGGTGACAAACACGAAAACGTGGAACGAGTATTGCCCAGAGAGAGAGAACACACACAGGTGATAGGACGTCAACACAGGGTGATGGGTCGGTAGACCCTAGTCGGGTTAAGGAACTTGATGCCGTAGTGACTGCCATGAGAGCTATGGCATTAAATGATCGGCTTTGTACAATAGAGGAAACACAACAAGAGTTGACCCAAACTATCAAAGATTTTGGTAATGAAGGCAAAAGAAGCATTAAGTCATATGAAGTTCGGACTAGATGAGATCAAGACTCAGGTTAACCTGATACAAATGGCTATAGGCAATTCGATGACAACAGATAGGGTCCGAGGACTAGGGTTTCAGAATCTCAGCATTATGAAGGGAACAAAGATGCTAAGGAGCTTGAAAATTTCTTGTTCGACGTCGAGCATTATTTTCGGTATATGCATACTAAAATAGATAAAGAAAAAGTCGTGGTGGCCTTGGTGTATCTAATAGGGGGCGCCAAGTTTGTGGTGGCAGTCCAAGTTTATTAATGGTGTTTGTCCTATCAAGACATGTGATGAGCTAAAGGAAGAGTTAATGAGCTCCTTTTTTCCCGAAAATGTAGAATATAATGCTCAAAAGAAGCTAAGGGATTTAGTGAATACAGGTTCTGTTCGAGATTATGTAAGAGAATAAAGAGGTCTTGATCCTACATGAGAATACTCTATTGACTAGATGTCGTAGGCATATAGGGAAGAGTTTGGTTCCTGTGAAAACCTAAGTCACACGTAGAGGGCACAAGTGAGACATCATTTTGAAGTCTACGACATGAGACTAATGTTGATATGATGTTTGTGGGGTGCTAATACAGGTTCCATTGTTGTAGTGATAACAAGATGAACTTTTCTAGTAAGTGGATAATGGGGAAGACATCAATAGATGTGGGGAACTAACTTACCCATGGAGTATAGGCCATGTGTGTCAAGAGATCAAATGTGTACTTTTATGCTTAATCAACAGTTCTATCTGTTACAAAAGGAGTGAAAGAGTAACAAATAAGGGGCAACTTGAATGGCTATTACAAGGGCCATAGGAGACCATTAAGAAGATCTAGTGAGGGCATATGACTATCTATTTTGCTACTGGAACAAGGGCAAGGTTGTTCGAGAGAATATTGGTGTGCATTCACTTGGCAAATGGTGTAGGTATAATTGAGTAAGAAGAAAACCTCACGAGCGGATGATATTAGCTTGTCGTAGAGACTGCGTTCTCAAATAGTCAAAACACCTGAAGTATACATACAAAGGCATACCATGATTGGTGGTAGCATAAGACAATGTGTGCCAACCAGGTATCATACGAGACTTGTGTGGATATGTTTTCATTGATAAAATTTCTTGTATGTCTTATAATACAAGATGTATTGAGAAGAACAAAAGGCAAGTACAATGCGATACGGTATTGGCAACTAGAGATCATTTTTGCATTATTGAGCAACCAAGTGCAATGTGAGCATGTGCTGGCAAACTTGGGTTAATATTGATGATATATGTATGGTGACGCATTCAATACTTTGGAGGTCTCGGTACGAGATGAGGCAAAGTTGGCGAAGATGCTTAATGTAGAGGAGCTAGCCATTGAGTGACGAGTCATAACACGTTTGTTCATGGCCAGGTATGTTACTTTCGTATTTGTGTAGGTTAATGGGCAGATCGTGGAGCACAGAGAAACTACAAGGCACTTGTTCGAGTGGATCGATGGTTTGTTACTTGTCTTTTGCCCGAGCCATAATCGGAGTAAAAGTGGGGGGGCATGAATCTAAAACTCAACATGATAGAAGTGGAACTGGGTCATAATGAGTCCGGGGTCAGTCTAGACGATTACAAATGTGCAACATAGTCAAAAGGGAGATAGAAAGAACCTAGGATCGAGGCTTGAATTAGTTGCTTGAATGACCAAATGGCGGGACAAGAAAAACATATCAAATCGAGCATGAATCGAAGGTGTGCTGCCACAGAGGTTCGTATCGGTTCAACAGGTGATAAAGAACTGGTGTCAATATCAATGAGAACCATATTTTCTTGGACTACATCGATGATGGCATCGGTAGAGGAAGTGGAGGAGAATGTCAGAACCATCACTTCTTGGACTACATCGATGAGGGGATCGGTAGAGGAAGTGGGGGGGGGGAATGTCATAACCATCCCTTCTTGGACTACATCGATGAGGGCATCGATAGAGGAAGTGAAGGAGAATGTCAGAACCATCCCTTCTGGGGCTACATCGATGAGGCCATCGATAGAGTAAGTGGGGGAGAAAATGTCAAGGCCATCCCTTATTATATTGCGACCCTGCCTTGACAAGCCCGTTCATGACTGAGCAATGGTGGACCGAGTGATGATATGAGCAATCCCTAAGGAGCTACCAAGTCAAGGATGCAAGTTAAGATGCTTTGGGAAGATGATGAAGGCCCTATCCAGAAAGTGTCCTCATTTGGGACAAAGCAACGTCTACTTACAGCATTCCTGGTAAGTTTATTTAGCTCTTTAGGGGGAAGTGGTCTGGTGTCGGGCCTCCACCATCCCTCTCGCCTGGGCTAGCGACCGAGCTTCCTTGGTGTAAGCGACCTACTCCTAGGCCCATGTGGGGCCTAGGTGTGCGGGCAGTGGGGCCTAGTGGTTGGTGCACTGTCTCCCCGGGAGAAATACCTAGGAACGGTTTAGGGCCATAGGTCCCCATATCGCGCTCGTGGCCGAAGTACGAGGTTGGAGTGTAGCTATCGCTAGGCCCTGCGAGATTCAAAACTCTAAAGCCATAGCGCATTGTGACCCTAAGAAGGCTAGACCGAGATAACTCCTTGGACAATGAGGCATGAGAAAGGCTGACTTGTCTGGGTAACACCCATCTCAAGTGCCGCACGGCTTGCTAACCGAGCAAAAGGGCATGTCCGTGACACTTAGCACCCTCCCCTTTCCAATAGTCTTCAAAGTTCAACCCTAGAAAAACCAAGAAAGCATGGCACAGTTTCTGGTGTTCTTTGTTTGTCTGTTAGTTTGATTTTTTCAATCTAAAATAGGCCTCGATTTGTCCCCATTTTCTTCCTTTATTGTTAGGTTTCTTTGGTTGATTTTTCTTTCTCGTCTTCATTGTCTATATCCCCAGAAAGAAAAAAAAAGTCACAGTTGGTAACTATAAACCATGGATTTTGAGTCATCTGGCAGAGAAGGGTTTAAAGAAGAAAAGATGGGTGGTAAAGGTAAGCTCCCTTTTTCATACTCTTCCTCTTCTCCTCAGTACAGAACCCAGCTTCCTCCTCTTGGCAACTCCCGATGGCAGCCTCAGCAGATTCACGACACCCACCGCCAAATGAGTCCCAACTGGTTAGGTAACAAGAACGACCCTGAGGAAGAAGATAAGAAACCAACCGCCGTAGTCACTGTAAGCGAAGCTAATTCTACACGCGTAGACTCAGATTCAACGCTTAGGAGTAGTGCAATTGAGAATATTGAGAAAGAACACATGTTCGACAAAGTTGTCACTCCAAGTGATGTGGGAAAACTCAACCGGCTTGTAATCCCAAAACAACACGCGGAGAAGTATTTTCCATTGGATTCTTCCACGAACGAGAAAGGTCTTCTTCTGAATTTCGAGGATAGGAATGGGAAGCCGTGGAGATTCAGGTACTCTTATTGGAATAGCAGCCAAAGCTATGTTATGACCAAAGGGTGGAGCCGTTTTGTCAAGGATAAGAAGCTGGATACTGGCGATATAGTTTCTTTCCAGAGAGGAGTCGGTGAGTTGGGTAAAGATCGTCTTTTTATTGATTGGAGGCGGAGACCAGATGCCTCGGAGACGCATGTTTCTTTCCATTCCCATCATCTGCAACACCATTTACCCTTACACCGCTCGATCCCATGGAGTCCATTGGTGATGCGACCGCCACAAACAGGAAGAGATCACTTGCACTTGTCACAGACAAACCCTCTTAGCCGGAACAGTTACTACGGAGGTTATACTTCTGGGAGTAATGTGGTTAGTCCAAGTGGCACGATGGGATCAATATTTTATTTGAGATCAGCAGCCCCACAAATGGGAATGGGAATGATGGAGTGGCAGCAGCAAGGTAGAGTTTTAGAGCCAGTCGCGTTTGATTCGGTACCGGTTGTCCAAGGCAAGGCAGCAGCCAAGAGGCTAAGGCTTTTCGGGGTGAACATGGACTGCCCCATATCGGAGTCCGATGAGTATGGTGTGATATCCACAACTCCAATAGCAAACGCTACAATGGCACCGCAGCCTCTTCAACGCTCTTCATCATCTCAGGCTCAGCATCCTCTACAATGACACTCCACTGTCCCCCACCGACTTTCTTAACCCCAACAAAGAGAAGGCTTCCATGACCTTGGATTTAGATATCTGACCACAACATATTGACTTGGCATAAAGTTTCTTCAACCCCCAAGTTCGATTGCCTTTGCACCATCAACAGAATACCAACAAACTAGAAGAATTGCAATGCTAGCTATTAATCCGCTTTTTCTTTCTTTCTTTAATTTACCACTTGTTGATTCTTATGAGGAAAGAGACCCAACTTCTGAAATATGTAATGTTGTTTTATCATCATATCCTAATCAACACTGAATAAAAGTATTCAGATTTCAATGTCGTTTTACTTACAGGTTAATTAGTGCAGAAGGGGAGTTCAAGGTTTGGTTGTATGAAGCTCTAGGTAGAGAAAAACATATTGCTTATATAGTATTATACATAGATAATAGATCCGTGAAGGCCGAGATTTCATGTTTGCTTTTTGTAAGGCCTGGTCACGACCCCATTGTTTCCACTGAATTAGATCCCAAGTATCTTTATTCCCTTTGGCTCTTAACTGCTCTCTCTCCCTCCACTGTTGTTTCGTTAATAACAACCTTTCCTGATTCCTCAGCAACTGAGCAGAGTGCTTGAATCCAACTCCTTTTCTTTTTGCTCTCTTTTGTTTTTACTTGGGTAGGTTGTTGTTGTACTTGTCACTGCTTCGTTTGCCACGCCCGCAGGTTTTGCAGACATTTTGCAGGGGCTTTTAAAAGGTATAGCCATTCTCTCAATTTTCTTGGACCCTTTTCCTGTTAACTTCAATTCATTCCCACCTGTTTATTCATTCATTCATTAATTTGTTTCTCTACTGTTCATTTCATGTTTGAATGCTTCCATTAACCAAATTTCTTTCTTTCTTTCCTCCATCACATTTCAGTTCACCCACACTGGCATATACTATTAACTCTCGTGGAGAATGCAGATGCCATCATAAATATAAAATTTATTTTATTCCTTTTGTACTACAGTTATCTGGTGAGCCTTCACTGCATGTTTTTTCGTTTTCTTCTTCTAAATATTCAAACACCTTTTGCTTCACTAAATTAACCTAATCCAAAAGATATCAAACGTTTTATATGCTGTGTTCAAATAACTTTGGTTAAGAACTGCATATTGTCACGTCTGGGCAGTAGCCGAGACATTAGTCTCACATTGGAAAGGAAAAAGAAGGTTTTGGAATATATAAGCGGTTGGGAGGAGGGTAATGACCCCGTGACAAATGATATCAGAGCGACTATTTGACTGTCTGATTTTAACTCGATCGCCTATGAGTGGGGTAATGACCCATGACAATATATACTCCCAAGTAATTTAAGATATAGGTAATCTTCACCGGAGGTCCCTTTTGGTTAGGGCTTGTTCTATTTTGGTCACCCAATTTGAAAAAAAAAAAATATTCTTGCTACTTATGTTTTCGATTATTACCGTTTTAGTCACCCAACTGTTAACCTCGTTAATTAATTTTTAATTTGACCGTCAAATTTTTAAAACTTTATATTTTCACCATATTCACACACACAAAAACCTCCCTTTCTCTAAAAACTCTAACTCAAACCCTAACCCCTCCCTCTATAAGTAAAATGCCAGTCGATTTACCCATTTAGAAATTCGTTTCCCAGTCAACTTCTTACAGATACCAGCACAGATCACATCATACATTATTATAAGATCACCTTCTTGACTGGGCAAGAATTCTTCATTTACCCCACTCTTTGTGTTTATACCTTGAATAATGCAGCCTTACATAGTAGATATTTTCTGGTCAAATTGCACCAGAGAAGTGTAAAGTGTTTACGGGGACACTAGAATTAGAATACGTGTGCCATTTTTAAAGTGTTTTCAGTATGTTAATTAACCACAGTTCCATAACAATGAAACATTGGACGACATATTTACAACGATACTTTATATTAGAAAGAACAAAAATGTCCAGATAGCAGCCACCCCGAACATGAACACAGTGACATACATGCTCCAAATGAAGAACACAAAAACTATGCCATAGTGCACTAAATATCCATAATGATTTATTGTCCATAATATCCTTTAATATTGGATTAATCAATAACCCTTCAGAGTATCTTCTGCTTTGCTAGATCTTGCATCAGTCCAAGCTTTGGTCATTTCCTCATCCCCATCCTCGTACATATTCTGTAAATTTCACGTTCGATTTTCAACCGAAATAGCGGAATTACTTACACTGATGATGTACATAATTTGTACACCAAACTTACCTTCATTAAGCCCATGATTCCAGCCATCGGATCTTGCTCTTTATCCAAATTTGGTTTCAGTTGTGCGCACATAAACGACATTTTAGCCAATTGCATAGCATGTAAGTTAAATTTTGTTCATCGGATTCAGATTGCAGGAAATTACCTTGTCTTCTTTGAAGTACAAATCAGACCAATCCCCTTTAGAAGCTTTGAACAATGTGATGAAGGCTTAACTGCCACTTTACACTTCTCTGGTGCAATTTGACCAGAAAATACCTAATATGTAAAGCTGCATTATTCAAGATATGAATTCAAACAGTGGGGTAAATGAAGAATTCTTGCCCAGTCAAGAAGGTCATCTTATAATAATGTATGATGTGATCTTTGCTGGTAACTGTAAGAAGCTGACTGGGAAACGAATTCAAACAGTGGGGTAAAACGAATTACTATATTTACCTTGAAATCTTAGATTTTCTCCGTGCAGCATCAAAAACCCTAGATCAAACTTGAAGTATTAATGATCACATAAACACACCCACCAGAAAATGCAGATGAATAAGATAGCAATTCATGATTTTGTACCTTATAACACACACTTTTTGTTCATTGGTCACTTGATTCGCTACATCTTTTTTTTTAAAGAAAAATTCATTAAAGGAGGAAAGATTACAAAAGTAAACACAGACCGGGAGGAGGGTTGACGCTCCAGTCATAGGGGAAGACGCCCTTCAGACTGGACTTCGCAATCCAATCCGCGACCGTTTAACAAAGCAAAAATAAAAGAAAGGAAAGGAAGCAGTTAAGACAATGATGTCCTTTTCAACTGTAGCTGACTCCCACGCATTATACGATTTGGAGTTAAGGCGAGAGATAACACCATTGTTATCAAATTCGAACACCACCTTATCCCATTCAGCATTAACAACCAAAAGGGTACCAAGGCGGATCGTAGTAGCTTCGGCAGCAGAGGCTGAGTGTGCAGAGAAAGAGAAAGAATCTCCCCAACCAAACTCCCAGCACAATTGCGAACAACACAGGCAGCACTAGCTAGCTTTGTACAATGATCAAAAGCGGCATCGCAGTTGATTTTCAAGAATCCACTAGTCGGCGGAGTCTATGAAGATGAAGGAGACGATGCCACAGAAGGAGAAAAACTCATATTAGAATTGGGAGACAATGATAAACAAGAAGAAAATTCAAGAAAAGCATCATTTGCCCGGTTCCACACATCTAGATGAGAGTCCGAACCTACAGAGAAAGCCAGAGCATTCTTGGATTTCCAAATATTCCAACAAAGGAAGGCCAGTAAATCAAGTCCATCAGAGAATAATCCTTTTCCATTGAGCATAGAAAGCTTACTCCACTATTTTCCAAAGACTGGGAAGCCCAACCTTTCTGGTGAATAACCAAAACCCAAAATTCTCCAAACTGCCTGAGCGAAGGGGCAGAAGAACATAAGGTGTTCGAGACTTTCCTGGCAGTCCCCACATCTTGGACAAGAAGAGCCTGCTCTAAAATTTCCATGAAAGCTTGCAAAGAGCGTACCTTTAGTAGGAATAATATTATGGCAAACTTTCCAAATAAAAGATATGATTTTTAGGAGGGGTACGGATGCTCCAAACTGACTTCCACATATTCATATCAAAGCTCAAGTCGCTACTCAAACAAGCAGACACAAAGGTTGTTTTTTTGAGAAGGCAAAATGGTAACCTGACTTAACTGAATAATCACCATTTTTGGTAGATGCCCAAACCATTTCATCATGCGCCGAAGGTCTCCCAATAGGAATGGGTGAAATAACTTTAATCTCATGTTGAGAAAAAAGACTCAAAAGCTTTTGATGGCACCATTGTCGTTGAATGGGATCAATGAGATTAGCAACCCTGAAAAGTTGACAATTATCAGGAATCATTGAAGAAACCTTTTTAGAAGGGAGAGAAGGAATCCAAGCAATCATCCCAAATCGAAATGTCCTTTCCATTACCAATACGCCAAATTGACCCTTTGTGAATTAATTTGAGACCATCATGAATGCTCGACCAAGCCCAAGAAAGATTGCGGCCCTTGGGATCAAGAAAAATATTACCACTGGGGAAGTAAAGTCCTTTCAAGATACAGGCCAGGAAAGAATGGGGATTCTTGAGAATTCTCCAAGACTGTTTGGCGACAAGAGCAAGATTGAAGGATCGCAAGTCTCGAAAGCCCATACCTCCTAAATTCTTTGCTTTACAAGATTTATCCCAACTCAGCCAATGAATGCCTCGGTCCTTGTCTTGAGAGCCATTCCACCAAAACTTATGAGATTTCATCACAAAAAGTGGCCGGGAGATAGAAACATTGCATAACATAAGTCAGGATTACCGTTGCAATGGCTTTAATTAGAATCTCCTTACCGGCATGTGAAAGAAGATTTGCTTTCCAACCTTGCAACTTTTTCTGTACCCTATCAAGAATAAAAGGGTTTCTTTCTTGCTCCGACCCCAAAGAGTGGGTAAACCTAGAAAAAAGCTTCCTTCATCCATGATTCCAAATCCAAGTGAATTGAGGATATTGGCAGTTGTATTATGACTCGTATTAGGAGAAAAAAATTAAAAGATTTTGTGCAATTGATTGCTTAACCTTTAGCCAACTGGATGTCGTTTAGGATCATACTAACCGCTACACAGTTCGAGTCATTTGCCATAGTAGACAAGACACAGTCGTCTGTGAAGAGGAGATAGCTTAAAACAGGGCATCTGCACCCTAATCGAAATCCATAGAGATCACCATTTATCAATTCCTTTTCAATGAGCCAAGAGAAGACATTTGAAATCAGCAAAAAAGAGCAAGGGGGATAAGGGGTCACCCTGCCTCAGACCTCGACTTAGATCAAAGTCTTCTTAACGTTCCCCCATTAATAACCAAAGCAAAAGAAATATATGAAACACAGGCCATCACCCGATCCACCCACCAATCACAAAAGCCTATTTTGCTCATAATGAAACGCAGAACATTCTAGTCAACCTTATCGTACGCCTTTTCAAAGTCAAATTTAAGTGTCATAATGCCAGCTGAACCCCTTCTTTTTCTCTTCATCACATGGAAAACCTCATGGGCCAAGATTATGTTTTCATGGATTAAACGACCATTGACGAAGGTCAATTGAGAAGAAGGGATAATGTCCGAAAGAAAAAACCTTTAACAGGGTAGCAAAAATCTTTGTAATCACCTTAAAGGAGAAATTACAGAGGCTGATCAAACAAAAGTGAGTCACCTCTGAAGGGTTTTTTCTCTTAGGAATAAGGACTATATTAGTCTTTTTCAAGGATTGATCTAGAGCCCTCGTGCGAAAAAATTCAGAGACAGTTGAAATAATATCCATTTTCACAGTATCGCAAAATGTTTGATAGAATATTTCAGAGAAACCATTTGGGCCTGGAGATTTCAGAGCACCCATCTCAAAGATAGCTTTTTTAATTTCCTCTTTAGTAACCCCTTTGCTTAAAGCAGAATTCATATTACTTGATATGGGCATAGGAATCAAATCACTAATACCTCCATAGTCAATCGAATTACTCTTAGTATAGACACTCTAGAAGTGATTTTGTATAAAGGAGCAGATAGAGCGTTCATCCTCAATCTAATTGCCCAAATCATCCTTAATTTTAACAATGGCATTTTGTCTCTGTCTTTGGATTGTGGTAGCATGGAAAAACTTCGTGTTTTTATCTCCATACTTGATCCAATTGACTTTAGATCTTTGGTGCTAGTGACATTCTTCACTTTCCCACACTTCCTGAAGTTTTCTTTTAAATATCGATATTTTTTTCTTTTGATTGGGTAGTAAGGGGCATTTTGGAGCTGCAGAAGTTGACTTTTGATATTTTCAATAGTTTGTTTATTCTTCCCGTATTTGTTTTTGCTGCATTTGCTCAACTTAACTCTTGTAATTTTGAGTTTTTTCACAATCTAACTATGTCTTGAGTTGTAGAAATTTCTGACCCACGCCTCCTTGGCTTTTGTGGAGCATTCTTCCTTCCGAATCCATCTAGATTCAAACTTGAAATCCTTCTTTCTTCTTTTTTTCAGGCCATCGATAAGCAGTACAATCGGATTATGATCTGAGACTGTTGCAGCTTCAATAATGCCTATAGCTTTTGGAAAGGAGAGACTCTAATTATTTGAGATGATAATTTTATCAAGCCTTTCCACTATAGCTTCTTGGTCTCATCTCAAATTAGACCAGGTGAAATCCCCTCCCTTTAAAGGGAGATCGATCATATTAGCTTTATCTATAAAATCAAGGAGCCAGCCAGCTTGTCTGTGATTAATAGGAGCACTACCTTCTTTCTCATTTTGGGAGGAGATTATGTTAAGGTCTCCTATGATACACTAATAGGAGTTTGAGTCATTCCTAAGGGATGATAATTTTGACCAGAAACGTTCTTTATCTTCCCTGTGAGGAGGGTCATACAGAAAAGTACAAAACCATAGAGTTTCTCCCTTTAAAGAGACCAGGGCATCGATAAAGTTTGGGGATTCTTTAAGGATAGTCATATTGATTTCTGCTGTCCACCAGAGAGCTAAACCACCTGCTAGACCACGGGTATCAATATAGAAGCTTTCCGAGAACCTATTTTTGGTTTGAAGTTTCTCTAGGTAAGGTGTCTTCTTCTTTGTTTCACATAGAAAAACAATACTAGGTTTAAATTTGATCAGCGAGTCCTTTAAAGCCCGAATCTTATCTGGGTTACCCATGCCACGAATATTCCAAGAGAAGATTGACCTAGCCTCACATGACAGAACGGGCCAGGAGGGAGGGGAAAGAACTGAATAAACCAAGCCCCCCGACATAGAGAGCAGTCACAAGAGCCACCACAAGACTGACCAGCAATTTCGGGATGATCCAAGCCAAACAAGCACACAGAAAAGCAAAAAGCCAAGAGAAAAAACAACGCACCTTAAGGAAAGGGAGAACCAGAGCGAAGCGAAGCCAAGATTGGAGAAACACGTCCCAAGATCGACCACAAGGATGAGGAAGAAACACCCAGAAGTCAAGGAGCAGAACAAACAATAGAAAACCAAAAAAAAGAGCAAGAGACGGAGGACCTTCACAAAAAGGCAAAACTTTAAAACTATGAAAAAACAGAAGGCCAAAGGAGAGCACTCAGAGAAGAAACCCAGACCGTAGAAAAAAAGCAAATAAGACGAAGAAGAAACCACCAAAGGACATAAACAGGTTTTTAGCGGCATTTTTAAGTGCTGCTAAAAAAACTCCCGGTGCTAGATAAAGTGCCTTTGAATCGAGGGCCACAACAATACATTTGTGAACAAAAAATGCTGGAAAAGGTTGATATCTATAGTGGCGTTATACATTTAAAACTCCAGTAATAACCTTGTCTTTAGTGGCTTTTTTTCGCAAAACATTGCTATATGTTAGTGATATTTAGTGGCACTTTTATTGACAATAGCCTGATTTTTAGTGGCGTTTTATTTTTCAAACGCCACTAACTTTTAGTAAAGTTTTTACGCAAAACGACGCTATATTTTAGTGATATTTAGTGGCGCTTTTGTTGACAAGAGCCGCAATAACCTGACTTTTAGTGGCGTTTTATTTTTAAACGTCGCAAGAGGCTAACTTTTAGTGGCATATTATTTTTCAAACGCCGCTAAACATGATTGTAAGGGAAATAAAATTATAATAAAAATTAAATTTTTCCATGTTTCTATTTCGTCAAAAAATGTAAATTACATATACAAAATATTTGTTAAATAAAATATTTATTTCATCCCAAAAATATATTGTCACAATTAACTTAAAATATTTATTAAAAAATATTTATTTCATTACAAAAAGTACATTTGGTCACAATTTAATCCCCTCTACAGACTTCGTTCCTAATACTCTCTTCCCTGGTCCACTACCTCTTGGTCACCACTACCGTCGACCGTCATCCCGAATCCCTATACCAAAAAAAGTTAAATACGAAAAGTTAATAGCAATTTTAGACAGTTAAAACAATCAATACGCCTTCTACAATAAGCAATGATAATGCTTTCGGAAGAAATAAGAAAGAACAATCAGTTAAGAGTCGAAAAAATAAAGCAAACAAATGCTCTCATTAAGAGAAGAAACAGAAATAAAGTATGTGTACCTTCTTTCAAGATTTAGATCCAGATGCTGCCCTGTAGTGACCTTGTCGATTTCATACATGTTTGAGGGATCAGTTAAATAAAATTATGCCATGAAGATTTTTCGAAAAGTTCGAAACATTTGCATTATGATCCAGAAAACATACCTTAGTTCTTTCACATATTTTCTATGTCACCTCAAAGTTTCTCAGTTTCACGTTGCAGCATAGAAAAATGATGCTCCTACATTAAAAGTAAATGATCATAACGAAACCACATAAATATTTGCAATATAACCATGTGATGGTACAATGTGGATATATTAAGAATACATGAGTTATGCCTAAAGAGAACAATTGCAAGCATTTACATAAGAAAAAAGTGAACAAAACAAATCTGACAATTAAAGAACAAAAAACATGGAAAAAGCATGAACTAGCTCTGTATTGCAATGAAGACAATCATATTTAATACGAAGAATGCAGTACTGGTTTCACCAGTATGGCCCCAAATAACATCATACCATCATAATAACATAATCGAGGAGCGCAACATTCCAGTAAAGCCCAAGAAGTAAATATTTTAATCAAGATTGAAAAGGACAATACATACAAGGATGAACATATTTAAGCATTTTTTATATCGATGAAATAGCTAACTATCAACAGAAGTTAAATATACAATGGACTCTGCTCTGAAGTCTACTCTTAAACAAAATATATGTCTATGTTACTCATACTCCTAAACAAAATTGGACATACACCCGTGTCAAATTCACTTATCAGAATCCCAATAACACAGGTTTCAGAATATTTGAATGTTGAAACTAGAAATCAATGGTTGCGTTTAGTGTATAATTACCCGGTGATATTGCTGCACTTATTTGTTTGGAAGCCGAGTAAATATAGCTAATGAATGTCATTTTTATGCTCAACCATTCTTTCAAACTAAGAACAGATGCTCCCAGCCATGAGGACATGAACACACCTACTATGAAGATGAATACGATAGAGGTCCCAAATCCAAGGCCTGTGAAAATATCGGTTACCGTTAGGGCTGGCAAAAAACCCAGAAAAAAGAACACTCAAAACTTGATTTAAAGGAGATGAAAAAGAGATAATAAACTAACCAAATATGTTGATCCCAAGGTGTTTATAAATTGGGGAGAAAAATCCATCAACAAAATGAATGAACCACCAAGTTACATAGAATGTGATTGCTATAGGGAGTAAAATAACGCTACAAAAAATAATGTCATCAAGGAGTCAATTAGATTTGTAATAATGCTAGATTAATAGGAAGACAAGAGAGCTTACTCAAGTCAAAGATTATCAGATCATTAGAATGTGCATATAATCAAATGATCATATTAGATTTTAAATTCAATTCAAATTGATAATCTTTCCACCAACCAATAAATGAAATGGGAAACTTTCAGGCTACCTCTATCTAAAAGAAATGAGGAACTCTACTTATTAAAATGATAAGATTCATAATTTGCTATGAGATAACTCTGTGAAAACAAATAGAAATATCCAATATATCAAGCAATAAGGGAACAAAAAAATATAGCCTGTGGAAGCTTCTTTCCATTTGTCTTGTAGTTTTGGAAAGATAAAACCTCATTTTGCTCCCAGAGGACTTCTTCCATGAACTAAAACAATAAAAAAGGGGGAGTATTCACTTGTCAAATATACTTATAATAGATAGCTTACAACCTTCATGGACAAGGACATATCTGTTTGTAGTAGACATATGTTGTCCCTGCAGTTCTAGGAAGACATATGAGTGGAGGAACCACTTTGGGACCAAAATTATAATATCGCCACAGCTTTGTGCCAATCAGTGAGAAAAATAAGGAACCCAAAAAAAGAGATTCATCACAATTGATAAAAAGTAATAGCATAGAGACTCTCTCTTGTCTATCTTCAAGACACATGCTAAGTGTCAAGGTCATCCCTTATTGTATTGTGACCCTGCCTTGACAAGCCCGTTCAGGACCGAGCAATGGTGGACCGAGCGATGATATGAGCAATCCCTAAGGAGCTACCAAGTCAAGGATGCAAGTTAAGATGCTTTGGGAAGACGATGAAGGCCCTATCCAGAAAGTGTCCTCATTTGGGACGAAGCAACATCTACTCACGACATTCCTAGTAAGTTTATTTAGCTCTTTAGGGGGAAGTGGTC
Organism: Hibiscus mutabilis; assembly: GCA_019671005.1. NCBI lineage: Eukaryota > Viridiplantae > Streptophyta > Magnoliopsida > Malvales > Malvaceae > Hibiscus > Hibiscus mutabilis. The sequence continues at coordinate 30,031,188 of CM033749.1, forward strand.
TGGTGCCGGGTCTCCACCATCCCCCTCGCCTGGACTAGCGACCGAGCTTCCTTGGTGTAAGCGACCTACTCCTAGGCCCATGTAGGGCCTAGGTGTGCGGGCAGTGGGGCCTAGTGGTTGGCGTACTGTCTCCTTGGGAGAAATACCTAGGGACGGTTTGGGGTCATAGGGCCCCATATCGCGCTCGTAGCTGAAGTACGAGGTTGGAGTACAGCTATCGCTAGGCCTTGCGGGATTCGAACCTCTAAAGCCTTAGCGCATTGTGACCCTGGGAAGGCTAGACCGAGATAACTCCTTTGACAATGGGGCATGAGAAAGGCTGACTTGTCTGGGTAACACCCATCTCAAGTGCCGCACGGCTTGCCAACCGAGTAAAAGGGGCATGTCCATGACACGTGGTATCAGAGCGAGAAAACGATGGGACAATATAGTCACGTGACAGTGGTGTTTGGCTATGACTTTTGATACAGTGGTGCGTATTTGTTAACCAAACGCCATAGTGCTCATGTGCCAACTTGAATACTGTGATGCTTTATTCAGTGCTGTGGTGCGTGGTGACACCAGATGGATGTGTAGAAAAATAAGAGTTGGACTATTTGTGAATCAGTTGGTCTCACGCCAAGCGCTCCCACATGTGGAGTAGTCAGGGTGGATCATTATGACAGGCAAAAAAAGAGAGACTTTTTCTGTGCACAGAGGTGCTGGATTGTGGATTCTACACCATGCGCTCCGATAAATGGAGTAGGCAGGGTCGAATGACAATAAACCAAGTGCTCTTTGGACTGGAGTAGGCAGGGTGGGGGACTATGCCAAGCGCTCCCATGTGGGGAGTAGGCATAGTGGTTGAATCATATGCCAAACGCATCTCTTCAAGGAGTAGGCAGGATGATGTAATGACACGCCAAGCGCATCCATCAGTGGAGTAGGCAGGGTGGTCTAGTTTTATGCCAAGCGCCCTGTGAGGGTAGGCAAGGGTGGCTAGAACCTACGCCAAACGCTTCCGCGAGTGGAGTAGGCAGGGTGACTCCTTATGATGCTGATTGATCAAGACCTATTCAAGGCGCAAAGGTGTCTAATGGTGGGTTTTGGCAAGGTAGTACCGATGTGTTACATTAGTGTAGTGGCGCGTGTGAATTAGAGCACAGTGGTGCTTATTTGTTCGTTATAGGTGTAGCATTATTGTTGGCTGTCTGAAACGGTGATCGAGTTGAGGCGCAAAGAAGCGCGAGAACTTTTGGTGGACGAGATTGATCTTTGCACAATAGTGTCTGCCCATGATTTGGGATACAAGCAATATTTCTGGTTGCTTTAAAGGCTCATTGATGGTTGTCTATGGGACATGATGAAGTGTGTATTCCTCGTAGCACGGTGGCACGAATTCTAGCAATATGGGGATGCTTACGCGCCACTCGAGAGGAGAGCCATTCCCTATGGTGGCTACCGTAATAGTGATGCTTATTTTGATACATTGCCTTGTGTCGATAACCTTTGCTTATTGATGTTTATTTTGTCTTGTTCGCACAATGGCGTGTGTAGCCTGAAGCATAAAATGTGCTTATTTTTGTTAATCTAACATATTGGTGCTTGTCGTTTCCCGGGTAATGTGATAATTTCTTGATTGATGAAAGTTAATGGCAATATTGTTTCCCTTGGCACTATGGTGCTTGGCTGTTGCTTAACTATCTTTTTCCAGGTGAAAAGAGAAGTGTGCACAAATGGATATAGATTGATACAATGGATAGTCATGGGATCGCAGACTAACCCTAAAGGGACGAGTTGGAGACAACTTGAGATAGTTATATAGTTGCTTTATGTTTGGAGGAATCAATGTGGCAGAGTCGTGTTCCTCAATGTTGTAGATTCGCTCATTGATAAAATTAAAGGAATATGATAAAACTCGTTTGTTGTGGGAGTACTTTGGTACATTGTGATCCTCTAAAGGTACAAGACAAGACTCTTAGGACCTCAAACTATTTAATGAAGTGGTCAAAGGATTGCGGCGATCGTTGTATGCTGAAGGAGTGGTCCCTCTTGAAACATAATGGAGTAAAAGGGAGTACCGAGTTATTGGTATGCTCCCTCCTATTGATGTGGAATCTTTTAGCGATAGACACACTATGGGTTCTCGAGGGAAAAATCTGTTACATTGTCAAATAAAATCAATGAGCCTAAGGGGAATGCTTCCCATAGCTAATAATTTGTCTGTAAATGGCAATTTTCTCAAGACACATTAGGTCTTAAGGTAAAAAGGAATGCGTTGTGATATGGTAGTTTAGACCAGATTATTCGACAATAGATTGCAAATATGGAATGACAAAGGTTGTGCAAGTCAATACAGTTTTATCTTGGATAGGAAAAAATTCATTTTGGCACGAAAATCTTCCTTTGATGGGGATGCTGGCTATGGTAAGGCAGAATGCTATTTGTAAAGCTGCCCGTTTGTAAAATATGATGTTTGTGCATGCACAATGATTCTGTGTGTGTCGACAGAAATGGTGACAACCGCGAAAATGAGGAACTAGTATTGCCCCCAGGGAGAGAACACACCCAGGTGCTGGGACGTTGACACAGGGTGGTGGGTCGATAGACCCTAGTCGGTTTAAGGAACTTGAGGCCGCAATGGTTGCCATGAGAGATATGGCATCAAATGATCGGCTTTGAGCAATAGAGGAAACACAGCAAGAGTTGACCTAAGCTATCAAAGACTTTGGTAATGAAGGCAAAGAAGCATTAAGTCATATGAAGTTCGAACTAGATGAGATTAAGACTCAAGTTAACTTGATATAGATAGCTATGGGCAATTGAATGATAGCGGATAAGGGTCCGAGGACTAGGGTTTCAGAACCTCAGCGGTATGAAGGGAACAGAGATGCTAAGGAGCTTGAAAATTTCTTGTTCTACGTCGAGCATTATTTTCGGTATACACATACTAAAATAGATGAAGACAAGGTCTCGGTGTATCTAATAGGGGACGCCAAGTTGTGGTGACAGTCCAAGTTTATTAATGGTGTTTGTTCTATCAAGATATGGGAAGAGCTGAAGAAAGAGTTAATGAGCTCCTTCTTTCCCGAAAATGTAGAACATAATGCTCAGAAGAAGCTAAAGGATTTAACGAATACAGGTTTTATTCGAGATTATGTAAGAGAATAAATAGGTTTTGATCCTAAATTATAATTCTTTACTGACTAGATGTCGTGTGCATATGGGGAAGAGTTTGGCATCCTGTGGAAACCTAAGTCACACGTAGAGGGCACAAGTGAGACATCATTTTGAAGTCCACAGCACGAGACTAATGTTGACATGATGTTTGTGGGGTGCTGATACAGGTTCTTTTGCTGGCGTAATAACAAGATAAACTTTTCTAATAAGTGGATAATGGGGAAGACATCAGTAGATGGGGGAAACTAACTTACCCATGGAGTATAGGCCATGTGTGCCAAGAGATCAAATGTGTACTTTTGTGCTTAATCAACAGCTCTGTCTGTTACAAAGGGAGTGAAGGAGAAATGAAATAAGGGGGCAACTTGATTGGCTATTACAAGGGACATAGGAGACTATTGAGAAGTTCTAGTGAGGGCATATGACCATCTATTTTCTATTGGAACAAGGGCAAGGTTGTTCGAGAGAATGTTGGTGTGCATTCACTTGGCAAATGGTACAGGTATAATTGAGTAAGTAGAAAACCTCACGAGTGGATGATATTAGCTTGTCATAGAGACTGCGTTCTCAAATAGTCAAAACACCTGAGGTATACATACAAAGTCATACCATGATTGGTGGTAGCATAAGGTAATGTGTGCCAACTAAGTATCATATGAGACTTGTGTGAATATGCTTTCATTGATAAAATTGCTTGTATATCTTATAATATATGATATATTGAGGAGAACAAAAGAAAAGTACAATTTTATACGGTGTTGGCAACTAGAGATCATCTTTGCAATATTAAGCAACCAAGTGCAACGCGAGCATGTACTGGCAAACTTGGGTTAATATTGATGATATATGTATGGTGACACATTCAGTACTTTGAAGGTCTCGATACGAGATAAGGTAAAGTTGGCGAAGATGATTAACGGTGAGGAGCAAGCCATTGAGTGACGAGTCATAACACGTTTTCTCATGGCCAGGTATGTTACTTTTGTATATTTGTAGGTTAATGGGCAGATCATGGAGCACAAAGAAACTACAAGGCACTTGTTTGAGTGGATCGATGGTTTTTTACTTACCTTTTGCTCGATCCACAATCGGAGTAAAAGTGGGGGGAGCATGAATCTAAAACTCGACTTGAAAGAAGTGGAACTGGGTCATAATGAGTCTGTGGTCATTCTAGACAGTTACGGATATGCAACATAGTCAAAAAGGAGATAGAAAGAACCCAAGATCGAGGCTTGAATTAGTTTCTTGAATGATCAAATGGTGGGACAAGAAAAACATATCAAATCGAGCACGAATCGAAGATGTGCTGCCACAGATGTCCATATTGGCTCAACAAGTGATGAAGAACTGGTGTCAACATCAATGAGAACCATCCTTTATTGGACTACATCGATGAGGGCATCGATAGAGGAAGTGGGAGAGAATGTCAGAACCATCCCTTCTGGGGCTACATCGATGAGGCCATCGATAGAGGAAGTGAGGGAGAATGTCAAGGCCACCCCTTATTATATTGTGACCCTACCATGACAAGCCCGTTCAAGACCGAGCGATGATATGAGCAATCCCTGAGGAGCTACTAAGTCAAGGATGCAAGTTAAGATGCTTTGGGAAGACAATGAAGGCCCTATCCAGAAAGTGTCCTCATTTAGGATGAAACAATGTCTACTTACGGCATTCCTAGTAAGTTTATTTAGCTCTTTAAGGGGAAGTGGTCTGGTGTTGGGTCTCAACCATCCCTTTCGCCTGGGCTAGCAATAGAGCTTCCTTGGTGTAAGCGACCTACACCTAGACCCATGTGGGGCCTAGGTGTGCGGGCAGTGGAGCCTAGTGGTTGGCGCACTGTCTCTTTAGGAGAAATACCTAAGGACTGTTTGGGGCCATAGGGCCCCATATCGCGCTCATGGCTGAAGTACGAGGTTGGAGTGCAGCTATCACTAGGCCCTGCGAGATACGAACCTTTAAAGCCTTAGCGCATTGTGACACTAAGAAGGCTAGACCAAGATAACTCCTTGGACAATGGGGCATGAGAAAGGCTGACTTGTCTGGGTAACACCCATTTCAAGTGTCACACGGCTTACCAACCGAGTAAAAGGGGCATGTCCATGACATATGGTATCAAAGCGAGAAAACGATGGGACAATGTAGTCATGTGACAGTGGTGTTTGGCTATGACTTTTGATACAGTGGTGCGTATTTGTTAACCAAACGACATAGTGCTCATGCGCCAACTTGAACACTGTGATGCTTTATTTAGTGGATGTGGTGCGTGGTGACGCCAGATAGAAGTGTTACAAAATAAAAGTTAGACTATTTGTGGATCAGTTGGTATCACGCCAAGCGCTCCCACAGGTGGAGTAGTCAGGGTAGATCATCATGACAGAAAAAAAAGACTTTTTCTGTGCACAAAGGTGCTGGATTGTGGATTCTACGCCAAGCTCTCCGATAAATGGAGTAGACAGAGTCGAATGACAGTGAACCAAGCACTCTTTGGACTAGAGTAAGTAGGGTGAGGGACTACGCCAAGCGCTCCTATGTAGGGAGTAGGCCGGGTGGTTGAATCCTACGTTAAACGCTTCTCTTCAAGGAGTAGGCAGGATGGTGTAATGTCACTCCAGGCGTATCTATTAGTGGAGTAGGCAGGGTGGTCTAGTTTTACGCCAAGCATCCTGTGAGGGTAGGCAGGGTGGCTAGAACCTACGCCAAGCGCTTCCGCGAGTGGAGTAGGCAGGGTAACTCCTTATGATACTGATTGATCAAGACCTAGTTAAAGCGCAAAGGTGTCTAATTGTTGGTTTTGTCAAGGTAGTGCCGATGTGTTACATTAGCACAGTGATGCTCATTTGTTCATTACAGGTGTAGCATTGTTGTTGGCTGTTCGAAATGGTGATCGAGTTGAGGCGCAAAGAAGCGCGAGAACTTTTGGTGGACTAGATTGATCTTTGCACAATAGTACATGTCCATGATTTGGGACACAAGCAATATTTTTGGTTGCTTTAAAGGCTCGTTGATGGCTGTCTATGGGACATGATGAAGTATGTATTCCTCGTAGCACGTTGGCATGAATTCTAGCAATATGGGGATGCTTACGTGCCACTCGAGAGGAGAGTTATTCCCTATGGTGGCTATCGGTAATAGTGATGCTTATTTTGATACATTGTCTTGTGTCGGTAACCTTTGCTTATTGATATTTGTTTTGTCTTGTTAGCACAAGGGCGTGTGCAGCTCGAAGCATAAAATGTGCTTATTTTTGTTAATCTAACATATTGGTGCTTGTTGTTTCCAGGGTAATGTGATAATTTCTTGATCGATGGAAGTTAATGGCAATATTGTTTCTCTTGGCACTGTGGTGCTTGGTTGTTGCTTAATTATCTTTTTCCAGGTGAAAAGAGAATTATGTACAGATGGATATAGATTGATACAGTGGATAATCATGGGATCACAGATTAACCCTAAAGGGACGAGTTAGAGACAACTTGAGACAGTTCTATAGTTGCTTTATGTTCAGGGGAATCAATGTGGCAGAGTCGTGTTCCTCAATGTTGTAGATTCGCTCATTGATAAAATTAAAGGATTATGATAAAACTCGTTTGTTGTGGGAGTACTTTAGTACAATGTGATCATCTAAAGGTGCAGGACAAGAATCTTAGGACTTCGAACTATTTAATGAAGTGGTCAAAGGATTGCGAGGATCGTTGTATGCTGGATGGAGTGTCCCATCTCGAAACATAATGGAGTAAAAGGGAGTTTCGAGTTATTGGTATACTCCCTCCTATTGATGTAGACTCTTTTAGCGGTAGACACACTATGGGTTCTCGAGGGAAAAATATGTTACATTGTCAAATAAAATCAAAGAGCCTAAGAGGAATGCTTCTCATGGCTAATAATTTGTCCGTAAATGGTAATTTTCTCAAGACACATTGGGTCTTATGGTAAAAAGGAATGTGTTGTGATGTGGTAGTTTGGACCAGATTCTTCGACAATAGATTGCAAATATGGGATGACAAAGGTCGTGCGAGTCAATACAGTTTTATCTTGGATAGGAAAAAAACTCATTTTGGCATGAAAATCTTCCTTTGATGGGGATGCTGGCTACGGTAAGGCAGAATGCTAATTGTAAAGCTACCCGTTTGTAAAAGATGAAGTTTGTACAAGCACAATAATTCTGTGTGTATCGACAAAAATGGTGAAAAAATGCAAAAACGTGGAACGAGTATTGCCCCCAGAAAGAGAACACACCCAAGTGGTGGGATGTTGACATAGGGTGGTGGGTCGATAGACCCTATTCAGTTTAAGGAACTTGAGGTTGCAATGGCTGTCATGAGAGCTATGGCATCAAATGATCGGCTTTGAGCAATAGAGGAAACAAAGAAAGAGTTGACCCAAGCTATCAAAGACTTTGGTAATGAAGGCAATGAAGCATTAAGTCATATGAAGTTCGAACTAGATGAGATCAAGACTCAAGTTAACTTGATACAGATAGCTATGGGCAATTCAATGACAACAGATAAGGGCCCGAGGACTAGGGTTTCGGAACATCAGTATTATGAAGGGAACAGAGATGTTAAGGAGCTTGAAAATTTCTTATTCAATGTCGACCATTATTTTTGGTATACGCATGCTAAAATAGATGAAGATAAGGTCTCGGTGTATCTAATAGGGGATGCCAAGTTGTGGTGGTGGTCCAAGTTTATTAATGGTGTTTGTTCTATCAAGATATGGGAAGAGCTGAAGAAAGAGTTAATGAGCTCATTCTTTCCCGAAAATGTAAAATATAATGCTCAGAAGAAGCTAAGGGATTTAGCGAATACAAGTTCTATTCGAGATTATGTAAGAGAATAAAGAAGTCTTGACCCTACATGAGAATACTTTACTGACTAGATGTCGTGGGCATATGGGGAAGAGTTTGGCATCCTACGGAAACCTAAGCCACACGTAGAGGGCACAAGTGAGACATCATTTTGAAGTCCACAACATGAGACTAATGTTAATATGATGTTTGTGGGGGTACTAATACAGGTTCTTTTGATGGCGTGATAACAAGATGAACTTTTCTAATAATTGGATAATGGGGAAGACATTAGTAGATGGGGGAAACTAACTTACCCATGGAGTATAGGCCATGTGTGCCAAGAGATCAAATGTGTACTTTTGTGCTTAATCAACAGTTATGTCTGTTACAAAGGGAGTGAAGGAGAAATAAAATAATGGGGCAACTTGATTGGCTATTACAAGGGCCATATGAGACCATTGAGAAGTTCTAGTCAAGGCATATGACCATCCATTTACTATTGGAACAAGGGCAAGGTTGTTCGAGAGAATATTGGTGTGCATTCACTTGGAAAATGGTGCAGGTATAATTGAGTAAGAAGAAAACCTCACAAGTGGATGATATTAGCTTGTCGTAGAGATTGAGTTCTCAAATAGTCAAAACACCTGAGGTATACATACAAAGACATACCATGATTAGGGGTAGCATAAGGCAATGTGTGCCAACCAAGTATAATACGAGACTTGTATGAATATGTTTTCATTGATAAAATTGCTTGTATATCTTATAATACAGGATATATCGAGGAGAAAAAAAGGTAAGTACAATTCTATACGGTGTTGGCAACTGGAGATCATCTTTGCATTATTAAGCAACCAAGTGCAACACGAGCATGTACTGGCAAACTTGGGTTAATATTGATGATATATGTATGATGACACATTCAGTACTTTGGAGGTCTCGATACGATATGAGGCAAAGTTGGCGAAGATGCTTAACGCCGAGGAGCAAGCCATTGAGTGACGAGTCATAACACGTTTTCTCATGGCCATGTATGTTACTTTTGTATATTTGTAGGTTAATGGGCAGATCGTAGAGCACAAAAATACTACAAGGCACTTGTTCGAGTGGATCGATGGTTTGTTACTTGTCTTTTGCTCGAGCCATAATCAGAGTAAAAGTGGGGGAGCATGAATCTAAAACTCAACATGAAAGAAGTGGAACTGGGTCATAATGGGTTTGTGGTCAGTCTAAACGGTTACGGATGTGCAACATAGTCAAAAAGGAGATAGAAAGAACCCAAGATCGAGGCTTGAATTAGTTGCTTGAATGATCAAATGGCGGGACAAGAAAAACATATTAAATCGAGCACGAATCGAAGATGTGCTGCCACAGATGTCCATGTCAGCTCAACAAATGATGAAGAACTGGTGTCAACATCAATGAGAACCATCTCTTCTTGGTCTACATCGATGAGGGCATCGATAGAGGAAGTGGGGGAGAATGTCAGAACCATCCCTTTTGGGGGCTACATTGATGAGGCCATCGATAGAGGAAGTGAGGGAGAATGTCAAGGCCATCCCTTATTGTATTGTGACCCTGCCTTGACAAGCTTGTTCAAGACCGAGCAATGGTGGACCGAGTAATGATATGAGCAATCCCTGAGGAGCTACCAAGTCAAGGATGCAAGTTAAGATGCTTTGGGAAGACGATGAAGGCCCTATCTAGAAAGTGTCCTCTTTTGGGACGAAGCAACGTCTACTTACAGCATTCCTAGTAAGTTTATTTAGCTTTTGAGGAGGAAGTGGCCTAGTGTCGAGTCTCCACCATCCTCCTCGCCTGGGCTAGCGACCGAGCTTTCTTAGTGTAAGTGACCTACTCCTAGGCCCATGTAGGGCCTAGGTGTGCGGGCAGTAGGGCCTAGTGGTTGGCGCACTGTCTCCTTGGGAGAAATACTTAGGGACGGTTTGGGGCCATAGGGCCCCATATCGCGCTCGTGGCTGAAGTACGAGGTTGGAGTGCAGCTATCGCTAGGCCCTGTGGGACTCGAACCTCTAAAGCCTTAGCGCATTTTGACCTTGAGAAGGCTAGATCGAGATAACTCCTTGGACAAGGGGGCATGAGAAAGGCTGACTTGTCTGGGTAACACCCATTTCAAGTGTCGCACGGCTTGCCAACCGATTAAAAGGGGCATGTCCGTGACACTAAGCAATATGATAACCAACAAGGTTTGATCAACTTATCACAAATCAGAACATACCTTCATGAAGAATAGTATTTTATAAATAACAATTCAAGCAATAATCGATTCCACAAATTCAACCCCAAAACAACGAATGGATAATTTACTGAAAAGGGAAATAAATTTACCCCGGATAATTATTTAATACCTTTCTATTTTTATTTATTTTATTTAATGATTTTTAGGATAAACTACATAAATAGCCATCAAACTTTTATGGCATTTTTATTTTGATCATCAAAATTTTAAAATTTGTGTTAAAGCCATCAAACTTTTAGTTCGCTTTCAGAATGATCCCTCCCATTACCTTTCGTCAGAAGCTACTGGCGTGAAACGTTGGTTTTTTTTCCTGAATAAAATGATGGGTAAACTACACCATTCATCACTCAACTTTCTTCTCACTCATATTTGGTCACTATAGTTTAGAAATTTTTAGTTTAATAAATCAACTTTTGAATTGTTCCTATTTTGGTCACTCTAGAATGACATAGTTATACAAATTGAGAAATTCAATTTCGGTACATATTTTTTGAATAAATTACTTCGATTCGGTTGCAGTTCACAATTTTAATTAAAATTGATTAATTGATATGATCAGTTATGTACAATATTTGTAAATTTTATGCATTAAAATATGTTATACTGTTGAGTTGATCAATCAATGAGAATGACCAAAAGGGGTGAATTGACAATTAAAATTTTGGTGAGAGCAAACTGCAAAAAGATAAAAAAAAATGCAAGGTGATTTATAGTGGTTCAACCTTCTAAACATGGTCTACATCCATTTCCTTAGCTTTCGCACTAAGGTTTCACAAATTCACTAATTTGTCTCTACTTTTAGGCTAAAGGAGATAACCTCATAAATCAACTAGACTTATATCCCAAAGTCTAGAGACCTCTTTCCTAAAAATAAATGCAAAGAAACAAACTTTGAGAATCCTCTTATGGAGATTGTTTATACAATTTCAGCTCACTAAAACCCTAACACTTGATGAAAATGAAATACAAGAAGTTCACTCAAGTTTGTACAAGATATTACAATAAAAGCTCACAAAAACTTTGAATTTTTGCTTGGATGCTTTAGAATGATTGTCTTATTGTTAAAGAAGCTTTGGAGACTTGTTTTTATACTGTTCATTGATTTCTAGCCGTTTAGGTTGTTGGGGAATTGAATAGAGCAATTGAGCTGCATTTTTCCTGCAATAAATGTTGTCTGGCAACTGTGAGTATCAATACACGAGAGTCTGTATTGGTACCTGCTTAAAAAGGAAATATTTGTTGCAAGATAGGAGTACCGGTAATCAGGCTTGCGTATCGGTACGGATTAAGGGGTACCAGTACGCTAAGGACCATCCGGTACTTGAAATTGCTCATTGGAATTTTGTTAAGGCTTTGTGTATCGGTACGCTAAAGGTCGTACCGGCACTTAGAGCAAAATTCCCTTAGATTTAAATGGATCGTATTGGTACGAGGTTCATCGTACCGTTACTAACAAGCAATCTTTTAGAAAAACTTAAAATCTCGTACTAGTACGCTAATTAAGGACCATACCAGTACTCATGTACCATTTTGAATTTCAATGTTAATGTACTCATACCAATATGCATAGAGTCGTACCGGTACTCACTGACCAATATGAATTTTATGAATTCCAGTGTTGGATGGTCTGTACTGGTAGGCATATGACCATACCAGTACTCACTGACCAAAATGGTCTATAAGAGTACCAAAATACTTAGAAAATATTTTCTTTTGAAAAGTTTAACTTAGACAAACTATTTTCTTCAAAATAGGTTAAGTTTGTTCAAATGCTTGTCCATTTGTGAGTAATTTCAAATGCCTTAAAAATTTATTTATTTGTAAATTAGTCCTTATTATATCAAAATCCAAAGATTGGTTTAACATATACTCTAGTGATTTTGATACCCTTCTGATTTGTTAAAAAACGTTTTAGCTCTGGGTAGGATTACTAGATGTGAACTCTCAATTTTTAACTTTCTAGTTGTTTCTACACTTTATCACAACTGAACAATTATTAAATTTACCATGTTATCATATTTGGTATTTTAATAAGTGAAGTAAAAAAATCATTACCCGAATCAAATTTTCTAATTAACTGGTTAATTGATTATCGGATTCAATTGGTATAATATAAGATTGAGAATTGAATAATTTGAATTTACCAAAATATTTTTTAAGGATTAATCAAAACCCAATTTTACGCACCCTTAACCATGGCAATAAAAAACAGAAACCCAATAGGAATTCCGAGGCAACAAAATCCAACAACCATATGTAATCTTTACATGTTTTCCCAATTCAATGTCTTGTGTATGTTCAGAAAGTATTGAAAATGGTCCCTAAAAACCAACAAATTGTCCACTAAATCCTCAATAAATTCCTTTTTTGGGTTGTATTGTATTATACAATGGCCTAAAGTTTTAACAATAACCAGTGTTGAAACGTGAGAAGGCCCTTGCTTAGGCTTTCTCCAACCAGGTGGCTACACTGTGTTTTCTATAAATTAGTGTTGTTGTATTCGTACGAGTGCATGGTTTTAACTAATAATCTTAAACATGTTTGCAAGATATGGAGATCTAGAAGGAACCCATCCGCCGAATATGAAGATGAGATTGAAGAAATAACGAAATGGCTTGATCGGTGGATGGGTCCAAAGCAATTGGAGAGCAACAATAGGGCATCAACTGATAAAAGAGACTGTAGAAATAGATAGTAATAAGCTTCAATCCTACTCTTCTCCAACAATCAGAAAATCACAGACAATTTTCCACTTCACACTCTATCGTTCCTCATATGGAAAAAGAACCCCATAGTTTCTGTCTCAATCAATTTCCGCCAACAAAGCCATTGCAAGTACGTTCAGCCAGCCCTCGGTGCCTGAAAGAAGAGAAATGCTACAGCTCAGCAGCAAACACCCCGAGCCTAGCTTCCACATATTGCGATCTCAGATGCGATTAGGCCCAATAGTTCTATGCCCTTTTCTTTTGTATTCTATTTCCAAAAACTAATCATAATAAGCCCAAATGCCGTAACCCTGCTTTTGTGGATAAAATAACTCAGTCCTTATTGGCCATAACAACAGCTCAGTCTTTTGCCTGAATCTCATATGATATTCTGTTAATATAATGATATATTTTTATAATATGATATATTAATCAGTTGGTCTAATAAGAAAGAAGTTAGGTCCGTTAAATAAGGTTATGAGTTTGAATCTTGAGACTGAATGGAACAAACTAAGTTGAGAGAGTTGACTCCATAGTTATTATGTAACGTACACAATCCGAACTAATCGATGATATAAAAAAAGGCTACTTGATCCCCAAAAATAAAAATAAAACTATTTTAAAAATATAGCATGTGAGTGAATTAAACAGTTTAACAGTCAATATCAAAAACGGAACTCACATTATTAAAAATGTACTATTAATAGAGAACTATTTTATCTAAGCGAGGGAGAAGGGTTGCTAATTGCTATATTATATGTGAGAAAGCATAGGGTAAGTAAATAAGATTTTCCCCTTCATTGATGGGAATTTTATCTTTTTCTTCTTTCTAAGGAAATGCTTAAATGGAGAAAAGTTTCATTCTGACACCCATGACATAGGAAAACATTTATGGATGCCAATTAATGGACTCCTTACTCATAAAAAGTACTGTACTGACTAAATTTGATAAAAAAAAAAAAGAGAGACAAGTGTTAGAATGCTAACAAACCCTTTGTCCAATATTAGCAATGTTCTAATATTATCAAAGTTAATAAAGTTTTTTCCCTTTAGCTGAAGATCAAAGTTAGGTAGATACTAGGGGACGTCTCATGTGCTCTTGCTGCAGCTACTTGTACTTGCGGTTTGAGTTGTTGCAATGCCAAGGCACAATGCTTCAGCCAGTGGTCCACCGGGAGACGACCCCATCCACGAAATGGTGTCCGCCATTTGGGGCGGTGATGGTCTCAAATTCCCCACACTTTCCGTTGCTAATCCCATGAAACCGAAACCACCCATCTCATGAATGTTCTCATCCTCTTTCCTCATAATTGTTTTCGTTCCCAGCCGACATCGACAGTTTGAGAGATGATAGTGGTAGCTTCTGATCATTTGAATAAACATGGTGTTTGTTCCCTATTCCATCCATTTCGACAACCTCTCTGTCCGCTGTTGACCATGCGTCGATGAAGGCTCTCGTTTCCTGCGAATGTGTTTGGTTGAGACTCAATGATCCTCCCAAACCGGGGCTAAACTGCTCGTTTAGATGCTGAGCTTGCAAATTGAGGCAATGGTCTTTATAATTTCCTCCATAATCTGTCCCTTGTGCTTTGAACTGCTGCCACTCGGTGTTGGAATTGCTGGCAAAAGGAACGGTGGTCTCCCCTTTCACGAACCACTCCAAGCACCTTCACGGGCCAACAATTAACAGTAACTCGCATAAGGCAACAAATCCACAGATCATGAACAAAAATGGAGAAAATTATATATCAGATTTAGAGCATGAAAATGTGGGATTTTGACCTGGATTGATCAAATGAAGATGTGAACAAAAAAGCATCATTGTCTGCTTGTAAAATGTTTTTGATGAGCTGCTTGGTGCCATCAGATGCCATTTGTTAAGTCATTTGTGGTCATTGTTGCTGATATTAGACGAGTGGTTTGGCAATTCCACATGCTTTCTTGAACGGGGACGGCTCTTGTGAGAGTGACGCTCGCAGTATTTTTGGTCAGGAGCCACGTCTCTCGAGCACCTCCATTTCTTCCCATCTGTTCTCCTGCACCTCCATGGCTCCGGGTCCGAGCTATTGCTCGAAAACCCCAATTCTAAAGACCCCTTTATCGCTACTGTCAACAACAACACAAATTGCATGCCACATTGCCACCCCTTTATAATCAATGCAAGAAAAAGCTAAAAAAAGAAGAAAAAGATTACCATTTGAAGAGTTTCTGGTGATGGGTATAAGGAGTTCAGCCGGGACTGGGACAGAAGCCATAATGTACTTAAATATCATGGTCTGCCTTTCCAGCTCTTGCCACTGAGCTGCTGTGAAAGGAACTCTAGCATTCACAGGCGCTGCCATTTCTCCTACTTTCATTAAATTTTTTAATCACTTCACAAAACAAAATTAGAAGAAAAATGGATGAAGGAAATAAAAGTTTTCTTATTTTTTACCGGAGGAATTATAGGCAAAAGAATGGTCAGCGGAAAAGGAGTGATGGTGCAGAGACTTTAACACAACTGCAGCAGCAGAAGAAGCAGCACCAGCACCGACAACATCGTATATATCGCCCCTGCATGGCTCCTGATTGCTTGTGTTGCAAACAATGGGCCCACCACCACCAGCTCCTCCATCAAATCCTTCACCATAACAAGAAGATGGTGATGATGATGAATGCCGGTCGGCCATTGCCATGAAGCTCTTATTTGAGCAAGACTCCAACCCCAACCCTTTCTCTGTATCCATAAAACCATCATTTCTTGTATCCATGTCTTCAAAATGACACCTTTCCCATCTGAAAGAAACAGAGCAAGACAAAGACAACCTTAAACCCAAACTACTTTCACTCTTTTTCCGCAAAACGAAAAAAGAAAAAGAAAAAAAATCTTACCCGACACTATAAATCAATCCCCTTTGTTTCTCTTCACACATCTCAAGCCAAACCAGTGGTGTTTGTTGCTGATATATAAAACAAGAGTTGGCAGATATTATGGTGGAGCGGTGCCGCTATTTTCAGCCATGCGTTTCTCTTTGCTTTAGCTTAACATTCACAAATACAGACAAAACCCACTCGCACCCCACTTATGGAATACAGACAAACGTTTCCAACCAATAATCAACGAAAAATACCCAACTTTTGAGTCCTCGTCCACTTTTTAAACGGGCTTTTTCACCCAACCTGAGAAGCCAAAAAATCTGGCTCTTGCTTTTAACCAAAATCGTTTAGGTAAGTTTACATTTTTAACCTTTAAAAGTATTTAGTGTTTCTTTTTTAGTTCTTTGTTCTGTTTTATCATTTTCATCCCTTTTAGGCTAATTATTATTCAACTTTTATATGATACATGTGCAAAAATATTTTATATAGCAAAATATTATTAATAAGTTATAAAAATATTATTTAAATTGTATACTTAATGCCATAATATTAATAAATTTAAATATGATTTAAAGTAATATAATTTAAATTTTACAATATAATATTTAAAATAAATATTTTAACTTCTCAAAAGTATTTTTTAACACTAATATCAAACATTAAAATCTTATATTTAACTTTTCATAATTACTTTTTCACAGTACTTTTAAAATTTTACACCACTTTTTGAAAATAATATCAAATTAACCTTAAATATTAAACACAAAATAACTATTTTTTATTTTTAATGTATCTGTTAGAACAAATTTAAAGATTAATTTCCATATCTGTTAGCCTAAAATATAAATTTTGACCATAAATTTTAAAGCCGTTGAATGCCTTGAGGGCGAAAAAACAGCCCTTCTTTATTGAACAGAGATGGCGGTTTGACCTCTCGGTTTCTCTTTTTTTTTTTTTAATCCCAAGTGGGTTTTAATTGGCTGCGATTTTTTTTAACTTTCAAGGTGCTTAAGGGATCTCTGTTATGACTTAGTTGACTGAGATATCTGTCAAAGTTAACGGCGTTAAACTTTATTGTGTGACTGTGAGGCATTGGGAGACGTGAAAGGAAAGGATGGGGACCACTTGGGTTTCGTGTGAGCGTGTGGGGGGACCAAACACGGTTGATGTGATGCCGTAACTAATATGTGCTATTGAGTTATAAATATTTATAATCTTTTTTTAGAAATCATGCATTTAATTTGGCTTGGTTTAGTGTAATTATAGCCATAACTTTTAATACTTGAGAAGCATGCTAATTATGCTCATTTTGCAATTATTGAGAGTGGGTTTAATGTGCATCATTACATAAAGGATAAGATCGCATATGTTCAATTTTTAGTTTTATTTTTTAGAAAATGAAAAATACTAAATAAAATATGTTTAGCTTAAAAATTTTGAAAGTAACTTTTTTTGGAAATAAAATATATGAAAATTAAAAATAATAAAAATTATTTTATTTGCTTTTACTAAATAAAATTTGTAAAATTAAAAAAAATTGATAATAAGAGTTTTTTAATATAATATATGAATTACTCGTAATTCTCTGGACCACTAAATTAGAGGCAAGTACACTTAAATGCACTCTAACTTTTGGATGATGTAATAGCAATAATATAAATTGAGCTAATGTTCGATTGACGATAATAAAATTTTTAACTTAATGAAATTGATTCTGATTTAAATCCATGTAAATACAAAATTATTTTTTAATAATTTTTAAATGGTCAATTTATGACCTTAATTCAAATCTATATACATGTAATATTTTTCTTTATTTTATCTATCATATTTCTATATAAAAAAAACTAGATAATCAAATGTGTTTCCATATTTTTCATTATTGAAAACAATTTTGATTTCCATTTACTAAACATGTTTTTCAGTTTTCAAATAATAAAATATATATATATAGGTCTTGTTTGGTAAATAACATCTTGAATTAAAATTAGAGGTTTGAATTATATTTATAAGTTTGACCAGTTAAATCTGCTAATTTAGATGGTTGGTAAATAGAGGATTTTAATAGTAAATTGGAGTGAAAAAACTCCTTTTGAGATCTTTTTGAGTTAGAGGTTTGGATAAAGGAATTGTAAAGACTCTTTTGTCCTTAACAATTACAAAAAAATTATTTAAATAACATGAATCTGAATAACTAATAAAATTAAAAAGATAGTTTCATAAATAAGAAATTAATGCATAAATTAATATATATATATATATATCTAAATTTAATAATTAATAAAATTATATTTAAAATATAATTTCATAAATAAAAAAATTAATACATACATCTAAATTTCATAATTATATTAAAAAGATAATTTCACAAATAAGAAATTAATATATTCATCATTCATATATGCTTAGTAATGATATTAAAAAAATTAATTTTTATAATCTAATTAATATTAATAGATACATAATATTAATAACTAATAAATTATTCAAACAAATATTGAATATAATTATGTCCTTATATGTTATTTTGCTTGTTCAAATAATCAAACAGCTATAAGTTATCAGTTAATTTTATTAAACACTTTTATACAATCAACTAATGTAATCTGTTAGTTAAATTAATTAATGTTATCAGCTATAATCTAATGTAATATGCTATCAGCTAATTGTCAAACAGGACCACGTTATAAAAGTATAAGTAAAAAAATAAAGAAATATTTTTTGAAACCAAACAAAAATTTAAACTTATTTTCACTAATGCTTTTTAAATTAATGAAATCGATATTTAAATATAAAAACTATTTTAAGTAAAAGATATACTATTTTGTTATGAATATTTATCTATGTGGATGTTTATCATGATAAGAACTTTATCAAGGAGATTTGATTTACTTTATCATTATGAATATTATCTTCATTAATTAGAGTTTAATGTATTGTGTACTTCTTATGCCTATAAATAGATGATTTGATGAAGACATTGTATACAAGTCTATATTGAGAATAATACAAATCTCTCTCTTTCTCTCATCTATTTGTTCTTTTATTCTTGTTCGTTGTTTTTCTTTATTTTATTCACAATACGTTGTCAGCACGATCTCGCTCAAACAACTATTACAGAACTTTCGATCCAACTCTACAATTCACTAGCCCTACCACAAACAAAAGCACCAACAACAATGTGGTTATCGCGAGTGTCGTCTTGCAGCTCTTTCCTTTGCATTTGCTCAGCTACATTACCGTAAGGTATTGCTACAAATGTGAGATTATATTTAATATTTTTCATATCAATAAGTTTTTAAATATCAATATTGGTTTTATTTTATTTGTTGATGAGATATGGATCTAAGAACTCTAGCTTGTATAGGTTAGATGATAAATCATAGATAGCGAAGCCATATCTATGCTCTCTAGACTATATTTATCTTGTATGCTTATTTTATGATAATCATGAATTGTGGTAGAGTACAAATGTACCACTAAGCTTTGTAAGCTCAGCATTCGAAATTATTGTTTTCGTTCGCAGGTTAGTAGGTGATCATGATCGAGATCGAGGATCTCATCGTGGAGAGATTTCCCAGCATCGTATCGCTTCAGAGTACAATGCTTAGTATTTTGTCTTGGGCTTATGTATTCATAGGACCTTACAACTGTGGTGTCTGTAACTCTATTTTGAATACTATTTTGATATACTGTGTTTAAACTTGGAGCTCCTATTTAGTAAACGAATTTGTATTTTTCTTATTTAATCGTGGACGGTTTAATGTTTTTAAATGATAGCTAAACTTGAGGTTTTCAAATGGAAATTTGTTGAGTCAGATTTTGGGTGACCCGAATGTAGTACTTCGGATCCGGATCGAAGTTGTGGTGTTACAATGTTTACTCAAATTATAATTATAAGTTCTTTGGGTAAACTACACCCATGACCATTGAACTATGGGTAAACTACACCCAAAATATTATAAGAAATATTTTATGAAAATATATTAGTTAATTATATTTATTTTATAAAATAGATTAATGTTTTATAAAAAAATATTAATTAATTATATTTATTGTATGGAAATATGTTAATTATAAAATAATTCAAATGTTATAAGAATATATTTTTTGAAAAGAATATATTAATGATAAATTATTATAAGAATATATTTTAATCCAACTATATTAATTTATTTTGAAAGACTAAATATATTTCATAAAATATTATAAATATGGGTAAAACTTTGATACACTATAAAAATTCAAATCCTAACCCTAAAAACTAAACCCTAAACCTTAAATCCTATACACTAAATTCTAAAAACTAACCTTAAATTCTAAATCATACCGTCTAAACCCCTAAACTTTAAACCCTAAACTAAAACCCTAACCCCTAAAACTAAAATGCACGTGTAAACTAAAGTTTACACGGTTTGTATATCAAAGTTTTTTCCTATAAATAATTTCAATCCTAATTTAATATAAATATATACTTTTGGCAATTATGTACCAACTATCAAGCTTGGTCTAATGGTTTTGGGTTCAAATCTCGCCATTGACAATTTATTTTACTCATTTTTATTCACCATTAAGACGGTGATACGTATCGTCACCTTATCGAGAAGAATTAATTTATTAAATTAATAACTGAAGTGTCAAAATAATAATTAAAAATAATTTTTGATGACATGGCAGCAGGAGTGAAGTCAAAAAATTTAATTTGAGGTGTCCGCAATTAAAATTTGTATAATTTATTAAGTAGATGAGAACAAACAATGAGTATCAATTTCTTTGTAAGGGGTGCCAATTTTTTTAAGGAATACCAATTTTCTTTTAAAGTTGTGTTAAGTTTAATTTTTTAATATTATTATATATTAAATTTGTAAGAAAAATGTTTCTCTAAAATTTTTGGTTAAGGGTGGCTCCGCCCATGCACGGCACTATGTCGTGTTAGTATTTATATTGATTTTGATGTTATGTTATTTTTTTTGAAGGGATTATTTTTATAAAAATAAAACATTAAAGACTAAAATGTTTGAAAATGACAAAAATTAAAATGATTTTTCAATCAAATATTTTAAATTGGTTTTGGCATTACGAAAATTTTTAAACCAACAAAGTATGATGATTAAATTTATGTAAATAAAAAAACTAAAATTTTAAATTATGAAAGTACAATGACTTGTACTATATTCGGGCCTTGTTTATATCTAAACCCACTCTAAATTCAATACCATAGAAAAAAGCGCAAAATTACGACCGTTACTTGAAGTCTCCCTACTCCCTAGGCCTACACAAAATATACTTCGTAAATGTCGTCCTTGCTATGTAAGAACTCGAGAAAGAGACCCGTGAACTACCTTCTCTTTATTTCAAATAGCAGTTTTAATGCACATGTGATCACCCCAAAAGATTCGTGAATTCTCCCTTCCCTAACCTAAGGTTTCCCCAAGAAAATTGTTCATTATTTTTATCCCCGTCAAGCTTTGCAATAAAGTCTAATGTGCATATGTCTACCTACGATTAACTTTAAAAAATTCAACTTTTATCTGTTTCTTTTTTTTTTACAACGAATTCTGTGGGATTTCAACATTTTTTTTTTACTCAGGTCGTTCCAAACCGACACTTTAATTTCCAGTTACTGCTAACTTCAAATCCTGTAATATTAATGAACACAGATTCATATACATTCTGACACCATTAGAGTAAATTACACAAGCCAAAGCATGTATCTTTCAAGAACAGATATTTGCAGAAGCAATGAAACAAGAAAAAAAATTAAGCCAGGAAAATATTAACTCAAATTGCTTGGAGAAGTAGAGGCTTTTGATCAAAGGGAAACTGTTAATACCTTCAACTCATGATGAGACTATTTGATGGAATGGGGCTCTTCTGCTTAAGTAGAATCCTGAGTTGAGCCTTTTGGCACTCTTGCTTTGAACCCCAATGCCTAGTTTTTGACCCCATTGCTCGAACCACTCTCGGGAATTCAGCAAACACTATGATCCCTCTCTTTATGTGTTGATTCTCAGTTTCTGGGGATGCTTTTCGCTGAGTTAAACCAGTACTACTCCTTATCTTTATGTTGGTGCTACGATTATCAGCGATGAATGGTGGTAGTTTGTCTTCTTTATCAGCCGGTGGCAGTGCTCGTTTAGTTTCCTCAAATTCTAATAACTTTTCTTGGAACAGAATCTTGGCCTCGGCCATCTTCATTTGAACTCTCTCTTCCCTTATAACTTCTGCCATCCTTAGCATCTTTCTTTCTTCCTCGAAATCCCTCTTGATTTTATCAATCTCAGCTTTATCCATTGAAATCTCTCGGGCAAGCTTACCACATACTCTCTCCAATGCTTCTCTTCCCCTTCTTTGCTCGGCAAGCTCTTTAGCCAATTTCTTGTTCAATGACTCTGCCTTTTTACGTGCTCTAAGTTGGTGCTCTAGCTCAGCTTGCAAATCAATGATCTGGGCTTGAGCAAGATCCAGTTCAGAATCCATAACTGATGTAAGATCGCGGAAAGGGGATTGTTGATGAAAAGAAGAATAAAAAGGGTTTTAATAGACTTTCCAGGTAGTACAAGTGGAAGCCTCATTGCTTTGATTGTTATGGCCGCCGCTGCTGATCATCATCATCATCTCATCCATATCTTCTCGTTTCATTATCTATAAATCAAGCTCTTTCTTTTTCGCAGTGGGGATTTTCCTTGTTAATAAAGCAATTAGAGTAGGCCCTTTGCTTTGAAGATCATGTGGATTGTAAAAGAAAAAGAAACACATAAATGCATCTCATCTCAATTTAAAACTAGTCCTAGGGGAGGTGGCTTTCATTGCCTTCATATCTTAGAACAAAAATCCTTTAACTTTTTCGGTGTCTTTTTTATGCCCCAATACTAAAACAATAAATTTTAAGTTCAAGCCTCAAATTTTAAATCCTAAACTATAAACCTTAAAAAATACACACTAGCCATAATCCCATAAACCATAATCTTAAACTTTAACCTAAACCTTAAATCTAATTATTTAATATGAGGGCATAGAAAGGGGCGCCAAAAAAGGTAGATAAATTCTATTTCATATCTTAATACCATTGGTCCGCATCTATGTATAGATGACCAAATTTTCCAGCTAAACATGGGTGTTGTTCCTATAAACATAGACTAATCCTATTGATATGGGTAAGGCCAAAAGATGAAAAGATTGTAACCCCTAGACTCGCCCATGCGACACACCTAATTTTAGGAGGTCACATTAGGGTCACAAGAGCGACCTACAGTAAAACCCAAATAAAATTCTTTTCTTTCTAATATATTTAAAATCGTAAAATAAAAATCTTTGTCAAAACATCATTACAGAAAATCATAAAACAAAAGCCCAAAAGTATATTACAAACTCTGACATAAAATAAGACACAATATATATGCCCACTAATTATACTAGTACCGTACATCGAAAGCATCACCGAGAGAACTCCAAACACTAATGTCGGTCACTATACCATGATAGATTTCTTCTAACATGCGTTGATAAAAACAACGTGAGCTTGGAAAAGCTCAATAATACAGAACTACAAAATGATGTTGTAAGCACATGCAGATATGTGGCTAAACATAAAACTAACATGACGAGCTTGGTATCCACAGGTTTCAGATATGATATGAAAGTTTCATAATGTTGTTATGCTTGAAGGTAACAGTCATTCTTGATATGCTCACCTGAGTACCAAATAAGATGCCTATATCTCAGCTAATCAAAAGAGAGAGATAAATTACAGAAGTTAAACTAAGAAGTTTAGCGAGTTTCATTAAGCGCAGATTGGAAGCATACTGGGAGTTTCAGACTTTTTAATTTAATTTATAGGTAGATTTTAAAAGGAAAAATGAAAGTTTTATTTTAATTACCTAACTACCCTCCAATCGTACACTAATATGCAGTATCCCAGAACTGTATTCAGAAAGACATACCCTAGGCCCATTGGGCGTAAGAGCTTACAAAAAGACTTACCCTAGGCCCATTGGGCGTATGGGAATTTCTTAGGTCCAGAAGGACTTACCAGCGCTGAGCCTACATATCTTCAATTATTTCCCAGATAATGTACCCCAGATAAAATCAATTTTTATCCAGTAAACAGTAATATCAGAAAACAAGTGTCAGGTATATTTTTGTATCAAAAAATAGAAGCCAAGAATTGTGCTTTCATTTCGGATAACAGAGTCATACTATTAAATTAGAGCATATAGTCTTGGTTTAAAACAGAGAGAATATTCATGGACACATGTAACACACTATATGGTCCAATTTATTTCTTTGAGACACTTGGTAATTATCATAATGAGAACATTGAACATCTGACAAATTTTGGACTAATTTCAAAACGAGATCCCTATAAAAAAGGGTTCGGTACTAACGGCTCAAACCATACATTCGGAAGCCAATATATCAGGATCATTGAGAATTCAGATATATCATGAGTGATCCAATCATTTAAGCCTACTAGGGCATTATGGTCATTCTAACCTTTATGGGCAATTTAGTAATTTAAACCAACAAGGTATAAACGGTGATTTATAGAATTCAGGAATTCTAATTGCTCATCGGATTTCCAAGTCCCTTTGAACTAATCGAAACCCATCATTATAGTGTTTACCATTCAACCGGATAGGTACACCTTAAGTAATCATTTCTCAAAACCGACTACAGTGTATAACAAAATAGACCGCCTTCATCAATCAATCATTGAATGTGTTACGAGAAATCAAACGTGTATTCATGCAGTATTTTTCATGTACTGTAGAAATATTAGGAGTGATTGTCGTACATGAGTTTGACTTTATATTCCGTGGGACATTTCGGCCATTTATGTTGTATTAGTATTTTCCAAGATTGTAAAGGCTTCCACTTATTCCAAGCCACTGAAGTACTACAGATATTTCAGTACTCGGAGGTGGAAAACAATACCCTACTGCTATTGTTATAGATTCATGTGAGATTGGATAGTTTCTAATCAATAACTTTGAAACACAATGAATCACGACACCAATAGTTTTTAGGTGAAGAGGAAAGTGTGAAATCAAGGTGTACTAAACTCGTGGGAGGATGTACATAAAAATTTGAGGGTACAATTAATCTCACTAATTTTTTAAACCATTACAAAGTATAAAAGATTAAGATTTTTTTTCATAAAAAATATTAAAATTAATCTCATTCAATTTTTATTCCAACAAACTATGTCTTTAGCGGGATTTGTTCCAACAAATGCCGTTAAATAACTCGACCTTTGGTGGCTTTTTTTATTCACAAACACCGCTGACTATTGCGGCGTTTGATCTAACGGCACTTCTTGCGGTATTTTTTCTAGCGTCGGGAAGGTTTTTAGCGGCGCTTAAAAAAGCCGCTAAAAGCCCATTTTGTTGTAGTGTAAAAATCTAATTTGGCCTAAAAACCTGACTGATACCAATCGACCTCTTGTTAATCCGATATTGACCTGACTTGATACTCAAACTGAAAGTCAATCGAACCAAAAATCAACCTACTCGACCCGATACTCGAACAGAAATCACCATAGACCTGAACTGAAATCGAACCAGACCCGAATCAAACTTAAATCGAATGTAGTAAGACCTAAAATGACCCGAACCGAATGACTCGTTTGCCACCTATCTATCTATCTATCTATCTGTCTGTCTGTCTGTTTGTCTATCTGTCTGTCTGTCTGTCTGTCTCTTTTACGAAGTACATAGCTAATGCTTCGGTTCCTTTGATGTCAAAGGCTATCCGTTAATTTTGATTTCAATTCAAATATTTACTTCGATTCATTTGAATTTATTTAACTTGAATTTGAATCGATTCAAATAAAAAATATTATTCCATCTGTCCTACGAAGATTGTCCCTTATTGATTTTTTTAGGTCAAGTTTTTTCAACTCTGACTTATAATTATTTAAAATTTATTATTGATAAAAATATGAAAAAATATATTTTAAAAACCTCTAATTAATTAGTTTTGAAGTATATATCTTATAAAAATTAATTATTTAAAATACTTAATATAATTATAGTCAAAGATTAAAAAATGTAACTTTCAAATAGTCAATAAGGACAATCTCCATAGGACGGGAAGTATAATTTAGAATGATTTGATTCAAAAAGTACAAACCTCAAATCCAAATCAATTTAAACTTAAAATGATCCGAATCTAAAATAGGTAAAACCCAAAATGACCTGAAAATTTTAAACTCAAATTAATCCAATTCAATTGACTCAAATCAGAGCCAACTCAATCCACCCAATCGACAAGTCTAGATTCTATCATAATCAATTTGGCTTATATATATTTAAGAATCCCTTAAACTACTATAGCTTATTCAAATAAGCCCTTGCAGTTTTTTTTAACTTAAATAAGCCCCTACTCTTTAATGCAACATCTTAGAATTCATTGCTTTTAGCTAATTTACATTATTTTACTTCATTTTGAAAAATATCACGAATCTATTGGTTGTTAAAGATTTATTTGAATGTCTAACTATACAACAAAGTATATTGTATTAAAAATACTTTAGCATAATAAAATTTTAAAACAAATAAGAAAAATATTTTAACAATATATTTTATTAAATTAAAATAATTTTAATATGATTCAAAATTGATTAACGAATAAATACAATTCATCTTCTTACAATTAAGTCTGCGTAATTTAACAATATATAACTAGCTTTTAATCATGAATAAATATGAGGAAATAACGAAACAAATAAGATATTTTTAGTATGATATTTGATATAAATTTTAGAAAAATTGATTACAACTAATTAAAATTAAAGAGTTTATGAGCATACATTAAAAAACAAGGACTTATTAAGGTAAAAAACACCTATAAATATTTATTTAAATAAACTATAATAATTTAAAGGTTTCTCTAATATATAAGCCTTACATATATATATATATATATATTTAAATCACATACTTATATTACTCCACGGAAAGAATATAGAGCTCATTTCGATTGGACAAAAATCATTTACCTAAATGGAGGCATAGCTAGGTTTTTTCAGACTTTTCTAGTTAAAATTTGTCACCATTAGGCAGTGATCACATGAATCTACACTCCTTCTCAAGTTATTAGTTACACGTACTAGAGTCTCTGCTTTGATCTTTGATGTAAAATCTTTTAAAAAATTATCTAATTTTTCTTTAAGGCTAAACTAGAACCTTTCCATCTATCTTTTAGATTGATTAAGATAGAACCATTAAATAGAGAACACTACCTTGTTTGCTATGTTCTGTTGGCTGCTTTGATAGGCATTTTCAGCATTTTTCCTCTTGGTTTTTGTAGGATCTAAAGCCTAAGCACTGATACCATGTCGAAAATGTTTTCAACCGAGAACAATGTGTTTTTCTGTATTTTTTCATTTATAGATGTATACAGAGTGAGCCTTTAAATAGGTTGATATATTATTTCAGTATAGCTAAAATTATCATTTTATCTCTAAATTAAATAAGATTTATTTCTAATTTAAATAAGACTTCTAATAAATGTAAACTACTAGTTAATGACTTAAGAATAAATTCTAATTACACAAGTTACAATCCACAAAAATAACCAATTAATTTAACAAAATTATGACAATGCAAAAGAGAACGCATTAAAACTTCCGAAGAACACTCTTTCTCCACTTAAAGCCATGTCTTATCTGGTTACTTCAGAGCTAAAACTTGATCAATACTTTCTAATTGTCCCTTGTAAACAACCCCAAATTAGGAGCAATATTCCATCTGCATTATAGATTCCCTGCAACTTGTTGGAATCTCGCCAAATAATCTTATAGACTTATTGAAACTTGCTGAAATCTCACCAAACATTCTTTCAATCATATAACAATTAAATTTCCTTAAAATTATATTTTTTCCATCACCAAAAGTCTAAATATAGAGGAAACATGGATCTCAACCAGTTGATTGACATTCATTAATGTCATTGGAATATGGATCTCAATACTTCTAGACTTGATGGCATATAGTTTGTGGTATTTTGACATGTTAGACAAAGCGTGTTATTTTTTATATTTCATTTGATGGATCCTTGTATAAAACTTATACTCTTATGTAAACGTATGTTCCTAACATTAAGATTTGTTCCTTTTTTTTTCTTTTTTTTTCAGCAAATATGTGTTTTATTAAAAAAAGATGAATAGTTTATAACTTAGATTGTAAGCCTCATTATAAACCCCTAATCTAAATGGAGGAAAAAAACATTCACAATTAAGGACTCGAATTTGAATTTCAACACAACAAACAATAACAAGGCAACCATAATCACACAGTGCAGCCAAACGAGAAGAAATAAAAAAACAGAACCAGGCACACCGGCCTCATCACCAAGCCTTGAACAAACCTTGTCTATGCATCCCTTCCTTTGCGAGGCTATCGGCCATAACATTTGAAGACCGTGGAGTGTGGCAGAAGCTCACCATCCCAATCGCTCTTAACAACTGATTAATTTCCACGACAGTGTTCAACCAATTCCACGGCCGTTGAAGGGGGTTCACCAACCAGTTTATCGCGACTCTTGAGTCCGATTCAACTATTAGAGCTGCCTTCCCTACCCATTCTGCCTCCACAAATACTTCAAACGCTATCTTTATCGCCATTACCTCAGCAAGATTGGAGTCAACTCCTTGCACCGGGCCTGAGAACATCCCTCTTATTGACCCCTCCCCTGTTCGAAGTATGCCACCGCAGCCTGCCAACTCCGAAGCATCATCAACATTGTACTTAACCGCGTCACCTGTTGGGGGAATCCAAGTTGGATTATTGTTTGCGGGAGTCGACAAGCAATTTCTCGGATTGTCCCACCAATCGTCTAGATTTTCAATCGGATCATCCTTGGACGCTTTCACCCATGTTAACGCACTTTTGTGTATAGCAGAATCTCCTTAGAGTTGGTTGCTTTATCATCGAACGCCTTACTATTTTGGGCTAGCCACACGCTCCATAATCCAGCCGCCATCAGAGGCTTCGAGTATAACCTGAAAAGGGCGCTGAAAAATAGAAGTTAAAAAGTTTGTTACATCCATAATATTCCCTCTAATCAAGTCTCCACCTTTTACAAAATATTATCCAAAATGCTCGTGAGAAACTGCAACCAAAAAATAGGTGATTTGCATCCTCCACAGAATCATCGCACCAAACACAACTATTTCTGACCGTGTCAGCATCGAATCCTCGTCTTCTCAGTTCTCAAGAATTCCTTTGTTGGTAGACGATCTAATTTCAGCATCCACAGAAAGTTTTCTTTCGGCGGCACCTTCAACCTCCAAAGTCTCCCAAAATCAAACTCCGGTTCCTCTACACCCACATTTACAATCAAGTGCGTTAATTTTTTAACAGAAAACAGTCCAGCTCTGTCGTGAATCCACAATATTCTATCGACCAGATCCGTCGACAAAATCACCTTCGAAACAGTTCTCCTAAGTTCCTCTTCCACCACTTTTTCCCTATCAAGAAGTGGTCTTGAGAATACATCCTCCCACTGCGTCTTGCTAAAGTTTCCATCGATTGCAACCTCTGCTACTACATCTCCTTTACTTCTGGCTAATCTGTATAGTCTAGGAAATCTTACACGCAACGGTTGATAACCATACCACACATCTTTCCAGAACAACACCATCCTTCCATCCCCGCCCTGCCACCTTTCTTCAAAGAACCGACTTTTCCGGTGCGAATCCTCATCCCCATTTAGCAAGTAAGGCATTATTCTTGGCATATAGATTGACAACACCCGCACCTCCCATCTTGCGAGGTAAGCAAACCCGACTCCAACTAACACGAGCCATCCTTTTCTTGTCTGTCGTGCTTCCCCAAAGAAATCCCCTCCTTATTCTTTCCATCTTTTGAATCACTGCTCTTGGGATTTCAAAGAGTGACATGAAGTACAATGGCAGCGAAGTTGGCACCGAATTTATTAGGACCACTCTCCCTGCAAAAGACAGTTTACCACATTGTACATTAATGAAACTAAATTTATGTACCAAATGATATATTAGCCTTATATAGCATAAGGGAAATTAGTTGTTTAGAAATGAGATGGGAGACTAATGTCAATAGGAATAAGCCAACACCAGAGACAATAGGAATAGGCCTTTAACCATAAACAACCATCAATCCGAGACCACAACGCGCCTACTTTCAGCAAAGAACGAAACTTCACCATCTAGTAAAAGAATGGCAGAAAACAATATGAATGGAAGATCAGTCCTTTCAGAAAATCGGGAAATACTAATTGAGGAATACAAAATCCACTCTTCTTTTTTCTTTTCATCTGAACCGAATAGGAAAACAATTTATTGGAAAGGGATTTCAAATTATTACGAGTATACTGAAATCGTCACCAGTAATGAACTTATTACTGCACCTGACATTTCACCAGATTTGTATTATTATAAGGCTAACATGTGTCAATACCTGCTTTATATATACTTGATCTTAAGAAATAGTTTTTATTTAATGCATCATTTTAATAAATTTAACAAATAATGCATCGATCACAAAAACCTTTTTTTTTCTCCGCAAATATAATTTTATTGAATAAATAGACCTAGTTGTATGCCTCGTTAAAAATCTCTTTAAATTTATACGGAGGAAAAGAGTACGTGGAACCAGGATAATGCTTAACAAAATCAACATTAGCCTTACGAACACATATTGAAAAAAGATGGCCAAGAGCTAGAAACGCCAAAACTGGTAAGCCATACCACTCACGCAGTACAACCTTATCCACAGCAACACACTCACTCAATTGCTCCAACACCATAAGGGCCAGAATGAGCCACGGCAAAAACACACCCCCTCATGGCCAACGCCAGTATGGGTCGAGCTGTTGGGTAACTTACCACCATGCTTTAAACATTAC
Organism: Hibiscus mutabilis; assembly: GCA_019671005.1. Taxonomy (NCBI): domain Eukaryota; kingdom Viridiplantae; phylum Streptophyta; class Magnoliopsida; order Malvales; family Malvaceae; genus Hibiscus; species Hibiscus mutabilis. The sequence goes on from CM033749.1 coordinate 30,061,846, forward strand.
ATCCCTCCACATTCCCGATTTCGCTAGATGATCAGCTAATGCATTTCTTTCTCGCTTCACGTACAAACATTGGACTGCTGAGATAGATCTCATTCTCTTATCAATCTCTTGAAAGATTTCCCATCATCTCCAAGGGCGACTCAAATGATTGCATAACCAGTTTAGAACCACTTGAGAATTGGACTCAATTATGAATCGCGCCTTATATACAATATATAATCGTTTTTTTAGTTCCAACATGTATATCCCCAAATAACTTTAGAAATACTTGCTGCAAGTTGTTGTGGATAAAACTAATTCCATGAGTTTATTATTAGTAGTAGTATTTGAAGATTTTTGCAGTGATTACTAAAATGTTCATTTTGAAAGAGCAAGAAAAATATGTAAACCGTTGAATTCAGATAGGATGAAATCAAAGCACTCAAAAGAGTTTTGTATATTTGTATATATATTGTATCCAAGGATGGATAAAAATTTTATTTGTATTTTATATTGATTATCTAATTTTACACCCTTAGAATTTTTAAATTCTTATATAGTTTTACTAAATATAAAAGTTCGCACACCTAATATAAAATTTAGTCCGTTCTTGATTGTATGTTATACATCTCATACTCTAAATCTGCTCTTTCTCTCTCTCTCGTCATTTCTCTAATGTCAATCTCCGAAAGAACCTAAACTTCCCAATTAAAATGTTTATGAGGCTTCGAATCAATGTTTTAGGGATAAACTTCCACTCTGAACATAAGGCTAATTTAACAGGTAACTGATCTTATCTCAAATGTTGTGTGTACTTCGGCTGCCTTCTTCCAATACGTATCCATGCATATAACAAGCTTGTTAAAGCAAGAAAAATATCAAGTACTGCATGCACCTAAATATACTAAGAACATTTATGAATTGCTTCATCAGCATGCACAATAGAGGAACATGTCGAAAAGGTTAAATAACTTCATGCACCCAAATATACTAAGAACAATAACAACATTGATCATAAGAAGAAAGAAGACGAACCGGGGATCTAGCTAGTTCAACTACCATCTTTGAAGGATACCATTGCTAAGCACCTCCTCGCTTATAAATATTCCTCTAGGAACTTTGACCACAACATCTTGAAGCATTAGATCATTGACGTTCGATATGCTGGCATGGTGAACATGAAGCTCTAGGTCTCGAAGACCATCCATCAATCTTGTGGCTCGATAATTGATATCCGGACTTTGAACTCGAACCATAGCTTCGGATCTGACAATCTTTACATCAACTTCCACTGTCTTGGGCCAATAAATAGAGAATTGCTTTATTGTATTGTCAAATGTAGGTTTCGTGCTTTGGTTTTCAAAAACGTTGATGGGATTCAACTTGGGTTTCTGGGATTGTACTAAGAGTTCAGTCTCTAATTTATCAATCTTAGATTCCAGTTCCTTGATGTAGGCTACTGCATCCGACAGCAAAGATGCTTTATCCATCTTGGATACGTTCGGAACCGCGGATCGAAGCGCGTAGAACTGATGGTTCAGGCTCTCACGCCTCTGCCGTTCTGCTTCCACATGGTTTATAGGGGATTCTTTCCCACTCCCTGGTTTGCGCCCTCTCTTCTTCGATGGGCTGGCATTAAATTCCATGTCTGCAGAGGCAAAATTGCTATCGGAATCAGCACCGGAGTCCGACGATAACCGACCTAACCCTGTAGTTTCTTTCTTGGCATCAAGTACTTGTTGCTTAACTTCAAGAATCCGCTCCTTTTGATCACCTGAAACCATTCCGAAATCAAGAAAAGGGATACTCGGGGTTGAAATCGGGAGTTGAGATTCATGGCCAGGCTGCTTTGAACTGAATATTGATTTTATAAGTTGCACCATGCCCCAGTCTTCCACGATCATATCTGAAGATCCCAGTTCGACCACTCCTAGAGGTGTGGAAAGACATAGTAATGCCTGAATTCCTCGCATTCGAGCTTCTCTAACTCGCTCACATTGGTAAAATTGGAGTTCATGGTCTCCACTCAACCAAATATGGGAGGCTGAGCCGAAAGCTTTCCCAAGAATGCCATCTCCTACGGTAAACGATTGGGTCATCGATACAGCATAGTACCACTCGTAGTCGGTGAGCTCGCCGTCCACCATTCGGTCCATGTCCATAACTTCAATATTAAAAAAAGCTGTCACCTCTTTCCCCGATCTCTTCCTCGGTTGGCTTAGCTTATTGCCGGATTTGCCTGTAAAGTCTCGTGTCCCCCTAAAATAGCCTTCACCCCATGATAAAACAACGTGACCACCAGCATCCCTGGAAGTTTGCCAGAAAATGGAGTAAACCCACCATTCGGGCCTACTTTGGACGATGAATTGGAGGCGTTTTTGCAGCGTTCGTGACGCATGTGCACCTAGGGTTATGGAAGAAGACATAATAGTGTTGTATTGTTTTCAAAGCCAATAAAAGTAACCGAAGCGGGCTCAGCTGCAGCCTGCAGGAAGAATATAAAAAGAGATGAGCTATGTAGTAGCAGTAAACGTTAAAGAGGGGAATGACTAATGAGTGATGTGGTTGGGATGTTCGGAGAAAACAAGTGTTTTCTTGGGAATTATTCATGGTCCTATTGTTGGTCAAACTCCAAATCGTTCCACCATTATCACGTGGGAATCCTATTCTAGATTCCCAGAAAATGACCATCACGATATGGCTTGTGTAGAGTTCAGGGTTCCCCCTTTCCACTCATAACATTTTCCAAATATTAATTCACACTAGTTACGGGAGATTTCGTGTTCATTTTTTGTTTTTCTCTTTATTTCCCATGATATTTTTCCTTTTATTTCCAGGAAGATAAGGTTTCTTTCTTAAAAGAAAGCCATGATTAACTTTATTAAGATATCTCTAACCTAGCATGCATCATGAAAGTTTCGGTGCATGAAGATATGTATGTAGAATGCTTTAAAAAAAGTTCAAATTCAACATCAATGCTTAAATGTTCTACACAAACCCAATTCGAAGTTTAAATGAAGAACGGGACACCTTATTAATATAATTATTGCAATTGCTTTTAATGCACGCTTTCATGTCACTTAGTATAGTATTCGTAGAAGTAATATAATAGTTTTTTAATGTAATCACATGATATTTTATTTATTGGAAAAATGATTAATCTAGATTTAAAGAGATAGAGAGATTTGTTTGTTAGATTTCAATGGTTAACGAAGGACACAGCTAAGGGAGAGATTTTGTTTTTTTATGCCTTTTGGATTTGTTTGTTAGTTTCTCTCATGTTTTAGGATGTGTTTCGTTGAAACTTTTCTTATTTTAATGAAATTCATATTTTTATTATAAAAATTAGGTTTAAATATTTAATAAGCCCTTTAAATTAAAAAAAAATTTAATTAAGCCCCTAATTTTTTGCACCCAATTAAGCCCTCAAACTCAAGAAAAAAATCAATTTGGCCATTTGACCAACGTTAACCGTTAAATAAGCCCTTAAACTTTTGCAAAAAATCAATTAAGCCCCTAAACTTTTTTTGCACCCAATTAAGCCCTCAAACTCAAAAAAAAAAAATTGGCACTTTGACCGTTAAATTTAATGATTTTTTTAAATCTTCTTGGCATGTGTCGCAACAGGATAATGTCACTTGTCATTTCTAGGAATTTTTAAACTTTAATTTTTAAAAAATATATAATAAAAAAATCTAAAAAATTCTAGAAAATTATTTCAAAATATAAAAAATATTTTTAATTCCGAAATTTATTTAAAAATAATAAATAATAATTTTTCAAAAGATTAAAATATTTTTAAAAAATAAAATATTAAATATTATTATACAATTATAAAAAAAATAAATTGAAAAATATATAAAAATCTGGAAAAAGTATTTTTTAGATTTTTTCCAGATTTTTATATATTTAATTTTTTAAAATTTTTAGATTTTTTTAGATTTTTATATATTTTTTAAAAATTAAAGTTTAAAATTCTTAGAAATGTCAAGTGGCATTATCCTGTTGTGACACATGCCAAGAAGATTTAAAAATCCCGTTAAATTTAACGGTGAACGTTGGTCAAAGGGCCAAATTGATTTTTTTTCTTTGGTTTCATGGCTTAATTGGGTGCAAAAAAATTTTACGGGCTTAACTGTTTTTTTCTTGAGTTTGAGGGCTTAATTGGGTGCAAAAAAAGTTTAAGAACTTAATTGATTTTTTGCAAAAGTTTAAGGGCTTATTAAACCCTTAAGCCTAAACTCATAATTGGGTGACTTAATTGTTACTTTTAGAAGAACAGTGATAAGTTTATTACTAAACCTATAACTAAGTGACCTCTAGTGTAATTTACTCTTAATACATTAAGTTTTCAATAGTTGTCATTAAACCCAATTAAAAAATATAAAGCGGAGTATAGTGTTTAATTATATTGATTAAAGTGATATTTATACCTAATCTACGTGCAGCATGGAATTAATCAAGTAAAACTCAAAAGAATAAAACCAAACGTAAGCGAAGTGAAGAGGAATTTTTGGAAGGAGTGGTCGGAGAAGAGGCTTCCGCGTTCATTAATGGATTTGGTTGACTGACTCACCTTCCTTATCCGACGTATTCTATGGAGAATTAATTGCAAAAAGATCGTCAAAATTGCGAGTATTTTTTCAAGATATTAAAAGTATAATTGTTTACACGACGTGGCGAATCAATTTCGCCCGAACATCTTTTCCTCGTGTGGATCACCGAAAAGAGCACCATATTTTCCGGGAAAATAAAATGGGTTTCTCGTTTCCTTTAACGAGTCATCACCTGGTTTTGTCTCATAGCACTGTTCAACGAACATGCAATAAACGGACATTTGACATTCATAGCTTATCGTTCTCGCGTCAAAATAATTCTTTCTTCTCAAATAATAAATAAAGAAATTCAAACGTAATAAAAGAGAAGTAAGGGTCAATCCCATAGGGACTAAGAGAACTTCCTGATTTATGTTAGTTCAATCGGTGAGCCAATAAGAGAGTTGAATAATGTTTAAGTATGGTGGGGAATAGTGAATTAAGTAAAAATAATAAGAGATTGTAGAAGAAATTTAGAAAGTGGATTAAATATGGTAAAGATTAGCCTCGGGCTTTTGCTTTGACTCAGTTTCCTTGGATCAATGGAAAAAGGATTTTTCACTTCGGGGTTCACGTCGGTTACTCATCTTCAAGGATCAATCCTTGTGACTGTGCCTTATATACCGAATACCCAAGTGTCATCTTTGGTATCGATTTTGGAAATTGATCTAATCAACAACAATGTTGTAGATAAAAAATGTTTAAGTAAAGCAGACTCGGACTATGTCGTTTCAATAATAACTGATTCCGATCTCAGTTTCCTCTTAGCAAACAATTTTGCTAAGTTTGTTCCCAGGAAGTCGAATGTGCTTCAATAGCCGATCCTTTCTCTCACACATTTAACCAAAACAACATCCTGACCAACGTCAATATTTGGTTTTGAAATCATTTTGATTTTGAAATTAAGTTTAGAAAACTAAGAGAGATACCTGCAATTGTTTAGGTGCTTTTCAATCCTCACGTTGGAATTGAGCCATTGCTTTAGCCCTTGGCTATGGAGAATTTAGCTAAGTATGATTATGGGAAAAATCATACTTAGCATTATAAAAATAAATAAAAAAAACTTAAAGCAAGAACTAAAGAAAAGAAAGAATTTTATAGAACCTTAAAAGTAAAAAACAAAGCTAAGAATGAGAATATCAGATATGAGATATATGATTTGAGTTTGCCCCAAATGGGGTATTTATAGCAGCCTAAACCCCTAAAAATAACCCTAAAGAGATAAGAGATAAATCCTAAATTATTTAAATTAATTACAAACGATAAATCCAAAGTTTGAATTTAAAATCCGGCTGATAAGTTATCTGATATGTGGCTGATAAGCTATCGTTGTTGCTGACGTGGCGTCTTCTAAAAGCTGTTGACATGGCGTCCAGTCAGACTTTCATGCCCAGATTCATGCCCACTAATCCAGCCATGAATCCAGAAAATCAAAAATTGCACAATTTCAGCAGTTTAAGCAATATTCCTGGAATCTACTATCCTGTATGGAAAATGAACAAAAATGCCCACATTAGCAACTTAAAACAATCAATCAAGGGGTAATTAGAGATAGAATAATGCATAATTTAAGCACTAATCAAATTCCCCCTCACTTATTCAATGCTTGTCCTCAAGCATTTCTTAATTATCATGCTAAACACCTTAAGTTGCCAACTCCAATTTTAAAGAATTTCTAAGATTTCTAAAGTAAACTAAATCAAGTAAATGTTGAAATTCAAGATCAATCAACCATGGCATAATCAATTAAGTGTAAATAACCAAGGCATTTCAATCGTCTACCAATTTCAAAGAATACAAGACTTAGCTCCTCACATTGGTTCACTCGTTTCGCTCAAATGTTTCGGGTAAGAGAATCGCTCAAGCCTAAACTAATCAACTCATTATCATAGGCTTGTAACTAGATCTAATCTCCACTACTTAATATAAAAATGATGCAAAAATCAAGAAGACTTAAAATGGGTTGTAACGGGGTTAAGGTTCGGGTAGGATAAAAGGCCGAAAATGAGGTTTAAAAAGTCAAGACAAGTAAAATTATTCCAAAGAATTTATTCGAAGAGAGGAAAAGAATTCAATCATTTTTTTTCATTCGAACTGTCCCATTTTTCTGTTTTTTCTTTTGCTTTTTTTTCACTGTTCAAACAGCACCGTATATTCGAACTGCACTGCACGGTTCTTCAATTTTTCTGCGCTGTATTTTCCTGCACTGTTCGAACCAAACTGCACTGATTTATTTTTCTGCACAGTGTTTTTTTTGCACAGTTTTTTTCTGCACTGTACTGTTTATTTTTCTGCACAGTGTTTTTTTTCCAAACTGATTCGAATCTGATTTTTTTCTCTCTTTTTTCGCTGTGGAATAACCTCAACTTGTCCTGAAAAAGGGTGACAAAAATAATTGAAAGGAAAAAAAAATAAAATAGGTTTGGCTTAATGATACGGTAAACAAAGAAAATGATTAAAGGCTAAAAAATGGTTCACTGAGTGGAAAATAAATAAAAGGGTAGGCTATTTTGTTTGGTAAGAGAAGTTGGTTTAATCCTAATGCCTCTATCATATTAGAGCACCATAATCAAAATGTGTAGTCTCAACAAGCATCGAGTTACAAGTTCTAGAACGCAATCAATTAGTTTGGCACACTCAATTGAAACAAAGGGCAAGAATAAAAATATATGCTCATTAGGCTCAAAACTCACACGAAAGGTCTATTGAACTAAGTCATGCATCCAATTCAATCAACAAATTCATGAAACGACCAAGAAAAATTTACATAAATTAGTCATGCCATGCTATCATGCATCCTAAATTCAACAAGAACAAGATTGAATTCACAAAGAAATGCAAAGAAATTAAATCAAACAAGAGACTAGCAACCAAGGTCATCAACAATTCTAATCAAGAAATAACTTACTTTCAATCGCAAAGCATAAGTGAGAGTCAATTTGATTTCTAATTCCACCCCCTCACTTAATCATAATGTCCTATTATGGAAAAATAAAGTGCAAGAGAGAGAGGGTGAAAATACTCCCCGATTAATGTCGGCCACGCCCACGTCATCGACGAGATGTGCCTGGGGGAATGAAGGATAGGATTTCGGAAATATTGGTTTCAATGGAGTTCAGACGCTCGTTAACATCCGACTGCGAATTGTTGTCCTGTGCGGGTCGAGGAACCGACCTCCGAAGGAAAACACGCTCATTACGAGGTGCACTAGTGCCCGGAGGAACAATATATGGCGCATCGGGAGTACCGGCTCGAAGACCCATTGTATCCAAGCACCTCACATCCAAAGCATCCATGGCAAATGCGTAAGTAAACTGTGAATGATCAAATGTCAGAGGGAAAAGACGAGATGCAAGGTGTGTGATATAAGGACCAAGAATAAGTGGGCGATTAGTCCGCGCAACACGCTCAAAGGTATAGGCAAACCAAAAGCCTAAATTTACCTTAATACCGACTTACATACACCATAAAAAGAAAAGTCCGACCTTACTTCAATTGGAATAAGTGTCATTACGGCCGGAATAGATGTACGCAAGAAAGCGATGTATGTAGCGGAGTGCTGGATTATGAATGACCCATCATTTCGTCGCACGCGGATCGTATTTTGAAACCGCCAAGCCAGTAAGAGTTTCATAGCATATGTTACTGTCAAAATCCTGTAGAATTTCAAGTAAAGCAGTTAAATACCCAGGATCCGTGACATCTATCACAAATCCCATATAAAAATTAAATTCCGTGATTGACATTGAAAAATACTGACCAAGCAATCGAAAGGATACGACATCATGAGAGTGCACAGAAATAACACGATTTTTATCAAATGAAAACGTGGCATAAAACTTAAAAACCAGTTCATAATACGTGCTACATCTAATTTTTGGATAAGTTGTCCATCCAATCGCATCAAAGAACTGCATGACAGACTCGCGCAAGTGCAAACTTTCTAGAGTTTGGGGAGGAATATACTTACAAACTTGAAAGTGGCGGTGGCGAATGTGATTAAATCTTTCCAAGTCGTTGCCAACAAATTCCAAGTAGCCATGTAAAACCTCCTCGGTTGGAACTGAATATTTGTGCCCACGTCGATAGCGTTCGAAACGCTCTTCCTGATTAGTGTGGTCGTTCGGAATAGCATTGTTTCCTAAACTTGCCGCGAATGGTAGGGAATCCAGACGTTCGTTGTTTGAGTGGGATGAGGCGGGCTGGTCAGAAGGATATCCTTGCTCAAAGTCCGGTTGTTCCATCGATGGGCTTTTCGTGTGTCTCTGAAGCCAAAAACCAGATGGAAAATTAGTAGAGGGGCAACAGAGATAAAATCAGAGTTTACCTCGGGTGTTTGATGCGGTAGAGACGGATGCATGGGATGAGAAAACGTAGCATCGCCATGCATGGAACGAAAGGACGGTGATGGCCTCCTTGAGGATATGTCTTGCCGTGGCTGGTCAGCATCAGTGGCATCTGGCTTCGACTGTGAGGACGCGGTGAAAGACATAGAGTGGAAGGAATGGGATGACAGTGTTGGCTGGATACGCGGTGGTCAAAGGCGTGCAGACCCGGCAGCCGCGTTGCTGCCCATCGAAAGAACGTACTAGCCAGTTGAGTGATCGGGGGCTGGTTCCTAGTCGTTCGGCTGAGTGGTGGCCGCCTGCTGCTGCTGGCTACGGCTAGGACATGGGGGAGGCGGCGGAAGAACGGGTTGCAAGTATGAATCGCTAGGCACGGCCACGAACTGCGGTGGTGCCATCCGATACGGCCGCTGAGCATAATGGGTGCATGTATTTGGGGGAGTCAGCGTGCTTGATCCCTTGTGCACACCATTGTTGAAGTAAGCGAAGGTTGTCGTGGGTGAGGGCTAGTTGGTTTGAGGGAACAGCTGAAGAAGAAGAAGGGTAATAGTATAGGTTTGAGAAACGTAAAAGAATTGAATTTGGAAGGGATTGTGATATCTTATCACAAGTGGGGCCCACATAATCTTACAAGGCAACAAGATTGTGTCAAAATTTGACTGATTATGATATAGAAATTTTAAATTTTGATTTTATATTTGGATAGGGGCCGGCTATAGTGCACCAATTAAAAGGGAGATGCTAACTTGCTCCATGCTTGAAGAACCTACACATAATCGATGCGAAATACGATCAGCAACAAGGGATAGCAAACGATTTGATGCAAAAATAGAAAGAAAAAAATTAAGAAAAATTGTAACAAAAAGAAATAAACAAAACAAATTAAAAATGGGTTGTCTCCCATCCATCGCTTATTTAATGTCGTTAGCTTGACGAGCCGATTTTAAAGCGTAGGTTCTTCTAATTCGATCTCCTCGGCTAATCCTACCGGAACGTTCTCATTATACGGCTTCAACCTCTGGTCGTTTACTTTAAATTGACCTCCAGAATTGTCTTCTATCTCCACTGCGCCATAAGGAAAAATCAGAGTTACCATAAATAGGCCGAGCCATTTCGATCGAAGTTTGCCTGCAAAAGTTTAAGTTTTGAGTTAAACAACAAAACTTTTTGGTTAATTGTAAATGATTTAAAGGATATTCTTCGATCGTGGAATTATTTCGTTTTCTCTTTAAATATTTGAGCACTGCCATAAGCGTTTCGTCGGATTTCCTCTAATTCTTGGATGTGTAGCTTCCGCGCTTCTCCAACTGCTTCCATGTCCATGTTACATTGCTTAACTGCCCAAAAGGCTCGATGCTCCAATTCAACCGGCAAATGGCATGGCTTACCGAAAACGAGTCGATACGGCGATATCCCAATAGGACCTTTATAAGCCATCCGGTATGCCCACAACGCGTCGGACAACTTGAGACTCTAATCTTTACGATCCGGTTTAACAATTTTTTCTAGAATTGCTTTAATCTCGCAGTTCGACACTTCTTCTTGTCCGTTGGTCTGTGGATGGTAAGCAATGACAATTCTTTGATTCACTCCGAACTTTTTCATGAGCGCTTCAATTACCTTGTTGATGAAATGGGTTCCTCGATCGCTAATTATCGTTCGTGGTGTGCCAAACCTGGAAAAGATAGAATTTTTCAAAAAATTAACAGTGGTTCTAGCATCATTATTTCGGGTAGCCTTAGCTTTCACCCATTTAGAAACATAATCAACTGCAAGAATGATATAAAAATTTCCAAATGAAGAAGTAAAGGGACTGTAGCGATGTCATTTTTCGCTAAAAATACTGAGTTTTCGAAGTGTTTGTGAATTTTTCGGATATAAAATGTTTATTCCGTGGGGTTTTAAAAACCGCATTTTATTAAAATTTGGAGTCGCCACCGGCCACTTAGGTAGGCCGGACACCATAAAACCAGAGATTTAAAAACTATTGGGTTCGGGAGTCGGTTACGGATGGGGAAGGATTAGCACCCCCACACCGCCCAAAATTGGTACTTTAATAATTACCGCTTTATTAATATTAAACTTTCCGGATTAAAGTGACGATTAGTTTAAAATTCGGTTATAATTGCGAATAAATTTTAAAGGCCCCGTTATCCGAGAGTAAACGCCCAACCACTATCACTACGCCTGATACTGGCCCCGTTTACGCTCGGATAAAAGGACACCGCATTTACAATTTATATATCTGTTATGCAACCTAAAACATGGCGAATATAAATACAATGCGATAAAATATAAATAAATACTAACATAATAAAATACTAATCTAACATAAATAAAATACTAATCTAAAACATACATACATAAATATTAATCTAACTCATAAATAAAAACAAATCTAACATAACTAAAATATTAATATAAAACATAAATTTAAAACATAATAAATATTAATCTAAAGCATAAATAAACATACAAAGTAAAAAAGAACACAATTTTAAATTAACTAATACTTCATTAAATTATAAAAATTACAACACAAATAAAAAGGAAAGAAAATATACCTAACTAGGAGCTCGAATGACGAACCCCGACTGAACCTCACCGGATCTACCACGCCCTCTCCAAAATTATTAACTAGATCGGACCTAAAATAGGACCCCGATCGAATGTTGGATCGAACCAACTGGGGCTGAGGGCACTGCCCCCAACCCCGGCCAGCCTTGTGGCCGGCCATACTCCCAATTGGGGAGCCAATTGCCTTGCCAATTTATGGCAATTTTGGCGTGCAATTGTGTGTGGTTTGGGCGTGAAATTGTGGCTTCCCCCTGCCTTGTATTTATAGGCAAGGGGTGGGTGAAATGGGTGACGTGGAGCACCCTGCTCCACACAATTTTTTTTAATATATATTATTATTATTATTTTTTTATTTTTTATTAATTTTATATTAATAATAATATTATTAAAATAATACTAATAACACTAAAACCCGATCAAAAATGAGTGATTACAGTTGTCCCTCTTTGCTTGTTCTTGTGAAACGAGGACAAAGCAAAGATCAAAAGCACTCATTTTTGACCTACTTTCTTGTGTTTGGCTTCGGAATCACGTGTTCTTCTGGAACCCTCCGCTCTTCCTTAGCTGAATTTCAAGCTTGTAAGTTCTTCCTATATAGAACTTCTTCACCTTCAATGCTGGTTTCTCCTATATAAAACCTTTTGCGCCGCTGATGGATTCTTCCGACTGGGAGTTCCTCCTGCATAGAACTGCTAGTCTTCAAACCCTGGAGCCATCAGTCCTTCCTATATAGAACTTTTAGCTTCTGAAATCTCAGAGCTACGGGTTCTTCCTATATAGAACCTCTCACTTTAAGATAGTAAAGCTCAGAGCCCTTCCTATATAGGACTCTTCGCTTTCAACACAACAAGTTTTCCCTATATAAAACCTTGTGTATCATAGGTGAATTCCTTCGGCTGGGAGTTCTTCCTATATAGAACTGCTAGTCTTCACCCTGGAGCCGTCAGTCCTTCCTATATATGGAACTTTTAGCTTCTGAAATCTCAAAGAAACAAGTTCTTCCTATATAGAACCTTTCACTCTAAGACAGTAAAGCTCGGAGCCCTTCCTATATAGGACTCTTCGCTTTCAACACAACAGGTTTTCCCTATATAAAACCTTGTGTATCATGGGTGAATTCCTTCGGCTGTGAGTTCTTCCTATATAGAACTGCTAGTCTTCACCCTGGAGCCGCCAGTCCTTCCTATATAGAACTTTTTGCTTCTGAAATCTCAGAGCTACGGGTTCTTCCTATATAGAACCTCTCACTCTAAGACAGTAAAGCTCGGAGTCCTTCCTATATAAGACTCTGCGCTTTTAACACAACAGGTTTTCCCTATATAAAACCTTGTGTGTCATGGGTGAATTCCTTCGACTAGGAGTTCTTCCTATATAGAACTGCTAGTCTTCACCCTGGAGCTGGAAGCCCTTCCTATATAAAACTTTCAGCTTCTGAAGCCTAGTAGCGGCAGATTCTTCCTACATAGAACCTCTCGCTACGGGAGCTTGAAAATATAGGCCCTTTATCTTCGATTTTTTTTCTTTTTTTCTCTTTTTTCTTTTTCTTTTTTTCTTTTTCCTTCTTTCTCGGCTTTTTTTCTCTCTTTTTCTTTTTCTTTTCTCTCTTTTTTTCTATCTCATTTTCATCATTTTTTACATGGCTGTTGATATCTTTGGACTTACGCTTCTAAGGCTGCCGCATCATGCCCGAATGACTTATCACCAGGCTCGAAAGACTTACTGGTGGCCCGAAGGACTTAACATCGTGCCCGAAGGACTTACCGATGACCCGAAGGATTTAACATATGGGCCTCACGCTGTTATGGCTGCCGATTTTTCTGGACTTATGCTGCTAAGGCTACCAAAATCTTTCTTCAAATTTTGGGATTCACGCCGAAAATGGCTACCGACCTTTCTTCAGATTTGGGGATTCACGCCGAAAATGGCTACTGATCTTCTAATTTTGGGGACTCACGCCGAAGGTGACTGCCAAACTTTCTTCAAATTTTAGGGACTCACGCCGAAGGTGGTTGCCAAACTTTCTTCAAATTTTAGGGACTCACGCCAAAGGTGGCTGCCAAAACTTTCTTCAAATTTTGGGGACTCACGCCGAAGGTGGCTGCCAAACTTTCTTCAAATTTTAGGGACTCACGCCGAAGGTGGCTGCCAAAACTTTCTTCAAATTTTGGGGACTCACGCCGAAAATGGCTGCCAAAACTTTCTTCAAATTTGGGGACTCACGCCGAAGGTGGCTGCCAAAACTTTCTTCAAATTTTGGGGACTCACGCCGAAGGTGGCTGCAAAAACTTTCTTCAAATTTTAGGGACTCATGCCGAAGGTGGCTGCCAAAACTTTCTTCAAATTTTAGGGACTCACGCCGAAGGTGGCTGGTTAAACTTTCTTCAAATTTTGGGGACTCACGCCGAAAATAGCTGCCAATCTTTCTTTAATTTGGGGCTCACGCCGAAAATGGCTGCCAAACTTTCTTCAAATTTTGGGGACTCACACCGAAGGTGGCTGCCAAAATCTTTTTTTTTCAAATTTTGGGGACTCACGCCGAAGGTGGCTGCCAAAACTTTCTTCAAATTTGGGAGTCACGCCGAAAATGGCTGCCAAACTTTCTTCTTTAATGAAATCCACTTCTTAATACTCTTTGATAACTCTTCAAGTACTTGTCCAAAACAAGCAAAAATTGACGTGCCCCTATCTATATGATGCATGCAATGTAATGGTTTCTTTCTCCTCTTTTTCTTTTTTTCTCTCTTCTCATTTTTTTTCTTCAATTTTCTTTTTTCTTTTTCCTTCAATTTCTTCTTATTTTTTTCTTTTTCTTTTCTTTTTTCTTCTCCCTCTTTTTCTTCCTATTTTTTCTTTTTCTTTCAGCCCCTTTTTTCATTCTAAAGTCTTACACCCTGAAAGGTTGCTCCTCAAATTTCTTCATCTCTTTACTTCTTCACTGTATGCTCTTAAATCCTCATTTGAACATGCTTTTAAACCTTTTGTGCGGAAGGATTTTATTGTTTTCGGGGTTATCACTTGTCCTCATAAATGATCTTCTGGTTCTTATATTATTCTTATAAGAACCCTTGCCATCTTATTCGCTTGGCGTTGCCCCATTCAACCACGAGCTCCACTGCTTTGAATTTTCTGACCCATTATACAGAGCCTTGATCTATTTCTAGTTACCAGGGTGAGCCAAAATGCTTTCATCCCCTGAGCTCATCCTTGATCTTCTCGTAGCACTTCGACGAGAACTAACTCTCGGTCCCTATGCTTTAAATCTCATCATCATTCATTTTTAAAGTAATGCAAAAGGCAATTTACTTGCGTATATTTCAAAAAATAATGATTGTTTGAAAAGATAACAGTCATTTTGAAAATCACAACTTGGAGGGGACACCAAACATTTTGAAAACAATGTTTGGAACAAATGGTAAACATCATTTTTCCTTTTTCTTTAAGGACCAAACATTTTTTTAAAAATTAATGTTTGAAGAGTGTTAAACAAAATTCGAAGTATATTGCCAAGCATTTTAAAAATTAATGTTTGGGGGAAATGGTAAACATCAAAACTTTGGGAGAACATGTCAAAACTTTTAAAACATGTTTGCCCCCGAAATATCAAACACCATAGCGCATCTGCTTCAAGTTTCCAGAGATCAACTCTAATGAAGCGCATATTTAGAAGATCTTGACCATTGTGGAGATATATGCCAATGTATAGTTTCTTCTGGTCTAATATGCTTTTGAGAGGAACAACCCTACCTAGTTTCTACCCCGTTTAAAGTGGCTATCTTAATATCACTATCTCACCATGCCCCATCCTTCCCTCATTTGGGTGTCGATCAAGCACTTCGAAGTTTGACGTTCCTTGAAGCAAAGTTAACCCTTATAGGCGGAATGAAATCTGAAGACATTCTCATTCAACTTGGATATCTATGGATGACCAGAATGGTCTTTGGGGCTTGTAATGTAGGCCTTTGGTTTATGGTTAAGTGAAACAGTATTTCTGTACTTGTGTAACTTGGATATGCCCATTATTCCTTCCCCCTTTTGGATCACTCTAGACTGCCCGTTTCGGGTTTTCACCCTAGAGTTCATTTCCTTTCTTTTTACTATAGGCTGTCTTGCATTCTGGCCATATACCGATGTACGTTTTTTGTTCAATAATGTTTGATCCTCCAATACTCCTCGAAACTGAGATTTCTTGAATGAAGGATTACGAATACATTTTTGGGAATTATTGTGATTGGCACGCCCAGATGAAATGTTATTCTTTCTTTCTTCTTTTCTTTTCTTTTTTCTTTTCTTCTTTTTCACTTTTTCTTGGATCGCTCTAGACTACCCATTTTTAGGTTTTCACCCTAGAGGTCACTTCCTTCAGTGTATTTTGGTTGGATATTGATGCCAGCAGGCTCAGGTATACTACTTTTTTTCTTCATTTTCAAGATCACTCTAGACTGCCCATTTTTGGGTTTTCACCCTAGAGGTCATTTCCTTTTTCAAATTTGGCAATCTTCGGGCCGACTTGTCTTGACTTGGCTTCAATTCGAGCTTCTATACTAATTTTCAAAACTGATATTTACTTGAAATGTGGATTCCTTGTGTCTCTTGCTCATAGTTGAAGTCTCATTCTTGTATTGTTTAATCCGTGTGTGAAGTATAGACAGTATTCTTCATTTCTCTTTTTCTTTTTCTTTTCTTCTTCTCTTTTTTGTTTTGTTTTCTTTTTCTTTTTTGTTTTAGACTGCCCATTTTGGGTTTTTAGCCTTGAATCTCTTTCTTCTTATTCGAGTCTATAAATGTATCCTCGAATCAACACGTATTTATACTGGGTATTGATGATATCTTCTGCTCGAAGTTACTTGCCTCTCTGCAGCTCTTCTGATATTTACTCGATCTGGATTGCTTCAGCCTTCTAATACCTTCTCTCTTCTTTTCTTTGGTTTTTCGTTTGGACATATCCTTGTTTACAACCACTTTCTTCTGATGATTTTCTGATCTTCGTATCCAATCTGTTTGGACATATCTCTGTCTTCTGGTAAAGTAAAAAGAATATCATTCGTTGTCAAATTCATAGATGTCCTGAGAATGCCTTCAGGGGGTAGAGGTTTAGGGTCAACTTTCATTTCAAGGATCTTAAACGACAAGTGCCTGAGAAGATAAATTCTTAAAATGGGAACCGCCCATTGTCTAAACACTCGCTTTGTTCCTCTGTTGGCCTAAGTAAACTAGCAGATACTCACATTTACAGTATCCCCAAAACATTCAATCTCTTCTAAATATATGCAACTTAGAGTTGATCTTTGGGTCTGAAGCAAATGTACTGTTGTATTCGAAATTTGAGGACCTGGTATAGAAATGATATATACATATGTCTATTCAAAAATGTGTATATATGCATATGGGAGAACAAAAACTACCCTATAAAATGTTTACAGAATCAAAAATGTAAAAATGCTTTCTTAATGGAAATGTGATCTGTTACTCTAACAAATGATGAGTTTTTTTGTTTCTGTTGAGAATTTCTTTGTGAAGTGATGAGAAAACCGTAGGGACCTTTGTAGTATCTCTAGGGTACTAACTCATTCTGACCCTTTCAAGGTAGTGTAGGCTTGTGCCACTTCTCTTGTTTTTCCACCGCTGAATCAACTCTCTCGTCAAGGTCCCATCATTGGTCAGCTTCTTTATCTCCTCCAATAAAGGTCTACATTTTTTGGAGGGATGCCCCGGTGCCCCCGTATGGAACTCGCATGTGCTACTCGAGTCAAAACTATGGGCAGATGGATTAGGTGCAATCTTCATTGGTCTAGGAGCAAGATAATGACCCCTACCAAATGAGGCCATATGTTTGAGATGGATGCTTCGAACACTTCCCAATTTGCGTTTGTCTGAGGAATTTTCCTTGATGACCCCGTTGTGTCAGTTTGTCTTCTTCTTTTACGGCCACAAGAACCTTGAAAGTGGTACCCATTTATCTCATTCCTTCATTCTGCTCCTAGGCATGTCTGGTCTTTTAAACTTAGGTCCCGATGTACATGTTCGTTTCTCTCTCTGACTGTCATTAAGTCCTCAAAGCTGGCCTTTATTTTCTCGAGCATCTTATTAAAGAAGAAATATGAAAGGTGGCATGTAAGTCAATTTCCTCTTCATCTACGGGAGGCTGCACCTGGGTCGCTAAACACAGACACCTCAAAGCACATTCCTTGAAGTTTTCATCAGGTTTCATCTTCGTATCCTGGAGATACTAACGACTTGCTACTGGGTCCAAAGCATATCATATCACGTTAGGTCCTGCTAGACTGTCGGGGAAGTAGTGGATCGGTAATTTTTCAATGCAGCCCTCCATTTTTTGCAGAATATGGTCACGTGAATCTTGGGGCATCTTATTCCGTCATCATGTGCAAATCTGGGAATCTTTGGAATCTGGAAGAACGACCAAACCAGGGTTCAAATAGAGCTTTCTTGCATTAAAGGCATCAAACTTCTTTTTTTCTCTCTTTTTCTCTCGAGTCCATCTTCTAACTGCTCGAATCTTGATTTTTGAGTGTCTTCAATTCTTTTATCCATAATAAAACCCTAATTGGTCTTTGAATTACTCCTCATAAAGTTTATGCAAGGTAATAATAATGCAATGTACTGATAATGTCATGTAAAACATGCCAGGATCGTGCAAAGCAATGCAATGCAATCCTAAAATATAAACATGAATGCAATAAGGTATTGATTCCAAAAGTGATCCCCATAGAACGACGTTCATTGAGCCAAAAGGTTTCATTATATCAGATATTAGATATTTACAGTTACTGATAAGCTTCAGTGCCTACTTTCTTAACTTCATCCAGTAGTCTGGTCAGCTTGCCTCTGTAGTCAAACACTTGATCCATGTTCTGACAAAGCCTGCCACCTTGTTGAGCCGCCTTACCTGCTCGAGTAATATCGATCTTCGGGTCTTCATCTATCCCCTACTTAGTCTTTCGTAGCTTGGAAGTTGCCCTTTCCAACTGAAGAGTGTTAAATTGTCATTGCTCTGTCGTAAACTTGTTTCTAAAACTCTTGTTAATGGCTAAGTTATTATGTAGCTCATCTCTGGAGACTATCGTACCTATTCCCAATTTCCTCAAATGTACCTGATAACATCCTGACTTGATTCTTGCTTGACTAGTTTCTCTTCTTTCAATATTCCGAGTCGTCTTTCAACTGGACAACACCGTTCATCTATTCTGATATTCTTAAATACTCAGGAAAGCTTCTGATGATCATTCTGCAAATTCAATTTTTTCCAAGTTATCTCTCTCTTATCTGAGCTGGCTGAACTTGAAAGAATATCCCTCTCCTGGGATGCCCCTATCTCCGATCTTCAAATTTAACTCGCTTGAGTGACCCACTTCGGTATTACTCAAACTTTGTCCTGGATATCGATTCTTCCTCGACTTTGCCCCTCGGGTGATTGTTAGCTTACTATAGAATTAGGGAACTCCGTCTTTGAAACCTAAAATTCTCATCGCGATAAGATCTTGAATTCGTTCTTCAGGGCCCCGCAATCCTCAATACCGTGACCCAAACTTTCTAAACGGTAACTTCCTCTAGCACGTGTGTCGTAAACTCTCGGATAAGATAATTTCTTCGCTAGAGACTTCAC
The DNA here is from genome assembly GCA_019671005.1 of Hibiscus mutabilis. Lineage (NCBI taxonomy): Eukaryota > Viridiplantae > Streptophyta > Magnoliopsida > Malvales > Malvaceae > Hibiscus > Hibiscus mutabilis. Next base: position 30,080,964 of record CM033749.1, read on the forward strand.
CGAGGTAATAAGGCTCTTGTCGATGAACATTATGAGTAATTTGGCGTACCCCACAGGAATCAATATATAATTCTTTTCATTACTTGCTTCTCAAGTTTCTTCTGGACCGAGCTCTATTTTTTGAAAGCCCGACTCAAGCATACCATCCGCCTGTTTATTGATGTAGATCTAAAAAAGGGTTCAATTTGTCGTATTTGGCTGACTTGGAGGTAGAATTCTGACTATCTCGCTCTCTATTCTGATCCTTACTCGGTTCTTCTTTCGGTTTGATGGATCGCTTACCTTTCGTCAAAGTATTCATCTGATTCATCACGTCTTCCCTCTGCTTCTTTCAACTCTTGCACTTTACTTTGCTCATTACCAGTATCGTGTCTCCTTACCGTGTCTGACCTGAAGTCTTCAGATGGTTCATCTTTTATTGTCTCTGATCTTGTTCTGGGACAAACCTTAGATCCGTGCCCTCTAATATCTGACCAAACGACCATTTGCCAATTATGAACGATTTCTGAGATTTTAGGAACTATTTCGGGAATCAATACCCTATAAATGCGAGAATGCATGCAAATTCGATGTTGATTCTCGAACAGACTTTGAAAAACTTTCAATAGAGAAAATGTATGTTTGCAAGAAATTAATAATGAATTACAGGCAACAGTTGAATTTATTCTGGAGACCTTGACTTCGGGAAGCAAAACCTGTGCTCCACGTCTCGACGTCGTCTTTAGGATGATGGATGACTCCGTCTTCTCCTCTTATTCTATTCTATGGACTCGTGACGTCGAGATCTTTATTTTTGTGGCTTCTGAAAAGGACATCAGACAATATATTTTTCTTCTGTAGATCTAGGTACGTCTAAACAAGGATGGATTATATCGGTCCTAGGGGAGTACTTTAAAACTTTTTGGGGTTAAAATTTTCAAGGATCATTTGGTTTAAAAATTCCCCTTTTATTATCAAAAAGTTTTAACTTACTTAAAAAATGAAACTTTTAGGTTTGTTTTTGTTATTGTTATTATTCTGAAAGTTTTATGAGGGAAGAAGTTTCAAAGCAAAATAATAATATTTTCAATTTTTTTAAATGAGTTAAATTAAAATCTGAGATTTTTTTAAAAATGGTCAAATGTGAAGATTTAAAATTGGGGTTCTGCGGCCTTGACTGAATCTTCTGCGTCGCACGTGCCTTACTATCGTACCGTCTTCTTTCTCGATTGGTCTTTGCTCGGCCTAACTTGTTACTGTAATATTATCGTTTCTGGCAAAGCATACTTTTTCTATTTTGAAAGCCTTTTAATGAACTGTTCTTGAATCAACACCATGATATGCAACATGAATGCAAATAAAGGCGTTGATTCCGCTGGTAATCACCCTTTCGAACGACTTTCATGGGAATTAAAGGGTCCAGATTACAAAAAAGGTCCATATTACAAAATGAGTCTCTATTACAAAAAGAGTCCCTATTACAAAAGTCTTAATTACAAAACAAAGTTCTACACATAAGCCCTAGCTCTACCTCCTAGCTCATCGATAGCTCTGAGCAACTTGGTAAACCTTGGTGCTTATTCCATGTCCGGGGTTACGAAAGGTCAGAGAGTCGCGACTTCGGTAGCTAAGTCATTCACACGCCTTGCAACTCGTCGTATGTCCATCATCAGGGTCTCGTGTGTATACTTTGGCATTACACGCTTGCTCGGCAAATTGTTACTTCGGATCTGTTGATTAATCTCTGATCGATGTCACGCGACTGGATCGATGCCGTCCTTCCTAAGACACCTTTTTTCCATGATGAAAGATTTTCTAATCGGGCAAACCACTTGAATCAACGCCTCTATGTAATGTGGATGCAATGATAATGCAACAAAAGTATGTGTAAAATAAAAATAAAAATAAAAATAAAACACAAAAAATGAGTTAGTACCGGGTTTCTATATGTTCTCTACATGCAGTGTTGGTGCTAGGAGGTACCCGAATTGTCCTTGCTGTCCTCTACTAAGAGTAGCAAGGCCCTCGATCATCACCCATTATAGGCTCCTTTCAACCGGGTTCAATTCAGGGGGACCCATTCGCTTATGCCCGTACGAAGGAACGATATCCTTACGAAAGGATAAGGTACTCGAGCCCCGAAGGTACTTGCTAGGCCCATACGGGAGAACGATATCTCCACGAAAGCATTAGCGTTTTCCCTCACTTAAAAAAACGGGTTTATATGCCATATTTTAAATGCGTTAAAATAAACACGCAATTACAACCGAATGTTAATTTAATAGTCACTTTAACCCGGAATTCTAATATTAGTAAAGCGGTAATTATTTTAAAAGCTTGACTCTCATTTTGTTTTTGAAAAACAAAAAAATATTCCCAGCGGAGTCGCCATCTGTAGCGATGTCCTTTTTCGCTAAAAATACTGAGTTTTCGAAGTGTTTGTGAATTTTTCGGATATAAAATGTTTATTCCCTAGGGTTTTAAAAACCGCATTTTATTAAAAATTGGAGTCGCCACCGGCCACTTAGGTAGGCCGGACACCATAAAACCAGAGATTTAAAAACTGTTAGGTTCAGGAGTCGGTTACGGATGGGGAAGGATTAGCACCCCCACACCGCCCAAAATTGGTACTTTAATAATTACCGCTTTATTAATATTAAACTTTCCGGATTAAAGTGACGATTAGTTTAAAATTCGGTTATAATTGCGAATAAATTTTAAAGGCCCGTTATCCGAGAGTAAACGCCAACCACTATCACTACGCCTCGATCTCGCCCCGTTTACGCTTTCGGATAAAAACCACCGCATTGACAATTTATATATCATTATGCAACCTAAAACATGGCGAATATAAATACAATGCGATAAAATATAAATAAATACTAACATAATAAAATACTAATCTAACATAAATAAAATACTAATCTAAAACATACATACATAAATATTAATCTAACTCATAAATAAAAACAAATCTAACATAACTAAAATATTAATATAAAACATAAATTTAAAACATAATAAATATTAATCTAAAGCATAAATAAACATACAAAGTAAAAAAGAACACAATTTTAAATTAACTAATACTTCATTAAATTATAAAAATTACAACACAAATAAAAAGGAAAGAAAATATACCTAACTAGGAGCTCGAATGACGAACCCCGACTGAACCCCACCGGGATCTACCACGCCCTCTCCAAAATTATTAACTAGATCAGACCTAAAATAGGACCCCGATCGAATGTTGGATCGAACCAACTGGGGCCGAGGGCACTGCCCCCAACCCCGGCTAGCCTTGTGGCCGGCCATACTCCCAATTGGGGAGCCAATTGCCTTGCCAATTTATGGCAATTTTGGCGTGCAATTGTGTGTGGTTTGGGCGTGAAATTGTGGCTTCCCCCTGCCTTGTATTTATAGGCAAGGGGTGGGTGAAATGGGTGACGTGGAGCACCCAACTCCACACAATATTTTTAATATATATTTTTTATTATTTTTTTTGATTTTTTATTAATTTTATATTAATAATATTATTATTAAAATAATACTAATAACACTAAAACCCGATAAAAAAATGAGTGATTACAGTTGCCCCTCTTTGCTTGTTCTTGTGAAACGAGGACAAAGAAAACATCAAAAGCACTCATTTTTGACCTACTTTCTTGTCTTTGGCTTCGGAATCACGTGTTCTTCTGGAACCCTCCGCTCTTCCTTAGCTGAATCTTCAAGCTTGTAAGTTCCTATATAGAACTTCTTCACCTTCAATGCTGGTTTCTCCTATATAAAACCTTTTGCACCGCTGATGGATTCTTCCGACTGAGAGTTCCTCCTGTATAGAACTGCTAGTCTTCAAACCCTGGAGCCATCAGTCCTTCCTATATAGAACTTTTAGCTTCTGAAATCTCAGACCTACGGGTTCTTTCTATATAGAACCTCTCACTTTAAGACAGTAGAGCTCAGAGCCCTTCCTATATAGGACTCTTCGCTTTCAACACAACAAGTTTTCCCTATATAAAACCTTGTGTATCATGGGTGAATTCCATCGGCTGGGAGTTCTTCCTATATAGAACTGCTAGTCTTCACCCTGGAGCCGTCAATCCTTCCTATATATGGAACTTTTAGCTTCTGAAATCTCAAAGATACAGGTTCTTCCTATATAGAACCTTTCACTCTAAGACAGTAAAGCTCGGAGCCCTTCCTATATAGGACTCTTCGCTTTCAACACAACAGGTTTTCCCTATATAAAACCTTGTGTATCATGGGTGAATTCCTTCGGCTGTGAGTTCTTCCTATATAGAACTGCTAGTCTTCACCCTAGAGCTGTCAGTCCTTCCTATATAGAACTTTTAGCTTCTGAAATCTCAGAGCTACGGGTTCTTCCTATATAGAACCTCTCACTCTAAGACAGTAAAGCTCAAAGTCCTTCTTATATAAGACTCTGCGCTTTTAACACAACAGGTTTCCCTATATAAAACCTTGTGTGTAATGGGTGAATTCCTTCGGCTGTGAGTTCTTCCTATATAGAATTGCTAGTCTTCACCCTGGAGCTGGAAGCCCTTCATATATAAAACTTTCAGCTTCTGAAGCCTCGTTGCGGCAGATTCTTCCTACATAGAACCTCTCGCTACGGGAGCTTGAAAATATAGGCCCTCTCTATATAGAACCTTTTATCTTCGATTTTTTTCTTTTTTCTCTTTTTTCTTTTTTCTTTTTTCTTCTTTTTCGGCTCTTTTTCTCTCCTTTTCTTTTTCTTTTCTCTTTTTTTTTCTATCTCATTTTCATCATTTTTTTACATGGCTGTTGATATCTTTGGACTTACGCTTCTAAGGCTGCCGCATCATGCCCGAATGACTTATCACCAGGCTCGAAAGACTTACTGGTGGCCCGAAAGACTTAACACCGTGCCCGAAGGACTTACCGATGACCCGAAGGATTTAACATATGGGCCTCACGCTGTTATGGCTGCCAATTTTTCTGGACTTACGCTGCTAAGGCTGCCAAAATCTTTCTTCAAATTTTGGGATTCACGCCGAAAATGCTACCGACCTTTCTTCAAATTTGGGGATTCACGCCGAAAATGGCTACTGATCTTCTAATTTTGGGGACTCACGCCGAAGGTGGCTGCCAAACTTTCTTCAAATTTTAGGGACTCACGCCGAAGGTGGCTGCCAAACTTTTTTCAAATTTTAGGGACTCACACCGAAGGTGGCTGCCAAAACTTTCTTCAAATTTTGGGGACTCGCGCCGAATTAGGGACTCACGCCGAAGGTGGCTGCCAAACTTTCTTCAAATTTTAGGGACTCACGCCGAAGGTGGCTGCCAAAACTTTCCTCAAATTTTGGGGACTCAGGCCGAAAATGGCTGCCAATCTTTCTTCAAATTTGGGGACTCACGCCGAAGGTGGCTGCCAAAACTTTATTCAAATTTTGGGGACTCACGCCGAAGGTGACTGCCAAAACTTTCTTCAAATTTTAGGGACTCACGCCGAAGGTGGCTGCCAAAACTTTCTTCAAATTTTAGGGACTCACGCCGAAGGTGGCTGCCAATACTTTCTTCAAATTTTGGGGACTTACGTCGAAAATGACTGCCAATCTTTCTTCAAATTTTGGGGACTCACGCCGAAGGTGGCTGCCAAAATCTTTTTTTCAAATTTTGGGGACTCACGCCGAAGCTGGCTGCCAAAATTTTCTTCAAATTTGGGAGTCACGCCGAAAATGGCTGCCAAACTTTCTTTAATGAAATCCACTTCTTAATACTCTTTGATAATTCTTCAAGTACCTTGCCAATTTATGGCAATTTTGGCGTGCAATTGTGTGTGGTTTGGGTGTGAAATCGTGGCTGCCCCCTGCCTTGTATTTATAGGCAAGGGGTGGGTGAAATGGGTGACGTGGAGCACCCTGCTCCACACAATTTTTTTAATATATATATATATATTTTTATTTTTTTGATTTTTCATTAATTTTATATTAATAATAATATCATTAAAATAATACTAATAACACTAAAACCCGATAAAAATGAGTGATTACAGGGACCCATGTAATCGATTCCCCACACATCAAAAATCTCACAGACGTGAATCAGATTTTGAGGTAATTCATTCCTTCGGCTTAAATTCCCTACACGTTGACACTTATCACATGATTTACAATATAAATAAACGTCACGGAATATAGTAGGCCAAAAGAAACCACATTCCAAAATTTTATGGACAGTTCACTTTGGTCCAAAGTGACCACCACACGAATAAGAATGACAAAAGTCTAGGATAGAATTTACCTCTTCCTTAGCAACGCATCGCCTAATTACCTAATCCGAACAGTGCTTCCATAAATAAGGATCATCCCAAATATAATATTGGGACTCCCGCTTTAGTCGATTAATTCCAGATCTAGGCAAGTCCTAGGGTAATTTACCCGTGACCAAGTAATTTACCATGTGCGAACCATAGAACCACTTTCTGTGCCAACATCAAATGTTCTTCCGGGAACTTATCATTAATTAGAGGGTTGGCTGTAGAAATAGGAATGCGACTTAAATGATCAGCTACGAGATTCTCGCTTCCCTTCTTGTCTTTAATTTCCAAATTAAATTCTTGTAAAAGCAGGATCCATCGGATAAGCCTTGGCTTCGCCTCCTTTTTGCTCATAAGGTACTTCAAAGCTGGATGGTCAGAAAAAACAATCACTTTAGTTCCAAGCAAATAAGATCTAACTTTTTCTAAAGCAAAAATAATATAAAGTAATTTTTTTTCTGTTGTGGAGTAATTTCTCTGAGCTGAGTCTAGAGTCCTTAAAGCATAGGCGATAACATGTGGTTCTTTGCCGATTCTTTATCCAAGAACAACTCCAACGCTCGTATCGGATGCGTCACACATAAGCTCAAAATCATATTCCCAATTTGGTGCCTTGACAATCGGTTCCGTGGTCAACTTTTCTTTAAGTACATCGAACGATTCTTTGCACTCAATATAAAGTCGAAGACTTTATCTTTTTGTAACAGCTCACACAATGGTCGCGCCAACTTTGAAAAATCCTTAATAAATCTTAGGTAGAAACCTGCATGGCCAAGAAAAGAACGAACCTCCCTCACAGATGCGGGTAAGGTAGTGAGCGTATAATATCGGTCTTGGCCTTATCAACGGCAATTCCATTAGATAACACAATATGTCCCAAAATTAATCCCTTATCAACCATAAAATGGCATTTTTCATAATTCAAAATAAGATTAAATTTTAGGCATCTATTAAGCACATTAGTTAAATTACTAAAACACTTATTAAAAGAACTACCGTATACCGTAAAGTCATCCACGAAGACTTTGATGCCCTTCTCCACATAGTCAGAAAAAATACTCAGCATACATCTCTGGAAAGTGGCCGGTGCATTACAAAGGCCAAAAGGCATCCATCGATATGCAAATGTACCGAACGGGCAAGTAAAAGTTATTTTTTGTTGGTCTTCTGGCGCAACTAAATTTGGAAAAAACCTGAAAAACTATCAAGGCAACAATAATGAGTTTTACCGGCTAATTTCTCAATCATTTGATCTATAAAGGGAAGTGGAAAATGATCTTTTCTAGTGAGAGAGTTTAACTTCCTGTAGTCGATACAGACTCTCCATTCATTTTGTACACGCGTTGGGACTAACTCTCCTTCAAAATTTTGGACCACTGTCACTCCGGTCTTTTTAGGTACCACATGAATTGGACTTACCCTGTCACTGTCGGAAATATGATAGATTACATCTGCATCAAGGAGTTTTTGTATCTCCTTTTTTACTACCTCCATCATTGGTTGGTTTAAACGACGTTGTCCTTGTCTAGAGGGTTTCGCTCCTTCTTCCATTTTAATCTTATACATACAAGTCGAGGGACTAAGTCCCTTAATATCGGCAATAGTCCATCTTATGGCTTCCTTGTACGTGATCAATACCTTCACTAGTGCATTCTCTTCTTCTTCGAACAACTTGTTTGAGATAATCACCGGCAAGTATTTATTTTCTCCTAAAAAGGCATATTTCAAGTGCTTCGGTAACTGTTTTAATTCTATCTCTGGCGTCTGCAAAACAGAAGGTAACATTTTAGTTTTTTAGGGAGATAAAAATAAATTAGAATTGATAGATAAAATATGTTCAAATTCTCTTTCTTCCTCTCTGCGACAAAGTTTAAAATCCCTGTAAAAATTATCAAAAAAATTAGTTTCAATAAATTCATGAACTAAATGATCAATAATATCGACAAAAATAATTATTTCTACTTGATCTAGGTATTTCATTACTTTATAAACGTCAAATTCTCTGACCTCACCATCAAATTCCATTGTTAATATACCGCTTCTCACATCAATCTTTGTATGCGCGATGTTTAGGAAGGGTCGGCCTAAAAGTACCTCAGAGCAAGTGTTCGTCCTATCGTTTTCCATATCGATGACATAGAAGTCGGCATGAAAAATCAAAACATCGACTTTCAATAAGACATTTTCAAGCACTCCCTCCGGATATATAATAGAACGATCAACCAATTGGATAGTTACTCTTGTTTCCTTCAAAGGTTCGTTAGTAATAATTTTATAAACAGAAAGGGGCATAACGTTAATTGAAGCTCCTAAGTCGCACATTGCACGTTTAATTAAAACATTACCTATTTTGCAAGGTATAGCGAACATACCTTGGTCTTTCATCTTTGGTGGAAGCTTTCGCTGAAATACTGCTGAGACGTGTTATCCCAGGTTTACCTTCTCGTGACCAGTCAGTCTCCTCTTTGTGGTGCAAAGCTCCTTTAGAAATCGGGCATACCTTGGCACTTGTCAGATTACTTCTAGGAGAGGTATGTTGACTTGTAATTTTTAGAACACCTCTAAGATTTCCTTCTCTTCGGCTTTCTTGTCACGCCTCATCAATCTTGATAGGAAGGGTGGTGCGATTTCATGAGGAGGAGGTGGTGGTGGTGATGAAGATGTTCCTTAGACGTCGGAGGGTGGCTTTTCCTTCCCTTTCTTGGATCATCCGACACTCTCTTCTGGGACTTCAGGTGTGACAACGGTTCCATTTCGGAGGGTGATAACACTCACATTCTCTCTTAGATTTGACTATGTTTGAGAAGGAAGTCTTCTCTACGACTCTAGTCTCCCTACGGTTTGAGCCAACTGGGTCATTTGCTTGTCTAAATCTTGTAGGTGAGCCTCAGTGCGGGTTTGAAACTTCTCTTGGGATATTGCCAACCGTTCAACGATGGATTCCAATGATGACTTCGTTTGTTGATATTGTTGTTGAATGGGCTGTCTCTGCTGATATGGTTGACTTTGCCTTTGATTTTGAGCATAACTGAAGTTTGGATGATTTTTCCAACCTGGATTATACGAGTTGGCGTTAGGGTTGTACTGTTTTTGTGGAGGTCCTGGAAAATTTCCTATGGCATTCACTTGCGCATTGTCATCTTCTTGTATAATCAGACAGCAGTCCGTCGGATGCTCTAGACTCGTACATATCCCGCAAAGCCTGGTTGCAATTCTTTTATCTACAACGAGAGATTGAGCAATATCAGCTAATTTATCAATTTTGTTTTCCAACGAAACTGTACTTACCTCGTGAACCCGTCGAGATGGTTCACTAGAAGGGTGAAATCGTTGCGAGTTGGCAGCCATAGTAGATATTAACGTTCTTGCCACTGCTGGAGTCATGTTAACAAGAGCTCCTCTACTTGCTGCGTCTACCACATTCATGTCCATGGGTGTTAAACCTTCATAAAAATACTAGAGAAGCGTTTGTTCAGACAACCCGTGTTGTGGACAATTTGCACATAGCTTTTTGAAACGCTCCCAGTAGTCATATAAAGATTCAGTATCCTTTTGTCGGATACTCAGGATGCTTCGCCTTAGCTCGCTTGCCTTAGCTGCTGGGAAAAACCTGTCCATAAATAGGCGAGCCGTGTCAGTCCAAGTTGAAACCGAGTTGGAGGGTAAATCAAATAGCCAATCTTTAGCAATATCAACTAGAGAAAAGGGAAATGCGCGAAGTTTTATTTGATCTTTAGAGACTCCCTGTGGTTTTGTGCTTAAACAGACTATGTGAAATTCCTTTAGATGTTTATGTGGATTTTCACTTGGCAAACCGTGATATGTTGGTAAAAGGTGTATTAAGCCTGTCTTGAGAGCGAATGATGTCTCACCATTCAAGAATGTTATGCACATCGGCTGGTTATCATCAGGGGCTGCAGTCAGTTGTCGAATAGTTTGGTCGTTGTCTCCCATCGGATCTGGTTCTTCGATTGTGTGGTCGAAATGTGATTCTGCTTCAGATGCTATTTATAGATCACGTTCTAATTGTTGTTTTCGCTGTCTTTGCTTCTTCTCCCGAAGTGTTTGGGCGTATGCTTCGATCTCCGGGTTATAATCTGTTTTCTCTCCCAGATTCTTCCTGGTCATAAATCAAACAAAAATAATCAGTAACTTCACCATAGTCCCCGGCAACGGCGCCAATTTGACACGCGTTGTTCTCGCGACAAAATATTTACTTCTTTTCAAATAATAAATAAATGAATTCAAACGTAGTAAAAGAGAAGTAAGGGTCGATCCCACAGGGACTAAGAGAACTTCCTGATTTATGTTTGTTCAATCGGTGAGCCAAGAAGAGAGTTGAATAATATTTAAGTATGGTGGGGAATAGTGAATTAAGTAAAAATAATAAGAGATTGTAGACAAAATTTAGGAAGTGGATTAAATATGGTAAAGATTAGCCTCGGGCTTTTGCTTTGACTCAGTTTCCTCGGATCATTGGAAAAAGGATTTTTCACTTCGAGGTTCACGTCGGTTACTCATCTTCAAGGATCAATCCTTGTGACTGTTCCTTGTATACCGAATACCCAAGTGCCATCTTTGGTATCAATTTTGGAAATTGATCTAATCAACAACAATGTTGTAGATCAAAAATGTTTAAGTAAAGTCGACTCGGATTATGTCGTTTCAATAATAACTGATTCCTATCTCAGTTTCCTCTTACCAAACAATTTTGCAAAGTGTGTTCCCAAGAAGTCGAATGTGCTTCAATAGCCGATCATTCCTCCCACACATTTAACCAAAACAACATCCTGACCAACGTCAATCTTTGGTTTTGAAATCATTTTGATTTTGAAATTAAGTTTAGAAAACTAAGAGAGATACTTGAAATTGTTTAGGTGCTTTTCAATCCTCACGTTGGAATTGAACCATTGCTTTAGCCCTTGGCTATGAAGAATTTAGCTGATTATAGGAAAAATCATACTTAGCATTATAAAAATAAATAAAAAAACTTAAAGAAAGAATTTTATAAAACCTTAAAAGTAAAAATGAAGCTAAGAATGAGAATATCAGATACGAGATATATGATTTGAGTTTGCCCTAAATAGGGTATTTATAGCAGCCTAAAACCCTAAAAATAACCCTAAAGAGATAAGAGATAAATCCTAAATTATTTAAATTAATTACAAAAGATAAATCCAAAGTTTGAATTTAAAATCCGGCTGATAAGTTATCTGATATGCGGTTGATAAGCTATCGTTGCTGCTGATGTGATGTCTTCTAGAAGCTGCTGACGTGGCGTCCAGTCAGACTTTCATGCCCACTAATCTAGCCATGAATCCAGAAAATCAAAAATTGCACAATTTCAGCAGTTTAAGCAATATTCCTGGAATCTATTGTCCTATATGGAAAATGAACAAAAACGCCCACATTAGCAACTTAAAACAATCAATCAATGAGTAATTAGAGATAGAATAATGCATAATTTAAGCACTAATCAATTCTTACAAGAATTCATGTTTATTACTGGAAAATATCACATGCATTGACGGTGAAAATAAAAAGTTTTCACAATCGTCTTGATTTTAGGGTTTAGAGATTTGTTTGAGGTTTAGGGGTTTAAGTGTATAGGTTTAGAATTTAGGGTTTATGGTTAAAATTAGGGTTTAGAGGTTAGGGTTTAGTTTTTAAGGTAGTATAGTTAGGGATTTAGGTTTTAACCTATAAACCCCCTTAAGCCTTAAATTATAACTAGATATGGCAAATTGGTCATTCGGTTTCGATTCAGGTCATTTCAGGTCTGACTACATTCGGTTTAAGTTCGGTTTGGGTCTGTTTCAGTTTTAGTTCCGGCCTATGGTGATTTCGGTTCGGGTATCGGGCCAGGACATCGAGTCGGTTGATTTTCGGTTCGGTTGACTTTCAGTCTAGTTGATTTCGGGCCTGGTCAATATCGGGCTAATAGGAGATCGATCAATTTTAGTCGGGTTTTCAGGCCGAGTTAAGGTTTTTCACCCTATATATGACTTTATATAACATGTATATAAAAGTTTTAGTATTACTTTTGTAATTATTTTTTAAGGTTGGATTTATCGTCGCCCTACAATTGGTGATTATTTGGTTCTTTTGTTGGTCTACCCCTACCTTGTACTACCAGGCTGATTTTTCTCATTTTGATAAGTGCTCATAGTCATTATAGATATATTGCGCTTAAGTTGTGATAAAAACTAGTTGTCAACGTGTTGTCGTATTCTATTATTATGTTAGTGTTTACAATACCACTAATAGTGTTTGTTTATTTCTTTATTTTTCTTCAATTATTTAGTGAGATTTTTCTACCTGTTTCCTCTTTGTAGTCTTATTTTATATAAAAAATGAATTATATTCTTAATTGAAAAACGTAGCTCGTTGTCAATAATCTCTAGACCATGTGATTAATATTTGTCAGTTGATACCTTACCCTCTCTCCTAAGTTGCAGGTTCAATACCAATTGAGAGAAAATTTCCCTCATCTCTCAAGATACGAATTGTTAAAAAAACACATAGCTCGTTAATAATTCCATTATGATCACCTAAGTTATAATTTTATTTTAAAAAAAAACAAATTAAAAAATATGTTCAAGATCGACTTATCATCATGACCTACTACCATGATAAATGAACGTCTAACCCTCCAGGGATGATTCGCCTTGACAACCTAGATGGGGAAAAGATCACTTCAACACATCACATCACATCACATCACAATTAGATCTTCGTACTCTAGGAGAAAACAATATAAAAATTTTGAAAAGAAAAACTCTTAGAGAGATTTTTTAAGAAAAAAATTGTTTAATAATTATGAGATGATTTATATAAATATTACATAAGAATAGTGTTTTTTATAGGCTTCAAAAATCTTATATATATATATATATCAGTATTTTTACATTAATACTAGATATTCTTGGAGAGAAAGTAATTTCTTTATTTTAGCAGAAAATAAATCTAATTTTAACTAAGAAAATAAATTTTAAAATTAAATAAATAAGAAATCTGACCTTAGATTACCTAAAATACACAATGAAAGTCAGTGTAATTACAAATAATTAAAAATTTGTAATAATTCCAAAACATTGTATTAGATTCGTAACCAATTTTTTGCACGTGTTTTCTTTGCTAAAACAAATGTATCTTGAGTTCACGATGTACGATTTAAGTGATTCAAGATGTGTTAGAAAGATAACTGAAAGATTATTTATACATAAGAAGACATCTAGAGCCAAAAATACTATCAGAAAATTTGTCGCAAATCAGATGATGTTAGAACCATTAAAAACATTTTCAATTTGTTGTCTAAAATAAATAGTTTCACCCATCCTATGATCATATATGTATTAATACTGATATGATGGAACTAGGGTTGGAGATTTGGAGCAATCCATAAATATTTGAAAGTATGGGGAAAATTCATAATTTATCTATTTTTAATATATATAATTAAAGTCTAAAAAAACTCGCATGGAGAGAAAGAGCCCCTCCTAATTACTGTGTAAGTCCGTCCCTAGATACTGATTTGATCTTTTGGAAACATATAGTGCTCTTTAGTATCAATATTTGAGATGAATATCGATAATAATGAGTTCAATAGTGATGATACTCAGAAGCATTCATCGGACAATCCTTAATGCAGTGACCTTGCTCGCCATAGAAGAAACATGCTCCGGATTGGCTACGACATTGTCTTGTAGGGTGCATTCTCTAACAAAAATTACAAACAGGGTATTGCGAGATACCATATGATGTGGAGACGATAAGAAACCAGGACATCATCTCGAGGGCTTCTTTTCTTCAGTCTTTACGTGGGAAGTGTAAAATCCCAATTTTGGCTAGTGACCAAAATGTAAATTTTGAAAGTTTTGTGGCTAAAGTATAAGCTTTGGAAAAGTTCAGGGATCAAAGAGCAATTTTCAAAAGTTATGTATTTTAACCCCTAGAATAATTTACCACCAAGAATGACATTTTCGTGTTACCCGGATTTTTCGTACGGAGTTTATATTAATGGCTATAAAGCGATAAAGTTCGAAAAAATATTCTGATAATCGGATCGAGCTTAAATTTCAGAGACAGTTCCATGGACCTTAGAAGAGTCATAAAATATCATTTTATGAATATTTGGATGTTAAAAAGATCGGGAAAAGTTTAAATCGATTGGAATGACATGGAATGACAATTTTGTGAATAAGTTGATCGGTAAAGGGCATTTTGGTCATTTCGTCCAAAAGGGACATGGAAGGAATTTTGAGATTTCTTTTATTGTTGAATAGTTGCTGATTAGAATCCAACTAAGTCTAGCTGGAATGTTACAAAATGGCAAATTAGAAATATAGATCTAGTTAGAGGGTATTTTTGGAAAGTGGAATTTATTTAATTAGAAATTCATTTTTTTCATAATACAAGTGTCTTAAATACATGAAATATGAAGGAATTATCAGCCAAGTACCCTCCAAAACCGTGGCGAGGATAAAAATTTTACAAGCTCGATTTAAACCTAGAATCTCGGTTTTTAAGTAATCTTTCGAACTACAAAGTTGTTCTACTCTTCGAGCTCTACTTTTGATGTAAATAATTCATAGAATACTTGATTGGTTGATGAGATTTGATATGAGGAAGAAATTGGGGTTTATGAACAAAATTGGGGCGTTTATTATTTTATGAATCCATGGTTGATTTTAAGTTAGAATCATGCTTGTATGATGTTAGAATCATGTTATTGAGTTGGGATTTAAACCCTAAATATTTTAGTTTGTATAGAGAAGATTAAGGTTTATGGATTCAATTATAACTTAGGGTTTGTGATGTTGGATTAATAATCTAGTAAGCTTGATTTGTTGTTCGAAAGCAAAACCCTATGTTAAATACATAGGGACCATTTCAACAAGCTTTAAAACTAAGGGACCAGATCTGATTTTTATGAATTTGATGTGTATCTATGTTATTAATGATGTGAGAGACATGAAAATGAAGTTAGAATGCTAAACCGATGATTAATCGCATTATTGACCATTTTGACAATTTGTCAAACTTGAATGTTCTATTCGGCAAAGAGGATATGTAAAAGGAGTAAATATGATTTTTAGTTAAAATGATGGAATTAAGGTAGTAATGTTGATTTTAGGACTAATTTGCAAAGTTAAGAAGCTTGAATCCTTATATTGGAAATTTGATGACCATTTTGACAAATCAAGAGAAATTAGAGGAGTAAAGGTTTAAGCTTATTTTAATGAAGGATGTAAAGAGAACATATGAATACAATATTTATTCTATCCATTTGAAGTAAAGTGATAGGACTAAATTGACAAGTAGAGAAATAAGGAAAAGCTGGTGTAAATTAGAAGTTATTCATGGAAAGTTATGTTGGAATTTGAATTATGACAGTAAGTTTTAAAATTCGCCATAGATTCGACAAAAATGGTTAGATGATGGATTTTATATTGTTCTAAATATTTGTTAGTCTAGTTTCGTTTCCAACAAACAAAAACTGATTTCGAGTTTCGAGTTAAAATATATAAATTTTTAATCGAATGAAGGTTAGAAAAATTACAGAGCAGTTTCTACCTGGACAACTCTGTGACTTGAATGTAAGGAATTTTAATAATTTTTGTAGATTTTATTGATTTATGTGGCTTATACCATTAGAACCATTATCGAATATAGTTTCTTCGGTAGAAAGGAAATTGAGATCCAATATGTATTCTACCCTGTACAAGTAAATCTTTGAAGGTAGCGCAATCTGTCAAAAAAATGGAATTTGAAATATTTTGTATTTAAATGTTAGTTAGCAAGTTCAGAAGAGTTAATAGAAGTTCAAATTGGTCACTAATGACCATAATGAGTTTTCGAACAGTATAAGGAAGAAAGGAAAATAATTGAAAATTTTATTTTCAAATGATTATGTTAAACATCATGTTTAAGGTATTGTTAGATTTGAATCTAACAAATATTTTATTGTATGTATGTGATTAATGGAGTCAAATCTGATTTAGAGAAGGTTCGAGGTACTATGAAAGAAATGATCAAACAGGACTTAGTGAGACATCGTGTTAAGTGGCCAAGGTGAGTGCAACATTTATATGTATGTTAATTATAAAAGGGAAGACTTGCGATAAGTCAACCTTGATCTGAATATGAAAATGCATGTTAATTAATAATTGTATGAATGTTATGAATTAATAATGTGACATGTATGATACATTGTCATGGTTTATAGATTTATCTAAGATAAATTAAACTTTTAGATTTTGGGTATGAACTACCCATTATCGAATTATGGAATATAGTATTGATGGATTGGATATTGAATGTGAAAATGTTGTATTGTTATGACCAAGTATTAGTGTGAGAATCTTTGGTATAATTGGATATCCATAGAGTCTTAGCAGCTGCATTCCAGCACTACGGTGCGTTCCAAACACTTCAGTGTTGACTTCAGACACTACGGTGTTATTTAGACACTTCGGTGTCAACTAGCACAAAAGGTGCGATAATTAGGAGCAAAGGGCGTCATCCAATACGTATTCACCATCAGACGCTACGGCGTTGCAGACACTACGATGTCGTTATGATGACTCGTATACCATAGGTTCACATGAAATTGTACTTTGGGCTATAATTCATGAAATGCTTTTATACAGGTGGATAGGCCAGTAAGTCTATCGTATTTCCTACTGATAAAGTAAGAACGATATTATGACTTTGGATATATATACATACAATTATGATTTATATTGATGCTTTGAATATGGAATGTTGATTTTGCCCAAGTACTATTGTGAAGTCTTTGGTATAGTTGGATATCCATAGAGTCCTAGCAGCTGCGTCATAGCATTGTGGTACGAGATAGACTCTTCGGGGATGAGATAGACTCTACGGAGTCGAGTTAGACTCTACAGAGTAGGTTCAAACACTACGGTGTTACATAGCACAAAATGTGCGAGTATGAGGAGCAAAGGGCGTCCTCGAGTACGTACTCATCATTAGACGCTACGGCATTGTAGACACTACGGTGTCGGTTATAATGACTCGTGTACCAAAGTATCACATTATATTGTACTTCGAGCTATAATACATGAAATGCATTTATGCAGGTAGTTAAGTTAAAAAGCTTAACGTATATTTGATTAATAAAATAAAGGTTTGAAGATATGATATAAACTGCAATTGAGACTTACTTGCCATTTTGCAGGAACTGTATTGCACTGTTACATGACAGAGGAATGACTTTGATAAGTCAGTTTTATACAATTCTATATTTTTATAAAATATACACAATAATTTATTTATTTATGTTATTTCTATACATTGAAATGCTTTATTTTAAATTATAGTTGCCTCGCTAAGTGAATACTTAGCGTGTGTTGTTTCACACATAGATTATTGGAAACTTACCGGAAGAGGAGCCAAGCATGTTAATCAAGCTGCAATTTGCCAAACATCAGTAAGATATTCTAATTTATGATATCCTCTAGTGGGCATGTATCAATTTATTCGTTAGTTGTTTTAAAGGTATAAGTTTGATTAATAGTCAAATAAATATGAATTATTCGTATGGTTAAAGAATTATCGGTGGTCATATTTAATCGGGTAACATTTTATTTATCGTTTATAGCGTAACAAATTTAAATTGAAGAAAAGGCCTAGGCAGTGTACCTAGTTTTCACCTTGAGTTACATACTTATTTCAATAGCTGACTAACATGTTTTATAAACCAATTCAGGGTCAAAATTAGCAATATGCAAACAGGCTATGAATACCTCGAAAGTCGAGAAAATGGTTATTTTATAAACTAGTTTTAAGATCTTCTAAAAAAATTTACAAGTCTAGAACTCTGTTAAATAATATCGTGACATCCTCAATGTGTATTCATACTACGAGTATACGTTAAGGGTGTTACATGAAGAACTTGAAGTTCGAGGATTTCAGAAAGACAAAGAGTGAAAAGCTTCATATAGGAAGAGCTCGTAGCTTCGATCTTCAGATAGGGAAGTGGGACAAAAATTAGTACTTTTGATCTTTGCTCTATTCTCGTTTTACGAGAATAAGAAAAGAGGGGCAACTGTAATCACTAATTTTTGTCTGGGTTAATCACCCATTTTTATTTTATTTAGTTGCTTATCTTATTTATTTGCTTTATTATTATTATTATTATTATTATAGTTATATTATTATTATTATTATTATTTTAAAACAAAAATGAAAACACAAAAAGTGACTAAATGGGTAATTAAATAAATCAAAGCCCAAAATGTTTAGTAAAACTGTCCATTTACAATATTCAAAAACCCTAAAAATATTATTAAATGGCCCGATAGGCCCAAATTAAAATTCCAAGTTTCCCTAATTACATAGGACCATAATCCCCTTTGTTCTTATGCGCAACCATTCTAGGACCATTAGATCTAGCCCTTGATCTAACGGCCAGGATTGAAGATGAGATGGCTCCCCAAATTCCACCACGCGCCACGCGCCTTGCAAGCTGTCCATTTGAATCTTCACGCCCGCGTGTGTCGTACGCCCGATCTTTCAGCTTCATCACGCGCGCCTGTTAGTCGTCTTCACTGGTCCCCCTATCTCCTCCAATGGCCACCTCGCATGCAAACACAAAAGTATCAGAAATCGACAGAATTGTATATGCAAGCAGAAATTCAGAGCCGACAAAATCAGAGGTCAACATGACCAAAACAAGACAAAGCAACCAATCAAGATTTTTTTATTAATTATTATGTATATATATATATATGCAAATTAAATGTAAGAATCGAGGCTATAAAACCAAAAGCCTAAATAGTTGTAAACCCATTATGGGATTTCAAAGGAATACAAAGAATTTTGAGGTATATTTTTTTTAGTTTCAAATCGCATGCATAAAAACAATAAATAAAAGTTAGTTTTTTTTACCTTCGCAACCATCTGTCGTCGGAGTCCTCGTCCACCAGTAATAAGCCTTTAGGTTTTTTCGAACCAAGTAAGGTGAATCGGTCATGATATGAAAGCTTCAATCTAAAGGAAAAATCTGGGTGAAAAGGGATTTCAACTTTTGAAAAAAAAAGCTCATTTCCTTCTATTTTTTTGAAAAAGGTTTTAGGTTCCTTTTTTTTTTTGAAATATGGTTTGGATCTGGGTTTTCAGGTAAAAATGGTGAAATGGGCTTGCTTTTTTCATCGCCGATGTCGACTATCGGCGGCCGACACGACGACTTTTTGGGTTTGGGTATGAATATAGTAGATAGAAGAGAGCCTTTGGGTGTATTATTTTTTCTAAAAATGGCAAAAGGGACGGTTGTTGCTTCTTTCTTGGGTTTTATAGTTTTGAAAATAAAACAAAATGGTCAAATTAATTTTTAAAACCTTCTGCCCCTTTTAATCTCTTATTTAGCCATTCCGTGATGGTAAACTACGTCCTAAGTCCCTGTAACATTTCCAAATCTTTCAATTACGCCCTTATTTTTGGCTGATTTTGTTTTATTAAATGGATTTATTATCTTCGGGTCCCTCCGCATTATCAAGATGACTCATAAGCTTTTCGTCTTTTTAAATCCCACATTTGGTCACTATTTTCAAAGTCTTATTTAATATTTCCCCTTCATTGCATTCATGTTTAATTTCAGCTTTGTATTTCGTTTAAATTTCAATTTAATCTTTTTTTCTTGTTTGGCTACTTTATTATATTCGAATGTGGCTTGATTAGTTTGTGTTTGGTAGTAAGCCTTTTAGGTCTAGTTTTAGGGTCTAGAAATTTAATTTAGTTAATTTAAATTATGCTCTTGGCTTATTAGGGTGTAAGTTTAAATTAATTAAATGAATTTTAGGTTTAGATTAGTTGAAACCTTTAGATAGCTTATGGTTCGAATTAATTTAAATTTGTCCTTGGCTTATTTGGATGAATGTTAAATTAATTAAATTAATTCTCCATCTTTTAATCATTTTAGGTTAAAATTGGCTTTTGACTTAGATGGAAACTTAATTAAAATTATAAGCATTAATTCGATTCATTTTAAATAGTATCCTTGGCTTAATAGGATGCAAGTTTAAAATTAATCAAATTAGTTATGTTGATTCAAGATAATCCACAAAATGTTAGGATTTTCTATTTTTTAGGATTTAATTAATTTAGTGTTAATATTAGACTAATCTAGTTAATAATTAGATTACTAATTATCTTTTCATAATTTGGCCCTTTTTAGGTTAGAACTTTAGTGGGTCTTGGTTTTATTTCATGCAATTCTATGCCATGCATTCTAACTATCATTCATTAGACCTTAGCTATTTTCATTGGACATGTTATTAATTAATTGGCTTAAATTTTAGAAAGGAGGTATTTATTAATTCCGATATTTGTGTCGTAACAGTCCTGGTTCAATGGATGTTGACCAAATATTTGAATTAATTCTTACCGTCCGAAGGTAAACCATAATTTGAGTTAAAAGTTGATAAGTCATGACATCATTTTTAAATGCTTGCATCATGCATAAAGGTGATGTACGAAATTCAAACCATAAATTAACCCGACAGTCAGGCTTATTCGATGTCGGTTTAATCAATGGTTCGATGTATCGTCACTCATATTAATTAAACTTTTAATTAATTCAAGCCCACCAATTTGACAAAAGTATGTTTAATTGAAGTCCGTATCAAACTAATAACATTTAATTAAATTCAATTTAAATTTCAGCTATTTCCATCGATTAAAAACAATATATATTTTGGTACCGATTTCCGGGCGCGATGGGGGTGCTAATCTTTCCCCACACGTAACCAACTTTCGAACCCGTTTTTGAACGAATCTCTAGCTTTATGGTGACCTACCTACCTAAGTGGCCGGGGGCGACTCCAAGTCTTTTATTTTAAAAAACATGAATGTCAAAAGAATTTCCCCAATTTCGAAACATTTCCCAAAAAATGAAAAGAAAACCGGATTACGTTCCTTTTAGCGATTTCGATTTTCAAGTGAAAAGGTCACTACAAAATGTTTATGAGGATTCAAATCAATGTTTTAGGGATAACCTTCCACTCTGAACATAAGGCTAATTTAACAGGTAATTGATCTTATCTCAAATGTTGTGTGTACTTCGGCTGCCTTCTTCCAATACGTATCCATGCATATAACAAGATAGTTAAAGCAAGTAAAAATATTAAGTACTGCATGCACCCAAATATACTAAGAACATTTATGAATTGCTTCATCAGCATGCACAATAGAGGAACATGTCGAAAAGGTTAAATAACTGCATGCACCCAAATATACTAAGAACAATAACAACATTGATCATAAGAAGAAAGAAGACGAACCGGGGATCTAGCTAGTTCAACTACCATCTTTGAAGGATAGCATTGCTAAGCACCTCCTCGCTTATAAATATTCCTCTAGGAACTTTGACCACAACATCTTGAAGCATTAGATCATTGACGTTCGATATGCTGGCATGGTGAACATGAAGCTCTAGGTCTCGAAGAGCATCCATAAATCTTGTGGCTGGATAATTGATATCCGGACTTTGAACTCGAACCATAGCTTCGGATCCGACAATCTTTACATCAACTTCCACTGCCTTGGGCCACTGAATAGAGAATTGCTTAATTGTATTGTCAAATGTAGGTTTCGTGCTTTGGTTTTCAAAAACGTTGATGGGATTCAACTTGGGTTTCTGGGATTGTACTAAGAGTTCAGTCTCTAATTTATCAATCTTAGATTCCAGTTCCTTGATGCAGGCTACTGCATCCGACAGCAAAGATGCTTTATCCATCTTGGATACGTTCGGAACCACGGATCGAAACGCGTAGAACCGATGGTTCAGCCTCTCACGCCTCTGCCGTTCTGCTTCCACATGGTTTATAGGGGATTCTTTCCCACTCCCCGGTTTGCGCCCTCTCTTCTTCGATGGGCTGGCATTAAATTCCGTGTCTGCAGAGGCAAAATTGCTATCGAAATTAGCACCGGAGTCCGACGACAACCGACCTAACCCTGTAGTTTCTTTCTTGGCATCAACTACTTGTTGCTTAACTTCAAGAATCCGCCCCTTTTGATCACCTGAAACCATTCCGAAATCAAGAAAAGGGATACTCGGGGTTGAAATCTGGAGTTGAGATTCATGGCCAGGCTGCTTTGAACTGAATATTGATTTTATAAGTTTCACCATGCCCCAGTCTTCCACGATCATTTCAGAAGATCCCAGTTCGACCACTCCAAGAGGTGTGGAAAGACATAGTAATGTCTGAATTCCTCGCATTCGAGCTTCTCTAACTCGCTCACATTGGTAAAATTTGAGTTCATGGTCTCCACTCAACCAAATATGGGAGGCTGAGCCGAAAGCTTTCCCAAGAATGCCATCTCCTACGGTAAGATTACCTT
This sequence comes from Hibiscus mutabilis, assembly GCA_019671005.1. Classification (NCBI taxonomy): domain Eukaryota; kingdom Viridiplantae; phylum Streptophyta; class Magnoliopsida; order Malvales; family Malvaceae; genus Hibiscus; species Hibiscus mutabilis. Next base: position 30,103,606 of record CM033749.1, read on the forward strand.
TATAAGAGCTTTATTAGTTGTTGCTGCAGCAAAAGGTTATACACAACAACCAAGAATTGATTATCTTCATACTTTTAGTCCTGTTGCTAAGATTACCTCTATAAGAGCTTTATTAGTTGTTGTTGCAGCAAAAAAATTGGTATTTGCAGCAACTTGATGTAAATAATGCTTTTCTTCATGGCTACTTACAGGAAGAGGTATACATGGATTTACCTCCTGGTTTTTCTTCCCATGGTTCTGATCTGGTATGTAAACTCAATAAAAGCATGTATGGATTAAAACAGGCTAGCAGACAATGGAATGAAAGGCTGACTTCTGCTTTAATAGAACAAGGTTTTAAGCAAGCCAGTTCGGACATTTCTCTTTCCACTAAGAGAAAAGGAGCTGATTTTATTGTTTTAGCTGTGTATGTAGATGATGTGATTCTTCCTAGCCCTAGTATGCACGAGATATCAGTTTTAAAGGAATATTTACATGCTGCTTTTAAAATAAAAGATCTAGGAAATTTAAAGTTTTTTTAGGTCTTGAAGTTGCTAGATCCTCCAAAGGCATTAATCTTTGTCAGATGAAGTATACATTAGAATTGCTTGAAGAAACTGGTTTCTTAGGGTCAAAACCAGCTTCTACTCCTATTGTTCCTACTAGAAAACTGTCCAAACTTGAAGGAGAACCTCTCTCTGACATCACTTCTTATAGGAGATTAATTGGAAAGTTGTTATACTTAACCAATACCAGACCTGACATATCTTTTGCTGTTCAACAATTGTCCCAATTTATTTCTGGTCCTACTGATATTCATATGGTAGCTGCTCATAAGGTTCATCGATATTTAAAAGGTACCCCTGGGCAAGGTTTATTTTTCCTGCAAATAATACTCTTAAAATAAATGCTTTTTTCTGATTCAGATTGGGCTTCCTGCCCTGATTCCAGACGTTCAACAACTGGTTTCTGTGTTTTTTTTTTGTTCAGCCCTAGTATCCTGGAAGTCCAAAAAGCATAATACTATTTCTCGTTCATCTAGTGAGGCTGAGTATAGAGCCTTGACTTTAGTAACCTGTGAAATACAATGGCTTAACTATTTACTCTCTGACCTTCATATTGTTTTTTCTGTTGCCAATCTTTATTGTGATAATCTTTCTGCTATAAAGCTTGCAGAGAATCCTATACATCATGAACGCACGAAACATATCGAGATTGATTGTCATCTAATACGAGAAAAGGTTCAACAAGGGCTCGTCACGTTGTTGCCTGTGTCCTGTCGAAATCAATTAGCAGATTGCTTCACTAAAACTCTTCCTATCTCTGTTTTCTTAGAATCCATTTCCATGTTGGGCATTCAAAATGTATATGCTCCAACTTGAGGGGCTAATAGAATATAGTTAGTTAGGTTATTTGTAAAGTTGGGTATGAGCTGTTAAGAAAGGGTAGTTATAAGTTTTAGGATTAGTTCTTTATTTTCTTTTATGTATAAAAGCACCTTTTATTATTAGAATAATACATAGTTACTTTACCGTTTCACTTCCTTCAGTTCTTTACCAGCTTTTCTAAAATCCCCAAATTCAGTATCGTGATTTCCAAACCCTAATATTGATGTGGTTGGGGTGTTCGGAGAAAACAAGTGTTTTCTTGGGCATTATTCATGGTCCTATTGTTGGTCAAACTCCAAATCGTTCCACCATTATTACGTGGGAATCCTATTCTAGATTCCCAGAAAATGACCATCACGATATGGCTTGTGTAGAGTTCAGGGTTCCCCCTTTCCACTCATAACATTTTCCAAATATTAATTCACACTACTTACGAGAGATTTCGTGTTCATTTTTTGTTTTTCTCTTTATTTCCCATGATATTTTTCCTTTTATTTCCAGGAAGATAAGGTTTCTTTCTTAAAAGAAAACCACGATTAACTTTATTAAGATATCTATAACCTAGCATGCATCATGAAAGTTTCCGTGCATGAAGATATGTATGTAGAATGCTTCAAAAAAGTTCAAATTCAACATCAATGCTTAAATGTTCTACACAAACCCAATAAGAAGTTTAAATGAAGAACGGGACACCTTATTAATATAATTATTGCAATTGCTTTTAATGCACGCTTTCATGTCACTTAGTATAGTATTCGTAGAAGTAATATAATAGTTTTTTAATGTAATCACATGATATTTAATTTATTGAAAAAATGATTAATCTAGATTTAAAGATAGATAGATTTGTTTGTTAGATTTCAATGGTTAATGGACACAGTTAAGGGAGAGTTTTTGTTTTTTTATGCCTTTTGTATTTTCATATTTTTTTTTGTACGAGGTTTCTTGGTGAACACAATTGTCAAGTTTCTCTGCATGTTTTAGGGTGTGTTTCATTAAAACTTTCCTTATTTTAATGAAATTCATATTCTTATTATAAAAATTATTGCATAATGTTATTGTCATAACTAATATATGGGTAAAATATACTAGAGGTCACTTAGTTATAGGTTTAGTAACAAACATATGTCACTCTTCTTCTAAAAGTAACAATTGAGTCGCTCAATTATAGGTATAGGAACAAAAAAGTCACTTTTCTTATAAAAGTAACAATTCAATAACTCAATTATAGGTTTAGGAACAAACATGTCACTCAATTAAATTTTTGTGACAAACAAGTCACTTTGTCATTAAAAGTGAAACAAAGGTTTGATATAATAACAAATTTAGTCCCCAAAACTTATGCATTCTATTACTTTGGTCTTGATTCAAAATAATTCAATAAACTTAACCTTTCATATTAAAAAATTTGGACACTAAACTATCTTGACACACCATCCGACCATTTACCACACTCCATGGTATTGTCCATCACTCTGATAATCAACAGATGTGATAACTATACAGACACAATTACTTCCCTACTCGACATCTGACAGAATAAAGGAATAGACTCATTATGACCTTAACGCCACCTGGTAGCAGACATAATTACTTCACTAATGAAATGTTTAAATATGAAGGGTTAAGTTTATTGAATTATTTCGAATTAGGACCAAATTAATAGAATGCATAAGTTTTGTGAACTAAAATTGTTATTATATCAAGCACTTATTTTAATTTTAATGACAAAGTGACTTTTTTGTCACAAAATTTTAATTGAGCGACATTTTTATTCCTAAACATATAATTGAGTGATTGGATTGTTACTTTTAGAAAAAAAGTGACTTGTTTGTTCCTAAACTCATAATTGAGTGACTTAATTGTTACTTTTAGAAGAAGAGTGATATGTTTGTTACTAAACCTATAACTAAGTGACCTCTAGTGTAATTTACGCTTACTACATTAAGTTTTCAATAGTTGTCATTAAACCCAATTAAAAAATATAAAGCGGAGTATAGTGTTTAATTATATTGATTAAAGTGATATTTATACCTAATCTACGTGCTGCATGGAATTAATAAAGTAAAACTCAAAAGAATAAAACCAAATGTAAGCGAAATGAAGAAGAATTATTGGAAGGAGTGGTCGGAGAAGAGGCTTCCGCGTTCATTAATGGACTTGGTTGACTGAGTAACCGTCCTTATCCGACGTATTCTATTGAAAATTAATTGCAAAAAGATCGTCAAAATTGCGAGTATTTTTTCAAGAGATTTTAAGTATAAGCAAGCTTTTGTTTTTTGTTTACACGACGTGGCTTAACCTATAGATTTAAAATTTAGGGTTTATGGTTAAAATTTAGAGTTTACTTTTTAGGGTAGTATAGGTAGAGATTTAGTTTTTAACCTATAAACCCTAAATTTTAACCCCCTAAACCTCGAATTATAACTAGAGGTGGCAAATGGGTCATTCGGTTTCGGTTCGAGTCATTTTGGGTCTAACTACATTCGTTTAAGTTCGGTTCGAGTCTGGTTCGATTTTAGTTCGAGTCTATGGTGATTTCGGTTTGGGTATCGGGTCAGGACATCAAGTCGGTTGATTTTTGATTCGGTTGACTTTCGGTTAGGTTGATTTCGGGTTGGGTCAATATCGGGTTAATAGGAGATCGATCGGTTTTAGTCGGGTTTTTAGGACAAGTTAAGTTTTTTCACCCTATATATGACTTTATATAGCATGTATATTTGATTTTTTGGTGAATTGTGCGACAGTTCATATCTCATCTTTATTTGTTTATTTTTATATATTTTTTATTTTGGGTTGTCTTCGGTTCGGGTTACTTTCAGTTAGGGTGAAATCGGTTCGGGTCCATTCAGTTCGGTTGAATATCGGTTTAGGTCCATTTTCGGTTCAACTAAAATTTGGTTCGATTTCAATTTGGTTTATTTCGGGTTTCGTATAAAATTCGGGTCATAGTGTTCGAGTCGATTTTGAGTCTCGGTCAAGGTAAATCGGTTCGGTTCTCAAGTCTCGGGTCAAGTTTGCCAGGTCTAATTATAACCATACCCCATAAATTAAAAACTCCTACACTTAAAACCCTAAACAAAATCCCTAAGCCCTAAAACTAAGGCGCCACAAACTCTTATGCATGGAAAAATTACCCATTTATGATTTATATTCAAATAAAAACAATTTGTTCAAAGACTTGCAAGTTCAAATAACCAAAAAAACAATTCAGGGTCATTTTTTTAGCAAAAGAGAATTTCATTAGAATGGGGGCCAATACAAAGAAAAACAAATTCCTTAAACAAAGGAGTTCAAGGGTTCAAAGTCATTCGGGCAAACACAAAAATACACTTTAAAAAAAAAAAAGAACACTCCATCCACATCAGGTCACCCTCAAGAAAGCAATGAAGGAGTGTTGAATGAGAAGTAGAGAGGCAGTTAACAAAGAAATATTTGTCTATTTTCTTCTCTATATGAAAATTGAAAATAGAGGATAAAGGGGAGAGTGAAAAAGTTGTTCAAAATAGATCTTTAATTGAGGGTGAATCGAAGAAACTCAGGTGTAATTCTAGCTAGCCTAATCTTTATTAAAAAGTGTTAAAAGTGAAACTTCAAGACGAATGAGCTAGGGTTTGAAGATTAAAAGAAGAAAGGTGGGAATTTATTCATTTTTATTGTGATTTATGTTTGACTTTAATAATTTTGGAAGTCATGCATTATGTTCATAGTGATGCATATGTTGGAGTATGCCCAAAGACCAATTATAAGATGATTGTAAAAGACATTTATTTTATCATATTTATTAATATAGAGCCATTATTATTATCTCAGTCATTATTCTGAGCATAAATAAATAAACTGAATTATAATAAAGTCCTTAGAATAATATGGTTATTCTTAAATATCCTTAGTCGAGTATTATTGTGGGCATGGACAACAATAATGCATTAAGACTAATATGTAGTTGATTGATGACAAAGTGTTGTCATTGACATAGAGATGTCAAAATCAATACATAAGTATGTGTTAGAGAATAACATACTGGACTAACCCGCTATGAGCATGTTTCTTGGATTAACATTGCTCATAGTGATAACTACATGTATGATCCACAGACTTGAGATCATCATTATTTCAACATTGTGAGTGACATATTTTGATATAGTCAAACGTGTGCCGTAACTGACTACATTATAAAGATTGATATTGGATATGACATAATCTATGTAGCGGGATATGGTTGATCAAGGTAGGATTTGCCCATCCTACATAATAGGAGTAATATCACAGGCCACTTGATTGAGTGAGACTAGAAATGCATGGTCATGCTCGAATAAATTGATATGAGATATCATAGTTATTCATTTATAGTAGTCTACTCAAGATATTAAGAAATATTAAATGGACTATACAAGTGTGACTGTTCCATGACTTGCGTCCAATCTAGATATAAAGGACAAAAGGATGTAATATATGAAAAATAGTTAATCACGAAGAGGTTATGTCGAACCATGACTTCATGTAACTTAGGTAGCAATGATGTATTGCTAGATGCCACTCATTGCTTATAATATTAGAATTGTTCTAGATAATATTGCTAACTTTACATGAACCTATAAGGGTCACACCCTATGATTGAAAAGAACAAATATTTACTAGATAGCATGTGTGCAAACTTGTACACGAAATTAGTTAAAACCGAAATTATTATAATTATTGTAATTATAGATAATTTCGGTTATATATATATATTTTAACACTAGACAATTATTGTAATTATCAAATACTATTAAAATAGAAATACCCCTAAAGAAACCTAATTAAAGTAGAATTAGATTCTACATATTTAATTATATTCGGTTAAATATATTGTATATTTAATGAATTCGAATTTAATTAGAATTAGGGTTTTGAATGCTATATAAAGGCATAATGTCTAGCAGGCAAATATTTGTCTATTGCTGAAAACCTCTCTAATAGTTAGAGAAGTAAAATATTGTTCGTTTTATTTGGGTGGACTGCGTAGAGGTCGGAATGCTGTTGTGACGACTTGGACTCGACATCTTGGCCGAAAGAATCGGATTCTCTTACGTCCCTACAATTATCAAATTTAATTGAGGTAACGTTTCATCCCTTTTCACCCCGAATTCGTTTCTCGTACATAGACCGCTGGCGGGATTCGTCGGGTATTTTTTCGCTACACCATGGGGTGTATCGGCGTTTTCCTACAACATATGTCTTGAATTTGTGTTTGAAGGTCTCCAAGAAGGAAGTACAAGTTGGAACCTTAAGAAAGATAAACTAAAAGGTAGATTGAGGTCTTTCAGCAGCTTGGATTAGAGGTGAGTGTATTTATTGTGTGTTTTATGTGTTTTCAGGGTTTTTGGGTTTGAGATTAATCTTCTTCTGTATAAATATTGTTATCAAGCGTACAATGCATAATGTATACACATACAAGATATGTTAGTATGTTATGATGCTTAGTTTCTATATTCCGTCGATGAGGAATTTATGCGCGTGTTTCCCCAAATTCAGCCCTCCACTTATTCTTCATCACACAAGTGATTCTAACACTCTTTGCTAAGATGAATTTGACAGCTTTCAGCCACATAATTTAAATTTGATCACGGTTCATCACTCAATTATCTTTTCACTCTTATTTTGGTTATTTAATTTTTAAACTTTTTAATTTAATAACTGAACTTTATACATCGAACGTTTTTTGTTACTCTAAATATTTTATTATTTTTTTGAATATTTTTAATATTATTAAATGTAAAAATGATTTAAAATAAATAATAAAAATATATTATTAAATTAAAAAATATGAAAAAAAAAGAATCACCGCCGCTTGTCTCACTGGTGACCACCGTCGGCCTCAGAACTGGCAACCGTTTGATCCCAAATTATACTGGGAGACTCGTTTTGACACGTTGAGTCTAAATCTAGTGGTTATTTCATCGAAAAATGTCCCAAAACCAACAAATCTCAACTGAAACTTTTGGATTTTCTCGCTTTCGATCTCTTTTTCGTGGACTTTGAAACACTTTCCAAAAAATGGAGGTCGAATTTTAAATCAGAGGGCCTAGACGAAGCATCCAGTGAAATTTGAGACCGAACGACCACCATCCACGGCCGTCGACGGTGGCATCTGACGATGACGAACGGTGAACGGTTGAAAGTTGAGTGATGAACTATGTATTTTATCCTTTAATTTTTTTTAAAAAAAAATTAACAACTTTTTGATTTGTCACTTTCATTGTTGTTGAATTCTTAAAATTGTGATTTTTTGGGGGGGAAGAATAATTCAAGGACAATTTTCTAATAAAAATGAATTAAAAGTCCATTCACTGTAATAATTTTTTTTTAAAATTTTGTGACCAAATTAAAAGCCTCCTAGAATTTAATAACTACCGGTATAGTTTACCGTAAGTAAAAAGTTTATTCCAATCTCCTTTTTATTGTTACTTATAGTGTGGGCCAATTAACAAAAAATTATTAGATGAGTCTGGCTCACCACGTCATACATGGTCTTATCCAGTAATAATTTTCTATCTCATTTTTTTCCAAAGTAAATCTTCACTTCTTTCCTACATGTCATTAAATGAATGAATCTCATTGGATGAGACCATGGATGACGTGGTGAGCCGGGACCATGTAATAATTTCTCCCAATTAACTGTGTTTTTTTTAGTTTAATACTTATTTTAGATCTTACACAATATTAATACTATCACTTTAACCTTCACTTTTTTTTATTTGTCCTTCACTTTTTTGATGATTAAGTAGAGATATTATATTTTCATGTCATGATTCGAACTCATATAATATAAGACAAGATAACCATCTTTGGTCACTCGACCAATTAGTAGATATCTATTTTGTCCATCACTTTAACCTCTTGTAGTTAACTATTTTTTTTGAAGAATCTTAAAGTGATTTACAATGTAGTATCTGTTCATACATATTCTTAACCTTTTTAATAATACACACACCTTGCAGACAAAGCAATTTGAACACGGATCTCCTAAGATGAACATCATCCTCTTTTTTACTGAAACCACTTATTAAGTTCCTTGTAGTTAACTATTAAAAGAATTGAAATAACTAACGGGACATTGTCACGTGTCAAAACAATTAACAACATTAGAAATTCTTAGTAAATAGTAGAAAAATAAAAAATGAAACAAAACCAAAGAATTCCTTAAAATTATAAAAAAAATATTCAAATTTTTAGAATTAATTTTTCAAATTATATTTTTATAGGAATAGAGGCTTCGTTAAAAAAAAACCCTCATACCATAATTATACAAGAGTATATTTTTGATAGCAGAAGGAAGAAAAGAGTACTCGATAACTTTTTTTCAAAGCAAAAGAGTGTCCAAATTTAAATTACACCAATCATTAACCCAACAGAGACCCATGTAAAACCCCACTACAATACTCCACACCCCCGCATACATCATCAAATGAAATAATACGTATTGGCCTCACTTATCAACCGATCCCCTTTTCAGCAAGTAGATCAGCGTCGATATTACAAACCCTCGGATGTGGCTTAAAATAACGTTCTTACTATTGATAACTTCAGCGATCTCCGGTCTCCCTTACCAAAGGCACAAAACACGCAGGACAACTCCCGGGACTACGAACCCAACCCACTGCCGTCTTACTATCGCATTCCACTACAAGCCTTGAACCGGAGACTCTGCCATGGTGAAAATAGAATTTCATGCCGAACTTTAAGGCCAGCAACTCGGCCAGGATTGGAGGTCCTTGTCCAATTGGCTCAGAGAATGTGGCAAGGCTCGTCCCCTCACTGTTCCTGATAATTCCTCCGATACCACCAGTCAAGCCATTTTTGACATAGCTCCATCTACATTCAACTTAACAAAATCAATGGGAGGAGCCTTCCCCAAGCAAGTTATTTAACTGTGTTTTCCAAAGACTATTTATCGGCAATTGATGGATCAACAACAAGATCCTCCAGCGTCATGTCTACATTCGAATGTTTAGATTTGTACCATGTGACTAGACGAGATTTCGCTAAATAAAATAGTTGAGGAACATCCAATCGACTATTTCCAAAAATGATATCATTTCTAAACAGCCACACTGTCCAAATAACCACAGGAGGAATAAAGTGCCAAATGGAATCGAGGGAGGCGTTAGGGCAACCTCTTGGCAAGCAAGCATGAAAGTCCCCGAATTCGCAGAAAACACAGTGCGTTGGCCCAAAAACAAGGCAAATTTCTTCCAAATAAGCCATGAAATCTCACAGGTAAACAATAAATGAGAGACTACTTCTAGATGCTGACCGCATAAAGGACACACATTATCCGAGATCGACGCTACTCCACGCTTCATCAATTTCGTTCAAAAAGGGATCCTGTTCTAGATTACCAACCAGGTGAAAATTTTTACTTTCGGAGGAGCAATCCCACGCCATACCACTTTGTTCTAGTCGTAGCCATCTTGTGTGAGCCGATAGTAATTTTTGAGATTTAACAGTAAATTGTCCATCACCAAACCCGCCCAGAAAACCCAGTCTCTAAGGAGATTGCTTGGCCTGAATTCGTGTAGTACTAGTAGAAACTCGTTCCATTGTTCGCATTCCCAATCGAATAGTTGTCTCCTTAAATTAACCCTCCAAGACCACCCTGGAGCTTTCTTCACACCAAAGTTTGCAATCACCCCATCTTTATTCATAGCGAGAGCATAGATACGGGGGAATCTAATTTTCAAAGGGACATCGCACAACCATGCATCATTCCAGAAGAGGATGGATTTCCCATCCTCCACTTGGACCATAAAGTTATTTCTCAAGCATGCTCCGACTGCATCCTCTTTGTAAAAAGAATTCACCACCCCTTTCCAAACCCAAGAAACTCGAGACTGGTTCGGTACAGTATGAAAAAAAACGACTTAGGTTATAGTTGTATTTGCACTTACCACGCGCTGCCACAAGCTGTCTTTTTCATTAGCAAATTTCCAAATCTATTTCCCCAACAGAGCTCTATTCTGGACTTCTAGATCTGTAATTCCTAATCCACTCAGATTTCTCGGGAGACACACGTCCGACCACTTGACCCAATGTATTCTTTTCTTTTCTAACGAGCCACCCCACAGAAAGTTTGACATAAGTTGTGATAATTTCGATACACTGCCACCGGCATCTTAAACATTATTTTTTAAAAAAATATAAGGGTCTCGTTAAAAAACTCCTCTACAGTCAACATTAAAACAATTAATTCCAACCTCTAAGGGAAAAAAGAGTACCACTAATATTATCTATAGGAGAAATTATTCTATGGACCGGTTCCACCACGTCATCCGTGGTCCTTAATAGTTAAAAAAAATCCATGTCATTATTTTTTTACACGTCATTTACACACTCAGATTTTTAATTTCCAAATCATCCTCTCCAATTAACATATATCAAAATTGAAAGAAAAAAAAGTCGACGGCTTTATTTTAGGTTTTCTCTTAATTCTCTCTTCTTCTCCAAGTTTTCTCCAAATCGCTCTTGATTATTGATATCAATTGGAATTTCATCTGTCAAGAACGCGATCTTCTTCACTAGAAAACTGTTAAGCTTTTAATTTTTTTCTATTTCTCCAATTAAGATATATGAAAATTTAAAAAATTCCATGGGTTTGTCTTAATCTCCTCTTATTCTCCAACGTAGTTCTTGACTACTGCAAGATTCAAGAATTTCAGGATTTGCCAGGAACCCCAGCTTCACTAAAATCGGTCAGTTCTTTAATCTTTTTTATATTTCTCCAACTGATAAAATTCAAGTTTGTTGTTTTGGGGTTCAAATTAGTGTTTTCTCCTTGGTGATTCTAAGATAATCGATTTAAATTGGTGTTCAATGTTGTTTTGGGTTTAAATTAGTGTTTTCTCCTTGATTATTCTAATAGAATCGATTAAAGTTGGTGTTTAACTGTGAAGTTGTTTATGTTTTAAACTGTGAAGTTGTTTATGTTTTAAACTTGTAGTTGTCTTGTTCTGCTACTTCTTTTAAGGAGTTGGTGATCTATGTTTGATGATATCATTAAGTTATCTCATTTTATTTGATTGGTCCTATTCTGTTATGTTTCGAGGAACCATAAGTTCATCTTGCGTAGACAAGAATGAAAAGTCTAGATATCTTCAAAGCTTGGTGGTAAGTATTGTTGTTGTTTTAGATGGTGGATCCTAGTTGTGCGTCTTTTATGGTGTCAAGGTATTGGATCGGTATGGCTTGTTATAATCATAGGCAGTTTGGTGCTGCTGACTCTTGTAGGTGTTAGAGAATAAGTGATGTCTTTAGTTTTATAGATGTAATAGTAGAATGGTCGAGGGTGACTGACAGCTTTTATAGTTTAGCCATGGGTTTGCAGGGTAGGCATTGGGCTTGTTTGATGTATTTTGTTGTTAATTTTACGGTTTAGGTTCAAGTGTGCTTGTGTTGTACTCTCTCTTTTTCGATTTTCCTATCGATTTGGGTTCTTTATGTTCGCTAAAATTATGACTTTGCTGTTTCACTCGAAACTTTTGATGGCTTATGGTTAATAAGTAAGGAGTTTATAAGATCCATAAACATCCTTGCTTTTACCTTTTTCAAGATTTCATCTCGATTCATTCAATTGGTGTCTTGTTCTACTACTTTTTTAAGAAATATAAAAGAGATATAAACTATAAATTAAAAATAAATTAGTAGTTAGCAATTATGTAAAAAGCTTGAACTACATAGCAATGGTGTTTTGTTTTTTTCTGTTTTGTCTACCACTGCTTTCGTGTTGAACTAATAACTTCATTATTGTTTTTGTTTGCCACTACTTTGTTTTAATATGAATTTTTTAAATCCAAGAATAGTACTTTTTTGCTAACAGTTTACTTGAAAATTTTATTAAAGTTAATCTTTTAAAGTACTTCTTACTGGAAATAAAATATTAGAACCTTTTTTTAGTTGTTATTTTATTGTTAAAAATATTTTATTGATTGAAATGATGAAGCCTTTGCTGATATATTTTAGTGGGTTGATAAGCTATATATGCTTTATACTTTCTATGTATAGGGCGAAAATGCTTAGTTTTATTTTTGTTTGGGAGTTGTTTGGCTATATCAATTATTTGGTTTTAACCAACATTGTTTTAAACGATAAAATAATTTAGTTGAGGGAATAACATATTTTACTAATTAATTCAATATATTTATTTTGATTTTTGCAATTTAAAATATTTATTAAATTATATTCATTTATTTTTTTAGTTGGTTACCTTATAATATTTTTTATTTCGTGATAATTAGTGATAGTTAAATATATGTTTGTATATATCAATTATTTAGTTTTATGCAGATATGTCCCGTAACAGTGACGGGAAAAATTCTCAAAGTTTGACTTTCATAAAAAGGACAGACACAAATGAAGTTGATTTGAAAGGACTTGTGGTGAATAGTGAAGATGCATCTTATAATTTGTATAATGATTATGGTCATGGCATGGGTTTTAGTGCTCGAAAAGGAAAAAACAGATATGTTTTTGGCACTAAAATAATTCGTAGTAAAGATTTCTACTGTTCTAAACAAGGTTTCAAAGAAATTGAAGGCGACGGGGAGACAAAAAGCATAGCAAATTGGAAACTAGAATTGGATGTCCAGCGATGATTCGATATACGGTGCAAGATGACCAATGGACAGTCAGTCGCTTTATTTCTAAGAATAATCATGAGTTGACAACCCCTTCAAAAAGATATTTACTCAGATAAGCTCGATCAATTCCAGCAACCAAAGCAAATGTCATTGATTCGATGGTTAGTGCCTGTATACATCCCACAGATGTTTACACTTACATGTCAAATGAAGTAAGCGGTGTTGAAAATGTTGGGTTTACAAGACGTGATTGTTACAATTACGTTAACAAGCATAAGATGATGATGATGATTGATGCCGGAGGTGGTCAAAGTTTACTCAACCATTTCAAGGTTAAAGCAAGAGAAGATCCAATGTTTTTTTACACGGTTCAAGTAGATCAAGAAAATCGAGTGACAAACTTCTTTTGGAGAGATAGAAGATCTATAATTGATTATGATTGTTTTGGAGATGTTGTGGCTTTTGATCCAACTTACCGTACCAATAGATATAATTTGATATGCGCTCCATTTGTCAGGATTAATCATCATCGTCAGACTATAATTTTTGGTTGTGCGTTTTTGTTAGATGAGACTACTGCTTCTTTTTTGTGGTAGTTCAAGTCTTTCCTGCAATCGATAGGAAATCAGGCACCAAAGACTATCATGACAGATCCAGATCATGCAATCAACAAAGCTATCGAAGATGTTTTTCCTAATTCATGTCATAGATTATGTTTATGGCGATCTCAATGCAAATGTGGAATTTCATGCCTTATTTTACAAGTGCATGCAAGGTTGTGAATCAGAATTAGAATTTGAAGAAACTTGGGAAAAAACGATAAATGACCATAATCTCCAAGATCATTCATGGTTGAATGGTTTATACAAGTGCCGTGAAAAATGGAGTACCGCTTTCAGTATTGATGTATTTTCATCTCAAATTAAATCTTCTCAAAGGGATGAAATTACTAATAATGTTTTGCAAGGTGGCGTTCTTCTGAAGCTGAGAATGATTTTCAGTGTAAAAATGGATCAATTACGAGTGCAATTAAGGGTTATAGCATTTTGACTCATGCATCGAAAGTTTACACTCATGAAATATATAAACAGTTTCAGAAAGAATTTCTTGATGGTATTCCATTGATTTGGAGAGAAGTTGCACAAAATGATAAGATTTATACTTTTGAAGTGAAGAAGGATGAAAATAGTTCAAGAGTTCTAACAGTCCAATTTAACACAAGTATTATGGAGATTCATTGTACTTGCAAAAAGTTTAATTTTTGCGGATATCTTTGCTTTTATGCCTTACGGATTCTAAGTGTTAAAAACATTCAGGAAATTTCTGAAAGATATATCATGTGAAGATGGACTAAAGATGCAAAGAAAAGCATGCATGGTGGTAATGTTGTTGAGCTCTCACAAGAGTATAATACAGAGGTTGAAATTGTATTTCGTAATCGTATGATTCGTTTTGCTTATGACTTGATTACAAAGAGTCAAGAAAACGAAAATACAAGGCAACTTTGTCAAAAGATTCTGTATGAATGAGATATGGAAGTTGAGAAAGAATTGACAAAGTTATGCATCGCTAAAAGTCACGAGCTCAAGAAGAATGAGACAAATTCAAGAGGAGTTATCTAGTAAGTTATCCTCACAATCAATAATTTTATAATGTTTTATGTTTTGTTATATAGATAATAATTGTTTTTATTGTAGAAAATGTGAGGAGATCGATAATTGAAGAAATATATGGTGACGATGACATTATTGTAAAAGATTGTGAAAACAAAAGTTATGTGATCTTAAATTCACCATGTGTTAGGCCAAAAGGGATCTCTAATGCTAGACTTAAAGGTCATCTTGAGAAAAGAAAGTCAAAAGCATCAAAGTTATCTAAGCCTAGTAAGTGATTTCATTATAAAGTTATATTTTTGTACAATTATTTTTTAAAATATATATTTATTTTTGATAAATGTTGCATTGTGTATAGAAAAAGGAAACGATCAACAATCGAAGAACACTCGAATGTACTAGCTAGTTCTACTCAAAGTTCTAAAAATTTTGTAGGTATATGATTAATTAGTTATATATGGTATAGAAGTAAAATTTGTTTTTATACATTATTATTATTATTATATTTGCAATTCAGGCCATTCCTTCAATGATGATGTCTCCGAACAATATTTATACATCACCTCATCAAAACGCTATGCAATTTTTCAATATGGTAACCACTAGTTATAATTATTTTATATTTTTATATTATTAAACACCATGCAAATTAAATAATTTACTTTTATTTATTTATTATAGACTTCAAATAACGGTTGGTGTTTAAGTGGTACAAATGTACCTTATAACAATATACAACAAAAGATTGATTCTACAACTCCAACTTCCTTTCGGGTATGTATTTTAAAATAATTTTTTAATTTTTATAACAATTGAAGCAACTATACATTATAAAAATGTATTTGAGTTTTAAGTAAATTAGTTTTTTATTGGAACAAATATTTTATATTTTATATTTTATTAATTTGTTATCAATTAATCATAGGAACTACTTGCCCGTACTCAAGGATATCCAAATTCCATCCTTTAATCACAGGTTTACTTCATATTTACACTAATTTATTTTTCAAATGAATAACACATGTATATAAATTTATTTTTTGTATTTATTAAAATTATGTTTGATAATGCATTTTGAGTTGTCCTTTTTTTCTACTTTTTACATTATTAATTTAGCTATTTTTACAGATTGAGAAAATTCCCATATTGAATGGATTATGATGCCAATAAAAGCTCGAAGAAGCTAGAGCTAATGTTTCTATTGTTTACGGAACTTACATTTTTCAGAGTCTTTTTGTATTTATTCTATATATTGAGGTGCTTAAGTAAAGTTTTATTTTACGGATAAACTTGTTACATGAAAATAGGACTTTGTTTGTTTGAGATTTGTTATTTAATGAGGTTGTAAATTTGAGTTCTTCACGTTACAATCTCTATTTATCCGAATCTATAAGTCATTTGAATTTTATATCTAATCATAAGGTTTCTTTAAAGCTCACATCAATGCTTATAGGTATATACTTTCAATCCTAGACATGTAGAAAGTACTAACTATTTAAAACAAATAAAAATATAAAATATATTATTATAAGAGTACACAAATGACCACATCCAAATATCACATGAAACGATGTCTTCAGAAGTACAAGGGCATGTAAGGTAACCATAAATGGTCGAGTCTTCATCTTAAATCATGCATGAACAACAATGGTTTCTCAAGGGGTGCATCATTGTATAGTTGAATAACAAGGTAAAACATACAAATTGAACAACAATATGTTGTATTCATCTCCCCCTCATCAACCCCTCTATATAGATGTATGCATGTGTATTTTTTATACAAACATCAGCCTGGCAGATGACAAGCAAGGATCAGAAGAGTTGTAGAAAACAAAGATCATACTTGTTGTCAACCAACATCCTTGTCATGGTCGTATTGATATGCCCTGCAGTGAAGTTTAAGTAAGCGAAAATCAACATCTTCGAACTTTAAGACAAATAAAAAATCACATACACAGTAAACCAGGAGAAGTAAAATAGATAGTCCGAGGAGCAAATATCATATGACCCTCCAAAGTTACATGAAAAAACTTCAAAAATTTTGAGGGGATATCTCCACATTTTTTCTTTTAGGACCTTGTTCTAGTTACCAATACATCAAATACATATGCCTTAAAAATATATATTTTATGCCGAACATATACTTACATTCGACATTCACCCCTGAATTTGAGTAGTATAAACACTCTATGGTACAATGTAAAAACACATAAGGTAAGATTTTACAACATGCAATTGAAAAAATATAAAGTTCGAACAAATGTAACTAAGTGATAAAATCCACTCTAGAGGGTATGAAAGTGGAGAAAAGAAATAATTACAAAATCAATTCCTTTTCAACTATTTTTTGTTTACTTGAATTCTCAACTAGTAAAGTTGTTATCGCCTAAACAACAGCTCATAGAACACTTGCCTACTTTTTCTATTTTCTTATAGGGAAAATTTTTTATAGTTGTTTCACGGTTTAGCTTAAGGCTTAAACTACAATAGTTACATCAACGGATCTAACACTCTACCCCATAATCACCAACCAATTAAACAAATCAAGATGAAATTTTGAAAAAGGCAAAAGTAATGATATTTATGGATCTTATAAACTTCTTATTGATTAACCATAAGCAATCAAAAGTTTCAAATGAAGCAGCAGAGTCATAATCTTAGCCAACATAAAGAACCCAAATCGATAGAAAAATTAGAAAAAGAGAGAGAAAAAGGTGATTAAAAAATAATAAACAAAGTAAAAGACTGAAAATTACTCTTCAGTTCATCAAGCCAGGGACCGAAACTGTCCAAGGTGGTTTTCCTACTGATATCATACACAAATAAAAGCACCAACAACACATTTGTAATAAGCATAAGTGACGACACAAAACCTTTCTCAGATTTTTAATGAATTCTTTCAATTAAAAAAATCATGTTAAAACAAAGTAGTGACAAACAAGAATAACAATGAAGTTATTAGTTCAACACGAAAGCAGTGGTAGACAAAACAAAAAACACACCATTACTACGTAATTCAAGCTTTTTACATAATTGTTAACTACTAATTTACTTTTAATTTATAGTTTATATCTCTTTTATATTCCTTAAAAGAAGTAGCAGTATAAGACAACTACAAGTTTAAAACATAAACAACTTCATAGCTAAACAACAACTTAAATCGATTCTATTAGAATAATCAAGGAGAAAACACGAATTTGAACCCAAAACAACAATGAACACCAATTTAAATCGATTATATTAGAATCACCAAGGAGAAAACACTAATTTAAACCCCAAAACAGCAAACTCGGATTTTATCAGTTGGAGAAATATAAAAAAGATTAAAGAACTGACCGATTTTAGTGAAGAAGCTAGGGTTCCTGGCAAATTCTGAAATTCTTGAATCTTGTAGAATTCAAGAACTACATTGGAGAATAAGAGGGGATTAAGACAAACCCAATAGATAAACCCATGGAATTTTTTAAATTTTCATATATCTTAATTGGAGAAATAGAAAAAATTAAAAGCTTACCAGTTTTTTAGTGAAGAAGATGGCGTTCCTGACAGATGAAATTCCAATTAATATTGACAATCAAGAGCGACTTGGAAAAGAAGAGAGAATTAAGCGAAAACCTAAAATAAAGCCGTCAATTTTTTTTTTCCAATTTTGATATATGTTAATTGGAGAGGATGATTAGGAAATTAAAATTTTGAGTGTGTAAATGACGTGTAAAAAAATAATGACATGGATTTTTTAACTATTAAGGACAACGGATGACGTGGTGGAACCGGTCCATAGAATAATTTATCTATCCGTAGATAGCATCATCAATTACAAATTGTTCAATACAAGGACATTCAGAATAAAAATAATTACATTGTTGTTCACTAAATGCCCAATAAGCTAAAGTATGGGCTGCCTTATTTGCCGAACGATGAATAAAGGCAACCGATATATGATAATGTTGTTGAAGAAGACTCCTCGCCTCGAACATGCTCTGTGCCAAAGCTAATCTACCTTGGGTATTTGATTGATGAAGATTGACCACGTTAACAGTATCTCCCTCAATAATAACCTTCGGCCATCCCTAATCCAATGCAAAAAGAATAGCCGCATAGAAGGCATGGCTTTCTCCGTCTCTGCTGATGACGCTCGAGGCAACGTGCGCGCACATCCTGCTAGTACTAGGCCATGATCGTCTCTTGCTAACATCTCAATCACTCCCAAACCTGTTTGAGATTGATACATACCGTCAACCATTAGTTTAATCGTACCTAGAGAGGGCTTAGTCCACACTTTTGTTGCTCTTGCTTGTGGAACACCATAAGGAAGTGGAGCAATTGCAGCATCATTAAATTCTTTATGCAGATGTTGTGTATTCTCCACTATAAAAAATGCAGGTTGTAATTTTTTTATCATAAACTAAAAAATTGCGTCAGTTCTAGATATTCCAAAGAAGCACAACAAAGCCAAAAATTATATCTTCAGGAAGAATTCTCACACAATACTCTAACCATTCAAAATAAAATTGGGACTGATCCGTCATAACCCGTCCTGGTAATCAAATTACCTTTTAAACATCAACATGTAATAGATAGGGAGAGACAACAGTACCGACTTCAGAAGAACCACGCGACCACCAGAAGAGAGGTCTTTAACTTTCCAACTTGTCCGTCTGTTAAATTTGTCCAACACGGGCTCCCATAAGGCAATCGAATTACCTTTTAAAAATTATAATTTTTTGAAAAATATAATTATGCTTAGTTACCTTTTAAAATAATTAAAAATTCATATATATAATTGTAAATTTTCCTTAAATTCTAAAAAGTAAAAAAAAACTCTGTAAAAAGAATTTGATATATTTTGAGAATTTTATGATTTCTTATAATTTTGAAGGGATTTTAAATTTCTTAATGATTTTGTGAAGTTTGTTTTTTTTAAATTAAATTAAAAATAATTCTGAAAAGTAAAAACAACTATGAATTTTTGTATTTTTAGAAGAATATTTATAATTTATAAATTTTTTTTATTATTTTTACATGTGATAACATCTCATTTGGCCACATAAGCTTTTTACTTGATGGTTTAACAGCAAGGGATTAAAGTGAAAGACGGAATAAAAAGTAAAGAGATTAAAGTTGACATTTTACTAGTATAATACAAGGGCCAAAATAAGTATGAAACTTTTTTCTTCTTCCTTATAATTATATTATTTAATTAAAACAATGAAGACAGATGCCTTTTTTATTTTGTAAACAAAGATTCAAAGGATCAAATTTTATTTAATATTTCTAGTAGAATAATACTCATGTCACCTGGATGCCTTGTCATTTAGCTTTAAGGGAAATGAACAAATCACCTGTTCTTTTTTTAAGTAAACCCAAAAGAGATTTTCCGAAAGTAATTTTAATAATATTTGTTTTTCCAAAGCAATAGTAAATGATCCGAATAATTTTTAAATCTTAAATTATTTGAAGAGCTTAGTAAAATAATGCAAAATATGATATCATTGATACAACGACGTGGTTGAGTGATTCAAGACAGTTTACCCAATCAATTTACTGAATTAATTATCTTTAGCTCTTATGTTGTTTTTCAACTTATCAGCAATTATTCAAGTGAAAAAAATGGTAATATTACTAAATAATAGTTATTTAATTATGTTGGATATTTTAGGCTTTTGTTGATCGAGTGAAAAAATAAATGGAAGGACAAAGTGAGAAAGTGAAAAAAGTTATGGGTGTTTGATAAAAAAAAAGTGAGACAAAGAAGAGTGATGATCATTTTTCATCCATACATGTAAAAATAAATTAATCTATTTTTTAAAAAATAGAAAAAAATGTGAGAAGAGCGTGAAATAGTTCAAAATATGTATCTATTTTTTAGAGTTATAACTTTTTATGGTCAGATGAAAATAGATTGAATAGTTTTTCATCATTCCATTGTTATCCTTATTTTCTTAAAGAAATATAATATTAATTACTATTAATTCTCTCTCGTGGATTTCCTTAATGACATTTGTTCTTAAGGTTGTTAAGTTTGTTCTTTCAGAACAATTATCTCATCTTGAATGAAGAGTTGTTCAACATTATCTTGTTGAGGTTCTAGATTTACTTATTGATCAATGATAGGTATGAAAACCTAAGTATCGCCAAAAGTGATAGTAAAAATTGAGTTATAATCAAATTCCTCCTCAAAAACAATATTGATAACCTTATTCTCCCTCCAAAATTAACATCCTCAAAAAATATTGTAGATCTCATCTTAAAAATGTTCCTAATTTTGAGATCATAAAATTTACATCCCTAGATTGCGAGAAATAACCAAAGTAATTGTTCATTGCTTTAAAGTCCATTTTTTTTACTTTCAATGTATCATGACTTGTTATAAAAGAAACAACCATATGTAACATGGTGTTCTTTCTTTTGAGTTGGGAGCTTATTTCATAACCTGAGGGTGCTTAGTTGCAAATGGATATTTAAAATCAATAGGGATGTAAATGATAATATGGATAGGTATAAGGCACGTCTTGTATATAAATGATATAATCAGAAAGAAGACATTGATTTTGTAGAGACTTTCTCTCTAGTTTCATTGAAACTCTTTCAGAAAAATTGTGACACTCATTTTAATATTAAGTTACATTAGATGGATGTTAAGAATGTATTTTTTAATAGCAACATTAATTAAACAATTTATATAATGCAATTAGAAAATTTGTGCCTGATGATACAAACTCAGTGATGTGAAAATTAAGAAAAATCATCTATAGGCTTAAGTCGGTCTCTCGTCGATGGTACCACAAAATTTCACCAAGTGATTATCTTGTTAAATTTTGAGATTGTTAAACCTATATTTGATTTTGATATAAGAAGAACTTGATTGCAAATAAATAAATTTTTAAGGTACTTGGATTTACTCACAAAATTGACAAGCATTCAAACTTAAACAATTTTCCAAGTCAACTTTTTAATCCCAAAGATTTTTCTAAGTGTTTTGATACTCAAATCAGCCATTTTGTTAAACCTATATGTATGCCAAAACCGAACTAAAAGGGCCGCATTAGGTTTGCCGAAGCAAACCCAAGCTAAAACCCTAAACCGAACCCTTTTTTTCTCTTTTAACTTATCTAGATGCACATTGTTAAAGTCCTGTGTGAACACGTCTTAGTGGTAGCATTACATTTAGATCAGAAACACAGAACAAGGTCCAATTAAACAACGTTACACATAAGGGACCAAAACGCAAAATATTACAAACTACAAGGCCTTTAGAACAATTAAGTTTACCAACCCTTAATTAGATCAATTCCATACTCATAGGTTATTTTCCATTCCAAAACAATCACTCAAACCCATTCAACTGCATTCGTAACAAATAGGGACCATATTGCAACATTTCCAACTTCAGCATCAAAATATAGCTTGGCGTATCGATAAGGCAAGCCCGTATCAATACGGTTTAACAAACTTAACGGCTCCTCGTACCAATACACGTTTAACACGTATCGATACGGTATGTTGACCAAACCGTACTGATACAGTGTTGACTCGTATCAATCGCCCTTGGTTATTTTAAAACTCTGAATTCCAGTAGCTAAAGCCCGTACCAATACTGTACCCTACGTATCGATACGGCTAGACAAAGTCGAAAGGGTGTTACGGTACGCTTGCCCGTATACCGATACTTGTACTGCTTACCTTCAAGGCGTACTAAAACGGTGGCTAGGCGTATCGGTACGCTAGGCTTATTTTCAACAATTTGAGCCTCTACAGGACCTCGCGTACCGAAGCTTGAGGTACCCGTACCGATACGCAGAGTCTTGTAATGATATCTAGGTCTAACATATGACACTTTGGATCATACCAAGCAACATTAACACTTACTAATCAACAAATATATCATCAACATGCTTAATCAAAAACATAACATCATTAAAAGCCATCCTAGCTTTTCTAGCATACTCAAGCAATCAATTCTAGAGGCATGCTTCCTAGTCCACATTCAAATCATCAAACCAAACATATCTCAATCATTTGAAACTTATTACAAGTCTAAAACAACAATCAAAGCTTACATCAACAAGGAGTTCATCAAAACCTCTCCCAAAACCCCAGATGACATATTGTCATTATTACTACTTTCCAACGTTCCAAATCATACTTTGAAAACAAGTCTTGGGAATTCTTTTCCTTGCAGCCTCAATCTCAATTCTCTACATTGATAGAAAAGAGAGCGTAAGCACACTAGGCTTAGTGAGGAATGGTCAAACAACAACTACCATCAATGCAAGTTAAACCATTTCACATATCTTTTGAAAACTTTTTGAAAACATCATCGTAACATCATGCCTCAACAAAACCATGCACTTAACATTTCCAAAACGACATCTTAAACCATATGCAACATGTATCATGGATTCAAAAACAAAGTCTCATTTGCTACCCTCAATTTAAGCTTTCCCATGCATACTACCAATGCAAGGCTTAAAGAGTAAAACATGTTTAAATCACATTAAACAACATAATCCATCTCATGATACATAAACAATTATATTGGCTTACAAGTGATTATTAACCAAGTTCCACTTTACAAAACGTAACATCGGATACACGGATTCAACAAGTGTTCTCTCAACACTTAACACACAATCTACCGGTAGCCCAAGGCTCACACACGAGGGTATTCGGTATACATAAACCCATCCACTATTGTGACACCCGTGGTGGAGTATTCGGTACGCATAAACCCCTCAACACCACTCATCGGTATGATGTTTAACCCACTAACGGGAGTCTTCGGTACATATAAACCCCTCGACCATTAGGGTACTTGGATAGAGTATTCGGTACACGAGAGTATTCCAATAACTATAGATCGTACCAAAATGGTAGCTTGTGTACTGACACCTTCACTATTTCCCAACTATGCGTACCGATACGGTTACCAGGTGTATCGGTACGCCTAGGCTATTTTGAGCATTATGAGCTGGAACAGATTCTTTGCGTACCAAAACCTTGAAGTGCATACCGGTACGCGAGACCTGTAATGACCTCTAGGTCTAACATATGACACTTTGGCTCGTTTCAAATCACTTTAACTCTAAGATAAATATCATACAGCATCAACCACATGCTTGAGCATCAACAAAGCATCCATATAAACCAACCTCGCTTATCTAGCAAACTAATACACCAAATCTAGAGGCATGCTTCTTAGTCCACATTCAAACCATCAAACCAATCACAACTCAACCACTTTTAAACTTATTACAAGTCCAAAACAGCAATCAAAACTTGCAACAACATGGACTTCATCAAAACCTCTCCCAAAACCCCCAAACGACACATTGCCATTATTACTACTTATCAATGTTCTAAACCATTCTTTGAAAATCAAGTCTTGGGAATTCCTTTCCTTGATTCCTTGCAACCTCAAAACTTATTTCTATGCATTGATGGAAAAGAGAGCATAAGCACACTAGGCTTATTGAGGGATGCTCAAACAACCACTATCATTAATGCAAGTTAAACTATTTTACATAACTTTGGAAATCACTTTTCAAAACTCTTTGAAAACATCATCATAACATCATGCCTTATCAAAACCATGCACTTAACATTTCTAAAAATAGCATATTAAACCATATGCAACATGTATCATGGATTCAACAAAAAAGTCTCATTTGCTACCCTCAATTTAAGTTTTCCCATACATACTACCAATGCAAGGCTTAAAGAGTAAAACATGTTTAAACAACATTAAACAGCAATCCATCTCATGATACATAAACAATTACATTGGCTTACAAGTGATCATTAACCAAGTTTCCCTTTACAAAACATACATCAGATACACGGATTCAACAAGTGTTCTCTCAACACTTAACAAACAATCTACCGGTAACACAAGGCTCACACACGGGAGTATTCGGTACACATAAACCCCTCCACCGTTGTGACACCCTTGGTGGAGTATTCGGTACGCATAAACCCCTCAACACCACTCATTGGTACAATGTTTAACCCATTAACGATAATCTTCGGTACATATAAACCCCTCGACTGTTAAGGTACTTGGACGGAGTATTCAGTACACCATATAAACCCCTCAACATCCAAGGCACCTTTTTATAGTGCACTATCAATCCTATGGCCGGCCAACTATATCTGATTTCATTTACAAACCTTTTCATAACATCACTTGCCAATATAATTCATTTTAACATCAACAACTCACTATTTTCATATGCATCATCAAAATCATTTAACCAATGTAATAAACCTTGCATTAACCAATGTTTATAAACATTAATAAATCATGCATTACTTCCTAATGCAACATCATCATTTTATAACCAATTTCCAGCATTAAACCATGCTTAAAACATGCATATACAGTGAGTAACTAATCCATGTAAAACAAGTGCATCAAACTATTAGCCAAACCAAGTTCGAGAGAGAATTCATCATTTACTTACTTGAGAGCTTAGATCAGTATTTCAAGCTCGATCTAAACCCTCAAACACAACTTTCAAACCTTTGCAAAGTTAAAAACTCATTTCCACTCACTAACTCGCAAAGCCTCGCTTGCCGATGCAACAACCACGCCTCCAAAGCTTCCAAAACCAACGTCCAAGCTTAAGGTCCAACTGCCCCTACTTTTATCCACACAAAATAGAGGTACATTGCATCAAAATGCAATTAACATCACAGCAACACTAAATCTCAACATCCTTTATCCAAATTCCCTCCACAACACTCAAAATTAACAACAAACCTCTTCCAAACTTAACCCAGCCACAATCTAACGTTTCAACACATCGATTAACATCAATCATCATCTAAAAAATAACTATAACATCCTTATATCTCCAAAAACAATTAACCACTACAACTCCTCAAAAACACATAACTAGCAACCTAGAAAATTAGAGATTCACATAGTTTCGGGATTCCAATGTTAAAACCCATCTATTAACATTATTCAACATCAAAATTATGATTAAAATAAATCAAGAAGTAAAATAGAACCTATAAGAAAATCACTTAATCATCTCAATTAAACCTTGATTTAACCAAATTCCATAATTAAATCATCAAAACTCAATAGAAAACATTAAACAAGGATCAAATACTTGGGAATTTCAATAAATAACCAATCATTAGAAGAGAATAACAAACTTGCCTCTAATGGGTGAATTTCCTCTCAATTGGATGTTTTAGATCTTCAAAACAAAGAAAATCAATAAGGATTTTTGGATGAAAAAATGAGTGTTTGGCTAAAGAACTTTGAGAGAAAAGTTTAGGAGGAAAAGTTACGTCAATTTTTGGTTTTAAGAAAAGTAACTACCTTTTTGTTAATCACCTTTAATTACCCAATTAAAACTCTTTTAAAATAATCCCAATTGAGAGAAAAGTCTAATAAAACATTTAAGTAAAATAGCTCCTTAAAGATTTTAAGTTTTGACTCTTTTTCAAAACAGTCACTAAAAACAATTTTCATTCTTTGCATTTTGGTCACCAGCCAAAATGTCCAATTTCAAAAATCCATTTTACAAAATTGACTTTACCAAAAATATTCATATACTAAATAATGATTTTTAGATATTTTTACCATATTTTTCTTGCACCAAAATTATTTATTCTGATTTTAATCCTGAATCCGACTCGAATCTCTAATTCCGACCCATTGGATCGTCTAAACCAATTGGACAACTCCTAGGCCCAAAACCAGGGCGTTACAAAATGAGTGCATCAAACTATTAGCCAAATCGAGTTCGAGAGAGAATTTATCCTTTACTTACTTCCGAGCTTAGACCAGCGTTTCAAGCTCGATCTAAACTCCCAAACACAACTTTCAAACATTTGCAAAGTTGAAAACATGTTTCCACTCACCGACTCGCAACGCTTGCCGATGCGACACTCGCCACTCCAAAGCTTCTGAAACCAACCTTCAAGCTTGAAGACCAACTTCCCCTGCTTTTATCCACACAAAACAGAGGTACATCACATCAAAATGCAATCAACATCACAGCAACACTAAACCTCAACATCCTTTATCCAATTTCCCTCCACTACACCCAAAACTAACAGCAAACCCCTTCCAAACTTAACCCAGCCACAAACTAACATTTCCACACATCAATTATCAACTTCTAAAAACATAACTCTAACATCCTTATATCTTCAGCATTCATTTAACCACCACAACTCCTCAAAAACACATAGCTAGCAACCTAGAAAATTAGAGATTCACATAGTTTTGGAATTCCAATGTTAAAACCCACTTATTAACATTATTCAATATCAAAATTATGATTAAAATAAATCAAGAACCCAACAAAATAGAATCCATACGAAAATCCTTCAATTAAATCCATTAAACCTCAATTTAATCAATTTTCCACAATTAAATCATCAAATTCAGTTAGAAATCATGTGTAAAGGATCAATAACTTGAGAATTTCAATAAAGAACCTTGTATTAGAGGAGAAATCATGTGTAATGGCTATTTTTTCCCTCAATTAGTTGATTTTCCAAAGCCAAAACAATGAGAAATCAAGTTTATTTTGTTAAGAAACTATTGTAAACTTAATTGAAATCAGAAAATTGATTAAAAGTGAATTTTATCTGGAGTTTTGAAGAGAGAAAAGGTGTTTGGCCGGAGAGAATTGGAGTAAAAATCTTTTTGCCAAAAGTTTGTTATGTAAAATTTGTTTTAGATATTTTTAATTATCCAATTATTTTCCCATGCCTTTAATTATATTTTAAAATAATTAATTAAGGGGAAAATTCAGATATTAGACCCTTGGGCAAATAGCTTCTTAAAGATTCTATGTTTTGACCCTTTTACAAAATAGTCACTAAAAACAATTTTGAAACTTTGCATTTTGGTCACTACCGAAAATGTCCATCTTCGAGACCTCTTTTTGTAAAATTTATCCCACCAAAGTCATTTCCATATTAAATAATTATTTTAGATAATTTTTCCATATTTTTAATCCTTCCGAGAATATCTAATCCAATTTAAATCCTGAAACTGGCTCGAATCCTCTAATCCGATCCAACGGACCGTCTAAACCAAACGGAAACTCCTAGGCCCAAAACTGGGGCATTACAATCACCCTAGGTCTTTTATGAGTATGCTACTCATGCGGGTGTAATGTCATTTAATCTTATTCAGTTTTAACGAGAATTTGTAATTCTAAAATGCCCATTCGTTTTAACACAATTTTGGTTACTTCAATTTAAATATTTTAAGATTACTTTATGCAGAAATAAAATTCTTTTGGTTTATTCACACTCTGATTTCAGTAAAGTTTGATCTTAATAAGGTTTGTGGGCCAGTTGAAAATAGACATGTTTGGTTCAAATTACATTTCACGCTATGCATCCATGATTGATTTATGTCATTTGATTATATTTGTATATGTGACCATTAATGAGTGTAGTCATGATTCATATGAAAAAAGCTGCTTTGATCCTAAATGGATAGTTGATGAATGAAATTATTTTAGAATATTTATTATATAATAGCAATATTGAGCTCATAAGGTTATACATTTATCAGAAAACATATGTTGCCCAAGTGGAAGATTGTTGGATTAAAATCTACAATTGTTGATACATATGTATAACGTGTAATGTTATTATAAAGTATGATGCAAAATTAAGTTATAAATTATGTTACATGTATCATAGGTATTAAAGTATCATAGACATAAAAAATAGATACCATAAGTTGTTTTTATAATTTGATGAAAGACGTAATTATAAATACCTAAAACTGATTTAATAATCAGTTATATAAAGAGGTACGGTCCTTAATAAATAGGATAACTTGTATTTCTCTCTTTTCCCGTTAGAGAGTTTTACGGCAAGAGAAAACATATCTTCTTGAAAGATCAATACCAAAGATTTAAGTTTTTAACTTCAAGATTTGAGATTTTCAATTTACAGATAGATTCAGGTACGTTTTCGCGTTTAGTTTATTATTCTTGATGATTTAACTGAGTTATATTTAATAATAAGTTATGTTTTGGTTGTAACATATCTTTCTCAAAACCCACTCCATCACGAATCCAATTTTAAAAAGAAAAATTTGTTCCTATATGATCGGATTAGATCAAGACTCATCGAGGCAAAATCAAACCGTCATCCCAACGATGAACAAAAAATTTACATCTTCTTTCAGTTTTTACATCTATAAATTAAAAAACAATAACTTTTCATATTTTTTTACTCTTCTACTTTAATTTTTTATATTTCTATTTATTTTTCTACCCCTACCGCACAAATAGTTTAGGTCTCTTGTACCCAATACATGACAAGGTAGGGGATGGAGATGAACCGAGGGTAAATGACGGATAAATACGGAAAGCATACAAACAAAAGTAGCAAAGAGGGTGGTGGCCGGTGGGTCCTCTTTGACGAAGAAAAATATCTACCGTAGAAGCAAAACCAGACACGTGAATTTTGTGGGCGCCCGCGACCCTGGGAACTATGAATTGAACCACACTTACCCTTATTTTTAGGGTTTGGCAAAATTCAACTAGAATTAAAAAATTTAATTATTTAATTTAACGTAAAAAAATTGACACATTTTAGCTCTACTCGAATTAAATTTTTTAAAAATAAAATTAGAGTTATAAAATAGAAATTAGAATAACTCGAATTTTTTAGTAATTAGTTGATCAATTTTTAAGTTCGAGTCGAGTCTATCAATTATGTCTGATATATTATGTATATCACATGTAAAAATATGAAGAAATATATATATGTATATCGTATATGGATATAGAAAGTCGTTTAAATTAAAATCAATATGTATTATAACATTATAAATAATTACAATTAAATTTGTATAGAAACTTGGAACTCGACTTGAATTTCATAAACTCAACTTGATTCGAAAAAAAATTCAAATAAAATTTGAATAGTAAAATAAGACTTGTAAACTCGAATTACTTAAAATCTTTTGACTTGACTCGAGCGAACGCCCAACCTTGCTAACTATTACTTTATTTCGTTGATATTTATATCGTTTTTTTCACACTTCTAGTTTTAAATTCAATCCAAATATGATTATATACCTACGACGTTTTTTTATATATATTCTGTATTATAAAATTTAATTTATTACATAAACCTCATCAAATTAGAAAAGATGAGAAAAAAATTAAATTTCAAAACAATTAATAACTATTTTTATTTAAAAAATTAAACATTTATTTAACAAAACTGCATAAAAAATCCATTTACAATAGTATAAAATTTTAGTTTGACACACTTTGGTAACTTTTTGTACAATTAATATTTCAACGATCCGACCATTGAATTTATTACTATATACTTGTATTTGTCATGTATATACAATTTTAAATTAATCCAATATTTTTATCATTTCGATCAAGAATATCTTTTTTATTATTATATATTTGACAATCGAAATATTTTATATAAAGTAAATTGTTAGACATTTTTAATTTATTCAAAATTCAACATACATGATTTGTATGTTAGAGCCAAACCATAATAGATATGAAATCTAAACCCATGATCTATCATGTCAAATCATCAAGAACAATATAACGAAAGCGGAAGCGTACCTGAATTAATCGATAGATGAAAAACCTTGAATCCTTTGATGGAGATCGCCTAGAAGTTGGTTGTAATCTTCTAAGAAGATAGGTTAGCCATTGCCGTAAAAACTATCTGTTGGGGACAAGAGTAATACAAGTTAACCTATTTCTTGGGGACCACTACCTCTTTATATAGTTGATTATTAAATCAACTATTAAATATTTATAACTCTTCCCCTCATTGAATTATAAATATATCTTACGGTATCTACACTTTTATTTCTATGACACTTTAATACCTATGACACACCTAACATAATTGGTCACTTGATTTTGTGTCATACTTTATAATAGCATCATACATTTTACATATGTGCCCATAATTGCGGATTTTAATCCAACAATCTCCCACTTGGGCAACATATGTTTCCTGACAAATGTACAACCTTATGAGCTCAAAAATTGCTATTATATTATAGGTACTCTATAACAATCTCGTCCATCAACTATATCCATATAGGATCAAAGCAGCCTTTGCCATATTTATCATGACTAGACCCATCAATGGTCACATATATAAATATAGTCAAATAACATAGATCAATCATGGATGTGTAGCATGAAAAATTACATGAAATGTGAACCGAACATGTCTATTTCCAACTGGTCCTCCTAAACCTTAGTGAGATCAAACTTTACTAAATTCAGAGTGTACATAAACCAAAAGAACTTTATTTCTGCAGAAAATAATCTTAAATATCCTTAAACTAAAGTAACCGAAATTGTGTCGAAACCTAATGAGCATTTTTTTAAATTACAAACTCCCACTTAAACCGAATATCCTTAAATAACATTACACCCACATGAGTAGTGTGCTCATGAAAGACCTAGGGTGATAATTTCTTAATAAGCGTGCAATTATGGAGTTTGTACCAACATTCTCTAGAGACACACAACCACTCTGAATTTACTTTAACAACTAAGAACTTAATATTTATGTGCTTCAATTTTGAAGTGTTCCTATTGTTTATAGAATAAATGAATGCATATTTATTGTCACAAAATAACTGAAGTGGTCTTACTATTCAAAATACAATTAGCAGCTCATGTGACAAAATTTTTTTGCATCAATATTCTAATAAAATCGAAGTCTATAAACTTGATGATCTCTAACTTACCAGAACTTCAATATGTGAGCATGTAATTTTTGTTCTCTAAAGATATCTCATAACCCTCTTAGCTACTACCCAATTATCCATACTAGGGTTGTTTAAATATCTGCCTAACATTCTAACAATGTATGCAATAATCGGAAGCATACATACTTGAGCATGAATTAAATTCTCAATATCTTATGCATATGGAATCATTTGTATTTTCTAAATTTCAAGGTTAGTTTTAGGGCATTGAGTAAGACTAAATTTGCCTTCTTTAGCAATATAAGTATCACCTGGTTTACTCTCACTAAACTTGTAGTATATACAATTGTCAACAAAATTTATCTCAAAACCGAAAGAGATAATCATTGTGAAATTTGTAATATCATTCATGAGAGTTCTACTTAAGCTCATAGATGAACTTCTTTAAGTTACATATCATTGATTTTGTATCATAAGACACAATTCTATAACCGTACCATATAAATAATTTCTTCAATGTCACCATTGAAAACATAAGCTTAATATCCATCTAATGTAGCTCAAGATTAAATTAAACAACAAGCGTCATGATTATCTTGAAAGAGTCTTTCAATGGAACTTGATAGAAAGTCTCTACAAAATTAATGTCTTCTTTTAGAGTATATCCTTTAGATACAAGACGTGTCTTATACTAATCCACATTACCATTTGCATCCCTATTGGTTTTAAATATCCATTTACAGCCAATTGGTTTTAAATATCCATTTACAGCCAATTGGTTTGCACATTAAGGTAATGAGACAAGTTCCTAAACTTTATTGCCTTGCATAAAATTATACTCTTCTTGTATGACATCAATCCACTTTTAAGAGTTTGAACTTTTTATGGTTTGATGAAAAAAATGATTAGGTCATTTTCTATCATTCTAATATTATCCTTATCTTCTTGAAGAAAAACAAAGTAGTAATCCAGAATAGTATTTCTCCTTCCTCTCTTGGATATCTTTAATGACACTTGTTTTTGAGGTTGTTGAGTTTGTTCTTCTGAAAACAATTACCTTATCTTGAATGAGAGTTTTTCAACATTGTCTTGTTGAGGTTCTGGATTCACTTCTTGATCAATGATAGGTGTAAAAACCTAAACATCATCAAAAGTAATAGTAGGAATTAAATTATAATCCAATTCCTCCTCAAAAGCAATTTATCTAATCTTATTTCTCCCTCCAAACTCAACATCCTCAAAATATTATAGACCTCTCCTTAAAATATTCATTAATTGTGGGATCATAAAACATAGCCCAAGGATCACAAAAATAACCAAAGTAGTTGCTTACTTTTTGAAGTTTAATTTCTTCACATGTATCCTAACTTATTACAAAAGAATCAACCCTTTGTAACTTATTGTTGTTTCTTTTGAGTTGGACCTTTAGCAACTTTATTCTAATATTTTCTTTTATTGCCCTTATTTTTAGAGACACTAACTAATGAGCAGTAACTAAATTAGTACTTTTGTACTTATAACGCTTCAACTTTTCTTCCTCTTAAACACAATGAGAAATGAGCTCATTTAAAGTCTATTTCTCCTTTTGACAGTTGTAACAAATTTTGAATTGGTTAAATTGTACAGAAAGCGATACCAAAACCATAAGAACAAACAATTGTTAGAAAGCTTGATCTGATGTGTCTTAAGTTTTGAAGCAATATTAAATATTTTCATAATATACGCCTTCATATTTCCTTCACCTTATACTTCAAAGACATCAAGTAAGTCAAAAGTGATGTCATATTAACCTTAACATTTTTTTTAGTAAAATGTTTCTCAATTTTATCAAGGAAACCCTAAGTATGAGTAATATCTTTGGATTTGTGCTCCTAAAGAATTCTAGAATGTTGTACTTTATGATGATTAAGCTCGTGCAATTTGAACGAACTCACCTCTCAAAATCCCTTTTATGGGTGCTTACCGCTGTGAGAGGTGCAAGTTGTTCTTTCCTAGTGCAAGGTATATGTTCATACAACCAAATACTTTATGTAAGTGCCTTTTCTATTCCTTGAAATTAATTTCACTAAACATGAGTGTAGAATGTACATTAACTGATATTGTGATAGCAAAAGTTAAATTAGCTAAATATAGAACAAAAATAAATAAATAAATAAACAAGCTCACATAAATCTTCATAAGTAAACAAATAAATTCAAAATAATGGCTAATTCCCCTCAAGATACCAAGCACAACATTAATATCAAGTCTTTGGACAAT
This sequence comes from Hibiscus mutabilis, assembly GCA_019671005.1. Taxonomy (NCBI): domain Eukaryota; kingdom Viridiplantae; phylum Streptophyta; class Magnoliopsida; order Malvales; family Malvaceae; genus Hibiscus; species Hibiscus mutabilis. The sequence goes on from CM033749.1 coordinate 30,137,168, forward strand.
AGTATTAACTGTAAGCGGTACTCTTGTTGTAGCAATCAAACATTGACAATAAACTATGTCAAACAATAGATTAATCTTTGGACTAACGTATTGCTCACATAAAATACCTTATAGTTGTCACATATTTATCGCCACAATTGTCATTGTAATTCTGCCAAATATTAAGTTTCCTTTGGGCCAATTAATAAAAGCTTAGTTAATTCATTTCCAAACCGATTAATTAACTGAATTAACCAAAAAAAATAAAATATTTGATCACTTCTATATTATATATATATATATATATATATATATATATATATATTAAGCTTGCACTCATTAAGACCCAACTATTTTTTAACTCTAGACCATTAAAATTTTAAGACTCAACCAATTTTTAACTCAAAAGATAAAAAAAATACTCAAATTAATATAATATAACTAAAGAAAAAAACCTAAAACTTATAACAAAATTTGATTAATAATTTGTTTAAAAATTTTGGTTCAGTTAATAATTAAAAAAATCGATTAATTCAATTTTGTTTAATTCGGTTTGGTCGATGATTGAATTAATAGAATGGACATCCCTACCAATATTCCAATAAATACTTATATATATAATAAATAAAAGTAAACTTAAACTCAAAATTTAATCTAAAAATGTAACATGCAATAAATATAAAGTTTCAAATCTTTGCATATTATTCAGTTTTTCTCTTTCCCATCTCTCAAGAATTTATATTTTAGATCTGAAATTTGAGTTTTCTTTTATATAATAAGTCTTATTTTCTTGTGAAAATGGAGATGTTTTTTAATTTGCATATAAAAGTTTTAGTATTACTTTTGTAAGTATTTTTTAGGGTTGAATTTATCGTCGCCCTCCAGTTGGTGATTATTTGATTCTTTTGTTGGTCTACCCCTACCTTGTACTATCAGGCTGATTTTTTTTTTCATTTTGATAAGTGCTCTCACTCATTATAGATATATTGTGTTTAAGTTGTGATAAAAAAAAAAACAGTTGTCAACGTGTTGTCATATTCTATTATTATGTTAGTGTTTACAATACCAATAATAGTGTTTATTTGTTTCTTTATTTTTCTTGAATTATTTAGTGAGATTTTTCTACCTCTTTTCTTTTTGTAGTCTTATTTTATATAAAGAATGAATTAGATTCTTAATTGAAAAACATAGCTCGTTGTCAACAATCTCTAGACCAGATGATTAAGGAAAAAACTTTGATACACAGGCCGTGTAAACTTTAGTTTACACGTGCCTTTTAATTTTAGGGATTAGGGTTTTAGTTTAGGGTGTAAGGTTTAGGGGTTTAGGTTGTAGGGTTTAGAATTTAAGGTTAGTGTTTAGAATTTAGGGTTTTTTTTTAGGGTTAGGGTTAGGAATTCAGGAATTGAATTCTTATAGTGTAAATACGCAACACAACCTGTGTATCAAAATTTTACCCGATGATTAATATCACTCAGTTGATACCTTCTCCTCTCCCTAGGTTGCGGGTTCAATACCCATTGGGAACAAATTTTCCTCCTCTCCCTAGATAAGAATATGTTCAAGATCGACTTATCATCAATACCTACTGCCATGATAAATGAACGTCTAACTCTCCAAGGATAGTTCGCCTTGACAACCTAGATGAGAGAAGATCACCTTAACACATCACACCACAATTAGATCTTCATACTCCCAGAGAAAACAATATAAAAATCTTGAAAAAAACTCCTAGGGAGATTTTTTAAAGAAGAAACTTGTTTATTAATTATGAGATAATTTATGTAAATATTACATAAGAATAGTGTATTTTATAGGCTTCAAAAATCTTATATATATATATATATATATCAGTATTTTTATATTAATACTAGATATTCTTGGAGAGAAAGTAATATCTTTATTTAAGCACAAAAAAATCTAATTTTAACTAAGAAAATAAATTTTAAAATAAAATAAATAAAAAATCTGACCTTAGATTACCTAAAATACGCAATGATAGTCTTATGTTGAATGTAATTACAAATAATTAATAAAATAATTAAAATTTTGTAATAATTCAAAAACATTGTATTAGATTCGTAACCAATTTTCTGCACGTGTTTTCTTCGCTAAAACACATGTATCTTGAGTTTACGATGTACGGTTGAAGCGATTCAAGATGTATTGAAAGATAACTAAAAGATGATTTATACATAAGAAGACATCTGGAGCCAAAAATGCTATCCGAAAATTTGACAAAAATCAGATGATGTTATAACCATTAAAAACATCTTCAATTTATTGTCTAAAATAAATAGTTTCACCCCTCCTATGATCATATATGTATTAATACTGATATGATGGAACTAGGGTTGGGCGTTGGGGGCAATTCATAAATATTTGAAAGTAAGGGACAAATTTATAATTTATCTATTTTTTAATATATATATAATTAAAATCTAAAAAAAATCCTTGCGTGGAAAGGAAGAGCCCCTCCTAATTACAGTGTAAGTCCGTCCCTAGATACTGATTTGATCTTTTGGAAACATCGAGTGCCCTTTAGTATCGATACTTGAGGTGAGTATCAATACTAATGAGTTCAATATTGATGATACTCATACTGATTGAATTTTGAAACATCTAATGCTATTTTAATATTGATAGTCATAAGTGACTTTCGATACTCATGAGTCGGTAACAATACTCATAGTTGAGTATCAATACCCACTGTATTATTAGACTAGTGTCATTCTAAGAAGCTTAGTAATGATTCGTTAGGTCTAATCACCGTTCATATTTTGCTAAAGGATCAAACCTTCCTAGATTAATGACTATGACATGAAAGAGTCTTAATTGTTAATAAATTTCTTGATAACTCATGTTGAGCATGATTCAATGGTTGAGTTGTGTGTTAGTTGTTGTATGGCCCTGTGATCACTACTTATTGTTTGATGGTGTATGGCTTGGGTTATCCAGATACGTGGTTATCGTGCTGCAACACCTTCATATAAAGCTGCAGGGTTGTGGCACCTGATGCTATGTGATCTCAGGTGACATCTATAGTACTTGATGTCATGTGATCTCAGATAGTGTTGCTAGCATCGTATTGTTGATGTGTGTGGATATGGGCATATGTAATGTTGTAGAGTTGTGCTAATATCAATGATTCCTAGCATGGTCGTGTAGATGTTAAATCTTAGAAGTATATTTGTCTCCGTTCGCACCTGTCTGCGTATATTTGCATTGTATGTTTATGCTTATGAACCACATGAAGTATAATATGATAGAAGTGTGTCACTAAGTATGTAAAGCTCAACGTTCGAATATTTTTATCCTCAAGTTGAAACATTCGAAACGAATCCAGAAGAGCACCGTCGTCGTGGGATTTCAACTCTTCAGTCATACCACAGTACAATACCTGTATTTATTTGGAATTTGTATTTATATGATGTTATACTATTTGACTGTGTAACTCTTATTTTCATTATTTTGATATATCTATTTTGTATTATGGAGTTCCGAAATTATCTTACCTATTTTATATTACGTTTCTACCCTAAGTTACCGAATTATGAAATACTCTTACCTAATTTGGCTGGACTATAATTTTAAAGATTATGATCAATTATTTTGGTGACTCAATGTGACATCTTAGATACTTTAGATTTGTCAAAATTGATTTAAGATGTTATACAGACTCTGCCGATGGAGTGTACAATAGGGACCAGGGTGAGTGTGATGAAGCTGAAGGGACTCCCGTGAACGAATGAACCACAGTGGCGATGGTAGGGTAATTGATGTCGGAAATATAAGGCGGATTGAATTTTCTTAGTGCAAAAAAGGAGTGTGTTGACGAGGAAAGGGGGTATTTGTATGATATAAGAAATGGCTAAATTGAGGAGATAGTCCTCAACTCTTAGGGGCGTTTAGTTCATGGAATGTAAAATTACTTTTAGGAATAGAATTCTCGGAATGTAATATGACTTGACATATTACTGGGAATGTTATACTACCTTGTTTGATTTATTTGGCAGGGAATATAAGATGACAATGTTTGGTTGAGGGAATATAAGATTACCTGGTAGCAAATTTGACAATATTGTCCTTATGATATATATTTTTGTAACAAGTTAAACTTCTAATTTAAATTGAAAATATTTGAGTGACATTATCTATTTTTTAAAAAATATATATTTAACGTATTATTAATCTAATTAGTATTTCAAACCTCTATTTTTAAATAATATTCATAATTATTATATTATTTACATATAATACAATTTATTATGAAAAATATTGGGGTCTCGAATGCGTAAAATTCTTATTTTTAACGTATAAAAATATTACATCATAGAATGCAAGGACAATCTCTAGAACAAATTGTTAAAGTTCTCAGTTGATACCCTCCCTTTTTCCTTAGGTTGTGGGTTTGAAACCTATTATGAGCAAATTCTCCCTTCTTCCTCCGTAGAAATTGTCCAAAAATAATAATTCAAGAAAACTGATGCTCTCAATGACAATAACTTCTTGTTCTTATCATATAAACTTGTGTTTCACCTATGAAATCAATAACTACTTTACTAGTTTTTGACGTGTTAAATACTTGAGTCAAAGCTTTTCTGATTCTTTTTGTAATCATTAATTCCAAATTTTGATGATAATTTGCGTAGCAATCATTTATAATTCAAAAATAAATTCAAAGTGAAAAAAGTGACGAAGAATGTATGAATTAGTTATAGTTGAATCTTAACCTCTCAAGGGGAACTCCCTATAAGCATTTTTAAATATCAAATAATACTAAAAGTACTATGTATTTATATCAAATTGTTAATAATAATAATAACAATAATATTTAAATTTTGAGTGGTCAATAATGCTCATGTCACCTTATCTTGTATATGTTTAAATCTTAGTATTTACCTTGAGAATGTAATTATCTCTATTTAATTAAAAATAACCATGATAATATTGATACTTTTTGTGATTAAAAAGAAAAACTATTAATACTAAAATTCTAATTTGTAGACAATTGTTTAAATGTTACTTAAATGAAAAGGGTTACTAATGCATCTATTTATAATTGTAACACTCATCATATGGTAATTAGTCTAAAATAACTGAAATTTTATTTTAAATTTATCTAATTATATTAAATGATTTTATATATTCAATTTTTCTATTAATTAATAATATATGTGGAAATAATTTTTTAATATTATATATATATTACTTTCTCAACGGTATTTATCAGAGCAAGTTGATAAATAATAAAAAGGTTCTCACCGGTATATATATATATATATATATATATATATATATATGTTAGGATTCACTTACACAATGTAAAACTCAATTAGTTTTACACTTTTTTGGACCGTTGGATGAAGAAAATAAATGGCTAAGATTATTTCTTTATTTTTTCCAAGTGATAATCTTCACATTTTCTACTGTTAATCTCATTCATCCATTTACCTTCATCCAATGGTTCAAAAAAGGCATAAAACTTTCAAGTTTTACATAATGTAAGAAGATATATATATATTAGCAAACACTTTACTATTACAGTTAACTATTTACATACCACTTTCAATAGAAATTACATGGAATCCAATTTTTTAATTGATAAATTCATGTATAGTTTTATAGTTTGACTAGAAAAGTGTAGTAATTGAATAACCAAATAAAACAATTCCCAACAAAGTGTTTAGATAGAGGAAATCCCAGATTCAGTCCATGGCCCAAGCTTTGACAAAAAAGGAAAGGCTCATGTCAAAGAAGAACACCCAACATTCCAAGGCCTAGCAAGGTTTGGTCAGCCCCTTTGATTTCGGGTGGAACGATCTACTTTAGCATGATATGGTGTTTATGTGGGTGAAAGTAATGGTTGGTTACTTCTATTAATTTTTTTTTTAAATATAGATATTATCTTTTAAGGTAAATGTCGATATTCAAACTCATAAAATAAAATAACATTAGCATTCTTGGCCACTAGGCCAATCAGTGAATTTCATTAATTGTTAGCTACTTTATTAATTTACTCTTTTTAAACATTAATTTAGTCTATCAATTATCAAATGGATTATTTTGCTTCACTCTCTGCTATGCACTAATATACCACAATGTTGGCAAACAAAGGGCAGCTCCAAGCGGCGACAGTGAAGGTGGAGCTTGGTTTATTAGGTTTAGAACTGGACATGCACTTGTTACAAATTTTAAATCCAGCAGCAAGAACAAAAGAAGATTCAGCAACGAACAAATTAGGTCACTAGAAGTCATGTTCAGGTCAGACTCGTCGGTGATGAAACAACAGCTAGCCAATGAGCTTGGGAAGATTGTCATCTGGTTCCAGAATAGGAGAGCTGGATCAAAAGCTAAGCAAATTGAAAGAGATTACAACGTTTTGAAATGGTTATGTTTCTTCTAGATATGAATCCTTGAAACGAGGAAATCAATCCATGCGTATCAAGCCAGGTATTTCCTTTATTATTCACAATGCATGCTGAATTGAATTTGAAACACCTTGATATTGCGAGTTCTAATCCTAGTGGTTTCCCACAGCCACAAAAACTGAACACTCAACTTGAAATGGCTATGGACCAAACAGAGCAGAAGAAAATGGCGGTGCTATATAATTGACACAAACAGGGTCACCTTTCTTATATTTGAAGGAAATGACCGTTTGCTGCCATGCAATGACAGTAACAAAAATATTGAGACAAGGGATGAAGAATTTCAACGAGCATTCAAGAATGTTAAAATTTGCATGGTATGAGCTTGGCAGGAACTAAACCCCAAACTTGGACATCGAGCTTATACCCACGAGCATGCTCACGAAGTCGGAGACAATAGTGTTTTCTTTGAAACTAAGTATAGCACGTCAGAAATCCCCTAAGTCGTTAATATTAGTTGCTTAATCGCACGTAAAAACAAAACCACAATAATGAAATATACAAATGAAGCAAACTAGAAGATTCTACTCCTCAGGCAGAAATTTGAGCTAATAAATTCACTCTTTAAACATTATGAGCAAGTGAACTGACATCAAGGCGCCAATTATACTATAAAGTGATATCAAACAAATAACTGAATAACAACTTGTTTTTGTGCAAATACACAACCTATCTAAACTTCCAAGTACTAAAAAGGATATCCTACAATTACAAGTTACGGTTTTCACTGCATTAGCCATGTATACAGAGAATACTCAAACGTTCCCACTATTAATATCAGAGAGAGTGCACTACAAATCGTCAAATTATTGATAAAGCCAGAAATGTTGTTACATAAGACTGTATTGAGCAAATCTAGTACATACAGAAACCTATATAGATGAAAAAAAGGGAAAAGAACTCCAAATACAAGCATCTAAAGCTCAGTTTTGACTGTTACATCCCCGTTCTGTAAAATACTCTGTGATTGAGCAAGCCGTTTAGGTTCCTGCATTGTATGAAGAACTTTTAACTTACCGTAATCAGTGACAAAAACTCGACAGAGACTAAAGAATGACAAATGAGATTCAATTTTCAAAGGAACAACAGAAAAATATGCATAAAGTTAATGGACTAATAATTTCAATGATCTAGTCTCATGTTAAGTCTGTATATGGCTCCTTAGGACACGCACACATTTGAAATACATGGTACAATATTTCATCTTTAAAATACTTCATAGTCCATATCAATCTACGCTTTTGAAATTAAAATATGCACTGTAAATATAAGACGTGCACTAAGTTCAGATATTGTAAAAACACATACTCAATTCTTCTCCAGTTCTTTCTAATCCAATAAATAAATAAAATAAATGCTTGTTCCCACTTTCATCAAGCAGAGAGCAGAGTTGTGTAATAAAATGGGAAAAATATTATAACATAAGACACATTTTGGATAGAAAAAAAAATGTTTTTAGAATGGCTTCTTTTCTATGAGAACAACACGAAGACAGAAGCCAAAGAAAAAATACCAGATGAGAAGAAAATAAGACTGGACATAATGTTGTTGAGGGCATGAGGTGCACTCTAGGTGCTTAAACTCTCATATTGACTCAGTCCCAAGGCACAAAAAAAGGGCACCCGCTTGAGTGGAGTGAAGCGAAGTGCATTATCTATATGCGAGTTTTTGTAATACATACACACACAGAGATATATATATATATATATATATATATATATATAAAGGCTTAAGTAAAATAACATACTCTATAGTGGGATCTAGTTTATCTATAAAACATACAATTTTTTAATTGGTCAACATGCATGATTTACCATAATGATCAACGTTTGTTGTTGAATGCTCAAATATTATGAAATGTAGATTTTGATATTACCCCCTTTTTACTAGTAAAGGTATATCAATGAAAAAGATGAAAAATAAAATAAATTAAAGAGAAATTCAATAAGGCGGGCTTTTTACGCCTATTGCCTGACAAAAAAGTGTGCCTAGGTGCACTAGGCATACGCCTGATCAAATGGGCCTATCCTGAAAAGGTTCAAGCGCTTTTGTTGTATAATGCCAAGGCACAAGGCAGAGGCATGCCTAGGCGCAAGCCTTGACAACACTGCCTGGACATTTTCAAAAGGCAGGCAAGACAATGTCCATCCAATGATGAAATCAAAGAGGAGGGTAACAATAGGTTACAACAACACTGGACTGGCATTGATGGAAAAATAAAAAGCTATGTCAAGAGGCCATCAATAACTAGATTATCCACACAAGAACCAAAATGCAACAATTATACAAATAGCATATCATCATTCATCAGTCAAGGCACTTGGGAGAACATAACACTAAAATGAAGAGATATTCATAACATTTACAAAAGCATGATCATCAAAATAACTCACAGAAGCAGCACTTGCACGTATCCCCCTGTAGGATTCAACTTCAACAGGAAATGTCTGTTCAAGCTCTTCAAGAAGATGCTTCCGAAAACCCTATAAAATTCAATAGTAGAGTATATTCAGATCAATTTGTGCTTAATGATATAAAATTAGAGCAAACTATACTACAAGAGGAAATAAGAACTACCTTGAAGGCATCGGTTTTGCCTTTAGTAACCTGATTTTTAGCAATACAGCCGTTTAAAACATCCCTCGTAAATTCATCAGGATTCTTCCCATCATCAATCAAACTAACACAGAAACGGACAAATTACTACTAGCAGCTAATGAAAACAAACTAAATTTGTCAAAATAAATAAATACTCCCTAAATAAAAGGAAACCAAACCGACTTAAGAACTTCCATGGGCACTTGAATATTACACTTCGCAGATAATTTCGCCATTTTATCGAGCTCCGTAACTAAAGAATTACTACAAAAAAAAAACAAAATAGAAAAATGAAACCCCTAATGAGATCAGAAATGCTGCAAAAGGTTAACAAAGATCTCGCAAAAATAAAAAAAGATAGAGATTTGAAGGGGAAAAATTTACAGGCGCTGAAGGAGAGGAAGCTGCGAAGCGGAATTGAAAGAAGAGACGGTGATGTGTAGTTGATGGACGAGGGCTAAGGTTTTCTGGATGGAGTTTATTACTTGACTCAGATTCTGCTTCGGATCATCAGTAGGCGCTGCGTTTGCCGTGTCATTGGTTTGAGTGCTTACTAAGCCGTTTCCACCGCTCCCACACGTCCCTAACGATGAAGCTTGCGACGAATCCATTTCTATAGAATCGTAGTTACTTCCTCCTCTCCTCTGATTGATTCACTGTAATTACAATTAAAAGAAGTGGTAAATAAATAAATTGATCTGTAGTTTAAACCTTGAAGAAACAGTGCAGAGGAAATTGAAATCCACTACAAACCCTAAAAATGCAGCGCGCAGAGAGAGTACAATGAATTTGGGAACTCGAGATTGACTCGGATTTTCTAGTGTCTTCGATTTTATTTTTCGGTTCTCCGTTTGATTAAAAACAAGTTCAGTTTAGAGGCCAATATATATATATATATTGTCACGGACCAAAGTTTTTGGACCGAGACATTAGCGCGAGCAACAAATAGGGAGGTTGTGCGCAATGCAACGGGCGTGTCAAATGTTGCCCAACACTCGGAGAATGGCGAGGACCATACCTTTGGGACCGAGGCGTTAACGCAAGAACCAGCTAAAGAGAGTTTGCGCGGTGGGACAGGCTTGCCAAGACCATCACACTTGGCCCAAGACTTGAAGAATGCTAAAGAGCCCGCAAGCCCACAAGACTTAGCCAAATCCATGGAGGATTCAGGAGGGTAAATTGGTCAAAGCATTATCCATTTATTTGAATATAATGTGTAGATAATGTTTGTGATAATTAGAGATTTGAATTTGAGATTTGATCGGATAAGATCAATCTCGACCGTCGATGTAATTTAAACTGAGCCGTTGGATGTAGGGAGTTCCACTATAAATAGAGGCTCCTCCTCACTTGTAAATCACTTCATTCATTCATTCACTTCACTTGAGTAATACAAGAAGCATTTACTCTAAAACTCTTTCTATTGTTCTTTGTTGTTCTTGAGTGTTCTTCGTTGTTCTAGCCGCCAATCTCTTTCTCGTTGTTCTTTGATTAGCTTTCGCTTAGAACGATCTTTCGTTCGAGGGCTTCGAGGAGTGTTCGATCTTCCGAGCGAAATCTGGTTGAGTTAGGTGTTTGTCGAGAGATCTTCACCTAAGACCGTGACAAGGTACTTGAGGTGACTTAGTCGACGTTTCAATCGAGAAAGCGACTAAGGTCCGGCGCGACGATCGCAGCAAAGGTATAGCCCCGCGACACAAGTGGTGTCGATGACGAGATCCATCGAGACACGAGTCTTGGGTCGGCCGTTGTCGGCGGGAGTACTCACAAGGTCGGTTGAAGGTGACTTAGGCGTAGGAATCGGTGATTTGCGTCGAAGCGTCTAAGGCCGCACGGATCAGCTAGAGTCAAAATCTAGCCCGTGTGACAGTTGGTATCGAGCCAAAAGGCGGTAGCTGATAGTTGGTATCGAGAGACGAGCGGTGGTAGCCGGTAGCCGTGCCGTGTTCCGTGATAGTTGGTATCCGAGTGAGTGGTGAAAGTTGGTTCTTGGTAGCCGGTAGCCGTGTTCCGTGACAAAGAGGCATCGAAGCAAAGTTCTGCGGCGGTTGGTTGGTGCCGAGTTGAGCGGTGATAAGTTGTTATCAAAGACGGTAGCGAGTTCCGTGATAGTAGGCATCGGAGCGAAGTCTTGCGATAGTTGATATCGAAAAGAGCCGTGAGAGTTGGTAATGAGAGAGCCACGAGAGGTGGAATCGCAGAAGTGCCGTGATAAGTGCTATCCGAGCGAGTCGAGGAAGGGACTTACGTTCGAGCCAGCTCGCGATTGCGATCAAGCGTGGTAGTGACTTGTGTTCAAGCCAACTTGCGGTGTAGTCAAGTGTGGTGGGTTCCAGCTTGTAGTTGCGATTAAGCGTGGTGGTGGTTTGCGTTGAGTTAGTCGGGTGATCGGGGATCGACTAGTTCGTGGCAAAGTGGTGATTGAGATGGCACCGAAGAAGAAGACACTGACAATGGACGATGTAAGAAAGACACTGAACGAATTTGACGAGAGGAGCAACCGTCTTGAAAATAAGGTACACTCGAATCTTGAATTCATAACAGCTGTAGAGGCTTGGGTCGATAAACTCTTGGACTTCAAGAAGGAGGTCGAGATGGTGTTTGAAGAGCTAGAGCCAGTAAACCTTGAGAAGCTGGGTTCGTTGGATATTGAGATGTTAGAGTCTCTAGAAGGGATCCGGGAGGATGTTCAATTGGCTCTTAATGACTTGGATGTGAATGTGTCTAAGCGTGGCGATTCCTTAGAGGATGCAGTGGAAACTCTAAGAGAAGAGGCCAAAAAGACCCGGAGTGTTGTGGAATCACGTCTTGAAAAGTTAGAGTCCATGGAGGGCAAGTTCAATGACGAGACGCAACGCATCCTCAACGAATTGGAGGAAGTTCGAGAGAGTTGTGCTTGTGAAGCCAGGATGGTGGATTTGCAAAAAGCGGAGAGTTCTTCCAAGGAGGAAGCCGCGAAGGAGATCCAAGAAGTTCTCAACTCAGTGTACGAGAAGTTGAACCAACAAGGTAATTCCCTTCAAGATGCAGTGGAGGCAATGAAGGTGGAATTGGAGTCGTTGGGAAAGAGGGTTTGTAGACTTGAGAAATCCGAGGAGGAGGCCAAGCAGACCCAAGGTGTTTTCGAGTCCCGTCTTGACGAGGTAGAGTCCATAGATGACCAGTTCAAGGACGAGACACGAGAAGTTCTCAACAAGTTGGTGACATTTCGAGGGAGTAATGCGAGTGAAGCTGAGATAGAAGCTTTGCGAAAAGAAGTGGATGAGCTCAAGAGGGAGTCTGCTCGGTTGCAAGACGGCAATGAGCGAATGTGATGCGCCAAGACCTTCTTAGAGGATTTAGACCGGGGCGAAGTTCGCAGAGAGAGCGAGGAGATGCCCAGAGACTTTCGTGAGGCTATCATTGTTGCCGAACCTCTGACCGAGCCCGCAAAATGCAAGCAGGCGAGTGTTGAGTCAACCATGCCCAGTTCGAGAGACAAGGGGAATGGTGAGGCTAAGTCCGTGCCAGAGAAGAAAGGGAGCAAGAAGTTGAAGTGCTACTTCATGATGGTCCTCATTTGATAAGGGGATGTCCCGAGAAGAACCGCCTAGCTGCCATGGTGAAGACAAAGCAGACGAGTCGAAGAAGGAGAAGTGGCGAGACTTGGGGCGATTGCGAGGGTCAATGCCGCCAAGCAAAGGGAGAGCCGTGGTTCGACTACGAGTGCCAAAGTAGTTCAGCCAGTGGTGAGACTTGGTGCGATAGCAAGTGAGGAAGCTGTCAAGCCGAGGGTAAAGGCGAGGCAATTGAGGTGTTACCGATGTAAGGGGACCTCATAAGTTGCGGAGATGCCCGTTTGAGCCAAGTGGTCCGAGGGACAGGACAAGGCCAAGAGTAAAGAGCCTGTGAAACTTGGTTCCGAGTTGTCTAGTTCGCCAAGGTAGCGGAGACCATGAGCGAAATGGGTTGAAGATGTCCGGGAAGGCTGGGAAAGAGCTTGCCGAGAATGTTCGAGCGAAGAACATTACTTTTGAGACCAGATCTGGTGTCGAAGGGGGGCTGAGCCGTCGAGGGACATAGCAACCGTTAAGATGCCGCCTATGGGCAAGGTGGGAAAGAAGCGAAGGACTTCGAGGAAGAAGTGCCGACGCAAGTTGAAGCAACTAGAGTGTTACCGTGTGTAAGGGCCTCACAAATTGCGAGATTGCTGGATCGAGTCAAGCCATCCAAGGAGTTGGGTGAGCCGAGAAGAGAGCGAGGCTGTATCGCTTGATCCGATAACGCCGAGTTCTCGCCAAGGCCAAGGGGGACCGTGGCGAAAGGGGTGACCATGTCCGAGAAGGCTACTTGAGGAGCTTGCCGAGGATGTTCGGGTAAGAGCATCGCTTTTGAGACCATTGTAGAGTCGAAGGGGCCAAGCCGTTAGGGGACATAGTAACCGTGGAGACACCACCAAATAGTAAGGTGGGAAACGAGCGACGAACTTCAAGGAGGAAGTGTCGACGCAAGAGAAAGCACCGAACTTCAAGGAAGAAGGATCGATGCAAGAGAGCACCAAACTTCAAGTCAGAAGGGCGGGTGCAACCAGATGCAACGGACTTGGGGAAGAAGTACCGATGCACAGAGTATCGCAACGGACTTTGTGGCGAAAGTGCCGATGCATGCAAAGAACTTCGATGAAGAAGGTTCAATGCAGAGGGGCCAGACTTCAAGGAGAAAGAAGGGCTGACCCATTTTAGAGTAAATGTGACCGAGGAAAAGGTACATCTCAAACACGTTCCTAGTGTTTTTGGTTTTGATTTGCCGTTGTTGATGAGCGTAGGTCAAGTGAGACCTAGTCTTGATCAAGGGGAAAAGAAGATTGGAAGAGACATTTGAGTTCAAAGGGGCAAGTCGAGTTGTCGACGAATCCGGTTCACCAGGTTCAATGTTGTGACTTCCAAGTCTTTGCCGCGAGACCAAAGCGGTCCGAGTCGAGGTAAATCACAGTTTGTGGGAGAGTGCTCCTACAAGGGAGATGTATCAAGAGGCGTGTTAGCACGCGATGTTCAACGACGATTGGGCGAGGCGAGCAGTTCATATGGGGAATTGCATGAAGCCGAGGCATCGACGAGTAAACAAGTTGACCCCGCCAGATCGTTGAGTGCGGCGACGAGGGCGTCGCTAAGTCAAGTGGGGGAGATTGTCACGGACCAAAGTTTTTGGACCGAGACATTAGCGCGAGCAACAAATAGGGAGGTTGTGCGCAATGCAACGGGCGTGTCAAATGTTGCCCAACACTCGGAGAATGGCGAGGACCATACCTTTGGGACCGAGGCGTTAGCGCAAGAACCAGCTAAAGAGAGTTTGCGCGGTGGAACGGGCTTGCCAAGACCATCACACTTGGCCCGGCACTTGAAGAATGCTAAAGAGCCCGCAAGCCCACAAGACTTAGCCAAATCCATGGAGGATTCAGGAGGGTAAATTGGTCAAAGCATTATCCATTTATTTGAATATAATGTGTAGATAATGTTTGTGATAATTAGAGATTTGAATTTGAGATTTGATCAGATAAGATCAATCTCGACCGTCGATGTAATTTAAACTGAGCCGTTGGATGTAGGGGAGTTCCACTATAAATAGAGGCTCCCTCCTCACTTGTAAATCACTTCATTCATTCAGTTCACTTCACTTGAGTAATACAAGAAGCATTTACTCTAAAACTCTTTCTATTGTTCTTTGTTGTTCTTGAGTGTTCTTCGTTGTTCTAGCTGCCAATCTCTTTCTGTTGTTCTTTGATTAGCTTTCGCTTAGAACGATCTTTCATTCGAGGGCTTCGAGGAGTGTTCGATCTTCCGGAGCGAGAATCCTGGTTGAGTTAGGTGTTTGTCGAGAGATCTTCACCTAAGACCGTGACAAGGTACTTCAGGGTGACTTAGTCGACGTTTCAATCGAGAAAGCGACTAAGGTCCGGCACGATTCGTCTGGCAAAGGTATAGCCCCGCGACACAAGTGGTGTCAGTGACGAGATCCATCGAGACCTGGAGTGCTGGTCGAAGCCGTTGTCGAGCAGGAGTACTCACAAGGCTGGTTGAAGGCTGACTTAGGCGTAGGAATCGACTGATTTGCGTCGAAGGCGTCTAAGGCCGCACGGATCAGCTAGAGTCAAAATCTAGCCCCGTGACAATATATAGAAGTTTTTAGTTGAAAGTGCAATTAGCCTGGAACGGCACCCCTTTATAATCGACTCGGCTTGACCAGGAGAAATTTTTTTATGAAGAATAACCACTGATTTTATTGGATATGAAGAAAATACCTCAAAATTATAAGAAAAGTCTACAAAAGATCAATCCTATATCTCTTAAAATTAATCACTTTAATATAAAATAAGTTTAAAGAGTCAAAAGTTAAAAATTTAATTAAATAATTTTAACAAATAATAGATACAAACAAGCATCATCTTTGATGATGAATAGTAAACATTGTCAACACAAACATAAAATACATATAAAAATTATAGTTCCTCTACATACTGACGTCGCCACAACTCAACAACGAATCATCTTCGGTGATGCGAACGTCTATCAATATTTTCATCGATGGTTGAAAGCACGGATAAATCAACAAGATAACGTAATAAGCACCATATGGAGAGGCAACATTAATTTTAACCATGAGAATAGAAGAAGGCTTAAATGTCAAATTGGCTCTCAACGAAAAATAAAAAAATTAATTAAGCTCTTACTCAATTGAGCTCTCAGAATTCAAATTACGACAATCAGGCCCTCAAAATTTAAATTACGATCAATTTAGCCATTCTCTAACTTTAACCGTTAACTCAAAAATAGTTATTATTATGGTGAAACGTGACACACTCTGGATATATCACATCAATCAAAATCGTAAATAATAATTTAAAATTTTAAAAATGTTTAAAATTCAAAAATTATTTAAAATTATTTAAAAATTCAAGAAAAATTTAAAAAAATAAATGTGTAAAAAAAATTAAAATTATGTATAAAATTATAAAAATATTTTTTACTTAAAATCAAAAAATATAAAAATAATTGTAATAAGTATTAAAATATTTATAATGAAATAATATTTAAAATTTGTATAATTTATTTTAAAAATATTTTTAATTATAAACCCCAAAATTTCCAAAATGCCCAAAATTTTCAAATTCCTAACCCTAAACCCTAACCCTATATTCCCAAATTCTCAAATTAGTTTAATCGACAGTGGAAGTCATTTGTACTGCGGCAGACGATGGTAGAAGTTGTTGGTAATGTGACAAACGAAGGTGCTAGTGGGAAGAAAGATTGAGGGAGAATGGGTTGAGCGATGCAAGGGGTGTTGAACGGTGAGAATGGGTGCAAAGACGACGAAGATGGAAGGGATTTTTCTGCGATGGGGAGTGACCGGTAGTTGAATCGATGCTAATGCTTGATCTAGATTTATGAGGGTTTTTTGAAAGAAATTAAACATTGGGGTTTTTTAGAAAAAAATATTATTTTATTTTTTTATAAAAAATTAAAGGAAAATAAGAAAAAATAAACTAATTTAATATTTTTATGATTTTTTATAATTTTGTAGAATTTTTATAATTTTGTAGTTTTTTTTTAAATCGATTTTGATGACATGGCACGTCTAGAATTTGCCATGTGTCATTCTATCTTTGACCATTAGAGAGCATTGATGGTCAACGTAACGAAATGGTTAAATTGAGTGCAATTTAAATTTTAAGGGCTAAATTAGGTGGAATTTTTTATAATGACTTAATTGATTTTTGATTTTCCGTTGATGGTCAATTTGACCTTTAAGCTTAGGAAAAAAGTCTCACAATAACATGCAAAAAAATGTTATAAGAGCAGACAAAATCATATAATGTTATCATACGAAAAGTGAAAACAAATTAATTGAAATAATATAAAATTTAGAGAGAAAGGAAGAGGGATGAGAAAATAAAATAAAAGAAAAAACAATAGGTTAATTAGTAGTCTAAGACTGATGTCGTTATTGACAATAAAATTATATAAAAAAAATTAGGAGAACAACAACATAAAAAAGAAAATGGGAAAGACCACTATAATTTGATTGTTGCTAATCCATAAGATAAACAAATAATAGATATAAATAAACATATCTTCGGTGATAAAAGATAAACAGTAAACACCATCAACACGTACATAAAATGCATATATCAATAATGGTTCGTTACAAATTGACATTACCACAATTTAACAGTAATTTATCTTTAGCGGCTATGAACGTCTATCAATATTCACACCAAGTGTTCAAAATATAGATAGATCAATAAGATAACATAATAAATACCATCTGGAGAGACAATAGTAAATCTAACAATGAGAAAAAAACGTGTCACAAGAACAGATAAAGAATCTGTTATAATAAGAACAAATAAAATCAGCCACCATTCTTGTACGAAAGATAAAAGACTAATTAAACAAAACAAAACAACATAGCTCAAATAAAATAACATAAGGTCGAGAGGGGAATAAAAGGAAAATTCAACGGTGTATCTTAAAAGCTCTTAACACTTGCAACCAATCTTAGGAAGTGGTATAGAGAATAAGGTACTGATGTTAAACCCATAGCGAACCTACTCATCAATTTGTTCAGATGTCGATTTTCTAAACAAAGCTTTGCCTTTTAAAGCTATGGCTGAATCCAAACACATTTATTTCTACCAGCTGTTTAGTTCCTTGGTGATAAAATTAAAATCCCATGGTCTAGACCACAAGAAAAGCCAAGAAATGGGTTCTAATATTCTGCTTCATTCAAGAACATATTCCTCATCACCCGCACTTTATTAGATTCATTTATTCAAAACCATTTCTATTAGCTGATCTCACTATCCCACTTGCAAACCTTTCAATCAACTTGTAGCATATACTGTTGGAGTTGCATTATATGGTTCGTGGCTAAAGATAAACCCACGTTCATGCATGCTGCCGCTTATATGCATTTTCCATGCATTATTGCTACCCAACTTCCCACGTTCACATTTGGCAGTGATGGTGGACGTGTGAAGATGCCATCAACCGGTGGTTTTTTGATGGTAAACACTCCTATAAATACCCATCTAGCCTAAGGTCTCTAAGCATCATATACAAAGAATTGCATATTCCATCTAAGTGAATTTTGAGTGCTTAGAAGATTTTTGGTATTTTAGTTTCCGTGTAGCCGTGTTCGATATATTTAACGGTGGTTTGAGACATTGTCATGGTGGTTTTAAGTGTTCGATGGTAGTTCGACGTGCTCAACGATGGTACAATCACATTTCGAATTGGTTTAAGCAATGACTAAAGGTATTTATTTTCATCTTTTCGCTGTGTTTTTGCTCGATTTATGCTTGCATATTCTACACCAAATTGATATATAATTCTGGTGCAAAATAACTGAAACAAATCTCGATGATAGATCCTGCTTTAGAAGATATGAGATTGGCTGGAAATGGATTTCTCCAAAATATAATATGCAAAGCTCACGAAGGTGAGAAGAACCGATCCGTCAAATAATAAGCTATGGATAAAATCTCAGCTAACTAAGCTCTAACATACAAATAAAATACGTATATATCTGCATATACTACAAAATAATAAATAAAACTGGTTCACAATGAGCTAGGTTTTAGATTCCCACAATGGCAGACCGACCTTCCTTCGTAGGTAAAAGGAAAGGGAAAAACTCGTATTTATTTTGAAGCCACTTGGTGGTTTTAGTTGCAGGTAGTAGCAGCATTCATGGAATCCGTAGGACCTGCCTAGTTCGTAGATTTTACCGGTCAGATTTTTTAAATTTTTTAACCATTTAAGATAATTTAGTTTAATTCAGTATTTTAATGTTAATTTTTTGGGTAAAGTACACAAATGGTCACTAAACTATTCTAAAAAAATGTAAAATGGTCACTAAACTTTCAAAAGTTACATAATGGGCATTGAACTTTCATTTTTGTTACAAAATAGTCACTGAGCCGTTAACTTTGTTAATTGGGTGACATGGTAGTTATAAAAATTTGTATAACAACACATTTAATCATCAATATTTACACATTTAATCAATTTAAACATCAATAATGAGGGTTAAATTAGGACTGAATTGATTAAATGTGTAAATATGAAAGATTAAATATGTTATTATTCAAATTTTCGTAACTGTCACATCATTAACTTAACGACATTTAACGGTTTAGTGACTATTTTGTAATAAAAACTAAAGTTTAATGCCCATTATGTAAATTTTAAAAGTTTGATGATCATTTTATATTTTTTGGATAGTTTAGTGACCACTTGTGTACTTTACCCTAATTTTTTTGACAAATTCTAATTCTAATCGTAATCATACCTAGAGGGAAAGGAAATGGACGACTCTATCGGAAGGAAGTGGGAAGTTATACATTATAAAGTTTGGATCAAAAAATATGAGTTCTAGCAAAAGCGGAGTCCCTGAAAACCCTAGTATGTCGATGGAGCTGGCGCTGTTTGGGCGGTCGTTGGATAGGGTGGCTCCGGCGCTGGCAGTGAAGAGTGTTGCTACGAGTGTTAGTGTTATAGAAGGGGATACGGTGATGGATGAGGAAAAGATGGATCTGGATGTCTCCAATGGCACGAGTCTGACTGTGGAAGGGAAATATGTTATGGATGGATCGGTCAGCATTGGGGTCTGGTGTTATTTCAACACTGACTAGAGAGACTGCGAAGCCGTCCTTTCGGGACATGGTCACGGGATAGATCGGAGCAGGCCAAAAAATAATTTCATTAGTGATATTGACGTTGACCTTGAGGAAGACGACGTAATCACTGAGCACAGGGGTTCGTTCCCTGAAATTCGATTCTCTGATAGGGTACACAAGGCAACTGATGACAAGTTGTTGAAATCCTTGATCGTGAGATTACTGGGGAAACCGATTGGGTATCGAGCTTTTAAAAATCTAATCCATGATGGAACCCAATGGGTGAGGTGATTCTAATTGATTTAGATAATGATTATTACCTGATTCGTTTCGCTTTGGATGATGATTATGACAAGGTATTAACGGGCGAACCATGGGTGGTTTTTGGGAGCTACCTCACCGTGCAACCATGGTCGCGTGAATTCTCTACTTTGTCTGAGTATCCGAAACAAATTCTTCCATGGGTTAGACTTCTTGGTTTACCCTATCGATATTACTCTAAAAATTTATTCTGCGCCATTGTTAGTCTTTTGGAAATAGTAATCTGAGTTGATTTTAACACACAAGAAGGAAAGAGAGGGCGATTTGCACGTTTGGCGATCGTGGTTAACCTTGCTAGGCCGTTAATTCTAGGGCTGGTGATTGATGGCAAGTATCAATCGATAGTGTATGAAAGACTGCCAATGATCTGTTTTAGGTGTGGCAAATATAGCCACTCGAAAGAATCATGTCACCCACAGACAATAAATGTGGAAGAGTCGAGGCCGAGTGAGCAAGCTCAAAAACTTAAAAATAAAAGCTATAGGCTTTAGATGCAAGTTGAAAGACGGAGGCGACGCTCGACTATAGCAAATCAGGTTGACTGTAAGAATAAGGGCATTAATCCCTCGATTGAAGGGTTTAAATTTAATGCTCTATCTGCATTGGCTGGAGATGGTAACCCAAACAATGCTCTAGCAACAATAGTACAGGTACAGGAAGGGCCGAGTAAGGTGGTCAACGTGGAGGCTGGTCAAGTCGCTGCTTTGTCGAGTGTTGTTGATCAGGAGTTGGTACCTATAGAGGGTATCTAAGTGCCAAATACTATCCAACAAGATACAGAAATGGTCTCAAATATGCCTACTGTTGTTGTTGCTGCTATTGCAATTGTGCCTGCAGTGTTTGATGTTGCCGAGGCTGTGTAGGTTCTTAGCAGGTCGATCACGACCAATAAGAAGGGTAGTAGGGGTAAGGCCAATGTGGCTACACGGGATAAGGTGGTTGTTGCGCCATCTTTGTTGCATCATGATAAACATATAGCTGTCCATGTTGTTGAGGAATGTGCGAAAAGGAGCACTAAAAAGATCAATAGGAGTTTATCATCAACTACTGGTCTAGCTCGGAAGAGTGGTAAACAAAGGAAGAATTAGGATGCCAGCCAAAAACCAATTGTTGTATCTGATTTTCTGTCAAATATGACAAAGACGCTGCTTAAAGATGGTTTATCTGTATAGCATAGTGGTATGCAACCGAAGAGTATTAGATTGGTTTTGCAAAAAGGTGTACAATAGATAGATAATAAGACATTTGTTGGGAGCAGAAATATAGATACCCAGTGAGTTGGTTTATGCTCTTCTCCTATTTATTTTTTTAATAGTTAAAGTAATTTTTTGGAACACTTAAGTCACTCTTAGCGTTGATATTAATCGGTACTTTTGATTATTGTTGAGATCTTAAGACCCAGATAATATTACTATAATAGAACCTCGTGTGAGTAGAGCAGACACTGACAGCTTCATTCGGCGTTCGAGTTTTGACTTCTCTTACAGAGTAGAGGCTACTGGTTTCTCTGGCGGTATATGGGTGATGTGAAAGGATTTTGTCCGTTTAGACATGGTGGTTATTTCAAATCAATTCTATCATGGAATATGTGTAGAGGCGAGTTCAAATCGCATGTTTTTTGTTACCTTTATTTATGCCAGCCTGGAGTTTAGTAGGCGTAGTCAGGTGTGGGATCAAATTCGTGCGCTTGACCCTGGTAGCGCTTGGCCGTGGATTCTAAGTGGGGATTTCAATGCCATTTACTGTGTTTAGGAGAGATTTGGAGGGTATCAGCATTGCTCGGGAGTTTGTCCTAAATTTTGTAATTTTTTGTTTCTTTTTGGGCTCCTTGATATGGGGTTAATGGATCACATTTCACTTGAGAGCGAGGGGATTTGAGTCAGAGGCTGCATCGATGTCTGTGTAACGCGAAGGGGTATGAGTTATTTGCTATGGCTAAATTTTCACATTTGCCAAAATTAGGGTCTGATCACAGACCGATCATGCTCACTACTGATTAGGCCAAGGGACAGCAAGGTACTCGACCTTATAGGTTTGTTGGCTTGGAATAATCATCCGAACTTCGAAAGGCTTCTTATTGAAAATTGGAAGGATGATGTTCCTATTTTGAGAATTTGGTCTAATTTCAAGGGGCAAGTAGGCAGTGGAATTTAGAGGTTTTTGGCCACATTGGGCGCCGAAGGCTAGATTATTGGCGTGTATTTGAGGAATTGAGTTGGTGTTAGATGTGCAGCGCAACCCTTATCTGATTACTTTGGAGGAAACCCTTAAAAAGGAGCTTAATGTGGTTTTAGAGCAGGAGGAGAGCTTGTGGTTCCAGAAGTCCCAAAGCAAGTAGACCATTCAAGGTGATCGTACTACAATTTTTTCCATGCGTCCACTTTCTAGCGTCGTCGCCAAAATACAATTAGAATGTTGTGGCTTGATAATGGAAATTGATATTCTGATAAAGTTTCTTTGCGGAACCATGCAGTGGATTTTTTCACCAAATTACTTACGACTGAGCCAAAGTATGCGACTCGTGAGGATTTCACAAGGGTTTTGTGCATCTATCGGAACCACACATGAATTCTCTTATGCAACTAGTGTTTTAGGAGGAGATGTACAAGGTTGTTTTTAGTATGGAGCCATCAAAAACACCAGGCTTTGATGGTTTTCAAGCAGGCTTCTTTCAGAAAAACTGGGCAACAGTATGAGAGTCTGTGTTTCAATTTGTATTGAATTTCTTTAACACAGGGGATCTTGATGCTTCGGCTAATCGCACTCTTCTTGTTTTGATTCTGAAGGTGGCAAATCCTGACGCAATTAGACAGTTTAGACTTATCAGTTTGTGTACCGTTCTGTATAAAGTGATAACCAAGATCCTTGTTAATCGTCTGAAACTTTATCTCCCGAGTTAGGTGGCGTAAACACAAACCAGTTTTATCCCTAGCCGTCAAATCATGATAACATTATATTGGCACTAGAGATGATACATTCTATGAGTAAGAAGACGGATGGGAAGTCGTGGATGACGATTAAAGTGAACCTCGAAAAGGCCTATGATAGACTTGAGTGGGGCTTTATCCGTGAGACTTTACTGGATTTGGGTTTGCTGCATCGTTTCATCTACTGGATTATGCAGTGTGTATGTTCTGGCACAACGCAGACTATCTGGAATTCGGGTATTACAGACTCTTTTACTCCTTCGCATAGAATTAGGTAAGGGGACCCTCTTTCCCTATACCAATTCGTATTGTGCATAGAGAGGCTTTCCCATGCTATTGATCATAAAGTGACGGGTGAGTTGTGGAAGTAGATCCGTCTTACTAGGAATGGTACTGGTCTCTCTCATTTGTTTTTTTTTATGATGACCTTGTCTTATTCGCAGAGGCGTCCTTGGATCGGATGCCGACTATTCAAGATGTTCACCATTTTTGTGCTTACTCCGAGCATAGAGTGAGTGTAGCAAAGACAACTATTTTTTCTCAAGGAACTGTGCTCTTGATAGGAAGTAGTTAATTGCGGATACTTTCGGGTTTACTATTGTGGATGATCTTGAAAAGTACTTAGGGATTCTCTTACTTTATAAGCGTGTGACTAAGGATACTTACAGGTTTCTGCTTGAAAATGTTGAAAGAATGCTTTCAGGATGGGTGGCAAATACTCTATCTTTGACAGGCCGGATAACCCTTGCCAAGGCGATTCTACAAGCGATACCCACGTATGTTATGCAAACCACTTGGTTGCCCAAGAGAATCTATGATGAGTTAGAAAGATGATCTGTCAGTTTGTTTGGGGATCGTCGAATGGGTTGAATACTCTTGCTCTAGTTAAATGGTAGTCAATTAAGGAGCCGCTTGATGTAGAAGGTTTAGGATTCAAGGATTTGCAAATGTCAAAACAATACTCTGTTGATGAAGGTTGGATTTCAACTGATTTGCGATGTGGATAAGTTATGGGTCTGAGTTTTTAAAGAGAAGTACAAGTGGAACAGATTGATACCTTCGACCATTAGCTAGCCTAGTGTTTCGCGCTTGTGGAAAAGGCTATGCAATGTTTGGGGGAATGTCCGTCGAAGTGTTAGTTGGCAAATTCGTGATGGTTGGCATACGAATTTTTGGTGGAATTTGTGGCTTGATAGAGCCGAACCACTTGCAACTTATTGCTTATTGTTGGTGCCACCATACTGCCTTCCAGTTGCGGCTATACTGAGCTCGTTCGGCAAATGAGATTGGCCTTGACTCAATCAGATTTTGTCACAAATGATGCTGCTGCAAATTACTTGTGCCATGTTGCCTCATGCGGCGTTTAGAATGGATCTCCCGGTATAGAGATGGGAAAAGAGCCGTACTTTTACAATTACATCGGCCTATAAAACTCTTAGTGGTACTGTGTCAAACGGTACGCCTAAAAATTGAAAGGTAGCATGGCATTTGAATGTCCCTCAATGGGTGAGAACGTTTGTTTGGCTGGCTATGCATGAGCGCTTATTAACAAATACTGAACGCCGTCGTCGACATATTGCCATTGGTGGTCACTGTCCGATCTGTGCTCATGGTGAGGAAGACTTACTCCATATCTTACGTGATTGCGTACGGGCTAAAGCGTGTGGTCACAACTTGTGCGACATGCCTTTTACTCAACCTTTTATTCGGGTAGCTTCCATAATTGGTTCACCGAAAATCTGTGTGCTAGTGGCATTTCTCATTGCATGGGAGACAATTGGAGAATCCTTTTTTGATAGCTTGTTGGGCTATTTGAAAAAGAAAGTGTTACTTTGTTTTCAATGGAAGACGTGTGATTTTTGGTGATATCGTAGGTTATTTCCGTCAAACTTGGAGGGAATTGGTCGAGGCTCATGCTCTTTTGGTCACGGGAGGTACTATTGGACACTTGGAGATGGGTTGGCGTAAACCGACTGTGGGAAGAGTTAAAATCAATGCTGACGGCGTTGTTAGGGGCAATGGTAATATGGCTTCAATCGGAGAGGTTATCTGTGCTATTGATGGGGGTGGCTCTTTGGTTTTGCCAAGATCCTTGGCTCTTGCTCGGTGCTTGTAGCGGAGCTATGGGCGGCTCATGATGCCCTCTTCCATGCATGGCGTCTTGAGTTTCGACAGATTGATGTAGAGCTTGACGACATATTGTCATTCAGATTATGTGTGGTGAGTCGTTAGTTTTGAGTGGTAATGCTCTTGTGATGCACTCAAGAAAAATGCTTGATAGAGATTGGGAGGTGTGTATTTATTACATTAGTCGAATCGGTAATGTTGTAGCTTATGGTTTGGCTAGAATGGTTCGGGACTGTACAATTTATCACGGGGCTAGACTTCTGAACCAGCCCAACGTGCAGCCTTAGTCGATTTTCTTAGACAAACGACTAAGTAAGCATGAATACTCACTCCGGAAGATCGAATACTTCCAAGGCACACAAACACAAGATCGTTCCAAGAGGAACCGAACAAAAGAGAAAGGCAACAAGAACAAAAGAAATAACGCTCAAGAACGCGAAGAACACTACAGAGTGTTTTTAGAGTAAATGTCAAGTGTATTACTCAAATGATGGATGAATACAATTGAGGTGGGGAGGCCTCTATTTATAGTTGAATCCCCATACAATGAACGGACGAGATCGAATCACACTAACGGCTCAGATCGAAAGCCACCTACCAAATCTACACTAACTAAGGAAACTCTATCACTATGAAATTTTTTCCTTAAGTTTGTGTTTACATTGAGAGATATTCTTATCCCTTGAAATATTCCCTGGTAAGATGCCATCTATTAATTTACCAGGCTCGATGTATTTGGGCTTTCTTTTAGTCTCCAACGATCGAACCAAGTCAGGTGGTCTTCTTGGCAAGCCTAGAACCTCTTGGGTTGTTTGTTGCGCATTTGTCTCAGACCTAAATGTACGGGCCGTGACATTCTCCCTCACCAAATCCGGTGATGCCCTCATCGCTGTCTCAGAAAGTATTTCGCTTGGTTGATCTTGGATCCTCCATGATACCTTGGCTTACTCCCAACTCAGAATCGGGCAATGATGTTCCTCCATAAGAACGGCTCTCCCCATAAGGAGCGCTCGACTCGGACTGGGTTGTCTTCCCATACAGACTGCTCGCCTTGGTTCCTTTCGCCATGCAACTTCTCCTCGCTCCGCATCATTGCGCATATCTCGATGAAGTTTGAGATGCACCTCCTTCGTGGCATTCACTCTAACCGGCATCAACCTTTCCCTCGTGAAGTTTGGTGCCTCGTTGCCCATTGTTAACTTTTCCCGCATTAACCCTTCTTCACACTTGAAGTTCAATGCTTCTTCCACCTTGCCCAAAGGTGCTTCTTCCACGGGCCTCATGTCGCTAGCTGACTCGGGCAACTCTTGCCCCACTAAAGTAGTTCCTCCAACAGTAGCCCCCAAAGCGATGTCTCATTGGCTTGGAGTATCCTCGGCAAGCTGAATGACAGTCAGCGTCTTGGTTCCTTTACCCATTGTCTCGGTACGTGGGCACAACGCAACGTTGTTTGCAATCCAAAACACAGACGACGTCGGCACAATGAATGATAAGAGCATCTATACGGTCAAGGAAGGTTAGTCCCAAAACAAAATCAAAGTCATCTAAATTGATTACCTTGATGTCTTCCTTGCCCTTCCATTCACCAATCTGCAGCTCAACCTTCCGTGTCGTTCCAACAATTGGAACTTCTTTAGCATTCACAGTCTTGATCTTTCCAGTTGAACCCACAACTCTAAGACCAAGTTTGTCGGCAGCCTTCTTGGACATGAATAGATCGGTTGCTCTGGTGTCCACTAGAGCACTCCTCGATCGTCCTGCAATGTTGATGTCGACAAACATCAACCCTTTCTGCTTGTGTACTCTCACCTTAGCAGAACTCAATATCATCGAACCAAGTCTCGCAGCCTCGCTCTATTCGGGCTCGTCTACCCCCTTGGATGGCTTGACTCGATGTGGGCATGCTCGCAACTTGTGTGGCCCCTTACATTGGTAGCACTTTAGTTGCTTCTCTATCCTCGGCTTGATTGCTTTGACACTCGCAATCGCACCAAGTCTCGTCACTTCTTCTTCCGACTCATCAGACTCATCGCCTTTGACAGCATTAAGACGATCATTCTGGGCCGCATATGCAACACACAAGACCTTCCCCATTCTTGACTCCCCCACCATAGCCCTTGCCTCGGGGCTTGAGGGACTCCGCCATCTCGAACTCGGCTATGGATTCTGCGGAGGCCATAGCCTTGGAGAGTTCCTCGAATCCCATCCTCTTCAGCTCCATTTTGGCCCATCGCTTAAGCCCATTTTTGAAGACAAAGAGGCCTTCTGCTTCAGTGATGTCCGTGATTTGGAGTTTGAGTTCAGTGAACCGTCTGACATACTCCAGGATGGAACCTTCATGCTTGAGTTCATGCAACTTCTCCCGAGCCTCCTGTTGGGCGTTCTTTGGGTAGAATTGTTCTTTGAACTCAGCCTAGAACTCTTCCTAAGTCCCGATGGGAATATCCTTGCTCTTCTCCTTAGAGCATCTGCGTCGCCACCATAAAAGTGCAACGTCAGTTAAGTAAACGGAAACAATGTTTACCTTATCCGCATCATCCTTGATGCCTGCAGCACAAAAGTATCGTTCCATGCTCCACACAAAGTTCTCCACATCCTGGGCCGATCTAGTTCCACTAAACTCCTTCGACTTTGGCACGTCTAACTTCGGTCTGATTGTTCCCGTGTTTAACATACCAGTCACGGCAGCTTTGTAAACTTGAAGCTCTCCCTTGAGCCCCTTAATTTCTTCCATCATCTCAACCTTCAAAGCCTTTAGCTCGGCTTCGAGTGCATCACTTAGTCTATCCGCACTGTCCGCACACTGGTCAAGGTCTTGCACGTTGTTCTTTAGATCCTGCACGCTATTTTCAAGCTCCTCTCCCGAAGAGTCCAGCTCGTCAAGACGTACTCTCACAACGTCAATCTCCTCTCGGGCATCCTTCATGGATCCTTCGAGCTTTTCCACCCTTTCTTCCAGCGTAGGCACAGTGTTGCTCAAACTGTCTCACTTTCTATCGTCAACCTGAGTCTTTGCACCCTTTTGCGCTGCAACATTCCCTCATTTCTTTGCCATCTCCAATCAGTGTTTGCGCTCGAACACTCTCTCTAATACCAACTGTCATGGGGCTAGACTTCTGAACCAGCCCAACGTGCGGCCTTAGTTGATGTTCTTAGACAAACGACTAAGTAAGCCTGAATACTCACTCCGGAAGATCGAATACTTCCAAGGCACACAAACACAAGATCATTCCAAGAGGAACCGAACAAAAGAGAAAGGCAACAAGAACAAAAGAATGAACGCTCAAGAACGCGAAGAACACTACAGAGTGTTTTAGAGTAAATGCCAAGTGTATTACTCAAATGATGGATGAATACAATTGAGGTGGGAGGCCTCTATTTATAGTTGAATCCCCATACAATGAAAGGACGAGATTGAATCACACTAACGGCTCAGATCGAAAGCCACCTACCAAATCTACACTAACTAAGGAAACTCTATCACTATGAAATTCTTTCATTAAGTTTGTGTTTACATTGAGAGATATTCTTATCCCTTGGAATATTCCCTGGTAAGATGCCATCTATTAATTTACCAGGCTCAATGTATTTGGGCTTTCTTTTAGTCTCCAACGATCGGACCAAGTCAGGTCGTCTTCTTGGCAAGCCTAGAACCTCTTGGGTTGCTTGTTGCGCATCTGTCTCGGACCCAAATGTGCGGGCCGTGACAAATTGTTGAGGTCTTTCATGGACAGCCACCGCCTAAAGTTATTCCGCTTCTTGTTGTTGATCTATACCCGGTTTAATTCTTGTTGTTTTCTTTGTTTTGCTTGTAATTAAAATGAACATTTGTTTGTCATGCCTTTAAATATTTCTATAAGTACTCTTTTCTTTCATTTCGGTGTAGGGAAGTTTTAATGAGGCTCATAGGATATTTCACTTCTACATAAAAAAAAGTTATATATTATATGAATCATATGATCTGTATTATTCATCCTAAACCGGAAAGAAATAAGAAAAAAGAGACCAGTATGAATTACTAAGCCTCCTATGGCACTCAAATGTGGCCTAGCCTCAGTCTCTCCATGATTATGGATGACATAATTTGGATTCACCATTGAAAACTTTTGCATTTGACCCAATAAATAGACCCACAATTATGTTAAAGCCATTCACAAAGGTGAAGTTCTTGGAATCAAGAAAAATAACCATATCTGATTTGATCACACACACCTAAATCAACTTGGTTAATATTGTAATTGTGCAAATTTAATGGTCCTTCGTATTAGTGATCTGCTACCTTATTTGCTTATATGCAATACTTGTTTGTCACGTGACATTTAAATATTATCGAATGGAACCCAAAAAGATGGTTCAAGTGGTAAATGATGGCATATTTTTTCTTAATCAAAAAATATTATTTGTAAAGTACGCATTCAACATTAAAAAACGGAACAGATACTACCGATTGACCTCATTAAGAATGCTAAAACCAACCATAGTGCCCACACCAATTCTCAACTCAATCATAGTCCTAGATTTGTATTTACACAGTACGTGTGGCACCCATCATTTTCAGTTGCAAATTAATATCTAATCCTAAATTAGAAGGGCCAGTGAAAATCCAACTAAAACCAATCTTTGGATCTCATCATTGGGTCAAAAGAGTATATGAAAACTGTTGTAGCTGATGCTTCAGCAATTTAAGCAAATTTGATGAGCATCTTGAAGATGTAGTATAAATTAAAGGCTAAGGTTAAGCAATATCTTGGTCTACCTTCTCCTAAGCCACTCAAAAATATCCTAAAGGAGATGAAGAAATGTGATCTCTCTTCTATACCCAATCAAAACTACAATATCGTAGCTCCTCTCGAAGAATACGAACTCACGATGCAACTTTCGGTGTTAAACATGGCATGGAGTATGTAATCGGAGTGAATAGAAATTAACAACAAAAATAAAGAAAATTATTCATTTAGACACTCTGAAAGTAGATGAAAATAAAATCAAACCGTCCAAATACTTCATCAACAATAAAACATCAAGTTTGAATCTAAAAATATCTCTCGACATGAATTAAAATAAAAAACTCGACTGATTGGAGATCCTCATGTTTGGTGACAACTTCTTTTCGGAGACCAGAAACCAATGTTGCTGCTTCGCTGATCAACCTCGATGAAGGAGCTGAAGCTGCCATTAATGGAGCTTTGAGCTGGGTGAAGAAGATGAGTGAAAGGCTCGTGAATGAGAGAGAATGGATCTTCCAAATTTGTTGATAAATTCTTCAATATGTACTTATTATAACCTACTAAAATTCCCTCTCTTTATTCTTTTTTTTCACCAATCAGGTGTTAGTAAGGGAGGTCAATTCGACCGCCAATGGAGTGTAAGACAGCTAACGAGACTGTTATGTAAAATTGGATTTGTCTAAATACTGATGTATCGGTCAACACGACAAGTTTTGGAACTGTTGGAGGGGTATTTCGAGGAGATAATGGTGACTGGATCCTCGATTATCATAAACATGTTGGAATTGTTTCCCCATTACAAGCTGAGTTATGGTGTGTGCTTCTTGGTCTTCGATTGGCATGGTCTCATGGATTCGAACGAGTCCAAATTCGATCTGATCATGCCCAAGGCAATCGCTTATTACTCGACCCCTCGGTTGATCATCATTCCGCACAACTTGTTTGCGCCATAGCATCTTTCCATAACCGAGCTTGGTTTACTGATTTCATTTGGGTTCCATGTGAATGCAACATGGTTGCCGACGCAATGTCGCGCTTGCCTCCTTCACAGAACTTCCGGCTCTCAGTCTTTCCAACTGCCCCTGCTACCGTTCAACCGCTGCTCGTTCGAGATATATGTGTCGTCTGTATTGTAAACATGTTAACATTTAGCTCACATGGTTGAGCCTTCTCAATTAAAAAAATTACTAACGTGCTCTAGAATTGAAACTTTTATAGCTATAGATAGATATGGGTGGATAGATGGATGACATTGGCATCTATCAATGCCGGTGTACATAATTTGGTAGCTAGTCGAGTTAAAAATCTGTTCAATTGAACCATGCTAAGATTGCATGGAGCATTCAATTAGCATAATATTTGATGTGCGGTGTCGGTTGGGAAGGTTAAACGAGAAGAATTTTTTTCTTAAAGAAAGCATTACATTAGGCAAAAGCACCAGTCTTTAAACAACATAAACCAGAGGAACATTAGTTTTTATTGAACAAGGTAGAATCTTGCATCCTAGAGAGTGCCTTGTCTAATTGGCTCCACTTCTGCTCTAGAGTCCCGATGTACCCAATGGACATCCTCACCAGCCCCGGCGAAATGCCGGCAAGTTCCTTCTCTTCGGCATTCATTTCACTGCTGGTGCTACTGCCGGAACAGGACATGAGAGTCTCGTAGTAACCCAAGCTGACTGCCATGAACCCAAACTGCGTGTAGTTCTGCAAGTGGTGCATCAGCCTGTTGGCTCTTTCTTCAGTTTCCATGTCTACGCAGAGAAGCCCGCCAAACCCATACTCCTTGTTGGCCATGGACTTCAACAGCTCGTGCTGAGGGTGATCCTCCAGGCCTGGGTATATGACCTTGAGGCCCAGTTTCTTCATTCTAATGGCGTATTCCATGGCTCTGCGGCAATGCTCCTTCATTCTCAGGCCCAAGTGAGGAATCCTTTCCGACAGTTCGAAGGCAACTTTGGCGTTCATGGTCGGGCCTAGAAGCATCAACGAACCTTGATGAAGATCCATCATTGAGTTCACCAGGCTTGCAGGTCCACAAACAGCACCTAAAAATTGCCATTTAGGTTACCAAATCAATAATGCAATGGCTTTGGCAATGCTAGATGGATACTTTTTACTTTTTCAAATAAAAATGTGAGTAATTTGAATTGATTTGATCAGAAAAGCAAAAAAACCAAAAAACAATCACATGAAAGCATATCCATGACAGGACAAAAATAGGAGGATAGAAACGTATACCTACTCACATGCTGGATAATCTTCTTTATTGTCCGAATAAGGAGTCAGAAAACGAAACATAACTATATGTATATTAAAGTTCTGAATTTCTACTAGATATAAATGGTTTAATATTCATTTATATTATTAAGTTGTTAGTTTTTATATTAGTATCAATACTAGTAGCTTATAATAATATTTTAGGTTGATGTTAAGTATCTATACTTATTATGATATCACCAAGTAAAATATTATAATATAACATTTAAAGTTAGTAGATAATATTTAAATTTTATTTTTTTATAATATTTCAATTAATATCGTGCAATAATCATACTATAACTCTGATAACATACTCAACTCTAATAACATACTGAGTAAGAACGTTATTTGCCCCGCTAGTTTATCAATTTATCTTTTTTACCGTGCTTTTACCATATCTCCCGAACAATCTCAGTACATATGTTTCAAGACGATTCCACATATTGAGGTTAGAATGAGATCGGGTATTTTCAAGTCTTACTGTAGCACTCAGTTTGTCTTAATTTCCGATTGATGAACAAGAAGGAAAATAAAACTCTTTTCTTTTTGACTCTACCCCGGCTACGTGTCCTTTGGACCCCCCATACTAAAATATGAGAAATGAAAATAAAAAAGGAAGAGGTGGTTGAGCATAATAATTACCGCCTTGGCTGCTTTCGGTCACAGCATAGCACAATTCACGAGATAGGTAGGCACCCACAACCATAAAGGCCAAACTCTGGCTTTGGTTGCATTGGACTGAGTTTAACATTCTAAAACTCCATTAAACACACGACCGCACGTGATTGACCAAAACAAATTATCAAACAAACCAATGGACTCCATTAATGTCTGCATGAGTAGGGAAAAATGACAAACGAACCTGCAATAACATCGGCCCCACCGCTGATGAACTTGGAGATACTGTGGAGAACCACATCAGCACCGAGCCGACCCGGGGAAAGAACCATTGGGGCAAAGGTGTTGTCGACAACCACCGTCGTCCCTTTCTCGTGCCCAATTCTGCTTAGTTCCGGAATGTTGGCTACGGTCAGCGTAGGATTCGACATCGACTCGAAGTACAAGACTTTGGTCTTTCCTTCGACGATGGCATTTTTCACTGCTTCGAGATCGCCGATGTCGACAAACGTGGTTGTGATGTTACAGGCTCGAGGCAAGAAATGTGTTAGAAGTGCATGGGTGCCGCCGTAGAGCGTCCTCGATGCCACAACGTGTCCGCCGCTGCTGCAGAGTTGCAGCAGTACGGATGATATAGCAGACATACCTGTCATCACCAAATCTAATCATTTATTAACCACAAAATTTTTTACAAATATGACCGAAAATTAATTAAGTAATAAGTACCGCTGGCGGTGCAATAGGCAGCTTCGGTTCCTTCGAGGGCTGCCATGAGACGGCCAAGATTTAAAACTGTGGGGTTGAAATGACGGCTATAGATGAAGAAATCACGATCGGGGCCGAGTTCACCGGCGAACATGCGGCCCATGGTTTCAGGTTCCATGACGGTGAAGGTGGCGGAGGCTTCGATGGACATGTTAACGCCACCATGCTCACCGAATTCATGGCGGGCGCTGGCTAATGCTGCGGCAGGGTCGTTTTCCGTTGGCATTGAGGGCAACATTGATTTCTTAGCCACGAAAACATCATCCCCTTCAAAGTCATCGGCCCCCGTACCTCTTTTCTTGCCGGCGAAAACATGGCCACGGCCTTGGGTTTCTGGCATAGTTTAATTCAACACGGGAAACCAAAGATTAACCAACCTCCCTGGATGTAAATGGTAATAGTAATCTATATGGATTTGAGAGGGAGGGGTTTTCTGAAGAGATTGGGTGGAATTGATGCTATATATAAAACCAGAGAATTGAGACAAAGGTGGTCTGGTTTGATATAAATTAATTAAATTTTAGCATTAATGACAAATAAAGATGGGATCAGGATTTACCTAAATTGTCCTAAAATAAAAATACAATGAATCAAGTCGCTTTTTCTTTTAATTATTTTTCCAATTTTTGTGGAAATAAAATTGTTTGGAAATTCATCTTTCCTCCCCCAAGATTGGAATTTTTTTACTAAATATATTTTTGAAATTCTTTGAATTTACTTACTTTATTAAGTAAATTCTTTGAATTAACTTAAATATCAATTAAAAGTCCGAGATCTAAGGGTGTAATCGGTTCGTTTTTTTAACAAAATATGAACCGAACGCAGTCTGCGGTTTTTTAAAAAGAAAACCGAAACGAATGGTAAAAAAACTAAAAACTGAATTTTGCAGTTCGGTTCGGTTAAAAACCGTGGTTTTAATTTTTTTAATTTAAAAAAATAAGAAAACACATAACTTATTTTAATTTATCATTAGACACTCCAATATCAATTTATTTTGCCATTAAGAACAAGAAAACACATGTCTTGAGCTCTTGACAAATCTAATGTTTCAAATAAAAATGAATTAAAAAATAGCGATGATTACAAAGCAGACAATCTATCTAAAAAATATTCATTTAATTAATATCCACTCAATGATTCTACATCACCAACTTAGAACACAAATATGTAGTCTAATATATTGTTTAATTAAAACCAAACTCAAATATTCAACATAGTAAAACAACTCTTGAATAGTAAATATTATAAAAACATATTTTAATTTGAAACACAATATTTAATCAACTTAATATTATAAAAATATATCTAAATATTCCAAGAAAATGTCTTAAAAACAAATCAAAATATTTCAAGAGATTATCTTTAAAATATATTTGATATGGATCATAATATATTTTTTAATTCGGGTTTATATGGAATAAATGGGTTCCATATGGAAAACCCGAAACCGAACTGAATTGAGAAGCTTGAATTTTAAACCGAACCGAAAACCGAATCTCAACATGCAAACCCTAATCGAACCGCATAACCCGGTTTGAGTCAGTTTTCTCGGTTTCTTTGCTCACCCCTATCGAGATCCATTAACTGACCCAATGGCTAAGGATGCTCATATTGTTCTATCTTGTATGGGTTCGAATCTTGACATAGGAATGTAATACCTCTTTATTTAATAAAAAAATTCACGACAACCAATAGATCTAGTGGAATGAAATATTAGATCTTTTAAGTAAAGTTAATTATTCTAACGTTGTGGAAAGATTGAATTAGATTGGTAGAGTTGCTCACATAATAAATCTCTATAATAATTAATCTGAATTAATCATCCTATAATTTTTTTTGAGTTGTCTTAAGGTGATAACAAGGTATAGTATATGTTCATAGATATTCTTAACATTTTGACAATGCGCACACACCTTGCAAAAACAAAAACGATTTGAACCCAGATCTCCTAGGTGATTAAAAATTATATGCGAATAGTTATACCAAAATATATATCAATTAAAAGTTAAGATTTTAGTTATAGATAAAAAGTAAAAATTCCTGAATGTATGCCCTCCTATTTATTTCAAAATTGATGCGCAGTCAGATATCCAAATAAGATGGAGAAGTGATTTTTTTAACAAATAAACATTCAACTTTACGGATGAGTATAGATTAGGCTTGAGTTTGAATCAATGGATATGGCAAAGGAGAAAAGTCTAAATTCTTATCCGTACGATTTATATAAAAATGAATTAATTACCAGAAATTAATACATGGTTCAATATATTGATTTAAGGCATGGAAGTTTTTTTGGTTTAAATGAAAAATCAACCCTTGAATTACGCCTTATTTTAGTCTTTAAATTATTTTTAAGTCAAAACAAGCATCAAAATTATTTGTTTTATTCATTTTAAGTATCTAAACTATTTTTTGATAAAAAATACTTAAACTATTATTTTTTGTTAAAACAAATACCTAAATTTTTATGTAGTGTCAACGTCTCATTGACCAAATAATTTTTTTACTAAAATAACCGTCAGACTTAAAATAGACAAAAAAATGATTTAATTACTTGTTTTAACCAAAAAATAATAAGTACTAAAAGGGAAAAAGTAGAGTATAAAGATAGAGTTTCCATTTAAGCTTTCTTTTAGAATAAAAGGTAGGGTAAGTAAATTATATTGGAGGTCACTCAATTTTTGGTAAGGTTACATTTGAGTCATCCAATTATTAAACATTATAATTGGATCACTTAATTAAAATTTTAGTTACGATCGGGTCACTCCTATGTTAAAATACAAACAAACATCTAAAAAGGTTTAGTATAATAGCAAATTTAGTCCTCAAAACTTATATATTCTACCAATTTAGTCCTAATTCAAAATAAATTAATAAATTTAACCCTTCATATTTAAAAATATATATTATTTTAGTCAGTTTTCTTGTCCCAAATTGTTTGTTCTTCACCGTACATCATCACTCCTACATATGTACTCGTGGTAGCATGAGATATGCCAAATCTATTTAATAATAATTCAGTAACTTAAAAAGTTTATTTATTAATTTATTTTAAAATAAAAAGAAAATAATGAATTCATTCAAAAATATGAAATTACTAAGAGAATTGTATAATAATATGAAACTCAAACTTTTTTGTAGAAAATTAGGTGGTAGCAGTAACTAAAACTTGAAGGTTTTCATAAATGATTTTAAATAGATTTCAATGAATTTAATTTTAATGTAGATATTATTTATAGATCTAACATTTAAAAATAATTATAAATATCTTTACATTTATAAATTTGTGTATTAGATTAATTAGTGATTTTAAACGAAGTACTCTAATGTTAACGAAGGTATACAAGTAGAGGCGACAAACATGTCATTCGAGTCGGTTTCGGTTTGTCATTTCGGGTCTGACTATTTTTTGTTCAATTTCAGTTCGGGTCGGTTTAGGTCTGGTTCAGTTTTAGTTCTGTAACACCCCCGACCCGTATCCGTACACGAATATGAATCGAGAATGTCACAGAAATTATACAATATACTTACCATGCTAAATTTAGGCTAACAAATTTATTTTTGTTTTTTTAACTCATAATACTAATATTGTCAATTTAAAAGATAAGCATAAAGTATTATAATTATATAAATCGTGTTTTAATTTCGAACTATTCCAAGGCAAGCCGGATTTAAAATTTTACAAAACTAATAGGTTACTTAATTACATGCCACTAAATACAACAAAATAGGATGCCATAGATACAAGAAAATAACCTGTCTGCGTTGTAGGCCCTAATACCCGATCTGATGCAAAAGCTATCCCACTAGCTATTCCGGCAACCTACGCGTATCACCGAAATACACGCTGAGAATATACTCAGTGAGGCATAAAGTAAGTAACATGAAATAAACCATAAACAATTTATGATACTTGTAAAACCTATTAAATTTCATAATACTTTTCATAATATGCAGAAAAAAAACATATCATATTATGTTGAAACATAATTTAATTCATCAATTAAAAATCGTATAGCCCAAGGTAATATTGAGTGACTAATATACGAGTCGTGTACTAAAAGTACTATTCTTTACGAGCGCCATAATTAAATGACGAAAACAAGGGCTATCGGAGTGACGAAACGAGCGACACATTAGAGTATCGAACATGCGACACAATAAAGTATCGAAACGAGCGACACCCGAAGGTATCGAAAACAAGCGAGTGTCGAAATCATGTGACTCTAATGGTATACCACAATACTGTCTACTCATGACCAAGGGCAAATATAAAAATATTTCCTGCAATAACATAATGGCTAGCATGGCATTATAATTTAAATCATGTAACTCAATCGTAAAGGAGCAGTTCATACTCCAATACGCCCATTTCCATTTTACAATATGCTGTCATTCTTTAAAAATACGAGACAAGTATCATTTAAAATAATTTCATACTTTAAAAAAAATAATTACCATTTTAGGTCGACTTATCGCAAGTCTTCCTATCACATATTATAAAAACATGCATGCACTCACCTTTGCCTTGTATCAAAATGCCTCACTACTCGATTTCAGTCTTGTACTTTTTCTTTGCCCTTTCGATTATTATGTCCCCGATTTGACTGATTATCTACAAAAATCATAACATATACCATTTCAAAGTATATGTTAGAATATTCACAATTCACCAATAATAATGGAAATAGCCAATAATTATCTAAAATCAATAAAATTGATCCGATAAAAATTTCCATATTCGAACCAATTTTTTTTCACACTTTTTATAAAAATTTCCAAACTTTGCATTTTAGTCCCTAAGGACATTTTCAAGCTTCTAACATCAATTTCAAACTAAATCCTTGCATTTTTCATCAAATACACTCAAGGACCTAAGCTTTAGAAATTTCCAACTTGGTCACTAATATTTCTGAAAATTACAATCAAGTCCCAAAGTCACCAAAAATTTCAAATTAAGCCTCCAAACCACTTAACTTGATTTTTCAAGCCACTACACTCCAAAAAAAACTTTATAATTTAGTCCCCAAACATTTCAAAATTTGCAAATTGGTCCCTAATGCCAAATTAATTAGGGATTTCACTCCAAACCATTTATATCATCATTCTAAACAATTCTTTCTTCTACAACACCTTCCAATTCAATTTTTATCAAAAACCCTAAAATTTCCTCTTTAAAAATCAAGACTTTTTTTCTTTAATCTAACAACAAAAATATACTTGAATCACTTCCATTTCATCATTTCCAACCTCAAACCAAAAATTTTGCCATAGTTTCCCCATAATTCTGCATCTAACCAATCCTTCAAACTCAACAAAAACACATGGAAACTAAGCAAAAATTATATCAAGATGTAGAGAAAATCAAGGAGATTAATTTCTTATCTAATAGCAAAACCTTAAAACTAACCTTGTAAGCTCAAAAATGATGTTGAAATTTTTTTTCTCCCTTGGCTAAGGCTTTCGAAGCTTGCTGGAAGAATGAAGATAATGGTTTGATTTTTTTATCATATTTATCCTTTTTATTTTTCTTTAATAATGCCATTTGGCATTATTAATTACCAAACACTTAAAAATAAATCAAACCAAGCCACATGTATTCATCTTTAATTACTACCATGACAAGTGTCATATAATTAAATGAATTTTTTATTCATTTAATTAATCTTTTCCATCATTTGACTAAATCAAATTTGACTATAGTTAGATTTTAACTAACTAGTAGAAAACTAACTAGTTCTCTTGAAATTCAACCAACCTCAAGAAACCAACCAAAACATAATAAAATATTCAAAATGAATATTTTATAAATTTTCCAACTCCAATGGGGCCCATCTCTAATATTTAAACTCGATTCGAAATACCGATAATTAATAAGGTATCGAATATGATCGAATCTAAAAAGTCTCAGAAAATTCTCAAATTTCAGAACAAGGTTCCTTGAGTATAAGTAAGGGTCCAATTAAAATTTCATAATTTTACGAGTTCGAATACTTACCCGAAAAATTTACCAAAACTTATACCTTTGCTAGCTTTTTACACAATTCTCGCACCAAAAATCTGATTCCCACTGAATTTATTCTTCTGATCTAAAATATTCATTTTTACCATAAAATTTATTATTGGGAAAATTACCATTTTGGTCCTTATAATTTTCCCAACCTTTCACTTTTGTCACCAAACTTTGAAATCTTACGTTTTAGTCACCAAACTAAAACTATCAATTTTAAGAACTTTGCAAACTAATCACCAAGCACATATAAAGCAAATATAAATCAACTAACAAGCAAACTTTGGGGTATTACAATTCTCCCCCCTTAAGAAAATTCGTCCTCGAATTTTTAGAGCGTACCTGGTTTAAACAGATGTGGCTACTGCTTCTCCATCATTTCCTTCGTCTCCCATGTCGCTTCTTCAACTTTATGATTACGCCACAAGACTTTAACCAAAGGTATCCGCTTGTTTCTCAACTCTTTAGTACCATAAGCTAATATCCTGACTGGTTCTTCCTTGTACGTCAGGTCTGACTGTAATTCGATCTCATCGGGTGCAATCACATGGGATGGATCTGATCGGTACCTTCGAAGCATGGAGACATGAAAAACATCATGGATTTTACTCATTTCCGGTGGAAGAGCCAACTGATAAGCAACAGGGCCTACTTTCTTTAAAATCTCATACGGTCCAATGTATCGAGGACTTAACTTTCCTTTGCGTCCAAATCTCATGATTTTCTTCCAAGGAGAAACCTTTAAAAACACTTTTTCTCCCACCTTAAACTGGATATCTTTTCTTTTCAAATCCGCATATGTTTTTTGTCGGTCTGCAGCCTTTTTAAGATTTTCTTGCACAATCTTTACTTTTTCCTCTGTGTCTTGTAACAGATCAGGCTTTAAAATCTTGTAATCCTATAACTCGAACCAATTCAATGGCGATCTACACTTTCTGCCATACAACACCTCAAATGGTGCCATCTGTATACTTGCCTGATAACTGTTATTATAAGCAAATTCTGCCAACGGCAAGTAATTTTCCCAAGATCCCTCAAATTCAATAACACAAGCTCTCAACATATCATCAAGGATCTGAATCACCCGTTCTGACTGACCATCAGTCTGAGGATGAAAGGCTGTACTGAAATGCAAACGTGTCCCCATTGCCTTCTATAATGCTTTCCAAAACTTGGATGTAAACTTGGGATCTCTGTCAGACACTATAGATGAGGGTACTCCATGAAGTCGAACCACCTCTTTAATATACAACTCAGCATACCTGCTCATCT
Source organism: Hibiscus mutabilis (assembly GCA_019671005.1). Lineage (NCBI taxonomy): Eukaryota > Viridiplantae > Streptophyta > Magnoliopsida > Malvales > Malvaceae > Hibiscus > Hibiscus mutabilis. The sequence continues at coordinate 30,177,861 of CM033749.1, forward strand.
GATAATCTGTCCGAACTGGTATGAAATGAGCTGTCTTGGTTAATCTGTCCACAATCACCCAGATAGAATCCTTCTTACTGGGAGTCAGAGACAGTCCTGTAATAAAATCCATCGTAATCCTTTCCCACTTCCATTCTGGAACAGAAATAGACTGCAGCTTCCCTGATGGCACTTGATGCTCTGCTTTCACCTTCTGACAGATCAAACATTTAAGAACAAACTCTGAAATCATTCTCTTCATACTTGGCCACCAGTATCGACTTCTCAAATCCTAATACATCTTGTTTCCACCTGGATGTATAGTCAATGGACTATAGTGAGCTTCCATAAGCAGATCCCATTTCAACTTAGCATCTTCAGGGATATACAACATGTCTTTATAATAAAGACATCCATCGGGTCTAATCTCATAATTCTTCACTTCACCCGATTCCACTTGTTTAATCTTTTCGGTACATTCTTTATCTTGCAGCTGACTTTCTTTAATCCGGTCCAACAATGCTGATTTTATTCTTAATTCCACCGAAAATGAACCATCAGATTGTCCTTTCAACTGAGCATTCATAGCTCGTAATGTAGCAAATGTCTTCCGGTTCAAAGCATCTGCTACAACATTAGCTCTGCCGGGATGATAATCAATAACCAGATCATAGTCTTTGATTAGCTCCAACCATCTTCGTTGCCTCAAATTCAACTCTTTCTGAGTCATCAGATACTTTAAACTTTTGTGATCAGTGTAAACATGACAACGCTTACCGTATAGATAATGTCGCAAAACTTTCAGAGCAAACACTACTGCAGCAAGCTCCAAATCATGTGTCGGATAATTCTTCTCATGTGTTTTCAGCTGTCGGGAAGCATAAGCAATCACCTTTCTTTCTTGCATCAGCACGCAACCCAAACCAATATAAGATGCATCATTTGTATGAAATAAATTCCTTACCTTACTCGACTCAGGCTGAACTAATACTGGAGCTTCTGTTAAAACTTTCTTCAAATGATCAAAACTCTCTTGGCATTTATCATTCCAAACAAATGGCACATCTTTTCTCAACAATTTGGTAAGCGGAGTAGCTATCAAAGAAAAATCCTTGACAAACCTACGATAGTATCCAGCCAATCCCAAGAAACTACGAACCTCGGTAATATTCTTGGGAACTTTCCATTCAAGGATGGACTGTACTTTCTTAGGATCAACTCGTATCCCCTCAACTGAAGCAATGTGTCCTAAGAAAGCCACCTCGGACAGCCAAAACTCACATTTTGAGAGCTTGGCATACAACTTCTTTTCTCTCAAAATCTGCAATACTATTCGCAGGTGCACATCATGATCTTCTTTGGTCTTCGAATACACCAAAATATCATCAATGAAGACCACTACAAACTGATCAAGGTATGGTTGAAACACTCGGTTCATCAAGTCCATAAATGCAGCTGGAGCATTAGTAAGACCGAATGGCATAACCACAAACTCGTAACGACCATACCTTGTTCGAAAAGCTGTCTTCGGAACATCCTCCTCTTTGACTTTCAACTGATAATAGCCTGATCGAAGATCAATCTTGGAAAACACTGCTGCTCCTTTTAGCTGATCAAACAAATCTTCAATTCTCGGTAGTGGATACTTATTTTTAATAGTCACTTTGTTCAGCTGTCGATAATCAATACACAGTCGCAATGAACCATCTTTCTTTTTAACAAACAACACCGGTGCTCCCCACGGTGAAATACTAGGACGAATAAACCCTTTATCCAGCAGTTCTTGCAACTGTGACTTCAATTCTCTAAACTCTGCCGGTGCCATTCTATATGGAGCCATCGATATTGGTTCAGTCCCTGGAATTACCTCAATTCCAAACTGAACTTCCATTTCCGGTGCCAAACCTGGCAATTCCTCTAGAAACACATCCGGAAAGTCTCGTACTGTCAGAATGGCACTGAGATCATTACCATCCTTTTGATTATCCACTACCTATGCCAGAAAAGCCTGGCAACCCTGTTCCAACCGCTTTTTAGCTTTAAGGGCTGAAATCACATTCTGCAAACACCGAGATCCTTCTCCCAAAACTATAATCTCTGATCCATCAGCTGCCCTCAAAATCAACTGTTGCTGACGACATCTCACAGTAGCATCATGGGCATGAAGCCAATCCATACCCAGAATAATCTCCAAATCATCAAAAGATAACTCTAATAAATCAGCTGAAAACTCATGTCCCTGAACTATCAGTGAACAGTCCTTACACACCCTGGTTACCCGAGCACTTTGACCAAGTGGATTGACAGCTATCACATCACTCTGAGTAGACACTACAGGAATTCCTCTATCCTGTACCAATTTAGCACTAACATAGGAGTGTATGGATCCAGTGTCTATCAAAACAAAAACAGGTTCACCATAAAGTAGAAAAGTACCTATGATGATGTCAGGATCCTCCCGATCATCTCGGTCATCATGAGTCCGAATATGATAGACTCGAGCAGAAGCTCTGTCATCTTTCCTGGAACCTGTCCGAGATGAACCTGCAGATCCACGGCCTCGGCCTCCCTGCATACCCACTGATCTCTCTGTCTGGACCGATCTGTCTTCACGAGCTGGACAATCTCGAACAAAGTGTCTCATCTCTCCACAGTTGAAACAAGCACCTGTAACTTTTCGGCACTCTCCACGATGATACGATTACAGTGCTTACACTGTGGAGCTCATGATCTGTTTCCAGAATTCTTTGCCGAAGTACCCTTAGACTTTCCAGCTTGACTGGTCTGACCTCGAGATGCCGAATATCCAGATTTACCATGCTGAAAATTACCTTTACCTCGCTTAGCTGATCGCGAAGTAAAAGATGATTCAGCTCCTCTTTTCTGCCCAGACGTCTCTTTCTCGGCCTTGTCTCGAACATTCTCCATCGCTTTGCTTTATTAACAATCCTGAAAATCTTGGATAGGGTTGGCCACTAACACCTCCCGATATCTCGAATCAAACCACCAATGAAACTGTCTATAACGATTCTCTCGATGAGGTAGCAGCTCGGCGACAAATCGGCTCAAACGGTTGAAATCACACTCATACTCATAAATCGACCGTCCTTCTTGCTTCGGATCGATGAACTGCTGTCTCATCTCTCTAACAAAAATAGCTTGATATATTTCCTTCAAACTCTCGAAGGAAAAAGCGCCAGTGATCTCCTCGTGCACACGAGCTGTAATGGTGTTCCACCGGATCGAGCTGACCCTCTCAATAGAAAACTACACCATCAAGCTTTCCTCGATCATCGCATCCGATGCGAGCTAATATAGATTGTACATCATTAAGCCATGTATCGGCCGAGTGGATCACCATCTTTTTCTCCTTTAAAATTCGAAGCCTCAAGTGTCTTTAGCTCCTTTGGCACATTCAGTCGGGAGGTCTATTCAATATAGCATTCGAGTCCGCAAAAATGTGCCCCGATCCTGAACCGCGTTCTCGGCATGCACCGGCTCTTTGGACCTCTTCTTCGCATCGAAGCAATCTCGGGCCTTGCTCGCTCTGCAGCGTGTCGAACCCCTCTCCTTCCGACATCTGTACTCATAACATTCACTAAACTCATAAGCAATTGCATCAACTAAACAGATATCATTTTCAAGTATAAACGACATCCTAGTGGCATGTACACTTTAAAACACTTTCATTACTCAAAAATAAATCCAGAACCGGCTAAATCTGTAGCTCTGATACCAATAAATGTAACACCCCCGACCCGTATCCGTACACGAATATGAATCGAGAATGTCATAGAAAATATACAATATACTTACCATGCTAAATTTAGGCTAACAAATTTATTTTTGTTTTTTTTAACTCATAATACTAATATTGTCAATTTAAAAGATAAGCATAAAGTATTATAATTATATAAATCGTGTTTTAATTTCGAACTATTTCAAGGCAAGCCGGATTTAAAATTTTACAAAACTGACAAGTTACTTAATTACATGCCACTAAATACAACAAAATAGGATGCCATAGATACAAGAAAATAACCTGTCTGCGTTGTAGGCCCTAATACCCGATCTGATGCAAAAGCTATCCCACTAGCTATTCCGGCAACCTACGTGTATCACCGAAATACACGCTGAGAATATACTCAGTGAGGCATAAGGTAAGTAACATGAAATAAACCATAAACAATTTATGATACTTGTAAAACCTATTAAATTTCATAATACTTTTCATAATATGCATAAAAAAAACATATCATATTATGTTGAAACATAATTTAATTCATCAATTAAAAATCGTATAGCCCAAGGTAATATTGAGTGACTAATATACGAGTCGTGTACTAAAAGTACTATTCTTTACGAGCGCCATAATTAAATGACGAAAACAAGCACCACCGAGTGATTTAAACGAAATGACACATTAGAGTATCGAACAAGCGACACAATAAAGTATCGAAACGAGCGACACCCGAAGGTATCGAAAACAAGCGCGATGTCGAAATCATGTGACTCTAATGGTATACCACAATATCATCTACTCATGACCAAGGGAAAATATAAAAATATTTCCTGCAATAACATAATGGCTAGCATGGCATTATAATTTAAATCATGTAACTCAATCGTAAAGGAGCAGTTCATACTCCAATACGCCCATTTCCATTTTACAATATGCTGCCATTCTTTAAAAATACGAGACAAGTATCATTTAAAATAATTTCATACTTTAAAAAAAATAATTACCTTTTTAGGTCGACTTATCGCAAGTCTTCCTATCACATATTATAAAAACATGCATGCACTCACCTTTGCCTTGTATCAAAATGCCTCACTACTCGATTTCAGTCCTGTACTTTTTCTTTGCCCTTTCGATTATTATGTCCCCGATTTGACTGATTATCTACAAAAATCATAACATATACCATTTCAAAGTATATGTTAGAATATTCCCAATTCACCAATAATAATTGAAATAACCAATAATTATCTAAAATCAATAAAATTGATTCGATAAAAATTTCCATATTCGAACCAATTTTTTTCACACTTTTTATAAAAATTTCCAAACTTTGCATTTTAGTCGCTAAGGACATTTTCAAGCTTCTAACATCAATTTCAAACTAAATCCTTGCATTTTTCATCAAATACACTCAAGGACCTAAGCTTTAGAAAATTCCAACTTGGTCACTAATATTTCCGAAAATTACAATCAAGTCCCAAAGTCACCAAAAATTTCAAATTAAGCCTCCAAACCACTTAACTTGATTTTTCAAGCCACTACACTCCAAAAACAAACTTTATAATTTAGTCCCCAAACTTTTCAAAATTTGCAAATTGGTCCCTAATGCCAAATTAATTAGGGATTTCACTCCAAACCATTTATATCATCATTCTAAACAGTTCTTTCTTCTACAACACCTTTCAATTCAATTTTTATCAAAAACCCTAAAATTTCCTCTTTAAAAATCAAGACTTTTTTTCTTTAATCTAACAACAAAAATATACTTGAATCACTTCCATTTCATCATTTCCAACCTCAAACCAAAAATTTTGCCATACTTTCCCCATAATTCTTCATCTAACCATTCCTCCAAACTCAACAAAAACACATGGAAACTAAGCAAAAATTATATCAAGATGTAGAGAAAATCAAGGAGATTAATTTCTTATCTAATAGCAAAACCTTAAAACTAACCTTGTAAGCTCAAAAATGATGTTGAAATTTTTTTTCTCCCTTGGCTAAGGCTTTCGAAGCTTGCTGGAAGAATGAAGATAATGGTTTGATTTTTTTTTATCATATTTATCCTTTTTATTTTTCTTTAATAATGCCATTTGGCATTATTAGTTACCAAACACTTAAAAATAAATCAAACCAAGCCACATGTATTCATCTTTAATTACTACCATGACAAGTGTCATATAATTAAATGAATTTTTTATTCATTTAATTAATCTTATCCATCATTTGACTAAATCAAATTTGACTATAGTTAGATTTTAACTAACTAGTTCTCTTGAAATTCAACCAACCTCAAGAAACCAACCAAAACATAATAAAATATTCTAAATGAATATTTTATAAATTTTCCAACTCCAATGGGCCCATCTCTAAAATTTAAACTCAATTCGAAATACCGATAATTAATAAGGTATCGAATATGATCGAATCTAAACAGTCTCAGAAAATTCTCAAATTTCAGCACAAGGTTCCTTGAGTCTAACTAAGGCTCCAATTAAAATTTCATAATTTTCCAAGTTCGAATACTTACCCGAAAAATTTACCAAAACTTATACCTTTACTAGCTTTTTACACAATTCTCGTACCAAAAATCCGATTCCCAATGAATTTATTCTTCTGATATAAACTATTCATTTTTACCATAAAATTTATTATTGGGAAAATTACCATTTTGGTCCTTATAATTTTCCCAAACTTTGAAATCTTACGTTTTAGTCACCAAACTAAAACTATCAATTTTAAGAACTTTGCAAACTAATCACCAAGCACATATAAAGCAAATATAAATCAACTAACAAGCAAACTTTGGGGTATTACAAGTTCGGTCTATGGTGATTTGGTTTGGGTATCGGGTTATATTGGGTCGGTCAATATCGGGTCGATAGTAGAATGGTCGGTTTCAATCGAGATTCATGCCGGGTCAATTTTTTAAACCCCTATATGGCTTTATAAAGCCAATATATTTGGTGTTTTGGTTTGTTGTATGACAATTCACATCCCATCTTTCTTTAATTCTTTTAATATCTTTTCTTTATTTTAGGTTGTCTTTGGTTCGGGTTGCTTTCGGTTCGTGTCCATTTCGGTTCAACTAAAATTTGAGTTAGTTTCGGGTCAGTTTTAGTTTATTTTGGGCTTCGAATCATCGTGTTCGGGTCGATATCAGGTCTCAAGTCGGGTAAATCGGTTTGGGTCTCGGGTCAAATTTGTTAGGTCTATATACAAGCGATTTGAGAGAAGAAAATAAATAAATTGATACATTTTTTTAAATGTGAATGGTTAATTTTGTTTTGAATTAGGACTAAATTGGTAGAATATATAAGTTTTGAAGATTGAACTATCATTATACCAAACCTTTTTGGATGTTTGTTTTTATTTTAACAGATAAATGAACCGATCGTAACTAAAACTTTAATTGAATGACTCAATTGTAATTTTTAATAATTGGATGACTCAATTGTAACTTTTAATAATAGAGTAACTCAATTGTAACTTTTAATAATAGAGTGACCTAAATATAACCTTATTAATAATTAAATGACCTCCAATGTAGGTTACCCTAAAAAGTATTGTACATTTGGGGATTGTATTCAAGAGTTACGTTAAGGGGCATTGGCTCTCATGGTCAGATGGTACAATTACTTTTTAATCCCTCTAAAATATTAATAATTTAATTCAATTTTTACATTATTTTAATTCAATTCCTTTAGTCTATAATTAAAAGGAAAATATTTCATTTTTAATCTTTCTAAAAATTTAATAATTCAGTTTAGTTTATTTTAACAAAAATATTTTAAATTTTGGCCTCTAATTTTTCCATGCTCCCATCTAATAATATTTTCTCATGTCATTTTTTTGCAATGTGACCTATTTCCTACATGTAATAAAAAATTGGGTAATTATTTAAAAATTAAAATAAAGCGGATGAGCCTTATTAGCTGGGACCACGAATGAAGTAATGAATCGAGCCGAATTCATCTAATAATTTCTCCATTTTTTATCTATAAATCCTGTTGGAAAATGAAAGTGGTTAAGAAATCGGGAAAAAGAAAATCACGTCCTCTTCCTTAGCTAAGTACGAACACATCATATTTTAAGTGGATCCATGAATTCTACTTTTCTTCCACTTAGACCAAAATGAATGGTGACAGCCATCAACACTTGTGCGTTGCTGATACAAATTCTTATCCGACCACGTATATTGAGGGTTGAAAGCTGTATGTGCCTTGGGCTGTTGTGTTTTGTTGTTGTTTTGGGATACATGGACCGTGTAATTATTTGGATCTCTGCTTTGTTTGTTCGTTTGGACTTTGGGCAGATACAATAGATGAGAATTTTTTTTTTAAGACTTTAACATAAATATACTAAAGGAGAATACAAGTTGTGTTTTTCCATAGTATTAAAAGTAGATTGATTATGGCCTCCAAACACCAAGGAACTGCTATGAGATAAAGAAGAAAAAAAGAGAAATGGGTGTTTGAATTGATGCAAGATATAATGTACATATTATTCAGACCTTTAAATTGGATATATATTTTTTTGGATACTAGACTTTTAAATTTCTAAATCAAATATTCGACTTTTCAAATTACTAATATTAAAGTTAAATTCGTTTAAAAATAAATTAAAATAATAATAGTAACAACAACAATAAATAAATAAATAAAGGAACTTTCTAGTATGAGCTTCGAAAAAACCAAAATCCCTGAAAACCCTAGTATGTCATCGGAGTTGGCGTCGTCTGGACGATAGCCTAATGTGGTGGTTCCGGTTCAGGCTGAGGGTAGTGATGTGACTGGTGATCGTGCTGTGGAAAGGGAGGCAACGTTGGTTGAGAAACATATGGATCTGGAGTTTTCCAATAACGCGAGTCTGATTCTGGGAGAGGATCATGCCATGCCTGGATCGGGGCTAGCAGGACAAGCTTTAGGGTCTGTTGCTGGTTTAACCCCGACTGGAGAGACTGTGAAGCCATCATTTCGTGATATGATTACGGGACAGATCAGATCAGGCCACCAGGATAATTTCATTAGTGATATTGACGTTGATCTTATGGCGGAAGATGTAATTGTTGAGCATAAGGGTTCATTCCAAAAAATCATCCCAAATATTAAAACCTATATCCCATTTTTATTCTCATAAAATACCCTTCTTCATCATATATGTATATATATAATATCCACCCAAAAAACAAGAAATGGAACCGCATTTTTTCTCCCACAACGCCACTACCGCACCAACCCTAAATCCATCTTTCCCAGGCGGCAACCCCACACACATTTCTTTTCATCATTTCCAGCCCCCTAAAAAACCCATGTCCTTTATTCCCCAAAAGTTTACACTCCGCAGCCATATATTCACACTGCTCACACACAGCACCCATTCCCTATTCGATTAACCCAAAAAAATCAACGTCCATTTTGCTTTTTTTTTCCTAGCCGCACACTGCCAATCTTTTTTTCCCTAAACCATCCTTGCTCCAGTAGCTTACCCAGCCGCATACCTAACCACATGCCCATGATTTCATTCCCCAAAACCACCGAACCCTCAACCCTTCAACACTACATCATTCGAACCACAAAAAAAAACCCCTTGAATCAAAATTTTTAACCCCAACGACAACGATCCGTGGATTGATCGATCAAGTATATACTTGGAGTTTTAGTATTCTCTTTCCTTGTTTATTTATTATGTAATCCATTCTTATGGTTTAATGAAATATTGATGAAATTTGTTGATATCCTCTTTATTTATTTTAGTTTTTTTATTAATGTGTTTTATTTTATTTTATATTTTGTTTGTGATATGTAGGTTATTTTACTTGTTGTTGGAGGTGGTTTAATTTATTATTTGCTTGTATATATGTTTATATGTTGTGTTATATATTATACGCATTATGTCTATATTATATATTATTATTATAATATATTATAGTATTATCTATCTTATAGTATATATATATTATTACACTTAACATTTAATTTTCGCATCTAACACCTAACATTTAATTTCCGCCACTAACATTTATTTTTCGCTATCTAATTTCCGCTCTTTTGTTCGATACGTCCTTTTTCCAGATTGCTTTTTTTTTATTTGGTCCCTTTTCGGATTCTTTTTAATTTCAGCTTTTATTTTTCTCGCAATTTAATTTTCTCGCAATTTAATTTCTCGTATTTTAATTTTCGTATTTATTTTACGCATTTCTTTTTATGTTAGATCCGGTCATTTTCCCTATATTTAAATTTCCGCCTTTATTTATGTTTTTATTCCGTATATATTTGCTTTTTTTCTCACATTCGACTTATTTAATTGTTAATGCGGTGCCTTGTTATTCGAGGGTAAACGCGGCCAGTATCAAACATAGTGATGGTGGTTTTAGGTTTACTTTCGAATAACGGGGCCCTTAAAATTTACTTGCATGTATAACCGGATCTTAACTTAATCGTCACTTTAATTTGGAAAGTTCAATAATAACAAAGCGGTAATTATTTATTTTCTTTTTACGGTACAAATTTTTGGGCGGTATGGGGTGCCAAAACCTTCCCCATCCGTAACCGACTCTCAAACATGCTTTCAAACGAATATCTGGTTTTATGGTGTCCGACCTACCTCAGTGGCCGATGGCGACTCCAAGTTTTATTGTTTTTCAAAAACACGAATTTTTAAAGGACTCCCCATTTCCCAAACATTTTCCCAAATAACCAAAGGAACCCTACAACTCCTTTTTTAGCGATCTCATTTTAAACAAGAATTCGAATTTCGAAAAAATTTAGGTCGCTTCAGCTGGCCACTGGTTTTAATTTTTAAAACTAAAGTGAGTCAGACCATTTTTCAAAAAGCACAAAATAATAATTACCGCTTTATTAATATCAAAAGTTGTGAATTAAAGTGACGATTGAATTAATATTCGTTTATAAATGCGAGCTTATTTTAATGCATTTAAAATCTGATATTTAAACTCGTCCTTTTAAATGGAGGAAAACGCTAGTGCTTTCGTGTGGATATTATTCCTCCGTATGGGCCTAGTAAGTACCTTGGGGCTCGACTACCCTATGTTTTCGTGGGAACATTGTTTCTCCGTATGGACATAGTGAAAGGGTCCCCCTGAATTGAACTCGGTTGAAAGGAGCCTATAATGAGTGATGATCGGGGGCCTTGCAACCCTTTAGAAGGGGATAGCAAGGACAGTTCGAGTACCGTTTAGAACCAAACTGCATGTAGAAAACATAGAAAACCTACCCCTCTAGAGCCTGCGGTAACCCTAGAAATCATAATATCCTACGAATAGGGTTCATTTTGTGCTAAACACATATCAGGTATATTTTGTTTTTCACTTGTGAATATTTCATATTAGCTAGTGTTTTCTTTTGGCATCATATCAGTATTGCATAATATCATTATTCATTCACTCACATTTTACTGTCATGAGGTATTGACCCGAGAATGGTGGACACAGTGGAAATCGTTCATGGATCGAGAGAAAATCTAGTAACCTAGACATCAATTAAGTGCAATATTCAGAGTTGCAAATTTCTCTCATATATTTGCGGGTGTTGTTCCTTGGAAACCATGTCTAAATCAATACCTTTTCATTTAGGGCATACTTTGCATTTATATGCAATCATCACACTTCGACTTACTTGCATCAACATTGCATGACATAAAGGTGATGATTCGAGTGGTTTGCCCAATTTGAGATATTTCATTATGGATAAGAGGTATCTCAAGAAGGAGGAAACCAGCTCAACATGTGAGACAGTGGTTCGAGGTTAACCAAAGGGATCGAGATGACAGTTTCCCAAGTGAGCGCATGATAACGAAGTATACCTAGGTAATCCTAGCAAGATGACCTTTTTGGATTCAAAAGAAGTGTGAAAATTTTTCCAAGAGTTTCACGATCGGAATGGATTCCTCAAGCTTCGAGCCAGTCAGCATTAGAAGAAGATATTACAAATCCCGATCGAGAATTGAAGTGTAGTACAAGGTTATTCACGTGTCTTCGTGATGCTAGCTGATTTATTCAAAATCAAAACCGGTACAACACATGTTTAACAGTCCGAGTGTAAGAGGTATCCCAGCATGTAGAGATATCAGCCTCGAAAATCAAAGCACTTTATTTCCCTTATAGACCCGGGGATAGAGAAGACATCAAAATTCGTCTATTCAGAGCCATTGAAGAATTAGATGTTAGGGTTGAAAGTTATTGGTGCCTCATTTATATTGAGAACCTTTTTTAAGCCAATGAGAGTTGCTCTAGGGTGACCACCTAGGTGATCAATGCCTTTATCTGCATACATCCTTACATTTTATTGTTCCATGCATTGCATAAAGCATATATCATGCATTAAGTGATTAAACAACAAAATTAATTGTTGAGGATCTTGTGCCAGTGATCAAGAGTTCTACATTCACTTCTCGACATCAGAAAAAACAAATGGAAGAAAGTTTTGCCAAGATAGAAGCTGATCTTAGGGGACAATTAGAGCGAGCTTAGTCAGAATTGAGGGACACCATCATCAAATCCCAACAAGATATGATGAAAGAGATATCCCAAATGTTACAGCTCAGTCGAGAGAGGACCCAAGAGGAAAATGCACTGTCGAGAATCTTACTCAAAATTCGGGAGACCCTTCGTATTCCACAATCATTAAAAACCCTCTCTTCATCAACCCTACACCGAACCCTCCGCAAGGGGTATCCTCGTCTTATCAGGCCATCGCCTCTACCCAAGCTCAACCGGGCGTAACCTTTGGAATTATCAAAAATGCCAGAGATAACATCCAAGACTTTGATGAGTTGGAAAATTGAACCAGGTCAAGCAGAGTTCTCCAAGCAATTAGAGCAAACCAAGAAGGATCTTGAAGAAAAATTTCTGGCAAAAGAGGATGATGACGATTCATATGGGCTGTATGCTAGGGATCTCAGTTTGGTTCATGATGTGGTGATTCCTTACAAGTTTAAGACCCTAAAATTTGAGAAATTCGATGGGATGACTTGCCCCACTGCCCACATAACCATGTTTTGCCGCAAGATTGAGGGGTATATTGACAATGAGAAGCTATTGATCTACTTTTTCCAAGACAATTTGATAGGGTCTGCCATAAGGTGGTATAATCAGCTAACAAGGGCTCAGATCAAGTCGTGGAAAGATTTAGCCAGAGCCTTCATAAAACAGTACAAGCATGTGACGAAGATGATCTTGAACCGATTCTTGCTACAAGGTTTGGAACAGACGCCCGATGAGAGTTTTTGCCAATACGCTCAACGATGGCGAGACATGGTAGCTCAGGTTTAGCCCCCGATTTAGGAGAGAGAAATTACTTCTATGTTTATGGATACTCTAAAAGGAGCATTGTATGATCGTTTAATAAGCCACCTTGCTGTCAGCTTTTCAGAATTGGTCATGCGGAGAGCGCCTTGAGGATGCTTTAAAAAAGGGAAGGATAAACAACCCCTACTCTCATAAGGGAAATGACTCTTACATCCATATAGTGGGTTCTCACTCAACCAATCAGCCTCAAGGCCACTATCGTAATCGATCATCATGGTCTGCAAAGCCTCTAAAGGTTCTTCATCCAATTCCAATCTCTTACACTGATTTGCTCCCAATTCTTGTTGAAAGGAAGCTTTTGACCCCAGTTCAGTCCAAACCGAAAGATCCTCCCTATCTTGATGGTTATGATGTTAATGTCATATGTGACTACGATGTGGGTAGTACGAGCCATACTACGGAGAATTGTGGAGCCCTAAAAATAAGGTTCAAAGTCTGATTGAGGCCGACCTTTTAAGGTTTTAAGAAGAAAGAATGGTGGACATGACTTTTGTGGGGCGCTGATTTCCTAGTTTACCTTCATAGGAATTCGTTTGCTTACATTTCCTTGAATTTTGCATTTTCCTTTTGAAGTAATGCATGCAATTAACTTTGCTACTGCTTGCCCGAAAGTAGCAATGATCATTTATAAGGGCATATGCTATGTTTGTCTTTTTCATTTCAATGAAAGGATGCATCTTTTTTAAGTAAATATATGTATATTCTTTTTTACCCTCATGGATCCCCAGATATCACGTGCATGATGTAGCATTGATTCTAATAAAAAGATCAATTGAATGTTGTGATCACGATGAAGTATGATTTCCTGCTCAGCCTGCTCTGGTCGGTAAAGCGCGAGACGTAAGATTACTACTCTTTCGATAATGTTCGATGATAAGAAAATCTCCAGAAAAGATCGATGGAGTTGTTTAAACTTAAGAATTCTTTAAAAGAAAAAGAAAACAAACTGTCAATAAATGAACAATTGATGGAGCTGTGGGGAAGAACAAATCTAATAAGGAACTAAATTCCACCTGTTCAATACCCCAGCATCAGAGATAAATCTTTAAAATCAATGAACAATCAAATAAGTCTTGGAGCATCCTGATAGAGCTGTAGGGGAGAACAAATCTAATAAGGAGATATACTCTACCTGTTTAATACCCTAGCGTCAGAGATGACTCTTTGAAGGCACTGACATGGTATTAATTACAATTGGAAGAATACACTTGTACTAAAATTCTCATTTTTGATGTTTTTGCACTCAATGTGTTAAACAAATTCGAAAAGCTTAAACATATTTTAGAGAAAAACAATGAGAACTAGAATGAGTAATTTTTGAACAGATCAAGCAAATACCATAATCATGAGGATGAACCGAGCAATATGGAAGGAATTTCACAACTTTAAATATCGCCACAACATTCAAAGGTAAGCCATTGATCAACAGATGATTGAATCTAAGACGCTCTTGCACTTGATATCCGGGATATTCTATTCTTTTTCTTTTGATTTTGATTGTGTAAAGAAAAATCATCCTTTGTTGAAGTAATGGTCAACAAACTAACATATAGATGAAAAAAAGAAGAGAAAAAGAAGAGAAAGAAAACAAAGAAAAGAAAAGGGAAAAAATAGAAAGAATAAGGTTTCTCTGTATTGTTGTAAGAATAGAGTTTAGAATGCAAGGTCAAAGACGTGCATGATAACCTAACACTAATAATCCATCAGTGATCCTGAAAAGAATAATAGCAAGACTTAGTGTGCTGCACAGTTTAAAGACTCAAAGTGAGTGTCTGCCATAATGCCTTGGTTGATTCAGAAAAATAAAGATTGAACCTTATTAAGGAAATAAAAGTTTGGGGATTTAGGGGCATGTGTTCACCCTAACGTTGAGATAGAAAAAAGCTCGTCGTGGAAGAGGTAACAATTAAGCCCAAGTTGAGTGAGGACAATGTTACAAGATGGAAAATGATAGATTTTGTATGACTAGTGTAAGCCAGCAACAGCCTTTTCAGAGTGAAACAAAAGTTGAAGATTCAATAAAGACAGAAGGAATACTTTGTTTGGTTTAAGAAGTTGAAAATTAGACCTTATCGAAGTACGAAAAGCTTAGAGACTTGGGGGCACGATGTTCACCCCAATGATGAGATAAAGGAAGACTCGTCATGAAGAGTCACTGAAAAGACAATATTTAAGGCCCAGTAAAGTAGGGGTAAAATTTCAGAGTTGAACTTCAGTAATGATAGATTTTGTTTTGACCAGTGTAAGTCAGCAATCTCACTCGAGATGAGACAAAAATTCAGCAAAGATGGAAATCCCATAGAAGCTAAGGGTGACCGACCAGAAAACAAGAGTTTTCCCCAACAGTTCTAAAGATGACTCCACTCACGCATCATTTAGTTAGACATTCTTATGTTAGAAGCATGCTAGTTCATACCATCATAGCATTTTGTTTATTTTAAATAGGTATTTGAAGATTGATAAAATATTTGATCTGCAGCTTCAATAGAGGAAAAGTAGATCTCAACAAAGAATCAAGAGTCCTTTGACTTGCATAATTAGGATTTCTAAAGGTCTTTCAATCTCTGGTTATTTAGGAGCGATGTGCATCTTTTTATGCCAAGACGATCCGAAGTTGGGGCATTCAGTCGAGGTATTCTGGTAATCTCTAAGTGAGACACCATTTTTATGAGGAATTTTGGTAGTCTCAAAGCAAGATACCATTTCATATTAAAACTCAGATTTCTTGATTTTATCTTTTCTTAAGGATGTTTTTCTTAAAAAATGAATTTCTTAATTCGATCTTTTCTTAAGGATAATTTCTTAAAACAACGAATTTCTTAATTCGATCCTTTTTAAGGAATGTTTTTCTTAAAACAATGTTTTTCTTAGTTCGATCCTTTCTTAAGGAATGTTTTTCTTAAAACAATGTTTTTCTTAATTTGATCATTTCTTAAGGAATGTTTTTTTTAAAACAATGTTTTTTCTTAGTTCGATCCTTTCTTAAGGAATGTTTTTCTTAAAATAACGGATTTCATAATTCGATCCTTTCTTAAGGATGATTTCTTAAAACAACGAATTTCTTAATTTGATCTTTTTTAAGGAATATTTTTCTTAAAACAACGAATTTCTTAATTCGATCATTTCTTAAGGATGTTTTTTTCTTAAAACGAAATTCTTAATTCGATCATTTCTTAAGGATGTTTTCTTAAAAATCGGATTCCCTGGTTTTATCCTTCTTCAATGATGTTTTTTCTTAAAACTTGGATTCCCTAGTTTTATCATTCCTTAAGGATATTTTTTTCTTAAAACTCGAATTCCCCGATTTTATCCCTTCCTTAAGGATGTTTTTCTAAAAACGAATTTCTCAATTCGACCATTTCTCAAGAATGTTTTTCTTAAAACTCAAATTTTCCAGTTTTATTCCTTTTTTAAAGGTGTTTTTCTTAAAACGAATTTCTTAATTCGATCCCTTTCTTAAGGGTGTTCTTCTTAAAACTCAAATTTCTCAATTTTGATCATTTCTTAAGGATGTTTTTCTCAAAACCAAATTCTCATTTCAGTCCTTTCACAAGGACGAGTTTTTGTTCTTTAAATTTTACCTCTTCCAAAAAAAAGAAAGAAAGAAAGAAAGAAAAGAAAAGAAACATTAATCAAAGTGAAAAACTTAAAGGGCGCTTTGAAAAAGAAATATCTCTAAAGTGAAAACTCGAAAGAGCGCTTTAGAGCAAAGTTTTGGAGAATATAAGGGTCAAACGAAAACTGAGTCCGGACACAAGAAGAGACAACAAATGTCCCAAGACAAGAAGAAGACGAAGCGAGAAGCCAAGAAAGAAGGCGTTTGAACATTAATCATGCATCATGAATAGTTAGGCATCCTTAAGGTAGGAGCATACTAACTAGCATCATCAAAACATTATGTTTGTTTCTTTTAGGTATTTGAAAAAATCAACACAAAGCAGATCCTATGCTCCAGAAAATGAAGGTAGATAACAAAGAGTCAAGAATCTTTTACTAACATGCCAAGAAAATGAAGATTGAAGGCATTATAGAAGACTCAAAGCGAGATATTTGGCGTCAAGGCGACCAGAAAGAAAGACATCAATTTTTGGGATCCTCAAGGCGAGGTACCACCCTATGCCGAAACGACGAAGATTGGGGCCATTCCTGTAGTCTCTAAGCGAGATATCATTCGGTGTCAAGGCGACCAGAAATCATGACATCATCTTCTAGGATCCTTAAGGCGAGGTACCACCTCATGTTGAGGCGATGAAGATCGAGGGGGTTCCAGTAGTCTCTAAGCGACATATCATTCGGTGTCAAGGCGAATAAAAATCAGGACATCATCTTTCGGGATCCTCAAGGCGAGGTACCACCCCATGCTAAGGCGATAAAGATCGAAGGCATTCCAGTAGTCTCTAAGTGAGATATCATTCGATGTCAAGGCGACCAGAAATCGAGACATCATCTTTCGGGAGTCTCAAAGTGAGAATTTCAGGAAGAGGAAGGGTGAACAATTCTATATAGGAGGAACTCGCAGCTCAGAATCTTCGGACAGGAAGTGGGACAAAATTTGTATCTTTAGTCTTTGCTCTATTCCCATTTCAAAGCAATGAGTAAAGAGGGGCAGCTGTAGACACTAAATTTTGTCTGAGTTTAAATTAAAAATGCTCAAAATAAGATTAATCCACATTATCCTTTTTTTATACCCTATACCCAATAGCCCACATCAAATATGGTCCATTACCTATAATTTTATATAGTAAAAAAATACAAAAATAAAAATCACAACTCCTTCCTCATTAAGGCTTTACTCCCATTAGTTAGAAAGTACTTGGGGCCTAAGACCTTAATTTCTATTGGTTCTCGTTTTTTAAAAAAGAGATAACCCCAAAATACCCTTTATCATCCCAAATATTAAAACCTATATCTCATTTTTATTCTCATAAAATACCCTTCTTCGTCATATATATAATATCCACCCAAAAAACAAGAAATGGAGCCGCATTTTTTTCTCCCACAAAGCCACTACCGCACCAATCCTAAATCCATCTTTCCCCAGGCGGCAACCCCCACACATTTCTTTTCATCATTTCCAGCCCCCTAAAAAACCCATGGCCTTTATTCCCCAAAAGTTTACACTCCACAGCCATATATTCACACTGCTCACACACAGCACCCATTCCCTATTCGATTATCCCAAAAAAACCAACGGCCATTTTGCTTCTTTTTTTTTCCTAGCCGCACACTGCCAATCTTTTTTCCCTAAACCATCCTTGCTCCAATACCTTACCCAGCCGCATACCTAACCACATGCCCATGATTTCATTCCCCAAAACCACCGAACCCTCAACCCTTCAACACTACACCATTCGAACCACAAAAAAACCCCTTGAATCAAAATTTTCAACCCCAATGACAATGATCCGTGGATTGATCGATCGAGTATATACTTGGAGTTTTGATATTTTCTTTCCTTGTTTATTTATTATGTAATCCATTCTTATGGTTTAATAAAATATTGATGAAATTTGTTAATATACTCTTTATTTATTTTAGTTTTTCCTTATGTGTTTTATTTTATTTAATATTTTATTTGTGATATGTAGGTTATTTTACTTGTTGGAGGTGGTTTAATTTATTATTTGCTTGTATATATGTTTATATGTCATATTATATATTATAAGCATTATGTCTATATTATTTATTATTATTACAATATATTATAGTATTATCTATCTTATAGTATATATATATATATTATTACACCTAACATTTAATTTTTGCATCTAACACCTAACATTTAATTTCCGGCCACTAACATTTATTTTCCGCTATTTAATTCTGCTCTTTTGTTCGATGCGGTCTTTTTTTTCCAGATTGCTTTGTTCGATCCGGTCCTTTTTCCGGATTGCTTTGTTTGATCCAGTCCATTTTTCCGAATTGCATTTTTGATTTGGTCTCTTTCCGGATTCTTTTTAATTTCAGCTTTTATTTTTCTCGCAATTTAATTTTCTCGCAATTTAATTTCTCGTATTTTAATTTTCGTATTTATTTTACGCATTTCTTTTTATGTTCGATCCGGTCCTTTTTCGGATATTTAATTTTCCGCATTTATTTATGTTTTTATTTTATATATATATGCTTTTTTTCTCACATTCAACTTATTTAATTGTTAATGCGGTGTCTTGTTATTCGGGGGTAAACGCGGCCAGTATCAAACGTAGTGATAGTGGTTTTGCGGTTTACTTTCGAATAACGGGGCCCTTAAAATTTACTTGCATGTATAATCGGATCTTAACTTAATCGTCACTTTAATTTGGAAAGTTCGATATTAACAAAGCGGTAATTATTTTTTTTACGGTACCAATTTTTGGGCGGTATGGGGTGCCAAAACATTCCTCATCCGTAACTGACTCCCGAACCTGCTTTCAAACGAATCTCTGGTTTTATGGTGTCCGGCCTACTTCAGTGGCCGGTGACAACTCCAAATTTTACTGTTTTTCAAAAACACGAATTTTTAAAGGGCTCCATATTTTCCAAACATTTTCTCAAATAACCAAAAGAACCCTACAACTCTTTTTTTAGCGATCTCATTTCGAACTAGAATTTGAATTTCAAAAAAATTTAGGTCGCTACACACAGCAGTCCGTGTTGTTGACGAATGCACAAAAAGGGTTTTAAAGGATAATAAAAGAAGGACAACGTATGAGCCTATCCGTAAGGCAAGCACTAAAGGTGTTAATAGGAACATACCCACGGCTGTTGGTCTAGCTCGGAAGAGTGGCAAACAAAAGAAGAATGAGGATGTCAGTCAGAAATCGATTGCACTGTTTGATTTTCTGTCTAATATGACAAAGACTTTGCTAACAACTGGTTCCTCTGGGGAGCATCATGGTATACAACTGAAGGGTACTGAGTCGAGTTCGCATAAAGGTGTTCAGTGGATTGATAATAAGACTTGCGTTAGGAGCAAAAATATCGATGCTCAGTGAGTTGGTTACTATTTTTTTCTTATTAATTGTTTTAATGGTTAAAGTAATTTTTTGGAATTCTCAAGACACTCTTGGCTTTGATTTTAATCGGTACTTTAGATAATTGTTGAGATCTCAGGACCCGAATATTGTTGCTATAATGGAACTAGGAGTGAGTGGGGCGAAAGCTGACAATTTCATTAGGCGTTCAGGTTTCGACTTTTCTTACAAAGTTAAGGTTACTGGTTTTTCTGGGGTATATGGGTGATGTGGAAGGATTCCGTCCATTTAGATATGGTGGTTGTTTCGAACCAATTGTTGCATGGGATATGCGTGAAGGCAAACTCGAATCGCACGTTCTTTGTTACCTTTGTTTATGCCAGCTTGGAGTATTGTCAGCGCAATCTGGTGTGGGATCAAATTCGTGCGATTGACCCTGGTAGTGAATAGCCTTGAATTTTGGGAGGTGACTTTAATGTTATCTACATTGTAGAGGAAAAGTTTGGTGGATCTCAATGTCGTTCGGGAGTTTGTCCTAAATTTTGTGATTTCCTATTTTTATATGGGCTTCTGGATGTGAGATTTAATAGACCGCACTTCACTTGGGAGTGAGGGGATTTGAGTCAGAGATTGAATCACAGTCTGTGTAACGCTAAGTGGTATGAGTTGTTTTCCATGGCTAAAATCTTCCATTTGCCAAAGTTGGGTTCTGATCACAGACCTATTGTGATACCTATTTTTGAGAACTTGGTCGAGTTCAAGGGGTGAGTAGGCAATGGAATTTAGAGGTGTTTGGCCATATTAGGCGTCGCATGGCTAGATTATTAGCGCGTATTCAAGGAATTGAGTTGGTGTTAGACTTACAGCGTAATCCTTATTTGATTGCTTTGGAAGAGGCACTTAAAAAGGAACTTGATGTTGTTTTGGAGCATGAAAAGAGCTTGTGGTTTCAGAAGTCACGAAGTAAGTGGATCGATCAAGATGACTGTAATACCAAATTCTTCCATGCGTCCACTTTACGTCGTTGTGGCCATAACACCATTAGAATATTGTGTCTGGAAAATAGAAATTGGTGTTCCGATGAGGCAAGTTTGTAGAACCATGCGGTGGATTTTTTCACCAAGTTGTTTATGGCCGAGCCAAGGTATGCGATTCAAGAGGAGTTCACGGGTGGTTTTATGCCACTATCAGAATCGCACCTATATTATCTTGTGCAACCAGTGTCTCGTCAAGTTGGGTTTTCAAGTTTGTAGAACCTGGTTCTACAAACTTGAAAACCTATATTATCAAAAGCACCAGGTTTTAATGGGTTTCAAGTTGGGTTCTTTCAGAAGAATTGGGCAACGATATGAGTCTATTTTTTGGTTTGTTGTGGATTTCTTTGAAAATGATAATCTTGAAGCTTCGGCTAATCGCACTCTTCTTGTTCTGATTCCTAAGGTGGAAAATCCTGAAAGTCTACGATAGTTTAGGCCAATCAATTTGTGTACCGTTCTATATAAAGTGATAACAAAGATTCTTGTGAATCGACTGAAACCACATCTCCCAGGTTGGGTGGCACAAACGAAAACCAGTTTTGTCCCTGGCCGTCAAATCACTGACAACATTATCTTGGCAGAAGAGGTGATTCACACAATGATTAAGAAGACGGGTGTGAAGCCGTGGATGGCGGTTAAAGTGGACCTCAAAAAGGCTTACGATATACTTGAGTAAAGTTTTATCCGCGAGACTTTACTAGAATTGGGTTTGTTGTACCGGCTTATCTATTGGATTATACAGTGTGTGTGTATTCTGTCTCGACACAGATTATATGGAATAAGAGTGTTACGAATTCTTTTTTTCCATTACGTGGAATCATGCAAGGTAACCCTCTTTCCCAATACTTATTTATTTTGTGCATGATGAGTCTTTCTTATTTATTTTGTGCCGATAACCTGGTTTTATTCGCAGAGGTATCCTTGGATCAGATAGAGACTATTAAAGATGTTCTTTATCATTTTTGTGCTTGCTCTGAGCACAGAGTGAGTGTGGCCAAGACAAATATCTTTTTCTCGAGGAATTGTGCTTTAGAAAGGAATCAATTAATTGTGGATAGTTTTGACTTTACTATTGTGGATGACCTTGGGAAGTAAGCCGGGGTTATCTTACTACATAAGCTTGTTACTAAGGATACTTACCGTTTCTTGTCATAAAATGTTGAAAGAAGACTTTCAAGATGTGAGGCTAACACCCTATCTTTAGCACTCCGAATAACCTTTGCCAAGGCGGTCCTGCAAGTTATACCTACATATGTTATGCAAACCACTTGTTTACCTAATGAGATTTGTGATGAGTTGGAGAAGATGATCCATCGGTTTTTATGAGGTTCGTAAAATGGGTCGAATAGACTTGTTTTAGTTAAATGATAGTTGGTTAAGGAGCCTCTTGATATGGAAGAATTAGGTTTCAAGGATTTGCAGCGTCAGAACAATGCTCTCTTGATGAAAGTTAGGTTTCAGCTGGTTTGTGAAGTGGATAAATTATGGGTCCGATTTCTCAAAGAAAAGTATAAGTGGAATGTTTTGATCCCTTCGACTATTAGCTGGCCTAGTGCTCCAAGTTTGTAGAAGGGGTTGGGCAATATTTGGGATGATGTTCGTAGAAGTGTTAGATGGCAAATTCGTGATGGTTGGCAAACAGATTTTTGGTGGGACTTGTGGCTTAATGGAGTCGAACCGTTGGCAACTCAATGCTTATTGTCGGTGCCACCACCTCACTTACCGGTTGCGACTATTGTCACGGGCCGTCAGCCGAGGCCCGAGTCATTGGCACCACGGGGTGCACACCAGGGTTCCCAAGAGGTTCAGATAGAGATCTTGGGCCCAAAAAGACCACCAAACTGGCCCGATCCGTGGGAAGATCCAAGAAGACATAGTAATTACCATAGTAAATTATCTTTAATTTAATTAAAGATAATTGAAGATAATTCCCACATTATCTATTGTTTGAAATTTAAAATTCAAATGTTGTAGATAAGATAGAAGCTCTCATCTTGACCGTCGATGTAAACCTGTATAGACCGTTGGATTGGAGGGAACTCAACTATAAATAGATACCTTCCCCTCCTCATTTTGTATTCAGTATCCAAGTTTCCAAGGAATAAAGGCATTTACTCTAAATCCTCTGAGTGTTCTTGTGTTCTTTCTTTGTTCTTGAGCGTTCTTTCGAAGTTCTTCTTCGCTCATCTCTTTTGATCCGATTCCGCGTAGAATGCTTTGCGTTTGTCGGTGCTTAAGAAGTTGATCTTCCGAGAGGGTTGAAAAGGCTTACTTAGGCGTTTGTCTTGAGTCACATCGCCTAAGACCGCACGGTGGGCTGGTTGGAACTCTAGCCACGTGACAGTTGGTATCAGAGCCTTGTTCGAGCGACGTGAGCTAGTTCGAGGCACGAAGCATCGAGTAGAGATGACACCAAAGAAGGGAGAGAATGCTGCAGCGAGCTAGAAGGGTGTGGAGACCCAGGCGGACAAAAGAAGTCGAGCAAACTCGAGGGACAAGTTGTCGGCACTCGAGGAGAGGATCACCATGCTTGAGGGATCTATGAAGGATTATGTAGAGCGACTCGACGTGGTGGATACACGGTTCGAAGAGCTGGATGACCAGGGTGATCAGTCAGAGGGAAAGAGAGATGCTCTCGAAGCCATGTTGGAGGCATTGAGGGTGGAAATGAAGGATCTGAAGGCGGAAGTGATGGTTTATCAGGCTGCCATGCGGAACGGTGTGTTAACCACGATGACACCTAGACCAATGAAGGACATTCCGAAGCCAATAGAGTTCAAGGGGAACAGGTCGGCGAAAGATGTTGAGAACTTCATTTGGTGCATGGAGCGGTACTTCCGGGCAATGAGCATCACAGACGATGCCGAGAAGGTAAATACTGCTGTTGTTTACTTGACTGACGTTGCTTTGTTATGGTGGCGACGTAGGTGCCTTGATGAGAATAGTGGGGGCACGGGCGTTGGGACATGAGAGGAGTTCCAAGCGGAGTTCAAGCAGCAGTTTTGCCCGAGTAACATGGAGAAAGAAGCCAGGTCCAAGTTTAGGAGGCTTCGACACGATGGATCCATTGCGGATTACATCCAGGAGTTTAGTGAGCTACAACTCCTTATCCCCGGCTTGTGTGAGAAGGATGCGCTTTTCACGTTTATGGATGGATTGAAGCCATGGGCCAGGACCGAGTTAGAGCGGAGGGATATGCAGGAACTTTCCAAAGCTCTACCCATTGCGGAGTCCTTGACCGATTATAGTGCTTACAAGTCCATGGAGTCCAAGTCTTCCAAGCCCCATGGCAAGGGTATTGGTGAAAGAGACGAGGATGGATCCGGAGATAGCAGCGATGATGGCAAGGAGAGGCCATCGACCAAGCCAAACCGGTACGCGAAACCAGATGATCGAAATGATCGAGGATCCATAAGGTGCTACCATTGTGATGGTCCACACGTAGTGAAAGACTGTCCCAAGAAGAGGAGCCGCCTCGATGCCATTGTCCAGGAGGACGACGAGTCAGATGGAGAACCCGGTAGAGTTGGTGCAATCGCTAGCATCAAAAGAGGGAAGCCGAGGGGGAAAAAGTACATCGGAAGTGTTACCGATGTAGGGGGCCGCATTTAGCGCGAGAATGCCCTGATCGAGTTAAGAAGTCCAAGGAGGACGAGCCCGAGAGTGATAAGGTTGCGAAGCTTGGCTCGATGATATTGGATTCTGTCAAGGCGAGGAAATGCTAAAAGCAGAATGGGTTGATGTTTGTCGACATCAACGTGGTGGGACGATCGAGGAGTGCTTTGGTGGACACCGGGGCAAACGATCTGTTCATGTCCAGGAAGGCTGCCGAGAAGCTTGGTCTTAAAGTTGTGGATTCAACCAGTAAGATCAAGACGGTGAATTCAAGGGAAGTTCCAGTTGTGGGAATAGTGCGGAAGATTGAGTTGCAGATTGGGGATTGGAAGGCCAAGGAGGATTTCAAGGTAATCAAGCTAGATGACTTTGATTTTATTTTGGGACTAAACTTCCTTGACCGTATTGAAGCTCTCATCATTCCGTATGCCAACGTCGTGTGCATCTTGGATCCGAGACAACGGTGCGTTGTGCCTGTGTGCCGAGACAACGGACGAGGAACCAAGAAGCTGACAGCCATTCAGCTTGTCGAAGATGCTCCAAGCCAAGGAGGCATCGAGTTGGAGGCGACAGTTGGGGACACTACCTTGGATGGGCGAGAGTTGCCCGAGGCAGTTGGCATGAAGGCCGTCGAGGAGCCATCCATGAGTGAGGTGGCCGATGCATCGAACTTCAATGGGAGAGAAGTGTCGATGGGATTTGCATTGCCGAGGAGCAATGGGGTATCAAACTTCAGGGACGAAGGATTGATGTGTAGAGTAAATGCTGGGAAAAGGAGTGAGGTACGTCTTGAGCACGGTGACAGTGTTTTACAGTTTGATTTGCCGGATTTGTTGGGTGTAGGGCGCAAAAAACCTAACCCATCAGATGGAGTTGCCAAGACTTGGTGCGGGCCGAAGCAACCGTTCAGAGTTCCGAAGGTTCGTTCGGTGTTCAACGTGAAGGCATCCAAGTTTGTGCACAAGGATCGGGAGAGTCCAGATCGAGGCAAGTCAGAACTGGTAGGAAAGAGTTCCTACGATCAAGATGTACTTGGGACGGTTGATTTTGCATGGCGGTGCGAGCCAAGGCGAGCAGTCCTTATGGGGGGACATCCGAATCAGAGTCTGGTGCTCTTTATGGGGAGAGCGGTCCTTATGGGGGGACAATCAAGCTAGATTTCGAGTTGGGAGCAAGCCAAGGCACCCGGAAGGAAGCTTCAGGATCGATCTCAACTTTGTTCGAGAGGCGAGACGAGGGAGTCGCCAAGTTTGGTGGGGAAGATTGTCACGGGCCGTCAGCCGAGGCCCGAGTCATTGGCACCACGGGGTGCACACCAGGGTTCCCAAGAGGTTCAGATAGAGATCTTGGGGCCAAAAAGACCACCAAACTGGCCCGATCCGTGGGAAGATCCAAGAAGACATAGTAATT
The DNA here is from genome assembly GCA_019671005.1 of Hibiscus mutabilis. Lineage (NCBI taxonomy): Eukaryota > Viridiplantae > Streptophyta > Magnoliopsida > Malvales > Malvaceae > Hibiscus > Hibiscus mutabilis. The sequence goes on from CM033749.1 coordinate 30,203,925, forward strand.
ACCATAGTAAATTATCTTTAATTTAATTAAAGATAATTGAAGATAATTCCCACATTGTCTATTGTTTGAAATTTAAAATTCAAATGTTGTAGATAAGATAGAGGCTCTCATCTTGACCGTCGATGTAAATCTGTATATACCGTTGGATTGCAGGGAACTCAACTATAAATAGATACCTTCCCCTCCTCATTTTGTATTCAGTATCCAAGTTTCCAAGGAATAAAGGCATTTACTCTAAATCCTCTGAGTGTTCTTGTGTTATTTCTTTGTTCTTGAGCGTTCTTTCGAAGTTCTTCTTCGCTCATCGCTTTGCGTTTATCGGTGCTTAGGAAGTTTGATCTTTCGAGAGGGTTGAAAAATGCTTACTTAGGCGTTTGTCTTGAGTCACATCGCCTAAGGCCGCACGGTGGGCTGGTTGGAATTCTAGCCACGTGACACTATGCTGGACCCCTTCAAAAATTGAGATTGGCCACATCTCATACTGGTGTTGCCGCAAGTTGTGTTGTTGCAAATTGCTTGTGCCATACCGCCTCATGTGATACTTAGGCGGGATAGTCTGGTGTGGAGATGGAAGGAGAGTCATATTTTTTCTACTGCATTGGCTTACAAAGCCCTTAGTTGCAATGCGTTGAACGGTACTTCTAGACTTTGGCAAGTGATATGGTATTTGAACGTTACTCAATGGGTAAAGATGTTCCTTTGGTTTTCCAAGCATGAGCGTTTATTAACAAATGTTGAACGTCGCCGCAAGCATATTAATTTGGATGGAAATTGCCCGATCTGTGCGCAAGGTGAGAAAGATTTAATTCATGTTTTGCGAGATTGTGTGCAGGCTAGATCGGTGTGGTCGCAACTTGTTCGACAAGACCTTCGCTCGAGCTTTTATTCAGGTAATTTTTCTAATTGGTTTGAAGAGAATATTTGCGAAGTTGGAAATGCTCATCACATGGGAAACAATTGGAACATTCTTTTTGCGATCACTTGCTGGGACATTTGGAAACGTAAGTGTTATATTGTTTTCAATGTAGGTCGTAAGATATTTGGTGACATTGTAGGTTATTGCCGTCAAAAGTGGGAAGAGATGATCGGGGCCCATTCTATTTCGGACACGGTATGTACTCTCGGTAAGCTGGGGATGGGTTGGCACAGACCGGTTGCAGGGAGAGTTAAAGTCAATGTAGATAGTGCCGTCAGTGGTATTGGTAATATGTCATCAATAGGAGGGGTTATTCGAGATAGTGATGGTCGGTGGCTTTTTGGTTTTGCTAAGAGCCTTGGCTCTTGCTCGGTGATTGTGCCAGAGCTGTGGGTGGCTCATGATGCGCTCTTTCATGCGTGGCTTCTTGGGTTTTGAAAGATTGATTTAGAGCTTGATAATAAGATTGTCGTACAGATTTTGTGTGGTGAATCATTAGCTTTGGGCGGTAGTTCTCTTGTGATGCGATTAAGAGAAATTCTTAATAGAGAGTCAGAGGTGTAGATCTTTCATATTATTCGAACCAGAACTGTTGTAGCTGATGGTTTGGATAGAATGGTTCAGGGCCGTGAGATTGGTGAGGTCCTTCATGGGCAGCCACTGTCTGAAATTATTTCGCTTCTTGTTGCTGATCATTGCCCGGTTTAGTGCTTGTTGGGTCCTTTGTTATGTTTTTGTTGTGGCTATGGGTGACTCTTTCTTATGCTTGTAAATATCTTTATGAATACTATTTTTCTCCATTTAAGTGTAGGGGGTTTTTTAATAAGGCTAATAGGATATCCCCTTTTACATAAAAAAAACAACAACAATAAATAAATAAAATTACAATAATAAAAGTAATAGTAAAAAAATAATATGTATGATAATTAAAATGATAATTGTAAAAATAATCATAATAAGTATAATGAAATAGAAAATATATATTATATAATATAACAAAAATTATAGTAACACTAACTACCGAAAAAATAAAGATGTTTTATGATAATAAAATAAAAATATAATAACAATATATACAATGTAATAAATAAATGACAAAAACGAAGAAGAAATATGTTCGAAAATATTATAAGTAATTATAATAAATTAGACTATAATCAAAAGAGAAAGAAAGATAATAACATTTAGGATGAGTCTAGAACGGGCAATGCACACTACTGAACACCACTAATGCAATACACCGTTGAACACTATTAATTTTAATGACTTTTAAATAATTACTAAAAACCTCAAAGACTTGACATGCAATTAATCATATTTTAAAATATTTTTTTTGCTCGGCAAGGTATGATTTATTACGAAGAAAATCATACAAGCAAAAAGTAAGTTGAGTGTCTCGCTAAAAGACTCCCTAAACTTAAATGGAAGAAAAGAGCAAACCCCAACCATCTAAGAATCGGGCAAACACGAGACAAATAAGACAAACAAAAAGAAAGCCACAAGCAACCAAACCTCACCCAGGGCCAAGCCACCAGAAACACGCACCACACGCTGCCCAAGCCAAGTGTCACGGGGCTAGGGCTCAACCCTAGTGATCTGTGCGGCCTTAGACGCCCTTGACGCTAATCGGTCGATTCCCGCGCCTAAGTAAGCCTTCTACCAGCCTTGCGAGTACTCCTGCTCGGCAACGGCTCGGACAAGCCCTCCAGGCTTCGATGGATGCGAAAGCGCTTTAAGCACTATGGTGGCTACTCTTGGCCACTCGAGAGGCAACTAGCTCGAAGAGCTTTGGGAACGAAGACAATTGAAAGAACAAGAGGAGAAATAGAGTAAATGCCTAAGAGTATTATTACTCTTCTCAAATGAGAGAATGAATGGAATTGGATTGGATGATACAAATGAGAGTGGGAAGCTCTCTATTTATAGTTGAGCTCCCACTCAATCAATGGTCCGGATCGATTTACATGGATGGCCAGGATTAGCCCAAATCCTTACAAGAATCTCTAATCTAGGAAAGAATATCAAATCCTACCTAATTACATCAATTAGTAGGTTTCTTTCCTCAGTTAGTTGATCACACCCGATATGGCAAGATTCCTCGTTTGACTTCTTGTCTCCTGCCATTTCCGAAGAGCTAGTGTGATCGGGCTCTCTAGCATTCTCCAAGTGTTGGGCCAAGTCTCGTGGTCTTGGCAAGTCCGATGATCCGCTTTGAACCTCTTGGGCGGATCCTTGCGCAACTGTCTCGGACCAAAAGATTTGGGCCGTGACATTCTCCCCCACTGAACTTGGCGACGCCCTCGTCGCTGCACTAGAACGATCCTGGGTAGGGCCTCCTTGGATGCTGCTACTTGTTGCCTCGGCTTGGTGCGGTTCCCCCATATGAACTGCTCGCATCGGCTCCTGCCGCCATGGAATCCCTCGATCCTCTGCACCATTACTAACATCGTCTTGGTGGCTTCTATACGTCTCGGCTTGCTCATGTCCCCCCATAAGGACTGCTCGCTCCGACTCTTCCCGCCAAGTGATGTCGCGTGCTATGACGCCTTCGGATACATTGTCGTTGTAGGAGCATTCTCCTACAAGCCTTGGTTTGCCTTGATCCCGCGGCAAAGTCTTGGGTGTCACCACATTGAACACCGGACGAACTCTCAGACTCGTCAGCCCATCAGTTTGGCTCCTTAGAAATCTGAAAGGTCCCTTCCAAGCTTTATCTCCTCCGCACCGATGGTTAGGTCCAACTCGACCTACGCTCATCAAACTCGGCAAATCAAACTCAAAAACACTAGAGTTGTGTTTGAGATGTACCTTTCTCTCGGTTGCATTTACTCTAAAATGGGCCAGCCCTTCTGTCTCCACGAAGTCTGGCCCCCTTTGCATCGAACCTCCCTCATTGAAGTTCTTTGCACGCATCGACACCTTTTGCCTAAGGTCTGTTGCCCCTCGTTGCACTCGCCCCTCTGACTTGAAGTTTGGTGCACTCTTCTTGCATCGACCCTTCTTCCTCGAAGTTCGGTGCTTCCTCTTGCGTTGACACTTCTTCCCCGAAGTCCTTCGCTCGATCCCCACCTTGCCCATGGGTGGTGTCTCCAAGGTTGCAATGTCCCTCGGCTTGGCCCCCTTTGACGTTGTATTGGTCTCAAAAGCGATGTTCTTTCCCCGAACATCCTCGGTAAGCACTCCCCTAGCCTTCCTGGACATGTTCACCTTTTTCTGCTTTCGGTCTCCCTCGGCCTTGGCAGAACTAGACGGCTTCGAACCAAGCTTTGTAGCCTCGCTTCCCTCGGGCTTGTCCCTCATCTTGGACTCCTTGGCTCGAACTGGGCATCTCCGCAACTTGTGAGGCCCCTTACACTGGTAGCACTCCAATTGCTTCTTCTTCACCCTCAGCTTGACGGCTTTCTCGTTTGCTATCGCACCGCGGCTCGACCTTGGCTTGACTACTTTGGCACTCGTAGTCACACCCTGGATTTCCCTTGGCTCATTTACACTCGCAATTGAGCCAAGTTGCGCTACTCCCCCTTCTGGCTCATCTTTTCTCTTGATGAGTGCAGCAAGGCGATTCTTCTCGGGACAGCTCCTTATCACATGTGGGACATCGCAGAAGTAGCACTTCATCTTCCGACTCGCCTTCTTCTTTGGCACGGACTTAGCCTCGCCATTCCCACAGTCACTCGTCGTGGGCTTGGACGTCTCGGTACTGACTAGCTTGTCTACTGCAGGCTCGGTCAGCAACTCGGCCGCATCATTGGCCTCCCGAATCTGGGCACCTCCTTGCTCCAATGCAAACTTCGCCCCAGGCCTAAGTCCCTCGAAGATGGTGGCAAGCGCACCCCATTCACTCATTGCACTCTTGCAACTGAGTAGCTCTTCCTTGAGCTCATTCACCTCGATCCGCAAAGCTTTCACCTCGGCTTCGCAAGCATTACCCTGTCGAGCATTCACCAACTCGTTGAAAACTCGTCGTGTCTCGTCCTTAAATCGGCCCTCCATGGACTCCACTTGGTTAAGGCGGGACTCGAAAACACCTTGGGTTTGCTTGGCTTCCTCTTCGGATTCTTCAAGCCTACATACCCTCTTTGTCAACGGCGGTACCCACTCAGAATGACGTTTGATATGTTCAATCGTCAAGTTGAGAGATTCTCGGGCCTCTTTGGCGATTTCCTCCTTGAAGGAATCCACCTTCTTGGACAAGTCCTCTATCTGAGACCTGAGAGTGAATGTTCTATCATCAAGATCTTCAATGAAATCTTTTACCTCGTTCATTGTCATTCTTCTCCATTGTGATGCCATCTCGGTCACTTCTTTGCCACGAACTAGCTTGCTCACTTTGACTAGCTCGAATGCAAATCCTCGCCTAACTTGACTGCAACACCAAGTAGGCTCGAACGCAAGCTCCCTCGTCTCGCTCTGATACCACTTGTCACGGGGCTAGGGCTCAACCCTAGTGATCTGTGCGACCTTAGACGCCCTTGACGCTAATCGGTCGATTCTCGCGCCTAAATAAGCCTTCAACCAGCCTTGCGAGTACTCCTGCTCGGCAACGGCTCGGACAAGCCCTCCAGGCTTCAATGGATGCGAAAGCGCTTTAAGCACTATGGTGGCTACTCTTAGCCACTCGAGAGGCAACTAGCTCGAAGAGCTTTGGGAACGAAGACAATTGAAAGAACAATAGGAGAAATAGAGTAAATGCCTTAGAGTATTATTACTCTTCTCAAATGAGAGAATGAATGGAATTGGATTGGATGATACAAATGAGAGTGGGAAGCTCTCTATTTATAGTTGAGCTCCCACTCAATCAATGGTCCGGATCGATTTACATGGATGGCCAGGATTAGCCCAAATCCTTACAAGAATCTCTAATCTAGGAAAGAATATCAAATCCTACCTAATTACATCAATTAGTAGGTTTCTTTCCTCAGTTAGTTGATCACACCCGATATGGCAAGATTCCTCGTTTGACTTCTTGTCTCCTGCCATTTCCGAAGAGCTAGTGTGATCGGGCTCTCTAGCATTCTCCAAGTGTTGGGCCAAGTCTGGTGGTCTTGGCAAGTCCGATGATCCGCTTTGAACCTCTTGGGTGGATCCTTGCGCAACTGTCTCGGACCAAAAGATTTGGGTCGTGACACAAGCAACAGCGATCTAAACATCCAACCAAGCCTCACAACGTTGACAACACAAGCAAACCAAGCACCAGACAAACCAACCAGCACAAAAAGCCACAAGCCTAAAAACCTGCACGGAATAAAGTGGTACGTTGTACTCCTTCCTTCGCCAAAGCATCCGCAAGAGAGTTCGCTTCCTGAAAGACAAGATGAAAGCACACATTCGGTAAAAGAAGACACGTCGAGTCAATAGCGACAAAGATATCTCAAAGCCTTTATGGTCGCTGATGCTTATTAAGGACCCAACCAACTGCAATAGCTAAATCTGATTTAATAACCACACAATGATCAACCCATAAAGAGAGCGAAAAGGAGGACAACGACATTTCAATAGCACGTAACTCAGTAATATTGAATCCAAAGACCTTAATGGCCCCCAAAAGAGAGCGAGAATCCTATCAGAATTATCCCACAAGACACCATCGTAACCAGTTAGACCCGACTTACCCCGGGCTGAATCATCAATGTTAAATTTAAGGGTACTTGACAAAGATAACTCCTAACACACACCCAGCCGAGGGCCCCTGTTAATACAGGAGCCATAACACTGACTCAAACAACTCCACCAGCTAGCTTCATCAATGATCAAATCTTCCTTAGATGCCTTCACCCAATAAAAAGATCGCAACTTAATAAAAAACAAATCTCTTCGATAGATAGTTGTTTCTTATTAAAAACAAGCTCATTTCTGGTGATCCATAAATACCATAACAAAGAGGCCACACACGACAGCCACCATATACGGTGCGATCTCAAAAAAGTACACAAACAATCAGAGGCCAAAAACTTAGAGAGATTCCTCAACAGTACCAAACTAACATTCCACTAACCCAAAAACCAAAACCAAACAGCGCGAGCCACCTCGTATGAGAAAAGGATGTGATCAAGATCCTCCTCGTGCCCCAAACACCAAACACAAAGGCCTTGATCCAAAGATAAAAGAATACCACGATTGGATCTTTGGCGAAACCAAAATCATCTAAGCAAAGCATTCCCCAAATTAACCATCTCTACCCTTATCGCCCATCAACATGTCCGTAAGGGAACAAACTAAAAATGACCCAAATAAGCACATCCGAGACCCCTATCTTCAAAACAACCGAACACAACAAAGAATAGACAAGTCGCGCCTAAAAAAATCCAGCCACACCGAATGGGAAAAGGAATATTGTACAACATAATCAAACACCAAATCCAATTTATTTCGAGCAATCGAAAACAACCTCGAAAAAATTCTTTAAGGGGTACATCATCACACCACGAATCCAACCAAAAAAAGAACTTTCTCCCCACAACTACTTTCCACAATAAGCTCGACGAACCCACTTACGTGTCAGGTTAAAATGCGACCACTGTACATTCTCGCCATACTTGGCAACGATCAAAGAATTCCACAACGAAGATCGCTCATTGGTATAACGCCACACCCATTTAGAGAGCAGAGCATTATTGCGCACATGCAGATCGACAGCCCCATGATCACCATGGTGACGAGGATGACAAACCACATCTCAACTGATCCTACTCATCTTTCGCTGAAGACCAACACCGCTCTACAAAAAAGCACAAAGAATCTTATCAATAGCTACTATTAAACCCTTAAGAATCAAGAAAATGCCCACATAATATATTGGTAAGGAGGACAAGACATAGTTAACCAAAGTCACACGTGCAGCGAACTGCAACGAAGATCGCTTTCATCTTGCTAATTTTAGAAGAGATCCCAATATCACCGGTTCCCGCATCTCTTTACATCTTGGGTTAATCCTCAACAGTAAACCCAAATAGTTAAACGGTAAAGAGCCCTTTTGACAACCCAAGGAAAAAGTCGTATGTTTAAAAATGTTCCCATCGACAGAGGACTTACTAAAATTAATCTGTAGGCCTGAACAAGCTTGAAAGCAATGCAACAGCCGTTGAACATTATGCACACACTCCATAGAGCCCTCAAAGAAATAGTGTCATTCGCGAATTGTAGATGAGAAATAGACAAATTCTCTGAAAGAGAGACCCACGAACCGCACCGGCATTCCCTGCATTTACCAATAATTGATGCAACACTTCTTCCACGACAACAAAATGTAAGGGGAATCGCAGACAACCTTGGCGAATGCCACGCCTTATACCAAAATCTTTAGAAGCACAACCATTAACCAACACCAAAAATATAGCCGAACTTACACATTCCCAGACGTCAAAACCTATACGACGTAACACATCATCAAGGAACTCTCATTGAACACAGTCATAAGCCTTCGCAAAATCCAATTTAAGCACAAAGCCACCGGAAGAAAGATTTGTGAAGAGAATGGATAATCTTATTAGCGAGAAGAATACCGTCGACAATATGCCTTCCCTTAACAAAAGCCATCTGATGGTCACTAATAATAGAATCCAACTCCTTCTACAAACGTCGTGCCAACGTTTTAGCCAAAATTTTATACAAAGAGTTCACCAAACTGATAGGCTGAAAATCATTGATCACCTCAGGCAAATCCTTCTTGGGAATTAGAACCAAAAAAGAAAAAAGAATTAACCCCATCGGCAGCTTCCCTGTAGTATCGAAGTTATGCATAAAATTCGTATGGTTATCCTTCACAAAATCCCATCCGCACTTAAAAAACTCAAGATTAAAGCCATCCGAACCTGGGGCTTTAGAACCATCACAACTCTATATCGCATCTCGAACCTCCTCCAAACTAAACGGAGCTCGCAAACGACTCATCCCTTCCTCGCTAATTTGCTTAAAATCACTACACACCTCTCAAGTGCCCAATCGAGGAGCCTTGGCAAAGTGGAGGCGAAACTCACGAACCACAAGAGAACGAAGCCGACGCGAATCTATTACCCACTCACCATCTATCCGTAGCCCCGCAACAAAGTTTCGAACAGCTCGCAACTTCGCAGTTCTGTGGAAGAAAGCTGTATTCCTATCACCTAGCCTCAACCAAGTACCCCGCTATTTTTGGCGCCATAAAGATTCTTTACGCGCAATCGCTTTTCATATTTTTTGCATCCACAGACGACGTCTGCCCAAAGCCTCCTCGAGGCACCACCGGATGCCACAACACAATCAACCACATCAATATCCATTTGAATATATTCGATAGCCTGCTCAACATCACCAAACTCAGATCTATTCCAACTACGAAGAAAAAGCTTCAACTATTTAAACTATTTAAACTAAAAATAATAGTTAATGGTTTATATATATATATATTTATTAAGTTAATTTGTGACTTGTGCCGCATTAACTCATTAAAGTTTTATTTACCTTATGTTAGTTAAATATTTGTATTTAAAACTTTGACGATGTTTTTTTGTCCTGAACTTTGATGGTGCATTGCTATGTATTAAGCATTGTTGAAACTTGGAACTTTAAATAATTGTGAAGCTTGCGTGTGTTTGTGTTGTGTTGAACTCTATAATAGGTTTGTGCTTTTTATTTATTTATGGAGTTAGTGTTTATAATCTCTCTATCTATGTATTTTTTTAACATTTTAATTTAATAATTATCGGAGAGATAATTTTATTATTCTAGTGAATATGTGAAAATAATTATAATAGATTATAGATTAACCTATAACCGAACCATCGGTTAATCATGTTCTAATGATTAATTATCAGTGGTTAACCGTCTTTTAATGATTATGTTATGACTAACAAAATTCAGTAGTTGTTGCAATAGTTAACCGTCCGTTTAAATTAAACAGTACAATTAACCGATCATAAACACCGCACTGCTAGTTCTTAAGACTTTCCACCATGTTAAATGGAAAAATGTTTAAGAGTTGTTTGCAGCCTTCAACCCGTATATCATTTAGTTTGCAAAACGAATTTACAGTGAGTTGGTTTTGTCATATATTTGTACAGTTCCTCGTGGGGAAGAAGATGATTTATAAATTTTAATTTATAAAAAAAATATTACGTGAAAAATAAAGATGATATGAGTTTATTTAATTGGGTAAGATTATAGTTGTGATTGTAAGAATGATCGATGAAATAATTTTTTTTAATTTTATTTTGAAATGCGATTCATTACGTGTCGAACCTTTGAAATTTTTAATAATTATTTAAAATGATTAAAAAATTAATGATGTTTAACAGTGTATTGTATTAGTCGTGTTCAGCGGTGTGCGTTGTCCGTTTTAAAATTTTCCTAACATTTAACTCCAATATAGCAAAAGGTTTATTTTTTTAATTTTAGATAATCCAAAATTTAAATATTAAGATCCGTATTTAACCTGATTATTCAATTTTTCTTTATATATTTAATTTAAATTATCCAAAAATCAAAAAATAAATCGTATACATAAATTTTCAAAGGAATAATTAAATAAAGGGATTAAATTTCTCGAATAAGATTTTTTTCTAGTGTGGATACTGACATCAGGCACATGAATAAGATGAGTAGGAAGTAGGCCATGCCAACCATCTGTCACAGGGCTAGATTTTGACCCTAGCGGATCCGTGCGGCCTTAGACGCCTTCGACGCAAATCAGTCGATTCCTACGCCTAAGTCAGCCTTCAACCAGCCTTGTGAGTACTCCTGCTCGACAACGGCTCCGACAAACCCTCCAGGTTTCGATGGATCTTGTCACAGGCACCACTTCTCGCGGCGCTAGACCTTTGCCAGACGAATCGTGCGGACCTTAGTCGCTTTCTCGGTTGAAACGTCTGCTTAAGTCACCCTGAAATCCCTTGTCGCGGCCTTAGGTGAAGCTCTCTCGACAAACGCCTAACTCAGCTAGGATTCTCGCTCCGGAAGATCAAACACTTCCCGAAGCCCTCGAACGAAAGATCATTCTAAACGAAAACTAATCAAAGAACAACGGAAAGAGATTGACAACTAGAACAACGAAGAACACTCAAGAACAATAAAGAACACTCAAAGAGTTTAGAGTAAATGCTTCTTGTATTACTCAAAGTGAAGTGAAGTAATGTGAAGTGTAGTAGTAGTGATTTACAAGTGAGGAGGGAGCCTCTATTTATAGTTGAACTCCCATACATCCAACGACTCAGTTTAAATTACATCGACGGTCGAGATTGATCTTATCTAATCAAATCTCAATTCAAATCTCTAATTATCACAAACATTATCTACAAATTATATTTCAAATAAATAGATGATGCTTTGACCAAATTACCCTCCTGAATCCTCCATGGATTTGGCTAAGTCCTGTGGGCTTGCGGGCTTTCTAGCATTCTCCAAGTGTCGGTCCAAGTGTGATGGTCTTGGCAAGCCCGTTACACCGCGCAAACCCTCTTTGGCTGATTCTTACGACAATACCTCGGTCCCAAAGGTTTGGTCCACGCATTTCTCCAAGTGTTGGGCCAAGTCTAATGATCTTGGCAAGCTCGTTACACCGCGCAAACCTTCTTTGGCTGATTCTTGCGCCAATGCCTTGGTCCCAAAGGTATGGTCCACGACATTCTTCGAGTGCTGGGCCACATTTGGCAAGCCCATTGCATTGCGCATAACCTCCCTATTTGATGCTCGCGCCAATGTCTCAATCCGAAAAGTTTGGTCCGTGACATTCTCCCCCACTTGACTTAGCGACGCCCTCGTCGCTGCGCTCGAACGATCTTGGGCAGGGTCAACTTGATTACTCGTCGATGCCTCGGCTTCATGCAATTCCCCCATATGAACTGCTCGCCTCGACTCAAACTGTTGTTGAACATCGCGTGCTAAAACGCCTCTTGATACATCTCCCTTGTAGGAGCACTCTCCCACAAACTCTGATTTACCTTGACTCAAACCCAGTTGGTCCTGCGGCAAAGACTTGGAAGTTGTCACAACATTGAACACAGACTGAACTCTCAGATTCGTCGACAACTCTGGCTTGCCCCTTTGAACTCTGAAAGGTCTCTTCCAATCTTCTTTTTCCCCGCACTGAAGACTAGGTCTTACTTGACCTACGCTCATCAACAATGGCAAATCAAAACCAAAAACACTAGGAATGTGTTTGAGATGTACCTTCTCCTCGATCACATTTACTCTAAAACAGGTCAGCCATTCTTTCTCCTTGAAGTCTGGCCCCTTCTGTATTGAACCTTTTTCATCGAAGTTCTTTGCATGCATCGGCACTTTCGCCACAAAGTCCGTTGCGCTATTCTGCATCGGCTATTCTTCCCTGAAGTCCGTTGCTCTTGGTTGCATCCGCCCTTCTGACTTGAAGTTTGGTGCTCTCTTGCATCGATCCTTCTTCCTTGAAGTTCGGTGCTTTCTCTTGCGTCGACACTTCCTACCTGAAGTTCGTCGCTCATTTCCCACCTTGCCCATTGGTGGTGTCTCCACGGTTACTATGTCCCTTAACAGCTTGGCCCCCTTCAACTCTCCAATGGTCTCAAAAGCGATGCTCTTTCCTCGAACATCCTCGGCAAGCTCCTCGATAGCCTTCTCGGACATGGTCACCCTTTTCTGCTTTCAGTCCCTATTGGCTTTGGCAGAACTCGACATTATCGGATCAAGCGATACAGCCTCGCTCTCTTCGGGCTCACCCAACTCCTTAGATGGCTTGACTCGATCCAGGCACTCTCGCAATTTGTGAGGCCCCTTACACTAGTAGCACTCTAGTTGCTTCATCTTGCGTCGGCACTTCTTCCTCGAAGTCCTTCGCTTCTTTCCCACCTTGCCCATAGGTGGCATCTTAACGGTTGCTATGTCCCTCAATGGCTCAGCCCCCTTCAACACTCTACTGGTCTCAAAAGCAATGTTCTTCACTCGGACATTCTCGGCAAGCTCTTTCCCAACCTTCCCGGACATCTTCAACCCATTCTACTCATGGTCTCCGCTTACCTTGGCAGAACTAGACAAATCTGAACCAAGTTTCACAGGCTCTTTACTCTTGGCCTTGTCCTGTCCCTCGGACCACTTGGCTCGAAACGAGCATCTCCGCAACTTATGAGGTCCCTTGCATCGGTAGCACTCCAATCGCCTCGTCTTTACCTTCGGCTTGACAGCTTTCTCACTTGCTATCGTACCAAGTCTCATCACTGTTGGACTACTTTGGCACTCGTAGTCGAACCACGGTTCTCACTTTGCTTGGCGGCATTGACACACACAATCGCCCCAAGTCTCGCTACTTCACCCTTTGACTCGTCTGCTGTCTTCACCATGGCAGCTAGGCGGTTCTTCTCGGGACATCCTCTTATCAAATGAGGACCATCACAGAAGTAACACTTCAACTTCTTGCTCCCCTTCTTTTCTGGCACGGACTTAGCCTCACCATTCCCCTCGTCTCTCGAACTGGGCTTGGTTGACTCAACACTCGCCTGCATGCATTCTACAGACTCGGTCAGAGGTTCGACAACAACAAGAGCCTCTGAAAGTCTCTGGGCATCTCCCTGCTCTACTGCGAGCTTTGCCCCCGGTCTAAATCCCTCTAAGAAGGTCTTGAGCACATCACATTCACTTATTGCCGTCTTGCAACTAAGCAGCTCCCTCTTGAGCTTATCCACTTCTTTTCGCAAAGCTTCCATCTCAGCTTCACTAGCATTACTCCCTCGAACAGTCACCAACTTGTTGAGAACGTCTCATGTCTCATCCTTGAACCGGTCATCTATGGACTCTACTTCATCAAGACGGGACTCGAAAACACCTTGGGTCTGCTTGGCCTCATCTTCAGATTTCTCAAGTCTAAGAACCCTCTTTCCCAACGACTCTAATTCTGTCTTCATTGCCTCCACTGCATCTTGAAGGGAATTATCTTGTTGGTTCAACTTCTCGTACACTGAGTTGAGAACTTCTTGGATCTCCTTCATGGTTTTCTCCTTGGAAGAATCATCTACTTTTTGCAAATCCCCCATCTTGGCTTCACAAGCACAACTCTCTCGAACTACCTCCAACTCGTTGAGGATGCGTTGAGTCTCGTCATTGAACTTGCCCTCCATGGACTCTAACTTTTCAAGACGTGACTCCACAACACTTTGGGTCTTTTTGACCTCCTCTCTTAGAGTTTCCACTGTAGCCTCTAAGGAATTGCCACGCTCAGATATCTTCACATCCAAGCCATTAAGAGCCCGTTGAACCTCCTCCTAGACCCCTTCTAGAGACTCTGACATCTCGATATCCAACGAACCCAGCTTCTCAAGGTTTACCGACTCTAGTTGTTCAAACACCACCTTGGCCTCCTTCTTGAAGTCCAAGAGTTTATCGACCCAAGCCTCCACGACTGTTATGAATTCAAGATTCGATTGTACCTTATTTTCAATACGGTTGCTCCTCTCGTCCAATTCATTCAGAGTCTTTCTTACATCGTCCATTGTCAATGTCTTCTTCTTTGGTGCCATCTCAATCACCACTTTGCCACGAACTAGTCTGATCCTTGATCACTTCGACTAACTCGAACGCAAACCACCACCATCCTTAACTGCAACTACAAGCTGGAATCCACCACACTTGACTGCAACTACAAGCTGGAATCCACCACACTTGACTGCAACTACAAGCTGGAATCTACCACACTTGACTGCAACTACAATCTGGAATCCACCACACTTGACTGCACCTGCAAGCTGGCTTGAACATAAGTCACCACCACGCTTGTCTGCAACTGCGAGCTGGCTCGAACGCAAGTCCCTTCCTCGACTCGCTCTAATACCACTTGTCACGGGTCAAGATTTTGACCCTAGCGGATCCGTGCGGCCTTAGACGTCTTCGACGTAAATCAGTCGATTCCTACGCCTAAGTCAGCCTTCAACCAGCCTTGTGAGTACTCCTGCTCGACAACGGCTCCGACAAGCCCTCCAAGTTTCGATGGATCATGTCACAGGCACCACTTCTCGCGGCGCTAGACCTTTGCCAGACGAATCGTGCGGACCTTAGTCGCTTTCTCGGTTGAAACGTCTGCTTAAGTCTCTCTGAAATCCCTTGTCGCGGCCTTAGGTGAAGCTCTCTCGACAAACGCCTAACTCAACCAGGATTCTCGCTCCGGAAGATCAAACACTTCCCGAAGCCCTCGAACGAAAGATCGTTCTAAGCGGAAACTAATCAAAGAACAACGGAAAGAGATTGACAACTAGAACAACGAAGAACACTCAAGAACAATAAAGAACACTCAAAGAGTTTAGAGTAAATGCTTCTTGTATTACTCAAAGTGAAGTGAAGTAATGTGAAGTGTAGTAGTAGTGATTTACAAGTGAGGAGGGAGCCTCTATTTATAGTTGAACTCCCCTGCATCCAACGGCTCAGTTTAAATTACATCGACGGTCAAGATTGATCTTATCTAATCAAATCTCAATTCAAATCTCTAATTATCACAAACATTATCTACAAATTATATTTCAAATAAATAGATGATGCTTTGACCAAATTACCCTATTGAATCCTCCATGGATTTGGCTAAGTCTTGTGGGCTTGCGGGCTTTCTAGCATTCTCCAAGTGCCGGGCCAAGTGTAATGGTCTTGGCAAGCCTGTTACACTGCGCAAACCCTCTTTGGCTGATTCTTGCGCCAATGCCTCGGTCCCAAAGGTTTGGTCCACGCCTTTCTCCAAGTGCTGGGCCAAGTCTAATGGTCTTGGCAAGCTCGTTACACCGCGCAAACCTTCTTTGGCTGATTCTTGCGCCAACGCCTTGGTCCCAGAGGTATGGTCCATGGCATTCTCCGAGTGCTGTGCCACATTTGGCAAGCCCGTTGCATTGCGCACAACCTCCCTATTTGATGCTGGCGCCAATGTCTCGATCCGAAAAGTTTGGTCCGTGACACATCCATTTTATTCGTCGCATTCCTTAGGCTTCTTATCGTATCAGACACAACGAGGGCCACCAAAGATTCTCCATTATCCCATTTAGACCTAAATCAAATACATCATGGCTGCCTCTACAAAAAAAACACACACACATCTCTTCCTTTTTTTCCCATCGGGTCCTAGTGATAAGCTCGTGGAAGTTTCAAAGCTTTCTCTTTCTAAACTCGAGTTTTATTGTACGAAAAATTTTAAAGTAAATGTCATATATTGATATGTACTATTAATTATATTTATCGATATATATTATTAATTATTTTAATAATTTTTAAAATTATGTGAGCTTAAAGCATGGTTATTCCTTTTTAGAATAAAATATGTAAAACACTTTAGGTCCCATAATTTCAAAAGTTGCTAAAATAGTCAATAGTGCATATCGATATATATGATTAGTGGTTCATATCGGTACATGACGTTTACTTTAGACTTATCATTTATTGTATATAATAATTATAATTATAATTATAATTATTCGAATATATTATTTATGTTATGAATATTTATCTATATGGATGACTATCATGATAAGAACTTTATCAATGAGATTTGATTTACTTTATCATTAGGAATATTATCTTCATTAATTAGAGTCCAAATATATTATGTACTCTTTATGCCTATAAATAGATGATTTGATGAAGGCATTGCTCAAAAGCAATAATTTTTATGCGTCGAAAAACTCGACTATAGACTTCTCTCAAGTCCAGGTTACAAAAAAAATCATCTTTATCTAAGAATTTTTGTGGGAGGCATTCCTTGAAGCGAATGCAAGCATGATGTTTATTTCATGAGATTATTGGATTTGTTTCATTCCCTGAAGTGAATGAAAACATGATAAATTTAAGATATAATTCTCTGATTAGATCTGTATTATTTCGTGAAGAGAATACAATCATATTAAATTTAAAACATAATTATTCTGTGGATTTATTTTATTCCCTGAAGTGAATGCAAACAATATTTTATTACGTTTATTCGTGAGTTTATAGTTTTATTTGTTACTTCAAAAGAACCATATAATATTAAATTTACTATATTCCATCCCCTGAAGTGAATGCAAGCATGATGTTTATTCCATGCGATTATTTGATAAGTTCTATTCCCTAAAGTGAATGCAAACATGATAATTCATTATATGGTTAGTGGATAAAACTCAGTTATGTGAATGTTTCAAATTAAATTGAAATTTTGTGGTCGGAGTATCACTTATGAGGTTATGTTAAAAAAATACTTCACTTTTCATGCAAACAATGTTGTTCTGCAGACAAAATATCATGAAAAATATTTTAGAAAGCCCACTGGCTCCACTCCATTCCCTGAAGTGAATATAATATTATATAACAGAAGAATAAAGGCCACAATATTAATTATGAGTATGGTCGATGCCATTGGAATAGACATGATAATCATTTTAAGAATGTTTATACCCACAAGAAGTAGGGCTATAAGAATGCCAAGAGTGATAAAGATCATTCTAAGAAAGTGAAATCCTTTTATTACCAATGCGATGCTATAAACCATTGGGCTCGTACTTGTCGTACGTTGAAACATCAACAATCACTGAATGATAAAGAAAAGAAAATAGAAGCAAATTTTGTTTACGAAAATGATGAAGATGATATTGGTCCAACTCATTTAACGTTGTTGATTTGCTTATAACCCTTCAAGGGAATAAATCATCTTCTAATTATTCTCATAATCTTAAAGAGATTTTTTTTCTTAATTTACTTTGCTTATAACCCTTCAACATCATTATTTTATTACTAACGCCCAACATTCTTAAGACAAACTTCTTTTATATTTCAATCTGTGACGAACAAGATACTTAAGAGGAATTCTTTAAAAAATTATCTATTTTAGGATTTTAATCCTGTCGTTTAACATATTTATTTTATTCAATTTGACGCATCTATTTCATGATTTTAATCATGTCGTTCAACATATTGTTTGGAAAAGAAAAACTCTTAAATGGATAATTGAGAGTGGATGTCTAAGATTGATTCTTTGAAAAATCTAAGCGTGCCTAGTGCACCACCTCTCTTTCATAAGTTACCTACCTGGTGCGCTGGTCATTATTAAGATTTCTCTTATATTGTGTGAACTTTGTTTCAGTTTTTAGTTTACTAAATTTATGTCGTCTAACAAAAGTTCTTTGTTTTTCTGTTTTTAGTTTTTCAATGGAAGTCTCCACCGATTCAGCCAAAGAAGTATTGACTCTTCCTCATGCTTCGAATCAGAATTTGAATCTGAACTCAATGGCCTCGACAATGAGTCACAACGAGAAGCCGTAAAAATTTAGTAGACAAAATTTTAAGACATGACAACAAAAGATATTTTATCTGACCATGCTGAATTTGGCAAAACATGTGATCATCCAACTATTACAGAGGAAGACGCTGATGATATCACCACTTTTAATGCGGTTGAAGCTTGAAAACACTCTGACTTTCTGTGCCAGAACTTCATCCTGAATGGATTATCGAATATACTCTATCAAGTGTGTATTGTTCACGATACAGCTAAAAGACTATGGAAGGCTTTGGACTACAAATACAAATCCGAAGATGCTGGAGCTAAAAAAAATTTAGTTGCCAAACTCTTAAACTTTATTATGGTTGATTCTAAACTTGTTGATCAAGTGCAGGAACTTCAACTAATTATTCATGAAATTATTGCTGAATGGATGGTCATTAGTGAATCATTCCAGGTGGCAGCTATCATTGAAAAGCTACCTCATAGTTAAAATGGCTTCAAGAATTACCCATAAATATATATAATTTATTTATAATAATAAATGTAAACCGGTTTATTGTTAACCGAGTAACCGTACCGAATAAAACGGTTAACTGTTTAGACGAAAATCAGTTTAAACATGGCGATAACGGTTTACAAAATATCAAATTTCGTCCTGATAACCCCACCGATAAGCTATTACGGGGTACGGTTAACTACCCGTGAACACCCGTAAGGAGGTTGTATGTGTTGCACCGTTTCAACTATTGAAGTTCTGTTAGTTTCCGTTTCAGCTCAACGGTCTATGATAGTTATAAATAGTACAAAAACAGCTGGTCTTAGAGGAAGATATTACAACTATTTTCAATAAAACTCAGAGTGCTGCCTCTCTTTCTTCCACTTTTTTTCAATCATCATTTTGCCTACTTTCCTTTGATTCTTCAGTCTTGGTAACTTCACATCCTCCTTAATCTGAACCATAAAACTTTAGAAAGGACTGAATCAGTAAAACGGGACTAGTAATTTCATGTTTGATAGAAGATTACTACACATGAACTAGAGGCAAAAATAAGTTGAGGGGATATGTGAACCTCTCAGGCATTATTAAAAATAGTACAGCAGCCCGTGCACTGGTATCTCAGAAATAACCATGTAAGGCCAGGATTTGATGTTATTTTCAGCCCACCATATCAGTATCTACAGGCATTCCTTCAGGTGCATGGCTTGCATCAGGAGCAACAGAGTCCGCAAACTGTGATCTTGTCTCTGTTGCAAAGGGACTTCTAGCAGCAGTAGAGTCTATTTCCATAGCAGAAGCCTTGGGGGGAGAGGGAGGTTGTACCTCTATATGTGGGTAGGCAGCCTTGTACCGTGCTCTTAGGCCTTCATCAACAAGTCGAACTCCATTCAACTGATTCCCAAGTGATATCCATCTGATGGGAAATATGTACAGAGACTGCTTAGCAGTGGAAAATGTGGACACCCAAGAATATACATGAAAGAGTTCAGGTTCACTGGGCTCTAAACTGGCAACTTATTATTGTAGTAATAGAATATGAGCTAGTTATTTACTAACATTAGGTACTGACAAATGCAGAATACATTTAAGCCTTGAAACCTTCTAGGTACCTTCAATGTTGATCCTCAAAACGTACCCTCTCATAGATGATAATTTATTTGAATTATTTTAAACATACCCTGCATGAGTATTATGCATGCGTGCAAATAATTCCAGCTTCCTTGTCCTTGGACTTATCCTCTCTAGCATCGCGTACATCTGCAGAGTTAAAAGTTTCCAGTAAGTTCTTGAACTACATAACAGGTCATTGCAAATAAATAAAGCACTACAACAGCATTAAAGATCAGCCATTTCTGTAATGAAATGATATTCTAAGATGCACAACATTAAATTTTAAAATTAGTATCCATGGTCATCAACATCCTTAAGTATCAAGGAGTAGTAAACAAATAATTGTAAATGGGTGAGCCAAATATGTAGGATATGAAATATAAGCTCCACAAACCTCATCTGGCTTACGGCTAGTCTCCCGAACCTCGGCAACAATCACATCTGTATCAATATTCTTGTTTATTTCTGGATTTCCCTTGATACCTACAAGGCAATGTTCCTTACTATGATTTAACCAATGACCTGTTCTTCCTGTTCTAATTATTCGCTGAAGTTGATTCGTTTTCACCCAAATAATCTCCTCACACCGCATGTACCCCCATTGTTCCAAACTGCAAGAAGCACGATTGCTTTTGAATATATGAATAACAGATTCAAGGCTTTTCTCGTAAAAAAATACAACTTAAAAAGTTCTATATATTAAAATTAACAAGCATGCAGAATAAAGCACAAACCATTCTCGCCCTAGCTCCATTGCACGTCCAGTGACCCAAAGAAAGATCAGACCATCAGTCTGCAATGCAGGAACATTAAGATTGCGCATCTCATCATCAGCCATTGTTCCATAAGGCAACTCCATATGAATATCCCACGGTGGATCTGCCATGATGACACCAAACTGCCCCAGAATGTCCATTCTAAAATTCCGGATATCACAATTAATCCATTGTGATTCACCAAGTTCAACTTCCGAACAATATTCGGCACGTGGCAGCTTCAAAGGCTTCTCAGGACCAAGATCATCCTGTGTTTGATCAAGCTCATAATGGACATATTTGCATGTCTATCAAACAAGATTAGTTTGGCATTACTCTCAAGTAGTAGTTGTAATAAGATGACAACAGAAAAAAAGCTAGCACAAAACTTCAGTCTAAAAAAATTACCTTCATATGTCGGCAAGTATCTAGAAATGAACAATCCCCTAAACTGATGTCAGTATGAGGAGCAATGATTCGCTTAAAATGAACCTGAAAAGTGTTGTAGAAAAAAAAGTAAAACAACATTGCAAATAGGCAAATCAGGAATCATAAAAGGATCCTTCTATGAGCTAGTCAAATGATAACACCACACAAGAAGTAGCTATATTCCATGAACCGAATAATAACAATATATTCTACAGCTCAAATGATGCAACCTTTCAGGCTAATGAATATATCAAACAATAGAACAAAAGAACCAAACTTCAAAATTGTCATCCCTACTACTAGCAGTTTAAATTGTTGGTATACCTTCTTACAGGCAAGAAAAGTGCCAGATTGCCTTCGACAGTCCTCCTTGGTTAAAGCTGAGCAATACTCCCTCACTTGGGAACCTCCTTTGCTTTTAAACTATACCAAGTAATTTGAACACACTCGTCAACTAAATAAACAGCAAGAAAATGAGAACATTAAATTAAAAGAAAAAAACTAAACGAACCCCAATATACCTTAGCGGCCACAGCTGTTTCCTTAGCAGTTGGGCGATTAATGATGTTCAAAATCTCCTCACCCGTCTTGGACTTCTGCATTTCCTTAAACGACTTCTTATTCAACAAAGCTTCCAAATCCTTCAAATCATCCTCTTCGGTCCTCTGTCTCTGCGCCGTCAAAAGACCACTGTTTGGTGCCATCGGCGGCCTACCCATCATCCCCATTCCCCGACCTCTCGGCGGATACATCATGCCAGGGTCTCCCCCTCCCATCCACATTTCACTCATGGGTCTCGGTGGTAGCCACTCTTTAGTACTATTAATTTTCAAGTTCTCACTTTCGTTAGCGTTGTTTATCCTATCTCTCTTTGGATGATTTTGAGGTTCTTCGGGTAGTTCTCTAACTAACCGGGTTCGATCGATGCTAAGTACCATGATCCTGCTCTTGCCGCCGACGACAAACTCTTCGATCTCGAGGCCGCCGTTATCCTCTGCCATTGACCTCAAAGCCATCTCCACCGCGATAATGGCCCCAGAATCGCCTCCCGCTTCACGCATCGCAGCCTTCTCCGCCGCGGTTATATTCTCGTCGTTCTCTAACTTCCTCAAAACAGTAGACGAATCTATCGCTTTGAACGGTACTCGTTGAAGTAAACACTCCGCCACCATCGCCCTCAACACCGAAAATGGGTTGCCGCTATCGTCAGCGTTCATGTCGCCTCGTTCAGGTTTGACGAGGGCGACCTGTTTCGGGTCGGGTACGGAGTGGATCGGCGCGTTCTGGGGTGGGTAGGAGATCTTTTTAGGCGTGGGGAGTGGAGGAGTGGGAGAGAAGGGGCGGCGGTTGAAGGCGGAGACGAGGCGGAGGGAGAGATCGAGAGTGGGAACGATGTTAGGATCCAGTCCTTGGAGGGAGGCAAGGAGGTCGAGGTGGGTCGCATGTTGTTCTTGGATTCGGGTTTCGAGTTGGGTCCGAATGGATTTGATGGTTGCGACAGTTTCTTCGCCGCCTGTGTTGTTCTCCATGGCTGTTCTGTGTGTTCTTTTTGAGATTCGGCGTGTGAAACAAGCTGGGGATTTTAGGATGTTGGCCACTTGTTTACCGGTTAATGTCTTAATAATTTAAGGGGTAAACTACACGGAAGACCATCAATCTTTGGGGTTGGTGTCAAAATGACCACCGATCTTTTAATTTTGTCAAAATGACCAATCAACTATTGATATGGTTCCAATATAGCCACCAGCCGTTAAAACCTAACGGAGAGGCTGACGTGGCAGTTAACAGAAACTTGTATAATTACACATTTAGTCTCCGTGTTTTTTACATTTAATCAATTTAGTCCTAGTTTCAATTTAATCGATTAAATTAATTATTCAATTAGGTGGTGACTGAAGGACTTTATCTATTTTTATTTAATTAAATTAATTTATTTTCCTCCAGTAAGGTGGACGTGTCACCACCTTATTGGAGAGAAAAATCAAAACATTGCACAAATGCAGTTGGGGTGAATTAAACCCACAATCTCTTAAGTGTAAAGGAAAGCCTCTACCACTGGGCTAAACACATATTTATGATATGAAACACAAAATTTAATATATGAGTTATATGATTGTTAATGCCATGAAAAAAGAATCAAATGTGATTTTAAGGGATTCGAACATGACGCATTTATGATGCATAAAAACATCTAACCCAAAATTTTATAAACCCTAAACCTAGAAATTTTATAGACCCTAAAACCTAAAAAAATTATGAACCCTAAACCCTAAAAATTTATAAACCCTAAAAACTATAGTTAGTGCATGATTTAAAAAATCTCTAAACCCTAAACCCTCAAAAATATAGTTAGTACACAATTTAAAAGTTTATAAACCCTAAACCCTAAAAATTTTATAAACAGTAAACCCTAAAAATTATTAATTAAGTTAAAAATCATAAACTGTGCACTAACTATAATTTTTAGGGTTTATGATTTAGGGCTCATAAAATTTTTATGGTTTAGGGTTTATAATTTTTTAAATCATGCACTAACTATAATTTTTAAGGTTTAGGATTTAGGGTTTAGAGATTTTTTAAATCATGCACTAACTATAATTTTTAGGGTATATGGTTTAGGTTTATAAAAAAGTTAAATCATGTGCTAACTATAATTTTTAGGGTTTAGAGTTTATATATTTTTAGGGTTTAGGAATTATAAATTTTTAGGTTTATGGTTTATAAATTTTTAGGGTTTATAATTTTTTTAAATCATGTACTAACTATAATTTTTAGGGTTTAGAGATTTTTTAAATCATGCATTAACTATAATTTTTAGGGTTTAGAGTTTACATATTTTTAGGGTTTAAGGTTTATAAATTTTTTAGGTTCTAGAGTGTATAGTTTTTAGGGTTTAGGGTTTTAGATTTTTAGGGTTTATGGTCTATAAATTTTTTTAGGGTTTATGGTTTATAAAATTTTTAGGGCTTAGGGTTTATAATTTTTTAAAGCGTGCACTAACTATATTTTTAGGGTTTAGGGTTTAAAGATTTTTTAAATCATGCACTAACTATAGTTTTTAGGGTTTATAAAAATTTTAAGGTTTAGGGTTCATAATTTTTTTAGGTTTTAGGGTCTATAAAATTTTTAGGGTTTAAGGTTTATAACTTTTTAGGGTTAGATGTTTTTATGCATCATAAGTGTGTCATGTTTGAATCCCCTAAAATCACATTTAATTCTTTTTTCATGGCATTAACAATCATATAACTCATATATTAAATGTTGTGTTTCATGTTATAAATATGTGCTTAGCCCAATGGTAAAGGCTTTCCCCCTACACCCAAGGGATTTTGGGTTCAATTCCCCCCAACTACATTTGTGCAATGCTTTGATTTTTCTCTCTAATAACGTGTCACCACCTAATTAAATAATTATTTTATTTTATTAAATTGAAACTAGGACTAAATTGATTAAATGTGAAAATCGCGGGGACTAAATGTGTAATTATACAAGTTTTTGTTGACTGTCACGTTAGCCTCTCCGTTAGGTTTTATCGGCTGGTGGCTATATGGTTGAGTCGAGATTTTCTCCAGATAGTTGAGTCGGATCTAGGCCGATTTTTTTTTGTAACTTGGTACCCTACCCGACCTAGTACTAGTATATTTTTTTAGTTTTAAATTATATTTTTATTGTACGCTCTTAATATTTTTACCTAAAACTAAATTTATATCTCTAAATTCTTTATATGTTTGTATTATGTACTTTTAAGTTTTGATTTTTTTTAAAATATATACATTAATTTGTTAATACAAGATTCAAAAGAAAAACGAAATTAATATTTTTAATTTCTTTTTGTGATAAACTTTAATATATAGATATATATCCAAATATTTCTATCTTAAACATAACTTCAAAAGACTAATTTTTGTGTTTGGATTATGTATTATAGAGTTTTAAATTTTATGTGATTTTTTAACTTTTAAATTTAAAAATAAATAAATAATATGAACTGGGTATCCGTTATACAATTTTCTGGGTACCTGAATTTCACGGGTACCCGATTAAAATGGGTCTAAACACGAACCGACATATATAATACCCGGAAGAACTGGGTACCCGGTTTTTCAGATGCCCGACGATGAACACCCCTACTTAATACGTAGATTTATTTGTTATGCTTATAGATATATTCATATGTGTTGATGCTATTTTTTAATCGTTTAGGGTTAAAAATCCCAAAATTCTTTAAAAAAAAATTAATATTAAAAATGTTTATACTTAATTAAACTTTTAATTGAGAAACTAAACCAATTAAATTTTTGAATAAAAAACACTAAGAGTGAAAACAAAAAGTTTCTATAAACGTTTTAATTTTAGTGTTTAAAAATTTAGTTTAGGGGTTGTGGCTAAAATTTAGGATTTAAAAGTTAGAATTTATGTTTTAGGGTAATCTGGTTAAGGATTTAAGTTTTAACATATAAATTATAAATTATAACCATAAACCTTAATTCGACTACCCATTATTCCCCAAAGCAATTTGGGTAGACAAGCCTCCATAAGAACCCCGATACGTACGAAAAAACTTGTAAAAAATGGGAGTTAGAAAGACACCCAAAAAAAGAGAAAATAAAAAAATTTATCGATTGTGACCTTCTTTGAGAATCGATGTGTTGTTTTTTCAATTCGAACGGTGAGAAAATTCGTTAGCGCAAGGGTAGCGACATACTTAGACCAACCTCATTTGACGGTTGGATTTAGAGATCGGAGAAAGATAATCAAACAGTTCTAACCTAGATTTATAGAGTTTGAGGTAGTTTCTGATGAAATGGACGTTGAATATGAATCGAGAAGAGGTTACTAGTGAAGTTTGGTTTCAAATGGTCACCGTCACAATTGTCGACTGATGGTGAAGATTGTGTCGATTTTTAGAGAGATGTCATACAAAATTATAAGAGAAAAGGAGATAAAGGGAGAAAAACAAGAACAAACGGGGTAAAGTGAAAT
The DNA here is from genome assembly GCA_019671005.1 of Hibiscus mutabilis. NCBI lineage: Eukaryota > Viridiplantae > Streptophyta > Magnoliopsida > Malvales > Malvaceae > Hibiscus > Hibiscus mutabilis. The sequence continues at coordinate 30,229,784 of CM033749.1, forward strand.
AAATAATTATACACCCTTAAAATGACGACGTTTTTGGAAGATCTTTTCAGACTTTAAAACGATGCTGTTTTGATGCCTAATATGTTCGCCCGATCGAACATGACTATAAAGTCCATGTATTTCTTCAATCTCTAGGTAAATTGTGTTGTGGTTCTTTCGCTTTTATTTGTATTTCAACTTTTCCAATTTCACATCATTTAATTTTTGTTTTTGTTCATTTTAACCAATTTTCAGTTTAGTTGTTAAATGACTCATGTAAGTTTTGAATCTTTCAATTAATTCTTAATTACGAGTTAATTGTATCACACGTCCTCCAATTAAGTCTTTCATTCTTAATTAGTCCCCAAACTTTTAAATATTACAATTTCATCCTCAAACTATGACCCTCATTCTAAACTGGCCCTCAAACTTTTGAACATTTCAATTTCATCCCAAACTATGACTCTCAATCTCAATGGCCCCCAAAATTTTTTAACATTTTATTTTAATCCCCAAATTATCACTATATGCTAATCATATTTTATATTAATAAAATCGTTATAAAAATTGTTAATTGTCTTGTGAACATTGATGTGTATTATGCAATAATATGATGTGGTATAAACGATAATTTGAGGGTGAAATTGGAATGTTTCAAAAGTTTAGGTACCAATTTAGAATTATTGTCATAGTTTGAGGATGAAATCGGAACATTCAAAAGTGTGAGGATCAATTTAGAATGGAAGCGATAGTTTGGGGATGAAATTGGAACATTTTAAAATTTAGGGACTAATTTAAAATGAAAGTTATAGTTAAGGGGCGTGTGGTGCAATAAACTCCTTAATTACTTTTGTTTATTTATTTTTGAAATATACCTATTTATTATTATTATTATTATTATTATTATTATTATTATTGCCACAGACTTTTTGTCATTGTTTTTTTAAATAAACAAATTGTATTAAATTTCTTTAAAAATAAAAGGCAGTATTATTTTATTGAATGCAATGATCTCGTTGATTATTTGAGGTAAAAAGACATCTTTCGCAACACTTCTTAGCATCAGATTAAAAAAAAAAAGATAATGTTAGTTTATTGTGTTAATTAAACGGAATACGTGTTTAAACTTATTAAATTGCGATTTTTGTAATTATTCGCGATAAAGAGATATTTTTTTTGTAAAATTTGCATTAATTCAAGGGTTCAATTTAAATTTGTATGTGTAACTTTGTAAACGATCGAGACAACACATGCTTTTAGAAAGGTACTGAGTTTAGGTGCCGTAAAGTGTTTTAACCTTTCTTATTTGTAATTGATTTTTTTCGATAAAGAGAAAAGTATTACCGTATGTCTCATTTAAATTTCTCTTAATCTTATTCGGAAGAAAATAATACACATAATAATAGTTACATATAAAACCTACGAGAGTATCAAAAATACATGTACAAAGTCAAACCAACCTGGGCAAGAATGCCCAATAGCAACAAAGGTAAAGCTTATTCGGGGTCACTAGAAACCGAAGCACGTCTCGTTACACCATCAACGGGATCTTGAACACCAACACCATTTCTATGTAGTAGATGAAACACCTCAGCCGACGGTTCAAGGAATCAGTGATATAAAAAATTATTCTTCCGTGCAATCTTTGTCAAACCATCGACAAGCTTATTATTTTCTCGCACCATATGCACTATCTGAACTTTTCAAGGCTAACATAAAAAATCTCGAATATAACAAACCAGTGGTGACACATAATGATCATGCCCACCTTTATGAAGTAATCGAACAACATCCAAACAATCCGGTTCCATAATAAGACGACGAATACCAATAGACCATACACATAAAAAAACCTTCATATAAACCCTATAACTCTAAGTCGAGCACCAAACATTTACCTATTTGTTTGACGAATCTAATCAACCATCAGCCACCTTCATCACGAACTACACCACTACATATCGCAATCCCTGAATCATCATAACGAGGTCCATCCATCTTGGGCTTATACCACCCATGAGGCGGTCGAACCCAGGAAACTAGCACCCGGTCAACCATAACAACCTGGCCACATGCGAGCTTGGGACAGGTCCCTTACAGCAAGTTTCATCCTTCAATAGTCTACTATGAGTTATGACCGACTCTCTGCCATGATAGGAAGGGTTAAAAATCAAGTGATTTCTTTGAATCCAAATATTCCATATAAGGGCACCAAACATATATAATATCCCAGTGTGTATTGTCCTTTGCGAATCGACCCTCCTTGCTTAAGTTGGCGTAAATCCAATCCTTCGTAGCCAAACCAAAGAAATCTGCCACACTTTCAGGTCAAAGCAAATCCATCTAAATAGGACATTACCGCACTTACCGCAGCTACTATCATTCGATAGATGTCACCTCACACGCTTAGTATTGGACATTACCTTCCTATGGCCAACTAATCACATGAACATTTTGATCTTCGGCAAACCTTTATAATTCGCAATTGTTTTCCACAAAGGATCACTAGGTGTGTTCACATTGTCCGTAATTGACTTTCAAATTCAATTTTACTCCGATTTAAAACATAAACTACTTAAATTATTTGAAAAACGTTATAACAAATCTTTTTAAAAGGACAAATTTAGGGGTATTGGATCATATCTAATCAAGGTAAGCCTCTGATTAATTTTATTTTCTTCCTTGTGATGATCTTTGGTTGTGGCTTGAATACTGATGACTCTGTTTTATTTCTTGTACAGGATGGATCGAGGGGGTCGGAGGAGCAATGGTCATCCCTTAGAAATTTAAAATTCATATTTTTTTTATTAAAAATCTATTTCCGCCTCCTAAAATTTTAACAAGTTCTTACAATTTTATAGGTTTGCTCCCTAACATAAAATCTTGCATTCATCACTGTTCTCGCCCTATGATTCCTTATAAGAACTAGTTGAGTATTCATACGGCGGAATTGGTCTGGCCTATGTCAATAATATCCCTCCAGGTCGGGAACTGGATGCAAATTTTGCTGCATTCATACCCATCTTCCACGTATAATTCATTTACCCTTTAAATGTTTGCTCTAATGTATTTTCTTTAATTTCGATGTTGGAATAGGTTCAATTCAGATATGTTTTGCTGAATGATGCATTCTATTGACATATGTCTCAATAGTTTGTTAACAATATGCATTTCTTCTTGTTGTAGTCACATCCTACTTATAGAAAGTAAAATTCTATTCACAATTAGTAATTAGCTGTGTGTGGTAAGAGTAGAGGCTTATTAGATTTATGTGCAAGTTGCTTTTCATTGATGTGATTGGAGGTGTAAGAGCCAATTTTTGCCCAACCCAAAACCAAACCATTAAGCCTATAACACCCAAACCCCATACAACCAAACCCATTAACCTAAAACCATTTAGGTATCCCAACCCGACCCGAACCAGAAAAACCCTAATATTAAGCCTAATTTTATCCTAACCCTAACCCTAATGTCCAGCCGCCGTCACCATTAGCTGCCGCCGCAGCCGCGCGTCTTCCGGCCGCCGTTACTCCTCTCGCCGGCAACCAAAATTAACCGAAACCCAAATCAACCCATAACCCAAAAATTCCCCAAATTTAACCCTTTAACCCTAAAACCTAAACTGTCATAACCTACACCCTAAACCGAACCACCCTAAATCTATCCCATCCACTCGGCCTACCCCAAATCTGCCACCATCCTTGAAAATCTGGGATTGCGTCCATCTTCCAGATATGCAGATCAAATAAATAAGGAATAGTTATTTATTTATTTTGTAAAAAGGGATTTATATAACCCAAAGAAACCGAAATGTAAGGGTTTTTTTTGTTCAGATCCAAAAAAGGGAGAGAGATCAGGGGATTGAAAAAGGGGGTTTCGGTTTAAAAATTTGCTTTGTAATCTGAAAAGTTTGTCTTGAAATCAATACAAAAGCAAAAATATCCCTTTGTTTTTTGATTGAAATTTGTTTGGGTTTCAAATCTTTTTTTTTTCTATTTCGAATCAAAACTAAACAGAAAAGATGGAAAGAAGGTTTCGAAATTACCTGGTTGCTGTGGTCGTCGCCGTGAGGCCGGCCGCAAATGAACGGCGTTGTGGAGACGACAATGGAAGTGGTGCCGTCGTCTAGCTTAGGGCTGAGTTGAGAGAAAAACAGAGGGTGAGCAGATAGGTTTTTTTATTTTATCAGTTTAAAACTAAAAAAAATGAATAAAGCCCTTTTTTCAAACTGCTTTCCCAAAACGGCACCGTTTTCGGTGGCCCGACCCTCGTTTTTGCTTAATGGTCAAATTACTCTTTTGGTACTTGGATTTTAAACCCGCTTTTATTTTTCTCCACGAGATAATTCTGCTTTCAGCCCCTATACTTTATTCTCGCCTTTATTTTTCATCCTTTTTTAATTTTGCACCTTTATTTATTGTTGTTTACATTTCAGCCCGTGCGTTTTATATTTTGTTCATTTCAGTCCCCTTTCTTATGTTATTTCATGCCATGTAATTAAATAATCATGCATTTTAGTCCTTAAACTTTAATTTCATGTTGTTTTAGTTTAAATCATGCATTATTATTATTATTATTATTATTATGTTATATAATATAGTATTATCATTATTACTATATAAAATACTTTATTTTGTATATATTAATATGATAAATAAAATATATGTATGCATACAAGTTTTTACCTATAGTTCATATTTTTTATGTATAACAGTTTTGTTTATTTTATATTTTTTGTATATCATATATAATAGTTTATGTATATTAAAAAATATTGTATAGTATTTTTGTTTAATTACTATGTATATAAAATGGTAATAAATACTTATTTTTGAAAATAATATATATAAAAAAGGGCTACTAACTTAATATATATGTATAGACATTTTAAATAATAAGTATATATATTTTACTATAAATATCATATTCTAAGCATGTACATAAAATACAAAATAAACACTTGTTTTCATATATATATATATATATAATTACTAACTTTAAATATATAGTTTTTGATAAATATAATTATTAGATATATTTTACCATAAATATTATATTTTTAAATATATATATTTATATGACATATTATAAATTGCATAATAATAACTAGATAAGTGAAGATTAAGGTAATGTTCTTTTATTTAAGGAGTTCGAGAATTAGTGTCCCGGGCGTAAAGGGATGCGACCTTCTCGATATCCCTAAATAAAAGAATAACTTTATCATTTTAGGATATGATATTTAAGGGGATTTTCTTTTATTTAGAAAATCGAGAAACCATTTCCCGGGCGTAAAGGGAAGTGAATTTCTCGGTTATTCTAAATGATGGAATGCTTCTTTAAATATTTAGAACATTTTCATGCATATAGGAATCGTATTTTAAATTTTAACCGAATTCATAATTTCCATCAGCAAGGCATTAAATAATCGACTAGGTACCAATTTTGGGCGGTGTGGGGGTGCTAATCCTTCCCCATCCGTAACTGACTCCCGGACCCAAAAATTTTTTATCTCTAGTTTATTTTGGTGTCCGGTCTACCATTTTTAAAATGATCGGTGGTGACTCCACATTTTTAATTCCAAAATCGGGCGGGTTTTTCAAACTAAATTAAATACATCAAAATAAATTTCAAAACCCGAAATAAAAAGAGCACCGAACAAATTTGGGTGATTACAGCTGGCGACTCCGCTGGGGACCTTTTAAAAAGAGAGCCAAGCCACAAGCCGAATATTTTTAGTCTTAGTGTTGGAAATTTGCAAATTCGATTTTAATTTAAAATATGTTTCTGTCTTTAGTTAATAGGACATGCATTTTATTTTCTGTAAATATAACTGTTTTACTTTTACTGCTTAGTATAAGTGAACATAGACATAGGGTGTCAAAAGGTTTGAGAGTTTCTCCTCACACACCGTGCACTTGCATTACATTTCATGAGCTTTCTACCTGAGCTCCGCCCTATTTTAAGTGGAAGTGTGATACTGTCTTCGTGTGGGTTACCATCGTATAGGTTGGTGAATCGATTTCAGGATATATTTCTTATGCTTTCGTGTGGGTTACCTCTATATAGGCATAAGGGGTGTATCCCCATGAATTGAACTTGGTCCGTTTGAAGCCTATAATGGGTGAGGATCAGAGGCCTTGTTACCTTTAGTAAGGGACAACGAGGACAATTCGGGTACCATTCCCTAGAACTGAACCTCATGTAATAGACCATATGAGCCTCTCTTTAGAAACAAAACCCGTTAAAAAGTTCAAAGGAGAAACGCTTCTAACCCTTTGTTTACACTATAGATTTATTTCATGAATAATATGCCGGGTAGAAACTATGTCGGGTAGGATCTTTCCTTTTGCAAATAATAATATGTCGGGTAGAAATCATGCCGGTAGATTTTTTCAGGATAAAAGCATGTGGGTAGATACCATGTTGGGTAGGATCTTTTTTTAAAATAAAAGTATGTCGAGTAGAAATCATGCCGGGTAAAAAATCATGCTCGGGTAGGTTGTACATATTTACCCTTTAGTACTTATATACTTATTCTTGTTTTCATTTTTATTACACGTGTACTGACCAATTTTCTGTTTTTCTTTTTTGCATTGCATATGCATGACATAAAAAAGGGTGTTGATTCACGAGTGATCTACGCTTAAGGAGGCTTTCATAATGAAAGGGTCAAGTGATCAGATAGACAAGACCACAAATATAGGGCAGTGCCTTAAAGAGAAGCCAGAGAGATGAGAAGTCATTCTTCTGAGATTCACACGTCAGACGTACCAGAGCATGTCTATACCAATACCGAGATTAGTGAGGTGCAAGAGTTAAAAAGACAAATGGCCAAAATGATGAGCATGATGACTGATATGGCAAAAAAGTTTGAGAAGAACGAATTAAATAAAAACCAAAGTATAATGGCCGCCAAGCAAGACCTTATATCTGAACAAGATGATTTTGATAAACCCAAAGGTCGGTGCACTGTTGCGATCAATGCCGGTAGGACACCCGAAGATGCTAAGGCTTCAATTTCAAAGAAAGTGGAGGTGAGCCAAAGATTAGCCAGAGAAGAAAAAGATAAAAAGAAGGCATTTCAAATCCCGATGGCCTACACAGATTTACTCTCGATACTGGTCCAGAAGGGTCTTGTAACTCCTGTCTAATCCAAGCTAAAATAGCCTCATTTTCCTAAATGGTATGACAACAAGGCTAGATACAATTATCATGTAAGAGGTACAAATCATACAACTGAAAATTACAGATCTCTAAGAAACAAGGTCATAAGCCTTGTCGAAGAGGGGCTACTGAGTTTTGAAGAAAAAATCCCCAAAACTTCCAAAAGCCTGACCAATACTAGTGCACCAAGTCACACGAAGAGAAGCCAATTTCTAACATTCATAATCCAGTACCTGGGACAGAGTTCAAATTCTAATGTCCAGCTTTTTGAGTCATCGTCAGCCAGCGTCCAAATGCCAAGAACCAATGTCCCATTCGATCCTATACCTACATCATATGGAGAGCTATATATGCAATTGTTGAAGGCACGATTGGTGGTCCCATGTCACCTCACACCTCTAAAACCTCCGTACCCTAAATGGTATAACACCGAAGCTCGTTATGAGTATTATGCTGGAATTAAGGGGTATTCGATTGAAAACTATACCGCCTTCAAGCGTCGAGTTCAGAACCTCATAGACTGCAACATGTAGAAATTCAAAAAAGAAAATCAAGATGGTTCAACTACCATTCAAGCAGTTATGGAGTCGAAAGAGTCTAAAATTGAAAAAGATGAAAAGAGCCATTTGAGGCATGACACTCGAGCTAGTGGATCAAAGAAAGAAATGGATTGTTTGAAAAATGAGCTGAAGAGTTTGCAAGGCAACTATGAAGAGCTTCGTTTGACTTTCAAAAATGTTAGCTTGGGTGACGCTCCTGATCAATGGAAAGAAGGAATTGAAAACCTGAAAAAATATGTCAAATTTTGGAAAAAAGACTTCTAAGGCCAACGAGGAACGAGATAGTACCTTGTTTGGTAATCTACAAGCAATAGACAGTTAATGCTTCACCCTTAAAGAAGACCTAAGGAATCTTCAAGCCAAGATTGAGACCTTGAACATGTGTATGTGTTTGCGCGGAGACATCGTTGCTGAACTTAATGAAAGTCAAGCTGAAGTTCAAAGGCTAAAGAAGCAAGTGGATGAGTGTAATGACGTTCTAATGATGTACAATGATCTTGTGGATGGCATCAAGAAAGCTTGGAAAGAAAATAATGAGAAGTGGTGTCTTCAACTTCAAGAGTCTTCAGAGAAGATAAAGGAAAAAGACAACTACATGAAGGACATTATTGCTGAAGCATGAAGAGTTGCCCGATAGGTGACGGACTTGGCTGATGTAGCGACAGAATTGAATCAAAACGATGAGCTTCCAGAACAAAACGAGAAGTTGGCTAGGCACTTAAAGAAGTTACAGAAGCTAGGCACTAGAGCTCGACATTATCTGTAACTCTAATGTCTGATATAACATGACCTTTTATGAAAGTTGTTCTAAGATGTTCACTCCAGAATCAACCTCTTTTCTGCATTCATATTTACATTTAGCATTGCATCTTTATTGCATTTTGCACTTTCAGCAACATAACATGTTCATTATATATATTATATTTGCATTCATAGACCATTTTTGGTAATTTACCTTGGGGCATCCGACTTTGGTCCAACTAAAACCATCATTTTATGATTAGATGACTAAATCCTTATAAATAGAGAGTAAAGGAAAATGTCCATACTAGAGAGAAATTGAAAAAATAAGGTAAGCCTTTTGGACTGGCTAGAGAAGTCTGTCTATTTCATGCACTGTGTAAGTTTAGTTTCCTTCAAAAAATGAGGAGCTTTTGGCAAAAATATTGTTTACCCGTTTTAATAAAATAAACTTTATTTTACATCTCATTTAGCAAACAATTCATATTCTTTGATTCTTTAAACAATCTTCATGTCTTTGTCTTTCTCATGTATTTTCTACTCGACCTTTTGTAGCTTGACAGTTACTTCTTTGAAACTTTCATACCCGGCTTGCTTGTACGCTTCAGCACGAATCTCGCTGGTACGTAAAGAAGTCTTGAACCTTTCTATTTGTTCTTTGAGTGCTGCGTTTTCTATTTGAAGGACTTGAGATTCCTCCACTTTCTACTGCAAACTTGATTTCAGGATATCGCCTATAGCCAGACTATTTTCCAACTCACCTTGGAGGATGCCGTGTTGGCCCTCAGCTTCTATAACAATGATTTGGCTTTATTTTTACTAGTCTTGCATTTCTGGTTCCAACGTTCCAAATCGTTTTCGGATGAATCATGCCATTAAACCATTCTTCGGAGGTGTCACCCAAACCGGCATTCTTGAATTCAAAGCGCAACTTATGGTACTTGTCTTGTATAATCTTCGGTTTTTTGCTCAGATCATACCTCTCCTGCTTGAGCTAGCCGTACTCGAATGCAAGTTCATCTTCTGAGATGCTTTTACTTTTGACTCCTGAATTTGTCTCACTTGAGTAACCCACTTCTGTGTTACCCGAACCTTAGACTAGCATTGACCCTTCTTCGATTTTGCCCCTCGGACAATGGCTGGCTCGTTGTAGAATCGGGGTTGTCCGTCTTCGAAACCCAAAACTCTCATCCCGATAAGTTCTTGAACTTTGTTCTTCAGGGCTCCGCAATTCTCAATGTGATGACCCGAATCCCCTATGTGGTAGCTGCACCAGATACGATTGTTGTAACCCTTCGGATAATGAGGTCTCTTTGATACAGACTTCACCAGTATGATAAGATTTATTTCAATAAGCAACGGAAGCAGCTCGGTGTATCTCATTGGTATAGGACAATGCCTCTTTACGTCATTTGAGATTGATCACAAAAGGATTCAACTTGTCATATTTAACAATGTTGTCTATCTTAACATTCTGACCATTCTGTTCCAGATTCTGATCCTTGATCGATTTTTCTCTAAGTTCCCCAGATTGCTTACTTTTCATCATAGCATTTATTTGGTTCATCATCTAGGCCATTTGCTTCTTTAACTATTGTACTCCACCTCGCTCGATGCTAGGACTAACACTGCTTGCCGAATCTGACCTGAAGTCTGTGAATGATCCTTCTTCTATTGTCTCTGATATAGCCTCGGGGTAAAACTCTAGAACCGAACCCCCTATCGTCAAGTCAAAGAACCTTGGTCCATCATGAACAATCTCTATTATGGGAGAAACCACTCGAGAATCAATACCCTATGTAATGTGAATGAGATGATATATGCAAAAACAAAACAAAAAGAAAAAGAAAACAAGTCAGTACCAGTTAAAATCAATAAATACATAAATAAAGGGTCAAATTAAATACGATGAACAAACAAAACAACCCTATTTATATCCCGCCTAAAACACCTAAGTTATTCGCATGGCTCTAAAAAGGTAGGTTCTTTATTTCTCTATATGCAATGTTGGTGCTAGGAGGTACCTGAATTGTCCTTGCTATCCCCTACTAAGGGTAGTAAGGCCCCCGATCATCACCCATTATAGGCTCCTTTCAACCATGTTCAATTCAGGGGACCCATTAGCTTATGCCCCTACGAAGGAACGATATCCTCACGAAAGCATAAGACACTCGAGCCCCGAAGGTACTTTGCTGGGCCCATACGGAGGAATGGTATCCTCACGAAAGCACTAGCGTTTTCCCCCACTTAAAAAGGACAGGTTTATATGCCAAATTTTAAATGCATTGAAATAAACGCGCAATTATAACCGAATGTTAATTTAATAGTCACTTTAATCCGGAACTTCTGATATTTCTAAAGTGATAATCATTTAAAAAGCTCGACTCTTTTTGTTTTTGAAAAATAACAAATGTCCCCAGCGGAGTCGCCATCTGTAGCGATATCTCTTTTTCTTTCGCTAAATAAAATGGGTTTCAATATATTTGGGGGTTTTTTGGGTATTAAAAATATATTCCATGGGGTTTTATAAAAAAACGTGTTTTCATTAGAAAATAGAGTCGCCTCCGGCCACTAAGGTAGGCTGAACACCGTAAAACCAGAGATTTCAAAACTGTTGGGTTCGGGAGTCGGTTACGGATGAGGAAGGATTAGCACCCCCACACCGCCCAAAATTGGTATTTTAATAATTACCGCTTTATTAATATTAAACTTTTCGTATTTAAGTGACGATTAAATTAAAACTCGGTTATAAGTGCGAGTAAATTTTAAGGGCACCGTTATTCGAGAGTAAACTGATAGACCACCATCACTGCGCTTTATACTGGCCACATTTACGCTCGAATAAAAGGGCACCGCATTGACAAAAATATTCCGTTGTGCAATCTTAGAGAAATATATTATGTGTAAAAAGCATATCTAAATTGACATGGTAATAATAAAGCTTAAAAACATAAACATTACAACGCAAAGGCATGAATTTAAACATAAGCGTAAACACGAATAATAAAAAACATAAAATTAAAATAATTTGAAACAAGAAAACATGAAGAGGAAATAACATACTTTAAAATTAAACTACTACATATATAACATACTTGAACCTATTAAAATTACAAAACAATAATATATGCATGCCATGACATATAATACGATACTAAATTATTGAAGCAATATGCTAACACAAAAAGACTAACTAGATACTAAGCATGTGACACCATTTATACATAAATTAAAAAAAACATGGCATTATATGTAACAAAACATCACACTAACATATGACCTAAAAACATAAAACTCATGCTAATACAAAAAAGCATACTATGGAAACTAAACCAAGACATAGCCTTTAGAACGAACATATATATGGGCAAATAAATTAAATCATAAAAAAAACAACACGTATAAAAACATAAACAAATATGATATAAAAATTCCTATATGAAGATGATGAACAATGTAAACATGCTAAAATGGACATAAAATAAATAGCAAATGACATAAATAATTAAAACATAAAAAATGGACTAAAATGAAAAAAAAAGAAAATTAGAAAATAGAAATTTAATAATAAAAAAGGCATTTAATGACCCAATCGAGAGCCGAACAAAACCCACAATGACAGGACGTGTAATAAGACCAAGGGGCAGACTTAAACTGAAAAACCTCAAAACACGGAAGGACTTTGAAGGTAATTATGCTAATCAAAACCTGATCCAGTTTGATTTCGGGACCAAATTAGAAGATTTTAAGAAGAGTGGGGGACCAAGGTTGCAATTAAACCAAGAGGCAGACTCAAAAGTGAACATCAAAAATGCGGAGGTCCTTATGTGGTGATTATACAATTTTGTAAAAATTTAAAGCCATAAATAAGACAAATCAGATTCAATGCTTTCTTTTTTTTTGCCATTTTTCAAAACCACTAAGATATATCCCCGTCTTCTCTCTCGACTTGAAAACTCCCCTTTTCAGAAACCTTCATCAACCGCCGTCCCAACCTCACTAAGCCATCGCCGGTCGTCGTTTACCGGCGGCGGCGAACCTAAAAAAACCACACAAGATTCTTTATCCCCTTTTAAACTCGAATCCGACCTATATGTTTTAAAATATAGCATCCTCCTTTCTAAATCTAAAAACAACCCCCTTTTAAACTGTTTTTCTTTATTTTAAAAGCCAAAAAAACTAAACAAAACCTTTAGTCTCCCCATTTTACCGGCTCACCATGCTCGGCTCGGTGAACCAACGGGTTGTTGCCGGTCAAAAGGGGAAAACCAACTGTCAACGAAGGGTAAGATTTGGTTCTTAGCGGGTTTTTTTTATTTGTTCGAATATGCATGTAGAAGAAAAGAAAAGGGATGAGCAGATTACCACTGAAACTTTGTTTTTTGGCTTTTTTTTATTTCCAATCTGGTTGTCTATATAATGGGTGGATATTACATAGTATATATCATTTTTTCTGATTTTTTTTCATTTTTGTTTACAAGCAATATTTAATGGGACTGTTGTTGATGATGATTTATCTAACTTTCCCTTCATTTTTTTGTGTTTTTGGCATGTCTGGACGGTATGGCCGGTGTGGGGTGGTGTGCACAGCAGCAGAGGGTGGTTGGAGGCGTGAGATCTTTACTTGGCAGATCTATTCTTGGTTGTTGGATCAGATTTGATCCAGCGGCTAGGATTTCTCGAGATTGACGATCGAGATTGGATCTGGATGGTGACATGGCAGGCTCTGATCTTGACGCGTGGCAAGTGGGAAAGTGAACGGTCTCGCGCGTGTGATACACGCGCGAGTGAGAAGTGAAGGGGCCCCTCGGGTGTATCACATGCGCGCCAGCTGGATGGTCTTGGTGACATCTGGATCGTTGGATCAAATCTTGATCCAACGGTTGGGAGGGCGACGGCTGCAAAAAAGAAGGGTCATTAGACCTATATCAGATTAGGGTTTTGCTTTAATTAGGCTTAGGTTATTATTTGTTGGGCTTGGCCAATTGGGCTTATATATTTTTTGAGTTATGTAATATGGACTAGACAAAATAACATTTGGGTTTTATATTATATCTGATCTATTTTAACCCAATAATAATACATGCATATATTAATTATACCTATATGGACATGCAATATGTATTCACATAGACATATTTATATAATACATACATGCAATACAAATATAAATATAGACACATACATACTTACACATACCTTAATACGTACATACACATAATATATTAATACAAACATACATGCAATATAAAACACATATATAATATACTAATATTTCTAAAAAATCAAACCTTAATAACACATACTTACTAGACACACACATACATACACATAATATTTAAATAACATGTATACACACATATATGCAAATTATTATATATATATTACATACGTTTAAACACATAACACACAAGCATATATATCCATTCACATATTGTACATATACAAACAATGGATATATAAAGTATAAACAAAACATATGGCCCACATATACCATAATAAATATTAACATGAAAAACATATATAATATGTATAATATACGTTCACTCACACATATCACACACATATTTTACGCACATATTAATCACACGTACATAATTAACACACGTACTAATATAACATATATATACATGCAATAATAATATCTATTAATTATTATACTAATATATATTAACACGATATTTACAAACCAGATAAAAATGAGTGATTACAAGAACCAAAACGAGTGTTTAGGAAATAGGCAAATCCCGTCGAGTGAATTCCCCTCTCAAGCATTTGTTGTTTAAGGTCTTTGAATCAAGTGTTGACCCTAAACTTCTACCCCCTAAAGACTATTTAGATATCCGTATATGAGATGACGAATGACATTCCTTCAATTCCTTTCACAAATAAAAAAATATCCATTTTTGTCCCACTTTGAGCCTGATCATTTCTTTCTAATAACACCCCAAACCAAGGATCACCTCCACACTGGGGCAAAGAAGACAAAAAATTTGGTTGCAAATGAAACCATCCGATATTGATCATGCTACACAGATAGCTCTCTAATCAGGACAAGACGCGAGATATGATACATTCAATGCAAAGAGCCAGAGAAACATTAGAAGAGGCCAGCGAAAGAAAAGTTTATGCTAAAAGAAGTTGACCAAATCCAGTTGAAAATTGCCAACAATAAGGCTGAGGCAATCAAGGGCGAAAACGCTAAGTCAAAAAATTGCAAAAAAGGAAAAGCAAGAGCCTTGAAGGATTGGTTACTCTCAACCAGAAGCAAGAATCAATGTCTAGTCGGGATGGCAGACTAGTCCATAGCTACATTTTTCTAAACATAGAAGGAAATGAACTCTAGGGTGAAAACCCAAAAATAGGCAGTTTAGAGCGATCCAAGGAATAAAAGAAAAAGATTACTCTTTGTAAGCATACCCAAATTAAGCAATACAAGAATGAGATTTTAAATGGAAGCTTATACCAACTTTGGTGGATTGATGCCGAGCCAAGACACAAATCAGTAAAGGCTACATATCCAAGAGCTACAAAAAAAGGAAATGAACTCTAGGGTGAAAATCCAAAAATGGGCAGTCTAGAGTAATCCAAATAATGAAAGAAAAAAGAGAATTTCGTCAAAGTGCATCCAGATTGCAAGTGCAGAAGTAAGAGTTCGCCAAGAAGAAATGATCATTGGTTTCAATAACCTTAAACACTTAATTGGGCCTGTATATCATTTTTTCATACCCATGAGCCATAGCATACATTACAAGCCTGTAAAGACCATTCTGATCATATATGTATGTCTGAGTTTGTCTTCAGACCATATTTCTCCTAAAAGGTTTAACCTTTCTTCAAGGAACGTCAAACTTCAAGTGCCTGATCAACACCAAATGAGGGAAGGATAGGGCATGGTGAGTTAGTGAGATCAAGAGAGCCACTTAAATAGGGTAGAAATTAGGTATGGGAAATGTTCCTCTCAGAAGCCTAATAGCCCAGAAAGGACTTCACATGTGCTTGTGTCACTGCAACCCTTGCTATCTTCTAAACATACGCTTCATTCGGGTTGCTCATTGTCAATTCGAAGAAAAAGTACTTTTTGCACTTGATAATTTGAGTGCCCAATTTTGGATTTAAAAAAAATCACATTTTTGAAATATTTAATTGTTTCTTCCAAACTCTGCACAAGATTTTCGCATAAAAAATGGGAGAAGACTCATTTTCACAAGTTTTTTCATTTAAAATTTTTCTCACCCTAAATGTCCAAAATAAGGCAAACTCGACATGTTGGGTTGAAGAATAGGAACATTAGTGGGGAATTATTGTCCACGAACATCTCAAAATTAGAAGAGTAAGCTTAATAGAACTCATGATTCAGGAAAAGAAAATCCTCAAAGTTGACACTCGCTTGAGGAGGTGATTTCCAAAAGAAATAGTCAAACCTGAGAGAGGTTGGGGCGTCGTTCGACAAGATTGACCTTATCAGTCAACAGAGCAGAACTTGGGGCATAAATGCTAAGAGGCCTGATATGACCAAGCTAGAGTCACGGGGCATTCCTTTTAAAGTCAAGCTATAGTCAACCGCATTGCATGTCATTCATCTATGCATCAAGCATTTAGGTTAATTGCATACATACACCATAAAAATAGGGTGCATTCATCAAACAATGTATATACTTTGCCATGTATAAAAACAGGAATGAATCAAATATGACGAATCCTCAATCAAGAAAGGAAGCCGGACCACAAGGAAGTTGATACCTCAATTTAAAATCGAAGAAAATCAAGGTAGAGACCAGAAATGGCTCATTGAAAAAGACCTTTTGAAAATATCTAGAGCACGAACCCAAAAGGGACGTATTTGGTATTCAAAACAAAGTTTCAGCAAATTCCAGTATCCTTGACAGAAAGGAATGTGGCAAAAGTGGTATGGCATCATTGACACGAAAGAGCAGATCACTGTCAGCAAGTTCCAGTATCCTTGATAGAAATGAATGGGGGAAAAGTGGTATGGCATCCTTGACACAAAGGAGCAGTTCACTGTCGGAAAATTCCAACATCTTTGAAAGGAAAGAGTGGGGCAAGAGTGGTATGGCATCCATGACACGAAGGAGTAGATCACTTTTGAAAAGTATCAGCATACAAGAAAAAAATTCAAAACAAAAAGAAGAAAAAAGCAAAAAAAAATTAAAAATTAAAAATAAAAAAAAGAAAAAGAAAAGAAAAGAAAAAGAAAAATTCAAAAACAAGATGAAAACCCGAAATGGCACCTTGAAGATAATCTTTTTGAAAATGGCCGAGGCACGAATCCAAACTGAAGCCTTAGAAACAAAGAAAATGAAGAATATCACTTCCATCAAGTTTCAATGCCCTTGACATAAAGGAGTGGAACCCAAGAGAAAGAAGAAGATTGTTTGGCATCCTCAAGAAGAACAAACAGATAATTTTCGACAGAGTCCAGCCTCCTTAACACGAAGGAGCAAAAAGAATCAAATCAAAACTTTGAACTTCAGACCTTGTCTCCTCGGCGATATGGTAGCTTGGTCATCAAACTTCAGATCCTGCTTCTTCGTCGGTGTTGTAGCTAGATCAACTTTACAAACTTCAAACCTTGTCTCCTCGATGATTTGGTAGCGTGGTCAAATTCAACTTCAGATCTTGCCTCATCGTCGGTGTTGTAGCTAGATCGACTTTACAAACTTCAGACCTTGTCTCCCCAGCAATTTGGTAGCCTGGTCAAATTCAACTTTAGATCTTGCCTCCTCGTCGCTGTTGTAGCTGGATCGACTTTACAAACTTCAGACCTTGTCTCCTCGGCGATATGGTAGCTTGGTCAAATAAAAACTTTAGATCATGCCTCTTCGTCGGTGTCGTAGCTGGATCAACCTTACAAACTTCAGACCTTGTCTCCTCGGCAATATGGTAGCTTGGTCAAAATTTACTGGCTTTTAAGTTTACATTTTTTTTTATCAATTTTGTAGTTGAAAAAAAATCAAAAAAAGAAGGAAAAATAAAAATAAAAAATGAATAAAAAAAAGAAAAAGAAAGAAAAAAAGAAAAAAAGAAAAAAAGAAAAAAAATCAAAACAAAAAAAGAAAAAAAATGAGAAAAATGAAAATCAAGGTGAAAACCCAAATGGGCACCTTGAAATGATCTTTTTCAAACATCTCTAAGGCACGAACCCATAAGGAGGCCTTAGACATTGAAAATGAAGATACGTTAGTCTCATCTCCCTAGAGTGGCAGCGGAATGAGTACCAACACAAGTCTGTGGAGCAGATAAACTACAACATCTGAACCTTTCTCCTTGAACTTCCAATAGAACAGATAAACTACAACATCTGAACCTTTCTCCTTGAACTTCCAATGGAGCAGATGAACTACAACATCTGAACCTTTCTCCTTGAACTTCTAATGGAGCAGACGAACTACAACATCAGATCATTTCTCCTTGAACTTCCAATGAAGCAGATGGACTACAACATCAGATCCTTCCTCCTTGAACTTCCAATGGAGCAGATGAACTACAACATCTGACCCTATCTTCTTGAACTTCCAATGGAGTGGGACACCCAATAGAAGATGAAATACAACATCTGACCCTATCTCCTTGAACTTCCAATGGAGCGGGACATCTAATAGAAGAGGAACTACAACCTCAGACCTTATCTCCTTGAACTACCAATGGAGTAGATCACCCATCCAATAGAAGAGGAACTACAACCTCAGGCCTTATCTCCTTGAACTACCAATGGAGCAGGTCACCCATCCAATAGAAGAGGAACTACAACCTCAGACCTTATCTCCTTGAACTACCGATGGAGCACGTCATCCATCCAATAGAAGAAGAACTACAACCTCAGACCTTATCTCCTTGAACTACCAATAGAGCAGGTCACCCATCCAATAAAAGAGGAACTACAACCTCAGACCCTATCTCCTTGAAATACTAATAGAGCAGGTCACCCATCCAATAAAAAAGGAACTATAACCTCAGACCCTATCTCCTTGAACTTCCAATAGAGCGGGTCACCCATCCAAAAAGACGAAGCCACAACAACAGACTTTATCTCCTTAAACTTCCAATAGAGTGAGTCACTTAAGAGAAAATGAAGCTTTACCAAAAAGAAAAAAATAAAAAACAAAAAGTAACAAAAAACAAAAAACAAAAAAGAAGAAAAAGAAAAAAGAGAAAATGGTGAGCAAGAAGTCCTTTGTTTTCGGCCAAACATCATTTTACTTTTGTAGGTCTCAACCTAGGAGCAAAGGAGCAGATTGATCGAAGAACTCAACATCCTCGAAGAGCGAAGATCGAAGACCTACCGAAGACTGAAGATCGAAGACCAACGCCGAAGAAGAGAAGAAGCAAGCTGAACTCATTTTGTTTCCTCAACCCTCATTTTGAAGATTTTGCTTCCCCAAAGGTGACAAGATGGATCAACCAAGACAAGAAAGAAGACATACATCGAAGAAAAAGAAGATTTACCGAAGAAAGAACACATATGTCAAGAGGGAAGAAACTCAACCTGACTGGACGAAATTGGCTCTTTTAGTCTTTACTCCATTGTCGTTGCACAACAATGAGCAAAGAGGGGTAGCTGTAAGAGCTAATTTTTGCCCAACCCAAAACTAAACCATTAAGCCTATTATTTACATATCCCAACCCGACCCGGATCCAACCATGACCCGACCTGAACCAGAAAAACCTTAATATTAAGCCTAATTTTATCTTAACCCTAACCCTAATGTCCAACCGCCGTCACCATTCGCTGCCGCCGCTCGTCTTTCAGCCGCCGTTACTCCTCTCACTAGCAATCAAAATTAACCGAAACCCCAAATCAACCCATAACCTAAAAAATCCCCAAATTTAACCCTTTAACCCTAAAACTTAAACTGTTATAACCTACACCCTAAATCAAACCACCCTAAATCTATCCCATCCACTCAGCCTACCCCAAATCTGCCACCATCCCTAAAAATCTAGGATTGCATCCATCTTTCAGATCTGCAGATTAAATAAATAAGGAGTAGTTATTATTTTATTTTGTAAAAAGAGGTTTATATAACCCAAAGAAACTGAAATGTAAGGGGGTTTTTTGTTCAGATACAAAAAAAAGAGAGATCAGGGGATTGAAAAAATGAGGGTTTCAGTTAAAAAGTTTTCTTTATAATCTGAAAAGTTTGTCTTGAAATCAATACAAAAGCAAAAATATCCTTTTGTTTTTCGATTGAAATTTGTTTGGATTTTAAATCTTTTTTTCAGTTCGAATCAAAACTAAAAAAAAGAGGGAAATAAGGTTTCAAAGTTACCTGGTTGTCGTGGTCGTCGCCGTGAGGCCGGTCGCCGATGAACAGCGTTGTGGAGACGACAATGAAAGCGCCGCCGCCGTCTAGCTTAGGGCTGAGTTGAGAGAAAAATAGAGGGTGGGGAGATAGAGTTTTTTATTTTATCAGTTTAAAACTAAAAAAAGAATAAAACCCTTTATTCAAACTGCTTCCCCAAAACGGCACCGTTTTCAGTGACCCGACTCGCGGTGACCCGGATACCAGGGGAAGATCTGCGTTTTTGCTTAATGGTCAAATTACCCTTTTGGTCCCTGGATTTTAAACCCGCTTTTATTTTCCTCCACGGGATAATTCTACTTTCAGCCCCTATATTTTATTCCCGCCTTTATTTTTCATCTTTTTTTATTTTGCACCTTTATTTATTGTTGTTTACATTTCAGCCCGTGTTTTATATTTTGTTCATTTCAGTCCCTTTTTTTATGTTATTTTATGCCATGTAATTAAATAATCATGCATTTTAGTCCTTAATCTTTAATTTCATGTTGTTTTAGTTTAAATCATGCATTATCATTATTATTATTATTATGCTATATAATATAGTATTATCATTATTACTATACAAAATACTTTATTTTGTATATATTAATATGATAAATAAAATATATGTATGTATACAAGTTTTTACCTATAGCTCATATTTTTTTATGTATAATAGTTTTTGTATATTTTATATTTTTTGTATATCATATATAATAGTTTATGTATATTAAAAAAATATTGTATAGTATTTTTGTTTAATTACTATGTATATAAAATAGTAATAAATACTTATTTTTGAAAATAATATATATAAAAAGGGCTACTAACTTAATATATATGTATAGACATTTTAAATAATAAGTATATATATTTTACTATAAATATCATATTCTAAGCATGTACATAAAATAAAAAATAAAATCTTGTTTTCAAAAATATATATATCTATATAAAATTACTAACTTTAAATATATAGTTTTTGATAAATATAATTATTAGATATATTTGACCGTAAATATTATATTTTTAAATATATATATATATTTATATGACATATTATAAATTGCATAATACTAACTAGATAAGTAAAGATTAAAGTAATATTATTTTATTTAGGGAGTTTGAGAATTAGTGTCCCGGGCGTAAAGGGATGCGACATTCTCGATATCCCTAAATAAAAGAATATCCTACCATTTTAGGATAAGATATTTAAGGGAATTTTCTTTTATTTAAAAAATCGAGAAACCATTTACCGGGCGTAAAGGGAAGTGAATTTCTCGGTTATTCTAAATAACGTAATGTTTCTTTAAATATTTAGAAAATTTTCATGCATATAGGATTCGTATTTTAAAATTTAATCGAAATCATAATTTCCAACACCAAAACAATAAATAATCGACTAGGTACCAATTTTGGGCAGTGTGGGAGTGCTAATCCTTCCTCATCCGTAACCGACTCTCGGACCCAAAATTTTTTTATCTCTGATTTTATTTTAATGTCCGGTCTACCATTTTTAAAATGATCAGTGGCGACTCCACATTTTTAATTCTAAAATCGGGCGGGTTTTTCAAACTAAATTAAATACATCAAAATAAATTTCAAAACCCAAAATAAAAAGAGCGCCGAGCGAATTTGGGTGATTACAGGAGGAACAGGAGATGTTATATGATTTTGCTACAGACTATATGTGCGGGACATATTTGTTGGCCGACCCTAGAACTGATACATAATTGAATCTCAATAATTGAGAAAATAAAAAGGGAAGGTTTTGGAATAATATGCACTCATTTTGCTCATTTAAATGACTGTTTTGGGGCAAATTTAGTCATTATCCATTAAATTTAAAGGTCATTTAGAGTCAAGGTCTCAATGATCACGAGGAACCAATATATGAATATGATAAACCAATAGACTAAAATCATATATTCAATCCCATACCTAAAAATATAAACCAGATAAATGAAATTTGTCAGGTATTTCTTCCCATGCAAATCACAGCCAAAACAAAAGGAACTATCATAAGCTAAACGAAGAGGAGAAAAGCTTGATTGTAAGCAGGTAGAAGATATTGTACATCACATCACAAACACTTCTTTGTTATCCACCTCTTCCTGGCATTTTCCATGGCTTCTTCTTTCATCCTTACGAGCTCTTGGAAACACTGCTGATACTGTGAGTCTATAGCATCAAGCTCCGACTTCAGCTCATCCAACCTATCCTTGTCTGCAAGGGATTGACAACTGATGCTTGACATGCTCATATCTTGAGATGCAAATGAACACGAATCCATTAAGGATACGTTGGAGTTCTCTGTGGAGCCCTTCATCACAATAGATTCCCCGGGGGTTTTCTCATAACTGGTCTCTTTATGCCCAAGATGGTTAATATCTAAACCAAAATCATATTTGCTCAAATCGTTATGGCATTCAACATAACCATGATCAGGAGACCCCATTGGTTTGTCTTTACTCCCATCTGAGGCCAACATTCCATCAGATTCAGTTGATATATCTGAACTGAAAGATGCTTCAGGGCCTTGACCTTTAAAGACAGTTGACCGGCATGCAATGCTTCCAAATGAAGGTTTCCAACAGGGTACAAGCTTCATGATCATGCTATCAATCAACTCTGCAATGACAGCTACATCTTCATTTAACAAATCAAGTTGTTCAACCATCTCCTCAGCGATCGAAATAGCAGTATCAGAAGCTAGATAAAATGAAAAATGGATATTTCTTGCTCGACCTGTTAAAAGACACATCATTGTACATAAATTCTTTCTTTCAGGAAAAAATAAAGAGAAGAGTAAGAGTTTTTCTATAGCAGACTCAGTTACCACGTTGATCAGAAATACGTAAGGTCAATGAAATTGCATTATCACCATTCTTTTCCCCTTTTAGCTTAAATTCGTTATTCTCAGTGGAACACGGTAGCTCAAGGGATGAGAACCGAGGAGCTTCTTTGAAGTTTCTTGTAGATGAATCGACCAGAAGCATTTTGCATTTAGGATCTATTTCCATCAGATAAGATTCAACCTGGATCGAGTTTACTAGTGGACCAGTGGTAGCTTCCTTGGGAGTTTCAGCCAAAAGGAATGGATCTTTCAAGAGTTCCACAGCTGGCGGTCTCATAGATGCCGGAAGAAGACAATTCTCAATAAATTGCTTGATTTGTGGATCATTCACTTTCCCAAGGGAAGCAGGTTTAATACCCTGCAGCGAAAGAAGTTGAGAGAAATTAAACAATCAACTAATAGAATTATGGAAGATGTACCGGAGATGGTTGTCAACTTACGGAAGTAACTTTCTTGTATATTTGTGCTGGATTTTTGCATTCATTGTACGGATATTCACAAGTAACCATCTCCAATATGCACAGACCAAATGAATATATGTCGACAAGTTCATTATATTCCTCATCATATAGCTCAGGAGCCATAAATTCTGGAGTGCCTGCACAAAAAATAAAGCAGTGTAAATTTCAACCAAAACAGTTTAGCTGAAGTCACATCATTACTAATGTTTGAGAAAATGAAGTACGGTGTACCAATTACACTTCGGGCAGTGGGCTGCTGCATGACAGTTGCCAAACCAAGATCTCCAATCTTCACTTCTCCATTATGTCCATTAACAAATATATTATCGCATTTCAAATCCCTGTGAATGATTGGAGGATTGTGACTATGTAGATAGTGTAATCCTCTAAGGATCTGCCTTGCCCAATTCTTGATAGCCTTCACCTCAACATTCTTATGCTTCTTACTGTATCTAATGGAAAGCAAAGCTCAGCATGTCATAAATGAACGAGAAAGTGAGCAAAGAATGGGAAAGAAAAAAAGTTCATGGAACTCACTGCCTCAAACTCCCCGAAGTAAACAACTCTGTTATCATGTTGATGGTCTTGTTCTTATCATCCACCCAGGAATCGTAGAATTTGATAATGTTTTCATGCTTCGATGACTTCAAAAGATGAACCTCTGAATATAATCTTTCCAACTGCTCAGGCTTCTGCAACACATCTTCAATATTGATTTGGTTCCATGCAACTTCTATTCCATCATCTTCATCAAAACCCTTGTAACTGCAAACAACAATATAGTAGCCAAAACAGGAAAATCAATCAAACACAGTCTTATCAAAGTTAACCCAATTCAAAGAAGATAGGTCTTAGAACCATACACAGTCTTGAATGCTCCCCTCCCCAGGACCTCATCATACTGAGTGAATAAAAAACAAAGCAAACCAAAAACAATTGTATCACTAAATTCAAAAGAGAAAACTAATTTAAGTTCTAATGAAACAAACTATTCAAGAAAAAAATCAGCATATCTAGGATAAAATTAGCATTCTGGTTGATCATACACATGTATCAAGTTTAATATTGCTCATTTAAATAGAAATACAATAAGCAATTAATCCCTACTCTGCAACAAAGAGCAAGAAAAACTTACTTATAAGAGGTATAAAACTAGTCAAAGATGAAATATTCACACATTATTCAGTAGAAACTAAGCTATAACCAAATGTAGATAAAAATTCTAAACAATTGATTCCATTACTCAAACTTGACGTTGTTTGCTTGCTAAGAAATTGATGACAATATTTTACCTGGGAATGAAATTTGACAATTTGCTAAACAAAAAGCAGCATTTGATTATTATATAAAAGTTTCGCAATTTACTCCAAATTTCTTGGCAACCAAACAGATACTAAGTAACCCCAACAAAGAGAAAATGAACAAAATATATAAACCAAACAAAATTCGGAGCCAGAAACATACCCGAACATACCGACCCGAGGGATCTTTCTCAATGAAATCACTGTCATCGACCATCTCCATAGTTTTTTATGTACAAAGAAATAACTGCCGCCGCAACCCGATTGATAATTTCCAACAAAGGCCGAAAGAAAATACAGAAAAAAGAAAAACAAGAAAAAAAAACTCCAAAAGAAAAAGGGGCAGAAAACGCTATTAGAGACCAGAATTGATCCCGATTAGATGCGAAGAAGAGGAGGAGAGAATCTGTTGTTGTTTTTCAGAGAATGCCTCGCAAGCTATAGAGTAGGAATCGAACACCGATCGGGATCGGAATCGGAATCGGAACCGGCATCCGAAGGCCAAGGCCAAGGCCAAGGCCAAATGCATACCTTCCTCAGTATCCCTATATTTCAATTCCATAAGGCTGCTCTTTCTCCCTGGATTCGATTTTCTCTTCATTTCTATACCAATCCCAAATTCTCCCCAGGCAACGCTATCTGCATTATAATTTTCCTAATTATTTCGCCGATTTCTGGATTTCTGAGACAACAAGATTCCTAATCAGTGAACAATTTGGAGCCCAAAGATTTAAAAGAGCGTAAGAAGTAAATTTATTTAAAAGGGGCAAGAAAAACAAAAAAGGCATAAATTTAAGCATCTACCATCCTCGGCAACAGTATATATAGGGTAAAAAGGCAGTGGAGGAATCACACGCGCATGTTTAGGAGCGTGCGTTTAAGGTAGGAGTTTTTAAGAAGGCATCGCTCTCTAATTTTCGGTTGCATCAGAGATGCAGAATTTTTTTTAATAATTGTTTGTATCTAATTTATTAATTATTAATTATTAATTATTAATTCAGAATAGATAAGGTAAAGATTTACTAAGGACTCTATATAGTTTGTTTCATTTGAAACACTAAAAATTAAAATTTCATCTTGTTTTTTTGAATTTGTACATTGGGAAATTGTAGGATGTTTTTGTTCAACACAATAGATTTTTTCTAACTTGTAATTATTATTATTATTATACAACATTCGAATAACTAATTATAATCGGTCATTGAAGATTTAAGATGTTATTTTGTCCGTGCGGTAATCTCAAATTAACTATGTTATCTTTACTTTTTAATTTCATTAATTTAGTACTTTTACTTGTCTAAAATCAATAATATTGTTTCTCGTTTTTATTTTACCAATTTAGCTTTCGAACTTTCAGAATAACATCAATCTCACCCTTTGACGATTGTTGATTAACAAAGTCGTTATCATCGAGTTGCACTTTGCCGTGTCAAGCATTCTATCATTAAATGATTAACAATATATATAAGTAAGCATGTCCAAATGTTATTTCTTTTAATAATAAATTAATGTCCTCTAATAAGATAATAATGGGTAAGTTGCAATATAATTGACGTGAATTTTTTTAAAAAAATCTATAATTCTAAAATGTAATTAGTTCTGAAACTTTATATTCGTACTATCACATTATCAAAATTGACATGTTATCACCGATGTAGTAAGACAATTAGTAATAACGATTGATGTGGAAACAGATAACTACTACATGCACAAAATTAACAGCTTTGTTAGTCAATGACGGTCAAAAGATAAAATTAATATAATTGAATGAAATTAAAAAAAAAAGACAACACTGTATATTTTAGAAAACTATGTCAGCTAAATTAATAAAACTGAAAAAGTGATTTTTGATTTAGAGTTACTACAACAAAATTACTCCTTAAATCATCTTTAAAATGCACGATAAAAAATATTATTCAAATTTAAAATATCAAAATTTCTAAAACTTAAACAATGCCATTAAACAAATACATATATATATATATTTGATTAATATGAAAAAATTATTACCGCAAACTTCGTTAAAAACCTCCTTAAACTTAAGTGGAAGAAAAGAGTACTCACAATAATAATTACAGAGGACAAAACAATCCTGAAAACACAAACAAAAAAACACACCCCTAGCCACAGGGCAACACTAAAAGTAGGAAAATCCGCCATTAACAAAGGTACCACCTCCGACTGGGGATGCAAATGAATCCACTCACCCACAACTTGACCCCGAGCCATACCAGCAAAGCATCAACAACTTTGTTTGCCTCATGGCAAACCTGTATGATACGAATATTCTAGCTTTGATTCAAGAATTCACGAATTTGGGCAACAAGTCCGTAGTCCGCTAAGGCCAAAGAGACACCTCTCAAGATCTGAGCCACAGTGTTATTATCCAACTCAAGTTTCACATTCTGATAACCAAGGCGCCGTGAGTGAGTAAGCGCATCGTTCGCAGCCCATAATTTCGCAACAAGAACCGGGCACGACCTAAGGCTTCTCGAGACACCAAATAATTAAGCTCTTGTATCATCACGAAGTACCACTCCAATGCAAGCCATGTGCAGATACCCCCAATAGCGCCGTCAGAATTTGTCTTTATCCAACCATGGTTCGAAACCCTCTATCGCACAGTCAATCTGTCGCCATGAATGAGCATAAATTGACATTGCCCAGTCCCTTGGACCTCATCCCACAACCGCCTACAATAGGCAACCACATCTCCATGCCAATCACTACCCCATAAAATATATGGGAACAACATTGTTTCCACAAACCCCACAGCATAATAGCGAACATACTCGACCATCCCACACTCATCGCATGAAACAAGCCTTCTTCTCGCAAATTCTCTTTAAGCCAAGAAACAAAATGAGCACTAAAGAACACCTGTAACTTGTCCTGACGGACAATCCTATGCCAAGCTTGCCGAGCATGCTCACAGTGTCGCAACACATGATCCAAGTTCTCACCACCTTGAGAGCAGATCAGACACGTACTCGAGAGCATAGATGTCAACAGCATCTCTTCGTATTTGTCAACACACGATCTTGTAACACTAAATAAATAAAAACCCATACCTGTTGAGGCATATTAAGCTTCTAAATAAAGCGTCAATTTTTAGAACGATGAATCAAAGGGCTCGACCCAAGAGCCGTGTAGGCCGATGAAGTGGTGAAATGACGATTGTCCTCCCATATCTAACCCGGTTTATCACAGCCAAGAGCAATATGAGGGGGAACCACATAAGCAATTTTGTTTAATACAGCACAAGGGAGCACTCGTTCCAATTTTTGTCAGTCCTATTCACTGGCACTAGTCAAGAAAGCAACCACTAGGATCGAGGAGTAGTGTATAAAATAAACAGTGAGCGGCCAAGGGCTCAGTCCCATCGAGCCACACATCCCACCAAAAGTTCGTATGCTACCCATCACGAACTTGCCAACAAATATTATAACGAATATCCTCCCAAACATTGCCCCGGCCCTGCCAAAGCCTCGAGCTATTTAGATGGGTAGTAGAGTGAGGTAAACCATCTTCAAAGCGATATTTAGCTTTAAGGACATGAACCCATAATTTATCTTCGTTAGACGCCAATTGGAACCCAATCTTTATCAATAAGGCTTGATTCTGATGACTCAACTCTTTAAACACCAAACCGTTCTCATTAATGGGCAGACAGATCGTATCCTATTTAACGAGCATAATTTTATTTAAACCATTAGAATAACCCTAAATAAATCTCCGAATAAGCTTTTTCATCGTATCACAAACTCCTTTAGGAAGCCACATAGTTTGCATGACGTGTGTAGGTATAGCAAGGAGCACATCCTTCGCCAAGGTGATACGCCCAGCGAGAGAAAGAGTTTTTGCAGCCCAACCAAAAAGCTTGTGTTCAATTTTTTCCAACAAAAATCGATAAGTGTCTTTCGTGACTCTTTTATGAAGAAGAGGCACCCCAAGATACTTGCCTAGATCGTCTACCATCTCAAAATCAAACCCGTCCGCTATCATATTCCTTCTATTCAACGAACAATTCTTAGAGAAAAATATCTGAGTTTTAGCTATACTCACCCGATGACTAGAACAGGTACAGAAAGAACTCAGAATATCACTGAGCACCACCAACTGATCAATAGACGCTTTCGTAAAAAGCACAAGATCATCCACAAAAAATAAGTGTGATAACCCTGAACCATTGCTTGACAACCGAATACAATCCTATTCTCCAGCTGCCATCTTCCTAAGGTTACCACGCTTTCAAGAACAATACAATACAAGCAACGGTTGTTGGCTCTAATTAAGCCATCTCATTATTGCACAAGCCTCTGACTAAGGTTACCACGTTTCCAAGTAAACTGCAGCCCAATAAACCCCATATCAAGAAGACCAGACTAAAACAAAAACTGCAGAACTTAGGACACACTCTAGAACGGTGACTATAGCCACCTTAATGCTCCTCTATAGAACAAATAGCATTAAAGTCACCCCCAACATCCACGGATGATCATTCCCAGGGTCAAGAGCCTGAAGTTGAGCCCAAACAGAAGCATGACGACCCTGATCAGGACTAGCATGCACAAAACTAATAAAACACTGCATATTCAACCCTACATCAACACAACCACCATGCACAAATTAATTTAAAACTGCCAAAATATCCATCCAAATTATATCCTTCCACAAAATCCAAATACCTCCTGAGAAACCAGTGGTCTTCACCCGATACGAACAATCAAAGCCTGCCCGATGAATGAAAGTATCAACAATAGGTTCACTCGCTCGCGATTCCATGATTGCAATAATATCTAGGTCATTTGATCTGACCAACAATCTAAAAATCGGTTAAAATCAAGGTCAAGTTCGCCTTGAGTATTCTAAAGCATTGCTTTAATCATTATAAATAAATAAACCATCAACCAAACCTGGCTGAAATTCCTCTGGTCCCCTTCAAAGGTTGAGTTCGCAATCCACTAAACTGTGTCAGCCGATACTTCCGCCTGGGATAAATCTTTTGACAAATTTGTAACCCAATCAGACACTATTGTCAGTTTTTTGGTGGTATCATCCTTCTTCCGAGGTTTACTACTCTTCCTAGAAAGGTTCTTAGCCGTTGCTGAGCTTCGAATCTCCCTCTTGGTACTAGCACTACGAACCGGCCCATACAACGATCTTCTATTGTTTTCTTTCAATACCTTCTTTGGATTTTCCTCAATAAAATGAATAGCAGTATGCTTATCCGACTTCAACGAAGAAGGCACAGTTACCACCTTGTCCTTAGTCGCAATATTAGGGATAGCCACATGTTCTTTCCTACACGTCATACTCACATACTCTTCCACAGGTTGGGGATTCACAATTCTTGCAGTATTAACATTCCCTAAATTAAGATACACAGGAGCATCAACTGTGGCTTGTAACTCTTGAAGAATCTCCCAATGTTTATCATTGAAACTGGCAGCATGAATTGCGCTAACCAATCTCTGATCACGTTGAGGAGATGCCACGACAGGGAGTATGTCCTTACCCAAATTCTGTTGTTGCCCAACCGTGTGGGCATACTTATCACCCTCCATATCTGTTAAGGCTCCAAACCGATAGCCCCCTTAATGACATTAGGAGGAGCAACCTGATTACCAACATTCCGGTTCACCAACGGATGACGCTTCTGACTTACTACTTGCATCCAAGGGCCAAACTTGTCCTCCGCTGAAGGTGTCTTCTATTGAATCAAAGAGCCAATAGTTGGCTCTGATTTATGGCGCCCACAAACCTCCTTGAAATGCCCATACTTACCACAACCATAACATATATGCGGAAGACCTTCATATTCGATAACTTGATACCGGCCATCGATCATAATTCCCGAAATCAAGGGTTTTTCGAGATTCACAACAACAGCTAGACGAGCGAATCGACCACTCTTTTATCCGTAGTATTAAAATTGATAAGTACCACTTTACCCAACAGCTCAGCAATGGCCCTAAATAAACTCGCCGAATTATACCTATAAGGTAGTCTTGGGAGTCGAATCCAAGCAAGAATCTGATTGGGATGATCCTCCAGCGTAGAAAACTCTCGTGACCAAGGCTGCACAGTTAAATAAATCCACAAAACCATCCAAGGACCACCCGTTAAAACTTTTTCATAATCTTCATCAAGAGCGAAACGAACCAGAAAATAATCGTTATCTAAATCAATAAGGCTTACCTCCCCTATAGGGCACCAGAGAGCATTGATCCGATTTTTAACGCTCTATAGCCGATCGATCTCCCCAACAATCGCATAATTAAGGATTTAGACAGCTTAGCATCGATCGCATTATGGACTTTATTAGAAAAATGAATCTCCGAGAAGACACCCTTATTGTCAATGATCACGTCCTCATTCAATAACTCCACATCCAGATCACAAATAAAGTTATCCTTTTGGCCAGCACCAATCTTTTCCGTAACTAGGTCTTGGAAGGATGTTTTCATTGAGGTTGTTGCGTCCAACACAACATCAGTATGAACCATAGCAGTATTTGACAGCGACAATCCAGAATCAGCCACAACAGCCTCCTGTGCAGTCCGAGAAACTGTGGAAACATCCAATTTCATATGCTCACCTGACGAGCCGTCCACTCCCCCATTTCGCGTGCCGTCCCCTGCCTCATCACACAGAGGCGTTGGGTTCGGCGGCGTTCGGAAGGGGCCAGCGCTGAGGCAGAATTATTATTTCTGATAACTAGGGTTTCCATTTAAAAATCCATTTTTTCATTTAAAGATATTTGAGAAATTTGAAATACATATATTATTTTAATGTATCATCATTTTATATTTTTATTATTAATTACTATTTTATATTAATTAGAATTTGAATTAAAATCAAGCTTATTTACTGGTCGGTCTAATTAACAATTACTGTAGATGATATTCCCAAAAGCTAAAAGAAATAATTAAATAAATTTACTTTAATGAACAAGATTAAAGATGATCATGTCCTCTTTTTGCCAATAAGTATATATATATATATATATATATTGTCTTTCTAAATACGATTCAGAAACAAATCAACTACAGCTAGATTTTGATTGTTTCGAATTTTAATAATTTTACCAACTCACATGAATTTATCCATAGTTTAATTAAGGAAGAGTAGAAAAAAAAAAGACCGTGCCGTTCGGCGTTGCATTTGGTTGAAAAGTGAAGCAAAAGACCGTGAAACGAGTACGAACGAACGCGTGGCAAAGCATAAAGTTTGGGTTTTAAAAAGCATACTACCCAAAAAAATATTACTAATATATAATTAAATAATCACTCTAATTTTTATTTTTTAAGTAATTTAATTTTTCGTTAAAATAGTCTTTTTGTGAATAATTTTTTTAATTAACTGACAATAAATAACTTAAAATGACTTAATAGAATAACGCGTCAAAAGAAAATATATTTATATTTTATATAATTTTATAAAATTATTTTTTAATTTATGTGTTATTTTGTAAAGTCAGCATATTTGCTTATATGACACTAATATCGTGACATGCACTGTTATGTAAGTTTGTTATATCATTTCAAGTATTTTATTATTGATTGACTAATATTTTTCTTCTAAAAAAGTCTATTTTAACTCAAAATAAAATATTAAATATTAAATTATTTCAAAAAAATAAAAACCAAAATAGCAATTTAATCAAATATTAATTTTTTTTTTACATTATGTTTTTTGGAAAAGGAAAAAGTAAAAAATCCCACTAGGAAATCACACTTCATTTTTTTAAGCCCACAATCATTCAGGCTTTACTTTAATGCGTGCTGTCCCACTTAAATTGACCACTGAATTATAATTTTTTTTAATTAAATCACTCAACTATTTAAAATATATTATTTAAGTCATTTTCTGTTAAAATCTAAGAAAAATGTGACGTTGCAGTTAACGAAAATTTGTGTAACTATACATTTGGTTTATGTTACTTTCATATTATATCAATTTGGTTATAATTTTAATTTAATTCAACGAATTTAACCATCCAATCATATGATAACATGTGTCGCCAATTTATTGGAAGAATTTAAATTAATTAAAAACAATGTTATTTCACTATTTCAGTTCCCACTTTTGCAAAAGGATAATTAATCCATGTAGATTTTCGCTCCCAAAAATATCAATAATTCATCGAAAATAGAAGTGAGAATCACAATGTTGGAACCTATTGAAGAAGTGCAATTAGGGATGGGCACGGGTCGTGTTTTTGTCTCACCCGAACTCAACCCGAAAATAAATACCCTAAACATGCACCTGACCCGATCATATTCTTTAAAAAAATATGACCCAACCCGACCCAAAAATAAATATACTAAAACCGACCCGACTTATAGAAAAAATTAATTTTAGGGACCTAATTATAAAAATAATAATTTAGGGGACTTAATTGTAAAAAAACTATAATTTAAAGGACTAAATTGTAAATAAAAATTTAATTTTAAGGACCTAATTATAAAAAAAATATATAGAGGGAGTATTATTATAAATATTCTTAAAAAATTAGAGAAAAAATACAATTAGTCCCGAGTCGGGTCGAATATTTTCTACCCTAAATCCGAAGCCGGCCCGACTCAAACCGATTTTTTATTAAAAAATTCGACCCGATCGGGCTGGGTCGAGTCAGAACCCGACCAGATCAAGTAAAATACCCATCCCTAAGTGCAATCCTTTGGTTCGTAGTGGGCATAACGAAGGCACAAAATAGGAACCTGAAGGTCTTCGAGCATAACACATGAGGACGACCCTCTCAATCCAATTACTCTATTTAATGTCACTAACCTTATTTAAGTATCTAACCCAACTCATTTTAAGACTTCACCAGCCCAACGTTGGCGCCCCACACCAGAAAGTTCTCATTCACAAAGGCACGCACCACCTCCGAACGCAAGGTCCTTCCACAGAAGAGAATCCAGATGGTAAGGCACTGACAACTTAAATTGATGAACATATTTAATTGATAAAATGTTAATAAGTTTAGAATTTAAATAAAACGTTCTGAAATTTAAAGATTTAAGATGTGGAAAACTGATTCTGATACTCTGTTTAATTAATCACTTAAGATATGACTAAAATATACATCAGAACTATTCGTGTACTACAACAAAATTCCCTTTCCCAAATGGAGAAGGGTAATTAGCAAATAATACCATTACATTTCTTCTATCAACGTTTTGCCCTTGTTTCCTGCTACGAAAAACTTTTATTGCCGCCATAATCCGTTAACCAACACATGATGAAATAAACGTTCCTTTCAGCAAGTTTCAGCTTGTTTTTCATCTCAGACTTTCTCAGCTTTATTTGTTTCTCGGATTTCAATTCCCTTTCGGCAGCCACAATCATCCTTTGTAGATCACAAAGCATACAGATTAAAGCAGGACCTCCGAGGAAAAGCAAGCTTGTCATGTCATCAACAAGTGTCAATCCAAATTGCAAGCCACCGATGTGCCGGTAAGCCAGAGAGCAGGTTTGCTCCAAGCAATAACACAGAGCTTCCCGCACAGTTTCTGGCTGTCCAGCTTGACCTAATACACATGATATACTCGATACTACCATTGCTGATCCTAAAGCATCCGATTGCCAATCTCCATTGTAGACGCGAAGCGTGAAGCAATAACTATATACAATGTCAACCAAATGAACAGCTAAAAGTGGAGATGGTTCTGTCGAAATGAGATTGCGAAGTGAAGGAAGTGCATTTTCGGGGCCACAAGGAATTTCACTTGGTTGGTTGGTTTCAGGATCATCTTTGGGTGACACTGTAGGTTGTACGAGTGGAGCTTCATCCTTGCTTAGACAGATTGTTCTAGCAGCAGGCTTCAGCCACCAAGGATCCCATGGCTCAATCATCTTACTCAATTCTCCAGATGCCAAAGCTCTTTGGAAACGTTTCTTCTCTTCAAGGGACAAATCATTGATATTAACTTCACCTCCTATACAAAAGAAACAACCCAAATTTAAGTTCGAACAACAAAGAACATAAAATTCACAAGACAGATCAATGTAACATGGAATGAACGAAAAAAACATGATCAAGTAAGTAATTAAAGCTTAGAATTTGAACCTAAGATTACCTGACAAAATCTTCTGAATAGTCTCATCAGAAAGAGTCGAATCTGCCAACAAATAGAAAGAAGAAATCAGATTACATTTTCATTCGGAGGCTAATTCAATCAAGGCTTATTACAGGCAAGCTAACAAATCAAAGCATATACATAAATAGATCAGGGAAGATACCATCAACATCTTCATCTAAAGCATCGGTTTCTTCCTCCGAATGTACTCGTTTCAGAATTTCAAGCATTTTCAGCTTAGTTTGATCGTCAGGTTGAAGTTGGCGAAGCTCCTCAACCACATTTTCTTGCATAAATGATTCAGTACAGCGAAGACTATGAGACTGTAACAAAATCACAAAGAGAAAAGAAAAGCTTCTTGTTTCAGTTCAAAACAAATCAAATACATATACGTACACCATATTCTGATTGAAATGAGGTTTACCTTGTAGCAAGGAAGGGAGCAGTAGCGGGAGTTACATCGAGGACAAGTGTATTGCGAGAATTGCTTCTGGCAACTGTGCAAAATCAGTGGAAAGTTGATTAAAGATGAAATGTTAGACAAACAATCTTAAAAAAAAACAATTAAAAAGACCTGAAAATAGTGAAGAAGAACATACACATGGCAGATTATACGCGAAGGAGGATTCAACGGTGACGATTTGGAAGGTTTTTCTGATGTGAGGATCGTTTCCGCCATCTTTCAAATACTGGTTCAAATCAGAAGTTTTTTTTTTTAATTTTCATGAACTGAAAAACCAAGTAAAAAAAGAGGGTCGAGAACCCTAGAAAGATTCAGAAAGTTTGGTTGGGCTCTATTTCAATAACAGCCCATTGTACTCCCGTTCACACCATTACCAAAAGCCTCATAAAGTAGAACGGTGATTCAACTGAGTGCGACGGAGAGGAGGAAAAAGCAACGGCTGAAAAGGTTGAGAAAACTTAATGGGTAAACTACATGGTTAGTCCCTTTTGTTTTTGGTCTGATTGATTTTTTATCATTAATTTTAAAAAAATATATTTTGATCACTTATATTATCGATTTATTACATTTTAATTATTGAGCCATTAACTCTCGATAGTTTGATTACGTGTCAGTTAAAAATAGTTAATTTATAAACCGACCCTTAAACTTTAGATAAAGTATTTAATAAAATATTGACGTTATGGGGTGAAATTGCTACTCGAATGTAAGATTTTGATCTCCCTTGGTGTATAGGTGGTGACTTCAATGTTGTTCGTAGCATGTATGAAAGATCAAGTTGTTTCACTGTCCCTCAAGGTTTGGATGAATTTACTTGTTTCATTGATGATGCATGATTTGTAACACCCTGGTTTTGGTCTTAGGAGTTTTGGGGGTGGTTTAGTCAGTCCGGTGGGTCGATATTAGAGATTCGAGTCAGATTCGGGATTTAAATCGGATTAAATATTTTTATTAGAGATAAAAATATAGAAAAATAGTCTAAAATCATTATTAAATATATAAATGATTTTGATGAAAACAATCTTGGAAAATGAAATTCGAAAATAGGGCATTTGAGTTGGTGACCAAAATGAAAAGTTTGCAAAACTATTTTTAGTGACTATTTTGAAAATGGGTCAAAACTTTGAATATTTAAGGAGCTAATAATCAAAAAAGGGTTTCATCAGATTTCTCCCTTTAATTAACTATTTTAATTAAGTTTGTAAGAGGTATAAATAGTGGAAGGAATTAATTAAACACAATTAAGCTTTTTAAAAGAATTTCACGTAACTAACTTTGTAACTTCTTTCTCTCAAATTCTCTCCAGCCAAACACATTTTCAGCTTCAATTTCTTTAGGTAAAATTAGGATTTCAAAGAGTTTTTGATTTCCAATTGATTTCTAAAGCTTTTACATCAAATACTTATTGTTTCTACCTTGATTTTCATGGTTTATAAAGCAATTGAGGGGAGAAATCAGCATTGCAGGTAAGGATTCGTTCTTCTCCTCTAATGAAAGGTTTTTTATTGAAATTCCTAAGTTCTTGATCCATTTTATACGATTTTCATTGGGTTTTGATTAATTAAACTCGTATTTATGGTTTAATTGGTGATTTATGATAGAAATTGAGGAAAATTGTAGTTGATCCATTTTTGTTGAGTTAAGGATTGATTTATAACTTGATTTTGGTGTTTAAAATGTTAATAAAGTGAGTTTTGATGATAGAATCCCGAATTCTAGAGAATCTCTAATTTGTTAGGTTGATAGTTAAGAAATTTTGAGGTTTGTTGCTGGAGGTAGGAGGTTGGGTTGAGTTGTTGATTAGATGTTAATTGAAGTTTAAGATTCGTAGTTAATGGCTGGGTTGAGGTTTTAGATAAATCGATGATGTTTTTCGGTGGATAAGATAGGGTGTTGTGGAGAGTTATAGTTGGATAAATGTTAATTGTTGTTTGCTGTGAGTTTGGATGCAGTATAATGCATTGGATCCTCTGTTGTGATGTGTTTGAACTAGGGGAAGATAATCCGGAAGTGAACCTTGGTGTTGAGGAGTTGCCGGAAGCTTAATTTGACATCGGCAAGGGAGGCGTTGCTTTGTCGGTAAGTGAAACGGATAAGAATAGCTTTTCAAAGATTTAAAAAGGTTTAACGGGATCTAGAGTAGGCTTGATACGTTGGTCTAAGGCTCGGAAGTAAGTAAAGTGGATTTCTCTCTCGATTTCGGTTGACAAATGATTTATGAATGCACTTGTTAAATGATTGTTCACCTCCTGTTTTATGCATGAAATGGGCATGGTTTAATGCTGGGAATTGTTATGAAATGATGTTAGATGCATTTGGAAAGTAATGCATGATTTTAAAGAATGTTTATGAACACGTAGGGCATTAACCAGCATCTAGATAAGATAAAAGAAAAAAATGGTCGCGTTTCAGGTTCTTCTTCTCGGTTTACTTTGATAAACTTAATGTAGCTCGCTCGGTTTGGTCTTGAGACTAGGCCGGGTCGAGGGGATTACATGATTAGTGGATTTACCGTTGTGCGATAAACAGTTTACGTGGTTTGGACCTGGAAATAGATGCAGTCGCCTGGATCGCTTTTTGGTGTTGAGTGCTTGGGTGGAGATATTCTCACGTATTCAACACGTAAATTTATCAAGATTGTTGTCTGACCATTGTCCTATTTTATTAGTAAATGATAATCAAGATTGGGGACCACGTCCATTTCGTTTCTTAAATTGTTGGGTGGAGAGTAAGTGAAACATCTCGCAAATTGCTACTGAATGGATGTGCTTGATAGAGTTAAGAATTGGTTATAGGAATATAATGGTTAAGCTTCGCCAATTGAAATAATTTTGCGTCAGTGGAACAAGATATAGTTTGGAGATGTAGAAAAGGCAATTAAGAATCTACAGAAGATTATTGATGGGGTGGATTCGAGTATTACTTTGGGTAGAGTGGACGAGACGACTATGGATACGAGAGATCTTGGATTCAAGCTTTATGGTGTGCTATACGCCATAAGGAATCTATTTGGCGTCAAAAATCTAAAACGACATATCTTCACTTGGGGGAAAAAGTACGGTGTTCTTTCATAGAGCCTTAAAGGTTCGAGCTTTGCCG
The DNA here is from genome assembly GCA_019671005.1 of Hibiscus mutabilis. Taxonomy (NCBI): domain Eukaryota; kingdom Viridiplantae; phylum Streptophyta; class Magnoliopsida; order Malvales; family Malvaceae; genus Hibiscus; species Hibiscus mutabilis. The sequence goes on from CM033749.1 coordinate 30,267,800, forward strand.
AATAATATTGCTATTCTGCGTATTGAGGATATTTGGGTGAGTGATCCGAGTTAGTTGTGGTATCATGTGGTGCGTGAATTTCACCATCATTTCTCGAATGATTTACGGTTTGACATTTATGAGATCCAAGCTGCTTTCAAGACATTGTTTGAGGGTGATAATGAGGCATTGATGTCACATTTTTAAGAGTAGGAAGTAAGGGATGCAATTTGGAGTTGTGATGGCTCCAAGTCTCCGAAACCGGATGAGTTTAATTTTGAGTTATTTAAGAAAGGCTAGCATTTTCTGCGGGATGATGTGATGTGTTTTATGAATGGTTTCTTTGAGATGGATAAGTTACCTAAAGGCTCTAATTCAACTTTTTTGGTTCGTATTCCAAAGAAAGAGTCTTCTTTGGTATTGGGTGATTATAGACCAATAAGCCTGATTAATTCCATCAACAAAGTCTTGGCAAAATTCTTAGCATGCCTTCTTCATTTGGTGCTAGATCGACTTAATAGTGATACACAATCAACTTTTTTTAAAGGTCGTCAGATTGTGGATGGGATTTTACTTACTAATGAGGTGATATATTCGTTCTGGAAGAGAAATTTGAGTGGTGGGCTTTATTTTGAAGCTAGATTTTGCCAAAGCTTACGATTACGTTCTATGGGAATTTTTAAATTATGCAATTAATCATATGGGGTTTGGGCAGTTTTGGCGAGAGTGGATGATGGAATGCATTGGCTTTGCTTATGCAACGAAGGAATTTGGTATGGGCCGTGGTCTAAGGCAAAGGGATCTATTGTTTCCTTTGCTTTTTGTTATTATGGTTGAAGCATTGCATCAGTTGCTTGAGAATGCGATAAGAGAGGGGTTGATTTTAGGTATTGAAGTAGTTCATGGTGTGCGCCTATCCCATTTACAATTAGCTGATGATACAATATTATTTTTTGAGGATTCTTTAGATTCTGTTCGTAATGTTAAAGGTGTTTTGGATAGCTTTCAAGTTTGTTCAGGCCAAAAGATTAACTTTCAAAAATCATATTTGTTTACGTTTAATGTCAATGATGATCTTTATAATGAGGCGTCTGAGGTTCTAGATTGCAAGAAGGATGATTTGTCGTTCATATATTTAGGATTACCTTTGGGCGTGAATCATAGGCAAAAAGAGATATGGTTCCAAAAGAAGTAATAGCAGAATACACCAGGTATTTCTTTGCGGTAACATGGAGTTGAATTGCAAGATGTGTCAGTGTTAATTGGGAGAGGGTTTATTGGCCTAAATAGTTTAGTGGTTTGGATATGATCGACCTAAGAGTTAAAAATTTGGCTATGCTATTTTAATGAGCTTAGAGATTTGAGCGTGAGATCATTAATCATTGCTAAATATGGTGACGCTATTCCGGGATTGAGTTTTAATTTGTCTCAATTAGGTAAGATGTTTGTTTGGAAGAAGATTGTTTAAGCCATTTCGAGTAAGGGAATAAATACGCATATGGTTGCTTGAAACTTCATTTGGAAAGTAAGCTACCAAGGTCCTCTTTTGATGGGATCCGTGGTGTGTGGAAGAACCTCTTAAGGACGTTTATATGAGATAGTTTTCTTTGGTTGCTAATAAGCTAGAATTGGTATGCGGTGTATGGGTCCTTTTATAATAAGGATTGGCCTTTGTTTTTTTGTAAAAATTTAAGTATTTTTAAGTTTAATTATTTGAAAGAGATGTTGGAACTATTAATTTCGGTTGTCTAAGGGCCAATTATCCTGTATATCTTAATTTAGAAGCCAAATGTGCATGAGAGGACCCTTTCGATGAAAACGTTGGACTCAAAAATGAACTCTTACCATCTAGACCTTGCTGTCATCTCTTTTTCTTCAGTGGTGTACCCTCATTCGATCTCGTTTAACTTTTTACACTCGAAAGTAATTGGATGCTCTCTAAACTCCCAAACATACTCTCGAATGTTGCTTGTATGCTTGAGTTATCTCAGTTTGGATAGGGCTTCATATTCCACGTACTTTGGGTAAAATTGTTGCTTTAAATCAGCTTGGAACTCGCTCCAAGTTATAACTGTGGTGCCATTATGTTTGTCATCTGTGCACCTACATCGCCAACATAAGAGAGCAATGCCACTTAAATAAATTGACACAATATTTACCTTTTCGGCATCCTCCATGATGCCCACAGCTTTGAAGTAGTGTTCCAATCCCCTCATAAAGTTCTCAACATCTCGGGCATTTCTTGTCCCCTTGAAATCCTTTGGTTTTGGGACATCAACTCGACTCTTTGGTGTGCTAGTGATCATGCCACTAGTCATTCTTGCCTTGTACACGAGCATCTCTCCATTGAGCTCTTCAATCTTCTTTTTGAGCAAGCAGTCTTGTTGGTCAACATGCTCCACGGTCTCAATGAGTAGCCCTTTAAACTCCTCGAGTTTTTCACACTTGATATCCAGCTCCTCTAAGCAGACATCAACCATGTCGAGCTTTTCCATTGAGTCATTCGTGGAATCTCAAGGTGGGTAACATTGTCCTCAAGTGTTATTATCCTATCTTTCAAGCTTGATCTATTGGTCTTTACTATTTTTCAAGTCTCATGGTGACCCTCAAACTCGTTGTCAGATTTGTTATTGCATGCCATCACTCTAGATTGTATGCAGAATTAGGCTCTAATGCCACTTATTACGAGGCTAGAATTTAACTAGCAAAACTGTGCGACCTTAGTTGATGATCTTTAGTCAATAGACTAAGACTTCAAATGCTAAGCAAAATGCTTAAGAAAAATGGCTAAGGCAAGGAAAATAATAGAGAAAGAGCAATGAAGAAGAATGTGAAGATAGTGAATGAATTCTATTACTCAAGAAAGGATTGATTGGTTACAATGGGCAAAGGTGAGTCACTATCTATAGGTGAACCCTCTTACCTCTAACAGTCTAAAAAAATAAAACGATCTAAGAGCTAAGGATCATTTCTAGATTCATGTTCTCTATTTAAGAAAACTGTATCCTTATCTTACAAGTTTGCCAAATATATTAGAGAGGAATCACTCATAATCATTATATGATTGTTACTATCATGTTGGCAAAAATACTTTCCATATGTGTCATAGTCAACAAGATAAGTATATTCCAAGAGGATTTGTCTCTTGGGTGAACTGGGCATGGATAGGCCCAACAACTTGGCCAAAACCTCATGGGCAACATGGTGGGTGCTGGTTTGGGCCCCATGGTCTTGGGCCCAATAAAGGGTTGTCGTTTGGGCCCTTAGTGTGTATAGAAAGTGCTGACACGGGCCCTTGGGTGTTGGGCAGCACGTGATGTGCTTGTTTGGGCCCCTTGGTGTGTGTCCGTCTCGATCATGGGCTGGTCATCTGTGACAATATGTTTGGCGAAAAATCTATGACCCAAATAATATGTTGATAGTATTAATTTATTATGTTCTCTGTGTTCTTGAATTAATTATGTATTGTTGTCATTAGTTTCTTGGCCTTTATGATGCCTATATCTCCAAGATTTTTGGAGATTTGTAAGTTCAAGTTAGTTAAATGAGGGGAATTTTTCAGCATAAATTGCAGTAGTACTTAGATATGTGTTGGACTGATGTTTTTGACACACTAACATCAATGGAAAAATACTCATAAAAAGTATGTAATGGTAACTGGTAAGAGGGAGAAGAGCTTCTTGTTATTAGACATACTGCAATTGAATAAGCATATAAGCTGTCGAGGAAATCTTAAAGCCTAATTTCCCTTGATTTTTGGAACAAAAAATCATTTTGTAGAAATGGTATATCCTACTAAATTGCATACCTACAACAAATGGATTGTTGTTTTTTCTTTTTGTTTTCTAGATTTTCATGGTTCATGTAATGCCCTGGTTTTGGGCCTAAGAGTTTCCCAAGTGGTTTAGACGATCCGTTGGATCGGATTTGAGGATTCGAGTCAGTTTCTGGATTTAATTTAGAATAAATATTTTTGAAAAGGATAAAAATCTAAAAAAATAATTAAAAATCATTATTTAATATGGTAATGATTTTGGTAAAGCCAATTTTGCAAAAAAGGATCTTTAAATCGGACATTTAGGTTGGTGACCAAAATATAAAGTTTCAAAACTATTTTTGGTGACTATTTTGTAAAAGGGTCGAAACTTTGAATCTTTAAGGAGCTATTTGCCCTAAAGTCTAATATCAGAAATTTCCCCTTAATTAGTTATTTTAAATGATTTCAAAATAATATAAAAGGCTCAGTTTAGGGAATTAGTTCGGGTTTGCTTCGACAAACCTAATATGGCTCTTTTAGTTCGGTTTCGGCTAGGTCAGGCTAAAAGGGTTACATTTGGTGGTATCAGAGCCAAGTTTGTGGAAATTGGGATGTCGTTGGTGTTTGTATCATGCTGTTTGCTATGCACAGTGATTGTTTATATGTACGGTGTTTGAAATATGCCATGTTTGGGTATTTTGGGGACATATTGCCTTATTACTACGATTAATGAAATGATTTTGGTTTGAAATAGAAGTCTTGGATCCTTGCTTGAATCTGGCTTGATTGTTTTTGTTTTGGTGTAATTATCATATCTTAGATACGATTTAGACTATGTCACCGATGAAAAAATTGCGATCTAGCGGAAACACTGCTGCCAGAGGGCAGGGAGTAGAGGGCGAGATTGTACACCCTGAAGATTTGACGCCTCCTCTGTCTAATCCTTCTGAGGGAGTGGAACAAGTACGTCAGTACCACCGGGTCCCGTGTTTAGAGGCATGACGCATTTGGTTCAGGCGATGACAGGAGCATTCCAGGCCGCGATGGCTGGAGTCCATATACCTGCTCCAACACCTGTTGCTACTAATCAGAGGTTGTCGTTGGAGTGTCTATGCAGTCTTGGAGGAGTAGACTTTAGAGGGTTGGCACCCGAGGCATCCGAAGAGTGGATGGCCAATACATAGCGTATCTTGGTTCAGATGGGTTTTAGTGATGATTGTATGCTGGGATGTGATGTGTCCCTGTTATAGGGGGATGCGTATAGTTGGTGGACCACTGTAATCACATGCATGGAACCCGATGATGTGATATGGGAATTCTTCCAAGCTGCCTTTAAGAAAAAGTATCTGGAAGTTAGATACGTAGACGATAAGAAATATGAGTTTATGTCTTTGGTTTAGGGCAGTATGTCAGTATCCGCGTATGAGGTGTAATTCGTGAGGTTGAGTCAGTATGCACATGAGTTGGTGCTAGATGAGAGGTACTGCTGTGATCATTTCTGATATGGATTGGTGTAGGATATCAAGACTTATATGTTGGCCACTGATTACACTGAGTTTAACGCGATGGTTACACGGGTAAAGGATATTGAGCAGAGTTTGGGTTTATCTCGGCGTTTTGAGGGTTCTGGCTCAGGGAAGAGAGATACAGATTTTAGTTCTGAGAGTGGCCAGCCAAAAAGACACCGTGACTAGAGGTTTCGACCGGATGCGAAATGCGGTAGAGATAGTGCAAGACGAGGATCCCATTGACAAGGTACTCAGGTTTGGTCAGTGCATAATGTTTGTTGGGTATGTGGTTTGAGATAACATTTGAGGTGAGATTGCCCATATTTTGACAGAGATGGACAGGCTCATGCGGTTGTGGCTGCTAATTCTTGCTGGAGTTGTGGGTCGACATATCACATGAGACAAGATTGTCTGTTGTTTTATAGAGGTAAGCAGGCATCTGCACCTGTTGCTGCACCACTTAGGGGTCGTGGGCACGGTCGAGGTACCTTCAACGGTAGGAGGAGGGACAGAGGACTGTAGTATACACTGTGGCGGTTCAACCTAAGGATGGTGGACCGACGAGAATCTATGTTCACTGTGAAGGAAGGAATGACACGAACGTGATAGTAGGTACATTTACCTTACAGTCTATGTCATTGTTATCTTTGATAGATTGTAATTCTATGCATTCCTATATTTTGCATAAGCACGAACATATGCTTGGTATACTGGTAGAAATGCTTGATATTGGTATGAAAGTGACGAGTTCTTTTGGGAAGACAATTATTACGAGAAAGTTGTATCAAAGATGTACTCTGATGGTTCAAGGTCATATGTTTGCGGCTGATCTGATAGAGCTGTCGTTCTATGGTTTTGACGTAATCTTTGGAATAAATTGGTTGTCTGAGTATCAAATGTGGTTGATTTTGAGACCTAGCGGGTTTCGTTGAAACTTGCTGATGATTATGAGGTAGTGGTTGTGGGCGAGAATGTTAAGTTCTTATCTAACGTGGTTTTGGTCATGGAAGCACGTAAGTTGCTTGATTGTGGATGTCAGACGTATCTAGCTTATGTAATGAATCTGAATGTGAAAGAAGTGTGGACTAAGGATATCCGTACTGTTTGTGACTTTCTGGGTGCATTTTTAGAAGAGTTACCTGGGCTGCCACCGAATATAGATGTAGAGTTTTGTATCGAGACATATGCTGATTCAGCTCTGATATCGATTACACCATATCGCATGGCACCAAAGGAGTTGAAAGAGTTGAAGATGCAACTCCAGGACTTGTTGGATCGTGGTTTTATCCGGCCTAGTGTTTCATCGTGGGAAGCACCGATGTTGTTTGTGAAAAAGAAGGATGGCACGTTCAGGATGTGTATAGACTATTAACAGTTGAACAAGTTGACGATTAAGAACAAGTATCCCTTTTCGCGAATCGATGATTTGTTTGATCAATTCTGGGGTGTAACAGTGTTTTCCAAGATCGATTTGAGATCTGGATGCTATCAGTTGAGGGTTAAGGATAAATGTGTGTTGAAGACTGCTTTCTGTATGAGGTATGGCCATTATGAGTTCTTGGTGATGCCGTTTGGGTTGACAAATGTACCTGCAACATTCATGGATATGATGAATTGGGTGTTCCATAAATTCTTGGATCAATTCGTAGTAGTGTTCATTGATTATATTCTTGTGTACTCTCGTACCGAGGAAGATCATGATCGACATTTGCGAATTTGTTGAAGACCTTATTGGATAACCAGCTTTACGCCAAGTTGATTAAGTGTGAGTTTTGGATTAGGGAAGTAGTTTTTCTCGGTCATGTGGTTTCAGCCGGAGGTATCCTGGTAGATCTCAAGAAGGTTGAGGTGGTTGTGAATTGGAACCAACCAAAGTCAGTGACGAAAGTTCATAGTTTCCTGGGTTTGGCGAGTTATTACCGTCATTTTGTGGATGATTTTTCGAGAGTTGATGTTCCATTGACCAAGCTGTTGCAAAAAGATGTGTGGTTTGAATGGACCGAAGCTAGACAACAGGTTTTTGCGAAGTTGAAGGAAGTTTTAACCCAAGCTCCAATTTTGATTCAACCTAAGTCAGGGAAGGAGTTTGTGGTGTATAGCGGCGCATCCTATGTTGGTTTAGGGTGTGTGTTGATACAAGAAAGGAAAGTTATAGTTTATGCATCGAGGCAGTTGAAAGTGCACGAACGCAACTACCCTACGGTAGTGTTTGCATTGAAAATTTGGACACATTGAAAATTTGGACACATTATCTCTATGGTGAAAATTGTATTATATACACTAATCATAAGAGTTTGAAATATTGATGTCCCAAAAGGATTTGAATCTTAGGTAGTGTAGATGGTTGGGGTTGTTGAAGGATTATGATTTGATGATCGAGTATCATCCGGTCAAAGCAAATGTTGTGGCTGATGCTTTGAGTAGAAAAGTTGTTGTGGAGTTGAGGGCCATGTTTACGAGGTTGAGTGTGACCCGTGAGATAGGATTGTTGGAAGAGTTGCAAGTGAAACCTTCTTTGTCGTAGTTGATTAAAGAATAGTAATCGTATGATGAGGCGTTGTGCCACATGTTAAAGACATCATGGATGAAAATCCTACGGATTTTCACTTTAACAATTACGGGGTTTTGCGCTTTAAAGATCAAATGGTGGTGCCTAGTGACGGGGAGTTGAGACAGATGATCATGACTGAGGCACATACTAGTTCTTTTGCAATGCATCGCTGTGGTACTAAAATGTATCAGAGCTTGAAGAAAGAGTACTATTGGATGGGTTTAAAAAAGACGTAGCTGATTTTGTTGCTAGATGTATGTTATGTCAGCGTGTGAAGGTTGAACACCAGTTTCCTTCCGGGTTGTTACAACCGTTGAAAATTTCAGAGTAAAAATAGGAGAGGATCACTATGGATTTTGTGTCGGTGTTGCCTTTGACACCGGCCAAAAAGGATTCCATTTGGGTGATTGTTGATCGATTTACGAAGTGTGCGCATTTTCTGCCAGTGCATATGACTTATTCTTTGGATAGGTTGGCAGATTTATATGTTGCTGAAATTGTAAGGTTGCACAGAGTACCTAAATCGATATTTCAGATAGAGATCTACAGTTTATAGCAAGGTTTTGGGGATGTTTGCATCGAGCTTTGGGTACTCGCTTGAATTTGAGTACATCGTATCATCCTCAGACGGATGGCCAGTCTGAACGTGTGATTCAGATTTTGGAAGATATGTTGAGATGTTGTATCATTGAGTTCCAAGGAACTTGGGAAAGGTAACTGCCTTTGGTATAGTTTGCGTACAATAATAGCTATCAAGCAAGTATAAGGATGACACCGTATGAAGCCTTGTATGGTAGGAGGTGTCGTACACCCTTGTGTTGGGCTGAGGCTGGGGAAAAGTATGTTTCCATGCCTGATATGTTGAAAGGCACAAATGCGAAAGTAAAGATGATTTATGATCGTTTAAAAGAGGCCTTAGATAGGTAAAAATCCTACGCGGATTTGAAGCGTAGAAAGATTGAGTACGCTGTTGGTGAAAGAGTTTTCTTGAAAGTTTTAGCTTGGAAGAAGGAGATGCGTTTTGGGCATAAAGAAAAGTTAAGTCCAAGGTTTTGTAATATCCCATTATTGGATTAGTGACCAAAACATAAAGAATTAAAAGTTAGTGGTTTTAGTTTAGTGACTAAAACGTAAAGTTTTAAAGTTTGGTGACAAAAGTGAAAAGTTGGGAAAAGTTTAAGGACCAACATGGTAATTTTCCCAATAATTATTTTTATTCCATAAATAAATAGATCATCTAAGGGTGTGGATTGAATATAAAAACTATGGCTTGATCTGATGTTTCTATTATTAGGAAATTACGATTAAAGTTTAAGTGTAATTCGGGTAATCGTATGAGCTCGAAATTTTATGAAAATTTGAAGGAAGTCTTAGGAAGACCCGTAAAGCAGAGCATTGAAGTTTTGAATCTTTTTTAATAGGTTTAGATTCAATTCTATTCAGTATTTTGTATAGGTGATGGAATGGCATTTTGGAGGATATAAAGATTCATTAATGGCAAAATGGTCATTTTACCCATACTTTTTAATTATAATCGATTTGATGATAAGGTTGAGTATAGGTGTTGATTCATAATTGGTCATAATACAAGGGTGAAAAGGTCATTTTAGTATGAAGAAAGATTTTTGTTTTAAATTAAAGATTTAATTGCCATTTGGCATTAATCAAAGAAAGAAAAAATTGAAATCTTTGCTCATCTTTTCTCTCAAGTGTCGAACCCAAGGGGGACTAGGTAAGAAGTTTTTCAATTCAATTTTTGGCTTGATTTACTTGGTTTTTGGTCCCTTGAATTCTCTATCTTTTGACATAAGTCTTGCTTAGTTTCCATGTCTCTAAGTTGAAGTTGAGGATTAGGGTGGTTGAAGAACATGTTAGGTTTTCATGTTTTAAAGTTCAATCAAGTTGGAAAGGGTGTTGTAGTATTATTTCTATGCTTGAAATGATGGAAATCTCTTGAAAAACTTATAGGGACCAATTAGGCTATAAGAGGAAAATTAGGGGAAATTTTGTGAAAATTTATTTGATGATGGAAATGATTAGAATGATGTTTTCTACGTTGAATTATGTAATTGGATTGAAGAAAACATCATTTTAGGACTATTTTGTGAATTTTGCAAATTGGGTGAAATAAGTGAGAAATTTTGAAATATTCAAGAAGTATGGTTATGTTGTTTACTATGATACAAGGATCATTTTGGTATTAAAATTTTTGAAAATAGAGATGAAATGTGGAAGTTCCCAAATTTTAGTTTATAAACCCTAAGAGAGAAAATTTAGGGTTTAAAGTGAAATTATCAAACTAATGGTTACAATGTGCAATTTGAAGTAAAGTTTAAAGGTGGGAAGCATTGTTGTTGTAAAGAAGCACTTGGTTGAAAATGTTAAATTTTCCAACTTGGTATGTACATGTATTAGTAAGGTTGGACATGTACTTAAAGTTGCTTGTGTTATGTATTCAATGTACATATAGATAACAAGCAAGTTCGAGATCAAACAAGTGAGGAAAGAAGATAAAAAGTGCAACCGAGCTTAGTGAGGCTAGTATAAATTATACTTTTGAATGTTTCAAGGTGAGTGCAATGCATGTATAGCATGATCTTTATGCCATTTATTATATATTTGATATATTAGAAATATGTCAAAGGTTGAAACATATGCATGGATCACTAATTAATCATGGAATATTATATTGGGTATGAATTGCTCAATATGTATATATGTTGCCATGTATGAGACTATGATTGATATAAAGCCCAATGTATGAGATAGGAAATTAAAAGTATAGCTGGATATCCATAGAGTCATAAACAGCTGTATAAACATTTTAGCACTCTCGGTAGAGTGCAACTTATTATAAGCACTTCAGGTAAAGTGCAAATTATTTACTAATTGTATACTCCGGTAAGTATACATAATCACTTTGGTGCTAAGCACTTCCAGTAAAGTGCAAATAATACACTATACTCAAGTAATTATAGGGGGTGGCTCGTGTACATAAATTTCCTTAAATCAATACTTGGGCTAAATGAATTGAAAAACAGGATGAAAAGCTTAAAAGCTCGATGATAAACATGGCAAAGGTAATGGTAAGAATCAAAGTTATTACCATGTATTATGTATTTATATATGTATCATGTCATAAATGCTAGCAAGCATAATATGGTAAGTGATCATGTGCATTGTTGTTTATTTATATTGATACTTATGTTAATGTACATTTGAATTAAATGTTGTTGCCTCACTAAGTATATGCTTAACGTATGATGAATTTCATGCGTAGATTCTAAAGGACTTTCGAAGGAAGAGTAGCCGAGCATCACTTTCATATTTTGGGAGGTATATCTCCATACTCATAGTAATGTAATAGCATCCATCCTTTCTTTTGGATATGTACTAGATGGCATGCATATTTTAGTGGGGTTTGTAATAGCTTATTACCAAATGTGGTTGGTTAATAGTTGATATAACATGGATGATAAACCTAGTAAGTTTTATTATGGTTATAAATGATAATGGACTAAGTTTATACTAAAAATGGGTCATAAAATAGAAAGTTTAAAAATCTGTCCAGAAATGTACGCAAAAGCAGTGTGTTTGAAAAATCAGCATAAATTCCACAATTAGAATTAGATGGTGAATCTTATATATATGAACTGGAATTTTGTCTAGTTTCATACAAAACAAACGGTGACTGATTTCGAGTTGTATGTAAAAAGTTATGAATTTTTATTTGAAGGAAGGTCAGAAAACAGGGTAGCAGAATTTTCAGTGTTTTTGGGCTGTGACGTGATTTCAAAGATTTATTTGATTTTTTTGTAATGAGTTTAGGCTAATAATTTATATGGCTAGAAAACTTGATTAATCTAGTTTAATTAGAAAATTTCAGAATGAAGTTTCGATGTCTATAAAATTTTTATAAATTTTTAAGTAAAGGCAGTACAGGCTGCCAGTTTTCTAAGCTAAAGTAATAAAAGGGTTTAACCTTAGTTAGTAACATCACTGACTCGTATTTGGTGATAAATACGGGAAAGAGATATTACAGGTTTATTGGATCGTATGAGGTGATGGAATGTATAGTTCCTTTACCTTATCAGTTGATTTTGCCTCATGAGTTGGAGAAGATTCATGATGTGTTTCATGTGTCTATATTACGAAGGTGTCGTTTGGATCCGTCGCATATAATATCAGTTGAGGATGTTGAGTTGCGACCAGATTTGTCGTATGATGAGAAACCATTGGAGATCCTTGATTCCAGTAGTAAAATTCTTCGTGGCAAGACCATTGAACTTGTTAAGGTGTTTTGGCGACATCGCGGTGTTGAGGAGGCCACGTGGGAGAGTATGTCGAACATGGTTGCTCAATTTCCGCATCTGTTTCTATCATGTAAATTTCGAGGATGAAATTTCTTAAGGGGAGAGTTGTAACGCCCAGTTTTGGGTGTAGGAGTTTTCCAAGTGGTTTAGACGGTCCGTTAGATCATATTAGAAGATTTAAGTCAGTTTTGGGATTTAATTTAGAATAAATATTTTTGGAAAGGATAAAAATATGGAAAAATTATTAAAAATTATTATTTAATAAGTTAATAATTTTGGTAAATCCAATTTTGCAAAATGAGGTATTTAAATCATACATTTTGGTTGGTGACAAAAATGTAAAGTTTTAACACCGTTTTTGGTGACTACTTTTAAAAGGGTCAAAACTTTGAATCTTTAAGGAGATACTTACCCTAAAGTATAATATTAGACTTTTCCCCTTGATTAGCTATTTTAAATGATTTTAAAATAATATAAAAGGCTTAGAGAATTAATTGGTTAATTAAAATTTTTAAAACAAATTTGACATAACTAACTTTCACAAAAGGATTTTCTCTTCAATTCTCTCTATCCAAACACTTATTTTCTCTTCAAAATTCTCATGTAAAATATTCTTTTAATTAATCCTTTGATTTCAATTGAAGTTATAATGATTTCCTAACAAAATCAATTTGGTTTTTCATTGTTTTGCTTTGGAAATTCATCTAATTAATGGGAAAATCAGCCATTAGAGGCGAGGTTCGTTCTTCTCCTCTAATACAAGGTTCTTTATTGAAAATCCCAAGTTATTGACCCTTTACATATGTTTTCTAACTTTATTTGATGATTTATTTGTGGAATATTGGTTAAATTGTGGTTTAATTGATTTAATTGAAGGATTTTCGTATAGACTCTGTTTTGCTAAGTTCTTGATCGATTTTAATCATGATTTTGATGTTAAGTAATGTTAATAAGTGAGTTTTAACATTGGAATCCCAAAACTATGTGAATCTCTAATTTTCTAGGTTGCTAGCTATGTGTTTTTAGGAGTTGTGGAGGTTTATTGAATGCTGGAAATATATGGATGTTAGAGATGAGTTTCAGGTGTTGTGGAGTGGAATTGGATAAAGGATGTTGAGAATTTGTATTGTTGATTGCATTTTGATGCAATGTACCTATGTTTTTGTGTGGAATAAAGCAGGGGAAGTTGGTCTTTAAGTTTGAACGTTGGTTTCGGAAGCTTTGGAGGCGTGGTTATCGCATTGGCAAGCGAGGCTTTGCGAGCCGGTGAGTGAGAACATGTTTTACAGCTTTGCAAAGGTTTGAAAGTTGTGTTTGGGAGTTTAGATAAAGCTTGAAATGCTGGTCTAAGCTCGGAAGTAAGTAAAAGATGAATTCTCTCTCGAACTCATTTTGGTAAATAGTTTGATGCACTTGTTTTAAATGGTTTATTCACTCATTGTATATGCATGTTTTGAGCATGGTTTAATGCTTGAAATTAAGTACACGATGATGTAGATGCATTTAAAAGTAATGCACGTTTTGTTAATGTTTATGAACATTGGTTAATGCAAGGTTTGTTGCATTGGTTAAATGATTTTGATGATGCATATGAAAACAGTAAGATATTGTTATTAAAATGAATTATATTGGCAAGTGATGGTATGAAAAGGTTTGAAAATGAAATCGGATATAGTTGGCTGGCCATAGGATTGATAGTGCACTATAAAAAGTCTCTTTAGATGTCGAGGGGTTTATAAGGTGTACTGTATACTTCATCCAAGTACCCTAAAGGTCGATGGGTTTATATGTACCGAAGACTACCGTTAGTGGGTTATACGTCTAGCCAATGAGTGGTGTTGAGAGGTTTATGTGTACCGAAGACTCCACCACGAGTGTCACAACGGTAGAGGGGTTTAAGTGTACTGAATACTCCTATATGTGAACCTTGAGATGCCGGTAGATTGTATGTTAAGTGTTGAGGGAACACTTGCTGAATCCGTGTATCCGATGTTATGTTTTGTAAAGTGGCAACTTGGTAAATGATCACTTGGAAACCAATATAATTGTTAATGTATCATGAGATGGATTATGTTGTTTAATATGGTTTAAACATGTTTTGCTCTTTAAGCCATGCATTGGTAGTATGCATGAGAAAGCTTAAATTAAGAGTAGCAAATGGGACCTTGCTGTAGAATCCATGATACTTGTTGCATGTGGTTTAATATGTTGTTTGGAAATGTTAAGTGCATGGTTTTGTTAAGGCATGATGTTGCGATAATGTTTTAAAGAGTTTTGAAAAGTGTTTTCAAAAGAAATGTGAAATGGTTTAAATTGCATTGATGATTATTATTGTTTGAGCTTTTCTCACTAAGCCTAGTGTGCTTACGCTCTCTTTTCCATCAATGCAGAGAATTAAAATTGTGGCAACGAGGAAGCAGGGAAAGAATTCCAAAGACTTGTTTTTGAAGTACTGTATGGAACGTTAAATGGTAGTAATAATGGCAATGTCTCGAATGATATTTTGGAAGGGTTTTTGGGTGAACTCCCTATTTGGTAAGTTGTATATGTTGCTTTGGTTTTGTAAGTGACTTAATGTGAACGTGTTGTGAATGATTTTATGTTTTGGATGTGGACTAGGAAGCGTGCCTTTAGACTTGGTGATTGAATATGATAGTTTGTCTTATAATGTTGATATGTTGATGTTCAAGCATGTTGATGATGTTATATGTTTATTAGTTAAGTGTTAAGATGGATTAAAGTGAGCCAAAGTGTCATATGTTGGACTTATAGGTCATTACAGGCCTCTGCGTACCTGTACGGGTACCTCAGGATCGGTACGTGGGGTTTGTACAAGGCTCAAATTGTCGAATTTAAGCATAGGGTACTGGTACGCCTAGCCACCGTATCGATATGCCTTAAGAGAAAACATGCCTAGTGTCAGTACACGGGATAGCGTACTGAAACGATCCCTCGAGTTTAAGCATGCCGTATTGATACGCAGGGTACTGTATCGGTACGTGCTCTAGCTATTGGAATTTTGAGTTTTAAGATCGTAAATGGGGATCGGTACGGGGTCAAGGCCGTATCGGTACAGGTTGGTCAACGAACCGTATTGATACGGTGAAACGTGTATCGGTATGGAAAGCCATTATGTTAGTTGGACTATATCGGTACAGGCTTGCCTGTATTGGTATGCCCTATTGAATCTGTGATATTTTGTTTGCTGAAGTTTGGAAATATTAAAATTTGGTCCCTGATTGTTATGAATGCAATTAATTGAGATTGGGTGATTATTTGGGAATGGAAATAAACATGTGAGCATGAAATTGGAATAATTACGGTTTGGTAATCTTAATTGTGTTAATTGCCCTATAATTTTGCAATATTTACGCTTTGGTCATTTATATAAAATGTTGAACAATCGGACCCAGTTTTGTAATCTGAATTAAATGTATCGCTACCATTGAACCATGTTCACGTAGGAAATTAATGTTATGCATCTAGACAATATAAAAAGAAAAAAAGGCTCGGTTTAGGGAATCAGTTCGGGTTTGCTTCGACAAACCTAATGTGGATCTTTCAGTTCAATTTTAGCTAGGCCGAGCTAAGGGGTATACAGTTCATTAACCTCTTAGGCTGGTTTATGATTCATGATTCTGCTGTAATACTATGTGTTTCATATTAACTTTCTCTCTGAGATTCAATTAGATAACATATGTGTTTAATGATTCTACTGTAATACTTTTCTAGTTTTCTTGATGGATTGGTATGTGTGGATGAATTTCAGCTAAGGGGGTTACAGTTCATTAAACTCTTGGGCTAGTTTTCTTGAGAAGTGAAAGAAGGTTCATATTTAACCTATACAGTGGATCAGACTTAGGTTCTTTGATTTTCAGCTCCTAGATGTCTAAATAACAGATACACTATTTATAAATGTGAAGCATTTTGTTAGACCTTTTTAGAAAATGATAAATTATACTATCTAGTTAGAGATTTGCTTATCATTGTTATACCTTAAAGCAAACTAGGAAATTATTCTACATAACATCCAAACTTTTAATTGTTCATCTGTGTTCAATAATGAGTGTTTTTTGTATGGGTTCATGTCTTACCTTAGGTCACATATCAGTTATTTCACTGGAAAAAAGGAACACCATTTGTTGATGACCAAGGGTTTGACGTGGTGGGAGCAAACAGACAATGGCAAGCAACTCACACGTAATAGGAAGTGGCACATACAACACATTCTGCAGCTTGAGTTCTTTCCCAGAAGTTATCTTTATGACTATAGTTCTCTTCCCTTTGATCTTGAAAGTTGCAGTATTTCCCATGTAGAGCTTTTCCTCATCGTTGCTAGGTATCTACTCAGAAAAAGAATTATTGTCACAGCAGATATGACGTGTAGCTCCAGTATCAAGCCACTATTCCCTTGGATTGAAGCCAACCTGGTTGACTTCAGATATCACAACACATAGATCTTCATCCTCCATAACATTTTCCTCATTGGCTTTGGTTTTATTTGGATTCTTATATTCAGAAGATCTGTGCCCCACCTTGTCATAGTTGTAGCACGCTCCCTTGAATTTCTCCTTCTTGGAAATTCCACCACTGGGCCCCAACTTTGACCTGGCTTGGTGTTGTTGGGATTGTTTTCCCTTCTTGACTTTGACAACATTTGCCTTGGCCTCTTTAAAGGTTTCTTTACTAAGTTTTCTGGCATTGCCTCTATTGTCCTCTTCTATTCAAAGTCTGACATCAGTTCCCCCACTGTCATTTCCTTTCTTTTGTGCTTCAGGTAATTTTTGAAGTCATTCCATCTGGGAGGCAGCTTTTTTGTGATGACAGCTACTTGGAAGGATTCACTTATGACCATTCCCTCAGCAAGAATTCCATGAACAATTATTTGGAGTTCTTCCACTTGACTTACTACTAGTTTGGAATCAACCATAGTAAAATTCAAGAATTTCGCGACTAAAAACTTTTTAGCCCCAGCATATTCTGCTTTGTATTTGTGGTCTAATACCTTCCACATTTATTTAGTTATTTTATAAACATCATATACCGGATACAAATAGTCTTGTAGTTCGTTGAGGATGTGGTTCCGACATAGAAAGTAGGTGTTCATCCAAGCCTCGTGATGCTAAAGGCGGTGATATCATCCACCACTCATTCTCTTTCCCCTGCTTTAACAAATGGGGGATCTTCCTTCAAGTATTTTGCCAAGTTTAGTATGGTTAGATAGAACAGCATCTTCTGTTGCCATGTCTTGAAATTTTGTCCATAGAATTTTGTCGGCTTCTCATTATGGCTCATTACTACAGCCGTTGTGTTCACATTCATAGGCTGATTCGCTTGTTTGGAAGTTTGCCCCGGTCCTAACATATATGTGGACGAGTTAGGAAAATCGATAAAATCTCCCATAGTCATTCTTTCTGTTCAAAAGAAACAAAAAACCCCAGAATTAGTAATAATTCTAACAAACTAAAAAATTAATTTCGTTTATTTCCAATTTTTGATTTTTTACAAAATCTGTAACCTTAGTTACTTCCAATGTTAATTTTTGTAGAATAGATTTGTCCATTTTTTCGATTAAGCACACTCGTTTAAACGGCATGATAAATCTTGAAAATGAATTTATTTGATTTCTCAGTATCGTAAAAATTTTAATCACCTTGGACGAGAAATCTGTCTTAAGGAAACTACGTTCGTGCAGGCCTCAACTAGTTTCTTTCTATTTATTTCAATTTTGTAAAATTCTATTCGAATATGTTTACATTAATTTCATTTTGATTTATTTAATCATTTTGGATTAACCTATTTCATACATGATTCGCACCCCCTTGCAAACGAGGCACAGATTCCATTCATGTCATATAATGACCACAAAGTGGGTAACTGTATATAAACACTTCCCATGCCATTTACCTCATCCATATGGGATAAGGGGGATTTTATCTTCCTTACTTAATTCACAATACCTTACTTTGAGCATCAATTTCTCATTCATTACTCAACCATTTTGAGCATATGAGATACCGTTGTAAAAGTCTCATGGAGTAAAATAGGACCCAATAAAATCTTTATTCGAAAATTTACCTTTATCTTCTCGAATTACGACTCAAGGTTGCCAATTCCTCACAATTTTTCAACAATCCCCCACATGAATGAAATTGATGATTTATCAAAACATTTTGACTCAGTGTGGTGATAGCTTCTATGATCGATAATTGCATAGGATAGGTAGGTATCCTCTTTTAAACCTTCATTTGTGAAAGTATATTTACTTTGTCCTTAAACTATGCAGTCGTTTGTGTAAACAATGATATACTCCACACAACTACTTCTCTGACAAGAGTATTTGTTCTCATAGTTATGTCCATATGGCCGTGGACATCGCCTGATTCTGCAAGAGTTTGAAAGAACTATGCCCAGTAGTCTCTTTGAACTAGCCCAACTTCACTCTTACATAGGTGACTTATGTTGCTCGGCTCACCGAAGCACACAATGGTTATTAAAAGCTTTTAGCTTAGCTTATCTCACTTTGGTCATTGTTTACATCATAGGAATGGGCTTGGAGATGAGTACCCCACAATGACCGAACAGGTTTATACAATTAGGTTGTCCCTTTGAACCTAGATCATGGGATCTCCATTCAGCTAGGTAGGGTTTTCCTTCACATAGCACCTTTATTTTCCATGGGCTTTAGTCTCATTCCTTTAAATGTTTTCTCAACTTGATCTCGATTTAACCCATTGGTTAACGGATCTGCAATGTTATCCTTTGATCTTACATAATCAATAGAGATAACTCCATTTGAGATCAGTTTTCTAAATGTATTATGTCAAATGACGCATATGTCTCGACTTACCGTTGTACATGCAATTCTATGCTCTAGAAATTGTTGCTTGATTGTCATAGTATATGCATATTGTGGGCACATGTTTTGGCTATTGAAGAATATCCTCAAAAACTTGTCTAAGCCATTCGGCTTCCTCTCCGGATTTGTCTAAAGCAACAAACTCAGATTTCATTGTGGATCTGGTTATAATCGTTTGTCTTAAGGATTTCCATGACACGGCTCCCCCTCCCTAAGTGAATACATATCCACTTGTGTCTTTGGTATCTTGAATGTCAGAAATCCAATTGGCATCGGAGTATCATTCTAAGACAACAGGGTCTCTATAACACCCCCTACCCGGTCTAGTAGGAAATTGGGTCAAAAAGTGTTACTGAAACAGTAACGGTGACTGATACGATACTTCGTTTAATAACTTATACAAATTTGGAAGATTTTAGGGACACGCTAAAGCAGTACATTACAATTGGATCAAATTAAATCTTTTATAAACTTAGGAACGTTCAAATGTACTTTCCAGTGATTTATCAAGGTAATTTATCAAAATTTATATTAGGGTACTAATACGCTCCCAAGCCGTATCGGTACACCAAGGCAGAAATGATTCCCCCTCTTTTCAGTTCCAACAACTCGTACCGATTCATATATAGGCGTATAGGTATACATAAAAATGACCGTCAATACCATTAGATTCTTTAGACCCGTATTGATACGTGACCAAACCGTATTGGTACGCCATTAATTTTATTTTACAGACTCAAGAAGGTGTATCGATACGTACCTAACCCGTATCGATACTGAGCTGAACCCAAAATTTTAGATCCGTACTGATACGCCATCACCCGTATCGATACGCTCCTTAAACCATTTTCAGAAACACAAGCTTGTACCGTTGCGCATCACCCGTATCAGTACAGTAAGACCTATGATGTCAATTGTATCTGGTTTAAAGGTGTTTTGCTTGACCGAACCATGGCCGAATTCAATGAAAATTCACCAACAAGTCTATTTAGCTAAAATCTATTAGCATGCAAAATTTTAAGGTTAACTGAATCCATTTGCAATGTTTTCTATAATTTAGGCCAAATATGCATAATAAGTCATTTTTAGCAACTTTTAAAAAGGTCGAGTTTAAACCCTTAGACTTACACAAGCCAACCATATTACATACATATCAAAATTAGTAAAATTGACTCATGCAACACTTATGCCACCATACTAGGAGTCTATAAAGTTGATATACTTTACTTTATCAACATAGTGACTTGTCCAAAAACCTTTTCCGGCCCCGATCTCGATCTCAAAACTTCTTAACCTGAAATCCATGGAAAATGAATGCATTAGGCATACTTTGCCTAGTGAGGTAGTCATGAACAATGAAATAAGCATAGAATTCAATCTAATATGCGTCCATATTAGTTATGGCAACAAAACAATGGCATATAGTTTAAATGACAATTTAGACATGATCAATAGTCAATATAACAACAATAGTCAATGCAATAACAATTCTCAATATTTTTCTATTTTGCATAACAATAAATTTTTCCTTGGATTGATGTACGGTATATGGATACACGAATTCATACATCGTACCCAATATCAATAGTGGTCTAGTCCCTCCGCCGCACCAATATAACCATACACAATATTCCTCCACCGCACTAATAAAAAGCCCGTAGCTTACTCATACCAATTAGGTCATGAATTCTATGACATGCTAATTGTATCCAATACAACTCGAATCCAAGGTTCAATATCAATAATCTGATAGCAATAATTCTATGACAATAGATCGAATATCAATAAGCAATATCAATGATTCAATATGCCAATA
The DNA here is from genome assembly GCA_019671005.1 of Hibiscus mutabilis. Classification (NCBI taxonomy): domain Eukaryota; kingdom Viridiplantae; phylum Streptophyta; class Magnoliopsida; order Malvales; family Malvaceae; genus Hibiscus; species Hibiscus mutabilis. The sequence goes on from CM033749.1 coordinate 30,288,583, forward strand.
CTTCAATGATTTTAATAACCATAATAACAATGTTATAGACAATGAATCGATGCAATAGTTACCAATATAGCCATTAACAATGTGCTTATGCTATAACTTTAATACACAAAGTTAGCATTGTAATAAACGATATTGAAAGATTCAGGAAAGACACCTACTCTATTCCCGAGACTCTGACTACACTCACCTTGAATTTTTGAAGATCCTACGACTCTCGGATTACTACTCCTTTGTTCCTAGCTTTAGATGGAGATGGTGGTCTTTCTTTCTCCAACTCTTGAGCAATGTGATAGCTATCAAATAGAATCAACGAATCGAAAGAAACTTAAGTTTTGAAACAAGCAAAATAGTGGTGCTTGCTTATTAAAGTGAGGAAGAAGATGGCAAAAGCTAAGGTGCTAGCTTAGAAAGGATGGCCGATAAGTTTTCTTAAGCCTTATCTCACTTTTGTTTTAATAATTCTTAACAATTTAGAATTCCTTAGGAAGAAGTAATTACATATTCTTATTCCACATAAGAGATGACCAGCTTAAAGGAGGTCTAATTACAGGGTTAATCCATTGACTTACCAAACTTTATACTTTTGCCCTAAAACTTTCAATTTTCACAATTTAGTCACTAAATTATTTTTAACGAATTCAACCCAATTAGAGTCTAATACTGTATTTTTGACCACATAGATTAAATTAATAAAATATTTGGATATTTCTGACATAGATTTTCTGATCACCGGAACCTAATCCTGACTAGAATAATTTTTAGGGTGCTACAATTCTCCCTTTAAGAAAAATGTGTCCTCGAATTTTTACCTGCAATGATGTCGAGATCATCTCCCTTACATGATACATCTGTGCAGAAACCTTAGATTCAGGTCTGTATGATGCCTTAAATAAACCATTAGGTTATTCGGAAGATTATTGTCTCGCTCTTTTGCCTCGGAAGGATCGAGCAGGGGATAAAGAATTAGCCGATACAAAAGTAGACTTGACGGTATTTTTAGGGCAATAACAGATAAGATGTCCCATCTTGCCACAGAAAAAGTATACTCTAGACTTCTTACGGCATTGCCCTTCAAGATTCTTGTACTAACCGAAATTGCAAATTAGGAGTTACGTCTCTGGTCTAAAGCCACCAATACTATTAATGGAATTGGTACTAGGGAATAACTGGGTTACGGCTTAAGGCTTCACAATATATTTGAAACGGAAAAGCTGTGAATACACATTCTATTTCGAATCATGATACTTCCATTTTCTTGAAAGACTCAGAAGAATGGGAGTCATCTCGATATCTCTTCTCAAACTTGTTTGATTCACTGGGCTTCTGATCTCTCTCAGCAATTTTAGTAGCCTTAACCTTGTTCAAAAGATCTTGGAAAACAGTAATGCCCAATGCCGTAAACATAGGGCACAGATCATTATTCAGACCATTGATGAACATTCTACACTTTTCCTCCTCCTTCTTGATGTATTCGGCTCCATACCGGCAGTACTTGCAAAAACTATGGATGTACTATTCTACAGGTCGTCCCCTTTGTTTTAGATGAAGGAAGATGTCAAGCCTCTCAGCGAGGTAATACTCACTGATGTATTTCTTTCGAAATTTATGCAGGAAAATTCCCAAGTCACCGTTTATTCGAAAACTGCGAAGGTGGTAGTTTCCCACCAATACAGGGCTTCATCCACTAGCAAGGAGATGGCACACTCAAGCTTGTGTTCATCGAAACACTGTAGCTGCTTGGTCAGGATTCGTAAAGTATTGTCTAGCCAATACTCAGCAATTTCAGGGTTATCATCATTACGACCGATAAAAGAGTAAGCCCGATGTTGAGATAGCTTATCAATAGGAGCTCGGGCATTTGGAATAGCAATGATAGGAGGTTAGAAAATTTTCTTAGCCTTCATCGAGGTCATAAATACTTTGAACATGTCAACCAAGTTCATATAGCATTCGGCTTGAGCAACTTGTACCTCGGGCTCAGGGTTCTACACCGGAGGATTTTTGCAAAATTGAAGGATGTCTTCCTCTAATCTCCTCACCATGAGTTGAGAAGCCAGTAGCATGCTTGTCTACACGAACCTGATTAAAATTAGACATATATAAACTTCTACGTGGCATAATGCAATGCAATGATAATACAATAAACTTCAGTTTAGTCATAGAATCAACTAAAATCTAGCTCTGATACCACAAATGTAACACCCCTTACCCAGTCTAATAGGAAATCGGGTCAAAAAGTGATATCGAAACAGTAACGGTGACTGATACGATACTTCGTTTAATAACTTGTAAAAATTTAGAAGATTTTAGGGGCAAGCTGAAGTAGTATGCTACAATTGGATCAAATTAAATCTTTTACAAACTTAGGAATGTTCAAACGATACTTTCCAGTGATTTATCAAGGTAATTTATCAAAATTTATATTACGGTATCGATACGCTCCTAACCCGTATCGGTACACCAAGGCAAAAATGCTTCCCTAGGTTTCCAGTTTTAACGACCCGTACCGATATACATCCAAGCGTATCGATATGCCTAGCAATAACCATCAATACCATTAGATTCCTTAAATCCATATCGATACGTGACCAAACCGTATCGGTACGACATTAATTTTATTTTACAGACTCGAGAAGGTGTATTGATACTCACCCAACCCGTATTGATACTGAGCTGAACATAAAATTTATGATCTGGAGCACCGTACTGATACGCCATCACCCATATCGATACGCTCCTTAAACCATTTCCAGAAACACAAGCTCGTACCGATAAGCCATCACCCGTATCAGTACGGTAAGACCTATAATGTCAATTTTATATGGTTTAAAGGTATTTTGCTCGACCGAACCATGCCTAAATTCAATGAAAATTTACTAGCAAGTTTATTTAGCTAAAATCTATTAGCATGCAAAATTTTAAGGTCAACTGAATCCATTTGCAATGTTTTCTCTAATTTAGGCCAAGTATGCATAATAAGTTAATTTTAGCAACTTTAAAAAGGTCGAGGTTAAACCCTTAGACTTACACAAGCCAACCATATTACATATATATCAAAAGGAGTAAAGTTGACTCATGCAACACTTATGCCACCATACTAGGAGTCTATAGAGTTGATATACTTTACTTTATAAACGTAGTGACTTGTCCAAAAACCTTCTCTGGCCCGATCTTGATCTCAAAACTTCTTAACCTGAAATGCATTGAAGATGAATGCATTAGGCATACTTTGCCTAGTGAGGTAGTCATAAACAATGAAATAAGCATAGAATGTAATCTAATATGCGTCCATATTAGTTATGGCAACAAAACAATTGCATGTAGTTTCAAAGGCAATTTAGACCTGATCAATAGTCAATATAACAACAATAGTCATTGCAATAACAATTCTTAATAGTTTTCTATTTTGTATAACAATAAGTTTTTCCTTGGATCGATGTACGGTATATAGATACACGAATTCCTACGCTGCACCCAATATCAATAGTGGTTTAGTCCCTCCGCCGCACCAATATGACCATACATAACATCCCTCCGCCATACCAATAAAAAGGCTGTAACCTACCCACACTAATGAGCTCATGAATTATATGGCATGCCAATTGTATCCAATACTACTCAAATCCAAGGTTCAATATCAATAATCCGATAACAATAATTCTATGATAAAGGATCGATAATAATAATTTGATAGCCATGTTTCAATATCAATAAGCAATATCAATGATTCAATATGCCAGTAATTCAATAATTTTAATAACAATAATAACAATGTTACGTATAATGAATCGATGCAATACTTACCAATATAGCCATTAACAACGTGCTTATGCAATAACTTTAATACACAAAGTTAGCATTGTAATAAACGATATTCAAAGATTTGAGAAAGACACCTAGCCTATTCCTGAGACCCCGACTACACTTACCTTGAATTTCGAAGCTCCTACAACTCTCAGATTACTACTCATTTGTTCCTAGCATTAGATAGAGATGGTGGTCTTTATTTCTCTAACTCTTGAGCAATACGATAGCTATCCAATGGAATCAACGAATCGAAAGAAACTTAAGTTTTGAAACAAGCAAAAATGGTGGTGCTTGCTTGTTAAAGTAAGGAAGAAGATGGCAAAAGATAAGGTGCTAGCTTAGAAAGGATGGCCGGTAAGTTTTCCTAAGCCTTATCTCACTTTTGTTTTAATAATTCTTAACAATTTAGAATTCCTTAGGAAGAAGTAATTTCATATTCTTTTTCCATGTAAGAGATGACCAAGCTTAAAGGTCGTCTAATTACAGGGTTAATCCTTTGACTTACCAAACTTTATACTTTTGCCCCAAAACTTTCAATTTTTACAATTTAGTCACTAAATTATTTTTGAGGAATTCAATTAGGTCCAATGTCTTTAATTTGACCCAATTAGATTCTAATACTGTATTTTTAACCACACGACTTAAATTAATAAAATATTTGGACCTTTTTTATATAGATTTTCTGATCACCAGAACCTAATCCCGACTAGACCGATTTTCGAGGTTTTGCAGTCTCTGGAATAATACAATCTGTAGTCCCTAGTATATCTAAGATATCTCAATACCCTCACAATTGTTTAAAAGTGATTTTTCCTGGATTGCTTGTGAATCTACTTAGACTGCTCACAGTAAAAGCGATATCTAGTCTAGTACAGCTCATGAGATACATTAAGCTACCTATGACTCTTCTATATTCCACTTGATGATTACTTTCCCTTTTATTTTTAGATAAATATGAACAAATGTCTAATGGGGTTATGACTATGCCAGAATCATCCTTGTTAAATTTCTAGAGAATCTTGTCCATGTAGTGTGACTGAGTCAATACGAGACCTTTAGTTGACCTTTTGATTTGGATACCCAAAATTGTATCAGTCAATCCCATATCTTTCATGTCAAATTTTTTTAATTTAACATATTTTTGGTACGTTTTCCATTTCATTGTTGCTTGCAACAATGAGTATGTCATCAACATACAAGCATAGAATAATATATCCATAATCTATAGTTTTGACATATACGCATTTGTCATACTCATTTATTTTGAAGCTGTTTGTCCTCATGACACTATCAAACTTCTCATGCCATTGTTTTGGTGCTTATTTAAGTCCATATAGAGACTTCACCAATCTACATACTTTCCTTTCTTGACCTAGGTTGTTCCATGTATATTTCTTTATCAAGTTTCCTATTTAGGAAAGCTATTTTAACATCCATTTGATGTACTTCAAGATTTCACAAAGCAGCAATTGCGAGTATCATCCTTATGGATGTTATTCTAGATACATGAGAGAATGTGTCAAATTAATAAAGGCCTTCTTTTTGTCGGTATCCTTTTATTACCGATTTTGCATTGTACTTATCAATTGTTTCATTTGCTTTTATTTTCCGTTTGAAAATTTATTTTGAAATTAGTGGTTTAATTCTAGGAGAAATGTTCATTAATTTCTATGTATGGTTTTGCATTATGGAATCAATTTTGCTTTAATGGCTTCTTTTCATAAGGTGCCTTTAGCTGAGCGTATAGCGTTACTATAAGTTTGAGGTTCAGCCTCTAGCATAAAGGTTAGAAAATTTAATCCAAAAGATTTTTCCACTCTTTCTCGTTTGCTCCTTCTTGGCTTTATTTCAATTTCAGCCTCTTGTTGATCATTTAGACTAATCTCGTCTAAGGTTCGTTTTAATAAACTTTGATCAACCTCCCTAGATTTATAAGGAAATATATTTTCAAAGAATGATGCATTCTTTGATTCTATTATCACGCTCTTTTGAATCTTAGGATTCTTTGATTCATACACAAGAAACTGATAAGCATTGCTATGTTCTGCATAGCCAATGAAAATGCAATCCACAGTTTTAGGACCTATTTTCATTTTCTTTGGTAATGGGGCCATTACTTCGGCAAGACACCCCCCACATTTTCAAGTGTTGGTAGAAAGGTTTTCAACTTTTCCATGACTCATATGGTGTCTTATCTCTTTTCTTTTGGGGAACCTTATTTAAAAGGTAATTAGCTGAGATGACAGCTTCCTCCCACATGTTCTATGATAACCCAGAGCTTTCTAACAAAACATTCATCATTTCTTTTAGAATCCAATTTTTTCGTTTGGATACTCTATTAGCTTGAGGAGAATACGGTGATGTTACTCCGTGAATAATACCATGTTGTGAGCAATATTCACCAAATGGATTAACATATTCACCACCACGATCACTTTTTACCATCTTAATCATTTTATTAAGTTGGTTTTTGACTTTCTGCTTATAGAGTATAAATTTCTCTATAGCCTCGTCTTTGCTTTTAAGCAAATACACATAGTAATATTTTGTGCTAGCGTCGATGAAGGTAATAAATTTTTTATTTCCTCATCTTGTTTGAACGAATTTCAAATCACAAACATCGCTATGAATTAGATCAAGCGGTTCCGTACTTCTTTTAATAGTTTAAAATGAAGACCTTGTTAATTTTGCTTCAACACATGTTTCGCATTTATTATTGTAATCAATATGAAACGAAAGGATGTGTTCCAAGTTAGTTAATCTCTGTAGAGTATCATAATTAATATGTCTGAGTCTATTATGCCATAAATTTAAAGACTCAAGCATATAAACGGAAGAAAAAACGACATTCTTATTCATGACTTTTGATTTTACAGAGATAGCATTGAATTTTCACATTCCATTCAATACATATCCCCTGCCCGCAAACATCCCCCTCTTTAGACATAATTAATTTTTGGGATTCAAAAACCATTCTAAAATCGTGAGCAATTAAAAGTGTTTTAGATACAAGGTTTTTACGTATGTCAGGCACATACAACGTATTCTGTAGCTTGAGTTCTTTGCCAGAAGTCATCTTTAAGACTATAGTTCCCTTCCTCTTGATCTTGAAAGTCGTAGCATTTCCTATGTAGAGATTCTCCCCATCGTTGCTTGGTATCATCTCAGAGAAGGAATTCTTATCACAACAGATATGACGCGTGGCTCCAGTATTAAGCCATCATTCTATTGGATTAGAGTTAACTAGGATAACTTCAGATATCACAGCACATAGATCTTCATACTCTACAGCATTTGCCTCATTGGCTTTGGCTTTCTTTGGATTCCTACATTCAGAAGAACTGTGCCCCACCTTGCCACAGTTGTAGCACGTTCCCTTGAATTTCTCCTTCTTGGAAATTCCACCACTAGGCCCCAACTTTGACTTGGCTTGGTGTTGTTGGGATTGTTTTCCCTTCTTGACTTCGACAACATTTGTTTTGCCTCTTTGAAGGTTTCTTTACTGAGTTTTCTGGCATTGCCTCTGTTGTCCTCTTCTATTTGAAGTCTGATAATCAGTTCCTCCACTATCATTTCTTTTCTTTGTGCTTCAGGTAATTTTTGAAGTCATTTCATCCGGGAGTCAGCTTTTCTGTGATGGTAGCTATTTGGAAAGATTTTCTTATGGCCATTCCCTCAGCAAGAATTCCATGAAAAATCAGTTGGAGTTCTTCCACTTGACTTATTACTGGTTTGGAATCAACTATAGTAAAATTCAATAATTTTGCGACTAAAAACTTTTTAGCCCCAACATATTTTTGCTTTGTATTTGTGGTTCAATACCCTCCACAGCTCTTTAGCTATTTTATAAACATCATATATCATATACAAAGAGTCTTGTAATCCGTCGAGGATGTAGTTCTGGCATAGAAAGTCGGCATTCATCCAAGCCTCAGTGATATTGAAGGCAGTGATATCATCTAACTCTCCTTCTCATTCCCCTACTTTAACAAATGGGGGATCTTTCTTAGTATTTTGCCAAGTTCAGCATGGTCAGATGGAACAGCATGTTGCCATGTCTTGAAATTTTGTCCACGAAATTTCACCGACTTCTCATTATGGCTCATTGCCATAGCCATTGCATTCAGATTCATAGGCTGATTTGCATGTTTTGAATCGATAAAATCTCCTAGAGTCATTGTTTCTGTTCAAAAAGAAACAAAAACCCTCAGAATTAGTAATAATTTCAATAAACTAAAAAATTAATTTTGTTTATTTCTAATTTTTGATTTTTCACAAAATGCAAAACCTCAGTTACTTTCAATGACAATTTCTGTAGAACAAGTTTGTCTTGTTTTTTAGATTAAGCATCCCCATTTAAACTGCAGGATAAATCCTAAAAATGAATTTATTTGCTTTCTCAGTTTCGTAAATTTTTTAATCGCCTTGGACGTGAATCTGTCTTAAGATTGTAGGAAATAGGTTAATCCAAAATGATTAAATAAATCAAAATAAAATTAATATAAACAGATTCAAATAGAATTTTACAAAAATAAAATAAACTGTTAGAAACTTGTTGAGGCCGACACGAACGTAGTTTCCTTAAGACAAATTTTGACCACTCCCTGGTGCTTGAGTTCGTCATTCGTCAATCTCACAGGATACAACAATAGATGATCTTCTACAGTAGCACGGTTGCAGAGATCACGAACAAAACCCTTGCCTTTCACTATCACTAAAACACTATGCAATTTTCAAGAGGAGGAAATTTTCGAGTTGTGTTTTAAAACTAAAGAGAGGCATGCTATATATAAGGGAGTGATTAGGCTAAACATGAGAATCAAAATATTCTGAGTTTTAATGGTCTTGATTCTTTTCTTGTTTAATTCGAAAGCACACAATTAATGCCAAATATAATCGGATATTTTCCGTGAATTGCAAGCATTACCGTTTTAACATTCAAATTTAAGGAAAGCAGATAATATCCCTTTAGATTCGAAATATTCAAAAGGATATGCTATTTTAAGGAAAATTTTATTTGAAGTGGGTAAAATATCTACAGGTCCACGAAGAGCCCGAATGGGATTGATTCGCACCCCCTATGCGCGAGGCACAATTTCCATTCATGTCATTCAATGACCACAAAGTGGGTAAGTGTATATAAACACTTCCCATGCCATTTATCCCATCCATGTGGGATAAGGGGGTTTTATCTTCCTTACTCAATTCACAACTACCTTACTTTGAGCATCAATTTCTTATTTATTACTCAACCATTTTGAGCTATGAGATACTGTTGTAAAGGTCTCATGGAGTAGAATATGACCCAATAAAATCTTTATTCGAATATCTACCATTGCCTTCTCGAATTATGGCTCAAAGTTGCAAATTCCTTACAATTTTCCAACAATCCCCCACATGAATAAAATTGATGATTTATCAAAACAATTTGACTCGATGTGGTGATAGCTTCTACGATCAATAGTTTCATAGGATAGGTAGGTTTCCTCCTTTGAACCTTCCATTGTGAAAGTATATTTACTTTACTAGCTAACTAGTAGACGTGATGTTCTTAAACTATTCAGTCGTTTGTGTAAACGATGACATACTCCACACAACTACCTCTCTAACAAGAGTATTTGTTCTCATAGTTATGTCCATATGGCCATGGACATCGTCTGGTTCTGCAAGAGTTTGAAAGAACTATGCCCAGTTGTCTCCTTGAAGCGGCCCCACTTCACTCTTACATAGGTGACTTATGTTGTTTAGCTCACCGAAGCACACAATGGTCATTAAAAGCTTTTAGCTTAGCCTATCTCACTTTGATCACTATTTACATCAATGAAACAGACTTGGGGATGAGTATCCTATAGCGACCGAACAAGTCTATGCAATTAGGTTGTCCCTTTGAACCTGGATCTTGGGATCTCCAATCAACTAGGTAGGGTTTTCTTTCACATAACACCTTTATTTTTCATGGGCTTTAGTCTTATTCCTTTAGATTTTTTTGCAACTTGATCTCGGTTTAACCCTTTGGTTAATGGATCAGCAATGTTATCCTTTGATCTTACATAATCAATAGAGATAACTCTATTTGAGATCAGTTGTCCAACGATATTATGTCGATGATGCATATGTCTCGATTTACCATCGTATATGCAATTCTGTGCTCTAGCAATTGTTGCTTGATTGTCACAGTATATGCATACTGTGGGCACAGGTTTTGGCCATTCAGGAATATCCTCAAGAAATTTCTTAAGCCATTTGGCTTCCTCTCCGGACTTGTCCAGAGCAACAAACTCAGATTCCATTTTGGATCTGGTTATAATAGTTTTTCTTGGGGATTTTCATGACACGACTTCTCCTCCCAAAATGAATACATATTCACTTGTGTCTTTGGTGTCTTGAATTTCATATATCCAACTAGTTTCGGAGTATTCTTATAGATAGCAGGGTCTCTAAAATAATGCAATTTGTAGTCTCGAGTATATCTGAGATATCTCAATACCCTCACAATTGCTTTCCAGTGATTTTTCTCTAGATTGTTTGTTAATCTGCTTAGACTGCTCGCAGTAAAAGCGATATTTGGTCTAGTACAGCTCATGAGATACATTAAGCTGCATATGACTATTGCATATTCCATTTGAACAAATGTTGGCTCATATTTATTGAAGTTATGGCTATGACGGGAACATCGTTGCCAAACTTCTTTTTTCCATGTAGTGTGATTGTGTCAATATGAGATCTTCAAGTGACCGTTTGATTTGGATGCCTAGAATCATATCTGTCAATCTCATATTTTCCCTATCAATCTTGAATTTGACATATCTTTGATATATTTACTATGTCATCAACATAGGATCATATATCCTAGTTTTAACATACACACATTTGTCACACTCTTATGACAATATCTTACTTTCAACCTTTTATTGAACATAATGTGACTACGTCAATATGAGATCATCAGACAGCCGTTAGATTTGGATACCCAAATCAAATATGTCATTCTCATATTTTTCATGCCTTTGGCACATTTACTATTTCATTGTTACTTATAACAATGAGTATGTTATCAACATATGATCATGTATCCTAATGTTGGTAGGTTTGACATACAATCATTTGTCATACTTGTCATCATGATAATATCTTGGTTTCAACCTTTTGTTGAACGTATGGACCATTTTCGCTTAATAGTCTCCAAATTTTGCTTCATTGAACTTGGATCAACTTCCCTAATTATACAGGAAATATATTTTCAAAGAATTATCACATTTTTGTGAATCTTAGGGTACATAAGAAATTGATATCTGTTACTACAGTAAATGAAAATATAGTCCAATTATTTTCATTTACTTTGGTAATAGTGACATTGTCATTGCATGACACCCCCATATTTTTATGTAGTTGTAGGAAGGTCTTATTTTCTTCCAACTTATATGGTGTCTTGTCTCTTTGAGAAGAGGTAATTAGTTAATAGAACAACTTCCCCCACATGTTAGACACATTTTGAAGTTTCAATTCTTATCTTCAAAATCATTGTACCCTTGGATGTTGTAGCATTACTCACATAGAGTTTCTCCTTAAATTAATTAATTTATTAAGTTTGGTTTTCAACATCCTACTTATAGATAATAATTTCTCTATAGCATTTTTACTTTTAAGCAAATGCACATAACATTAGTTTGTGCTATCATCAATGAAGGTAATAAATTTTCCTTCAAACAATTGTCTACCATATCAATTGTTATGACATTGATCTCGTTTGGGAGTCTATAGTCTGAAGACTTGTTCCCTATCTTATAGCAATTGAAGCATTTCTCATGAAATTTAGCTTATTGAACACACCGCCTAGTTTACGATTTGAAGTCACTATGTTTTCCGTAACAATATTTGCCTTAGCAATATTTGAAAATGGTAACAATATTTACCTTATCCTCTCTAGCGCTAGGAGGATCTTCCTTTGACCAAGTTTATCATGGTCAAATATGCAACGTCATTTGTTTCCACGTTTTGAAATTAATGAATTTCAATGATTTTTCGATTGTGTCACATAGTCACAAACCAGAAGATTATGAATCTATTAAACGACATGAATTTAGCTAAATGCTAAAACTAGAAACAGAAACATAATTTTCAACTTTGTTAGTCGTCAAGAATTTAGTAAACTAAAAACCCGAAACAAAAGTTTACACGGTCTAATAGAAAGAACAATAATGACCAGTGCACCAGGTAGGTAACTTATGAAAAGAGAGGTGGTGCACTAGGCACGCTTAAACACCAAGTCTTTCAAAGAACCAATCCTAGACATGCACTCTCATATTGTCTTTGGATCATCCGTTTATGGATTCTATTCTTGAAATCATTTCAAGCATGCGTGACCAATTAAAATCATTGCCTTTGATTCACAACAATTTGAAATCAATCATTAAAAATTTGGTAACTAAGAATTTCTTAGCACCGACATCTTCCATTTATGGTCCAACGACCCTCACAATTCTTTAGACATTTTTAAATACTGTGCACTTCATAGCATGCATCAGAATATGCTTTAAGAATTTAATTTTGACATAGAGAACAAAGTTCTTCTATGCTTTGATTCGAGTCCTCGGTCGAAATCAACACTTTGAATTTGGTAATCAATGTTACTTTCAGAAATAAATTCACCAATTTATTTCTAAAATAGAATCATACTTGATTCTTAAGAAATAATAAATTTGAGTTATTTCTTTTTTTCAAAATAAATTCTGCGATTTATTTTAAGATTGAATCATTCTAGATTCCCACGAAAATAAATCCTAACGATTTATTTATCTTAACAAGTTAGAATCAACGCATGATTTTAGTATAGAAATAAATTTAATGATTTATTTCCTTTGTTATATCTTTTGTTAAACATTGGGATTAGTAGCACTATAACCCAAACCAGAGATATCAAGCAACAAAAATCAAAAGGAATTGATCCTTTAATTTTGTTGATTCTTGTTTTGGAAAAGATTATATGAATCCGTTAAAACAGCAGAAATTAAATCCCGAAACGAATTATTTACGAGATTTTAATTTTCCAAATTTCGAATGAGTATCATGTTCGTCTCTATAATTTTTCAAAAAAATTATTAGTAGAAATAATAATCCAAAATATTTCGAAAAAATAAATAATAATTATAGTCACTTAATAATAATTATTAATGCCAAAAAATATAAGGCAATGAAACCAAATTAATGGTTGCAAACACTATTAAGGATTTACCTTAATTAATACCCTTATATATGTACACGTATAAAACGTATTAAAGTATATAACGTTTAAAACGTTAATTAAGGATAAGATTTTTACCTTAGACCAAAATCTCATTCCAACAACGAATGTACAATGAGTTGGTGGTCAAGAACCATAGGCTTAGAGTTGGCAGCAACTCAATTTCCTCACCACATTGATGTGAATTTTGCCATGCTTTGCAATTGGAATAAACCAAATAAATATGTTAAAAAATTATTTTTCATACAAAATTGAACTGATGCAAAAGCATAAAACGTAATTTATGAAAAACAATAATCCAAATTAGAAACCAAGTTTGGAAGCTTAAAGCAAAAGCTTGTTCCCACAGAAGCTTTCGGCTGTGAACGAATTTCACACGTACGAATTTGTTGTTTGTCTTGAATTAAACTAAAGTCTGTCTTAAGATTATAGAAAATAGGTTAATCCAAAACGGTTAAATAAATTAAAACGAAATTAATATGAATATATTCGAATGAAATTTTACAGAATTGAAATAAATCGAAAGAAACTTGTTGAGACCTACACGAACGCAGTTTTCTTAAAATAGATTTCGACCACTCCTTTGTGCTTTAGTTCGTTGGTCGTCAGTCTCACAGAAAACAACAACAGATAATCTTCTACAGTAGCACTGTTGTAGAGATCACGAACAGAACCCTTGCTTTTCACTATCACCAAAACACTATGCAATTTTCAAGAGGAGAACATTTTCGAGTTGTGTTTTAAAACTGAAGAGAGACATGCTATATATAGGGGAGTGATTAGGTTAAATTTGGGAATCAAAATATTCCGAGTTTTAATGATCACTGTTTTTTTATTTAATTCGGAAACATACAATTAATGCGATATATAATCAGATATTTTTCGTGAATTGCAAGCATTACCGTTTTAATATTCGAATTTAAGGAAAGAATATAATATCTCTTTAAATTTGGAATATTCAAAAGGATATGCTATTTTTTAAGGAAAAATTTATTTGAAGTGGGTAAAACATCTGCAGGTCCACGAAGGGCCCGACTGGTCCGAACATTTGCGTCGCTCACGTCGTGCGAGTGTGCCTCCAACCCGAATAGGATTGATTCGCACCTCCCTGCGCACGAGGCACAGTTTCCATTCATATCATTCAATGACCATAAAGTGGGTAAGTGTACATAAACACTTCCCATGCCATTTATCCCATGTGTGATAAAAGGGGGTTTTATCTTTCTTGCTCAATTCACAATTATCTTACTTTGAGCATCAATTTCTCATTCATTACTCAACCATTTTGAGCATACGAGATACCGTTGTAAAGTCTCATAGAGTAGAATAAGATCCAATAAAATCCTTATTCGAATCTCCACCTTTACCTTCTCGAATTATGGCTCAAAGTTGCCAATTCCTCACAATTTTTTCAACATTCTTATTATGCCAGTTGAATCTGATCTGCATACTTTTGCTGTACCCTGGATTCTTTCCGCTCTGTTTCATTGCAAATGGAAACTTTATGCTACTTTGTTTACCTTAGATAAGAAGAATGGTACATGATGTGATGCACAGCTGGACATGATACAAGATAACTAATATTTTCTTTTATCATGGTTGATGCCATCCTTCTTTACCCTAACATTTTAATTTTGTAGGTATCTTATTGCCTCACATACAACAGATTATCAAAACCCCATGCTCTTCTTCAATACTCTGGCCGTATTTGTGCTGGTGGTGGCAAACATACACAAGGTCCGTATATTCGGAATCAATGCCGATCATCGAACTGCGAAGGAAGTCTTTCGCAAGTAGTACGTTTCGCTATTCTGTGATGATTCCAATTTCCAAATATAATTGTAATATCCCTGTACATATAATGAAACTGAAAAGGGCATTCTTAGTTCTCTTTAATCAGGTGAATACAATATATACCTTCCCCTCCTTTATTCCAGAGGAAGAAATACATTCAGATATACTCTTACTCTCTCTTTGCATTTGTTGGTTTTTAATTTTATCAGAGGTGGCATAATCTCTAATAGAAGATCTCAAATGAAACCGTCATAGACAAGCGGGAGGTGGTGGGTCACTCAATTGGCCCACCATGCCTTTGAGTGAACCACACAGTGGCTTGTATAGCAAGCTAAATCAGCACAGGCAGAAACTCCTGGTCCCGGTGGATCATGTCTAA
Organism: Hibiscus mutabilis; assembly: GCA_019671005.1. Taxonomy (NCBI): domain Eukaryota; kingdom Viridiplantae; phylum Streptophyta; class Magnoliopsida; order Malvales; family Malvaceae; genus Hibiscus; species Hibiscus mutabilis. The sequence goes on from CM033749.1 coordinate 30,303,804, forward strand.
AGGAACCCCTCTATGCTTAACGAATCACAATTACACCTTCATTTCCCATGTGTTTGCATCCCAAAATATTCTAAAATTTAACCCACGGTAGTTGGTACAAGTGGTAAGCAGCTTGGTATTACTTAAGTAGGTCTCGAGTTCGAGGTCTTGTGTATGCATAAAATCCTTGCTGAAAGACTCACCCATCAAAGCCAAATGTGCGATGCGAGTCGGTCCGGATTAATTAGGACAAAGCCATGGAGAATCGGGAGGGCAACCAAAAAAATATTATAAAAATTTAAGTGTATGAAAAAAAATGTTGTTTTAGTTGGGACATCATGGATCAATGAGGTTAAGTTACATCTAAGACTTAGAATTAATTTCTACACGTGATACTCGAATTGAAAATGATACACAATCATTAGAATATTCACGTTAGATTTAGATATTTTAAGCACTTGATTTCTTTTTTTTTATTTGTTCAACATAAGCACATGTTTTGTTCAAACACATGAATTCCAACTTTCATTTTTAAGACAAAATAGGGTTTTTGTGTAAGATTGCAAAACTTTCTTTTCCAAATCGTTTTTTCTTAAGGTTTAAATATGCTCCAAGTCTGTGTACTCTATATACATTCAGAATTTAGTCATATTTTTGTTTTCAGGAATTTAGTTTCTTTATTTTTTTATATTTGAAAATTTAAGTGCAATTACTAACACCGTTAAAATTCTATTGTAAAATCCTATGATTGTTATTTAAATACTAATTTGAGAGATTTATTGATTGATCGGGTGATCAATGATGCACATATTATCTCATTTTATATGGGTTCAAATCCTGACATATGCATTGGTAATATAATTACTCTTTACTCAATCAAAAAAATTTAACAGCATAGTTTTGACAGTGTTAACAATCGAATTTGAAGTTTTGAATTCGAAAAACAAAGATTAAAGTCTTTTTTTATTGAAAAGGATATTACCATAAGTCTTATTAAAAAACCTTTCTAAACTTAAAAGGAAAAAAAAAATACTCATAGCAATATTACAAGTCACAAAAAAACTAAAACGACAAAAAAAAAACTAAAACAACGTATTAATCCGCTCTATCCCACTGTAGGAAATCCATAACATAACTAGGTGGAACAACCAACTCATGTGTGCTGAATGGTATTGTTCAAGCTGCTTGCGCAAGGGAATCCGCAACTCTATTTCTATCTCTGACAATTATTGTAAGTCGAACCTCTTAATTTTTATCCAGAAGATCCCAAATATGCTGAACAATCGAAAGCCGACTATCCATGTAAGATCGATCCTTGAGGACGTCAATTGCATTCTTACAATCCGATTCAATCCATAAATGACTTATCCCAAGCTTCCAAGCCGTTCTAAGACCCTCATAAATGCTCCAAAATTCAGCTTCAAACGCCGAGCACAACCCGATGTAAAGAAATAGTTTCCGTGTGGAAGGAAAATATTTGAATGTTGAACTCCTGTTTCTTGTTAAAGCAAAAATGTTGATTGTGAGGCATTCTTGTTGTTTAGACTAAAATATAAAGAAATGGGGGGTTGGCTACATGGATATTCTGGTTTCCATAAACATCCCATTCAGAAAGAGGCCATTTAACTTTAAGAAAACCAGAGAGAGAGAGAGAAGGGAAGAGCTGGTTTAATTTAGGCATGAGAGAGAGAGAGACCCAACTCAGATACACACATTTGTGAGATATTATAACACACTTAGAAGTGGATTACAGCAAACAACATAATTCAACTAACACATACTATAATAATCAGGGATTTAAATAGCAATCCGTAATTATTATAATAATTATTATATAACGATTTTAACACATGTAGCTGTTATGTTCATAATAATATATGATTTTTTGAAAAATTCACGACCATAATACCTGTATTAACTGCAATAACATTCATTTTGTCTACAACTGTAAATTAAATCCTGATAATAACGGAGGGGAGTGTATAGATCTGGTGGATAGATCCTGGAATACCTTAGTGGCAGGGAGGGTGTATTATTCTTCAACACACTTGTCGAGGGGAATGTTTGTGGGTCCTTCTTTCGCACCGAAAGAAAGGAGGCTTTGTCAGATCTCATGGAAATGCGTCTAAAATGTATACATATGTGAGTGTGTACATCTTTATTTAAGTGAAGGGTTCTTTATACAAATTTACAGTGGCATGTGGAAGGATCAGATTTCTTTCCTGGCAAACACTTGTTCTTTTTCTGGAATGAATTCATATTCGAATATGAATATTATATACTCATTCTGTCTCATTCAATATGTTTCTTTTGTGTTTTAAAATTATCACACTTAAAATGTCTCATTGAAAAAATTAACTTTTATAAGACACATTTCCTTTTATACTTTTTTTAATTTTCCAACAAAACAAAATTTAACTTTTCAAGGATAAAATTATCATTTTAATTATTTTACATTATTGTTCTTACACATTCTTATACATATTTTTTTTTCAAAACTATGTAAAATGTTAACAATAAACAAAATAATGAGACGGAGGGAGTATACGTATAAAAGAAGGGATGGGAGAGAGAATTTAAAATCCCATTGCATGCAGCAACAGGTTTGACATATCCAACATCATTAACATCAACCAACAATTTACTGGAGACTTTATGAACAAATTAAAGTCTTTTCCAAACTTGAAAAACTATACATTGTTATTATTATTTGTACTTGTACTCAACAGTGTTGCCCTTCTGCTGGGTTTTGATACAGGAGAATATCAACCATTAATGAAGATGGCTTAGGGAATTGAATGCCTCTTCTCTCCTACACTTTTACCCTAAAAACATCTGGGCTTTGCTTCACAGATATCTTCTTCTACCTTAACACAGTCACCTTTAGTGAAGCCAACCTAAAAAAAAAGCTTCAGATTCCCACCATAATTGAATAGTAAACAGGATATATAATTAAGAAGGAGGAGGAGGAGGATCATATATGAAGGAAACTCATGTATATGTTCTGTTAGTAATGAAGAAATCCAAACAACTCACCCACCTTAAGAAATCAACAAAAAGTTAAAAAAGAAACCCCAAGAAAATGAAGAAAGACATGAAAAAAAGACCCATATTAATTTTCATCTTCTTTACCATGATCCTCCACCTAACATTCCAGTCCAATAACCAGCTGAATCACCTTGTTCTTTATGTTGCTCCATATCAGTAGTGCTCGGGACTTGCTTTAGATCTTGGAATGGAAACAAAAGCCTCCCGGACCCGGTTGTCTCTTGATTTTGAACCCCGTGGAGACCCCCATAGTCACTTCCGAACCCATCGAGGGAGAAATTTAGCGTTGGTTTAAAGTCTTGCATGGGAAAACCAGGTGTATAAACTGTATTTGGATCTGGAACCGGCATGGGAATGAGAGAACTCCACCCCCTAGAAGAGATTCCAGTAAGCAACTCCAAAGCCGAGAACTGAGATGTAGTAGGGGAGGAAGAAGAAGTAGGAATCTGGTTCTTATTATTGTTTTCTAAGCTATTTGGAACTTGAGCCAATTCAGAGATACTCCTATAACCATGACTAGCTGCTGCAGGGAAAGCCAGGTTGAGATCTTGCTCATCATGGATTTTAGGGTTTTGAGTAGAACACTGCGAGTGCGACAAGCTTGGTGGTGTAACCAGACCAGGAAGCTTTTGGTACGATGATAAAGAAGAAGAAGAAGAAGAAGAAGATCTCTTGTTCTTTCTAGAACCACCTCCAACGGGGATGTTTCTGAGGGAACCTCCTTCAGTCCAGTACCTTCTACAAGTCTTGCAAAAGTACCTAGGTTGAGTGAGACTGTAGTTGTTGTAATAGCAGAATTTGGTGTTGCTTGAGTTGCACCTGGGACAGTTCAAAGCTTTTTCCTTTTCAGGCCTTGTTTTCCTCTCCAAACCTGCTGGTTTTGGGCATGTATTCCTCGCTCTCTCTTCTATTGGTTTCACTACAATCCCCTACAAAACATATAAACAACAACAAAATGATAAACTTCAAGATCAAAACAAGATAGCAAACAAAAACTAAAAACAAAATTAAAAGGGTCTGCTTTCCTTTATCTCATATCGATATAAGCAGAACAGAAAAGATAAAGTAAAAAAAAGGGGTTTGAAGAACTGATAAAAACTAAATCCAAATGAGTGGGGACTTCAACGATAATCCATAGCCAGGAAAACCATCTTTTTTTCTTCTTTTCTTTTGCACGATCACAACACTGTCATCTTTTGCAAAAGCAAAAGTAGCCAATAAACATACAATTGACTCTGAACTATTCCTTTGAAAAAAAAAGCCAATAGAGTTTGATAAAGAGAAGAAGAAATGATAGATCTCTCTACCTGTGGCCATTGAGCAGTATCCATAGATGAAAATCAATACTAGTCTATATCTTCAATATAAGAAAGAAATAAATCTTTTTCGTCTATAAACTGGGTTTGACAAGCAGGTAAAATGAAATGTTTTTGCTGGCTTTTGAGGGCGTTCTATGCATATGTATAATGTATCACCTTGCTTTATGGGTTGTGTGGGTCTATTAAGAGAGAGATGGGACGTTTGTATAATAATAATAATAAGGGTAAACTACATCAGTAGTCACCGAACTATGGTTTCTTTCCTATTTTGGTCACCAAACTATTTTTTTTTGTCAAAAACATCACCAACGTTATGTTTCTTTCCTATTTTGGTCACTGGCTATTTTGCTGACGTGGAATTTTATTTTATTTTTTAATTTTTCATGTCATTTCTTCTCTCTCCTTGTAAGTAATATATGTTATTTTATAATATTTTTATTCAAACTGCCAGGATGGTGACACGTGTCACTGCCTATTAGTGGAATAAAATGAATGAAAAATCAAGCCTCTTATGCAGCTAGAGAGATTCGACTAATAGGCAGTTACATGTGTCACCATCCTATTAGGCAGTTACACATGGTACCATCTCTCTGGCTGCATAAGGGGCTTGATTTTTCATTCCTTTTATTCCACTAATAGGCAGTGACACGTGTCACCATCCTATTAGTTTAAATAAAAAATATTATAAAATAACATATATTGCTTACGAGGAGAGAGAAGAAATGACATGGAAAATTAAAAAAATAAAATTCCACGTCAACAAAATTGTTAAGTTTTTAACAGCCGGTGACCAAAATAGGAAGGAAACATAACGTTAGTGATGTTTTTGCCAAAAAAAATAGTTCGGTGACCAAATTAGGAAGGAAACATAACGTTAGTGATATTTTGCCAAAAAAATAGTTCGGTGACCAAAATAGGAAAGAAACCATAGTTCGGTGACTACTGGTGTAGTTTACCCTAATAATAATACAATATCTATAAATAAAAACTAAGTTGGGAATATTTGTTTCTAAAAATAAAATAATTATTTATTTATATAATACAGTTTGTGAATAAAAAATTGTGGTTGGCTTTATGTGTGCATGTGTTGAATATCCTTGTTATGGATGGCCTTCCCCTTTATGTGTTTTCTCCATTCTTGAATTATAATTATAATTGTATTTTCATCCTTCTACACAATATGATTTTTTTTTATAATTATTGGATGAGTGATTATTTTATATATTAACAATTGTTTTTTCACAAACAAATTAAAATCTTTCCAACTAATTAATGTAAAGAATTCTACTAGCAATACATAAAATAATTTCTTTTCGGTTAGAATTCACTTACACTATTTAAAATTTAATTAATTTTACATTAATTCATGATCATTGGATGAGTGGAATGAATGGATAAGATTAAAAATTCAACTCTTATTTTCCTTAAAAATAATTTTATTTTCAATTTTTAGTCTTATTCATTCGTTTCACTCAAATCATGAATTAATGTAAAAATAATCAATTTACATAATGTAAGTGTATCATATCTTATTTCTTTTATTAATTAGGTTTGACATATTTAATGAAACGATTTTGAGTGAAGAAAGATGCAGAAATTTATATAATAAAAACAAAATATAAAAAATTGGGTCCAAACTCTTATAAATGCAGAGGGTGGTGCAATTGGTCCATGGAAGCCATTTTTATGACTCGAAAGACTACCAATTTAAGCTTATTATATATGTATGTACATAAAGGGTTCCTTTTAATTTATTTATTTCCTAGGTTGCTAAAGCACGTAAAACTGAGTCAGGGTCCACAATTAATGTTGGTGCTAATCTTAGTAATTATATTGCCAATATGAGTTGTTAGCTCGTCTTCACCATCAAATTGCTCATCACTAACCCACCAACAACAGGACCCTGCCTCTGCCTCAATTCGTGAGAACTATGTAATTAACCTGGTAAGTTTGTTTGTGATTTCCCATTTTCAATGGTATCATATTCTAAGATCATGAGGTTCACAAAGATTCTAAATGACACGGGGTTGCTATTTCAGGTGTGCCTACGATACGATCTTGTGCGATCACTACAAGAAAAGTTTAAATTACCGAGGGAAAAATTCTGACGAATTTTAAATCCGTCATAATTTACTAATGGAAATAAATTATTCCGTCACAATATTTGACAATTTCGACCGAATTATTTTTTCGTCAGAAATTTTGGTAAACCCGATAAAAAATATTAATTTCATTTATGACGGAACAATAATTTCGTCGCAAATTGTGTTTATTTTAATAATAAAAAATATACATATTTGATTTGTGAGAGAAGAATGATTTCGTCGAAAAAAAAATACTTCATAAATATACAACTACCAACCATCTCCCTTTCTCAACAACTACATACCAATATTAATTATATATTTAGTACTTATTAATTACCTCAACTCCCAAAACCACCTATAAACATTTTAACAAAATTTTTACCATTCTCTCATACAATTTTCCATCACCGTTTATCTATTCTTCACCTCCCTTACTACACTTTCTCACTACCAACATTCCTCAACACCTCAAATTTAGTTGTTTGGAGTTGTACCAGCCCCCCTTGGACCACACCACAAGTATTGCTTGAAGATATGGTATGGGACCCTTTAGAACTATTTGTTAGTATTTTTTCAATATTTTTTATTTTTATTATATATTTGTATAAAATGTTTTTCTTACATTTTTTTGTGCAGATTCTTAATATTTTATGGTGAATGTATTTTTAGAGTTTAAACTGGTTCGTGTAAGTATTTTTATTTTTATTTTATATTATATTAAAGTTTTAATTTTTTTTAAATGTCCACTTGAAAACTTACCCATCCTTAAATTAGGGTTGAATTTTTCGAAATGATTTAAAGACTTAATTAAGGAAAGATGCAATTTTGATAGTTTTATAACATAATTTAGATGTAGGAATTTATTTGAATGCAGTAGAATATTTGGGGGTTTAATGTGTAAATTTCCCTTTTCGCAAAGTATAAATACAATTTTATAAACCCTAACACTAATTATAATATAAAAAACAAATGAAATGAAATTAAAAAAACATATGTTCTTAATATTAAGTAGTATAAATATTATTCACACTAATTTAAGTATAAACAAACAAATAAAAATGAAAATGAAAAATAATATAATATAATATAATATAATATAAACAAACAAACAAATAAAATAATATACGTTTTTATTAGGTTAAAAACAATGTAATTATAATATAAATTATTATTTGAAAGCTTAGAAAAATATAATATATTTTAGGGTCATTTTGTGATTTATGAAAAGTTTAGGTCTTTTTATGATCTCTTATAGTTTTGAGTCAAATTAAAAAATCACGAAGGATTTTGAGACTAGGCCCGAATTTCACCAATATGTTTTATTATTATTTTTTTCAACGTTAACTAGTTGATTTTATTTGAAAATAAAGAGATAATAAATGAAGTTATGATAGAAAGTGCACTGTCCAAACGAATCAATGAAAAATGACCTTTGTGCAGTGAAAAGATCAAATAATAAAAGTATAATAAAAGACTCAAAAATTAAACCCGAAAACTTTCAAAGTAAATTTCTTCTAAAATTCAACATCACATTCTATACAAACAAATATGATTTACCCATTGAGATTTGATTTCACTTTAAATCAAATTTTGTTCTTTAATATCTGAATCACTTTAAATCAAGAGACGGATGAAGAATTGTAACGGAAATTTGACGTGGTTATTGAACTTTGTAGAGATTATTTATTTATGAATCAAAAGTATGAGTTTTTTTTACTAATCAATTGAATTTTGACTACTTTAGTTTTGAGACTATAAAATTTCAAAAAAAACTGGAAAAATGATATACAGTAACAAACAAATTATGATCAAGGCTTCTAAAACCTTGATTAAGAGGGTTCTTTTTTGAGTTTTTTTAATTTGAGTAACTTGATCCAAACAAATTATTTGACGTTTAATTAACATGCTAGTTAAAAAATGAGTAACTTGATCCAAAAAATAGGTTGAGGGATTGTCCTCAAAATAGAATAAAGACCAAAATGACAAAAAAGTGTAAACGTTAAGGGTTAAAATTATCCTTATGCCTAAAAATAAAGTAAATGAAAAGTATGAAATCCTCGCCAAAATCAAACCCATTCATTTTCCTTTGCATTTTCCCTCATCACCATAATGAAACTCATTCATTTTTTCCCTTTTTTTCCAATTTATCTCTATTGTTTTTCTTATTTTTAACATTGTTAGTTGTTCCAGCTCTTTGTAATGATATTGGTAAAATAGTTTTTTTTTTTACATTTATAAGAAAATAATATTTTAATTTTTTTTTTTGATGCTATCAATTTATAAGTATTAGCCTTTTAATTAAAAAAAAGTGCAAAATAGATTAAAAAAAGTAAAGAAAATATTTTTGCATGTAACATAGTTTTATATTGTCTAAGTTCTACTTCTTGTATTATCTAGAAATAAAAAAAATAGTAATATAAAGAGTAAATAAAACATTTTTGCATGTAATTTACAATAATAATACCATAAGTTCTGGTTTTTAGTTTTTTAGGAAATTTGAAAAATAGTAATTAAAATTTATTATTTAAAAGTTTACTAATTTAAGTATCTTAATTTAATAATACAATAAAACAGGTTTTGGTATTCAGTATGGAACGATCTTGGATGTACAATATTGATAGGCTAATAGATGGTCACATTATTAATCCTGATTTTGAGCGACCATTATTAGAATTCATCACATTTGCATTAAGTAAGCCGAGATTTACGGATCGAGGAAATATTAGGTGTCCATGCAATCGACCTAAATGCAGAAATAAAAGTTTTCGAGATCTAAAAACGGTTAAAGTTCATGTGATCACTGAAGGATTTGTTCCGCATTATTACAATTGGGTGCATCATGGAGAGCCACGTTATTCTCTTATTGGTTACTATAACTATATGACGGGCTCTAGTTCCAGAGTATGCATATGATCTGTGTGGTAACAATAATGATTCCAGTGAGGTAGATGTTGCTGGTCCTGAATTAAATGCATACATGACAAAAGATGATCAACCACTGATTGCTTCGATGCAGATGTTGTACAATAGACTTGGTGCTTCTTCTGAACCGATATGGCCTGGTAGCAATGAGTCCACGTTATCAATGGTTTCCGAACTAATACACTTGAAAGCACAGTATCAGATTCCTAATGCATGCTACGATGACCTTTGTCGGATAATGCAGAGGTTAATGTCCGAAGATAATGTCATGCCCAAAAACATTTATGAGACAAAGAAGTTGGTTCGTGATATGAGTTTGCCAGTTCAAAAACTTCATTATTGTGGAAATGGTTGCATGATTTACTGGGATTGGGATTTTGAATTGAATGAATGTAAGTTTTGTGGTCATCCTCGGTACAAGGATAATGGTGGAGAAGGATCTAGTAATAGAAAGGCATACAAAAAGAATATGGGTTTGCTAGTTCAAAAAATTCATTGTTGTGGAAATGGTTGCATGATTTACTGGGGTTGTGATTTTGAATTGAATGAATGTAAGTTTTGTGGTCATCCTCGGTACAAGAATAATGGTGGCGAAGGATCTAGTAATATAAAGACATACAAAAAGATGTATTACTTCCCCTTTAACTCCTCGGTTACAAAGGTTATATGCCTTAAAAGTTACTACTAAGCATATGAGGTGGCATGCTGAGCATCAAACTGATGAAGTCGGTCTTATGTGTCATCAATCTGACTCTCTTGTTTGGAAATATTTTGATCAAGAGCATTCAACATTTTTGTATGAAACTCGTAACGCCAGGATTGGGTTATGCACAGATGGTTTTCAACCATTTGGTCAATCCGAACAACAATATTCTTTATGGCCGGATATAGTAACACCATACAATTTGCCTCCCTCTATGTGCATGAAGGATGAGTTTATGTTTTTGACAATAATTGTGCCGGGTCTTAGAAATCCAAAATATAATATAGATGTATTCTTACAACCCTTAATTGCTGAGTTGATACATTTATAGGATATAGAGGAGGTAACATATGATTTATCAACCAAGCAAAATTTTCTGCTTCGTGTTGCCTTGTTATGGACTATTAATGACTTTTCTGCATATGTCATGTTGTCGGGTTGGAGTACAGCTTGAAGAACGGCTTGTTTATATTGCATGGAGGAATCTGAAGCATTTACTCTTCAACATGGTGGGAAACAATCTTGGTTCGATAATCATCATAAATTTTTACCTTATAATCATCATTTCAGAAGGAATACTACAGCTTTCAGAAAAGGTAAAAAGGTTTTGAACAATCCTCCGCCAATTAAGTCTGAAACCGAGATACTAAACGAGATTGATTATTGAGGTTTTCTGAAAGTGACTGAGCTAGACGCCGTTGAAATTAATGGCCAATTATCTCAATTATGCGGTTGGAAAAAACGTAGCATCTTTTGGGATCTGCCATGCTGGTCTTCAAATTTGATCCGTCATAATATTGATGTGATGCATGTAGTGAAAAATGTTTTTGAAAATATATTCAACACAATAATGAATGTTGAAGGTAAGACAAGGGACAATGCAAAATCTAGAGCAGACTTACAACTTTATTGTGATCGTCCTGAGTTAGCAAATCAAGATGGCTCTGGTAAATATCCAAAAACATGTTACACGCTAGACAAACAAAGGCAGAAAGTGTTATGTGATTGGGTGAAAGATTTAGAATTTCCTGATGGTTTTGCATCCAATATCAGTCGATGCGTTGACATGAAAAGGTTAAAGTTATTTGGAATGAAAAGTCATGATTGTCATGTTTCAGGCAAAGGTTAATTCCTATAGCTTTACCGACAAATGTTTTTGAGGCATTGACAGAGTTGAGTCTTTTTTCAAAGACTTAACATCAATTGTAATCAAGGAGGCAGACATGAGAAGACTAGAAAAGGATATCCCAATCATTTTGTGCAAACTGGAGCGATTTTTTCCTCTGAGTTTTTTTGATTCAATGGAACATCTACCTATACACATGGCATATGAAGCAAGGATTGGTGGACCAGTACATTATCTTTAGATGTATCCATTTGAAAGGTAATTTTCAATCTAATTTAAAAAGTTTTGTTACAAAGTGGACAAGTGTTTTTATTTACGTTGCTACCTTTTGTTTCCTTTTAATTTAGGTTTTTTCGAAAGTTAAAAGGTTCTATCGGTAATAAAGCTCATGTTGAAGGCTCAATTTGCAATTCATATGAGACAATAGAAGGATCAAAATTCTTTCATTATTATTTTCCCAAGCTAGCTAATACTTCTAGTGCGCAACTCATGCCAAACTTTATGAAGAACATCTGGACATTCTTTCCATTTTTGCACAACATAAAGTGAAGACGATTGGAAAGGAAATGAAAAATATATTTCTGATGAAGAAATTGTAGCAGCTCACACTTACATATTGTTGAATTATACAGAGGTGGAGCCATTCATTGAGTACGTATCATAGTTACTGTTAAACCCTAAAATATCGATGCTGATTATTTTTTTTATTAATCATGATCCACTTTTATTTGAACAGAATGTATAGGACCTACAAGAGATATTGTCAACCTCATTTGAGTAACACACAAATTAACGCTACACTTGATGCTGAATTCTCAAAATGGTTCAACAGATTTGTAAGTCAAGTTAAATTATTTTACTTGGAATGTACTATGGAAATATGCCAAAATTTTTAATTTTTTGTAACTTTTTATAGGTTCAAGAATCGACGAGTAACATCACAAACATATTCTTAAAAGCACTTGCCATGGGCCCATTTCGGTTGGTGAAATCATTCTCAGGTTATAAAGTAAATGGTTTTAAATTTCGCACATTGTCCTATGGTTCAGATAAACCATCACCAAAATGCGGTGTTTGTGTTAAAGGCTCTAACTATGTAAACGGTGAAAGTGATTATTTTGGACGTCTTGTTGAGGTTATACATATTCAATATTCGGGCTGGCCAGTGAAGAGCATTGTTTTGTTCAAGTGTGAATGGTTTGATCCAAGACCAAGTGTTGGTACAAAAATCAATCCAAAATATTCGTCTCTTGTAGAAGTGAACGAGAAAAAAGATACAGAGGAAATGGCATATTTGTTCTAGCGACTCAAGCAACTCAAGTTTATTACATCAACTATCCTAGTCTCAGACGTGATAAGCAAGATTGGTTAGCGGTTATTAAAATTAAAGCTAGAGCAATTGTGGACGTCCCAATTTCAAAAAATGTTGAACCTAAATCGGCTTCAGATCTATACCAAGATGACGAACCTGGGTCTCATCCAATACAAATAGTGACAAATGATGAACCCGAGGTATTAATTGATGACTCAGCAACACAATTAAATATTTTGGATGTCGAAGTTGAAAATGATTCAGACGAAGATGAAAATCAAAATGAGTACTTTGACTTAACAGAAGATGATTACGCGTATTTTTTGGAATGTATTGTCAATTTTTTTCCTATTTACTATGAAATTTTCTATTTATTATCAATTTTTGTTTTATTTGTGTATTTAATTTATCATTGTGAAGTATACCTATAATTGTTTATTTTTGCACAGATTATGTATGGGGCTTGAGGTAGAGGATTGCGTCCAACTAGTCCATACTCAACCTACCAGGACCCACTCACCAATTGATGCTAGATCAGAGGTTCCTCGAGATACTGATACGGATACAGTTCCAGAGACCAGTCCGGAGATAGTTCAGGCCATTTCTCATGATAGCTCAACTTCGCGGACAGTTCAGACCACTTCTCATGTTAGTTCTACTATGCCAGTGGCTGACTCTAGTGTGCCACCGTCAGGTGCGATAATGGATTCGCATGGACGAGTGCAGGTTTTGTTGCACGGTCCTTTTGTTAAGTAAGTATTTTTTATTAACTTTACTTAATAATTCATGATAATATAAGTATATATATTTCTAAATTGAAAAATGAATGTTGGCCTTCTAAAGTGGGAAATATGAATTCCAAAAGCGCAGTTATTACAAAAAGCCAATTGGAGCGGCTATAAAGCAACATTTTCATCCTGATGGGTTTAATTGGAAAGCTGTTCCAGAAGAGATGAAACAAATTTACTTTGATGAGTTCAAGGTAAGTATAAAATTAGTCAATTTAATTGTACAAATTATTGTTACTACTAATATTAATATATACTAATAGTTCACTTTGTTGAATTTTACAGAAAATATTTTGGTAAGAGCCTGATAAAGAGTCACATATGATCAAATGTTGGAACAAGGCAGTTGCGGTCTCATACACTGAGGCATTACATCATTGGCGTTGTAATACCAAGACAATGCCTCAATGTATGTCAGAAGAGACATGGCAATCCTCATAGATCATTGGAATTCTCCAGATTTTAAAAAAAAGAAGTGAGCAAGCCAAGAAAAATCATCGTCGTGGTGATATAGAGGCAAAACCATTAGGCTCTCATACGGGAGGTTCCATTTCCACAATAGAGTAGAAGGAACGACTGGTATGTTTCTCGTAATATATACTCTTTATATGATTAATACACTATTAATACATTTAATTCACTTATGTAAATGAATTTGTTTCAGGAACATCGTACTGGTGAGAAAGTAGGTGCATTTCCTCTTTACAAGTTTACTCATACAAGTAAGGACAACAAATATGATGGTTGGTTCAGTGACAATCATCGGGAATTCGATGTACGTTATTCTCAAAATTCTAATCAAAAGCTTTCTATTAACTTATATAACTTATTTTTATTTAATATAATAAATTTTTTTTGTAGAACAAGTATTTGCAGACAGTAGCAGTAGCCCAGGAGGCTGCAAGTGTGGATGAGTCATCTTCAGCATCTGTTGATCCAGATAAGATATTTTTGGAGCTTGCTGGTGGAGTAAGCTCAAAGGGTCGGGTGTTTGGTGTTGGATCTGCAGCTCCTATATACTATAAAATGTCTCAAACTTCTGGTTCTTCAAAAAGGTTCATACCGCAAAATCCTGAGCAACAAGAAGAGATCGATGCATTAAAGGAGCAGTTGAGGCAAGTCACATAACGCCAAGATATGTTAATGGCTTTAGTAATGTCACAACAACAACACCAACAACATCGACCGCAACAATAACCACAACAACAAGGATACTCTCAGATGCTTTTCCAAGCAAACTATAATGGACAACCAGGTCTTAAAACGCTATTTCAATTCAATAGTATATATCATTATAATTATTATCAATTACAAGATTATTTTTAACTAATTATTTTTTTAGGTTTCTACCCTCCGATGCATCATCCTCCACTTTACCTAAGATTCACTGGCATACAACCTCCAATGCATCCAACCATCACAGTCTCAGTTAGCACATCAATGCCTTTGCACCCACAAGCGACATATCCACCGAGAGGTAGCACACTTTTGGCACCTTTTGTCCAGCCACCCAACAATCAAGAAGAAGCTTATTCTTCGATTCCTCCATCACCACAACAATGCAATGGGGAAATGCATCTTGAATTTCAGACGATATTTATTTTTAGGTTTCTTATTTTACTTCATGTTTTTGAATATTATCTGATGTTTTATCGAACTGTAATGCTTTTATACTTTTATTTGCTTATTAATGAAAAGACAACAAGGTTAGTGTGTTTTTCCTCCCTTATGATTTAGAGGGGGTTTTTTAGAGATGGCTACCTTGTTTATTAAAAAAATAAAATTAATACCGCACTTTAAACATATAATATACAAAAAAATTAATTTAGATAATACTTCTTGAAATTACAATTTATTACTGCCGATTTTACTAAAATTTTAAAAAAATAAACAAAGGGATAATTCTTTTATTTTTTATTTGATAATTTTAAAAAAATTCTTTTTTTTCAAAAAAATAATTTTTAATTTGTTACGGAACATGTGGACCCGTCACAAATTTTTGACGAAATATGTGGACGTGTCACAAATTTCTGACAGATTCATGTATTTCGTCACAAATTTGTGACGGGTCCACATATTCTGTTACAAATTTTAGACATTTTCCCGCCTCCCTTCAATTTCCCTCCATTAAGACATAAAATTTCAAATCTACCCACTTTTTACCCTAATTTTCTCCTATTTAATTCTTTTTAAACTCATTTCTTTCTTCTCATTTTATCTCTTCTTATTAACTTTTTATTTCTTATCTAAAGTTCTTCTCTTAGTTTCATCTTTTCTTTTATTATTATTTATCAATATTGATGTAAGTTTTATTTTTTATTCTATGTAATTTTTTTATATTTACTATGTTTATTATACTATCTTTATTTAATCACTAACATCTTTCATTATATTTTGTAGGTTGCCTGGAAATTTTTAAATGATAACAATTATTTAGTAAGTAAACTTTGTGTCTTACTCTTTTTTATTATTGAATATTGTATTTTTTATGTATAGTGTACAACTATATATTTATATTTGTTGGAAACATTGAATTGTGAAATATATGTAGTAAATTCATATTTAATCTTAGCTCATATGGTGAATTTAATTTTTTTTTATCATAACTTATTATTTTCTTATTAATTCTATCAAAATAGAATATGAACTTGTTAGTAGCATTATTATTCTCTGATTTTTCAAATTAAGGTAATTATTGAATTATATTAATAATTAGTTTTTGCTACATTAATTAATTAAATAAAAAAATTGGATTTATTATATTTTGGAGGGAATGAAACTTTTTTTCCGGTAGAATCCCGAAAAAATTCCCTCTTTTTTTAAAATTTAAGATTTTAATTTCTGACGGAATAGATGTAATCCATCAGTAATTGAGAAATTAAATTTTTTTTATACTTTTTAATATACCGACGAAAAAGATAAGTTCGTCGAAAACATAAAGTATTATATATATGTAATTTTCGACGGGTTTTAGACAGATTTTCTTCGATAAACTCCTGACGGACTACCTTATTCCCTTAGAAATGTTGGTTTCGACCAGCATTTTGCTGACCACTCTCTTCTCTCAGAAATTTTGTTAATAATATCAAATTCCGTCATAAATTCTCTCAAAATTCCATCAGCAATCAAACATTTTTTTTTTGTAGTGGATAACATAAGTGCTGTCTCATTGACTGCTAATCCGGTCTTACATGTTAAGACCAAACACGTGGACTTGGATCTTTAACTATGTTCCACCTGATCATCAAGTGGCTGATGTGCTCACTAAGCCACTTTCTGCCACCAATTTCTGCAAGATGCGTAGTCAGCTGTGTTTTGTAACAACAAGCAGTTCAAGAAGGAGGAAAGCACGGTGAATAGTAAAGATATAGAATGTTTTCTGTATTTGGGCCTTGTTGTAAACATATTGAACTATTAGTGGGCAATCCGTTAAGAATCAAATATTGGGCTATATTAACCACTAAGGTGGAACTGACCCATTCACGTTTTTGGAATGTGGCCTACATCGGTTATATCTCAAAATATTCTAGGGTATTCTCATATATAGAGTCACTTTAACTTTTTCCTCTATAAGTTTGTAAAAGACCTCTCATATTTTAATAAAATATTTATACTTTTTCGTAAATAATATAAAACTCAAATTAACAAGTTGCTCACGAGTCACAAATTTATCGAATCAAATTAGACTTTGTTCGATTTGTTAGAGATTTTAGTCGAACTCAAATTTGAATTGAGTCAACTCGATTTGAACGTTAACTGAATTTTAATCAAGTTAAACTCGAACTATTTACGAGTTTTTTAACTTAATTAGCACTCCATATCATAGTCCTTTTTATAGGAGTGGATGGGTGCCGTCGGAGTGGGAGGATTTGTGTTTCCTAGGTTTTCATTTTCTCCATCTAATTCACTTGATTTTTCTGGGTATGAAAACGATTCCGACAATGGTGACTAGGAGGTAACAAGGTGATAGAAGGGCCCGTTCGGCCGAGCTGATAAAATTAGAATTTGGATTGAGATGTGCGTTTGGGAAAATGTTAAAATTTTCAGCTTCTCTAAAAGTAGCGTTTGAGACTAAATATGACAAAAAAAATTTAAAAAAGGGGTCAAAGCTGGACGTTCGACGGAGCTTCTCTAAAAACTGGATGGAAAAACGGAGCTGAAAATTAGATTTTATATCTTTTTGGATCTATATGGGATTTAAAAACTGCTATTATCATCGGCTTCTATTTTTATATAGAAATTAGAAATTATTTTTTTTTAAATTATGATTAAATTAATTATGTAAATATATAATTATATAAATTTGTTTAACTATCACATTAGTAAAGTTTTAATGATCAATGATTTGATTGATACTGTTTAAATAATTAATGATCTAATAGACAAAATTGATAATTTGGTGATTAAAATAAAATCACTTTTATAATTAAGCGACTATACAAATAGCTTATCTACAAATAAATCCAGACGACTGTTGATACTATATCTTCAAATTTGCTTGTCATAAAATTACAAATACAATGGCTTCACTGCCCCCATAATCTACGTAGCTAAATTATATGGGTCGTTATAGTGGCGGAACTTAACATTCAATTTTTGGGCAGTTAGAAATGTTTTATTAATTGATCATATATATATAACATAAAATTTCGACGGTGAATTTTGTTATCATGTTTCTTCATTATATAAATACATATTAATAAAAAAAATTTAAAGAAATAATTAAAATATTTGAAGGTCCTAATGATTTTTTTTAAAATTTTCAAGCGGCCAAATGATGAGCTTTCGAAAATTGGAGGGATCTAATTATATTTTTAGAATATGTGTTGGTTTTTATCTCCATTCCCCACCACCCAAACTTCTTAGTTGCATATTAAGGGGAGGGAAATAAAGGGAGGGGCCTGGTTTCCACTATAGTATAGCATTGTACCCGGTAAGAAGCCCAACCTTTTTGGACCACCAGGCCTTTTCCATTTTCAAAATGCCTCCTAGCCTACTTCTTATATTTCAATCTAATTTCTTCCTTTTCCAGCACAAGATTTAGAACTGGTTTCTTCTCTTTTGGTCTATAATTATACCTTGGAATCCCATATGGGACCACCAATTAACTTACCATTTTCAATTTTCCACAACTCCCTTTTGCTTCTCTGTAAAGAGGTGCTCTGCATCAGACCTTACCATGCTCCACATTCAAGAATTTCAATATCCATGCTAAGCTTTTGTCAGTCCAATAATGAACGAAGAAAAAGATGAATCCATCAAAACTTTACTTTTGCCTGCTCTACTCAATACTTTTCTACATATTCAAGTCGGATTAGAGTTTTATCAAATGTCCAAAGAATGACTAGATACTAATGTTTATAAGCTTCATAGTCCTGAAATTTTCCAAAAAACAAGGGAAGAAAAGAGGAAAAATTACAGTAACCTCATCTCATCACCTACCCTACCCTCTCATCGTGCCTGCTTGGCCAGCAGGTGCAGTCAATAAAATTAGATATCGCTTTAGAGTTCATCATGCGAATCATCGTCCTCTTCAGCCGCCCCACCCCCCGGGGCTCCACCAGATCTTTGGTATACAGCTGTGATGATGGGGTTGCATACAGCCTCAACCTCCTTGAGCTTCTCCTCATAGTCTTCCTTCTCAGCACTCTGATTGTCGTCGAGCCATTCGAGGGCCTCCTTTACGGATGTTTCAACTTTCTCTTTCTCATCGGCTTCAAGCTTGTCAGCAAGCTTATCCTTGTCATTAATCTGGTTTTTCATGTTGTACACAGGTCTCCAGGCTGTTACGAGCATCGATCCTTTCCTTCACCTTTTTGTCCTCCTCGGCAAATTCTTCTGCCTCGCGAACCATTCTTTCAATCTCCTCCTGGCTCAGACGACCTTTGTCGTTGGTGATAGTGATCTTCTCTGATTTTCCCGTGCCCTTATCTTCTGCCTTCACGTTTAAGATACCGTTTGCGTCAACTTCAAATGTAACTTCAATTTGAGGGGTTCCCCTGTGCAACAGAGGGATCAAAAAGTCAATTCAGTTAACTGAGGTAAGATTCAAAGAAAACAAAGAGAATTGATGGAGGAGAGAGAAAACCTTGGAGCTGGAGGAATCCCGGTAAGATCAAATTTCCCAAGCAACCTACAATCCTTTGTGAGACTCCTTTCACCTTCAAAGACCTGACATCAAACACAGCAATTATAATAAGGTACAAAGCATTCCAGTTCTCAAATGGGAAAATAAAATCCAATTTTCAAGCAAGCATTTCTAACTTCTAACGGTAAGCCTGTAAAATTTACCTGAATGGAGACGGTGGTCTGCTGATCCTGGTAAGTGGTAAAAACTTGTGACTTCTTGGTTGGGATAACAGTGTTCCTAGGAATCAACTTGGTCATTACACCGCCAACAGTCTCAATACCAAGGGTAAGTGGAGCCACATCAAGGAGAAGGATATCTGTTCAAAAAGAATTACAGACAAATATCAGCCTCACTTGATTCAACTAGAGCAATTTGATCAGCTATTGGCATGTACAGTTATAATGGACAAACTTGCAGGAGATTAAAATATACCTTTGGTTTCATCACCACCCTCTCCACTCAAGATGCCACCTTGTACTGCAGCACCATAAGCGACTGCTTCATCTGGGTTAACACCCTTGTTGGGCTCTTTCCCATCAAAGTAGTCCTTAAGGAGCTGTTGAACCTTTGGAATTCTTGTGCTTCCACCGACAAGAACAATCTCATCGATTTGGTTCTTCTCCAAACCAGCATCTTCCATTGCCTTCTTCACAGGTCCCATGGTCTTTCTGAAGAGGTCATTGTTCAACTCCTCAAAGCGAGCCCTGGTCAATGGCTCTGAGAAATCAGTACCATCAAAAAGTGATTCAATCTCCACACGGACCTGATGCTGACTGCTGAGAGCTCTCTTGGCACGCTCAGCTTCCCTCCTCAGCTTCCCAAGAGCTCTGTTATCCTTGCTGATATCCTTCCCATGCTTTTTCTTGATCAATTTAATAAAGTACTCCATAATCCTCTGGTCAAAATCCTCACCTGCGAGAAAACTGACCTAAGCAAAAACACATAACAAAAACAATTTTTAAAAGCCTAAAAGCAAACTTGGAAGATGCTTACCTCCCAAGTGAGTGTCTCCATTTGTGGAAAGCACCTCAAATACTCCATTGTCAATTGTCAAGATACTGACATCAAATGTCCCACCACCAAGGTCAAAGACAAGAATGTTTTTCTCACCGCCCTTCTTGTCCAAGCCATAGGCAATGGCAGCTGCAGTTGGTTCGTTAATAATTCTTGCCACATTCAGCCCAGCAATAATGCCAGCATCCTTGGTGGCCTGCCTCTGGGCATCATTGAAGTAGGCTGCAAATCAAACAGAAAGATAATTTGAGCATAATCTAGATCAGATAACAGAATCGTTTTCCAGGAGAGAAAACAATGTTCGATGTAATGTGCTAACCAGGAACAGTGACCACTGCATCCTTGATTTTCTTCCCAAGGAAAGCTTCAGCTGTTTCCTTCATCTTAGTCAGAATCATGGCGCTGATCTCTTCAGGACTGAAGACCTTGGTCTCTCCATCCTTAATCTTTACTTGAATATATGGTTTATTATCCTTGTTCACAATCTTATACGGAACAAGTTTCATATCCCTCTGGACCTCCTTATCCTCAAATCTGCAAAAAGGACAAAAGCATCCACAGTAAGCATCATTTTCCCAATCAGACCTAAAACCTAAAACAAGAAACATAAGAAGAATGCAAATTACTTTCTTCCAATAAGTCTCTTGACATCAAAGATGGTCCTCTCTGGGTTTACAGCTGCTTGATTCTTAGCAGCCTCACCGATCAGCCTCTCACTATCAGTGAAAGCCACCCATGATGGTGTAATACGGTTACCTTGGTCATTGGCTATAATTTCAACATGACCGTTCTTGTAAACACCCACACAAGAATAAGTTGTACCAAGATCAATTCCAATGACAGTCCCCAATTTCGTGGCTTCCTCCTTGGCAATAGAGATTGCAAAGAGACATCCTGTTTGCAAAGTTTACATAATGTTAATAACTTTAATAGTGTAACTTTTAGTGACCTTTTAAAGAGCATTTTCAGTTCAATCATGGTTGATTAAAAGATGGCTATCTATTGAACTATGAATCTAGATCAGAATTGGAAAAACTGTCAAGTGTACCATAAAACGAAACAATTAATAATAGCATTTTAACGAATTTTCTTGAGCAATCTCATGCATAACGAATATAATTACAAATAATTAAGATATTGCATCTAAAATAAACTGAAGCGCAAGATTTTCCTTTATTAGTTCAGATTCTATTAACTAGATCATAATCCTAGTCGCAATAATTAGTTATTCACTAAAATCCAGAAACTTCTAGTTCTAGAATGCGTGGAGAGAACTTCACACGATATGAGATCACTGAAACTCCCATTTCAATATCAAATACATCAATATAACCATATAACTTAGATAATATCTAATAGGCACCAATTTACGGACGAGAAAAATCACAAATCAAATTAGATCTACAACATTTGCTCTCAAACAGAGAAAGAATAACAGATCATGAAATCACACGAAAACAAACAGATCTACCAAAAAAAATCAGCAACTGCAGCACACTTACCAGATAATACAATCGCTAGAACCACCAAAGAGCCGCCTGCTCTACACGAGCCAGCCATCGCGCTTTCACTTCGGAGAGATCTTTAGGTTTTTTCTTCGAAAGTCAAATCTCTCTACCGTTTAGTTTAGTTTTTTTTTTTTTTCTGAACGAGTGTTTATATTTTTTTTAAGCTGCCAAGCTAGCCGCGGTTCCAGCGTTTTATATTTGAAGAGTCCGCAATCTGCATCTGAAGTCTTTTTCAAATGGGAGTAAAATAGGAGAAACATGTCATCGTCGATGACGTGGGCCAATAAGGTTTCGAGGCCTGATTTTCTTATCCAATCAAAATCGATCTTGTGTTGGGGAGATCCTGTCCGTTTATTTTTCCCATATATTTGCGTGTTCGCTTCCTGCTCGCTCTTCCGACTTAATTTATTAATAAGATATTTCGGTTTAATTATAGTCAACGTACCACGTCTCAATTAAGTTATTATGGTAATTTTTATTATCAAATTTCAAAACTTTATTTTTACTGTTTTATATTTTAATAAATCTAATAGAAATATATAATTACTATTAAAAACTTCTCGATAATAAAATGGAACGTTTGCCTCGTGTCATTGGGCGTGAGGTTGAGAATGGTCTTTGGAAGCATATTCATTTGTCTCGCGGAGGGAATTGTTTGTTGCATTCGTTCTTTGCGGTATATGATTCTGTTCGCTGAGGCGTCTACTGATCAGTTAGAGATTATTAATGATGTTTTGGGTATTTTCTGTGAGTACTCTGGTCATCGAGTGAGTGTCATCAAAACGCATATTTTTTTCTCTAAGATTTGCTCTTTGGATTTGAAGCACTTGTTAGGGGTTACTTTGGGTTTGAGATTGTTGACAACCTTGGGAGATATTTGGGGTTCCTCTTTTGCATAAACATGTCACAAAGGACACTTACCCGTACTTGCTGGATAAGATTGGCCAGAGGTTGTCTGGTTGGGCTTGCACTACTATTTCTTTAGCTGGGCATACCACCTTGGCGAAGGTAGTGCTACAGACGATTCTCACGTATGTCATGCAATATACTTGACTGCCGAAGGGTACATGTGATGAGATAGAGAAAATGATCTGTAGGTTTGTGTGGGGCTCGTCTAATGGCTCGAATGCTATTGTCCTTGTGAAATGGGGGACAGTTAAATTGCATGCTCATGAGGGCAGTTTAGGATTCAAGGACTTGGGTCGTCATAACCAAGCTCTTCTTATAAAGATTGGGTTCCATTTGATTACTTGTCGCGACCATTTTTTAAAAATCGGAAATGTGTAAAAATAGCCTGACGAGATCTTTTAGAAAATTAGGGTTTTCTGGACACTTTTAATTAAGTCTTGAAATTTTAGGGTTTTTTATATTAAATCGAATTTCCTTTATATATCCTTTAAAAAACATTTGGAGTCGCCACCAATCACTTCGTGGTAGACCGGACACCGAAAAATAAACTAGAGATTCTGTCTTGAAAAATTGGGTTCCGGAGTCGATTACGTGTAGGGAAGGATTAACACCCTACGAACGCCCGTTATCGGTATCTTTAATTTTACGTGGCATTTTGGCATTTCAAATAATTATTTGAATTTAATTTATCTCATAATTATTAATTGAATTTAAATTCCAAATGCAGATATCCTTTTATAAGGAAATTCATTTTGTTCGAATACGAGATTAAAAGCACCCCGTTAGGTGGCACCCCTATTCGTATTTAAAAATGAATTTCCAACATAAAATGTTTTTAATGAATGACCAATTATTGTCTTGTTGATTTTAAGTACTATCCTAAAAGGCTCTAATTAATTAATTATTAAAAGCTATGAATATTAATTAATTTAATGGCTTTTATGTGAAAATGCGAATTTCTTGAACACCTTCTATATATTTAACGCCCTTAAATTAATCATATTCATAATTAATTAATTCCTCTAATTAATTGAAGTTCTAGTCCTAATTAAGGCTCTAACAATTCATTATTTAATATTATAGGTAAAATGTATATCGAATATACACATTTATGACCAATGTTGAGATAACACCCCATTGTAAATAATGGAACACCATCCATATTTGAACCTCAAAGATTCTATTTGATATACAATTAATTAATTACAATGTATTAATTATTAATTTCAATTAAAGTACTAATTTGATTTCCAATTATAAGTGTAATATACATTAAATATATTCATTAAAATCCATGTGGAGATAGCACCTCATTGTAAACAATGGAACACCATCCAAATTAGGATTTTAAATCTTATATTTAATACATTTAATTACTACAATTATCTATCATATTTTAATTATTGAATTCCTAATTAGAGAACCTACACTTAAAGGCTCTAAACAATTATTAAATCTAAGTGTATTTAATTGTCTATCAAAATATACTATATGCTTAGTTTTAAAATTGCACACATATAAATTAATTGCATTAAATTAAAACAATTAAATAAAATAAAATAATTGAACATTAAAATTGATTTTTATTAAAATGGGGATCTAATTGAAACAATTACAAAAAAACAAATGCCCAATTACAAAGCCTGAGGTGACCAAATTGAAACAATTCAAAATTAAGGGATACATTTATGGGAAACGGGGGACTAAACTGAGAAAATTACAAAATATGAGGCTCGATCTAAAAGGAAATAAGACCAAATTGTATGTAAGGCAAAACTTTGGAAAAAAACCAAAGCCTATCCGAAAGAAAACACGCGGGACAAAAGCCCGACCCGTTGAAAACACGCGGGTCGTCTTTGACCCAGTTTCAAAACGACGTCGCATGGCTTCCACTATAAAAAGTCCCCTCTACCCGAAATTTGACCTATTTCCCATCATTTGGAAATTCTCATTCTCTCTCTTCCCTCACCTTCTTTCTAAATTCTCTAAAGAGAATACCCCAAACCCAGATTTCCTCAACCAAATGGATCAAAACCATAAGTTTTGGTTGAAGATCCAACGTGTTCTTCCAAGAACACAACGAACAACCCAGATCACTGCAACAGTCCGCCGTGACCTCTGCCGCCTCAATCCAAAGCCGTCATACTCTGGCGACATTCGAGTGTTCGCGCCACCAGGATTCGAATCCTGACTGTCGTAGGTGATGCCGGTAGCGCTTCGATCACCATTCCAAACTCCGATCACCTTCTTCCCCTCTCCGGCCACCGTGGTGCGATCTCCGGCCACTACAGGGCAATTTCCGGCCGTCGTGCGCCACCGTCATTCGAACCCTAAAATCCACTAAAAAAACCTTATTTTTCATCCCAACTTCACCTAGATCTACTCGGTTCAGCATAACCTCCCCACTTCCCCGACTTAGATCTACCCGAAACCTTATTCTTCTTCCACTCCGGCCATTCCTAACCATCTTCGGCAATTGCTCTCTCTTTATGTTTATTTTTATTGCTATTTTCTTTTGCTAAACTAACGTGATTTAGTGTTTTTTTTTCAGGTAACTGAAGATTGGAGATAAAATTACCTTCGTTATGGTGGTCGGCGTCCGATGAACTCCCGGCGATGGCGAGCTTTGCGGCGGTTCAGCTTCCGACGGTAGTTGGTCTCCCAAGGTATACTCTCTCTCCTTCCACTTCTTTTATTATTATATTATTATTTAATAGTTTAATAACGACTATCATTAATTCTGACACACTCTCTCATGCAGGTATTTATAGTTGAGTGGGAAATGACGTCATGTGGTGCCAGCTGGTGATGAGAAAGACCACAATCTGTGGCTGTTAGTTTCAGCCAATAAGGAGCTACCATGTGGCATAAACTGGGTGGGAAAAATAGGATTAGTTGGGTTTTGTGTTTGTTTAGGCTGTAAATTGTGTTTCTTTTACCGAAATGAGAGGGAAATTGGATGTAATGGAATTTGGATTTTCGGTTTGGGCTTTTAGCTTTGTAAAGAGGTTTGGGTTATTTGTAATATGGATATTATTTGGTATTTGGACTGATTTTAAATTATTTATTTATTTATTTACTATATTTATATATTAGCCTAGTCAAAATTCGGGTATAACATTACTAATGAAGATAAGTTATGGGTTCGTATCTTAAAAGCGAAGTATAATGGCTGGAGGATCTTCCAAAGACTATTAATCATCCGAACTGTTCCAGACTTTGAAAGGGTCTCAGTCAAATTTGGGCAGACATTCGTCGGCAAATCCGTGATGGGTGGCATATGGAGTTTTGGTGGGATATATGAGTCTGAGTCGTTAGACACGCAGTTTCTTCATAATGTGCCCCCTCCGCACCTTTCAGTGTTGGCAATGCTAGCGGCTGATGGTCAGTGAGATTGGTATAGGTTTGCCATTGTGCTTCCTACAGGGCTCCATGTCAGTTTTAGGCGTGATGAACCGTGATGGTAGTGGGAAGAAAACCGGCTTTTTATGGCTTCTTCAGCTTATAAGTCTCTTGGGAACAATCAACCATCTACTATAAATGGGTTGTGGTGCTTTGTTTCGCGTATGAATGTTCCTCAAAGAGTGCGCGTATTTCTTTGGCTTCTATTGCATGATAGGTCATTGACTAATGTTGAACGTGGTCGCCGTCATATTATGACATCTACCACATGTTTGGCTTGTGGCCAGGGTGATGAGTCTTTGGACCATGTGTAACGGTCATGTGTGCGTGCTCAACAGGTCTGGGTTCGGCTTGTCAGGTATGATTTTTTTGCCAATTTTCCATGCTACTACTTCTACGAATTGGGTAGAGGAGAACTTAAAGAGTATTGGTCATGATCAATCATTGGAGAATGGTTGGCTCATTCTTTTTGTCGTTACTTGTTGGGTTCTTTGGAAGCGTAAGTGTTGTCTCGTTTTCAATGGTGACCGAGAATTTTTTGGTGATGTGGCTACCTATTTCCGTCATTTTAGATAAGAGATTGTGGATATTGGCTCTACCAGGAGTAATTTGAATGGCTTTGCTAGACCAGTGACGCGTTGGACATTATCGGTGCAGGGTTGGGTGAAAGCAAATATCGATGGGGCTGTTGGAAGGAGTTGTGCCATGGCAAAAATAGGTGGTGTTATTCGTGATGATGCTGGAAAGTGGGTTTTCTCTCAGAGCCTTGGTTCTTGCTCGGTCATTGTTATGGAATTATGGGCATCTCATGATGTGTTAATGCATGCTTGGAGGTTAGGATTTCACAAAGTTGAATTGGAGATCGATAATACCACTGTGGTCTAGATTTTAAATGGTAGTTCTATGTCTTTGAGTGGTAGCATCTTTGTTGCTCGAGTTAGCGAGTAGTTGGCTAGGCATTGGGATGTTCGGATAGCTCATGTGTACCGTGAGATGAATATGGTGGCTGATGGGTTAGCTTGTTTGGCTTGTGGTCAACCTGTGGGTGAGTGTTGCCATGAGTTTCCTCCGATGGAGGTTTTATCCAGGATCACTGCGGACATGAGTGCGTCATAGGATTTTGCTTTGTTTTGTTGTAACGACTTTGCTAGACTTTATGTTCTGAGTTTGTTGTAATTGTTACCATGAGTACTATTTTCCTCCATTTAGGTGTAGTGAGGTTTTTAATTAGACTTGTGGTAACGATTTTTCATTTTCAATAAAAACTTCTCAATAATAAACTTAATCTTATGAATGTTTATAATAAAATAGTTATGTTTCAAAAGAAACATTTAATATCAAATATACTTTGTTCCATTTGTTAAAGTGAATGTGACATTATACAACGAAAAAAATAAATGTTAAATTAACAATTGTTGTCATGGGAGCAAGCACATACGGCCGGTTGGCCAAGCTGCTCATCTCTGTTCCCTCATTTCCCTTAGGTCATGGGTTCTAGACCCACTAGGAGCACTCTTATTCCTTCCCCTAGAGCCCCCCTTCTAGGTAGGATTAAGAATAGAATTAGATTTTTTCAAAAAAAAAACATTTGTTGTCGTGATTCAAGGCTATGGAGATAGGTATGGATAAGATGGTCATTTTAAGAATTTTTATACTCACAAGAAGTGAGATTATAAGGATGAAAACAATGATAAAGATTGGCTTAAGAAAGTTAAATTTTTATAAGATGATACAAATCATTGGTCATGTACTTGTCTACGCCAAAACATGTTGTGACCCTTATCAACAATCATTAAATGATAAAAGAAATAAAATATAAATAACGTTTTTGTGAAAGTGAAGAAGATAATTATGACATTGTTAGTTTTTTAATAATCCTTAAAAGAAATAATTCGTCATTTAATTTATGTCCTTATAACGCCTAAAGGGAATAATTTGCATTTGAATTTATTTTTCTCATAACTCCTGAAAAGAATAATTGACCTTTTAATTTATTTATTTTATGTCGATTTGCTTTACATAATAATTGTTATGTTTTATATTTTATTTTTGAATATTTTTGTGGCATTTATTTATTTTGTTTGAAAATCACACATACAATATATATATTAAAGTTGAATCACATGTTGGTTATACCAAAAGTTATTCGTTCAGTATTTTTATTAATTCACATGATTGGTTGGACCATCTCAGTAAATAATGATGCGAAAGAACTCGAAGTTCTTGTGTTGCTTGTTCTCAAAGGAATTAATTATTACAACCTCATTGGTTGAAGTTGAGACTAAATGTCTAGCATATTTGAACAAAATATAGGCTCATTTATCCATAATATGGTTTTTTATATAATTTGAGTAGATGCATCTACTCACAACATGTAGTTTGTGAAATCATTTACTTGAATAAGTAAACAATAATAAATTTCATATTATGCAATTAAGAGTATTCGTCTTGCTAAAATTAGTGAGTTCATGAACAAATGGTTAGCAAAATTATTGATTGAATGTCTTCAGTTAATAGCTAAACCATGGGAGCAAAACCTTTAATACATATATGGTATTCAAATGTAGCAACATTTATATGCATCAAGCCAATAAATTATAAATATTCTCCATTATAATTGACTTTAGGTCATAAGTCATGCATTTTTTCCATTTTTGGATATATGATATATGTTCGAATTGCCCAACACAATACACAAAATGGATATATGAAAAGGGTTGAGAGTATATATATAAGACTCCTTTTATGTTAAAGTTCTTAAACATTAGTCAAAGAATCATTTATAACATGATTTTTTTCTATTATATTTTGATTAGATAGTTTTTTTCAACATAAGGGGAGAGAATAATCATCTGAATAAAAAAATAAATTATCATTATATGAATCCTCGTACATAGTAAAGTGAACCCGAAGTTAATGAGATAATTCATGTTACTACATGTCAATTGTCAGACATATTTATTGATCTAATGAAAGTAACCAAATCTCTTTCACCAGCTGAAAATTAGAATCAAAGTCTCGTAACAGGTTTGTAAACTATGCGCTTGAGACAGTTAAATTGGTTTTAAAGGTTAAATTGGTTATAAGCACCAACACATCCTAATTAAACAATGAATTGAAATGCAATTTGTAGAATATTATATATGAAATCGAAAACAAAGCTTGAATTACTTTAAACAAACAAAATCCAAAAATGTCAGTGAATTTCGCTTTAACAAATACAACTAAGATTAGTGGCATTTTGATTCTGAAAATGAAAGCATTACTAGAAGTCGGATCCTTAGCTGGAATATACGCTGCAATTATTGAAGATGAACAAGATCTTCAACTATTTATTTGATTTTTGGTTTGCTTGTGTTGAAGCTCATGTGAGAAAATTTTGGGTGTTTGTATTTTTGGGGTTGAAGATGAAGGGAAAATTGAGAGATACATGAAGGAAAATATATTCAAAGGGGTTGACAAAGAAGTGACTGGAGTTGTGGTTGGGATTGCCATTGGTGTGGGTTTTGGAGGCAGCATGGAGAAGAAATAGAAAAAGGGACTAAATTGGTATAAATTTAAACATTGAGGACTAAATTTTTAGAATTAGGATCAAATTATAACAATGTGTAAATGTCAAGGACTATATTTGTTATTAAGACAATTTTAATTAATTGCTACATCACCCGTCGTCAATTTTTTACAGGTGCCAGACTAATTTGTGACTTTTTTAAGTCAATGACCATTTGATAACTTTCCCTAATCAGATATACGAAAAAGGATAAACTACATAAATAGTCTCTCAACTATAGAATTTTTTTGTTGAGTCCCTGACTATGAAAAATTATAAAATGGTCCCCGACTTAAAAAAAATATTCCCTTCATCTTAAGAATTGCATCAAGAATAAATATTAACCTCTTTTCCATATGGACTTGTATAATTTAGAAAATATATTATGGTTACTTGTGAACTTTAAAAATAAATATTATTATTTCCCAAATAAGTTTTCACATGTTATTTTTTTAAACTTCAATAAAAATATTTAAAAGCAAATTGAGAAAAGCAACGAGCCGAGCTTGAGCCCAGGTTCGGGCTCAGCTCGACTCGTTATAACCCCTACATGCAACAAAAGAATTTTTCCTTTCAATTAGATCCTTCTCAACTGTAGAGAAAGTCCATGAAGACTGCATATCAGACTGCAATCTCTTAATCAAACCTTCATTATCAGATTCCAAGATAATTCTATAAAATCCAAGTCTACGAGCCAAATCCATTCCCAACCTAACCGCAACAGCTTCCGCGAGCTTAGAAGAGAAAGTAAGGTAAATTCTTGATGCTCCCCAACAATATACTTTGCTTAATGGTTCTAACTGCAAAATTTAGCACTGCTCAATAAATAATATTTTGGAATAATGTGTAAATTCTTATTGTTTGGTTAGTTAAAACATAACCACTTCATCTGGTGTAAATCTTGATATTATAAGGATTAGTCCCTTGATATTCAAACCCCCATAGATTGCTGTTTTAAATTTATGCTTCAAGTGTCCCACTTCTCATAGTTAGAATATATATGCAGAAATTTTTCACAGAAAACAATAAGTGTCATGGTGGAAGATGCTTCTCGGGGCATCTCATTTCTTTGCAATAACATTGCTGAATATGGAGATGATCCCAACAGGTATTTATCAGTATTGTTCCCTTTTTTTGATACATTAACCATATAGCTTTATTGATAAACAAAAATAAAAACATAACATAATTTTTAAAAAAATTAGAACATAAAAAGCAACAAGAAAAAAAATGGTAAATCTAAAAATAAAAGATAAGCGCTTCACTAGTCAGATCTGACACTTCCTCTTTGCACCAAAGAAAATCTCTACGGTTCATTGTAGAAAGGGTCCCTGGGGAATTGTCAAAACATGAACTAAATGAAATTCCCAAAATTGACAGCAACCATCTTTCACGCATATTTTTAAAAGCGACGATTCGCTATAAATTACATCGACAAACAACCAAAAAGGGGATCAAATTCTATGTGACCACCAACAAACACGAATAAGAAACAAACGCCGTGAGGGTCACCGTACGAACACCAAAAACCTGCAAAGTAACCATAAAAACGTGCCATAAGGCTGAGACGTGCTATAAAGGCAGAGAAAACGTGTCATAGAGACAGAGGAAAGTGCAACAACATATACGAAGATAAAAACAAAACAAACAAAAGAAATATAAATCACCGGCAGTCGACAACCAACACCAAGGCTGATTCTTGATACTAAAGCCAGGATCCAAGAATTACCTCAAAATCTAGGAACCTTCTAGATCACAATTAATCTAGCAAACTCACTAATATGATCCGAGAAAACCTCAAATTCCAAATTCAGCACATCGGCAAAAAAGTATGATCTTGATGTCGAAAATGAGATAGTTGATGGTGGTAGTGGCATTGGATAGATTTTTCCTTGGCACCCTCCGAATCGTAATTGGATAGGCAAACACATGCAAACGACACAAATCTCTCCGGTGAATGGATGATGGAGAAATAGATGTTGATGTCCTAGGCACCCTCCTAATTGCAACTGACTAGGGAAACACCATATTAGACTCTAACCCACCCTCCTAACCGGAATTGATTAGGCAATCGGGAGTGTGAAGACGATCTCCCTCACGGAAACTAGAAGATTCGTGTTGAAGAAAGCTTCGATAGAAAAATTAACAAGGTTAATCTGTCAACATTGAAAAGAAAATGGCTCATGGCCAAAAGTTTTTTTTAACTAAAAAATTCATGATATTGTATTTATTAATGAAGTAAATATGCCTTTAAATAGGCTACAAATAAAGAGTTTAACTTGAACTAGGAAAAACAAAGATAATAATAAAATAAATAAACATTTTTTTATATAGCCTAAAAAGCTAATAAATAAATAACAAATCTAATCCTAAATGATCTAAATATCTTCATAAAGAACCCTAGATTAAATTTAAGTACAAATAATCAATAAAATTACTGAAAATTCGTAATAAATAATAATTTCCGTATTAAATTCGTATAGAGATTTCTACTCGCACAATATTCACTAAAACAGACATAACTTGAGCTCCTAACGTCGGATTGATGAGTTTCAAGATGCGTTGGAAAGCTAAGAGATAGAAGAACGTGTTTGAACATGACATGTCGACCCAAAAATGCCCGGATCCCCTCTGAAAATTCGATGCAAGTCGGCTGAAATTGCAGATTTAGAAAACAGATTCAGATTTTTGGTTAAAATGCATTGTTTTAGCCCTCCCATGCATGTATCAGTTATTCTTTTATTAATTTGGATCATTATATTTAATATTGTATTCATTCTTTGTCTTTTTAAGATTTATCTTATGGGACAATCAGCTGGTGCGCATATTGCTGCTTGGACACTTATAAACCAGGCATTCAAAGAAGCTAACAAAGGCAGTACTTCTTGGAGTGTGTCCAAGATAAAAACGTATTTTGGTTTGTCTGGAGGGTAAGTATTTTGGTTGATTAAAACTAATAAAAATGCTTGTTAATAAAAATTATTTAATTGTTAAAAATAACATCAAATTGATAGAATGTTTAAATAAAAAGGGTTAAATTTATTAAAAAATTAAATTCAGACTAAATTGATTGAATGCATACATATTAATGACTAAATGTATTATTATTTCAATTTTTGTTAATTGTCACGTCATCAGGGTTAAATTTTTAATGTCACTAGACGAACTTGTTGTTTTTTAAGTCAAAAGACCATTCTGTAACTCTTGATTCAACAAAAAAAAATCCTATAATCAGGTGACTACTATGCAGTTTACCAAAAAAACATCATATAATCATGGACTATTTACGTATTTTACCCGACAAAAAGTAAAGTCCAATTATATTCTGAATCACGAATAACATTATAGTATTTCACTTCCAGGACATTGGTTCTTCAAATTTTCTGAACTAAGGTGTTAACTATAATAAATTTAATGATTAATTCTCTGTGTACCATAAGATTATATAGAGGTAAAAAATTAATCGCAAATTTTAAAGTACTTCCGTATCCAGGGATAGTATCGAACCGTAGACCCTTTATTAATATAAGAGATACTCTTGTAATTTTACCTAAATCTCTTTTATTTTTTATTTTTTTTTAATTTTTTTAATAGTCTAAAGGTGATTGATTACAATGTAGTATTTGTTCATATATATTCTTAACCCTTTGACAATGCACACTGTAACACCCCGATCTCGATTCGAATCCGAAGTACTACATTCGAGTCACCCAAATATCCGACCCAAAAAGGTTCTATTTAAACCCGAATGTAGTACTTCGGATCCGGATCCGGATCGGGGTGTTACAAACGCATTGCAGACAAAGCGATTGAACTCGAGCCTCCTAGGATGAACATCATCCGCTTTTCTATTGAACCACTTGTTAGGTTCTTTAGTTTTTAATTTTTAATTTGATTCTTTTATTTTATTTTATTTTTAATTAAATTATATTCATATTTAATTTAAATATTTAATTCTAAAATATTATTGGGCGTGGATTGGGTTTATTATTTATTTAGTTTGGATTTGAATAATGTATTGGGTTCATTTTATTTTTGGGTTAATATTGGTTTGATTTTAAATATACTAAAATATCAGATATTTCAACCGAAAATTAATTGATTTAGACACCAAGTCCCTTGAATAAGATCAAAGGTTTTAATCATGATTTTACGTTATGAACGAAACATATTGAAAGTTTCTACAAAATCCAATCCTAATTAATCAGCCAATAAATTACAAACCTATATAAATAACTCATTGAAGTCTTTACAATCAAAGACTTTATTCAAGGCTTGGATGTCAGCATCCAATTTGCTTTCTTTTGAAATTTTGATTCACAAAAAAAAAAAAACTTTACATTAGCTGATTTTTTGCAACCATGATAATTTGCATAAAGGATTAGCATGCTGAAAGTATACTTTTCATAGTGTTGAGTAATCACGATAAATAGCAAGGAATTAAACAAACAAGAACACATGATTTTAACGAGGTTCGGCAATATGCTTACGTCCTTGGGAGCGATGAGCAGCTGTTTTTCTTATTATGAGATTGATCAAACAATTAGGTTACAAATACATCATATAAGAGTAACCCCGATACAATTACTAATATACCCCGTCCAACATCTGTCCTTTTTCTAGTATATGAGCCATACTTAACAAATCTCCACCTTGGCGAATATCATACCCCCTTAAGAGATTAACCTAAGAGTTTCTCACACATCAAAGTGGGTTGGGCTACCATGCTTCTCTAGCAATTGCAAACATTCAACAAGTCCAAGCAATGCATGAACTTGTCAGTAGTAACTGGCTTGGTCAACATATCAGCTGCATTGTCTGTGGTATGCACCTTCTGTAACAATATCTCACCAGATGCAATCAACTCTCTAATCTTGTGAAACCTCACATCAATATGCTTAGTTCTAGCATGATACACCTGATTCTTAGCCAAATGAATAGCACTTTGGCTATCACAATGCAACTGAACTCCACCTTGCTGAATACCCAATTTATTCACTAGACCAATAAGCCATAAAGCTTCTTTTGCAGCTTCAGCTACTGCCATGTATTCAGCTTCAGTTGTAGATAATGCCACAATAGACTAAACAGTTGACTTTCAACATATAATCCTTCCACCAAGAGTAAAAACATACCCAGTTGTAGACCTTCTATCATTCAAATCACCCGCATAGTCTGAATCCACACATCCTACAACCATATGATCATTTTTCTGACTACCAAAAATAATTCCATGTCCTACAGTACCCTTCAAATACCTAAAAATCCACTTGACAGCTTCCCAATGTCGTCTACCTGGTTTAGACATGTATTTACAGACTTGACTAACAGCATGAGCTAAATCAGGGCGAGTACATACCATCGCATACATCAGGCAGCCTACAGCGCTGGCATATGGAATCTTTGCCATCTCTTCAATTTCCTTATCTGTCTTCGGGCACTATTCTGAAGAAAGCTTAAAATGATTTACCAATAGAGTGCTCACGGGCTTTGCATTGCTCATCCCAAACCCGTCTAACATTTTCTCAACATAGCCTTGCTGAGATAACCACAGTTTCCTTGAGCCTCTATCTCTGTGAATCTCCATTCCAAGAATTTTCTTTGCAGCTCCTAAGTCTTTCATGTCAAATTCCTGGCTCAATAAAGCTTTCAAACCAACAACATCATACATATTCTTCACAACAATCAACATATCATCAACATACAGTAGCAGAAAAATAAAAGAACTATCATCAAGGTTTTCAACATAAACACAACAAATCATACTCACATCGCTTGTAGCCAATCTGAATCATGTAAGAGTCGAATCGTTTGTACTGCTGTCTTGGAGACTGCTTCGACCCATACAAAGATTTCTTTAACCTGCAAACCAGATGCTCATATCCTGATTGAGTGAACCCTTCTGGTTGCTGCATATAAATCTGCTCTTCTAGATCATCATGCAAAAAAGCAGTTTTAACATCCATCTGCTCTAAATGCATATCCCAACTAGCTACTAATGCAAGTACTGCCCTGATTGTAGTATGCCTAACCACAGGAGAAAATATTTCATCATAATCAACTCCATTCTGCTGTGAAAAACCCTTTGCTACCAATCGAGCCTTGAACTTTTCCCTCATCTTTTTCTGCTACTGCTGGTTTCCTTTTATACGCCCATTTGCAACCATTAGCCTTTTTTCCCTCAGGAAGCCGAACTAGCTCCCATGTATGATTTTTCTGCAGAGACTGCATTTCCTCAATCATTGCAGCCATCCATTTCCCTTTCTCCAGACTAGTGAGAGCTCCTTGAAAAGTAGCTGGATCATCACTGCTAATGTGAAGTGCAAAAGACACCATGTCTTCAAAACCCAATCTGCATGGAGCCTTTATATTGGTGCGTCTCTCTCTATCTCTGGCTAGATTATAATCCTGCAAATCAACTGTAATAGAACCACCAGATGTTGAATTAGAACTTTCACCTTTCTCAGCTACTCTTGGACACTGTTCTAAATCCACCAGCACCTTGTCTTGGTTCTGTTGCAACATGAACTGCTCATAAAAAATTGCATCTCTACTGATCACTATTTTCTTTGCAATCGAATCCCAAAACTTGTACCCTTTGACACATTTCTTGTAGCCTAGAAAAATGCATTTCCTCGACTTTGCATCAAGTTTTGATATTTCATCACCAGGTACATGCACATAAGTAGGACAACCAAAAATATGTAAGTGATCAAAATCAACTACATTACCTGTCTATACCTCTTCTGCAACTTTGCCACCCAAAGATGCCCATGGTGACCTGTTAATGATGTAGCATGCCATACTCATAGCCTCTACCCAGAAGCTTTTAGGAAGCCCTGCATTCAGTTTCAAGCACCGAGCCCTCTCAGTTAATGACATGTTCATCCTTTCAGTAACACCATTTTGTTGTGGTGTCTTGCGTACTGAAAAATGTCTCTGAATCCCATGCTCCTCATAGAATTTTTGAAACTGTGAATCTGTGTACTCTGTGCCATTATCAGACCTTAAATACTTGATCTTTCTACCAGTTTGGTTCTCCACCTCAGCTTTCCACATCTTGAACTTGGCAAATACTTCAGATTTCTATTTCAAGAAATACACCCAAACTTTCCTAGAAAAATCATCAATAATAGTAACATAATACATAGATCCACCCAATGATGATTCCCTAGTAGGCTCACATACATCAGAATGCACATAATCAAGAATCCCTTCAGTTTTGTGCTTTCCAATCGTGAAACTAACTTTAGTCTGCTTACCAAGAATACAAAACTTACAAAAATCGAGCTTGCAGCTTTTAACACCATGCAACAAATTTCTTTTATGCAATTCAGCCATTCCACGTTCACTAAGATGACCAAGACGCATGCGCCACAGTTTTGTATTATCATCATATGACTCAACAGAATGAGCTCCACCTACAACTGTACTCCATAACAGTTTATAGATATTCTCTGCAGTTATCTTTCCTTTCATCACAGTCAATGCATCTTTAACAATTCTAATGGTTTCTCTATCCTCATCTGTTTTAGGAATAAAATCATTCTTATGCAAAGTGCCCAAGGAAATTAGATTTTTTTTCGAATATGGTATATGCCTAACATCACATAATGTTCTAACAGTGCCATCATACATCTTAATTCTGACTTCGTCAATACCAACAATATTGCAACATCTATCATCACCTAAATAGACTGAACCAGAATTAACCAACACATAAGTAGAAAACCACTCCCTGTTAGGCGTTATATGATAAGAGCATCCTGAATCAAGAATCCATGCATCCGTGAACTGAGTTGTTGAAATAGAAAGTATATCACCATCACTGTAATTTGAACTGTCATTCTGCACCACATTCACAGTTTTGGATGATGCACCATGTTTATCATTTGTCTGCCTTTTTAACTTTGGACAGTCTCGCTTCATATGTCCTGGCTCCTTGCACTTGTAGCAATGAATCGTCTTTTTGCCTCTAGAATTTCGTTTTCCAGAACCCTCCTTATCTGATTTCCTTCCATGGTCTTGATTACCCTTAACATATAAACTATCAGCATGAGAGCTTTCCCCTGCATTCAGCTTCCACTGGTTGTGAGCCAACAAAGTTGCAGTAATCTCTTCAGTTTTGATTGTATCTTTCCCATATGTAAGAGTAGTCACCATGTGTTCATAAGAGGAAGGCAATGAACACAACAGAATCATTGCTCTGTCTTCATCCTCAATCTCCACATCAAGTTGAGCCAAATCAGTGATTATTTGATTGAAGACATTCACGTGCTGCTCCAAATCATGACCTTCCTGCATCTTCAGCCCATACAACCTCTGCTCCAGATACAGTTTATTTGTTAGAGATTTCCCCTTAAATTGAATTTCCAATTTCTTCCATATTTCTTCTGGGGTCGACAGATCTATTACGTGATACATAATCTCATCTGCCAAACATAACCGTATGGTTCCTGTCGCTCGCTCCTGTATTTCTTCCCAATCTTCATCCTCCATCGATGCTGGTTTTGCAGGTCGCAAAGCCTTTAATCCCTTGCTGTGCTAGCAGATCCTTTACCCTCGTCTGCCACAATCCGAAGTTACCCTCACCATTGAATTTTGCCACTTTGAATTTTGCACCTGACATCGCCATCTCAAACCTGGCTACTGACACCACTTGTTGAGTAATCACGATAAATAGCAAGGAATTAAACAAACAAGAACACATGATTTTAACGAGGTTCGGCAATATGCTTACGTCCTCAGGAGTGATGAGCGGCTGTTTTTCTTATTATGAGATTGATCAAACAATTAGGTTACAAATACATCATATAAGAGTAACCCCGTTTTTTTCTAGTATATGAGCCATACTTAACACATAGTAATCACAGACAGGCAGAGGGGGCAAATGGAAAGATGAAAAATAAGGTTAAAACACTAGCAATACCACATAATCGCCTCTTTTCCTTTTTTCCATCTTGGAGAGTTGGGAGTTCCAAGTTGTCTCTATCAGCTACCTAAATCCACGGTTAGCTCTCTAAAAGCAATAAATAGTGTTAATGCAATGCTATAAAAAGTTTCAATAATCATGTACCTTTTTCAACTTAGCTTTTTGATACAAAAAGTATGATTTTATTGATCAAGAATCGTATTTTTTTCAACTTAGCTGGTATATATATATAGTAATTATTGATTTAATTTTGAAATTTATTATTGTTATTGAATTGAATGATAAGAAATTTGATATTTTTAAGTAAAATTTTAGATTCAAATATTGCAAGTGGAAAAATAATATTGGAAGGGTTTATAACTAGGGACGGCTCAATGATTTTAAGGTTCATGTGCAATTTTTTAAAGTGAGATGCTTAATTTTAAAAAAAATTAAAAGTTTGTTGTGTCCCTGGCGACAAACTGATTTTTAAATAAAAAATGAATTTAACAAAACTCAAAATCATTTAACGTAACTCATTTTTGAGTCTTCTTTTTTCTTCTTCTCGAAACCATATAAAATCGTTATTATTTCACCCATCCAAAGCCACCCCTGCTTATACTCATTGTACCAATGATCTGTCCGAATATAACTCATTAAAAGTTAGGGTGTATAGTTTGAACAAAAATTCTTTGCTCCTTTTCGGTACTTTTTTATGCCCAATACTAAAAAATTTAAAATATAAACTCTAACCTTAAATTCTAAATCCTAAACTCTAAAAATTACACCCTACACCTTAAATATAAATCTTAAACCTAGTTTTTTTAGTATTGGAGCATCAATAAGGGCGCCAAAAAGAGACAAAAAAAATTTATTCGTAGAATTTAATTTTTTTAGTGTTAGAGCATATACAGCAAAAAAGAATATTTTTGTTTACTATTCCTTCTACATGTTTTGTAACCACCTCCTTAAGAAAAAAAATGCTTTCATCCTATGTGAACATCGCCATGAAACTAAAACTTTCAGCTAGTAATGAATTTGCCCTACAATACAAATAAATAAATTAATTAAAACCAACAAATTGGTAAGTGTTAGTTGACCATCTAATTCGGAGCATCTTACCATAACCCATCTGTATTAAAGCAACATCAATTCAAAGCTTAAACATTGCAGAATATGAACAAAGAATCGCCAAAATCTCCACATGGCTCTAGTAAATTATACCATTTCCATGTAAATCAATTTTTTGACAAATCCTAATTTTAATCTTAATCTTACTTAGAGAGGAGGTGAATAGGGACTCTAGGAGAAGGATAAGTGTTCTTAATGGTCTAAAACCCATGACAAAAAAATATGAGGAACAAATATGAGCAGTTTGGCCAACCGACCAAATATACATACTTCCATGTAAATCAAAATTAAGATATACATCAATTCACCATCGAATTATACTTGTGATATTCTTACTATATATGAGCGAATGGTTATTGGATTAATAAGCAACATCATTACGAGAAAGGTTACAATTATCAAAATGATGGCCAGCCAATGGATGTGTGGGTATTGGATTATGGATAAGCAAGACTTAAGTAATTCATTTAGTGAATGTATTACAATTGGCAAGCTATTTACCAGGGTAAAAAGCAAGACTGATATGGTTTTTTCTTCTTCAGTTTTTCCTCTTCTTTCATGAGGGCACAATTTCAAAGCGTTACATTGCAAACTTTACGACCGACTACATACATACACATGTCATGCTAGGGCGTAAGGGCCAACCAGGTTTAGATACTTGCCAAATCCATGCTCAGATGCCTTAGCCCCCACACCGCATTCAACACCGGCCCTCTCCATCTCCTTCATTCCCTTTGTATGTATATATATATATATATGTAAACCCATTCAAAAATCTCATCCCTACTCTCTCTTCCTTTTTCTTCCCCCTTCTAAGTTTCATTCGTTGTTTTACACAGCTTACAGCCATGGTCTCTCACCTAGTCAACACTCTGCGTAATGTAGTTGGGATCACAGGTACGTTACTTTACCATACAACGTTTGTTTCCTTAAAACCTGCCTGGAAACTGAAAAGTAGACTAATGTGGGTTTTCATCTACTTCTTCACAGGGAACGTTATCTCACTCTTCCTCTTCTTGTCTCCCGTGTAAGCTTCGCCTGCCTTTTTGTAAATCTAAGCTTAATTAACGCGTGTTTAGTTGATTTCATTATCTTTAATCTCTTTTTTGGTGCCAGGCCAACTTTTGTTCGAATTTGGAAGAAAGGGTCAGTGGAGCAGTTCTCGCCAGTCCCATATCTAGCAACCTTAATCAATTGCATGGTTTGGGTCATTTACGGCCTGCCTATGGTTCACCCCAACAGCACTCTTGTTGTTACCATTAACGGCACAGGAACCGCCATTGAGCTTGTTTATCTAACCGTCTTCTTGATCTTTTGCAATGACAAGAAAAAGACTCAGAGTGCTGCTAATCATGCTGGTCGAGCTGGTTTTAATTGCCATTCTTACAGCCCTGGTTCTTACGGTAGCTCACACCACCGGACGCCGGTCCATGGTCGTCGGGATTGTAGCAATTTTGGGCAATATCATGATGTATGCTTCGCCTTTATCCGTCATGGTTAGTATCATAAAAATATTCTACCCTTATATCTAAAACAGGAGAATGTAATATACAACTCTTAAGATGGTATTGGTAGTGCAGAAACTGGTGATATCGACGAAAAGTGTGGAGTATATGCCATTTTCCCTCTCACTGGCTTCCTTTGCGAACGGTGTTGCTTGGTCTACTTACGCTTTCCTCCCTTTTGATCCTTTCATTGCCGTAAGTTACAAATCCAATACTTGTGTACCTTTTTCTTTGGTGTTTTGTACTCTTTTGAACTTGTAGGTTAACACCTCTCTTTCCACGTGCATGCCTTTACGGTTTCTATCGTAAAAGGCAAGGAAATAAACTACTTTTGCAAAGGGAAAATGAGCTGAAAATTGCAGTGAGTTAGACTGAATAAAAACAGGAGCAATTGGTGGTCAAATTGGAAACTGAATGTGGGTTTTGATTTTGCAATCAGGTTCCAAATGGAGTGGGGACATCGTTTAGCTTAGCGCAGCCGTTGTTGTACGCCACGTATTACGAGTCCACAAATAGAATAATAGCAGCAAGGAAAGAGACGAAGATCGAGATGAATCTGTCCGAGGTGGTGGTCAATGGCAACGTTAACCCAGAAAAGACCGCCGGAACCTTTTAAGCAACATACATGGTGCAAAATGCAGCAGCATGTTGCCGAATAATCTCCCTTCTCAATCCTTGTTTCTCATCTGTTTTTCCTTCTCTCCTTTTCTAAATGTTCGGGCTATCAACAAGTTTTACTATTCTTTTGGGTTTTTGGAAACATTTTTCATTTTTTAAAAAAGTTTTTTATTCTCTATTTTTCAATACTAAAAATCGTGTTTCGTAACTAAACAATAAAAACTTGCTTTCAATATATTTTTTTTATAAAAGAAGAAAACTAAGAGCTCGACTAGTTACGCATCTTGGCATCAATTAGAGTTTTGGAAAAGCGCGATAGGAGCGACTGTACAGTGTTTTCAGAGAGAGGGGTCCAAAAATAGAGAACTTAAGTTAAATAGTTGTAAAAAAATTATAAATTTATATATATAATTATGTTTATATATAACAATTATCTAAAACTTTAAACACGCAAAAATAATAACATCTTTTAAGTAAAAATGTTTAATTTTTAGATGTTTATAAGTCAATTTTTTATTGCACAAGAAGATAATATAATAATATTTTTTATTAAAGTAATTTTTTAAAAGAAAAAAAATTATATCTCTCACCGATTATAGATTAAGAGTCTCATTTTAAAAATTACACATTATCCCTAAAATTTTTGAGCCGGCATTGCCATCTCATGCGCACCTTCGAACAAAATACAATGTAATACAGTGAAAACAATAAAAGCATTTTTATTTTTTTAATTTTTAACAAAAACGCTTTTTCAGTGTTTTTAATTTTTTAAAAAATAAAATGACATCTATTTCTTGAAAACAAACGGAACCTTTTCTTATAGTACATGTGATTCGACTTAATTAATTTAAATTCAAATAAAGATGTTTAAATGATTGTTTCGATTAATAACTCAAGACATTGATCTAATTAATCAAATTTTAAACAAATAAATAAATTGAATTAATTTTGATTAATTCCATCGGTTTTTGAACCAACCAAAATTTTCGACTTATGATTCAAAATACATGAAATTTAGATTTTAAAATACATGAAATTTTGTATATTAGCATATTTAGTTTTTCATATTTACACATTTATTCAGTTTAGTCCTAATTCGAAAAAATAAGACCAAAAAGAAAGAAAAAACTTTCAGAGTATTAAATAGCAAATTTCGAAATATTTGATCCTTTTTCGAACTAATTTTCTCAGTGAACTCATGTTTTCTGCAACCTGATTTATTTCTACAATCAAAACCCACAATCATCCTAGCATTTTTTATATACAATTCAAACAGTCTAAGAGAATAACTTTTCTTTTCTATGGAAAAATTACAGTGAATTAAAAGCTTTACCTCCAATAAAACAGCAGCAAATCGAAGCTTAAAAACAAATCTGCTTACGGTGCTTGAACCAAACCGGATTATAAGCTCCATGAAGTGTCCATAAGTTAAGCAATAACTCTTATAATTCCATCAAATCTCCATCGATTCTCCAATCGGTTTTAGAACCCAAAAAATAGCTCTTCACCCCACATTTCTCCTCCAAGAGTAGAACCCAAAAATATTTCCAAGAAAATTCCAAAATTTGCAGAGCTTATCCCAAGCAATATATATATATATATATATATATATATATATATTGACTGATTGAATATGTAAATATAGAGGACTAAATGTGCTATTATACAAAGTTTTATAATATACACATTTAGCCTTTAATGGGCGAGTTACCATTTTATTACAAAAACATAAAATTTAATTGTCATTTTTTAATATTTAAAAATTTAATTACAATTTTATTTTTTTCAACAAAGTTCAATGACCGTTTTAATACTTTATCTTTAATTTTTTTATACATGGGATTCAAAATGTTTGCTATACTGAACATGATCAAAAGCCCAATGAAATGGATAACAAAAACCTAATAATAGCCCAGTGAATATGCAAAAGCCCAACCGAACAAAAACAGCTTCGGTGCGCACTGTCCCCTCCCCCATGATCCAATTCTCCTTATCCCTTTCCTTTTCTTCTTTTGGTAATCACTGAACCTCACTCACCACATCCCCAATGGCATCCCCAACTTCTTCTCTAACCCATTCCCCGTTTTGCCATCACCTTCTCACCCAATTCTCACCTCTACCCCTCCTCTCCTTCACCCACAGCCTCAAGCCTATCCCCCCGAAGCCCAAGTCTCTGATTTCCCTCAGAAGAGACAACCCCGTTACCTTAACCGTCAAAGCCCAGACCTTGGACTTCTCCGGTTCATTCTTCGAGGGCGGTATCGGTTCTGACGATGACCCGCCTTCCCAACCCGCCTTGGAAGATAAAGAGGAACCACAGTGCCCTCCGGGGCTACGACAGTACGAGTCAATGGTGGTTTTGAGACCCGACATGTCTGAAGATGAAAGGCTTGCTCTTACCCAGAAGTACGAGGAGGTAATGTTCAACAAAATACCTTCTTTTATCTTCTTTTGCTTTAAAAATCCTTTCTGGTTTTATCTTCCTTTGCTTTAAAAATCCTTTCTGGTTCCTAAGATTATATAGAAAAAGGGAATGTGAATATGTGATGCATTTTT
This sequence comes from Hibiscus mutabilis, assembly GCA_019671005.1. Classification (NCBI taxonomy): domain Eukaryota; kingdom Viridiplantae; phylum Streptophyta; class Magnoliopsida; order Malvales; family Malvaceae; genus Hibiscus; species Hibiscus mutabilis. The sequence goes on from CM033749.1 coordinate 30,348,322, forward strand.
GTATTTCTTCTTCTTCTTCTTATTCTTCTTTTATTTATACCTATCGTAGATTTGTGGTATGTTATTGTAGAAATGTTCTCAAGCTTTTCCTTATTGGGATCCTCTTGCAGCTTCTCGTTGCTGGTGGTGGCATGTATATTGAGGTATTTAACAGAGGAGTAATTCCACTAGCCTACAGCATCAGGAAGAAAAATAAAGCAGGAGAAACCAACACTTATTTGGATGGCATTTACCTTCTCTTTACCTACTTTACGAAACCGGAATCAATGACAGCTCTTGAAGTGGCACTCAACACGGACGATGACGTTATCCGATCATCCAGCTTCAAGATAAGGAAGAGGAAGTACAATTAGATTGGTATGTATGTGTATGTATCTTTGAGATGAATATGATTAGGAACGAAAGAGCTCTTTCAACTTTTGCAATTTAGGTATTTTATCGATATTTTTTGTTCCTTGAATGTTGAAGTTTGATTCCTTTATGTTAAATTCTATGGATCATTGACAAGTAGAAAGAACATACTTCCAATGGTTGAACTGAGGTGAAATATTTAGCATTGATGGGCATATTACAGTTTGATAGATTGCCTGTTTGAGCTGCTTGAATACTTGGTGTGTTATTCCCAAACTTGCTTGTATTGCATGCTAAGTGATTGGTGAACTTCAAGTGAATCTAGGAAATGATAGCAGTTTTGGCTCTCGTATTTAGATATGTCATATTGAATACGGATCCAATCTTAACTGTATATGCTGTGTTGGTTGTCTTGCAAAGTTATGGAATGGCATGCAATATTTGGCTAATACATTATAGCTCTATTCCAATTGGAGGAGAGGTTGAAGAATGCTATCTTTGCGTTCAAATTTTATCTGAAAAGTTCTTCAGAATATTGTCCGAGAAAGATCGCCTCCATGGAGTTGTTATTAGTGTTACTGAACCATGCCATGCACTGTGTTTTGCCCTTCTAATAATATCTGAAAGCGAGGATTCCCTAGAAAATATATAAACCCATTGCTGCCTAACATTTACCGTGGGACAATAGGCGTCTCATCCCGAGAAAAATAAAAGCTCCAGAGTGGAAGGAGAAGCAAAAGGCGATCACATGAATGTAATGGAAGATGCAGCCTAAAGAGACTGCTAGAAATGTTGCAATGTTGGTAATCTGGGAAGGCAGGTTTACTTTGTCACTCATCGACATTAGCGTGTCATAAATTTGTTGGAAGAAAATTACAATAGAGCACCCTGCTAGTAATAAAGTAAGCTGAATTGTTCCCTGTTGCCACAAAAAACTAAAACTGTTCCCTGGATGAATGGGAATAATTTGATTAATGCTGGCTTTGTTGGTGTCACAAACTCGACAAATCCCTTTGGAAATCTCGTCTTGTTCGTTATTGAATATTGACCACTGCTGCTCACGAGGACAAAACGGGCCAGAAATGCATAGTTAGGATAGCCTAAGCCCAAGTTGAGACCTATTCCATGGTCATGGTCTATGGGAAAAGGCAGGAGCTAAAATGTGACTATTCTTTTTTTTTTAAAATGAAAAGGGTTATATCTAGGGATGGTCATTTGACCCATACCCGATGGGTGTCGACCCGACTCGATCCGATCCTATAAGGTTAGTTTTTTTAGAGAAAATTTTGGGTCCGAGTCTAATTTTTTGAGGATAAGGTCGGGTCAGGTTTGGATTTAAGGTGAAAAATATCCGACCCAAAATAATAGTTTAATTTTATTCTAAATATTTAGGTATAGTTGTTACAATGCCCCTCTTTATATATATATATATATATATATTATTCAATTATCTCTCTATTTTGTCTAATAAAAATAAAATAATTATTATAACGCTCCCTCTTTATTTGTATTTTTTCAATTAGCTCTCTATTTTATCGAATAACAATAAAAATGATAATTTTTTATTTATGTTGGGTCGGATTGGGTTTAAATTTTTATTCTAAAATTCGGATTCGGGTCGGGTCATATAGAATATCATAAAATGTTGAGGCGTGTCGGGTTTAGATGAAAGTGTTAATTTTTTTGGTCGAGCGCAGATCGGCCAAAAAACCGACCCAACCCGGCCCATGGCCATCCCTAGTTATAACCGACGTTTTCAAAACTATCACTTCGGTTTTACATTAGTTTTTTTTTTAATTTTAACATGCTTTATTTAAGTTCTTATGATATTAGTATCGTATTAACCAAGGTCTTACATTAAATGTTGGTTCAAATATTACATGAAGTATTAATGTCGGTCGTCGACTGTCGGTTTTTTTTTTTGTTTTAGTTTTCTACAAGAATAATTATGTCTTTGTGGCATGCTTTTTTGCCTTTGTGGTACGTTTATCTTTATCTTTTGGCACGCTTATTGTCTTTTTTCTCGGTCGTTTGTCTGTTCTTTTTAGTTTATGTTTTATCAGGGTTGGTTTTGACGACGCCACAGCTGATCAAGATGACGCTTATTTGCAATCATGTTGATCTTCCCTGCTATGGATCCTCGGATTGAAGGATACGCAGTTCGCGTTCGTGGATAGTTTCTCACGACGCTAAGCTCTGATTTGCAGTTCTTGGTAGTCTTTCAATAGCTTAATCCCTTTTTGTGGTTTGTTTTTCGATGCAGTCAGATTTGTTCGCATCTATTTTTTCGTTTGAGTCTTTTGGTTGAATTTTTAATTTTTTTTTTCATGTATGGTCCTTATATGATCTAAAGTGGCTAGTGTCAATGTTATAAGAAAATGTCCAAATTATATATTTAGTTTACGATGACATGTATTTTAAGGAAAACTCAGATATGATATACTAAAAAAATAACCTCCTAAATTTTAAGCACAATATGTGTATTTTCAAATGTCACACCTAATTTGTCTACGCAATATATACATTTGTGTGTGTTTAAATTGGTTTAATAGCATCACTGGACCCTAAAATATAAATTTTGTACCGAGTTACCTTGTAAAGAATTTTTTGGAACGTTTTCGTTAACCTCCATTTAAAAAATTGTTGACAAATTAAGTAACGCCACGTTACTGATTAATTTTAAATTTAGAATAACTATAGTAATAAAAGAAAAAATAGAAAAAATAAAATAAATTCTTTTTTAGGGGCAAATGGTGCTATTAAGCCATAAAATTATAATATTATTAAAAGTTTGGATTAATATTTAATACACTGTCAGTGTAAAAAAAGTTTACACAAGCATGCCTATTTTCAAGCCTAAATCTAAAACCTAAAATTCTAAAAACAAACCCTAAACTCCAAACTCTAAATTCTAATCATAAATCTTAAATTCTAAACCCTACAACCTAAACTCCTAACCTCTAAACCTTAAATTAAAACCCTAAACCCCTAAATAATCCCGCTTGTGAAAACTTTATTTTCCACCGCCAATATATAAAATAATAATCCTAAAAATTTTCTCTCCTTTTCAGCTATCTCATGCTCCTTTCATTTTTTTTTGGCACTCTTCTTCACGCCATTGTCCTTCGCCATAAATTAAATCTAGTCTTAAATGTTTAAAATTTAACACCTCTAATATTCAATTTAGACAATTAAATTGGGCCCAAATTAAAACCGAAGTATCTCCTACACTTAAACTCGTTGCTCACTGCTGAGACTTTTATGGGTTTCTTCTTTCTCTCCTTTTCTTCTTTTTTTCCTGATTTTCCTTTGATTTCTTATCATTTTTTTTAATTTTGCAGTTTGGGTGTGGAATTGACTGGGTCATGATCAATTTAAGTGATTCTAGATTGATTATTGTTTGAATGTGATTCAGGGATTCAAGATACAGTGTGATGGGGGGGGGGGAGGGGGACTAAATGGAGGTTGAATGCCATAATGGTAGTTTAGCTATTACTGAGAGATGATCTTGATTTAGTTTTATCTCTGGATGAAGCTTGAAAACGAAGGTGGATGTAGTAATGATGATGAAGAGTTAAATCACAATGAGACAACCTATAACCTTGGACTTTGTCTGGTCAAAATACACAGACATTGTATATGTCTTCCAATTTAGTCAATGTTAGAATCAAAATTTATGATATAGTAATGTTCAGAGTAACCGATTGGATTATGAAACTTAATAGATCTTAAGAAAGATGGTGAATAATTATTATAGGAAAGTATTTTTAGGATTAAATCTATTTTTTAAGAAGAAAACAAAGAGAAAGAGAATCAATAGTGTATGAATTTATTAAAAATTTGATGAAATTTTCTTATTTTCTTATTATATTATAGGTTTCTATGCGAAGACGGTGATTATTTTTTAAGGCAAGTAAAAGTGAGAGTACCAAATTTTAAAAAAAATTATAAATATGTTAAACTCTAAAAAATGAGAACTAAATTAATGAAATATATATGTTTTGGGACTAAAATTGTTATTATACCATGCAATGTTGCCATCTTCGTTAAAACTTAACGGTAAGTGACCTAAATAGAAAAATTATGTAACATTAGTGACGGTTTTGCTAAAAAAATTAGTTTGGTGACCAAAATAGGAAAGAAATAATAGTTTAGTGACTATTGGCAAATATAACCTAATTTTATCTGCTGATGAGTTTCGCCCAACTTTAAAAGAAATTGGTAAATTTTTTATACACGAGATGTCTAAAATTAATTTTAGATAAGTATGTATATTCACTAAGGGTATTAAAAAATACCTGACCTAAATTATCTAACACACCAAACTGTATAGTCGATTAAAAATTACCGGATATTTTTAATGAAAATACTCGACTTTTTGGGCTGGGTATCTGACCCGCTATTTTTTCATATATTCGGGTCGGGCTCGGGTCACAAAATGTCCATTATCCGGGTACCCGACTACCCGATACCCGATTTGAGCATTGTTTTCTATTTTATTTTTTTATTAAAATACAGTGTTTTGATTATTAGATTACTCACACCGTTTTGGATTTTCTTTTGAGTTGCTTGCACTTTGATTGGACTCAGATTTTTTGTATGTTTATGTTTCTTTTGACTGGTAATTAAATCAAAAGTTGAGATGAAAAGGGTAATTAAATCACATTAAGCTGTATTTCTATTGCTGTACATGGTTCCTTTGAAAGCTCCAATGTAAACCCTTTTCATGTATGTATTCTTTTTACAGCTAGAAATGATAATAGAGTAAGTATTCAGTACACGCAATCTGATGAAAAGTCAGTGTGGTGAAACACCAAACTTTGATGAAATGAACCACCAAATGTGATCCCTTTCCTTCTCATTTTAGTTCCCACCAAATATGGATATAGTACCGACTCCATACACGCAATCTTTGCCTTGTTTGACACATAATTAAGTAATTTCTACAATCATCATTCATATCCTAATCTGCTAGTATCACTTGGAAAAGGGACAAGCCATTACATAAATAGCCGATGCCAAAATTGCGGCACTAATAGTAGTTTTAATAGGTATTTTCCCATTGTCACTCCTCAACACCATGGCTTGGTAAATCGGCAGGCAATTCATCAAAATCAACCCCGTTAACACCAACTGCATTAGAAGCCCTTCCCTGTTGTTGCCATTGAGGAAATTTATGAGCCCCAAGATGAAGGATGACAGGTTGATCATCGCCGCCGTCGCTAGTGTTACGAACAGGACAATGCTGCTCCGAACTCAAAAAGCCCTTGCTCGTATCTCTTGATTTGCTCATCACCGGTTACCTTGCTGGTCACGTTGAACCCCTCAGTGGGAATGCCGATGGACTTGAGGAAGAACTCGGTTAACCCGAACAAGTAACACGAGAGCCCTCTCATCATCCACATTCTCTGGTCACTCCACCATCTCTGTATCGTTCCTCCATCTATGATGAACTCGAGTAAATCTTGCCCGTATGCTCCTAGGAAAAGGAACGTGTAAAGGAGAAACAAGGTTCCAAGACCTTTGGGAAGATACTGACTCCATGAAGGAGAGCAAACTGAGGGAGAAAGGAATATGTAGTGACTGGAATTAAACAAATGGGCCAAAATGCATAGTATGAATAAGCTAGCCCCATCAACAGCCCCATAGCTTTGACACCATAGGTTATGGTACTGTATCTTGATAAAGGCACTTCAAGGAGGCCGATTGCCCACCTCTTGTTTTGGCCAAGAACATCAAGGAGGTTGAAGGGTACATCCCCTAAAATCGCTGGCTTTTCGGGATAGCAGAATACGGACCTCCACCCTTCACATTTCATACGGTAACCTGTGTAATAGTCCACCAGTGATCCATATCTGAATCCAATCTGCAAACATCATATATTGTTACAACGGGCTGTTTATCTACAACAAACACAATTACAGATCAGTAGAATTCATTGAGTTACCTTAGACCCCCATTCTGTCTGATTTTCGTAATTGCATCCGGCAACACGGTGTGCCAATTCAAGAACTGATGGGGCAGTTATGGGTTGGTTTACCACAAAATCAGGGCTTAAGTCCTTGGTTTCCGGTGAAACCATAGTTGACGGATCACCGAACAATGATCTCCGGCGGAAAAAGCAGCCAGTTCCTACATAATTAGGGCTGCGCAATCCGTCAAAGCCAACTGGATGAACTTTAAACAAACGTTTATGCTCACAAGCATAAATGTCGTTCTTGTTGAGCCCATGGAATTCTTGAGGAAACTGAATGTAGGCCAAATTCTTCTGAATTTCAGGGTCTAGAACATAACAAGGGCTCGGAGAGGTGTTCTTGGATCATTGTGTACTGATATCCTTTTTTCGCTGAAAAATGAGGTTTTAAGGGTTTTCGAAGGTGTTTGGGGTCTTTCGGGTATTTAAAAAGTTTTCTGTGGGGTTTTTAGAAAAAAAACATATTTTATTTAAAATGGAGTCGCCACCGGCCACTGAGGTAGGCCGGACACCATAAAACTAGAGATTTTAAAAATGTTGGGTTCAGGAGTCAGTTACGGATGGAGAATGATTAGCACCCCACACCGCCCAAAATTGATACTTTAATAATTACCACTTTATTAATATTAGACTTTCCGGATTAAAATGACGATTGAATTAAAATTCGGTTATAAGTGCGAGTAAATTTTAAGGGCCCCATTATTCGAGAGTAAACCGATAGACCACCACCACTGCGTTTGATACTGGCCACGTTTACGCTCGAATAAAAGAGCACCGCATTGACAAATCATATTCCGTTGTGCAATCTTAAAAAAATATATTACGTGTAAAAAGCATATCTAAATTAACATGGTAATAATAAAAGCTTAAAAACATAAACATTATAATGCAAAGGCATAAATATAAACAAAAGCGTAAACACGAATAATAAAAAAACAAACAATTTGAAATATGAAAGCATGAAGAGGAAATAACACTTTAAAATTAAGCTAACACATATATAACATGTTTGAACATATTAAAATTACAAAACAATAATATATGCATGCCATGACATAAAATATGATACTAAATTAACAAAGCAATATGATAATACAAAAAAGACTAACACTTGATACTTAACGTATGACACCATTTATGTGCATAAATTAGAAATACCATGAAATTATATGTAACAAAACATCACACTAACATATAACCTAAAAAACATAAAACTCATACTAACACAAATAAGCATACCATGAAAACCAAACTAAGACATAATATATAAAAAACATGGACAAATGAAATAAAAAAGAACACATCTAAAAAAATATAAATAAACATGGTATAACATGGCATATATGAATATAACAAGCAATAAAAACATGCTAAAAACACAAAATAAAAATAAATAAGCATAAATATTTAGAACACAAAAAAAGGACCGAAACGTAATAAAAATAAAAGCAAAGAACATAAATTAAATAAATCAAAAGACACATTTAAGAGCTTAATTAAAAAAGACAAAACTCATAGGGACTGGACTTGTAATAAGACCAAGGGGCAAGCTCGAACTAAAAAACAGAAACACGGAATGACTAGGTGAGCAATTTTGCCACTTAAAAAATCTGATTGGTTTAATTTAGGGGCTAAAATGAGAGATTTTAAAAAAAAGAGGGGGACTGGGGTTGGAAATATACCAAGGGGCAGGCTCAGTTTGAAAATATCAAGGACAATGGGGATTTATTACGTGATTATACCATTTTCTTTTTATTTTTGGTCTATAAAACCATATAGTCGGCCCCCTAATTTCATTTTTTCCTTCATTTTTTCTTAACAAAATGCTCTCTCATTCTCTCAATTTCCAGAAACTTCAGCCCTAAAAACCATGAGCCGCCGCACTCAGCTGCTGTCGGTTGGTCTCAAGCGAGGCACGGCTATGAAACCGCCTCAAGCCGTCCTAAACCAGGACTTTCGGCCACCACCCGAAAAGAAATTGCTTTTAAAAACCTCCTACACCTTTTTTTCAAAACTAAAAAAACCTCTCACCATTTCGAACCGAAAACAACAAAAAACCTAAAACGGCTCCCCACCATGGTTCATCGCCGGCGAGACAACCAAAAGACCAAGGTAAAGCACCCATCTTTTTCTTTATTATTTTATTTACTTTGCATGTATGTGAGAAAGAAAGAAAAGAAATTACCACTGGAAACTTTGTGTTTTTTTTTGTTTTTGTATTTTTGGAACTAAAAAACCGATCCCTTACAGATTTTTTTGTTCGAGTTTTTATACACATATTTGTTTTCTGGTGATTTTGGTAGAAATACAACATAAAATATACATTATGCGATTTGGTCTGACATATTTCTTTTTTCTTATTTTTGCACATTTTCGAGCGGTGGCTGGGGAGCCGGTGAAGGAAGCATGGCGGTGGTGTTCTTTAGCCAGACGCGTCATTGGCCGTTGGATCAGATCTGATGCTACGGTTGAGATCGCATGAGAAACGGACGACCTTGATTAGGTCTGGTAAAAACGAGGTGGCATAAGATGATGCCATGTGGCGTCTGAAAAACCGAGGAGTCCATCACGTGGTCGTCACGCGCGCGTGGGAGGCTAAGAGTCCGCGCGTGATCTCACGCGGCCAGCTGGATGGTTACCTTCCTTCAATCGTGGCCGTTGGATCAAGATCTGATCCAACGACCCAGAAACAGCTGCGCATAAGAGAGCTGCAATTAGAGTTACTTAGATATTAGGGTTTAATTTATTTGGACTATTGGACCGGCCAATTTGGGCCTTGTAATATATTTATTTTTTTGGATTCTTGTAACCTTGGACTGGACACTAATATATTTATGTGGGTTTTAATTAATTTTTTTTTGGATTCTCATCAATTCAGCCCGATACTACTACTACTACTACTAATAATAATAATAATACATACATACATACATACATACACACACGTATAACATACGGGTACACGTGCAAAATACCACCTATGTCATACATTATTAATACAATATACCAACTTAAATATATATATATATATATATTGGTTTATTCACACACAATTAGTATAACTATACACATTAGCACATGCATACAAACAACACGTACATGAAGTAAAAACCTACATAGTATACATACACCATAACACTTATTAATAGGTACATACTACATAATATATATATATATATATATATATATATATATATGCACCCTATATGCATGCACACACACCACACACATATGTTACATTAATCACACGTGTATAATAAACATATAATATAATACGTATACATGCAATAATGATATATTAATTATTATACTAGTATATTAACATGATAATGCAAATCAGATAAAAATGAGTGATTACAGTTACCCCTCTTTGCTTGTTCCCGTCATAAGCACCCATTTTTATCTGACTTCCCTGTTTGTAGCTTCGGAGTCACGTGTCCTTCTGGAACTTTCTGCTTTTCCTTTGCTGAATCTTTAGGTTTGTAAGTTCTTCCTATATAGAACTTCTTCACCTTCCGAACTTGGCACTACAGGCTCTTCCTATATAGAACCTTTCACTTTCTTAGGCGGATCTTTCGGACTAAAAAGTTCTTCCTATATAGAACCTTTTACCTTAAAATCCTGGAGTTAGGGTTCTTCCTATATAGAACCTTTCACTCTGAAGCCTCGAGCTACGAGTCCCTCCTATATAGAACTTTTTACTCTAAGATGGTAAAGTTTAGAGTCCTTCCTATATAGAAATTTTTGCCTTCAACGCGACAGGTTTTTTCTATATAAAACCTTCTAAGTCACGGATATATTCTTTTGACTAGGAGTTCTTCCTATATAGAACTGCTAGTCTTCAAACCCTGGAGCCGCAAGTCCTTCCTATATAGAACTTTTAGCTTCTAAAATCTTAGAGTTACAGGTTCTTCCTATATAGAACCTTTCGCTGCGAAGACTCGAAAATATAGGTCTTTCCTATATAGAACCTTTATCTTCGAATTTGGGGTTCACACCAAACTGGCCACCAATCTTTTTGGACTCACGCTACTAAGGCTGCTGAAATCTTTCTTCAAATTTAGGAATTCACGCTGAAATAGCTACCGAACTTTCTGGACTCACGCTACTAAGACTGCCAAAATCTTTCTTCAAATAAATCTACATCTTTAGAACGAAGTCGCAGATCAAAGTCATTGGTAATCTGTAAGTGCCTGTTTAAAATGGACAAAATGTTATGATAAATGAGTTAGCATGCTCCTAATCCTAGGGATGCCTAACTATATATGATGCATGATTGTCAATATCTCAATGCGTATGCTTCCACAGTCAGTCAATCTCGACCCTCTACTTATTTTTCTTCATTTTCTTCTTCTGGTGTCGGTACCCCCTCTCACTGTTAGGTTCAACCATTTCGACTTTTCTTTTCTGAGTTTCTGGTTCGAAGTTCTAAAGTGCCCTTTTAGGTTTTTGCTTTAGAGAGTTTTTTTAGGCGCCCTTACGGGTTTTCACCTGGGAGATCACTATTGTTGTCTTGAATATTTTCTCAGAAAAGTATGAATGGTGCATGACATCGATTATCTTATTCTGATGCTTGAAGTCTTCTCCTCGACATACATTATGTAGAAAGCTTGAGATCGAAGTTGATTTTTGTTTTCCAATCATCTGCATTCTCAGGGTTAGATCACAGTAATGCTCAGAAATCTTTTGTTTATCATAAGTCTATGTTAACCTGTTTGCATGATGCTTATGAAAACAATGAGAAGACAAGAAAGAGAAGGTACAAAAATATGATTTTATTGACATTAAGGACTTGGAACAATTTTAGAAGAGTCATGGCAAACATAAGGACAAGGGAAAGCAGAACATGAAATGCAAAACCCCCAAATATCCACTGAATGAATGATACGTGATCCTGTCAACCAAAATAGAATCTTAGCCCAGAGCTCCTTCTTCTAGTGCCCATGAGGATAATTTTTCTTGCCAGAGGACAAATCTCAAAATTCATCTGAGCCGCCCTTAACTGGTTTTTCAACTTAGATCTTTCTTTTGCTTCAAGACGTCTTTTTTTTCGAGTTTTCGTCTCGAGCTCTCCCTTTTTTTTTCTTTTTTCTCTTTTTTACCCAATGCGCCATTTATGGTTTTTACCTTAGGTTTTCATTTTATGAAGCGCCTTTTCAGGTTTTCGCCTCATTTTTCATCATCATTTTTTATCATTCATCATTTTCATTTTTAAACATAATACTTCTTAACTGAATCAAAATGTACGAGATTTCTTAATTCCTCTTCATCCATTTCAGTTAAGATCAACGCTCCTCCCGAAAAGGCCTTCTTGACGGCATACGACCCTTCCCAGTTAGGCATCAATTTTCCTCAAAAATCTTTATGAATCAGGAGGATCTTCTTAAGCACCAGCTCTCCCTCTCAGAATTTTCTCGGACGCACTTTCTTATCATATGCCTGCATCATTCGTCTTTGGTATATTTGACCATGAAATATGGCTTTCAACTTCTTTTCCTCGATGAGATTTAACTGGTTGAACTTGGTTTGCACCCATTCTGATTTATCCAGTTTTACTTTATTCAAAACCTGGAGTGACAAAATCTCAACCTCAATGGGTAGTACCGCCTCTATGTCGTATACTAGAGAATAGGGCGTTGCCTTTGTTGATGTGAAAATAGATGTCTGGTAGGAAAATAGAGCAAATGACAGCTTGTCATGCCAATCTTTGTAGGTGTCTGTTGTCTTCACAATGATTTTCTTTATGTTCTTGTTTGTCGCTTCTACTGCCCCATTCATCTTAGGACAATAGGTCGTGGAGTTATAGTGTGTTATTTTGAACTGGTTGCACACCTCAGTCATCAATTTTTTATTCATATTGGAAGCATTATCGGTGATAATTCTTTATGGCAACCTGTATTGGCAAATGATCTCCTTCTTAAGGAATTTACACACCGTTGTCATTGTGATATTGGCGTAAGATGCTGCCTCTACCCATTTAGTGAAGTAATCAATGGTAACCAAAATAAAACGATGCCCGTTGGAAGCCTTCAGATGAATCTGTCCAATTACATCCATGCCCCATACTGCGAACGGCCATGGTGAGTTCATGGTGTGTAAAGGTAAAGGAGGAGCATGGATATTGTCGGTATATATTTGACACTTATGGCATTTCTTGGCGTAATCGATGCAATCTCCCTCCATAGCCGACCAAAAATAGCCATATCTCATAATTTTTTGGGCTATTGACAGACCATTGGCATGTGTTACACACAAACCATCGTGCACTTCTGCCAAAATTTCTTTCACCTCCCGAGCATCTACACATCTCAACAACGTCTGGTCATGGCTTATTTTGTACAAAACCTCCCCATCCAAAACATATCCTGTCATCATCTTTCTGAGTGTTTTTCGGTCATTTTTGTTTGCTCCCTCGAGATATATTCGATACTTGATATATTGCAAGATATCGTAATACCAAGGGTTGCCATCTATTTCGTCTTGCACATTATAACAGTGAGCAAGCATTTCAAAAGTCTGTATCTCAATTGGCTTTATTTCTTCCATCGTATTTGCTTTGAACATGGAAGCCAGGGTTGTCAAGGCGTCCGCCATCTAATTGTCTTCTCTAGGAAGGTAGGTGAAACTGACCTTTTCAAATTCTTTAATGAGCTCTTGGATAACTCGTAGTATTTGACTAGCTTCGAATCCCTAGTTTCCCATTCTGCACGCAACTGATAGATCACTAGGGACGAATCTCCTAATACCCGAAGTTCTTTGATCTTTCTTTCAATGGCTGCATTCAGTCCCATGACACAGGCTTCGTATTCAGCTATGTTGCTTGTGCAAAAGAATTCTAGTCTGCTGGTGAAGGGATAGTAGACGTCTTCTGGAGAAATTAGCATAGCTCTTATTCCGTGGCCAAGGGCATTGGCGGCTCCATCAAAGTAAAATTTCCACGAGCCGTCATCTAAAGCAACGCCTTTCTCGGTTTTAATACACATCAAGTCCTCATCTGGGAAATTGAAGTTCAACGATTCATAATCATTTGAAGCATGGCTAGCTAAGAAATCCGCGATAGCACTTCCTTTTACGGTTTTTTGGCTCATATATACAATGTCAAACTCAGATAAGAGCATCTTCCAGCGGGTCATCCTCCCCGTTAATACCGGTGCTTCCATCAAAAACTTTAAGGGGTCCAATTTGGATATCAACCAGGTGGTATGATATAACATGTACTGCCTAGGCCTTTTGGTAGTCCAAACTAAAACACAACATAGCTTCTGAATTGGCAGATATCGTGTTTCGTAATTAGTGAATTTCTTGCTTAGGTAGTAGATAGCTTTTTCCTTCTTCCCAGACTCATCATGTTGCCCCAACACGCAACCCATTGAGTTTTCAAAAACTGTCAGGTAAAGGATCAAAAGGCTGTTTGGGACCGGTGCGACTAAAATTGGAGCATTCGTCAAGTACTTTTTAATCTTCTCGAGAGCTTCTTGACATTCCTCATCCCAGACTCCTGGGTTATTCTTCCTAAGTAATCTGAATACAGGATCGTACTTATCTGTTAATTGAGAAATGAAACGGGAGATGTAGTTTAACCTTCCTAGGAAACTTCAGACTTTTTTCTAAGTACGGGGTGGGGGTAAGTCCTGGATGGCCTTTACTTTTTTTGGGTCAGTCTCAATTCTCTTCCTGCTCACTACAAACCCCAAGAGTTTTCCAGATGTGATTACGAAGGTGCATTTAGCCGGGTTAAGCTTTAACTGGTATTTTCACAGTCTTTGGATTAGCTTCCTCAAGTTTCAAAGGTGCTCTTCCTCGGTTCAGGACTTAGCGATCATATCATCCACATATACTTTTATCTCTTTGTGCATCATGTCGTGGAAAATAGTCACCATTGCTCTTTGATAAGCCGCTCCTGCGTTCTTGAGTTCGAAAGGCATCACCTTATAACAAAACGTGCCCACATGGTTACAAATGTAGTATTCTCCATATCTTCTGGGTTCATCTTTATCTGTTTATATCCTGAGAAACCATCTATGAATGAGAACAATAAGTGTCCTACGGTATTGTCGACCAACGTGTCAATATGTGTTAAAGAGATATTGTCTTTGGGGCTTGCTCGATTGAGATCCCTGTAATCTACACATATGCGGACCTTCCTATCCTTCTTTGGCACCGGTACGATATTTGCAACCTATTTAAGGTATTTAGCAACTTCCAGAAAGCCAGCATCAAAATGCTTTTTCACCTCTTCTCTGATCTTTAACAACATGGCAGTCCTCATTCTTCTGAGCTTTTGCGGGACTGGTTTACATCCTGGCGTCGTTGGTAGCTTGTGCACCATTATATCTGTATTCAACCTCGGCATATCTTGTTAAGTCCAAGCAAATACGTCCTTGAACTCTGAAGTAGGGCTATCAGTTCACGCATGGTTTCTGAGGAAAACGTAGTCCCAATTTTCACTTCTTTTCTATCCTCATCAGTTCCCAAATTCACAATTTATGTTTCCTCTTGGTGTGGCATGATTTGTTTTTCTTTGTTGGCCATCATCCTTACCAACTCTTCAGGAACCTCACATTCTGCCACGTCGTCCTCCTCTTCAATTTCTATCGAGATCTCAGGGCATTCGAAATCTACCTCGGGATTGGATTCAAAATCATTCATACAGTTAATTATGGGGACCCTGCATGAAATGAGAACAAATGTATTGGGAAGAGAATGATTTTGAATAAAGTGAATGAATATGAACAAGAAATGAATGAATGGGGTAAATGAAATATTTGCCATTTGAGGAAATAAGGAAGATATTCTTTCATTGAAAAAAAAGTTAACATAGATGCCCTATACAAAAGATCCCATTGCCGATGGGTAAAACAAAAGGATTAATTCAGAGCATTACTCTGATATGGCCCTAAAGACTACAGGTAGATCAACGTAGCTCCAGTTATCGAGTGTTTTCCGGGGACGGCAAGGGCGGATGTTGGTCAACACGTTGCTGCCATTGTCATCTTCAGCTATTATGTTGATGGACATCCTTTCAAGCGCTTCACTAAACATCTCGTTATGGTTAAGTGTGCCATTTTCTTGAATTGCTTCTTCTACTTTTTGTCTTGTACAGTCAATTCCTCCAAAGACAAAAATATCCTTTACATGAAGGAAATACATCTGTCTCTATGGAATGTCTTATCTCTTAAGTCTAGCCCTTATTTGTTATTCTTTTCTTCTATACTCCTCTTTTCTTTGCTGAATGCTTGGTTTGTAGCTGAGCCCAAAATGATCTTTCTTGGTGATGACACTTATGGGTCATAGGTTTCCTTGTAATCTCCTTCCTAGCTCCCTTCCTGCTTTGGCTCCTCGGCCCAAAGTTTCAGAAACGGTCATCTTGGTACAGTTATACAGCCTGAGGCAAGAGACCCTATTACCCCCCGCAACAAATGTAGCATTTACAACTTCTAATGCTCAGAAGGAACATTCTACAGCATCTTCGTCATTCTAGATGTAGAGGGAATCTGATGTTACCGAGGCGATGATTTCTTGCTCAGCCTCTACAATGACCAACTTGCCATCGATCACAAACTTCAACTTCTGATGGAGTGATGAAGAAACAGCTCTTGCCGAGTGAATCCATGGTCTTCCCAATAAGCAACTGTAGGTTGGCTTTATGTCCATCACCACGAAGTTGATTGTGTACTCGGTCGGCCCGATCAACAAAGGTACCTCAATTTTTCCCAGTGCTACCCTTTAAGTACCGTCAAAAGCTCTTACAGATTTATGACAGGGTTTCATGTGGGAATCATCTACCGGTAGCTTCTACAGAGTCACTATCGGTAGTACATTTAATGCCAACCAATTATCTATCAGTACTCTTGGCAAAACATACCTTTTGCAGTGGGTCGTGATGTTAAGAGCTTTGGTGGACCCCATACCTCCTCCGGGATCTCATCATCGCTGAAGGTGATGTGGTTGTATGCGGTGATATGCTCCACTATTCTGTCCAGTTTAGACACAGAAATGTCACCAGGTACGAACATTTGGTTCAACTCCTTTAACAATGCATCCCGATGCTTTTCAGAATTCAAAAGCAGCTCCAACACCGTAATCCTTGTTGGTTGCTTTCGTAGCTGCTCCACTACATTGTACTCACTGTGCCTCAGGAACTTCAGAAATTCCTGTGCCCGAGCCTCAGTTATTGGCTCATTGATATTTGGAGGGGGCTCATCGCCAAATATCTACACAGGACTAGTCGATGTACATTCTCCCTTATCCTTGGTAGCTTCAGCATATTTTAAAGCTTCCGAAGAGTAGCACTTGTCGCTCCTCGTAAAGTGGCCTACTTCGTTGACAATTTCATCTTTCTTCGTCTGTTCATCTTTCTATATTGGCTCTTCTTCTACCATTTGTTCATTTTCCTCACGAGGTTCCGACTTATCTAGTATAGTCACGTTAGCGGCATAATTCTAAGGAGTTCGTCGTATGTCCTTGAACGGAAACGGGGCTGGTGCTGAAATGATGATTTTAAGGGCCACTTTTACAGCTTCTACTTGAGATGCATTTGCTTCATTTGATTTGGAGGAAATGACAAAGGGTATGTCTCTCCCATACTTGAGGTTGGGGCTATCTGACGCACATACATATAACCCTTGCCTTCCTGCAGTCTCCTCAAAGAACTCTATCTTTTTACTGTCCATCAGCTGTTGAATCAATCTCCTGAATTCTTCACATTGTTGGATGTCATGCCCTCCGTCCTGATAGAACTCGCAATAAGCTCTACATCCCTTCTGTACCCCTACCATGCCCATGTCAATCAAGTGGGCCATGCATAATTGTTGGAACACCCACCGTAAGGGAGACTTAATTTCTGACACATTCTCCTTAGCCTTCCTAGCAGAGTATTCCTCGATAGCTTTTACTATACGGCTTCCGTGATTAGGCAACAGATTAGCGGCCACATTCGGTTCCTCAAATTTCAATACCCCATAATTAATCAGACTTTGTATGAGTTTCTTGAATACAAGGCAATTTTCTGTGGGGTGACCAGGGGCACTGCCATGATAATCGCAATGTGCGTTAGGATTATACCATGATGGAAATAGAGGTTTGAATGGAGTAACATAGTACGAGCGGACCAAATCAGCTTTGTGCAACTGAGAATAAAGCTCGAAGTATGAAACTGGTAACGGAGTAAAGGTTGCTTTCTTTTTTTCTTTCCTAGAGCTCCCTCTTCTCTTTGGTTAGGGTTTTGAGCTTTCTCTACAGATGCTTGCGGCTGAGAGACCGTGAAGTTCTTTAGGGCATTGTAGGTACTCATAGTGTTTACTTTATTCTCCCTCTTCTTGTTGTATTTTCGATAGCTATCCCACTATCAATCCTGCCGCTCTTGATTGCTAATTCGAAGGACTCCCTAGTCCTGATCAAATCGGCAAAGGTTTGAGTTGTATTATTGATAAGGCGACCGAATAGTGTTCCCTTCAGAGTATTCACGAACAAGGGCGTAATCTCATGTTCAAGAATTGGTGGTTGGATCTGAGCGGCCACCTCTCCCCACCTCTGGGCATACTGCCGCAAACTCTCGTTAGACTTTTGCCTTATGTTTTCCAACATGATCCTACTAGGGGTCATATCTATCACATGTTTGTACTGCTCAATGAAGGCATTTGAAAGGTCCTTCCAGGTCTTGATGTTTGGCCGGCTTAATTGGGTGTACCACCGGGTTGCTACTTCAGTCAGATTATCCTGGAAACAATGGATCAAAAGCTTTTCATCCTTAACGTAGGCAGCCATCTTTCGGCAATACATGGTCACATGCGCGGAAGGACATGTAGTTCCATCATACTTGTCAAACTCTGGAGTTTTAAATTTGGGTGGTAGAACAAGGTCAGATACTAGGCTCAAGTCACTAGCTTCATTCCCCGGCTCCTCTGGGGCTTGCAGTGCTCTAAACTTTTCCTCCATGAGACAGAATCTTTCCTCCCATATCTTTTCCACTTCTGTTTTAATTTTCTCGACCAAGTTCAGATCTGGCACCTTGTCTTCGTAGAATGCCTCTGCATCAATGGGTTGGCTTTTAGATACCCTTTCCTGAAGACTAGCAGATATCCCGATAGGATCAATATATACTCTTTTTGCCAGACTTGTCATCGTTGGTTGAACCTTGCTGTGAGATGTGATACATTCTGGCTCCTGGGCAACTTCATCTGTAACCTTTTATTTCCCGAGGCTTTTTGCCAGCATTGCAGTTAAGTCAGATACTATCACAGCTTGTGATTGAGCGATCTGCTCACTGAGGCTCCGTTTGGCTTCATCGAAACAAGCTTCCAAATTCTTCTGCCCCTTTTCCAAACTGACTATTCTATCCTCCATTAGTTTGCTTTAGAACCGAGTAAAGTATGGATACAACATGGTTGCAACTTAACTTTTGATTTCACTGCAATAGTGTTTACACTATTAATATTTTTGCAAAGAAATATGAATGCATGTATAACGATGCAAATGCCATGATGCAATGTGAGAATGTATGCAAATAAAGGTACTGATTCCGCTGGTAATCACCCTTTTGAACTACTTTCATATGAATTAAAGGTCCAGATTACAAAATATTAAAGTAGAGTTCTACACATAAGCCCTAGCTCTATCTCCTAACTTTTCGATAGCCTTGAGTAGCTTGATGAACCTAGGCGCTTCTTTCATATCTGAGGTTACGAAAGGTTGAAGGGCTTCGGCTTCTACAGTTAAATCTATCACATGTCCCGCAACTTATCATATCTCCACCATCAGGGTCATGTAATACTGATCTCTATCTTGAATCATCTGAGAGGCATCACGAAGTCTTCGCCACCAATAATCATCTCCACCGGTTACAACTTCTTCGAATACCCTAATTCTCCACTATAATCCTGAATGGTTGCCTCGAGTGATTCAATGCGGGCTCGTAACATACCAATTTCATGCTCCCATTCTTGTAGTTCGATAAAATTATTTCTCCGACGATAGGTCTGAAAGGACTGCTTTAACTCTGCCAATCTCCCTTCTAACTCGACATTCTGATCTTGGCTTTGACTCAGGCTTTGAACAGTTTCGTTGTACAAGTTCTGCATCTTTAGTAGCCTATTCTTGCTCCCCATGGATTTCCTCTTCCAAATGATAGTGTTCTCTCTTTCGTAGATGGTTACTTGCTTACCTTTGTCAATCTCTTGCCTAGCTCTTTTTTTCTCTTGATTAATGGTGTCCCTAAAAAACCGCCTTTCACTCTCGATGGCTAACTTGCAACTTTCTACCTCTTTCTTGATTGCTCGCTTGCCTTTCTCTCGTTCTTCTTCAACTAAACGCATATCGTTCATCATTTTCTTCTCCACGGATAGGAATTGGCTTCGACCGGCATTCTGCACCTTTGTTTGAAGCTAGAGAGTATCTTTCTGATAAAGGGCATTCTTCTCACTCAGATCTGCATTCAGCTTCTTCAGTTGCCTGATAGTCTCATCTCGTTCGTCGACCTTTAAACTTGCCTTGTAGAGCTCATCCATATGATGTGTCTGTAAAGCCTCCACCTTCTTCTTAACTTCCTCGAGTTCACTTCGCAAAATATTAGCCTCGGACGGTACTATCCTCATATGTTCCTCAAGTGACATGGTTGGTCCTTGGTCTAGTTCTAGAATCTTGTCATTAATCCTCAGGCGCCTCCAAAGATCGTAATCCGGGGTGATCATGGGCTCGGTATCTCCTTTTACCCCGATCCGGTAATAGTGATCCCAAGTTCTCATGATGGTCTGAACCTTCGTCCTGAACTCACCCTTGAAAGAAAACTCACTTTGACTTAAACCGGCGGTGACTAGAACAATCTGTTGCGATCTGAATTGTCGGGACACCAAAAGCGGAGCAAAAGCAATTCCACCATATAGCCCTAACATCATCAACCAGTCATAATTGCCACAATTGTATAAGAAGTAACTAACCCTACCGAGCCACATAACTCTCCACACTATGCCTTCGCCTTGAATGTTCCTAAAGATCCAGGTCCATTTCTTCCTGTTCAAGTCTTCTCGACATTCCTTCGCTAAGTACTCCCGTAAAGGTGAAAAGTCTCAAAATGATATTCCTGGTAAAACCCTTGTTGGTGTCTTCCACATATGGCTCTAGATCCAAACCTGCAGTAACTGTGCACACCCTCTGAAATGTCCTTCTTCACGCTTTCGGTCCGCATTCAAAGAAATGAAAGTTTTAGTCAAAATGGCTGGTACTAGATTCGCCTTCTGCTTTATACGCTCAAATAGGTCTAGAATGGCTATATCGATGTTTCTAAGAACTCTCGGAAAGAGACCAAACCATATATTCCTAAGGCAAATAGGTCCATCTTCTTTACCTCATCTGGGTGCGCTAGTATGATGTCTCGAATACTCTCCTAAGCAAAGGCTAGGCTGTCTTCTTGATTTTGAATCAGGCCGTTAACCCAATCGTCACTCATCCCGGTAAAGGTTTTGAGCTTTGAAGAGTAATTCTGGTTCCTCGGCGGCTTCGCGTAGATCCAATCTTTTTAGACATTCATCTGATTAAGTAGGGCTGTGTATTCTTCTACCGTAGGCATCATATCTTGACCGTTGAAAGTGAAGCAGCAAAAAACAGGATTCTAGAACTGGAAGATGGCTCGGAGTAACGGTTGGTTGACTCAGACATACATCAACTGTGCTATGTCGCCGTAACTATCACAGAATAAGTGTTGTAATCTTCGATCCCATCCTTCCTAAATCATTATAAGATCCCATAGATCATTCTGTTGGAGACTCGCGTAAGTATACCCTTGCACTATGCGCTCGCTCAGCAAACTATCACCTTGGGTCCTCTAATTGACTTTCTACCAATGTCTGACGGCTGAGTTGAGTTCGTCCTTCTTAAGATACCTTTTTTTCCATGATGAAAGATTTTTTGATCGGGCAAACCACTTGATCCAGTACCTTTATGTAATGCAAATGCAATGATATATACAAAAAAGCAAAACAAAAAAGAAAATGAGTCAGTACCGAATAAAATTAATAAATACATAAATAAAAATGACAAGTTTAAATAAAACAAACAAAACAACCCTATTTACATCATGTCTAAAAACATCTAGGTTATCCGTATGGCTCTAAAGGGTAGGTTTCTTTATGTTATCTACATGCAGTGTTGGTGCTAGGAGGTACCCGAATTGTCCTTGTTGTCCCCTACTAAGAGTAGCAAGGCCCCTGATCATCACCCATTATAGGCTCCTTTCAACCGGGTTCAATTCAGGGGGACCCATTCGCTTATGCCCCTACGAATGAACGATATCCTCACGAAAGCATAAGGTACTCGAGACCCGAAGGTACTTTGCTAGGCCCATACGGAGGAACGATATCCTCACGAAAGCACTAGCGTTTCCCCCACTTAAAAGGGACGAGTTTATATGCCAAATTTTAAACGCGTTAAAATAAACGCGCAATTATAACCGAATGTCAATTTAATAGTCACTTTAATCCGGAACTTTCGATATTAATAAAGCGGTAATTATTTAAAAAGCTTGACTCTCATTTATTTACAAAAAAAACAAAGAATGTCCCCAACGGAGTCGCCATCTGTAGCGATATCCTTTCTTCGCTAAAAAATAAGGTTTTAAGGGTTTTCGAAGGTGTTTGGGGTCTTTCGGGTATTTAAAAAGTTTTTCGTTGGGTTTTTAGAAAAAAACCATATTTTATTTAAAATGGAGTCGCCACCGGCCACTGAGGTAGGCCGGGCACCATAAAACCAGAGATTTTGAAAATGTTGGGTTTGGGAGTCGGTTACGGATGGGGAAGGATTAGCACCCCCACACCGCCCAAAATTGGTACTTTAATAATTACCACTTTATTAATATTAGACTTTCCGAATCAAAATGATGATTGAATTAAAATTCGGTTATAAGTGCGAGTAATTTTAAGGGCCCCATTATTCGAGAGTAAACCGATAGACCACCATCACTGCGTTTGATATTGGCCACGTTTACGCTCGAATAAAAGGGCACCGCATTGACAAATCATATTCCGTTGTGCAATCTTAGAAAAATATATTACGTGTAAAAAACATATCTAAATTAACATGGTAATAATAAAAGCTTAAAAACATAAACATTATAATGCAAAGGCATAAATATAAACAAAATCGTAAACACGAATAATAAAAAAAACTAAAACAATTTGAAATATGAAAGCATGAAGAGGAAATAACACTTTAAAATTAAACTAACACATATATAACATGTTTGAACATATTAAAATTACAAAACAATAATATATGCATGGCATGACATATAATATGATACTAAATTAACAAAGCAATATGCTAATACAAAATAGACTAACACTTGATACTTAACATATGGCACCATTTATGTGCATAAATTAGAAATACCATGACATTATATGTAACAAAACATCACACTAACATATAACCTAAAAAACATAAAACTCATACTAACACAAATAAGCAGACCATGAAAACCAAACTAAGACATAATATATAAAAAACATGGACAAATGAAATAATAAAGAACACATCTAAAAAAACATAAATAAACATGGTATAACATGGCATATATGAATATGACAAGCAATAAAAACATGCTAAAAACACAAAATAAAAACAAATAAGGATAAATATTTAGAACACAAAAAAGGACTGAAACGTGATAAAAATAAAAGCAGAGAACAGAAATTAAATAAATCAAAAGACACATTTAAGGGCTTAATTAAAAAAAGAACAAAACTCATAGGGACTGGACTTGTAATAAGACCAAGGGGCAAGCTCGAACTAAAAAACAGAAACACAAAATGACTAGGTGAGCAATTTTGCCACTTAAAAAATCTGATTGGTTTAATTTAGGGGCTAAAATGAGAGATTTTAAAAAAAAAGAGGGACTGGGGTTGCAAATATACCAAGGGGCAGACTCAGTTTGAAAATATCAAGGACAATGGGGGATTTATTACGTGATTATACCATTTTCTTTTTATTTTTGGTCTATAAAACCATATAGCCGGCCCCATAATTTCATTTTCTTCTTAACAAAATGCTCTTTCATTCTCTCTATTTCCAGAAACTTCAGCCCCAAAACCATGAGCCGCCGCACTCAGCCGCAGCCGGTTGGTCTCAAGCGAGGCACGGTTGTGAAACCGCCTCAACCCGTCTTAGACCAGGACTTCCAGCCACCACCTGAAAAGAAATTGCTTTTAAAAACCTCATACACCCTTTTTCAAAACTAAAAAAACCTCTCACCATTTCGAACCGAAAACAACAAAAAAACCTAAAACGGCTCCCCACCATGGTTCATCACCGGCGAGACAACCAGAAGACCAAGGTAAAACACCCCTCTTTTTCTTTATTATTTTATTTACTTTGCATGTATGTGAGAAAAGAAATTTACCACTGGAAACTTTGTGTTTTTTTGTTTTTATATTTCTGGAACTGAAAAACTGATAACTAATCCCTTACAGATTTTTTGTTCGAGTTTTTATACACATATTTGTTCTCTGGTGATTTTGGTAGAAATACAACATAAAATATACATTCTGCGATTTGGTCTGACACGTTTCTTTTTCCTTATTTTTGCACGTTTTCGAGCGGTGGTTGGGGAGCCGGTGAAGGAAGCATGGCGGTGGTGTTCTTTGGCCAGATGCGTTATTGGCCGTTGGATCAGATCTGATCCAACGGCTGAGATCGCATGAGAAACAGACAACCTTGATTCGGTCTAGTAAAAACGAGGTGGCACAAGATGATGCCATGTGGCGTCTGGAAAACCGAGGAGTCATTCACGTGGTCGTCACGCGTGCATGGGAGGCTAAGAGTCCACGCGTGATCTCACGCGGCTAGCTGGATGGCCATCTTCCTTTAATCGTGGTCGTTGGATCAAGATCTGATCCAACGGCCCATGAACGGTTGCGCATAAGAGAGCTGCAATTAGAGTTACTTAGATATTAGGGTTTAATTTATTTGGACTGGCCGGTTTGGGCCTTGTAATATATTTATTTTTTGGGGTTTTTGTAAACTTGGACTGGACACTAATATATTTATGTGGGTTTTAATTAAATTTTTTTTAGATTCTCATCAATTCAGCCCGATGATAATAATAATAATAATACGATAATACATACATACACACACGTATAACATATGGTTACACGTGCAAAATACCACCTATGTCATACATAATTAATACAATATACCAACTTATATATATATTGGTTTATTCACACACAATTAATATAACTATACACATTATAGCACATGCATACAAACAACACGTACATGAAGTAAAAACCTACATAGTATACATACTCCACAACACTTATTAATAGGTACATACCACATAATATATATATGCACCCTATATGCATGCACACACACCACACACATATGTTACATTAATCACACGTATATAATAAACATATAATATAATACGTATACATGCAATAAGGAAATATTAATTATTATACTAATATATTAACATGGTAATGCCATTCAGATAAAAATGAGTGATTACACATTGAAGTACATGTCACAGTCTAGGGTTAAAATTACCGGTACATTGGTCATGGCAGCAGAAACTCGGACCTTTAGAACAAAAAAAAAAAAAGACACACACGAGATAAACATAAATAATCTTAATTTCAGTGATAGCATATAATATTAATAATTAATAAACACATACCAGGACATTAAGTGCACCGGCTTTGAAATGGTGAGGAGATGTCTTGCTTTTTTGCCTAGAGACATAAACCAGGTTTGGCAAGCAATGGCCTGTGATGTCTTTGTCTTTATTTTTGTCCAATAAAACCTGAATCACAGCGGGGTGGTTTTGACGGCTGAATCCATCACGGCTCCATTTACAGAAAGCTTGACGGTCTTCATCGCTGGTGATGTATTCCTCACTAACTTTTCCTTTTCCATCATGTTCCACTTTCATTTTCATGCTTTCGTACATTAGCTGAAAAAATGAAATTGTATAAATTCTCCATTCTTGGCCAATACCACTCTTTACTAAGATTTTTTTAACTTTGTTGTGACTCTAAAATATTTAAAATTTGATTTCTTTAGTTTTTTTCTTATTGTTATAAGAATAAGATAATCATTATAAAAATTAATTATTACAATTAAATTAATAACCAGTGTTACCTAGTTCCCAGCTCGCTTTGATTCGCAGAACAAGTATGAGATCACAATTCCATAGTTTTACCGTTTGCATTTCATTGGGGTATACTTGTTTGGAAAGGACTTTGGGATCATGATTCGTGATAATATTTTGTTTAGTTCGATGACAATTTTTTTAATAATTTAAAAATAAAAATATTAAATATTTATCATATTTAATAAGCTTTAAAGTTTTTATAGATAAAATAATTAAAATTTTATACGGTTAAATTGGGATTGAGGGATTTAATTGAAAAGAAATAAGACTTGGAGGCTCAATCGGAAGTTCCATTATGGATTTGGGGACTTAATCAAAATAAAACAAAACAGTTTGAATCCTAATTAAACTAAAAATGCGCCTTAAAGGACTAAATCGTAGGTGGAGTAAAAGTTCTAAACCTCTCTGAAAACCTACTAAAACTTAGACTCCCTCCTCGTAAATTACCCAAATTTTATCATTTAAATATTCCTTTTAACTCTTCAGAAACCCTAAAGCCATTCTTCTTTTTCAGCACTGTTCTCCCCCGTTGACGATTTTTGACAGTCTTTTTGCAGCGCTATTTATCTATCGTCAGGCGACCGTGGTTCCCACCGCCGCCACCAATCAAAACCCCTCGTCGGCCCATCTAAAACCCCGTCTACCGTTCATCCTCGTCGTTCCCCGTTATCATGTTATCGGAAAAGAAAGGTTCGAAACCGCCCCTCGTTTTCGTCGCTCGTGCCTCTCACCGTCAGCACCACGGAGATCCATGAGTTGCTGCGATCAAAACCCTCCCTTTCGTTTGCTTCCCCCCTTTTTGTTGTAAATCAATGCTGAGAAGTAAGCGTGTTTTGTTTTGGTACACTAATTTTATTGTTTCAGCAGGCTTTTTTCCCGAATTAGAACAAAAACGAATTGCGAATTAGAACGAATGAACGAATTCAAACGAAAATCATGGGGTGTGGGCGAATTAGGTAACACTATTAATAATCATTAATAAACTTTAAAACAGGCGGTTAAATATCTTAATTAATACTTTTTTTCCCTAAATTGTAAGTTTAAGTTCTCTTTAGGTAAAAATTGTTTAAAAATTAAATTAATAACCAAATGTATCTAAATAATAATTTGGACGGTTTGCGGCATTACTCAGCAAACTGCCAGTATTTGGACATTACTCCAGTGGACAGGTGCTAGAAATTAAGGTCACCGTCTTTATTTTTATTGGCTCCACTCCATCTAAATGTAAACCGACACAACACTTGCTATGTTTGATTAGTTATTATTACTTTAACACATATTTATCTTATCATGACTTAATTTAGGCAAATATTCCATCATTTCTGAGAAATGACTTAATTGTAGTGGGTAGAAATTTTGACTATATATCATTTCTGGAGATTAGAATAACCGAAAATTATAAAATAAAAAAATAATTCAACCTGTCACAAAACTATCCGTTTTGTTTTAATAGGTAGATATTAATAAAGGAAGGGGCTGCTGGTATCACTGGAGAATGATGTGCGTTGGAAAGGATTGGGTGCTATGCGTTGAGTTGTATTTGGGGATGTTCTCTTGTGATTAAAGGGTGTATGTGTTTATAATGCATGTGCTGATTTATTGGTGTTGTTTTTTTATGTTTTTTTTATTATTTGGTGTAATTTTTCCTCCAACTAAATTTAAAGATTTTTAACAAGGCTCTAAATCGTATAATCTTGTATGATTTTTCGTCTTTCAATAAAATCATACGTATCGATAAAGGAGGGTGGCCAACTTTTTCACATATTAGATGGAATTGGACAGGCTGACGGTATCTTCAAGAAAATCAATTTGGTATGTTGAAGACAAATGGGTTGCATGTGTTTGGGTGCGACTCTCTATGTTTGGTCTTTGTGTGTGGCTCAAACTCATCAAGTTAAAGTCACGATAAGAAAATCTGACCACTAAATAATGGAACTACACATCCCAAGTCGATCGACATTGTCTTACAACCAGACTTGTAATGGATGCTCTCGGCAACTTGGCGATTTCGACCGCAATGGTTTTTTTTTTTTTTTGCCTTATCCTGACCTCTTTGTTGTCTATGTTGAACTAAAGATGTGTAGTTTTTATGGTATATTTAGCTTGGATACAAAAGATTTGTATGAAAACACGAATGGAAATTATGTCTTTTTGTGTCTTTATTTATGTCTCTACACTAAAAAAATAAGTTTATAATTAAAATTTAAGGTTATGTTTATGATTAGAGTTTAGAAAATTATGGGTAGAGTGTATTTTTTAAGATTTAGAATTTATAATTTAAGATTGAGACTTTAAATTTAATGTTATAGTGTTAGACGTAAAAATAAAACAACGAAAAGAAGCATACGCTTTTTATTTGCGAAAACACACAGTAATCATATGAGAATGAAAACAAAATAACCTTTCATGTGTCATATCTTGAATTAGTAAAAGTATGTAATTGTAGCAATATTTTACTTATCCAAATATATATTCACTTGACATCAAATTTTCAACTTTTTTTAATCAAAATTGTTTTACACTCCAAAGTTAAATGTCAAAATTCGAATTCATACATAAAGAATAATATAAACGACCTTCACCACTCGGTCAATTAAAAAATTTCAAATTTTTATTTTTTTAAATTGTGATAAAAAAATCATTAAATAAAATATCACTTAATTTAAGAATGGGGTTACCTTAATCTTCTCAGTTTCAGAGCTCCTTGAATAATTGGTCGCAAAATATTCATCTGGGCTCCGTTTCGCTATATCGTTCTCCCTACAATATGGTAACCAGTGGGCAGCAAACCTCGCAGCCTCAATGAAAGCAAAGAGAGTGAAAGCCGATCCTCCATCATCCGATACATACAACGATATCTTCTCCGTCGGATAATCGTAAGCCATCACAGATAAGGCCGTGTTCACCACACTCATCGGAGGTTCCTTGTACGGGTCCGCCGTGCATATGAACACGTCCAGCCCCGGCAAATCACTTGTTTTCACCACCTTTTCGATGTTGTCGGGGAACTCTTTCCGGTACACCGGACGCATGCGGAAAGCTTGGCCGTTGGCCCACATGAAGGCGAGGATAAGATAGGAGACGGACAGCGCCAGTGTTACGTAGAAAGAGACTAGGGTTTTGGAGCCGAGGAGTGTTTGTGTATGGTGGTAGAACAAGGCTACGATGGCACATGTGTAAACTGCCGCAAAAGCACGGTTGAAGCCTGTTCGACGGGAGGGTGTAAGCGTGTTAAGTAGCGGAGGAGAACGGGTGGCGTTCATGGCGGTAGAATCTCTTAGACGAGGCTCTCCGAATATGTTGGCAAGTTGAAATTAACTTTTACTCTGTACTTTTAGTCTATCACAGAGACACTGATATTTATGGAACAATCAGTGGAATAAGCACGTGCGATTTTGTGACCAACACACGTGTGGGAGAAATTAATGAAACTCAGTGTTAAAGCTTGTTTAAATTTACAACTCCAAGTCAAGGAGTATACTTATTGAGAGACTTGATTTTGATTTTACGCCAAAAATAATTATTAAAATTGATTAATTATAAAATTCATTTAGATACAAATTAGAGATTCAAGACTTTTTATTTTGGTGCCGTCGTATTTTTCTTCTTTTATTTTTTATTTTTAATTTGTCGATAGTGATATTAATTTTGTGTTGGTCGTCGACTGTTAAATATCTCTCGTTTCTTTTTTGTATTTCTCATCATTTGCTTTATTATTTTTTTTAGTTTTTAATAAATAAATCTAACCTTGTGGCATGCTTATTAAACATTTTGGTACATTTTCTCTATCTTTAGGTACTTTTTTTTTCTTTTTTTATCGGTCATTTGGTTGTTCTTTCATTTGGTTTTTTATTAGAGTTGAATTTGTCCTCGCAACGACTGATAAGATGGCGCTCTTTTGGTTTCGTTTGATCTTCTTTTTTGGACTCTCGAAATGGATTTGGATATGCGCTCACAATCAATTCGCGATTTAGTTGTGGTAATGACCATGTTGTCAACGTATCTTACTGTTATATGCATTTTATATTGTTTGTTGATGGTTTACCTTCCATCGTCGATCTTTGGTGATATTTGTATCTATATTTTATTTCGAGTACTTGAGTTGGGTTTTTACCTTTTCTTTGTATGATCATGTTATAATCTCGAGACGCTAATTTCTTATTTCAATGGTTATAGCAATATGTCCAAATTATGTGATTTTATTTACTAGGTTATAAACTTTTATTGTAATTTTAGATATATTTTTTCGTTCAATAAAACTAGTAGATTTCAATTAAAAAAGTTTTTTTTGAAAAATTGAAAGTTAAGAGTTCATTATTATGCAATAAATTGTAAAAATAGAAACTCATGAATCAAAATAGTTAACGATATTAATTATTTAAATCAGTTAATGATATTAAATGATTAAATTATAGTAAATTAAAAACCTCAAGTAGGATGTCATTACTGTGGTAGCTTGATGAAATTCTCTGAACTTGATGCAAAGCCTTACTTACTCCAATATCTCGAATCACCTAGATGTGCACAATCAAACACACGCTAAGTACGAACTTAGTGAGCAATAATCAAAATTAAAAACAACTAAATAGGCTTATTCAATTTCATGACTTATTAAATCTCAAGGCTATATATATATATAACATGCCATATGCCAATATACTAACTTTTATATTGCATTGGTAATGATTTGCTACATGCCAATGCCATCAAACTTTTATGCTTGTCCATTTGTCATAATATGTCATATATGCATAAATCCATCATGATCACTAGTTATGTATTATCATCATGTTAATCATATATTAACATAATATAAACCGGATATAAATTTCTTACCAATATACTTGCCATTTATTCCAAAAGCTCATAAGCTTATTCACATGTTTATCTTTTATTAACCAATAAACCATAACCTATGAGGACCCTGGGTACACGAGTCAAATATGCACCGAAGTGCTAATACACATAAGGTCGTGCCCACCATATGTACTAAGTGTCCTTTATATACACTATAGTAAATCGAGTAAGCAGCGTGCTGCTGGACTCTATGGCATGCCAACTATACCCTGTCCCTCAATGACATATTTTGGCATATATTCCATATTTATTTCATCCATGGCAATGTATATCAACATAATTTAACATTGGGCAATTCATACCCGAAATAACATTCATAATATAACATCATATATAACTAGTGATCCATACATTTATATTCAACTTTTGACATATTTAAAATATGTCAATCATATGCTCCATGACTTAAATATAATGACAATAAAATTTGGGTAATCTCATCGCAAGTCATCCCAATAAAGTATAAAACATCAATGTGTCATTATATGTATGCAATTGCACTCACCTTGGCCACTTAACACAATGCCTCACTAAGTCCTAGTTCGATCCTTTATTTCATAGTACCTCGAACCTTCTTTGATTGGGGCTTGACTTCATTAATTACATGAATAAAACAAAATATTTTTAGATTCAAATCTAACAATACCTTGAACATGCTGTCTAATATAATCATTCGAATATAAAATTTTTCAAATATTTTCCTTTCTTCTTTGTACTGTTCAATAACTCATTGTGGTCCTTAGTGACCAATTTGAACTTCCAATAATTCTTCCGAGCTTGCTAACTAACATTTAAATACAAAATGTTTCAAATTCCATTTTCTGACAGCTTGCACTACCTTCAAAGATTTACTTATACAGAGCAGAGTACATGCTGGATCTTAATTTCCTTTATACTATAGAAACTAGATTCGATAACGGTTCTAACGGTATAAGCCACATAAATTAATAAAATCTAAAAAAATTATGAAAAAGCCTTACATTCGCGTCACAGAGTTGTCCAGGCAGAAACTGCTCTGTAATTTTTCTGATATTCATTCGATTAAAAATTCATATCTTTTAACTCGGAACTCGAAATCAGTTCCGTTTTTTGGAAATGAAACTAGACTAACAAATATTTACAACGGTATAAAATTCATCATCTAACCATTTTTGTAGAATTTATGGTGAATTTTAAAACTTACTGCCATAATTTAAATTCCAACAAAATGGGTTCAGTTTGGTGCTTCTCTTCCTTGGCGTCGGTCTTCTGTCTTCGGTCTGTAGTCTTCAATAGGTCTTCGATCTTCGCTCTTCGAGAATGTTGAGTTCTTCGATCAATTTGCTCATCTGTTTTTTAGGTTGAGACTTACCAAAGTATAATGATGCTCGGTCGAAAACAAATGCCTTATTGTTCGCCATTCTATCTTTTCTTCTTCTTTTTATTGTTCTTTTCTCTTTTTTTTGTTCTTTTCTCTTGTTCTTTTTTTTTGCTTTGTTTTGCTTTTTTGCTTTTTGTTTTTTTTTTGTTTTTTTGTGTGAAGCTTCATCTTCTATTGAATGGGTGACCCACTCCATTGGAAGTTCAAGGAGATAGGGTCGGGTGATCTGCTCTATTGGAAGGAGTAAAGATATGAGGTTGTAGTTCCTCTTCTATTGGAGGGTGACCTGCTCCATTGGTAGTTCATGGAGATAGGGTCAGGTGATCTGCTTCATTGGAAGGAGTAAACATTTGAGGTTGTAGTTCCTTTTCTATTGGATGGGTGACATGCTCCATTAGTAGTTCAAGGAGATAGGGTCAGGTGATCTGCTCCATTGGAAGGAGTAAAGATCTGAGGTTGTAGTTCCTCTTCTATTGGATAGGTGACCTACTCCATTGGTAGTTCAAGGAGATAAGGTCGGGTGATCTGCTCCATTGGAAGGAGTAAAGATCTAAGGTTGTAGTTCCTCTTCTGTTAGATATGTGACCTGCTCCATTGGTAGTTCAAGGAGATAAGGTCTGAGGTTGTAGTTCCTCTTCTATTGGATGGGTGACCTGCTCCATTGGTAGTTCAAGGAGATAGGGTCGGGTGAACTGCTCCATTGGAATGATTAAAGATCTGAGGTTGTAGTTCCTCTACTCCACAGACTTGTGTTGGTACTCATTCCGCTGCCACTCCAGGGAGATGAGACTAACGTATCTTCATTTTGAATGTCTAAGGCTTTCCTATGGGTTCGTGCCTTAGAGATGTTTGAAAAAGATCTTTCAAGGCGCCCATTTGGGGTTTCACCTTGATTTTTCTTCTTTTTCTCTTTTTGTTTGATTTTTTTCTTTTTTGAAAATTTTTTCTTTTTTTGATTAATTTTTTCTTTTTTTTCTTATTCTTTTTTTTCTTATTTTTGAATTTTTTCCTTTCTTTTTCTTTTTTTAAACAAAATATTTTTGATTACATCTGAAGTTTGTTCCGCTACGGCTCCATGGAGATAAATTAGTCTTGGTTTTCATTCCACCGCTACTCTAGGGATATGGGATAAATGTGATGAAGTTTGTTCCACTGCTTCTTCAGGGATACAAACTTTATGTCGGGTCCATTCTACTGCCTCTTTAGGGAGATAAACTCGTCTTAGTTCTCTTTCTACTGCCTCTCCAAGGATATGAGATAAATGTGATGAATGATTTGTTCTACTGCTCCTTCAGGGAAACAAGCTTTATACCAGGTCCATTCCACTACCTCTTCAGGGATATGAACTCGTCTTGGTTCTCATTCCGCTACCACTTCAAGGAGATGAGACAAATGTGATGAAGTTTTGTTCCACTGCTCCTCCAAGGATACAAATTTTACATCGGGTCCATTCCACTGCCTCTTCAGGGATATGAACTCGTCTTGGTTCTCATTCCGCTGCCACTTCAAGGAGATGAGACAAATGTGATGAATGATTTTGAATGTTCCAAGCCTCTTTTTGGGTTTGTGCCTGAGATATTTTCAAAAAGGTTCTTTTTAATGTGACTTTCTGGGTTTTCACCTTTTTTCTCTCTTTTTTCTTTTTCTTTTTCTCTTTTCTTTTCTTTTTCTTTTTTTTGACTCCTTTGTGTCAAGGATACTCGAAACTTGTCAAAAATAATCTGCTCCACTCACTCCTATCAAGGATGCTGGAACTTGCTGACAGTGATCTGCTCTCTCATTGTCAAGGATGCCATACCACTTTTCCTTAATTTTTCTTCGATTTCACATTGAGGGATCAATATCTTTGTAGTTTGGCTTCCTTTCTTGATTGAAGATTCGCCATATCTGAATCATTCATGTACAATGCACTCTATTTCATGGTGTATGTGTGCAATTAACCTAAATGCTTGATACTGAGATGAATGACATGCAATGCATTTGACCATAGCTTGACTTTAAAAGGAATACCCCGTAACTTTAGCTAGTCATATCAGGAATCTTGGCACTATTTCTTTATGCCTCAAATTCTGTTCTGTTGACTAATAAGGTCAATTTTATCGAACGATGCCCCAACTTCTCTCAGATTTGATTGTCTCTTTTGGAAATCACCTCTTCAGGCAAGTGTCAACTTTTGAGTGTTTTCTTTTTCTGAATCATGAGTTCTGTTAAGCTCACTCTTCTAATTTTGTGATATTTATGGACAACAATGCCCCAACTAATGTTCCCGTTCTACGACCCAATATGTCGAGTTTACCTTATTTTGGGCATTCAAGGTGAGAAAGTTTTAAATGCAAAAACTTGTGAAAATGAATTTTTTTATGCAAAAATCTTGTGCAGAGTTTGGAAGAAATAATTAAATTTTTTAGAAATGTGATTTTTCTAAAAATCAAAATTGAGTAGTCAAATATCAATGGCAAAAAGTACTTTTTCTTAAAATTGACAATGAGCAACCCGAATGAAGTATATGCTTAAAGGATAACAAGGGTTGCAATGACACAAGCACATGTGAAGTCCTTTCTAGGCTATTAGGCTTCTGAGAGGAACATTTCCCATGCCTAATTTCTACCATATTTAAGTGGCTCTCTTGATCTTACTATCTCACCATGCCCATTCCTTCCCTCATTTAGTGTCGATCAGGCACTTAAAGTTTGTCGTTCCTTGAAGAAAGTTTAATCCTTAGGCGAAATATAGTCTGAAGACAAAACTCAGACATCCTTGTATGATCAGAATGGTCTTTATAGGCTTGTAATATGGGCTATGGCTCATGGGTATGAAAAAAAGGATATACAGGCCCAAACAAGTGATTAAGGGTAATGAAACCAATGATCATTTCTTCTTGGTGAACTATCACTTATGCACTTGCAATTTGGATGTACTTTGATGAAATGCTCTTTTTTTCTTTCATTGTTTGGATCGCTCTAGACTGTCCATTTTTGGGTTTTCACCCTAGAGTTTATTTCCTTCCTTTGTAGCTCTAGGACATGTAGCCTTTAACCGATTTGCGTCTTGGCTCGGTATCAATCCACCAAAGTTGGTATAAGCTTTTAATTAAAGCCTCATTCTTGTATTTATTGATTTGGGTATGCTCACATGGAGTAACCTTTTTATTTTCATTCTCTGGATCGCTCTAGACTGGCCATTTTTGGGTTTTCACCCTAGAGTTAATTTCCTTCTATGTTTAGAAAAATGTAGATGTGGACTAGTCTACCATCTGGACTAGACATTGATTCTTGCTTCTGCATGAGAGTAACCAATCCTTCAAGGCTCTTGCTTTTCCTTTATTGCACTTTTTTTACTTAGCATTTTCTCCCTTGATTGTTTCAGCCTTCTTGTTGGCAATTTTTAGCTTGATTTGGTCAGCTTCTTTGAGCACGAACTTTTCTTTCACTAGTTACTTCTAATGTTTCTTTGATCCTTGCATTGAATGCATCTGATCTCATTTTTTGCCCTAATTGAAGCGTTATCTGTGCAGCATGATCAAGCGGCTTTTATTTGCAAACAAAATTGTTGCCTTCTTTGCCCCTGGTGTAGGGGTGATCCTTGGTTTGGGTTTTATTAAAAAAGAAACGACCAGGCTCAAAGGGGGACACAAATGAATATTTTCTTATTTGTGAAAGGAATTGAAGGAATGCCATTCATCTTCTCACATACAACCATCTAAATAGTCTTCAGGGGGTAGAAGTTTAGGGTCAACACTCGATTCAAGGACCTTAAACAACAAATGCCTAAGAGGGGAAATTCACTCAATGGGATCTGCCCATTTCCTGAACACTCATTTTGTTCCTCTTGTCTGCCTAAGTAGAATAGAAGATGTTCACATTTGCAATATCCTTACAATATTTGCTTTCTTTTGGACATAGGATGTTCGAATTTGATCATTGGATTTGAATAAAAGGTACTCTTGCAATTGAAATTCAAGGACCTGAAAAAAATGATATGTACATATGTTTGGGAAAACAAAAACCAACTCAAATGAATGAAATGTTTAAAGAATCAAAGACTATGAATTGTCTGTCAAATGGTATGTAAAATAAAGTTTTTTTTTATTAAAACATGTAAACAACAGCTCCTCATTTTGTTTTTTTGTTTTTCTTTTTTTCATTTTTTTGAAGGAAACTAAACTCACACAGGGCATAAAATAGGCAGACTTCTCTCTTTCTAGAGTTATAGCCATTCTAAAAAACTTGCCTTATTTTTCTTTCAACTTCATTCTAGGTTGGACCTTTTCTTTTTTCTCTCTATTTTTTCTGCTTAGAAGGATTTAATCCTAAAATGATGGGTTTAATTAGACTTAAGCCTGATGCCTCAGGCTAAACTACCAAAAATGGTTTTATGAATGCAAATGCAATATATGTGATGAACATGTTATGTTGCTGAAAGTGCAAAATGCAATACTGAATGTAAATATGAATGTAGAGGAAGGGGTTGATTCTGGAGTGACCATCTTAGAACAACTTTCATAAAAGGTCATATTACATCAGACATTAGAGTTACAGATAATGTCGAGCTCTAGCGCCTAGCTTCTGTAACTTCTCTAGGAGCCTAGCCAAATTTTCACTTCGTTCTGGGAGCTCATCATTTTGACTCAATTATGTCGCTGCATTGGCCAAGCTCGTCACCTGTCGGGCAACTCTTCGTGCTTTAGCAATAATATATTTCACGTGGTTGTCTTTTTTTTTTATCTTTTCTGAAGACTCTCGAAGCTGGAGATTCCATTTCTCATTATTTTCTTTCTAGGCTTTCCTGAGACCATCCACAAGATCTTTGTACATCATTATAATGTCGTTACGCTATCCAATTGCTTCTTTAGCCTTTGAATTTCAGCTTGACTATCATCTATTTCAGCAGCGAAGTCTCCATGAAAACGTATACACATATTCAAGGTCTCAATCTTGGCTTGACTCCTTAGGTCTTCCTTAAGGGCGAGGCATTGACTGTCCATTGCTTGCAGATTACCAGACAAGGTACTAGATCGTTCTTCGTTGGCCTTATAACTCATTTTTTCCAAAATTCGACATCTCTTTTCAAGTCTTTAATTTCTTCTTTCCATTGATCAAGAGTGTCACCCAAACCAACATTTTTAAAAGTCAAACGAAGCTCTTCATAGTTGCCTTGCAAGTTCTTCAGATCTTTTTTTAGACAATCTATTTCTTTTCTTGATCCACTAGCTTGAGCGTCACGCCTCAAATGACTCTTTTCATCTTCTTCAATTTTGGACTCCTTCGGCTCCATAACTAATGAATGAATAGTATTTGAACAAGATTGATTTTCTTTCTCAAATTTCCACATATTGCACTCTTGGAGGTTCTGAACCCGGCGCTTGAAGGCGGTACAGTTTTCAATTGAATGCCCCCTAATTCCAGCATGATACTCACAATGGGCTTCGGCGTTATACGATTTAGGGTACGGAGGTTGTAGAGGTGTGATGTGACATGGGACCACCAACTATGTCTTCAACAATTGCAGATATAGCTCTTCATACGATATGGGTATAGGATCGAAATGACCATTAGTTCTTGGCTTTTGGACGCCGATAGAAGATGACTCGGAAAGCTAGACACTATAATTTGAACTCTGTCCCGGGTACTGGATTATGAATGTTAGAAATTGGCTTCTCTTCGTGTGACCTAGTACACTAGTATTGGTCAGGCTTTTGGAAGTTTTGGGGATTCTTTCTTCAAAACTCAGTAGCCCTTCCTCGACAAGGCTTATGACCTTGTTTATTGTAGCTCCACAATTTTTGGTTGTATGACCTGTACCTCCTACATGATAATTGCATCTAGCCTTATTGTCATATCCTTCAGGAAAATGGGGCTCTTTTGGCTGGATTGGACAGGAGTTACAAGACCATTCTAGACCAATATCAAAAGTAAATCTGTGTAGGCCATCGGGATTTGAAATGCCTTCTTTTTATCTCTCTTCTTTGGCTATTCTTTGGCTCACCTCCACTTTCTTTAAACTTGAAGCCTTTGATTCTCGTGTGTCCTATTGATGTTGATCACGACGGTGCACTGACCTTTGGATTTATTGGAATCATCTTGTTTGGATATAAGGTCCTGCTTGGTGTCCATCATGATTTGGCTTTTATTTGGTTCGTCATTCTTTCCTTGTACATCGGATTTTTTCCTTTCTGCCATCATACTCATTATTTCGTCCATCTATCTTTTCAATTTCCCTAATCGCGGTATTGGTGTAGGCATGTTCTGGTACGTGTAATATGTGAATCTCGGAATGAAGACTTCTCATATCTTCTGACGTCTCTTTAAGGCACTGCCCTATATCTGTGGTCTTGTCTATCTGATCACTTGGCATTTTCATTATGAAAGCCTCTTTAATCGTACATCACTCATGAATCAACACCCTTTTTTATGTCATGCATATGCAATGCAAAAAAAAACATAGAAAACAGAAAATTGGTCAGTACACGTGTAATAAAAAATAAAAACAAGAATAAGTACTGAAGAGTAACTATGTATAGCCTACCCGAGCATGATTTTCTACCCGAGCATGATTTTCTACCCGGCATAAATAGAGTCCTACCCGACATGATTTCTACTCGGCATGCTTTTATTTGCAAAAGGAAAGATCCTACCCGGCATGGTATCTACCCGGTACAGAATGAAAAGATCCTACTCGACATGATTTTTACCTGACATATTATTATTTACAGAAAAAAAGATCATACCTGGCATGATATCTACCCGGTACAGAATGAAAGATCCTACCCGGCATGATTTCTACCCGACATTTTATTCAAGAAATAAATATATAGAGTAGATAAAAGGTTAGAAGCGTTTCTCCTTTGAATTTTTAACGGGTTCCATTTCTAGAGCAAGGCTTCTATGGTCCATTACATGAGGTTCGGTTCTAGTTTAGGGTACCCGAATTGTCCTCGCCGTCTCTTACTAAAGGTAGCAAGGCCCCTGATCCTCACCCATTATAGGCTTCAAACGGACCAAGTTCAATTTATGGGAACACATCCCTTATGCCTATACGAAGGTAACCCAGACGAAAGCATAAGAAATATACCCCGAAAGCGATTCACCAACCTATACGGTGATAACCCACACGAAGGCGGTATCACACTTTCACTTAAAATGGACAGAGCTCGGGTAGAAAGCTCATGGAATGCAATGCACGTGCACGGTGTGTAGGGAGAAACTCTCAAACCTTTTGACACTCTATGTCTATGTTCACTTATGCTATGCAGTAAAAATACAACAGATATATTACAAATAATAAAATGCATGTCCTATTAACAAAAGACATAATCATATTTTAAATTAAAATCAAATTCATGAATTTCCAATCACCAAGACTAAAAGATAATCGACTCATTGCTTGACTCTCTTTTTATTTAAAAGGTCCCCAGCGGAGTCGCCAGCTGTAATCACCCAAATCCGTCCGGTGCTATTTTTATTCGGTTTTAAAATTTCTTTTTGATTAATTACAAAACCAGGCGAGGTTTTTCAAATAATCAAAAATAAAATTTAAAACCGAATAAAAAGAGTGCCGGACGGATTTGGATGATTACAGTCATATTTTTCAAACATATTTCAATGGATTTAACCGTGTATTGAAGCGACAATAACCTATGAGATTTCCTCCAACGATTTAAAACTGATAAAATTTTGCCTACACCAAACTAATAAACACCTTGTATATTTGGAGCGATCTACTCCTAGTTTTTTAGCGCTGTTCCACCCAACGATGGGATCCCTAATACCATCATTCTTCACGTGTCGTTTCGAGAACAATAGACCGGGAGAACTTTGCGGAGTCATTGGTCTGAGGGTCAACAACCTCCTCAAGACTCTCACGGACGGCTTTCAGCACGCGTTATAACACCCTCGAAAATGGATTATAAGTTTCGAGCAAGTTATTTAATTCGGATTAAAATTTGGGTTAGAATTTAACTAATTAATTAATTTCGGAAAATAATTTAGTTTGATTAAATCAATTTTTGGAAAATTCATCATGGCCAATATTTTTTAAAAATAAATTAATAAGTTTATTAAATGGCGGGATTGAGTTTTGGGCAACTATTAAATAGCTTGAATTAATATTTGATTTAAATGGTGATTATTTTGCAAAAATTAAAAAGTGTTTTTAAAATGATTATATTGTAAAAGCAAATAAAATAATGGTTTTATAAAATTATTGACCCATTTATTAAATAAAGTTTTTCCCACCTATTTCTAGCAAAAATATGAGACGATTATTATTTTATCAAGAAAGTAAACTAAAGTTATTTTTTTTCTTTTCTTTTCTCTCCAGATTCTCCCAAACATCATTTTGATTTTCTCATCTATTTTCTATTCATTTTATTCCTAAACTATTTCTAATAAATAATCACACAAGGGATTTTGATTTCTCTCATCTTATTTTATGGATTTCACGTTGAAAAGCTAGAAGAGTAATATCCATTTTCAATTTCAATTCATTTGATAAGCTTTTATTTTCTAATGATCTCCTAATTATTTTATGTTGATTTTCTATCAATCTTATTGTCTTCTGATGTTAAAATGAATTTTAATTGATTAATTTGGTTTTTGGATGCTAAAAAATAAATCATGATTTAATAGATGGAATCTAAATGTTTTAATTGGATTTGAGTTATTATTATAAGTTAGATATAATCTAATATCAATTTTATGAAATTAATACTGAAATTAATTGGATTGGTTAAGCTTAGATGTGTATTCTTGAAGGGTTGATTGATAGTGATCGATTGAATTATTTATTTACATATCAGAATGCACCATCTATATTTGATGAAATTTTTGTGAGTTTAAAGAGAGAAAAAAAAAGAAAAGAATTAAATCGAATCGAATGGCAAAGCAGGGTGCGAAAGAGGGGAGGCGTAATGGATTTTGGGATTTGAATGGCGCGGCTTACTGCTGCCATTCTTTCCATTTCGTATATATGTATAGTGGGTGAATCTTAAAAGAAGATTTGAAAGAGTAAAACGGGGATTGAGGGCTGGAGCAGTAGTGGCTCGCGTAGGCTGCTACTGCCTTTCATTGTTGTTGTAATGGCCGAGACGTTAAAAGAAAGAAAGGGGACTTAATTCTCTACAGTGACGTAAAAAAAAGAAGGATTTTGTTTTGATTCGTGGTTATGTGATGGAAATATTTTAAATAGGGAGTTACTTTGGTGTGGTCCTATTTATATTGATTCTTGTACTTTTTTTTGAACGATTTTCGGTTAGGCGTCAAAGTGTTGTCATCGAAGCGGTAGCAAGTTGGTCAGTGCAACTACGTTTTGGTACTCTAAAGAGGTTTGAATTATGGCTTTTGGGGGTTTAGTTTAAGCCTAGCAAGCTTAGCTAAGTTTGGAGCTAAGTTTTTCTAATTTCGCCATTTGAATATCGGATAAATATGAAAACACGTATTAAAATATCGGATAAATATGAAAACACGTATTACATGATTTGATTTGAAAGCATGAGCTGAAAATACTTACTGTTTTTATGCATCAAAATATGATATGCTATGTTTAATCAAGCATGAATGTGCCTAAGAGCATCATTTGAAAGTGCCGAAGAGCACCGTATATGATTTGATATGATTTGCAAGGTTGCTATGAGTACCGCAATATAAATATATTTTTGATATGTTAAACGCATAAGAAAAACGATAAGTAAATATTTTTCAAATGATTATATTGACTTGTGACAAATAAAGATTGATATCGGATATAGTTGGCATGTCATAGGATAAAAATGCACTATAAATTATAAAAGGCTTAGAGCCTAACGGATCGATCGTCCCTCGGCTTCGAGGTAAATGAAAGACATTTTTCGAGCTTAGAGGCATCTTCGCTTTGAGGTAATTCAAAGATATTATCCGGGTTAGAGGACATGCGACTTTGGGGTGATTAAAAGACATTATATGCTCTAGTGGCATTAAAAGACAATCTAAAGACTATTGCCACCGTTAAAAAGACAATTGAAAAACTATTGTCACCGTAAAAGGTGATTGAATACCACCACCGTAATCCGAGTATCCATATGATTTATAATTGAATTATGATTTTTAAATAATTAGTAGTCACACTTAGTAAATACTAATATAACTCAAGAATTTGAGATGATATTTTGAATATAAATGTGGCCACAAGTGCAATGCCAGTATGATGATAAACTATGTGTTATGGCATGACACATTTTTGCATTATTTGAAAATGGTTGATAAATACTGATTTAAACAAATAGATTTTCTTTAGCTTGAATAAGCGATTAATTTCGAAAATTCTGCTATACTTTAAAAAGTGATTTTAATATCGGTTTTAGTTTTGAAAATACATTGATATCTTTCTTTTGAGCGTACTCACTAGACATTATATACCTACGCTCTCTTTTCTTTCGTCAATGCAGTAAATTAAGTAAACGCAGGGTCGTGGTTCGTGGCAAGGAATGATTTCAAGATAAGTGTATTAAAAAGTATGTTTATAGTTTCTCCGGTATTTATAATAAGACAATGTGCGGTAATCTTTGGGATGTTTTGTTTTGTATAAGGCTTAACAAATTGATTGAATTCGTATTACTTTGAATGACGCACTTATATAATGTCAATGACGTTGGTTTCTTTTAGTGCTAAGTATGTTTGACGGTTATGTTCTATTGTTATATAATGGTGTAATTTATGATTAGACGGATTGCTTGCCTTCAAAGTGCTCATATGGGCATACGCCTCTAATTCTATTTGGCTTAAAGTTTATGTTTAAAGTCTTGACCTTTTGGTGTATTTTGAAACTTGTATTGTATTATTACAAAGCATGCCTCTAGATTTATTATTTGAATTTGATTGGCATTGGAGAATGACATGTAATTAATTGATCTTATATGTTTAATGTTGGCATAATTTTAGAAGAATGTCTAAGTGGTTTGTAAATAAGTTGGATATAGTTTCAGGGTTTTTAAAGTGATAAAAATCTGTGAATTTTGCAATTCTGCAGACAGGTTCTGTGAAACCTTCTGAATAGGTTTCGAAACCTGTTCAATATGATTTCGAAACTTGAGGCATGGAGAAATCAGAGCCCTATTTTGACTACTGGAATAAAGATTTCGAAACCATAAGTGAAAGTTTCGAAACCTTTTCGCGGGGATGGATCCGCAAAGTTAAAAATAGTTTGAAATGTTATATTTTGGTCCTGTAACTTAAGCTTATCAATTCAATAAGTTCTAAGTGTCCAATTAAGCTGAAATTTTGCATGTCAGTCTAAATGTTAGTTAATTTCAGAATGGTGCCTTTAATTTCGAGTAAGTCCTTGTAATTTTATAAATTTTTAATTTGATCCCCAAAAAACTAGAATTTGTAATTGAGTGACTATTTGGTGTCCGTTTTGAATGAAAATTAAACTGTTGCTTGTATGTACACCATAAGACTTAATAATATATCTAGATAAGATGAAATAAAAAATGGACCTAAAATCGAATAAGTTAGTTCGGGTTTGCTTCGGCAAACCAATGTGATCTCCTTGGTTGGGGTCTAACGACTAGGCCGGGTCGAGGGGGTTACATCGATCCGCACACCAAATGAGGTAGCCGATAACTAGCCACCAGGATACTCCCGCCAGTTGCCCCAAGATCACGCCATACTCAACCAACACATCACAGACAAAGCTGTGCAAGGGCAGATGAAACCCAGCCTCGAACAAATACAGTGGAAAGTAGCACCACTCCAGAATTGCCTCCTCTCCCTCACCACAGTTACTCAAACAGAATGTTTCCTTTGGAACCTCGAACTAAAACTCAAAGTTCGACCATCGCAGTCCGCGAGATTCAAGCAACTTCTACGCCTCATTTCTACCTGTCCAGCACTCGACTTCACTCCCAACTACATCCAGTGCCTTGTTCGCATCAACTTTCTTTGGTATAGCTTTTGCACTTCTCATCATCTTGTCGATATAAAGAAAGAGAATAAAGATTTAACGATTCAAGAGGAGACTGAAAAAATCAACAATTAGAAAGTGGACAGATAAAATTAGGGATTTGGTCTTTTCCCCAATTTATAACCCGCCGATGTGCTATTTCAAAAGATCATAATTTGTGTCCCTCACTCCGAACCACTCAAGAAATGCCACGAGTACAAGTTTTTCAAATTGCCTATATTTACCCCAATGATGGCCTACATTCTTGAGAAACGTCTCCTTTAAAATAACAACTATCAACACAACGGATACAAAATGATCTTTTAATTCAAGCCTAAGCTCGTGCCACTTTATAGCACTCCTTCGACTAAGGGAAGACAATTGTTATAACTCCGCCTACAACTGTCATACCTCCGCCTATGCCTCTGAAACTTTTAGTCTTTGCGTTGCGCCTCATCCAGTGAAGCATCATGGCCTCCAAAACCCTTGTCTTCGGCCTTTGGAGTTTTAACCTCTAGATTACTTTCGACATGACGATCCTCGGGTTTGTCTGACCCGCGAGTTGAGCCTAATCCTACCAACTCACGTGATCAGGCTGAAAAGACTATCGAATGGGAGCCAGACCTAATCCTGTCGACCCATCAATAGCCATCACTAGGCCTAACTCTATCCTATCAAATAGTATCACTTGGTTATAAATACCCACTGAACTGGAAAAGACATACAGTCCAACTCTACTCAATCTGTCTCCCTCCATCTCTCTCTCTTTACTTCACTCGTCGTCACCATCTTTGGCTCTTCGCCCATCTCAGAATGGGTAAACCACCAAAAACCATCACCGATTTCCTCTTTGACCATCGTCTCCACCACCTTATTTGGTGTTTGACATTTTCGACATCAATAATTAATTATGAATTTTTCTTCACCTTTCAACATTTATGTTTTGTTCCCCAATCTCCCATCTTGACGCATGGAGAGTTTGCTGTGTACTATTATAGAATAAATTGTACA
Source organism: Hibiscus mutabilis (assembly GCA_019671005.1). Lineage (NCBI taxonomy): Eukaryota > Viridiplantae > Streptophyta > Magnoliopsida > Malvales > Malvaceae > Hibiscus > Hibiscus mutabilis. The sequence goes on from CM033749.1 coordinate 30,392,941, forward strand.
GGTGATTTTAAAAGCAGGCATCAGGTCGCCTACAAGCATCGTATCCCTTTCATCTTCAGACAATGACAATCTCCCATTTATTCCTCTCCCTTAATATCAGACATGTCTTCTCCTTCCTTTATAAGCTCACCGTACACTTCCAACATTGTGGAGTCAGGAGATCCAACTTCCTTCATCTTGAGTCTTTGAGACACAACCACAACTGCTATTCATCTCTGTTTTCATGTTATGCCTCACGGCATGTTCTTCATTTCTTTTTGCTTTAGTTGTCGTTTGTCTTATAGTACTCTCCCCTTCAACATGTTTGTTATACAAGTTATCAATATCACTGCCATAGGTCATCACTGTTCATCCAATCCTTTTCACATTGAGAGCTAAGATTGTTACATTCAAACAATTTAACGTAAAGACCTTAAATTATGAGTTACAATTATAGAACTCAAATACCACGATAGCTGAAAGCCAAATAGAGCAGGAAATATCACCTTAGGTTTAAGCCCATTGTAAGGAGGAAAAAGAAAAAGAAAAAGAAAAGGATTTATACAATGAAACAGGTTGACTTTGCTTGTCAAAGTTTTAGAAATAAAATTAAAACAGTTGGGGATAGGACCAAAGACAAAACATATGTGTGTTCATTTGGTTTTTAGCCTCTTAACTACCTAAACAACCACCCGCCTAATTCTCTAAAGACGTACAAAAATCCTGTGCCCTTTTTATATTCCTTTCTATATCTTAACATTAAAAAATCAAATCTTAAGTCCTAACCATAAATTATAAATTTTAAACCCCTAAACTCTTAAAAATCCACCATACACCTAATATTCTAAACCCTAATCCTAAGCTCTAATCTTAAACCCTAAATCTAAGCCCCAATACATATGGCTATCTTTAAAATTCATCTTCATTAAAACCAGATGGGCATAGTGCAAAAAAATACCCTTTAACGTTTGACTGAATAGTCATTTTGGCCCAATTCTTTTTTTTTTGAAGTAATTTAACCCTCAACTTTTTATTTTGGGTCAAAATGGTCTTTTTGTGAATCAAACTTATTAGTCAACTGACGATAAACGACTTGAAATGACGTGACAAACCTACATGATAGTGCACGCAGCGATAGAAGTGTCGCGTCAAAAAATATTTTGACTTTGCAGAATAACACATTATTAAAAAATAATTTTATAAAATTGTATAAAATATAAAATATTTTTTCTTCTGACGTGTCATTCTGTTAAGTCATTTCAAGTTCTATCGCCAGTTGACTAACAGTTTTCATTCACTGAGGTGACATTTTAACCCAAAATAAAATGTTAAGGGTTAAAATGCTTAAAAAAGAATAGAGGTCAAAGTGACTATTCAATCAAATTATACGAGTATTTTTGGCATTATGCCAAACCACTTGTGTTTCCCTTCACCAAGCTTATATCGAAATTCATCTGGTTCTTTCGTTGTATGTATACAAGAATGGCAAAACCCAATTCGTTTCATGGATTTTGCACTAATTCATTTTGAATGTGATTTTTTTAAAAAAAAATTAAATGACATCCGACCTATTTAGTATATGTAGGATTTTATACAAATAAAACAACCCTTAAGTTCGGCTTCATTAACATCTCTTAATATATTTGATGCCCTAAAACACAGGCGATCCCATCATCTAGAAAATAAATATATTAAATATCAGACATGGTAGTTTGAATGTTGAATAGGTTATATTGTTACTTCTTCAAGCTTCTTGTCTTGTTTTTCCAACCCAAGGATATCTAACAATTAGTAAACGCTACAATTCATCTTTCTGTGGTTGAAAATGATGGGATGTGATATCTTACTTGAATTTGTTTATGTTTTTTTTTACTAAAATTCTTCATCCTCATTGTCATCATCACAATAATAACATAACAAAAAAATTCAGTATCTCATAAAACACAAGAAATATCTTAACAAAAGTCTTTTAATTCTGTAAGCGAAATTTATCAAATTCAAATATTTATAATCATCTATATTAATACTTACATGTTTGCTTCAAAAAATTTAGAAAACATTAGATTTTATTATTAGGGTATTTATATCGTATACTAATGTTTATATATTTTGAAAACTTAAATAATTTGAATTAAAACTTTAAAAGAGTTTTAAGATAGAGGAGTGATTAAATTCAGAAACTTAAAATTCTTTATTTGCAGGTTTGATCCTTGATGTCAGTGTTGATTAAGGATGGGCATGGAACCTTGTCCGGTGGGTTCATACCTGACCTTGTAGGATAAAGTTTTATTAATATAAAAAAAAATCGATTTGAGTCGAGTAAAAATTATTAAATATTGGGTTGGGTTTAGAGTACAAAAAATACTCTACCTGAGATATTTCTAAAATTTTCTATATATTTAGGGATAATTAGTATAATCTCTCTCTTTATATATTTTTTGTAACTCCCCTTTCCGGTCAGGTCGAAAACCAGGTCGAAAGGCATTACCGATGAGCAAAACGGTGATCGATGTAACCAATGTTCAATAAATTAATGTCGTGTTTTACACCAATGCAAAACGCCATCACAAATTCAATTAATCCAATACGAACCAGTGATCATCAATTTGGGCTGATTTTAAACTTTTACAAGTTTTAGAGACTAATCTGTAATTTTAGTATTTTAGAGGTCCCTTTCGGAAATTAACCTTACTATGCAAAAATTCAACCTATAGTCAATGATCTCACAAATTTTCATGTTATTCGGAGTTCATTTATTAGTCCAATTAATCTTCCCGATAGACAGTGACCATTTTTCAAGTTTCCCGAATTATTAACTAACTTACCAGAACCCGTACCGATACTCGGGAGGCCGTATCAGTACGCCTATATCAAGACCGTTAAAACTGTTACAATTTAATGGGCTCGTATCGATACGGTGTATATCCATATCGATACGCAATGCATATTTCATAACTATCAGAATTCAATGTACAAGACTCGTATCGGTACGGATGGGGACCGTACCGATACGGGTTAACTGGTTGACCCGTTTCGATACGCCCTAAAGACTGTATCGATGCATTTAATTTTCCAAATTCTAGTGTTGACTTTTCGTATCGATACGCCCTTTGACGTATCGATACACCATGTTGACCGGTGTTGACTATGACCAAATATGCATACCCGTATCGATACGCCATCACCTGTATCGATACGCCCTGCACTAAAATGATAGATTTGTTCTGATTTTTAATCAATTTAATCTATCAATCCATGTCCAAAAGTAATGAAATTTTACCAGCAAGTTGTTATCAACATAGTCTACTAGCATGCCAAATTTCATGATCATATGAGCCCATTTACTAACTTTTCACCTTTTAGTGCACTAAAGGTCATTTTACTGCTTTAACCCATTTAAAAAACATGCCAAAAACCAAGTTTTCACCACATTAACCTAAAGGCCAACATATACATACAAAAGAGGGCTAATTTAACATATTCATGCCCTATGCCACATTCCTAGGAGTTAAGAGACAAAATAGTATACATGGAGATTTTCTTGGAGTGATTTGCAACTTCAACAACACGATCGAATGAAGATTTCTTCAAGGTCCTAAAATGCATGAGACACACATATGTTAGTCTTACATAGCCTAGTGAGGTAGTTTCACAACCAATGCATGAACGATACTTAGTCAACAATTTAGAGTACATGAGTATGCTTTTATATCATGAGTAAGACACCAAGTGTAACTATAAATATATCAATTCATATCCTCAATTATATCTCATGTCATAATTTATAAGCATCATTGCATTCCTCCATTGGACAAAGTAACCCATGGATATGCGGATCCCACCGAACACCATAACATATCACATATAGGCCTTAGCCTTGAACCGTAGTTCAAATCCCTTACACAATCCAACCTTTACACCACATGAAGGCCGTAGCCTCGGACCGTAGTCCAATCCCTTACATAGCGAGCTCAAATAATCCTATGGCATACCAATTGTATCCAAAGTCCATAAGTGTCCAATGAGTGTATTTTCATTACTTACCATCATTGTACCCTTAGGCCATATAACTTCATATCAATTTACATGGTGAGCCTTGGCTCCATATATCATATAAGGTCATTTAACATCTCATTAATTATCATGAAATACCGTATTGATGTCAAGCATAAATCACATGTATGAATCATTATATTCATGGTTCCGTATTACCAATAGTTCGTATATTGCATATTTCAAATGTCGTGCTTAACATATATATTATCTAATGCACAAAATCAATATAGTGACCTTACCACACTTACCATAGTGAAGTCCACACATGTATGCTCTACTTGAGCTTCTACCATAGATGCAACATAATCGAAATATTCAATGCAATCGGGATGACACCTAGTCATTCCTGAGACGCAACTACACTCACCTAGTTATTAGAAATTCAAGGCTCCCAAATAACAATTCCCTTGCCTTTAGAGGAGCTTGGTTTGGAAGATGGTGATGGTGGTTTTCTTCCACAACTTGCACTAGGCCAAAAATAAGGAAAACTTATTAGAACCAAAACCATCGATTCAGAAACAACATTTAAGCTTGGTAAAGCTTGTAGACAACATTAACTTCATGAAATTGAGCTTCTAACACATGGGTGTCACTTAACTTTCAAGACTTTAATCTTGAAATTAAACTTTAAGAATTTATGAAATCTTTAAATTGATTGAGGGATTAGACTTACCAATCCAAGAGCTTTCTATTGGTACTTAGAGATCAAAGAAATTCCAAGAATTTGAAAGAGGTGCTTGCTTGAGCTAGAGCTTGAAGATGACAATGGAGGTGCTTGCTTGTAAAAAAGATGAAGAAATAGAAATGAGCTCTCGGTTAAGCTTCCTTCACTTATACAATTGCTTTGAAACAACTTTTTCCCTTTTATTTTTCTTAACCGTGAGACATTGATCATGATTGGTTGCCTCCTAAGCAACCCTAGCCGCTAGTCGGCGTCGATAAGATCTAAAAAAGCAATCAAAACAACAACCTTTCAACCAAAACTCCCATCAAACGTTAGTTTTTAGGAAAGAACCCTATCTTTTCCTAGATCTAAAAAATACCACACCCCAAACGTTTTAAAAAAACCATTTTTAGAACAAACCGGAACCAAAAAGTCAAAGCCTTCCTCTTTTTTCGTCGACCTAAAAGCACCTTTTGGTACCGGCTCACCCCCCACGAGGCTTATCGCCGGCAAAGGGTCGACTTTCGGCCAAGGTAAACTTTAAACTCCTTTATTTTATTTGTCTCTCTTTTTTTGACTTCGAAGCATGCGAAAAAAATAAAAGAAGAAGATAGTTATTACCACTGAAGCTTTTTCTTATTTCTGGAATCTCCAATCTGAGTACACAATGGTGGGTTGCATTTGTATATATGCATACTCTGATTTTCTGTTTTGTTTACACAAACAAGTTACAATAAATGAAAATACTGTTCTTGATTTGGATCTGACATCTCTGCTTTCTGTGTTTGTTTGGCCATGCTAAGTGGGTAAACCGGTGAGGGGAGGCCGTACGGCAGCTCGGGAGATCCGGAGATCGAGACAAGTGGAGGGAAAGATCGAACGGTCTCGCGCGTGTGAACCATCCACGCATGTTTTTCCTGTGGCCAGCTGGAGGGGTGTCTTGGATTGATCTGGGTCGTTGGATCTTATCTTGATCCAACGGCTGGGATGATAGCGGCTGCAAGTAAAATGAAGGATATCATATTAGATTCTAGGGTTTTTTTGATTAATTAGATTGGGCCAATCGGGCATGGTACCATATGTAATCTATTTTTTGGGTTTTCAAACTGTAACAATGGACTTGGACATTTTTTTAATAAATAGTTTGGGTTTTTAATATGATCTGTCATATATACATATAATACTAATATCAATAATAATAATTTAATATAACATACTAACATACATGCATATATAATTATACATATAATTAACATAAATATCAACACATACACACGATGCACACATAAATATTAATACATATACATACATAATACGTATAATATGCACGCACTCACATATGTCACACACTTTACACACACATATATAATAGACATATAATATGATATGCATACATGCAACAATAACATATTAATTATTAAAATAATACATTAATACAATATTTATACACCGGATAAAAATGAGTGATTACAGTTGCCCCTTTTTGCTTGTTCTTGTGAAACGAGAACAAAGCAAATACCAAAAGCACTCATTTTTATCTAACTTCCTTGTTTTTAGCTTAGGAATTGATTGTTCTTCTGGAATTCTCCGTTCTTCCTTCGGGTCCTTGAGCGGTATGCACCTGAATTTAGCAATTTTGATCTTAAGAAAGATGATCCTTACAAAATGATTAAACTAAGAAGTTGATTTTTAAGAAAGATATCCTTATGGAAGGATAAATTAAGGAATTGATTTTTTAGAAAAATATCCTTAAGAAATGATCGAATTAAGAAATTTGATTTTAATTAAGAAATTAATTTTTAGAAAAATATCCTTAAGAAAGGATTGAATTAAAAAATTTAATTTCAATAAAAACATCCTTATGGAAGGATAAATTAAGGAATTAATTTTTAGAAAAATATCCTTAAGAAATGATTGAATTAAGAAATCAGATTTTAAGAAAAACATCCTTATGGAAGGATAAATTGAGGAATTAATTTTTAGAAAATATCCTTAAGAATGATACACAAGGATTGAATTGATTTTAATCAGAGTGGCGGCTCGAAAATGTTGATGTTTTCTCTAGTCAAACGATCTTCTTTTTTTAGGGAAGGTGACACTCAAGCGCGTGTCTTCTGGATCGATGCAAAGGTGCACAAAGTCTTTGTTGAAGTCATCTTATTGGAAACTATATGTTCGTCTTCCTGTATGAATGTTTCCAATTAAAGATGATACATGAGCATACCTTATGATGTAAAGATGCATATGTTCATGTAAAATGCTATTCTCACGATTGTTGGGGATGCAAAGGTGAAACCCATTCATGTAGACTTATAATGATGCAATGATGCATGAAACCCTGTCACAGTCTTCTCAGACATCTTAATACTCAAGTCACCACTTGCTGGTTAGGTAGGCTTCGTCATGTGACTACAACCATTAATCATTTTGATGCTCCAACAGCTTTCGCCCCCAAAACTTTGTTGCTTATTCCTTGTTCAACCTTTCAAGTCAAGTGACCTCGGTCAACATCATCTCTTTACTCAAGAAAGTCCTTTGTCTTCTTTATTAATCAAAATCTTTCGAACCATCTGACATCTTGAGTCTATTCTGGCTTGAACTCTTATAACTATCTCTGTTGTTTCATGGGCAATGGTGCCCTACTGATTTTGGGCTCGAATTCTTTCTTATCTTTGACCCATCAGGCAGAGTCTATATCTGTCTCAACATCGGGGTGAGTTAAAATGCCCCAACTTACCTAAACCTAACTCTGAGTTTAAACTATGTCTTTGAACTTAAAAGAAGCATTCTAAGGGGAACTGAATCTATGTCTCTAGGCTTTAGAACTTTTTTTTTAGAAATGTAAAGAGGCAAATTGCCCATGTATCTTCTGAAAAGAAATTGGATTTTGAAATGAACGACAACATTTTGAAAAAAAAACAAACACCACTTTCTCTTTTTTTAATGGCTAATGCTTGATCAGAAAATCTTGACAGCCGTAGTGATACGTCAAATCGTATACCCTGAACATCAAGTGCAAAAATGACATTGAGACAACTTACCGGCGATTGCCCCTAAGCGTACCCTGTATATAGGGGACCTCAAAAGCTGAATTGTTATCCGAAAATGTGAAATACATTCTGAGTTATTTTGATTGGTTTTTTTTCTTTTCTTCGTCTTCTTCTTCTTTTTGGCTGGATTAGGACCCTGTGAGATAATTATCATTTTTTGCTCATTTCCTTTTTGTTTGGGGAATTCAACTCATCACATTCTTTTGGCTCGAGAATAATGATGGAGAAAACAACAATACCCCGAGTTACTCAGCATTGTCATGAGACGAAAATATTACCATCACTCATGAAGCGATTTTTCTTCTTATTTTCTTTCCTTCTTTTTTATTTGTTAGATGGTGCATTGCCATCTTATCGCTTCAGATGAGTGCCTCAAAGTTGCCACACTCTTATCCGAACAAGCCTATTACCAAGCTTTGAATGTGCCTATTACCAGGCTTCGAACATTGGAGTGTTTTTTCTTAGGATCTCTTCTCTTATTCATTTAAACGTGGGGATGCCCCTTTTTATTTTCTTTTTTTATTTTTTACGAAGAACATTAAATTATGCTTGAGTGGGGTCATTAACGATTGACCAAAATAACTCGAAAGGTAGTTACAAATTTGTGTTCGCCGCCGCCTTTGATTTCCAGTAGATGCAAGATGCTCAAAACCAATCACTTAGGTCAAAATGATGTCCCTCATGCAATTGATATACATGGACACAATAGCTGGGTTCTGTATTTTATGTGCAAAAATATGAGTATGCACATGAAAAAAAAACTAACCCCTACCGATGAGTGAAATGTTTTAACAAATCAAAGAATGAAAATTGCTTGCTAAACGTGCACAAAAATGATATGCGAAAGAAATTTCATTTTACAAGACATATGCCCCTACAAAAAGTCTTCACTTCTTTTCAGGCCTAAAATAGTAAAGATGACTTCGCATTATCTTTGAAAAGCATGAAATCCATTTAAACACCTAACTAGGAAGTTAGCACCTCCCCAAAATTCATATATGTCATTGTCCTTAAAACTTCAGATGACCGACTTCGATCAAGCTTTGGACCTTATTTTTCAGAGCTCCACAATTTTCAGTTGTGTGGCCTGTACTCCCCAAATGGTAATCACATACCGCATTGACATCATACCCCGCTAGATATGGAGGATCTTTTGGCTTGGATTGGACAGGGGCTAGCAGTTTCTTTTTGATAAGCATCGGAAGCAACTCAGTGTAGGTCATAGGGATGGGATGGAATACCTTTGCATGTTTTACGTATCATGAAGACTGATTACGTGGACGACCCTAGGGCTGACTGAATGGATGAGCACTCACCATATGAACATGAGGATCTTTTTTCCTTTTGAGGAACTGTGCTGCATTGATCTCTTATCTTCCCATTCTTGACTGCATCTTCAATGCGCTCTCCAACCATGACTAAGTCTACAAAATTGTTGGCGTGGTGGCTTACCAGACGATCATACAACACTCCCTTCAAAGTATCTATAATAATGGGAGTAATTTTACTTTCTTGAATCAGGGGTTGGACCTGAGATGCCATATCTCACCATCGTTGAGCATACTGACGGAAACTCTCATCAGGCTCCTACTTTAAACCTTGCAGCACGAATCGATTTGGGGTCAAATATGTTATATGCTTGTACTGTTCTATGAAGGCTTTTGAAAGATCCTTTTAGGACTTGATATCTACCCGACTCAATTGATTGTACCATCGGATGGCTGCCCCAGTCAGACTATCCTGGAAGAAATGGATTAAAAGCTTTTTATTTTTTGCAAAAGTAGCTATCTTCCGGCAATACATGGTAATATGCACGGAAGGAAACGAAGTTCCATCATACTTATCGAAATCAAGGGTCTTGAACTTCGGTGGTAAAACAAGGTCGGATACTAGGCTCAGATCACTGACGTTATTCATTGGTTCCTCTACAGTCTACATGGCTTTGAATTTTTCCTCCATGAAACGAAACCTTTCATCCCATTTTCTTTTCCACTTCATTTCTAATTTTCTCGACCAAGTCCAGATCTGGTACCTCTTCTTTCTAGAATGCCTCTGTATCCACGGGTTGGATTTCGGATGCCCTTGCTTGATGACTAACAGGTACCCCTGATGGGACAATGTATACTCTCCTAGCAGGACTTGGCGTCTTTGGTTGAACCTTACTGTGAGATGCGGTACATTCTGGCTCTTGGGCGACTTTGTTTTCAACTTTTTCTTTCCCAAGGCTTTCTGCCAGTAATGCAGTTATGTCGGATACTATCTCAGCTTGTGATTGAGTGATCTGATCGCCGAGGCTATTCTTGGCTTCATCGAAACGGGCTTCCAAATCCTTCTGCCCCTTTTCTAAACTGACAATTCTGTCTTCCATTAATTTGCTTTGGAATCGAGTAAGGTATGGATGCGGCTTATATTTTAGTCTCACACTGCCATAATATTTACACTATTAATATTATTGCAAAAATAGATGGATGCATGTATAATGATGCAAATGCCATGATGCAATGCAAGAATGTATGCAAATACAAGTATTGATTTCGCAGGTGATTTGTCCCTATAGAACATCTTTCATTCATACCAAAAGCTTTCATTACATCAGGTATTAGGATTTTACAGATAGCGGTGAGCTCTAGCACCTAATTTCTTATCCTCATTCAATAGCTCCGTCAGCTTTCCTTCGTGGTCCAATGCTGGGTCCATATTCTGGCTTATCGGCGCTGCTGCATCAGCTAAGCCTGCTACTTGTCGCGCTTGAGTCATAACAATCTTCATGTCTTGGTCTTTCTCCTATATTTTCTGCTCGACCTTTTGTAGCTTGGCAGTTACTTCTTTGAAACTTTCATACCCGGCCTACTTGTACGCTTCAGCACGAATCTCACTGGTACGTAAACAAGTCTTGAGCCTTTCTATCTGTTCTTTGAGTGCTTCGTTGTCCATTTGAAGGGCTTGATATTTCTCTCATTTCTGCTGCAGACTTGATTTCAGGATCTCATCCATAGCCAGGCTGCTTTCCAACTCACTTTGGAGGATGTCGCGTTGGCTCTCAGCTTCTGTGACAATGATATGGCCTTATTTTTACTAGTCTTACATTTCTGCTTCCAATGTTCTAAATTGTTCTTCAGCTGGATCATGCCATTAACCCATTCCTCGGAGGTGTCACCTAGACCGACATTCTTGAATTCAAAGTGCAACTTCTGGTACTTGTCTTGTATGCTCTTCAGTTTTTTATTTAGATCATACCTCTCATGCTTGAAGTGGCCGCACTTGAACGCGAGTTCATCTTCTGAGATACTTTTACTTTCGACTCCTGAATTTGTCTCACTTGAGTGATCCACTTCTGTGTTACCCGAACCTTGGACTGGGTAGTAACCCTTCTTCGACTTTGCCCCTCGGGCAATGGCTGGCTCATTGTAGAATCGGGGTTGTCCGTCTTTGAAACCCAAAACTCTCATCCTGATAAGATCTTGAACTCTGTTCTTCAGGGCTCCACAGTTCTCAGTGTGATGACCTGAATCCCTCATGTGGTAGCTGCACCAGATACGACTATTGTAACCCTTCGGATAAGGAGGTCTCTTTGGTACAGACTTCACGGGTATGATAAGATTCCTTTCAATGAGCAACGGAAGCAGCTCAGTGTATCTCACAGGTATAGGACTATGCCTCTTTACGTCATTTGATTCTCGGGCTTCTCCTAGTTTTAATCTTGTTTTCTGGGTCTCTGCCCCAGATGTACTACATGTCTGTTTCTTGAGACTGGTCACAAAAGGATTCGACTTCTCATATTTAACGGTGTTGTCTATCTTAAATTCTGACCATTCTGTTCTACATTTTGATCCTTGATCGATTCTTCTTTGAGTTCGGCAGGCTGCTTACTTTTCATCATAGCATTTATCTGGTTCATCATCTAGGCCATTTGCTTCTTTAACTCTTGTATTCCACCTCGCTCGCTACCAAGATTGACACTGCTTGCCGAATCTGATCTAAAGTCTCTGAACGATCCTTCTTCTACTATCTCTGAGCTAGCCTCGGGATGTAACTCTGGAGCTGAACCTTCTATCACCTGGTCAAAGAACCCTTGGTCCATCATGAACGATCTCTATTATGAGAGAAATCACTCAGGAATCAATACCCCATGTAATGCTAATACGATGATATATGCAAAAAAAACAAAAACAAAAGAGAAAACAAGTCTGTACCGGTTAAAATCAATAAATACATAAATAAAGGGCAAATTAAACACGATAAACAAACAAAACAACCCTATTACATCCTGTCTAAAGCACCTAGGTTATCCGCATGGCTCTAAAGAGGTGGGTTTCTATATATTCGCTACATGTAGTGTTGGTGCTAAGAGGTACCCGAATTGTTCTTGTTGTCCCCTACTAAGAGTAGCAAGGCCCCCGGTCATCACCCATTATAGGCTCCTCTCAACTGGGTTCAACTCAGGGGGACTCATTCGCTTATGCCCATACGAAGGAACGATATCCTTACGAAAGCATAAGGTACTCGAGCCCCGAAGGTACTTGCTAGGCCCATACGGAGGAACGATATCCTCACGAAAGCATTAGCGTTTCCCCCCCCCACTTAAGAAGTACGGGTTTATATGTCAAATTTTAAATGCGTTAAAATAAACGCGCAATTATAACCGAATGTTAATTTAATAGTCACTTTAATCCGGAACTTTCGATATTAGTAAAGCGGTAATTATTTAAAAAAGTTCGACTCTTGTTTGTTTTTGAAAAACAAAACAATGTCCACAGCGGAGTCGCCATCTGTGGCGATGTCCTCTTTTATTACGCTAAAAAATAGGGTTTTAAGAGTGTTTAGGGGTTTTTCAGGTATTAAAATGTTTATTCCGTGGGGTTTTAGAAAAAACCAGGTTTTATTTAAAAAACGGAGTCGCCACCGGCCACTAAGGTAGGCCGGGCACCATAAAAACCAGAGATTTGAAAAATGTCGGGTTTGGGAGTCAGTTACGGATGGGGAAGAATTAGCACCCCCACACCGCCCAAAATTGGTAATAATTACCGCTTTATTAATATTAAACTTTCCGGATTAAAGTGACGATTAAATTAAAATTTGGTCATAAGTGCGAGTAAATTTTAAGGACCCCGTTATTCGAGAGTAAACTGACAAACCACTATCACTACGCTTGATATTGGCCACGTTTACGCTCAAATAAAAGGGTACCGCATTGACAAAAGATATTCCATTATGCAATCTTAGAAAGCAAAATATAAAACATACAATTTACATTGACATGATATTAAAAACATAAAATATGAATATTACAAAAATAACAAAATGCATGAACATAGATATAAATGACATGTACAAGAATCAAGACTAAACATACATAAAACATACACATAACCATGGTAAAAAGGAAAAAAAGACATGCTTTAAAGATTAAGCAAATTAATTACAAAATGCTTGAACACATAAAAACACAAATGCACTAAATGCGTGACATACATATAATATGATATTAAACTAATTAAATCTAAACAACAAGCTAAAAACTAATACTTAACAAATGACAAAACTTAAAATAAAATAAAACATGACATTAATATGTAACAAATATCACCCATTTTTGACATATAACCTAAAATGCAAAACAAAAAAATACTACTAGAGCACGTATACACATGATAAATAATTAAACTAAACATGCTCAATTAATAAAACACATATATATACAACATGAATAAACAAACTAGATAATATATTAGCATGATATTACACAAGTTATAAAAACAATAAATAAATGCACATAAAATAAAACATGCATAAATGACCATGACAAGGATAACACATATAGAAACATAAAGAACAAAGATGGACATAAAGAAAAAAACTAAACATGCTATAAAGTGATATGTAATGTAGTGTACAAAATAAACAAAAACATGATGGCATATGGACATGAATATGCGAATTAAATTAAGCGCAACACGTAAAAAAATAAAATATGAACAAATGAATTAAGACATAAAAAAGACATAACACCTAAAAAACATAAATTGGCATGATATAAATAAAACATGTGTCAATATTATGTGCAACATAACATGCTAAAAAACAATTAAAAAAACAAGAGACATAAATGTTTGAAGCATTAAAAGGACTAAAATAAAACAGAAACAAAATCCAAGAACGGAAATTAAATGAACAAAAGACTTATTTGGGGACCCAATTGAGATCCGAACAAAACCCACAAGGACCGGACATGCAATAAAACCAAGGGGCATGCTTGAACTAAAAGAACTCAAAACGCGGAATGACTTTGAAGGTAATTATGCCATTTGGAAATCTAATTTGTTTTGATTTGAGGACCAAATTGAAGTAGTTTAAAAATAAAGAAGGACTCAGCCCGCAATTAGACTAAGGGGCGAGACAAAACTAAAAAGATGAAAAACGCGGAGCTCTTTATATGGTAATTATACCATTTTTAAAACAAAAAACTCTATAAATAAGACCTATTATACCCAAGTTTGGCCATTTGCCATTTTAAAAATTCAACTAAAAAATAAAACCCTCTCTGCTTATTTTTTTCTTAAACCGAAACCCCAAAACATCCCAAAACTTTCGGCCACCGCCTGTTCCATTGTCGGCCGCCGCTAGTCGGCGCATGCAAGATCTAAAAAAGCCATCAAAACAACCAGCCTTCCAAAAGAAACCCCCATCGAACGTTAGTTTTTAGGAAAGAACCCTATCTTTTCATAGATCTAGAAAATACCACACCCCAAACGTTTTAAAAAACCCTTTTAGAACAAACCGAAAACAAAAAGTCAAAACCTTCCCCTTTTTTCGTCGACCTAAAAGCACCTTTTAGTACCGGCTCACCCCCCACGAGGCTTATCTCCGGCAAAGGGTCGACTTTCGGCCAAGGTAAACTTTAAACTCCTTTATTTTATTTGTCTTTTTTTTTACTTCGAAGCATGCGAAAAAACAAATGAAGATAGATAGTTATTACCACTGAAGCTTTTTTTTATTTTTGGAATCTCCAATCTGAGTACACAATGGTGGGTTACATTTTTATATATGCATACTCTGATTTTATGTTTTGTTTACACAAAAAAGTTATAATAAATAAAAATATTGTTCTTGATTTGGATCTAACATCTATGTTTTTTGTGTTTGTTTGGCTATGCTGAGTGGGTGAACCGGTAAGGGAATATCATACAGCTGCTCGGGAGATCCGGCGATCAAGACACGTGGCGGGAAAGATCGAACAGTCACGCGCGAGTGGAAGGTGAACCATCCGCGCATGTTCTTCACGTGGCCAGCTGGAGGGGTGTCTTGGATTGATCTGGGCCGTTGGATCTTATCTTGATCCAACGGCTGGGATGATGGCGGCTGCAAGTAAAATAAAGATATCAGATTAGATTCTAGGGTTTTTTGATTAATTATATTGGACCAATCAGGCCTGGTACCATATGTAATCTATTTTTTGGGTTTTCAAACTGTAACAACGGGCTTGGACATTTTTTAATAAATAGTTTGGGTTTTTTAATATGATATGTCACATATACATATAATAATACTATTATCAATAATAATAATTTAATATAACATACTAACATACATGCATATATAATTACACATATAATTAACATAAATATCCACACACAAACACTACATAAATATTAATACATATATATATAATATGCATATAATAATAAATATATAAATATTAATACATATATAATACATATATAATATGATATTCATAATATACAACAATGCATATTAATTATTAAAATAATACATTTTTACAATATTTATACATATAAAAATTTCATATAATATGATATCCTCCTCATAGGTCAAATCTAGCTTTTTCAATCTCTAGCTTATTACGTGAGAATGATCTGATCTATACCTTCTAAGCATCGAGACATGAAATACATTATGAATCTTGCTCAACTCTGGAGGCAAAGCTAACTGATAAGTCACATGACCAACTTTCTTCAAGATTTCATAAGGGTAAATAAACCTCAGACTAAATTTTCCTTTACATCGAAGCGTAACACCTTTTTCCAAGGTGAAACTTTCAAGAATACTTTCTCACCAACCTCAAACTCTATATCTTTCCTATTTGAATCTGCATAAGATTTTTGCCGATCTGAAGCTTTCTTGAGGTAGTCTTGTATTACCCTTACCTTATCCTCAACATCTCTAACCAGATCAGGTCCAATGACTTTACGATCTTCGAGTTCAAACCAATTCAAATGTGTTCTGCATCGTCTACCATATAAAGCTTCATAAGGAGCCATCCTTATACTTGCTTGATAACTATTATTATAAGCAAATTCAGCAAGTGGCAAATATTTCTCCTATGAATCTTCGAACTCGAGTACACAAGCTCTAAGCATATCTTCAAGAATTTGAAAAATTCTTTCAGATTGACCATCTGTTTGAGGGTGAAAAGCAGTGCTAAAATTTAATCGAGTTCCCAATGCCTCGTGTAAAGAACTCCAAAATCTTGAAGTAAATTTTGGATCTCTATCCGATATAATAGAAACAGGCACACCATACAACCGCATGATCTCCTTGATATACATATTTGCATACTTATTTATTATGTAATCTGTTCGAACGAGAATGAAGTGGGCAGACTTTGTCAATCTATCAACTATCACTCAGATAGAATCTTTTTTGCTCGAAGTCATCGGTAACCCCGTTACAAAGTCTATAGTGATATTCTCCCATTTCTATTGTGGAATAGCTATCGGTTGTAGCTTTCTCGATGGTACTTGATGCTCAGCTTTCACTTGTTGACATGTTAAACATTTAACCGTAAATTCAGTCACCGTTCTTTTCATACCTGGCCATTAATACCTGCTTTTCAGGTCTTGATACATCTTATTACCTCCAGGATGCATTGCCAATGGACTATAATGAGCTTCATATAACAATTCTCGTTTTAATTCTTTACTATCAGGGATATATACTTTATCTCGATAATAAAAGCATCCATTGGATTTAACTGTATAGTATTTGACCTCACCACTTTCCATTTGTTTCAAAATGGCTAAGCATTTTTCATCCCTACTTTGAAGTTCTTTAATCCGAGCTGTCAAAGTAGGTTTAAGCTGTAATTCTGCAAACAAAGCACCATCATCTTGCAACGCCAACTGAGTATCCAAAGTTCTTAAAGCATCAAATGCCTTCCGACTTAAAGCATCCGCTACAACATTTGCCTTTCCTGTGTGATAATTAATAACAAGATCATAGTCTTTGATTAGCTTAAGCCATCTTCTCTGTCTCAAATTCAAATCTTTTTGCGTCATTAAATACTTTAAACTTTTGTGATCCATATAAATATAACATCACTCACCATACAAGTAGTGACGCCATCTTTTCAAAAGCAAACACTACTGCAGCCAATTCTAGATCGTGAGTCGGATAGTTCCTTTCATATGTTTTCAACTGTCTAGAAGCATATGCAATTACTCTACCTTCTTGCATCAATACACATCCCAATCCATTATGGGACACGTCACTGTATAAGGTAAAATCCTTACCTAATTCTGGTTGCACAAGTACTAGTGCTTCTGTTAAAATCGGCTTCAATTGTTCAAAGCTCTGCTGACACTTATCAGTCCAAACGAAAGGTACATCCTTCCGTAATAGCTTGGTAATCGGCGCAGCAATCATCGAAAAACCTTTCACAAAACGTCTATAATATCCTGCTAATCCCAAGAAACTGTGAACTTCATAAACATTCTTGGGAAGATTCCAATCAACAATAGCCTGAACCTTTTTAGGATCAACCCGAATTTCTTCGGCCGAAACAATATGACCCAGGAAAGATACTTCTGATGACCAAAATTCACATTTAGAGAGTTTAGCATACGATTCATTCTCTCTTAACATCTACAATACTATCCGCAGATGAGCATTACGTTCTTCCCTAGTCTTCGAATAAATCGATATATCATCAATAAACACTACAACGAATTGATCCAAGTACGGCTGGAACACTCTATTCATCAGGTCCATAAATGTTGTAGGAGCATTAGTGTGACCAAAAGGCATAACTACAAATTCATAGTGTCTATACCGTGTCCGAAATATTGTTTTCGGAATATCCTCATCCTTGACTTTTAGCTGATAGTATCCCGACCGAAGATTGATTTTTGAAAACACAACTGCTCCTTTCAATTGATCAAATAGATCATCAATCCTCGGTAAAGGATACTTATTCTTAATCGTCACTTTATTAAGCTGACGATAATCAATGCATAGTCGCATCGATCTATTTTTTTTAACAAAATGAACGGGTGCTCCCCAGGGCGATACACTAGGTCGTATAAAACCTCGATCTAAAAGATCTTGCAATTGAGCTTTAAGCTCCCTCAGCTCTATCGGAGACATCCGATAAGGTGCCATTGATACTGGTTCAGTACCAGGTAAAACATCTATTCCAAATTTCACCTCTCGATCTGGAGGTAATCCTAGCAATTCTTCAGGAAACACATCAAGGAAATTCTCGAACTGTAGGAATACTATTAATAACTATCTTTGATAAATTAACATCCACAACATGGGCTAAGTAAGCCTAGCACCCCCTGATACAACAATTTCATCGCCTTTATTGCCGAGATCACATTACTCATACAATTTGATCATTCGCCAACCACTACGATTTCTGTACCCTCCTTACTTTTCAGTACTAGTAGTTTCAAACGACAATCCACTATAGCATGATAAGCATATAGCCAGTCCATGCCCAAAATAATTTCAAAATCATGGAAAGGTAATTCCATCAAATCAGCTAGGAATTCAATTCCCTGAATCACTATCGGACAGTGTTTGCAAACTTTACTCACTCGAGCATTATGACCGATAGGATTGGTTGCGAAGACATCACTAGACGTAGGTTCCAAGATAATCCTTCTATCTTGGACTAACTTAGAACTAACATATGAATGAGTAGATCTCGGATCTATCAATACAAATACAGGTTCATTAAAAAGCTGGAAAGTACATGTAACAATATATGGTGCATCTCTGTCCTCCTCAGTGCGGATGTGGTAAACTCTTGCTGAAGTCTTCAATTCCTTGTTGGAAGTAGCTTCAGAAACTCTCGGACGATTAACTCCAGAAGACTTTTGACTAGCCTGATATTTTCCCTTCTGGTTCTGAACTACTAATCTTTCTGACTTATCTGGTCTATTACCATTTCTCGGACAATCTCGAAGGAAATGATCAGTAGCACCACAACCTAAGTAAGCTCCTGAAACCAATCGGCATTGTCTATGATGAAATTTGCCACAATGATCACATTGATGTTTCTTCGAACTTCTTGTCTTTGCAGAAGAAACTTGTGAACCTTTGGACTTTCCCGATCCAAATCTTTGTTTGTTACTTTGGTAGGAACCTTTGCTTCACTTAGATGAAGATGAACCAAAGGATCCTCCAAAATTCATTTTTTGTGACTAAACATTCTGAGCTGCTGACTTTTCTTGCCGGACTTTTTCCATCCCTTTCAATCTGTTGACAGCATCTTGGAATCTAGTGATGTCCATAGCTATCAACACCTCTTTATAATCAGGATCCAAACCTTCAATGAAGCAGAGGGTACGTTCTTTCTCTGTAGGAATCAACTCTAAGGCGAAACGGCTCAATTTTTTGAATTCATATTCGTATATTATCCGGTCGTCTTGCTTAAGATTCAGAAATTGAATCCTCATTTCTCGGATGAACATGTCTCCGATATACTTGTTGCGGAACTCACAGAGGAAAAAGTCCCAAGTGATCTCTTCTTGAGGACAAATGGTGATGTTCGACCACCAGATACGAGCATGTCCCTTTAATAAAGATACAGCTCCCTCTAACTTTCTCTGATCATCACAGTGTAATCCTTCGAGCATAATCTTTAGATCATTAAGCCAACAGTCTGCAGCAATAGGATCTCCATCCACAAAAACTGGTGCTTGCAAATCCTTTAGCTCTTTAGCAATAGAAACTCGGGGAGGACGATTAAGTATCATTTCCAAAGCTTGCAGGAAGTTTCCCTGATTTTGTACTGGTATTCCAGGTTGAACCGGTACATTCTCAACAGGCTGTGCTAAAGGCGGAGCAAAACTAGCTTCTTGTCCACCCTCGCAACATTTTGGCCCTCTATATGGGTCGCCTGACTCGAACCTTCACCCTCAGACATCTGTACTCATCACAACATTTAACATTAGTAAGTAGGAGCATCAACTATACAAATGTCATCATTAGTAATTTATGACACCTTAGTGGCATGTACACACTTTTTAACTCATAACAAACTCAATTTAAATCCAGAACCGACTAAACCTGTGGCTCTGATACCAATAAATGTAACACAACTTTCCCGTATTTGTTGCCAAACACAAGTCGGTGATGTTACTTAATTAAATTAAAATCTATTTTCCAAATTAATGAAAAATCGACAGCCTGCACTGTCTTTTCTTAAAAATATTTATAAATTTTTGTAAGCTTCAGAACTTCACTTGGAAAAAATCCTAGTAAACTAGATTCATCAGTCTATCAATCCATATGAATTAGAGAGCTTAATTCATAGCACAAGTGCAGAAAAATCGATAAATATGCACTACGGTGCAAATCTGCTGTTTGGAAATTCTGACCTTGCATCGAATAAAAATTCATAACTTTTTACACTGAACTCGAAATCAGTCGCCATTTGTTTTAAAAGAAACTAGACTCAATTTTTAGTTCATACATATAAATCTCATTTTCTAATTCAATCTATGGAATTTATAGCAATTTTTCAAACTTACTGCCCAAAACAGAGTTTCTGGACAGCTTCAACTTATTTCCAATATAATTTTACTAACTAGTCAATAATCATTCAAACCCACATACTAATAATACTAAACCATATTTTAGTTAAAAATATAACCAACTAAAGAGTAGTTTAGTGTCTCTTTTACACAAAATATATAAAATCATTATTATACCTGCCACTACTCAAAACATGATTTTGGATGTCAAAGCATTACTAAGATAACCTGTGATTTCCCTTCAACCTTGGGATGATGCCAAAACGTTCTTGCTTACAAACCACGTGATCAACCTACGTGTGTACCGACATAATACACACATTAAGAATAACTTAGTGAGGCATTATAAGTAATCATAAAATCAAGAAATAAAATAAATGAAAACATGGTTGAGCATGATCATAATAATAGATCTTCTTTTAGTTCAAAACCATCATATATAAGAAAATGGTGATTTTCATATACTTTATCTTTGTAATTGGCCCAAGAATTGTATAAAGAGAAACTAAAGTATGCAAGGTTTGTACTCCTTGACTACTAGTCACTAAAGTGACGGTAAACACATAAGTGTCAGCATCATATAGGCACATAAGTGTGGATAAACATATAAGATCTGAAGATCGGTGTGTAACTACACGTAGTCCTTGACTACTGGACCTCTAATGGCATGCCACTAATACTGTAACTCTCTATCATTACTTGGGAAATAAAACCATATCATATACTTGTAAATCATCATGTATAAACAATTCATATATCATCATTATTCAATAACAAATTGTCATAACAAAACATAATAGAGCAGTTCATACCCTATTATGTACTAACATTTTTCTTTGCCTGTAAAATATCATATAACTTATACAAAAACCATGTTACCATTTTAATAAAATCATGTAAATAGAATTCTTGAAATTATACAAAACATATTTTTAAACATATTAATGCACTCAGCTTATATGCCTCACTAGCTACTTATACCAAAGCGTATCTATTCAGAAACTCCTTCTTTGTCCTTCAACTTGTTTCGATCACGAGATTGTTTGTTATCTGTATGTATATTAAATACATAACACAAGCAATTTTTGAGTACATACTCATATTATACAAATAATGGAAAGTAACAAAAATAACTATCCATTATACACAAAATTACTCCGATAGAATTTTCTATATTCGAATCACATTTCTTTATACTTTTCCATAACTCTTCAACTTTTTCAAAATACCTAATTTAGTCACTAAGGACTCTTTTGAGCTTATAACCATCATTTTCAAATTTAATCCTTTCATTTCTCATTCTTTATGCTTTAGGACCCAAATTTTAAAAGTTTACATATTGGTCCTTAAGATTGCCAAAAATTCTAAAATGGTCTCAAAGTCAATATAAACTTCAAAATCAACATTCCAATCACTTAACTTAATTTCCCAACAAAGTATACTTCAAAAACAAGCATGACAATCAAGTCCCTAAACTTTCCAAATTTACATTTTGGTCCCTAATGCAAAATAATTAGGGATTTTTATTCCAATCAACTTATATCATCATAATAAACCATTCTTCCGTAAATCATGTCCCTAAATTCCAAACTTGACATAAACCCTAAACTTCCATCTTTCAAGAACATGGGTATTTCTTCATTCTAACAACAAAATCAAGCTTGTATGACATCATTCTCCTCATTTCTATCATCAAAATAAATTTTGCAAGAATTTCCCTTTATTTTTCAATTTTCCCATAATCAACCTATAACACAATTCATGGAATTTTCATTATTTGTACCATGAAAACAACATCACAAGCATGTCTCCAACAAGAAAAACCATTAAAACTCAAGATTCTATCATGCTCTTCATCAACCCTAAACCCCAAACTTAACTTAGAGACATGAAAACTATACAATACTTATACCAAAAGATAGAGAATTTAATGGAGAACAATTTCTTATCTCGTGTCTCAAGCTCAAATCTAACCATAGAAGCTTAAAAGTTGAATAAAAAATTCTCACTTATACTCTTGGGAGAATTCAGCAGCTAGGGGGAGAAGATGAGATGATTTTTTCCAAGTTTTTGTTTAATTATGCCAAGTGCCATAATTTACACCAAATTAAATAATAAAAATCCTTTAATAGTTAAAAGACCATTATACCCTTGAGTTATAACCAATAACAAGCCAACACTTGTTTATTCTTATCCATAATAATCATAAATAATAAAAAAGTAAGGGTGAAATGACCATTTTGCCCTTAATGAACCAACTTATCTTCAAAAATGCCATTTTCACCTATTTCACCCAATACTGAATATAATCAAATTTAAATTGAATAAAAATGATTCAAAAACCATAATATCATGTTCTTCTAGCCTTTCTAAGACTTCCATAAAATTTTCATAATTTTTTGAATTCGAATATTCATTCGAATTAATTTCTGAAACTTATCATTTTTATAGCTTTTCACACAAATCCCGTACTAAAAATCTGATTCCCGCCAAAATTCTTAAATTGTGATAAACTATTCATTTTTGCCGTAAAAATAATTATTGGGAAAATTACCATGCTGGTCCTTAAATTTTTCCCAACTTTTCACTTTGGCCATCAAACTTTGAAATTTTATGTTTTAGTCACTGAACTAAAACCACCAAACTTTAATTCTTTGCAATTTAGTCACTATGCAAATATTGGGGTATTACAAGCTGATTTGACTATCGGATTATATTAGCTGATTGTATAAATGTGTTTGGTAAAATTAATTGATAGTTGATAGCTGTTTGATTATTTGAACAAGCAAAATGACATATAAGGACATGGTTATATTTGATACTTGTTTGAATAATTTATTAGTTATAAACATTTTGTATATATTAATATTAAGGGTAAAGTACACAAATGGTCACTAAACTATCCCTAAAAATATAAAATGGTCACCAAACTTTCAAAAACTACATAATGACCATTAAACTTTAGTTTTTGCTACAAAATGGTCACTAAGCTGTTAATTGTCGTTAACTGGGAGATGTGACAGTTACAAAATTTCGTATAATAACATATTTAATCCTCAATATTTACACATTTAATCAATTTGGACATCAATAATGAGTGTTAAATTAGGAATAAATTGATTAAATATGTCAATATGGAGGATTAAATGTTATATTATTCAAATTTCTGTAACTGTCGCGTCACCCAATTAACGACAGTTAACAGCTCAGTGGCCATTCTGTAACAAAAACTAAAGTTTAATGCCAATTATGTAACATTTGAAAGTTTGATGACCATTTTGTATTTTTAGAGATAGTTTAGTGACCATTTGTGGACTTTACCCTAATATTAATTAGATTATAAAATATAATTTTTTTTAATATCATTATTGAACATATATAAGGATTTACATTTTTTTAAATTATCTTTTTAATATAATTATAATAATTATTAAATTTAGATGTATATATTAATTTTTTATTTATGAAATTATATTTTGAATATAATTTTATTAACTTTTTAATTATCTTTTTAATATAATTATAATAATTTATATGTACTTATTAATTTCTTATTTATGAAATTATTTTTCTAATTTTATTAGTTAATAAAATTTATATTATTTAGAGATTTTTTTTAATTATCAAGGACAAAATAGTCTTTACAAGTTTTTTATCTAAACCTCTAACTCAAAAAGCTCATAGAAGGAGCTTTTTCAAAATGAGAGGTTTCAACTCAATCCGCTATTACAATCCTCTATTTACCAAACATCCAAGTTAGCAGATTTGACTAGTCAAACCTCTAAAAATATTTTAAACCTCTAATTTTAGCTCAAAAAGTTGTTTACCAAACATGACCTTTGTATTAATACAGTATATACATATATGTTTTATACATCGGTAAAATATAATAAAATATCTCATTTAAAAATATTTTTTAACTAAACAAATAAATATATAATTGTTGTACTTCCGCCGAGTGCCTCTGATATACACCACTTTTGAGAAAGATACCATCACCTTCGCACTACATTTCGGCATCTCCTGAACACTCACCTCCGAGATTTACGAAGCTTTCGAAGACTTCTACACCTCCAGATCCATCAGCGTCACTAGAGACTCTCACGCTCGGCCACTGCGCCGTAACAAGATAGCTATCAAGTTACATTGAGCTCGCACCCGACGGTCGAGTTACCATCTGTCAGCCCATCAATAGTCATCACTAGGCTTAACACGGTCTCGTCTAACATCATTCCGTCTACAGCAACAAGGGATATAAATACCCCCAAGACCGAGGACAAAGGAGATGTCCCTTTGACATCGACCACCCTCTCTACACCGTCTGCGGCTCTCGGTCCCAAGTCTACCATGGGTGAACCGCCCGATTCTACATTCAACCACTGTCCACTGTAGCTCTCCGCCCGTCCCACGACGGTTGAACCACCAAGTCTCGTCTCCAAACCTTCCTTCAATCATCGTCTCCACATCCTTATTTGGTGTCATCCAAAATTGACATCAAGAATAATGTTTAATAAATTAGCCAAAAATACAAATAAATTCCTTTATTGTATTCTCTTTTATTTCAACCTATTATATACCGAAACTTAATGCGAAGATGCCTCACAATGCTATTGTGCTTTTATGTCTCTTCAATGTTAAAGGATTCAAGGTCCAAATTCAGACACCATACAGAAACAACGAAGGAGCATCAGACACGACACGACACGACACTATTATTTGTACTCAACAATTGTACTCTGATCAAAATCCTTAACCTCGAGGCCCGAAAGAAGAACCTGATTCTATCTAAAGTTGATAACATTTGACAAACCCAAGCATTAGGAATAAAGAGAAAGGCAGCAACCATGGAATTCAATTTGGAAATCTACGGACAAGAACCCATAGGTCTTTTTCCACGTTCATGGCGAATAAATGGACACTAGAAATAGCATAACAAGGTCTCTCTGTTTCAGTAATCATATAGCCTCAACAAAATTAAGAAAAATAACAGTTGATGGGCTGCTTTTGCACGAAGCATCGGGTTAAATATGAAATCCAGCCATTCTTGCTGCTCAAACATGCTGTAAGTGAGCTTGCTATATTTGCTTCCAGGATTTGAGCTTCACTGAACTCTTGCTAACAATGTTGACGCAGTTAAAGAAACTGAAGTTCAAGCTTTGCATGAGCTCTTCAGAAAACTAAGCACTTCTCTAGATGATGACAGTTATATAAGCAAGGTAAGTTTTATACATCGCGCAGGTATTAATGGAGATTGGTTTCTAACATACAGTTTCGATCATACAGGAAGAGTTTCAGCTTGGCTTATTTAGGAACAGAAACGAGCAAAGCCTCCTTGCAAACAGGGTAAACATTTTATTTCACTGCTGGTTCAATTGCACCATTGTTTCACGACACAACAATTGACAGATCCCTGGTTTGGTAATAGATGTTCCAGTTATTTGATTCCAACAATGATGGGTTTATAGAATTCGGAGAGTTCGTTCGGTCTCTAAGCATCTTTCACCCAGATGCTCCTCGCTCAGACAAAGTTGCTTGTAAGAAACTTTTCTTCCTTTCATGTTTCTGAATGTATGTGTGTGTGCATGCGAGGGAAGACAATAATTTTATGGTGTCCTTTTGCTAAAATAAACTCACAAAACTTCTTTAAAAATTTAATTAAACTCCTCACTATCTTTTGCACCAAATTAATCCCTTAAATTTCAAATTTTAACTAAAAAGATTTATATCCAATACACTGGCGGTGGAAACTTTTAGTTTCCACAAGCGCCCTAGTTTTAGGATTTAAGGACTTAAGTTTAGGGTGTAGGGTTTAGGGGTTTAGGTGTAGGAGTTTAGAACTTAGGTATAATGACTAGAATTTAGGGGTTAGGGTTTAAGGTTTAAAGGTTATGGTTTAGGTTTTAGGGTAATATGTTGAGGATTTAGGTTTTAACCTATAAATCCTAAGTTTGAATCCTAAAACCAAAATTATGTTCACAGTCATTAAATTTTAAACTACTAAACCTAAATCCCTAAACCTCACACCTTAAACTGAGTCTCTAAATCCTAAAATTAAGGCGCTTGTGAAAATTAAAAGTTTCCACTGCCAATATATCAAATAATTATTCTTTTTGGTAGGGACATTTTATCTTATATATCACGTTAGCAATACCTTGCTGCAAACGATGAGAATAAAGTTGATACTTTCATATGCAACTTGCTAGTTATGGTTTTCTTCATGCACAATTTATCTAACTTTAGCCATAACATTTCAGTAGTCTTCTTCAGTATCTCCTGTAAAATTTGATCTGATAGATGCAAATAAGACTACTTCAATATCTCCTATAAAATTTGATCTGATATATACAAATTAATGTGAGATATAGCCTTTCAATCTCTACGTTGTTTCAACTCAAGAGTCCAAGATGTTAACATCTTATCAATCCCTAACGGGGCATTGTCCAAATCCATCTAAGCGAGACCACTCACATCTTGACTTGCCACAACGAGAACTTGGTGTTGCAATCCAATATCGAAATTTATACCTCATGGATGTCATTATCGTGGTCGAATTAAATCCAAAACACTCTGATATCAATTTGTTATAATAATAACGACAATTATAATGATTGCACAATAAAAAGACATCAATATTTTACGTGAAAAATCTTTTCAAGAAAATCACGGATAAAGAAATAGAAAATTCACTATAATTTCAAAAAAATACAAAAGAATGAGTTTGTGCGGCTAAACTTATTTGTGACTCTCATAATTCGCTCACTCAAAACCCTAAACCACATTACATCTTTATTGGGTAAATAACTTGATTACAAAAGAAACTTGTGTAATCGAGAAAATATGCCCAAACTAAATTTCCTATTTTAAATCAATGTAAAATAAAAGAAATCTACCAAAAATATAATTCTCACTTTAAACTAAATTCTAGTTGAGTTTAGGTCACAAACTCTAATAAGTATTTTCTCTCATTTTCAGCTATGTTTCGATTTTAGCTAAGCATCTGAATTTTGTGATTTATATCAGGTTTCCAATCTCTCTCTGACCTTAGATTTATAAATCTTTTTTTAAGCTTTTATGTTCTTCAAATTTCATTGCGTTTTATGATTAGCATTACTTCTTGAAAGTGTATCCTTTTAGTCTCTTATTTTTTTCTTAATGTTTTATAATAATAATAATAATAATAATAATAATAATAATATCATTTTTAACTTTAAAATATTTCATTATTTTATCAAAATTTAAATATGTTTTAATTTTTAGTTCTTTTACAATTATTTAAAATTTACACTTTATAAAATATATATAATTTCTTTTTTTCTAAATTTCTCATAATTAAGGATTTGTTTGAATAAATGTATCTATTGGAGAGCTTAATTAATTTTATTGGATAAATTTGAGGGTTTTTAATTACCTGACGTGTCATGTAAGACAAATTGGTCATTAGGGGTGTATTCGGTTCGGTTTTTTAACAAAATATGAACCGAACCGCAGTCTGCGGTTTTTTAAAAGAAAACAGAAACCGAATGGTAAAGAAACCGAAATACCAAAAACCGAATTTTGCGGTTCGGTTCGGTTAAAAATCGTGGTTTTAACGGGTTTTTTTTCAAATTCAAAAAAAAAAAGCAAAACACATAACATATTTTAATTTATCATTAGACACTCCAATATCAATTTATTTTGCCATTAAGAACAAGAAAACACGTGTCTTGAGTTCTTGACAAATATAAGATTTCAAATAAAAATGAATTAGGAAATAACGATGATTACAAAATAGACAATCTATCTAAAAAATAAATCACATAAAATGTTCATTTAATTAATATCCACTCAATGATTCTACATCACCAACTTAGAACACAAATATGTAGTCTAATATGTTGTTTGATTAAAACCAAACTCAAATATTCAACATAGTAAAACAACTATTGAATAGTAAATATTATAAAAACATATTCCAATTTGAAACACAATATCAATCAACTTAATATTATAAAAATATATCCAAATATTCTAAGAAAATGTCTTAAAAACAAATCAAAATATTTCAAGAGACTATATTTAAAATATATTTGATATGGATCATAATGTATTTTTTAATTAGGGTTGATATGGAATAAATGGATTCCATATGGAAAACCCGAAACCGAACCGAATTGAGAAGCTTGAGTTTTAAACCGAACCGAAAACCAAACCTCAACATGCAAACCCGAACCGAACCTCATACCCCGGTTCGAGTCGGTTTTTTGGTTTTCTCGGTTTCGTTGCTCACCCCTATTGGTCATGTTATTAAAATTGTTCCACATGAACGATCACGTCAACAATCAGAGGTGGATCGTTGAAGGGACTAGTTGGGGTCACGACCCCTCAATTTTAAAAAATTTGAATTTTATCCATAAAATTTTAGAAAATTTTAATTTGGCCCCCTTAAGATTTTTAAAAATTCATATTATGTTTCAAATTTTCAAATATTTTTAATTAAATTCCCTCTCTTGAAGTGTCTGGTGGGGGCCACCGCCTCCAAATTTTGAAAAATTCGAATTTTGCCCCTAAAATTTTAGAAAATTTTAATTTGCCTCCCTCAAGATTTTTAAAAATCCATATTAAGTTTCAAATTTTTGAATATTCTTAATTAAATTCCCTCTCATTTTTTTAAAATTTTTTTGTTAAATCTCTCAAAATTATTAAAAAAATTTAGTTAAAACCTCAATTTTTTTTTGAAAATTTTCTTTTAAACTTTTATTTTTTAAAAAAAATTAAGTTGCCCCTCAAACTTTTACTACAAGTTCTACCACTGTCAACGATAATTATTGATGTCATCATCTATTAACTTCCAAGTCAACAAACTAAAATAAATTTATATATGTATTCATATGCATGAGAATTATATAGGACAAAAATAATCTTGTATTAAAAAACCGAAATAGATATCTTTTGGAGTAATAAAACTCTCCAAAATACAACACTAGTAAAGACTAAAGATAGAACCGAAATAAATGCAAAAGGAGAGGCGTCTTTTACTCGGTAACTAAGGACTTTAACCAAAATTTTTAGATAAATTGGGTGAATAGAAATCTTCCGCCCTTATTTATGTGCTATACTATAAATTAGGTATAGGGTTTAAGGTTAGAGTTTAAAGAATTTAGGGTATGGTGTATTTTTTAATGTGTATGGTGTAGTATTTAAGATTTAGAATTTAGAGTTAGTGCTTAGAATTTAATTTTTTAGTATTGGGACATAGAAAGAGGCAGAAAATTTGTCCAGATTGGGTGCGGTTAGTACCTCTAACACATAAATTAAATATGAGAAATTATCCTCTAAAACAGAAAATATTGAATAAATTAATTGCAAATTATGAGATTTTGTGACTTCGATCAAAATGTCAGTGGGACATATTTGATTAAATTTAACTGTTGAAGAGCTCAAATGCAAAATAGTGAGAAACTAAATTGATTTTTTTTACCAATAAATTACATTTATGATTACGCTGCAGTCGCATTTCAATTATATGATATATGGCAAACTGGCTACATCGAACCTGAGGAAGTAAAGGAGATGATCGTGGCTCTTCTGAACGAATCGGACTTGCTTCTTTCTGATGAAATTATCGACGCCATTGTTGATAAGGTATGGGTAGCTTAACTAGATGATAGATTACTGCATGCTATAATATAGCTTAATTTCCACTTTGCATATACAGACATTTAAAGATGCAGATTCAAATGGAGATGGAAAAATGGATCCCGAAGAGTGGAATGAATTTGAGGCTCGTAATCCTACCTTGATCAAGAACATGACTCCCATATTTGAAGTAAGTTAATATAGTTAGTCGGTTCATACAAAAATAAAAATAGTATTGGTTTGGATCCCGACATTTGTAACTTGTGTCGCATCGGACATGCATGGTTCTATTAACAGTTTGGGATTTCACGTTGCAAGGACATGACGACTGCTTTTCCTAGTTTTGTGCTGAGATCTGATGCTGAAGATGATTTTACAACATCTTCTTTCAACAACACTGGACTGAATTACACTAATCTTCCATGGTTAAAGCTGTCCAAAAATTAGCAGCGTTGTATTGTATCTTTGCAAATACTCATAACAAATGTCTCAATCAACATGAGATGTGGGACATCTTAGCCACGTCAGAAGATTATCAATAATATACTAACGGATTTGGTCTAAGTGGATAAGCAATTTGGTATTACTTAAGCAGATTTTGAGTTCGAAGCCTTGTGCATGCAAAAAATTTCCACCGTAACGCGAGTCAGGGCAACAAAAAAAAATTATCAATAATATGTCACCTTAAAAGTTGAAATCACTTTTTTCTTTTTTGGAAAAAAAGTTTGTTTCTATCTTACTGGTATTGGCTTTGTATGGACTCATAAGTTATAATGGAATTTCTTGAGGTGCATGAATGTAGTGAACCAAGTACTTACATGATGGCACCATCTCATCATTTTTGCTGGCTCAAGGCGAAACACCGCTCGTGGGCGCATCATCTGAGTTGATGCCAAACTCAACAACTCTTCAATTAATTCATATTATAATTATAATATAATTTAAGCCTAGCGTTTCCTACTTTTTTTTATATTATCATTTCCCTCTATCAAAAAAACATCGGTGGAATTGGTATAATAATAGTTTGATAGTACACGGATAAACGTACTCTATCCTGTTAGTTTAATTTTAAAGATTCCAATCGATTAAGAAAAATCCTTCAACTTTCTTTCTTTTTTTTAATTAAGAGAGAGTGGGAGGTTAAGCTTATCTTATTTTCATTTCCTACATTATTTTACTGAATTATTAAGTTGGGATTAATTATACTTTTATATATTATCTTGAACAAATACTCTTAGCGTGTGTTTGGTTCACGGAAAAGAGGATTATCAGGGGTAATAATTTAACATTTTTTAATTATACTTTTTTTCACCCAGTTAAGCACTCAAACTCAAGAAAAAAAAATCAATTTGGCACTTTGACCGTTAAATTTAATATTTTTTTAAATCTTCTTGGCATGTGTCATAATTTCTAGGAATTTTTAAACTTTAATTCTGAAATTTATTTTAAAATAATAAATAATAATTTTAAAAATATTTTTTTAAAAAAAAATCTAAAAAATTCTGGAAAATTATTTTAAAAATATTTTTAATTCCGAAATTTATTTAAAAATAATAAATAATAATTTTTCAAAAGATTAAATTATTTTTAAAAATTAAATATTATTATACAATTATAAAAAATAAATTAAATATATATATCTGAAGAAAAAATATATTTTTTAGATTTTTTTTCAAATTTTTGTATATTTAGATTTTTATATATTTTTAAAAATTAAAGTTTAAAAATTCTCAGAAATGTCAAGTGATATTATCCTGTTGCGACACATGTCGAGAAGATTAAAAAAATGTTAAATTTAACGGTCAACGTTGGTCAAAGGGCCAAATTGATTTTTTTTCTTGAGTTTGAGGGCTTAATTGAGTGCAAAAAAATTTAGGGGCCAAATTGATTTTTTTCTTGAGTTTGAGGGATTAATTGAGCACAAAAAAAATTTAAGGGCTTAATTGATTTTTTTGCAAAGTTGGGCTTATTAAACCCTTAAGCCATATTTTTTTTTTCCTAGTAGGGGCTCATTTCCCCCAAATGGTGGGAATGCTATTCCCCTCATTTTCATATGTATTACATAGTTTCTTTTCTTTTGGATAATATTGCCCTTAAGATAAAGAATTATGTCCATGTTGATCTTTATTGTATTTTTAATTAGATGACAAACTATTTATGGTGTAAATTTATTAAATATTTTTATATAATATTAGTTCAATATATAAAAGATGTTGCATATATTTGAATAATGTTGGGATATTTTTATTAATATTATATTTATGATATTTTTAGGGTTATAGGATGAGATTGAATGTTGCTTGAGAATGAATAATTTTAGAATTGATCTTATTAATTTTATTATTTTATTTATAAAATATTTTTTATCTTAAAAAATTAGTAAGTTCATTTATTTTTATCACTATTCTACTAATTTTAGATTTTTTTTATTCTTTACTTTAATTTATTTGACAATTTGTCAAAAGTAATAAAAATATTAAACATATTAAATGCTTAAGAATTTTATAGTTCAAAAAAAATTAAAAGGGAATAAGGGTATATAAATATAAAATATATTTTTAAAAATAATCTAATATATTAATTATATTATAAATGCAATTTTTTTACAAATATTAGATAGTGTAACGAAAATTAATTTAAGGCTTAAGGGTATCATAAGCCCTTAAATTTTTGAAAACAAATTAATTAAGCCCCTAAAGTTTTTTACACTCAATTCCAAAATTTCATCAAATCAACCCTTTGACCAACATTGATTGTTAAATCTAACATTTTTTGGACCATTTAGTGCAACGTGTCGTGTTACAGTGTTATCACTTGATATTTTTAGATTTTTTATTTTATTTAAAAAAATCTTTAAAAGTTATAAAAATTATAAAAATATATTTTTAAAATACGTAAATGTCACATGACAGAACTGTAATGAGTCACGTGACAATAATATCTCAAGAAAAAATCTTCAAAAATTGATGGTCAAAATCAGTCAAAGGGCTTAATTGATTAAATTTATTGGTTTAAGGGCTTAATTGGGTGCAAAAAAGTTCAGGGGCTTAATTGATTTTTTTTTAAAAGTTCAAGGGCTTAAAGTACCCTTAAGCCTTAATTTAATAATTGATAGTTTAACTTGTTAAAAAGAAAATATATCATAACTAATGGCAAGTTGGTAAATTATGCTTCCAATTAATCTTATATACTTCCAATCAAACACTGCAATCTTACATTCCGTGAACCAAACGGACCATTAAATAAACCAAACAATGTATTGCGTGAAATTGCTTGAACTACTATATATGGCAGGAATGTGTCATGTAATGTTACATTCCAGTAATCCTATTCCCAGAAGTAATTTTACATTCCGTGAACCAAACGCCCCATTAAAAAATTATGAAATGTAATATTGTTTTTAGTGATAAGATTATTAAAATGTAATATTACTTAGTATTGAGAATGCTACATTACAAGCTTACTTTATTTAGTTGGAATATAAGGTTTTATTGTTTGGTTGAAGGGAGATATCCTGAAAACACATTTTGATAAATTATCCTTGTAGAATTTACTTTTTTAATCTATTAGACACAAATGTTGACGTTTGTAGTATTTCTTTTTATCATAGTAGAATTTTATTTTAGCCTTTCGATAACGCATACACAATTTGTAGATTAATTGTTCGGGCCTCTTAAGAATAATGACATTTTTTCGACTAAAACCATTGGAGGGTTATTTTATAAAATATAATTAATTATAAATAACACATATATAATATAATTTCAAAAACTCATACATTACAATGAGATTGATAATGTAATATAATAACATAGTTACTAACTTAGTTACATGTTACATTATAATATACGTTTGGCTAAGTACATTATAAATTATATAATATAGCGTTATATTTGTTAAAAAATATATAATATTTCGTTATACATTATAATTTTAACGTGTTAGTCTAATAATATGTCGGCACAGTTATTAGTTAATGATTAAAATTGGTCAATATAAGATATGCTTTGATTGACCTAGTGGCTAAAAATATTCGTATTGTATTATCTTGTATGGGTTTAAATCTCGACATAGAAATATAATATCTATCTATTTAATAAAAATTGCTCAATATAAGATTATTTAGGAGATCGTGAGGCATAAGAATGAGCGTGTGCCTTGGTGTCGGATTGTTTGGGGAGGTATATCTATTCGCAGGCATGCTTTTATCTCTTGGCTTGTGATTTTGGATAAGTTACCTACCAAGTCGAGGATGGTCTCATGAGGTTGTCATATTGATCTTGTTGCTTATTGTGCGGCGATGGTATAGAATTCAGGGATCACTTATTTTGGGACTGCATTTTTTCCAGGCAGGTAAGGGGAATGATCTTGGATGCTTGTCAGCTTGTTGCACAGTTTTATAGCTGGCTTGAGGGTTTGTCATGGGTACAGGCACATGATAAGGGTAAATCTCTGTTGGCCACTATCATTCGTACTGCATAAAATTGCTTGAACTACTATATATAGCAAGAACGTAATGGCCGTATGCATGGAAAGAGGGCTCGACTTACTTTTTGATTTTTACTTGCAAATTAAGCAGGATGTTAGATGGAGACTTGGGGACAAGACCAAGTTTTCTGACTCTGTGTATAGTTTAGTTTCTGAATGGTGTTTATAATGTTTTGAAGTTTTGTAGTCATTAGTTGGTGACTGTACAGTGGGGTTTAGAAAGTGATGTGGTTTCAAAATGGGCAAATTAGGACAAAAATCTTAAATCTTACACCTTACATCCTAAAAACCACCATACCCCAAATTCTCTAAACCCTAACCATAAACCATAATTTTAAATCATAAACTTAATTTTTAGTGTGAAACATAAATAGGGACCAAAAAATAAAAAAAATTCTATTTAAACTAGGAGACATAAGAATGCATAAAACGACAGTCATTGGCTACTTTAATACATTTGTAAGAAGAATTCGGGGACCCGTTTCGAGTGAAACGGCAATGAACTTGGATCTTGCATGCATCCCAAGCTATGTTTTCATGCATTCCCTTCTGTTCATGTTTAGATAGTTTGATTCGTTTTCAAATAAAAGTTGTCAGATTCAACGGATATTTCTGAAAAATAAAATATACTCGCCAACGATGGCAACACAAAATAATAATTAACCATTCGGATAAACCTAGTTTACTCGTAGCTTTTAAATGCCATACGCGAGTTGTTGTACCAAACAGAGTAATAATTTGCATTAAAAACTACTGATTTTGTAATTAATATTAGTCCATTCCATCAAGCAACTTAATTGAGAAAATTAACAATTGAATGCATCAATATTTGGGTGAAATAAGTAATAAATAAATTTCCAGTTATATTATATTCCCTTGGATTTATACGTATATCACACGGAATAATAATAATATGTTTTATTTTGATACACAGCTCGTGTAAAATATTTTGATACAACTTTTCTATAAAATTTAAAATCTAAAACCTTAACCCTAACACCTCAACCCCTAAACTCTAACCATAAATCTTAAATTTTAAACCCTACGTCGTAAACCCTAAATTAAATCCATAATCCTTAAATAATAATAATAATAATAATAATAATAATAATATTCACATGGTATTTCAGTAAACTCGCCCATTTTTCTCTCTCCTTCCTTGAACTTACCCAGACGACCATTACTGACACGTGGACTTCATTTAATTTGAAACGATTCCCCCGTAAGAGTTGTTGGGTCAAAGCATTTATATAAAGCCAACGGCTAGATTACCCTTCCTCCTCCTCAGACTATCCCTCATCGTCGACCATTTTATTCGGCGAAAAGATCGCTAAAGAACCCCAAATTCGGTGGAGTGGTTTGGATCGCCATCGTTTGATTTTTTTTAAATTTAAAAAGCTCCAATTTTTTAACATTTGCCTTCGATTCTTTTTCCAAGAATCCGCTATCCCTCGTACATTCAGTTGTGAGATTTTTACCCTTTTCACCTTTAAGAAAGTAAATTTGATTATAGCTATGGTCCGATCTCGCTGACGGCCCAGTTCAGGGATTGCCTCTTGTGTTTTTGGGTCTCTTTCTTCGTTTCTTCAATCCCTTGCCCAAAAAAAGTGAAAGAGAGACGACAACATTTGCAGAAACATGTCTGTTGCCGGCGTCGCTTGGAGTGCGGTTCGTCCAGACCCGATTCACTCCCGCGGTAATTGCGATACTCAAGCGGGTGAGTCGATCTTGTTCTACCTCTCCATTGCCGGTTCGGTGATTCCGATGCGGGTTTTGGAGTCGGAGTCGATAGCCTCCGTCAAGCTCAGGATCCAGACATGCGAAGGGTTTGCGGTGAAGAACCAGAAGCTTGTTTGCGGAGGCAGGGAGTTGACCCGCAACGATTCGCTTCTCAAGGATTACGGCGTAAGAGGTGGGAACGTGTTGCATTTAGTTTTAAAGCTTTCCGATCTTTTGCTTATTACTCTACGGACAAGTTCAAGCTAAGCATGTTGAGAAAGATTTGGAACTCTCGGTTGTCGCCGAGAGTGAAGAGAAGAAAACCAATCCGAGGGGAATCAGATTGTGGAAAATGAGCCAATTGTTAGAGATTTCTAGCTGGAACCGGTTTTTGTTAACCCCGGGGTGAAATTGCCTTCTTTTATGTGGGACATGATTCATTCTACGTTTGATGGGTTAGAGATAGGGAACCAGCCGATTAGATCATCGGAATGGGACCGGAGGGACTTATTTCATGCAAGATAAATCGGGGCTCGACTATGTTTCGATTTTTAAGCCGATGGACGAGGAGCCAATGGCTGTGAACAATCCACAGGGGTTACCTCCATCGACAAATAGTGAAGGGCTGAAAAGGGGTACAAGGGTTGGAGAAGGAGCGGTGAGACAAGTGGCTGCTTATATATTGAACCATCCCAAGAATGGGCCTCGATCTTCTTCGGGTGATGAGATGATGGGGTTTGCTGGTGTGCCCCCTACCTGTATGGTTCAGTGCTTGCACAAAGGATTTAACCATCCGGATGGGTTTGAATCCGCACCCAAGAATGTTAAGGTTGGATCGTTACAAATGTTTATGAACAACTCTGGGAGTTGTGAGGACATGGGTCCTGGACATTTCCCTGTGGAGGAAGTGCACAAGATCAGCGTGTTCGACATAAGAACAGCAAATGCTGATAGACATGCTGGGAATATCTTGATTGGCAAAGGAGGGCAAGACTCCTATTGATCATGGCTACTGCCTGCCCGAGAATGTAAGTATAAGAATATCATTCTAATAATGACATGCTTGATATCTTAATCACTTCTGAGAAGGAAAACTAATGCTCAAACTGAGTGAGCTAATCTCCTTTTGCTTTGTTTACAGTTTGAGGACTGCACATTTGATTGGATTTACTGGCCACAATCACGGCAGCCGTACTCTCCAGACACTATTAACTATATAAAGTCACTGGATGCTGAACAAGATATTGCACTTCTGAAATATTACGGATGGGATGTTCCTGTTGATTGCGGATCTCCACAATGCTTTTGAAAAAAGGGGCTGAGCGAGGTCTCACTCCTTTCACCATAGGAAGCATCATGTGCAGAGGAACTGTGAACAAGGAATCTGTGATTGAGCAGATTACTCATGAAGCTCAGGATTCCTTGCTTCCAGGCATGCGTGAAGTGGCGTTTATGGCAAGTGTCTCTCAAGTCATAGATTCATGGCTTGACAAGCTCACAAACTGATGCCAACTGAGAATGCATGTTGTACGTATTCTCCGAATGATGAGTATATTTTTGTATGGACCTCGAATTTATGCGAACGTAGATAGCTTATCTTCTTTGACACGAGCTTGAAGCTTTTTGTGTGTGTTTTTTTTCTCTCCTTTCTTTCACTCTGTCAAGTTATTACTTCACCATATATCAGTGTCGATATATTCAACAGAGTCGAAGATAATGAATAATATGATTGCTAAGATTCTATATATAGATTGCAGGATCATAGCTCCAAAAGAGCTACAGAACTTGTACATGTACTGAAGTTGTCTGTAAATATTGTTCAAGAATTATTCATGGAATATTATAAGGTATTGTCATTTTGCCTCAGCAAATGAAAGAAAGGGAAAATAGGAAGCTGGAAATCAAATGGCATACAATATGTATATGTTGCACCTATTTTGTATGTACCTATTTTGTACCATCATCTGATCCTTTTCGTTTCTCAAAATATTTGGATATTGACACGAAGAATGATCCTTCATATTCAAATATTCGGATATCCTAAGTTTTTGCCTTTGGGTGGCGCCGCTTCTTGTCTTGAGCGGTAGCCACCCCTCGCCCTCCCCTCTTCTTTATTCCGTCTCTCTTTCATTGTGTTTTCTTTTTTTTCGGCTCTTTGATCTCTCGGCGTTCGTTTTTTCGATCACCGTTTGGTCATTTTGCTAAGGATCCTTTTTCCCCTGGTGCCCGTACTGGTGTTCGGGTCTCCGATCCGTGTGGAGAAGCAGTATTCGCCGATGGGTTTGTGGATTTAGTGTCTTGCCTCCGGTTCAGTCGAGCTTTTTTACGATGGTTTTAACTTCCGCTTGCTTCTCTAGTGGTGGCCGTAACTCCGTTCTTTCTTTTCAGCCTCTTCTTGTCGACGGCGATTTCAGACCTTTACGCGTCGATTTCGGTGGACTTCTCGCTGCATCACTTTTACCGTCAACATCCTTCTGTGCCAACAGATACGTTCATGCAGGCTTGATCGACAGCTAGCTTTCCTCCCTCGTAGGACTTGACTCTCCCCACCTGTTTGGGTGTTGGTTGTCTTGGGTCCTTTCTTGTTCAGTTTACTTTTGTTGTTTTTTGTTGCGTTTCATGTTCTTCTCTATTTCTCCTGTTGTGGTTTATGTTTGTTCTTTGTCCCTGTGTTCTGTTAGTATTGTGTTTCTTCTTCTCCCCTTGTTCCTCTTTTTTTTTTTATGTATTGTTTCTTTGAATGAATGGCCGGCTACTGTGTTCAAAAGAAAATAATATTCAGATATCCAATCTGTATCCTAACTCAGCGGGAGTCGGAATAAGATCAAATACAACCATTATGTAAAGTAGTGCTGATCACCATCTATTACTGTTACAGCATGGTTTGAAATTTTAATCATTTACTGGGTGAAATTTGAGACAACCCAAAGCCAGGTGTGGTGGGGTGCTGCAACTTATTTGGCTCTATCATCGATGGCCTCCTGGCTATGATGAGTATTGGTTTATGGTCAGTTGGCATCTCAAGTATTGCAAGCTTAGCAAAGTGTTCCCCACGTCTGCTGCCCTCTGCCATGAAACCGTGTGTTTTTTTTTCTGTGGAAATAGGGTACATTCTTTCCTAGCAATTTTCACACCATCTATGCGGTACAACAATTTAATTTAAAGTTAAATTTTAAAAGGTGTCCAAACAACTTAAAATGTTCCGCATCTAAAACTGAATAACCTCCTATTACCTTTGAAAACCCAAGCCACCACTGTTCGACGTTATCCCTTGTCGCTCCTCCACATGTAGCAATAATTAGGCCGATTCTTTCCCTTTCCCTTAAAATAATGCATTGTAATTTGGGTCTCAAATTACGTTCAAGACTCAAAAATTAATGATTGATCAAATATGCCTTATAATTATATATCATTACATTCAAATTCAAGAGTCTCTCTTAGTTGACACTTTCTTTTTCCTAAATTGTGGGTTCGAAATTCATTTTACTTATTTAAGTGATAATCTTCACATAACCTACTATTGATCTCAACATAAAAAAGTGTAAAATTAAAAACTCTTAATAATAAAGAAGTTGATATTAATGAACTATACAAATATAAAATATTTACACTTATATATATATATATATAAAGATTGAAACAAAAAGTTTATGTGAATAATAATAATCAGTGGCAGATGTACATGGAAAGGTGGGGGCTGTGCCCACCCTGAACTTTTTAAAAGTTCACACATTTAATTTTGTTTTTAAAATTTTTATGAATTAGTCTTTAAATTTTTTAAATGTTTATGACTTATACCCATTTTGAAATTTTGAGTTTTTTTTTTACTTGTGCCTATCCTAAAAAATATTTTAACTTGTTTTCACCGAAAAAAATATTTTTAAATCCGCCCATGATAATAATAGCAGTAGTTGACCCAAGAAATTATATGAAAACGTTTACGTAATTTTATTGTGAAGTAATAATTATAAAATAATGAAAAGATTAAAAAATATAATTACATGAATAATTATATCAATTTTCGTCTACTCTTTTAAGGATATAATTTAGCCGAATTTATAAAATACAATAATTCAGCCTGGATAACGTTGGAAAGAGACTTGCATGTTCTCAAGTGCTTCGGCGAATTCAACTTTAGGAGACGCATCGAGTGGACCTTTGGCGGGGATATGAAGGGTTATTTGGAGTTTGAATGTTTCACAATGTGTTCGTACTTTCCTTTGGTTAGTTACTCATGATCGCATCTTGACTAATGGTGAGCATTGTCGTCGTATTGCATCTTCCAGTAGTTGTCCAATATATTTACATGACGTGTAGGATTTAAACCATGTCCTTCGCAATTGCTTGGCTGCGCTTCGTGTTTGGTCACAATTTATCCACCCAAACAGATTACAGGATTTTTTCACCAACCTTTTAATGAATGGTTTGAATCGAACCTTAAAGTTGGACAAAGGCTATCACCTGAGCCGGAATGGAGATTGTTGTTTGCGGTCACCTGTTGGGCTTTGTGGAAATGTCGTTGCTCGTTTATTTTTAATGATGGTCGCGTGGGGTTAAGCGATGTGGTGGGTTTTTGTCGTCGGCTTAGGGACGAGTGTTTGAATGCCGAACAGTCAAGGAGTAGGATGCATGGACAGGTTGTGTCGAGTATGGGCTGGGCAAAACCTACGCATGGAAGAGTGAAGATTAATGCTGATGGGGCAGTTGGGGTCCTCATAACATGGCGTAGGTAGAAGATGTTTTCCGTGATGCAGCGGTGTTTGGCTCTTTAGATTCTCTAGGAGTATAGGCTCGTGTTCGGTTCTATTGGCGGAGCTTTGCGCAGCCCACGATGCCTTGTTCCATCCACGGAGATTAGGTTATAGACATGTTGATTTGGAGGTTGATAAAGTTACTGTGACTCGGATTCTTTATGATAAGTCTTTGGCGTTACGAGGCAGTGCCTTGGTTCAAAGGATAAAGGATTTCATGACTTAGAATTAGAGTGTGACGATCTCTTATGTTCCTAGGGAGGCGAATAGGTTGCGGATAGATTGGCTGGCTTGTCTGGAGGATTGCCTTTGGGTGAGATCCTTCATACTTTTCCTCCTCCTGAGGTAAAGCCGTTATTGGTTGTTGATCAGACATAACTGTGTTGGTGGTCTTTTGGATTGTGTTGATTTTGTTTAGCGTCTTCACTCCTTGCTTAATGTGTTACTCGTAACCTTGGAATTATCTTTATATGTACTATTTTTTCCAAATAGACTTAAGGGATTTTTTAACGAGACACATGGTAATAACCATCATTTTAATAAAAAAGTTAAAATACACAATAATTTTGACATGAATGTTACCTACAAAATCATTTTGTTTTAAATAAGACAACTAAAATTTGTTCAAAAAAATGATAACTAAAATTTAAGGGGTAAATTTTGTAAACCATCACTAAATTTTACTCTCAAACATATTTTGATCACTGAAGTTTTAAAACGTTCAATTTATCATTGAAGTTTAGACATTAAACGTTTTTTATTACTCCTCCATTAATTTTTTTACGGCGTCCATTTACTGACGAACGAAGAAACATCTTCAAAATCTGAATGGTGAAAACACTAATATAAGAGAAGCAACATACTATAAGAAACGAGTTTCATTTGACAACAGAAGCAGAGACGGAACGTCATGGAGACTAGTGGGGGCACGACCCCCAAAATTTGGGAAATTTATTATTTAGTCCTTCGAAATTTCAAAAAATAATATAATTTGGCCCCACAAATTTTTAAAAATTTATATTGAACTTTAAATTTTTAATATTTTTAATTAAATCTCTCTTATAATTTTAAAAAGTTCTCATTAAGTCTCTAAAATATTCATAAATTTAACGTAGACCCCAAAAGTTTTGAAAACAAATGTAAATTAAATCCTTCAAAAGTTTTGAAAATTTCAAATCATTTTTTAAAATTAAGTTTGCCTCCTCAAACTCTATCATCAAGTTCCGTCACTGGACAAAAAAGAGATCGACGAGAGAGAAATTATAAAATTTTTAGCCGATTCGTGAACTTCGAAGTACTTTCTGACAAAATAGAGGTTGAATTCAGGGCGAAATAAAGTTACTGGTGAAGTTTAGGACCAAACGGTTACCATCTACGATTGTTTGGGGGTTGAGAACGACAGAAAATATTTAATGTCTAAATTTTACTGACAAAATGTTTAATGCTAAACTTTAATGAGTAAATTTAATGTTTTAAAACTTCAATAATGATAATAGATTTAAAAATAAAATTCAATGATAATTTGTATAATTTATCTAAGTTTCAAGCCTAAATTTTCGTTAAGCAAATGCAAAAACAAAATTGAGTTTCGTTTACCGTTAATAGCCCAAATCTGAATCTTGGCAAGAAAAAACATCCCAGAATAGAAAATCTTAGGAAAATACCAGACCCAATACTGTAAAGATTTTGCTGTCGTCATCCATGGCATCTTCATCTTCTTAGCCATTTTATCTTATGGCCCAAAAAAAACCCTTCTCTTAAAACAAAGCATGGCCTATTTTTTTTATTCCTTCCCTCAAACTCTTCAAGTAAACCCCACACCGTAAAAATCAAACCCAAAACTAACAAAAGTCTTCACTTTTACTGTTTTACATCACTTTCCCTTCTTAAATACAATTTCCTCGCATCCAAACACCGTTTTTTCTTGATTGCTTTTATCCATTTCCTGTCCTTCTTTAGATCAAAACAGTTGAAGAAAAAGAAATGGTGAAGCCTCAAAAGCCTCCATCTGGCCGTACAAATCTAGCTTCGTGTATTGTAGCAACAATTTTCTTGATCTTCATCGTAATAATAGCTCTCATCGTTTACTTCACCGTTTTTAAACCCAAAGATCCGAAGATCTTCGTCAACTCCGTCCAGCTTCCGTCTTTCTCCGTCGGTAACAACTCCGTCAGCTTCACTTTCTCCCAATACGTCGCCGTTAAAAACCCTAACCGAGCCGCTTTCTCTCACTACGACAGCTCCATCCAGCTACTCTACTCGGGTTCTCAAGTCGGATTCATGTTCATACCCGCGGGGAAGATCGACGCGGGTCAGACCCAGTACATGGCCGCAACATTCGCCGTACAGTCTTTTCCCTTGACTGCACCGAATGAGGCGTCGGCCGCAACGATGCCTACAACTACGACGGGGCCCCTCGGTGGGTTTGGCGGGAGCTATAACGGGTATCGAGTTGGACCCACGATGGAGATTGAGTGTCGGATAGAGATGGCGGGTCGGACTCGGGTTCTGAATTTCTTCACCCATCACGTGGATGCTAAATCAGAGTGCAGAGTCACCATTGCAGTGAGTGATGGTTCTGTTTTAGGTTTCCACTGCTAATGTTATGTCCTTTTCTTTAAGAGATTACTTAGCCGTTTTCTTCAATATTTTCAGTTTCTTGAGGATTTCAAGATTTGGGTATCAATTTTTGTGTACCCAATTTGTTGAAAGAAGTGTAAAAATAGTGCTTTAGTATTAGAATTTACTAAATTATTTAGTTATTATTTGCATTATATTTTAAATGTATTTTTTAAGTCAAAAGATTTTTAATCAAAAGTAAACTTTAGATTTTCAATATAAAATTCAAATGTTTAATTAAAAGTTAAATTTTATTAATAAAATATTTAACTTTAACAGAATTCAGTTAACAATATTACTAAGGGTAAATTATAAAAGCATCACTGA
Organism: Hibiscus mutabilis; assembly: GCA_019671005.1. Taxonomy (NCBI): domain Eukaryota; kingdom Viridiplantae; phylum Streptophyta; class Magnoliopsida; order Malvales; family Malvaceae; genus Hibiscus; species Hibiscus mutabilis. The sequence goes on from CM033749.1 coordinate 30,436,991, forward strand.
ACTTTGCTTTATTATCTATTTTAGTCACTAAATTTTTAAAACAATCAATTTATTCATTAAATTATTTTGGTTATTTTACAGTTAATATATTAACACCGTTATGACATGGCATAGGGTACTAAAACGGACCTCGTTTTAAAAAATCAAAATTATAGATTCATTGTTGTTAATTTAGGCACCAAATGAAAGCTGCCATTTCGTTCTTTCTCTTTGTGAGTCGAAATTCCCCAAAATGAATAAAAATCTTGCGTTGTCTTCCTTACCTTCCTGCTCCGGTCACTTCAACTTTACCGTCCAGAATTACGAATCGAGGCCTTAGTCACCATGGATGATTCTGAACGAATGGGTAAGGCTCTTTTCTTCTCCGATTTGATTTCTTTTTGTAATTTCTTGATCTCTCTTTTAATCGTGTGGTTTGGGAATTGGTCTCGGGGTTCATGGGAAAGATGCAGTTTGTGAACTTTGCAGAATTTTAGTAAATGTCGCCAATCCTCGCGTTTTTGAAAACAAAATCGCAGACGACACTTTTTCTTTTATCCTTTTATTTTCTCTTTATTCCCCTCACAAACAGAGCACTAGCTCTGTTTTTTTGTTAGTCTTCCTCGCCTATTCTTTCTTTCTCTCTGCAAACACAAAAGGTTAGCTGAAGAGTTAGTAAGGGAGCAAGAGGCAATGGCGGATCAGGAGAACTATGTATTCATGGAAATGTTGATGGATTCTAACGAAATAGAGATTGGATTCAGATTTGGGGATCGGATGATGATTTAAAATTTTTGGGTATGACGGCGGTCGATGTTAGCCGCCGAGGTGATGGCTGATCATTGTGAGAACTGATCGGAATTTGTGTTGGTGCTTACGTGGCCCAAAAATCAATTAAAAAATACCTAGTCATCACTTGGTTAGAGAGATAACGGTAGAGTGATCAAAATAAATAGATTTATAAAATTTATTAAGTAAATTGATAGTTTTAAAGGTTTAGTGACCAAAATAAGTAAGAGAACAAAGATTCAATGATGAATTTTATAATTTACTCATTTATTAATTAGACTTTATTTTTCAAATCAAACATATAGAGGATAAATTACTGGAATTAAAAGTAGAATTAAATTTCGAAATTCTACAAGTTAATGGGACTGAGGGAGAATTAGACCCTTGTATTGTATACTCGAGGGGGTGGAAATGACGACGAAGCTCGCTTTGTGGAACTCGTTTCATTTTAATAAAAAAGATTGCAGTTGCAGAGGATCAAAAGCTTAACGAAAACGAAAACAAACCTCCACCAACGAATCAAATGATCCCCAACAGACGTCAGCTAACTCCAGCTCAAAGATCGGCGAAGATCGAGCGTGATCGCCGCCGCCGCCGAGAGCATAACGTACGTATCAACAATTCTATTTGTCTCTACGTTTCGTTTCTCTCTGTGTTAAACTACTTCAAGTACTGATTATCTAGTTTTTGTTTGCAATCAATGAAGATGGAGTTCGAGAGGCTGCAAAACGCGGAAAAGGAATTGCAGGGTTTAGTGGCGGCGCAGAGAAATGAAAACAAGAGCTTAAGAGATGACAATGAAAGGCTCAACGACATGGTTTCAAAATTCCATAATACCATTAGTCAACTACGTGACCAGAACCGAGAACTACATCAGAAGAATCTGGGACTAGAACAAACCATGAAGCTTGTATTGTCTTCCACTCTGTTTTCTTTTCCCCTTATTTTTGGCTCGTTTTATTTTCATAATCTTTCTTTAGATCTTCATCCTTAATTCATCATGAAAATTGCAATACCAAGGGAAGAAAGGCCTCGATTTTCTGGGTTTTCATTGAGGAAACCAACCCAAGTTTTTAACTTTTTAATATATTTATTACAAGGATCTTAATTTGTAAAGTAGATTCGATGGTCAGTTTCTGTGTTATAATTTATAATCACCCAGTTAAGATGGCTATGGTCGTATTTAATGAGCGAGATAATTGCACAAGATTACTTTCTACTCTCTAGTTTTGCCCTTGTTAAATTTAGAGTTTAAGGGTTAGTTTAGGGTTTAGGTTGTGGGGTTTAGAATGTAAGATTTAGGGTTAGAGTTTAGGATTTAGAGTTTGATTTTAGATCCCTTGCCCTTGTTCACTTCACTTGTTGACTTGACAATTTCTCTCTGGCTCAGGGCATCGATCTTCTTATCCTGAAATCTTGATATCCATATCCTTCTTTCCTATTTACTTGTTCTCAGGCTGATTCATTTTTTGCATTCGATAAAAGTCCGAGTCCCAATGAAGAAGTTGCAAATAACGAGCCTATTACCGAAGGTTCAGTTAGTTCTCGAGGTGGTATTCCTTATGCAGGGAGTTCCGGGTTAGTGATCGATCAGAATACCTTGGAGCGAAGCATTCTGAGAAAGTAGAAGATATGTATCTCTGAGGTGAGGAAGCATAATGTGCTTGATGCAGAGTATTCAATATACTGCTCTATTGCAGTAGCATCCTTCACAGTGAATGCCTAATGAACTTTGAAAGTAACACTTGATGAGAATCTCCTCACCTAACATTGCAATCTTTGTGTATCTACCTTTTGTAGAATTACAAACCTTTGTGTTTCTATCATTTGTTAAGAGTATCTTTTCCTTTCGTACAAAAACTGAGTCGCTGTGTATCAAGAAAATTGTCAAGTTGAATTTCCAGATTCGAAAAGTTATCCTGTTTACGATAGCAGCATACTTCAACTTCAAGAATATTGCAAATCTTTTATAGCTTCTTCAAGAGCAGGTAAAAAAGAAGTTGAAAGATGTGAAATCATGGCGGAAGGAACCACATTCTATACTTTTGACGAGAAAAATCAAATGGAAAACAATACATGTTTCTCTGTTTACCTTAACCCACAGCAACAGCCAACAGAGACCATGAAAAAGGGTTCGTAAATTGGTACATATACAAGCAAAACCTGGATAAGGACAAACTATTCGTACTTATAAAGACTGCGCTTCAAGTGCTGATCCGGTCTCCACCATTGTTGTATTCCATGGGCTCGCTTAAAATCTTGTGAGGGGGTAAGATTCACTGTCAAATATGCTGAAGGAATCAAATGCAGTGGTTCTGCAGCTTCGTCACCCCTTCGCACGACATTCATTAATAGATCTCTTAATGAATGCTGGGTTGCTAATCTCTCGATGGCCCCAGCTCCAATCTCTTCCATCTTTTTCCTATGCTCGAAATAACCAACATATTCAGAGCATAAGTGGTCTGCAGGGTTCACAAATAGACATGGAGTCCACGCAGACAAAACGGCAAATGGATCTTCAGACCGACTCGTTTGACCGTTACCCTTCGTGGCAAGAACGAGTCCTGCTGTAATGACACTGCTTGCAAACCGCAGTCCATGTTTCACGTTCCCAGCATTGATTCTCTCAATAGGAGCAGATAAGAATGGAGGATTGAAGAGGAAAGCTTCCAAGAAATCGGCCGTTTTAGCCATGGTCTTTCCCGCCAGCATTGCCATTGCTGCCCCAAGTGAATGGCCGGCCAACCAGACATTTGAATCACCCACAATAGCAACCACATTTCTAACAGCTTTCATGGCAATCTCGAAGCGAGAAGTCTTGTGAAGTCCATTTCGTATGATGTCGATATCCAAAGAGAAGTCTCTTGAGAAGGAGTCGGGTTTATTTATGGTGCCTCGAAAGGCAATCACATAGCGGGGACTCCGATCAATTGTGTCATTACAATGAGATGGTGGTGGTGTATACTCATAAATGGCACCAAAGATGCACGAATCAGCATCGTCAACAAGCTGACGAATTAACTTAAAATGGAAGAATCCCCACCATGATGGAGCCAGCGCTTGAGGACCTTGACGTTTTTCCTGGCGATCTCGCTCCAAAATATAGGCGCCCTGAACCAAACTAGCTGCTACAGACCTTCGATGATTAAAATTCGTCCTGCATACAGGTAATGTACAACAAATATTTCATCAAATAGGACAGTATTCACCTGCCAAGATTGAAGTTCTTAAACCTTAAACATCTTGGGGGGTTATGTGTAATCGGGAAAATCTTACCAATCTACACTGTTTAGGTGCAAGGGGCCTGAAAGACCAAAATCTTCGCTCTCAGAGCTCATCACAGCATTTGCACTTCTTTTCTTTTCGATATTTAGAAATGCTAAGCTGCATGCACAAGCCAGTGAACACAAATCTGCCGGTAGTCAAATTATTACATATGAATGGAACATGCAGTCTAAGGACTTGCTCAATGAGATGCATTTATCTAGGCGAACAAAGCATCAATAACAACATACAATGTCCCTAACCTTCAAGAGTTGTTCAAAACTAACCATGGAAATACATTTATATAGTTTCCCAAATTCAATTAGAATTACTAATTAATCAAGCGGACATGATCATTTGAAAGTTAAAACCACAACAAACCAAGAAGCTGGGTGGTTCCGAACCATTTTCAAACACCTAATTAAGTTTGAGAACAATTTAGCTGGCTTTGGCCGGGCAGAATCAGGTATCAGTACATGAACCAAACTTATCTTAAACAATTCATGCAAAAGCAGCCAATGGCAACCAAAAAACTTCTAGAGAAGTGCAAAATTCACAATCTAGTTGGCAGTTTGTTAATTAAATACTATGGACTCTTGTGCCTGAACTTTCTTTCAAGGAATGCTACAAATTTGTCTTTCACAGTTTGTAGCCTAGTGATATGGCTGTAGTTATTGCCAAATCACAAATATTCTCAAAAGCAAATCAGAAGAGGAAAAAGTGACCAACAACTCACAAACTGTCAAAAAAAAAAAAAACCCTATATTTATTCAATAAGTTGTATATAAAGTACCATCGTGTAATCTATATTGAAAACTTTGTATCTGATTTATACTAATTATACAAATTGATATAGATCCATCAACATCCGCACCGACTGTATTCATAGCATATCATGAGATATAAACAACTAATTCGAAGCAAACCCACAAACAGAAATGGCTAAAAAACACAATAACTGGGTGCATCCTTTCAGAATTAGCCATGGCACTGAAATAATGTACTTTTAGCAATTTTAAAGGCAAACCCGTCAAAGTTAAATGGCTAAAACAATCAAACATCGACATGCTTCAAAAGAATAAACCAAAGAAGACATTTCCTCCTGCTTCAGGATGAGTTACAGGAAACATTTTTACCTTTTTATTTCTTTCTTTTTGGTGGAATTAAAATGAAAGGCGCAGATCTGTGTGCTTTATGGGAGGTGGTTTTGCAATAAATCTGAAGCTGTTGGTTGGCGAGACAGATATAAAAAGTAAGGTGAAAATATGTCTGTGTCAAGCAACAGAAGTTTTTAACATCCTGCGAGCTGTCTGGTTTTATTGCCATTCCTGAAATGGGGAAGAAAGCAACAGATCCCGTGCGATATATCCGCATTGTACGACGTCGTGTTCCACATGAACAGTACCTGCTAATTATATAGGCCTAATACGCAAAAAATGCCTGAACTATACTTCTTCTTTCATATATATATATATATATATGCCCAACGTATTTTTGACCTAAATAGGTGTTTAACGTTTTCACCGTTAGTATTTTAAGTGTTTGGCCTTTAACGGCTGTTTTAAAAAATTCTTTTAACCAATCAAAACATGACATGCGGCTTTGATTTTAATTTTTTATTTCCTTTAACCTAATTTTTAAAAAATTCAAAATTTTTCAAAATTTACAAAATAACCTCAAAATCCTTAACTTTTCAAATATGGCCACTATCGTCGTCGTTTATCATACTGACGGCGATAGAATGAAACCTCTTACTCTCGTTGCCATACCCTTACGCCTTTCATCGTCTGATCGATCATCGTTTGTCACCCATCATTTTTTTTCTTTCTCTCGTTGTTCGGCTTTGTTTTCACGTCAAACACATCGATCGTTGACTTTTGACGATGGAAGGATGAGAGAAATGATCGTTGGATCTGACAACAAAAGTGGTAGGCAAGTCGTCAACGATTGACGGCGGTAACAGTTGGAATCAGAATTTGCGACTTAGGGATTTAGGGAATATTTTGGGAGTTTTTGAGAATTTTAGGATATTTTTGAATATGAATGTTTTAAAAAAATAAAAGAAATAAAATAAAATATGCTACGTCTCATGTTTTTATTGGCTAACAATTTTTTAAACGACTTTTAACGGCAAGACACCTACAATAATAACGGTGAAAACGTTAAGCACCTACTTGGGTCAAAAAATACTTTAGGCACCTATCTGAAAAAAAAAAGTATAATTTGGGTACTTTTTCCCTATTAAGCCAATTATCTACTATTACTATTGTGATCTTCATACAGGCTTTAACTGAAATTTCGATTTTAATTTAAACGATACTACCAAATTTGAAGGTCATGTTTAGAAATTAGCAGATTATGTTAGTTGATAACTAATAGCATTAGCTGATTTGACTAGCGGATTGCATTAGCTGGTTCTATATAAATATTTGATAAAATTAACTGATAGCTTATAGTTATTTGATTGTTTAAACAAGCAAAATGACATATAAAGATATTATTATATTCAATACTCGTTTAAATAATTTATTAGTTATTAATATTTTGTATCTATTAATATTAGTTAGATTATGAAAACTAATTCTTTTTAATATCATTACTAAGCATATATGAAGGATGTATATATTAATTTCTTGTTTTTGAAATTTAATTTTTAATATAATTTTAATAATTATTAAATTTAAATGTATATATTAATTTCTTATTTATGAAATTATATTTTAAATATAATTTTATTAATTATTAAATTTAAATGAATATATTAATTTTTTATTTATGAAATTATCTTTTTAATTTTATTAGTTATTTAAATTTATGTTATTTAAAGATTTTTTTAATTGTGAAGGACAAAAAGTCTTTACAATTCTTTTATCCAAACCTCTAACTCAAAAAGCTCCTAAAATGAGCTTTTTCAAATTGACAGCTTTCACCTTAATTCCCTGTTACAACTATCTATTTACCAAACATCTAAACTAGCAAATTTGATTGGCCTCAAAAAGTTGTTTACCAAACAAGACATATATTTTAAATAAAAGATAAAAACAAATTTCGTGTTCCCTAAAATTTTTTACCCAATTAAGCCTCTGAACCAATAAATTGAATCAATTAAGCATTTTGACTAATTTTGACCATCAATTTTTTACTTTTTTTCTTGAGATATTACTGTCACGTGGCACACTACAATTCTGTCATTTGACATTTAAATGTTTTTTTTAATATTTTGTATAAGTTTTAGAATTTTTAAAGAATTTTTTAAATATAAAAAATTATAAAAATATCAAGTGACAATACTGTAACATGACATGTTACACCAGCTAGTCCAAAAATCTGTTAAATTTAGCCGTCAAAGAGGTTAAAGGAGTAATTGATAACATTTTGGAGTATAACTTAATTAGGTGAAAAATATTTAGGGATTAGTTGATTTATTTTCGCTTTGCCAAAACATTTTTATAAAATTTATTTAACAAATTGTATCATGCACGAACAACTTGCGTTGCATGCTGAAATATAGCCATTGCCTTTAAATACAACAAACAAAGCCAACCACTACACAGGCTTGGTATATAGCAGCACTTTTCGTGGCGTTTTTAAACCAAACGCCGCCCATATTTCACTTATTACGGCATTTACAGTAAAATTGCTACAAAATGATAAACTTCGCGATGTTTGTGTTAAAAACGACACCAGAAGTGTTGTTATAGCATCGTTTGGTTTCATAAACGCCATGATAGGTCTCGTTATAGCGGCTTGGTTTTACAAACGCCACGATAGAAAAACTCACAGTTTTGACTATTATATCTCTCAATCTCAAACACTCTCTTCCCCAAATCAAATCGTGCAAAATCCTTAATCCCTAACTACTCTCTCCCTCGTCGTGCTGCTCACCGACGTTGTTTGTCGACGTTCTCTTCATCGTCGATCGTCCCTCAGGCCGCTCGATCGCACCAGCAAGCAAGCCAATACTGGAATGCGAAACATCTCTTGAAATCTGCCGGAAGCAAGCAAGCCAACCTCTAAGGTAAACAAATCCTCATTCTTATCAAATATCCAAATTCCCTGCACTTTTAGTTATTTACTAGATTTATGAATCTTAAATTTCCATTTGAATAATTTTTTGATAAAATTGTTTCTATAGCGTGAATCAGAAATCCTCATTCTTAATTTGTCGAATGGAGGCTTCACTGGGCAGATTTTGGTTGGGATTTCATACCTGACAAAGTTGGTTACTCTCGACTTATCTCATATAAGACCACTCTTGAAACTGGAGAAGCCAAATTTGAAGATGGTTGCTCAAAATCTCACGGGGATAAAGAAACTGGAGAAGCCAAATTTGAAGATGGTTACTCTCGACTTATCTCAGATAAGACCACTCTTGAAATTGGAGAAGCCAAAGTTGGTTACTCTCGACTTATCTCGACTTTTAAATTCTGAATTTTGTTCCCCTAAATGATGAATGCCTTTTATTAGCTATGGATCTACATCCAAATGAAGCTTTTTGTCATAGTTACTCTGATAGGGGAATTGATCTTTCAACACACTATGCCTTTTGATTTAATCTGTGGAAATGATTGAAAGATGTACAATAGAAATTTGAAGGCATGGAAACTTTTTTTGCCGAGGCGATTAATCTTTTATCGATCTCTTTTTTTCCCTGTTGCCAATATTATGTTTCGTCATGTTAAGCTGCCTTAGACTAGTACATCTTTTATTGGTTTATGCTTATTGCGCTGCATGACCAACATTTTCTTTATCAGCAACATGAAGTGGGTACAACCTCATGGCTGGTGATTGTTTTTATTGAACTTTTGAGAAACCCTGTCAAGCAAATGCTATATTTTCATTGTTTCAAAGCTTTACTTTGTCCACAAATAGGTTTCTTTTCTGGGATTGGTAGTTCTTTTTCTTAAATATACATCTTTTGTTCGTTCTCATGATTTCTACGTGATGAAGATAATCTTGAGCTATGGATTTAGTTCCAATGTAGTCTCTTTTAGTCATAGTTACACTGATAGAGAATCATGTGTGATTACTCCCTTTGTGCCTCGCTCTCTACCCTCTGTTTAACCATCCAAACTTCCTGCTGTAGTGGGAAGACAACTCACAGGAAGTCAATGGTTTTCTTTTTCACACTTATAAAATTATCTAAAAAAGTTTGGACTTTCAATTTTTCCTCTATTCTATTTTCACACTTGCATCCTTACTTTAGTTGATATTATCTGTAGTACTTAACATCTTTTATTATGGTTTTAATTGCAAAATAAAGATGTAACAGAGGCAATTCAGAAGGTTGTTGCAGCTTATGACTGCAAAATTGTTGAAGATGTTCTTAGCCTTCAACTGAAGCAGTTTGTGATAGATGGAAACAAAGTCATACTAAGCGTCTCTAATCTAGATACCAGAGTTGATGATGTGGAGTTTGAGGAGAATGAAGTTTATGCAGTAGATATAGTTGCTTCGACTGGTGAAGTCAAGGTAATTGTCCCTTGTTATTTAACCTTGTTGATGTGCCTATGCTTATGTCTATTGATCTTGTCCTTAAATTTTCAATGTGCTAAAATTGCAGCCCAAGCTTTTGGATGAGAAGCAGACAACTATTTATAAGAGAGCAGTTGACAAGAATTATCATTTAAAGATGAAGACCTCTAGATTTATTTTTAGTGAAATAAATTAGAAATTTCCTATTCTCCCATTCATTACTAGGTCTGTAATTGTTAGATGTATTTGTTGTGGATATGCGTTGGTGGTTATTACTGCTGTGCAGTGCTTCATGTGGATTTCGTATGTATAGGGCTTTGGAAGAGAAAATGACGGTGGTCGGCGGTAGTGGATCGGGGAAAAGAAGCTTAGGAACAAACTATGTAGAAGGGATTAAATTGAGACAAAATGTACTTTTTATAATGAAATAAATATTTTGTTTAACAAATATATTTTATTTAACAAATATTCTAAATTTGTCATTTATATATATATTTTGAAAACATGGTGTTATTCGCGGCGTTTGTAAAAACAAACACCGCTAAAAAATAGTTATTAGCGGCGTTTCTGAAAACAAACGCTACTAAAAAACAGTTATTAGCGGCGTTTGTAAAAACAAACGCCACTAAAGAAAATGCTTTTTTGTGGCGTTTGTTCCACAAAAGAACAGTTATTCGCGGCATTTATAAAGACAAACGCTACTATAGATCTTGACTTTTTGGGGCGTTTTTACCCGAAAATGGCGCGAACTATTGTTGCGCTAGTTTCAGCGGCACTTTTCTAAGCGCCAGGAAAGTTTTTAGCGGGGCAGAAAAACGCCGCTATAAGACTAAAAAAACGCTGCTAAAGACAATTTTTGCGTAGTGAACCCTCTCACAATAACACCAAGCGTGATTCTGCTTTCACCACGCTCTCCCCTTGGACCTAGCAACCGTGTCGATTTCTGCTTTTGCACTATGTCGCTCCGTGATTCCCGGATCTTCATTCAACAATCGGTTTTCCTAACAAAAACAAGAAAGAAAGGAATTCCCAGAACACTCTTCATTTGTAATACCAAATACGGTAAAGAGTGAAAAATTCTTACGTCCACTTTTCCCAATTCAGTGTAGCAAAAGTCAAGCAAGCTTTTTTTTAGACTTGACAATAAACGATGGACTTCGGGATTGAGTAACGCAAGCCGGTGCATACTGCATTAACATATGACACAACTGTTGTTCCTGCACATATATACATTGTCCAAGAAATCCATGATCAGCAGCAATAACATGCATGACAATGTCAAGAAACATCCTTTTTCCTTCTTTCCATTTGTTTGTGGATGTGAACCTACCAATTCTTCTCAGGTATGAATCATTGTATCTGTCAAATATTGATTGTGAAGGGTTGCCATCCTTGTCCGCTGCTTGAGGTAGCTTCCGGAAGAAATCGACCGTAAGGTTACAACCTATGAAGCACGGGGATGGCAACCCTATACCGTTTCAAGTACCCGATACGTCATCGGGACGGGTACAAATCGGGTTCGGCTGAAAAAAGTTGGGGACGATTGATACTTTTCCGGGGACGTTTCGGGGACGGCGTGTGACCTTTATGTGCGTCCCCAAAGTCATTTTTCTGTCAGACCATAGTTACTAGAGACAGGGAACAGCCCACCGGACGACGACCGAGAACTACGACCCAAAACTTAAAACGAAACATGTCTGGTACGTGATTTAAAAAATGGGCGACAAAGGACCCACTTTATAAACGAAATGCCATAGTGGGTTCTCGCCGTAACCATGGACCATGACGAGACTGGCTTGTAGAACTTGAATTGATGGCTATTGGTAACCCAGAAATGGAAGGTGGTTTGTTGACGGAGAAGGCCGAGGGTTGTTGAGAGATAGGTTTTTTTGATTTCAAAGAATCTAGAAATTATTTGGCTTTTTGGGAATTTGAATTTCAAATTTATTGTATAATAAATCATATGCTGGAAATAGGATAGTCTGCCATTTTAAATCATATATATTACTTTGACATGCAATTTTAATACCATGTGTATGCATCATACGTAGGAAATGGTAGGATTAATATAAATCATATATCACAGATTTACTGTATAAATATAATTATTTTAATATACAATTTTAATATCATTTGTATACTATTTAGATTTATTGTTTGAGATTTGTAATTTTAATATTATGTTTTTTTATTTTAGTTTCTAATTTGTTATGAATTTTAATGCAATATTATATATATATTAAAATTTATTTAATATTTATCGTATCATTGTCGTACTCGTACCTTATAATTTTAGAAAATGTCGTTTCTAGTCCCTGCATATGTATATATCATCCAGTTGAAGTGCTGCTTTTTTGCTTTGTTCCCTTATTCTCTCAAGAGATTCCATTGCAGCATTCCCCCTGGTTTCTTAGAGCAGGGTACTGCTTTAACTCCTGAAAACCAAACCACATTAATGGTTAAATACCAGGGCCAGCTTGAAGAATAATTTTTAAACATGCATATTTTCCTTCGATACACGAATAAGAAGGTAAACAAAGAAAGGAACATACCGTGGTCTCACTGCCAAATTGAACATAATTTTGAAAGGTTTCGTTGGGAAAGAACCGCAACAGGGCCATTGGTGAAGAAAGAAGTGTGAAAAACCACAATAATCTCTACATGCCAAATTGAACATAATAGATGAGGCCGATATCCATCAGGTTCAGTAATGAGCTTCCCAATATTCTCCAACGACAGTTGCTCGTCAAATTGCACACTTACTCCCGCATCAGCCGCAATAGGTTTTCCAAGGTGGCTCAGCTCTGTCTCATGTTCAGCCACTGCTTTATTAATAAGGGACTGAATGCTTGAGATTCTGGACTTGATTACAGTTTCCAACATTAACCAATACGAGTAGTTAAATACATTAGAAGAAAAAGTAGCACTGAATCCAGTACCATTACCATCCTGTCCTCAAGGGAAAATGAAGTATCCAAATGTTTCAACAAAAACAAGACATGCACAAATGGGAGTAGTATACCTTTGAAAGCATATTAGCAAGATGCAAGGCTTTCACGGTTTCCATTGTCTTCTTCTTTTAGGTGGAACATTGGTTCAGTTCAATGCATCATGTTAGCAAACGACTATGAAAACTTTTGATGTTTCAGCTTTCTAATTATATTCACAGGAATGCCCCATTGGCACTTATAAAGATATGGATGGGCTATGTGTTGTAACCTATTTTTGTCCAGATTAGACCCAAAATAAGCTCAATATCTCTGCCCACTATGCCCAATTAAAAAATCTTTTATCCAGTCCAAGCTGTCGCATTTGCAGACTCAAAAAGCAGGAAAAAATACGTTATCGCCCGAAAATTTTTTATATGTAAAATTAATGTATTCACTTTTTTAAAGAATTTAATACCCAAAATTTTTGTATAGGAGAACTTTTATCGAATGAAATTAAAAAAAAAAAGCAAAATTACGTCACCCCTTGTTCGGCTATAAATAGCCATGGGGGAGAGCCAATTCACGACACCAACAATTGGAAATTGCAGACCCACAATTTCAAATTGAAATTGGCCATGGCCAATACTTGGTCGAGCAAGCCTTTGCTTGCAAAGAGAGCAGTGCTCTCGGGGAATTAATGTGGTTCGGTCAATCACTCGATCAGAGGTCGTTTTATGGTCCGATCAAATAAATTTTTGGGCTATGACAAGGTGGCAACGGAATTTTGATGGGGTCGGTCAAAATTTTTTATTCAAGCTCTTAATGGGGTAAATTTTTTATCTTTATCTTTGTATTTATTTATAAAATAATATATAGTTTTGTTGATTATATTTTTATTGGCATGTTTTTTTAATATGTTTTGTATATTATTTTACTTTTAATGTTGCATTGTTTTTTTACTTTCTTTAATTTCAGTTCTTTCTATATTCGATGCATTTTATTTTTATTTTATTTGTGTTTTTTACATAATGTATATAGTATTATTATGTGTATTATATATAATATGTGTAATATATATTATACTTATAATATGTATATAGTATAATATTTGTTTTATATAGTATTTGTATAATATGTATATTTATATATAGGATATGTATAAAATAGTATTTATGTATTTGTGTTTACATGTATATATTAATATTTATTGTATATTATATAGTATTTTATTTGTTTTATTCTATTACTTTATATTTACATTATTTAAATTAACTTTATGTTATTTATTATTTTACATAAATATCGTATATAGTATTTTGTCCCTATTGTTATGATATTTCTATTGAGAGTGTCATCCCGGCCATCCGGGTGTAATCTCCTTTGAATATCGTGAATAGCAAGGCAGATTTAAACTGTTGCACGTGTAACTTGGAAATTAATTATTAAATTAAATCGAATTTTTATTTTCCTTAATAAAAATAATGCGAACCTGTAGGTACCAATTTTGGGCGTGGTGGGGGTGCTAATCCTTCCTCACTCGTAACCAACTCCCGAACCCATCTCTGGTTGACTTTTCGGTGTCCGATCTACCTTATCCAAGTGATCGGTGGCGACTATGTTTTTTACCATTTTATTATCTAAAACGCGAAGCCCCACTCCCAAAAAAGCGGGTTCCTGGGTAAGCCCGGACAAGAAGGTCGCTACAGCATGGCGACTCCGCTGGGGACAATTTTTGCTTTCAAAAACAAAAAAGGAGTTAGGCCTTAGTTAGGGTTCATATTGTAATTATTAAGGAAAATTTAATTTAATTTAATTTTTAATTTTCAATTTTTGTTTGATATAAACTGTCATCATATATTAGCTTTAGAACCCTTAAGTGAGAGGGATTACTTCGCTAAGTGGGGTTTTCACCTCCTTATAGTGTTGTAATGTACTTCCGGAGTACCAGTCCTTATATTTCGTGGGGTTTTCACCTCCTTATGGTATAAGGGTCATATTCCCCCGAATTGATGTTCTAGGGACAGTTCGGGTACCCATACTCTAGAACCGAACCTCATATAATGAACCGTAGTATTCGCCTTTTAACCACGCCGTCATGCTGCCCATTAGGAATACCCCTTTTAGGATTTGTTTTTTTGCCCTGTTATTTTTTTGTATATATATATATATATATTTTATTGTGTGCACATTTTAATTAATTATTTATTGTTAAGTATGTAAATTATTATTTCTTCAATTATTTTACTGCACTAACCCGTTTTCTTTATTGTTTTTTTTCTTCTACATTCGCATTGCATATCATCCCATTCCATAAGTGTTGATTTGAGAATAATCCAATTTAGAGGGTGTACCCAGATAGGAGAGAAGTCTGTGATACAAGAGCGATAATGCAAACAATATCGGGTTAGGGTGAATGAAGACCAACGAAAAAGATGACTCGATTGCGAGATACGAAGCGAACGAAGAAACGATACAACTTAGGCATGTTATTCGAGACCCGAATCATTTGCATCCAGGTCTACCAAAGAAGAGACCTATGCCTACATTCTCCATGCATAGGCTAGCCATCTCTCCAAAAAAACCTCAAGTGCATAGATTATGCTGCCATAGGACTTTGAACAGTAGAAGAACAAAATGACGAGACCGTCCCTTAAACCGAGGATGATGCTAAGACGTGGAGTGCGAATCGTACTTTACAAAATCAAGATATCAAGACAAGAAGCTACTCATTATATGTAGTTCATTTCAGCTTCTTGACAGACTTATTCTCCTAGCGGAAGCCTTTCTAAGGATTACTTGGGAATCAACACTTCACTTCCATTCATTTTAACACGACATTTAAATATTTAGTTGTACATTATAATTTGCATGCATTATTAAAGATAATTGGGTTAGTTGTGTAAATACCATGAGAAAAATTTAAACTCAAATTACTATCATTCCACATCGATATGGTACTCGCTTGCAAGCAAAGAAAATGGAAAATCGGGTGACTGAACTAGAACAGGGCCAAAAGAACTTGGAAAACCGTTTGGGATAGGGCTGAACAAAACATTAGCAAATAGATCAAGCTGTAATGCTGACCCAAATATCCGCTTTGCTCGAAAAGGATAAAGATGACACCATAAAAGAGCCAGAAGGTACTATATCTCACATCAGGATTCAATCGGACACGTCAATCCCCAAAAAGAAGAGAGCATGTCAACACCACTGGGTATCCGCCAACCATCAAGAAGGAGGGAAACTGAGTAATCTGGAAACAACCTATGAGGAAGAAGTACTAGACCTCGACTTGGTAGAAAAGTTCAGAGCTATTTTAGCAAGACCGACAATATTATGATTGATACAAACCGATTGTACCCAGGGGAATGGTACAACTAGCCCGGAGCAAACGGCTGTTGGTAAAGGCAACTCAATATCATTGATCCTTGTGCATTTAGGAAAAATGCAAAATAAATCTAATGACGGAATCAAATATTTAAAACCTTTATTCAATCCCTCTTCGTTAGTGTTGTAGCTGGATCAAATATCGAGACCTTCATCTTTCGATCCTGTCTCTTTGTTAGCATGGCGGCTGGATCATATCCATTTTGACAAGTCCAATAGAAATATTGGCGCAACGTGCTTAAACACGGTAAAGTTTAAGACAATGAAAAATTCAAATGTCCATCAAAAATCCATTTTTATGAATGTCGAAGGAAAATAAATCATTTGAGAAAATCCAATGTCATGATTGGTACAAACTGATTGTACCCAAGGGAATGGTACAACTAGCCCAGAGCAAACGGCTATCGGTAAAGGCAACTCAAAACCGTTGATCCCTGTGTATTTGAGAAAAATGCAAAAGAAATTAGACTGAAGAATTAAATGTTCAAACCTTCAATAGACATTTCCTTTGCGTCAATGTTGCAGCCAAGACAATCTTTCTCCAAATTTTGCTTACAATAATAGCAAAGAAAATCAAGTGAAGCCCAAGAAAGAAGCGGTGGTTAGAGCAAGAACCCTTACCCCAGACCTGACCGTTTAGCTTTGAAAGATGAAGAATTCTCAGATTGAAGGTTACATCTCTGGCTATGATGAGGATTCCATAAAGGAAAAATTCTCAGCCCTACCTCTAGCATTGATGAAGATTCTATACAGGAAAAACTTTCTAGTCTTAAAGCAAGTAGCTATTTCGTGCCTATGACGATCAGAAATCGTGGTATGATCCAAATTTTCTCCAGTATTTAGCTTTCATAGAAGCAGTGAAAACCATGTGGAAGTCTCAATGCAAGATACACTTGGATGTCAAGACGGTCAGAACCCGGGGCATCCTTTTAATTTTCCAGTCTTCAACTTTCAAGGGAGCAGCGAAAATTTTCTAATAGTCTTACGGCGAGATGTCATTTTCATGTCAAGACGATAAGAACCCGGGACATCCTTTCGATTTTTTAGTCTTCGGCTTTCAAGGAAGCAGCGAAAATCATATGGCAGTCTCAAAGCGATTACTCTTTCGTGCCTATGACGGTCAGGAACTGGGGCATCATCTAAAACATTCTCACGGCGAGATGTCATTTTCATGTCAAGACGGTCAGAACCCGGGACATCCTTTCGATTTTTTAGTCTTCGGCTTTCAAGAAAGCAGCGAAAATCATATGACAGTCTCAAAGCAAGATACACTTGGATGTCAAGACGGTCAGAACCCGGGGCATCCTTTTAATTTTCCAGTCTTCAACTTTCAAGGGAGCAACGAAAATTTTCTAATAATCTCACGGCGAGATGTCATTTTCATGTCAAGGCGGTCAGAACCCGAGACATCCTTTCGATTTTTTAGTCTTCGGCTTTCAAGGAAGCAGTAAAAATCATATGGCAGTCTCAAAGCGAGTTACTCTTTCGTGCCTATGACGGTCGAACCGGGGCACCATCTAGAAAATTTTCAGACTTTAGCTTTTAGGGAAGCAGCAAAAATCTTCTAGTCATCTTGCAACAAGATACCATTTCATGCCTATGACGATCAGAAATCGGGGTATGATCTTTCAAGTTTTCTAGTCTTCAACTTTCATGGAAGCAGTGAAAACCTTTCGGTAATCTTGTAGCAAGATACCCTTTCATGCTCATAACGATCAGAAATCAGGGTATGATCTTACAATTTTCTAGTCCTTAGCATTTTGGGAAACAGTGAAAATCTTCCGGCAACGAGATATCATACCTATGACGATAAGAAATCGGGGTATGATTTTTAAGTTTTTCGGTCTTCTACCTCCAGAGAAACAGAGAAGACTTGTGGACGGCTCCCAACTCGAAGATTCCACCCGCAAAAGATTCTATAGGAAGAACCTGTAACTTCAAGAGTCGAAGGTGAAAAAGTTCTATATAGAAAATATTTGCAACATGATGATGTCTCCAAGACTTCAGACGGAGGAAGAGCTTATGACTTCGAACTCCCCAACTCCAAGATTTTGTCTTCTCACTAGAGCACTCCAGTTTGAAGATTTTGCGTCCAAGAGCGGTTGAGCAGATCAACTGAAGATCAAAAAGAGCATGCGGTGGTCAGAGAAGAACCCTCAGCCTACCCGGACAAAAATGGTCACTCTTTTGTCTTTGCTCTATCCCTGTTACACAACAATGAGCAAAGTGGGGTAGCTGTTGTAACCCATTTTTGTCCGGGTTAAACCCAAAATAAGCTTAATATCCCTGCCCATTATGCCCAATTAAAAAACCCCTTTATCCAGTCCAAGATGCCGCCTCGAAAAGCAAGAAAAAAGATGTTATCGCCCCGAAAATTTTCGATCTGTAAAATCAATGTATTCACTTTTTTTAAAGAATTTAACACCCCAAAATTTTTTGTATGGAAAAATTTTTATCGAATGAAATTAAAAAAAGAAGCAAAATTACGTGGCTCAAAATGAGCCACGTCTCACCCCACTCCCCCTTGTTGGAGAGCCAATTCACGGCACCAACAATTGGAAATTGAAGACCCACAATTTCAAATTGAAATTGGCCATGGCCAATACTTGGCCGAGCAAGCCTTTGCTTGCAAAGAGAGCAGTGCTCTCGGGGATTAAATCCCCGCGGTGGTTCGGTCAATCATCCGATTGAATGTCCTTTTGTGGTTCGATCAAATTAATTTTTGGGCTATGACGAGGTGACACCGAGATTTTGATGAGGGTCGATCAAAGTTTTTTATTCAAGCTCTTAATGGGTTAAAATTTCAGTCTTTATCTTTGTATTTATTTATATAATAATATATAGTTTTGTTGATTATATTTTTATTAGCATGTTTTTTTAATATGTTTTATATATTATTTTACTTTTAACGTTGCATTGCTTTTTTTACTTTCTTTAATTTCAGTTCTTTCTATATTCGATGCATCTTATTTTTATTTTATTTGTGTTTTTTTTACATAATGTGTATAGTATTATTATGTATATTATATATAATACGTGTAATATATATTATAGTTATAATATGTATATAATATAATATTTACTTTATATAGTATTTGTATAATATGTATATTTATATATAAGATATGTATAAAATATTATTTATGTATTTATGTTTACATGTATATATTAATATATATTGTATATTATATAGTATTTTATTTGTTTTTATTCTATTACTTTATATTTACATTATTTAAATTAACTTTATGTTATTTATTATTTTACATAAATATTGTATATACTACTTTGCCCCCATTGTTTCGATATTTCCATTGGGAGTGTCATCCCGGCCATCCGGGTGTCATCTCCTTTGAATGTCGTGAATAGCAAGGCAGATTTAAATTGTTGCACGTGCATCTTGAAAATTAATTATTAAATTAAAACGAATTTTCATTTTCCTTAATAAAAATAATGCGAACTCGTAGGTACTAATTTTGGCGTAGTGGGGGTGCTAATCCTTCCTCACTCGTAACCAACTCTCGAACACATCTTTGGTTGACTTTTCGGTGTCCGGTCTACCTTATCTAAGTGATTGGTGGCGACTATATTTTTTACCATTTTATTATCTAAAACACGAAGCCCCACTCCCAAAAAAGCGAGTTCCCAGGTAAGCCCGGACGAGAAGGTCGCTACACTATAATGAAGATCTTTGCACTTGTAGATGGTGAGAATTATATTTTTCTTATTTTCCATACCATTAGTCTTCTATACAGTTTCTGTTCTCAGTTTAGGATGATCCATGCTAAACACGAACAAAAATCATCAGCCCCTAAGCATGTCTATTTCTATGGCCCATACTAAAAAACACTTCAAAATTAAATAATGAACCCTAACTTTAAATTTCAAATCATAAGCCCTATACCTAAAAAATACACCCTACCCTAAATTCTCTATATCCTAACCCTAAACCCTAGTTTAAGTGTGGGGCATAAATGGGACATGCTAAGGGGCAGACAATTTCCATCCGCTAAACACATTCCATGATTCAATAGACACAAGCTATAACTCCAGAATCATGGAGCAAAATAACAGGGAATCATATTACCCATGGAATCGATACATAAGTAGCATAGAATAACAGAATATTACTTCCGTCAATAAAACAGATTGAAGAAGCTACATAATGTAGGGGTGAGCGTTGAATTGAGTCCGAGTAAAAAAAATTGAGTTATTCGAGTTATCGCATCATATTTTACAACTCAAATTTTATTTTGATTTTTTTCCGATTCGAGTCCAGCTTTCGGGTTCCTTTGCAAATTTAATTGTAATTATTTATCATGTTATAGAACATTTTGATTCTAATTTAAACGACTTTCCCCAATCATATAAGATATGCATATATATTTCTTAATATTTTTCATACGTGACATATATTTCTTAATATTTTTTTATATCAGTATATACTTATCAGAAAAATTGAAGGACTCGACTCAAACTTAAAAATAAACCCACTAAATACTAAAAAAATTGAAGTTATTTGAATTTCTATTTTACAACTCAAATTTTATTTGAAAATTTTTCGAGTCGAGTTTTTTATCTTTAACCAAGTCAAAAAATTCAACTTTTTTTCGAAAGTCATAACTTTTAGCCCTTTCCAAATATTTAAAATTGACCACCAACTTGATTATTGTTTTTTTAAATACAAGCTAAAACGGACAATCGGATCTTAAATCCTTTTGGACAACCATTATTACTTCAAGGAACAGAGAGACCCATCAAAATTTAAAGAATAAACCCTAAACCAATATGAGAATCCCACCAAATCCAAATCGAAGCAAACCCCAGGTGCGTGCCAAACACACATCCATAAATCACAAGCCAAATATCGTAGCAAACCACGATAGGTAGAATGAGAAAAAAAAATATATCGGAGCCAAGTTTCAATCCTAGAACCTGTGGCTTATGGGCCCACCACGCTTCCGCTGCACCACTCTAATAGTTGATGTGATTCTACACTAAAACTTATATAAACCATTTTGTTATATAGCAACATAAGATAGAATAGAGATAGAGGAATCTCCTTTGAAGTCAAGACGTCAGATAGAGGGAGAAATCTTGGATTATGATCAAATTGAAGTTTATGTAATACAAGAGATTATTGGTAACAAAAGGGCAGCACAAATATATTAGAACATTTCTGAAAATTGTCTGGCAAAAACAGATGTTAATATTTATTGTTATCAAAGGTAGATCCAGCTATGTTTTATTTTGACAAAGACAAATCTATGAGGCTTTGTCACTTGAGGATACCTTAGGTATCCATCATTTCTTCTATCTGATCGATCAGGTTGGCGCAAATTGTGAACGATATAGTCACAAAACGGCAACTGCTACCAAGATGCCTAGCTGAAAGTACCCAGAAGCTGTTGCTTGAAACCAACCTAGCTCAATTTTAACCCGATATAGTCACAGTTCTCAACTGAGCATTCAAACCAGCCACCAAACGATTCCAAATGGTTGATGGAATCTGCTGGGAAGAGGACATTTCTTTAAGTCAGATGAAGAGCACATGGTCATACTCCAATTTGACATATTCTTGAAGCTGATGTACTTTTTTCCTGTGCCGCCACTGTTTCCTGGACCAGGCACAAGGATATGCAAGCAATGACAGTATACTGTGCACAGATCCTTCCCATCACTCATATGCAGCAACTGAGTTTGATCTCATCAATGAATCTATTGAAAGCATCTTCATGCCTACAGCTCAATGAAGTTTGTTACTTAAGAATACTATTTTTGGGCCCAAAAACAAAAACAAAAAAGCTGGATTGTAACGTACAAGAAGGGGGATTCGATAAATGAATCTACTACAGCGGACAATGTTCAGTGCAGCCCTGTAATTGGAAAGCCTCGAGACGATGTATATTTGGCATCAGCAGTAAGCAAAACAGGGTACATATAGCTAGAAGATCAATATTCTCCCAAGCATTGTTCGGAAAAGGGTACTTTAGCATTCTACTTAAACGTACATAGGCAATACGGGAATGCACAGATTAAGATATTTATACAATAATAAATATAACCAATTAGCAAAGCAAACCAGGACCCTGATTGATTAATGGTGATTAATTTCTCATTATGATCTAGTAGTACAGTGAGTACAATCAGACAGATCAGATGATAGTATGGGAAGTAAATATTTTATCTTAGAACAAACTCTAGTAACTCACTCGTGTCTGTCATCATTGAAGAAAGAAAATGGTAGCAATAGGAAAAAAGAACACGTAGCAGTCTAATATCCTTCCATGGAAACCTACAAAGAAATACTATCATGATGCTACACCAAAGTAGAACTAGGATTTAATGAACTTTTAGAGAAACTGAAACAATTATCTGTAAGTATTACCTTAACAAGACCCCACCGGGGTGATGCATAACAGCATAAGGTGTAATGCTACATCTCTGTCAAATATTGTAAGTAACTCTAAATGGGCACCTTTTACCAATGACATTTTTTTCCCACTCTGGCATTAGCACAAATATGCTACAATGCTTTCTGGTTTCTGTTACTTTCTTGTTCCGATGCAATAAACAAAGGTGTAATTTTATGCCAAAATCAATCTGTCATGCTTATAGTGTAGTCAGTCACCTAAGTTTCATAAAGATGGTATTGTGTCTATAAAGGACTACACACTCAGTGTTGAGAAAAGGTAGATTCTGTCAGGTTTTACGTAAGTTGACATGTATTTCCAATACGGCAAAGCGGAGGAATTTGCATTTTCTGTAATTCGTGAAGCATCAAGTCTGGCAGTGCATAACCATGTTCATAGGAAGGACCTACATGAATAACCGATTTACATTTGCCTATCTGTGTTATGGATTCTCCTCTTTCCAGCATACTTGGAACACGAGAAGGAATTCTTATTAATCTAATGGAACTCTCGGAAATATGAATGAAAATATAAACCTCAATATGATTAAAATGATACAAACATGGTCCAATAAAGTTATTTGTATTGATTTTGGCAACAGGGAATATAGCAAAATGGTGGCTCGTGCTGTTGAAGTCGAGACAAGCTCGTTTAGTTGATTGGCACATAGCTAGTCTATAATTCCAAGATCTATATTCTATCTTTTGTTGCTGTGACTCCCTCTGTAAATTTTGTTCAAAATCGTATTAAGCACTAAGTGAAGTAGGCTTTGCAATTTCTTTCTCAATCCTTTTTGGGTATAGTAGAATGTCCAAGAACCTCTATATTATATAGGTCGTCCCTCCAATCAAATATCAATACAACGAAATGGTTCATATAAGTTTAGTGTAGAATTGTATAAACAATCAGAGTGGCGCAGCGGAAGCGTGGTGGGCCCATAACCCACAGGTCCCAGATCGAAACCTGGCTCTGATAAAATTTTCGCTTTTTTTTTCACTTTCAGGATGTGGGCTGATGTTTGTTTTGGGCCAATAGTCCAAATAACCAAACGCTCAAGCTCAATACATTTCCCTCAATCTCCAAACCCCAATCCAGCCGAAACCACCGCCACCAAAAGAAAAGGACCCTCAGATCATGTTCCGGCAAGCGTCACGCCTCTTGGCACGAACCACCACATCGAGGAGTAGTCGATGTAGCGGCCACTCCCGCTCAAGATTCCAACTTCATCGAGTCATGGACCAAAGTGATTCCCAACCTAGACCCTCCCAAGACTCCTTCCTTCATGACCCCTCGCCCCGCTACCCCTTCTTCTATCCCCTCTAAACTCACCGTTAACTTTGTCCTTCCTTACGAATCTGAGCTCTCCGGAAAAGAGATTTGTTTTCTCCTCCTCTTTTAATTAGAAAATGTTGTTTTAATACTATCGCGGTTTGCTTCGATCTTTGGCCTGTGATTTATGGATGTGGGTTTTGCTTCGATTTGGATTTGGTGGGATTTTCTTATTGGTTTAGGGTTTATTCTTTAAATTTGATGGGTCATTTTGAGGTTCCCTGTTCCTTGAATTAATAATGGTCGTCAAAAAGGATTTAAGATTGGAATATGGTATCCGATTTAGCTTGCTACTCTCATTGTTTTTGCTGTATTTTTTTTTTAAATCAAGTTGTTGATACTTTTCAAAAAAATTTAAAGGGCTAAAAGTGATGAGTTTTATTCGGTTTAGATTGGCAAGGGGGGTTTATTCGTTTTTTTTTTTTAAATCAAGTTGTTGATACTTACCTGAAAAGATACATAATATTTCTATACTAAATGCAAGAACATATTTCCCGTTTATCATTGTTGAGAACATTATGCTAGTCCTTATTGGTTTATTCGGTTTCCGACCATAGCTTATTTATCCATCATCTACGAACAAAGTTCAAAGGAAGAGAAAGAAAATAAAATGCAATAACAGTTTCAAGGATCAGAAGGCTCATATTACAAAATCCCAGAAGAAGATTGGAGATGCATAAGATTGCTTTGTAACACACAGTTCTATGCATAAAGGATTTAAAAATGCTTTGGTTTATAAACATTCCTAAATCTATGAGAGTTTCTGGCTACACTTTGATAAATTTAGAGAACTATCATTCAGACCAAAATGTAAAAAAGACTCCAACTTTTATTTGGTAATTTTCAGAAATAATCAAGGCGCTCGCGGTCACCTGCTGAAGACATTCCATGATTCAATAGAAAAAAGCTGTAACTCCAGAAAAAATGATATTTCAGAGTCAGAAAAGAAGATGCATAAGAATCATGGAGCAAAATAACAGGCAATCCTATTAGTAATTGATACATAAGTAAGAGCAAATATCAGACTGTTAGTTCTGTAAAGAATGCTTGATGGATAATTGATTCATTGTTTCCATCAGATATTCTTCATAAAATAAATTAATATTATCAAATTAAACAGTAGATAGAACAGACGGAAGAAGCTACAGAATCTTTATCAAATCCCCTCTAAATCTTTGTGTTCATTGTTCTATCTTTTTGCTTCCACCGCCATCACCCAAGAAGTCAATTCTCCACCACTTGGCAAGCATTTTCGGTTGATTGTTCGAGCCCAACAGACTCTTTATCAAATCCAACAACTACCTCCTTTGGGGTGTAGTAAAAGATAGACCAACCATTCTGATGAAGAGAGAATGATACCGGCTCATTCTTAAGTCCACGCAAGAGATGACCGATGAAGATCGAATGAAGTTACAAGTCAACGACAAAGCTATGCACATGATCATTTGCACTCTTAGATTGGATGAGTACTCGAAGATGTCTTCTTGCACAAGTTCAAAGGAGATTTGTGACAAGCTCGAAGTTATATACGAAGGCACTGATGATGTCAAGGAGACCAAAATTGGACTCCTCAACTTGATATATGAGAACTTCAAAATAGAACCGGATGAGGACATCACCAAGATGTTTGATAGATTCTCCGTAATCATAAATAGGCTTAAGGGTTTTGGAGAAGTAATTTCGGAAGACAAGCTTATTTGGAAGCTCATTTACTCTCTTTCTGAGTCATAGGATGGAAAGTGGACTGCCATCATAGAAGCCAAAAGATCTCAAGACCTTGAAGCTCTATGCAGTTATGGGTTCTCTTCTCACTCACGAGATAATGAAGAAAGTAATGGAAAAAGAGAAGAAAAAGGAAGAGAAGAAGATAAAGAAGAAGGAAGTGGAGAAGAAAAAGATAAAAATTGCTCTCAAAACTTCACAAGATGAAATCGATTCTAGTGTGAAAAAAGATGAAGAATTGGCTATGCTAGCCAAAAGATTCACTCGATTCATGAAATCCAACCGATGAAGAAAGTTCTATCGAAGAAGGGATTTCAAGAACAAGAACAAAGATGAAGAGAATGATCCAATAGTTTGCTATAAGTGCAAGAAATCGGGGTACATCAAGTTTGAGTGTCCCCAACTAAAGAAAAGAAGTTTCAGAAAGAAGAAAAGCTCAAGGCTCATGTTGCTACTTGGAGTGATGAGGCATCATCCGGTGAAGAGGAGTAAGAAGTGGCAAATCTTTGTCTCGTGGCACTAGAAGAGGATTCTAAGGTAACCTCTAACTCCTCCAATTTTGATTTTACATTTAATGAACTTCAAGAAGCTTATGATGAGTTGCAAAAGGTATACGATGAATTGGTTTTGAAGTATAAAGAACAACTTTTGAAAAATAAGAAAATAATTTCCAATTTGAAAAATCAAAATGATTCTTTATCCAAAACTAATTTGGAACTTGAGAAGAAGGTTCTTAATTTACAAGAAAAACAAAATAATTTTGAAAAGAAAAATCAAGATTTACACAACCTTTTTTCTAAATTTCATGATAATCACCAAAAGAAAGTAGGTGATCTCAAAGCTTCTTTAAACAAAGTTGAGAAATCTAGTTTTAAAAAGGGAACTTCTTCAAAACCCAACTATGTGAAAATAAACTTTGGTGGCTACAAACAAAGAGGCTTCCAAAGGCCATCATATGGTAAGAAGATTAGAAGTGTTTGAGTTCCTAAGGAACTTGTCACTTCTAATGACATTAGTGTTATTGCTTATTGGATTCCCAAGGGAACCAAGATTTTGGGAGCTAATACTCATGGACCCAAAAAGATTTAGGTACCAAAAATCAAGACGTAATCCTTTGTTTGAAGAGGGCATTGCTATAAGGCCAAAGCTTCAAGTGCAAATTCGTGGTACCTTGATAGTGGATGCTCGAGACACATGACTGGTGACAAGAGTCGATTCTTAGAGCTAAAACCAAAGAGTGGAGGAGTAGTGATGTTTGGTGATAACTCCAAAGGCCACATTGAAGGAATTGATTATATTGGTAATCACTCTTCTATACTTAATGACAATGTGTTATATGTCAACGGTCTTAAGCATAATCTTTCGAGCATAATGCAACTTTGTGATAAAGGTTTCAATGTTCTTTTTGATTTAAATGGTTGCAAAATAATCAACATTGAAACTAACAAAATTGTGCTTATTGGTCATCGCATAGGAAATATTTACATGGTGCATTTAGATGACATTCATAATTCAAATGCATGTTTTGTTGCAAAAGTTGGGCATGATTCATGGTTATGGCATAAAAAACTAGGGCAAGCAAGCATGAGTGTTTTGGAAAAGTTGATTTCTAATGATCTAGTAAGAGGTTTGCCAAAAATGAAGTTTTCGTATGACAAAATTTGTCATGCTTGTGCTAAAAGCAAACATAAAAGAGTTTCTTTTAAACCTATTACTGATGTTTCTACAAGTAGAGTTTTACAATTGATCCACATGGATCTTTTTGGCCATATTAGGACAATGAGTTTGGGTGGAAAATCATATGCATTTGTTTTAGTTGATGACTACTCTAGATTTACTTGAGTTCTATTTTTAAGTACCAAGGATGAAGCTTTAGAAAAAATCATCACATTTTCAAAAATAAATCAAAACAATGTTGGTTACTCTATTTCCCATGTTAGGAGTGTGTAATCACTAATTTTATCCGGGGTTCGACCCGCTTTTACATTTTTGTTAGTTTTGAAAATAATGGGCTTTAATTATTACCTTTTTATATATTATTAATTAATATTGTAATTATTATTTATTATAACAAAAAGCCAAAATATTAGTATTATTATCATATGATATATTATATTACTATTGTTATTTATTATTTGTTTTTGTTTTCGTCTAGTATTAGATTACTATTATATTATTGATATTACTATTATTATCTCATATTATTATTGTCCTATTTTATTATTTATATATATTACATTATTAATTACGTCGTTGCTATTACTATTCGCCGTACTATTGGTTATATTATTAGTCTTATTATTATATTATATTACTAAACAAATATATAAAAAACAAAACAAGACAAAATATTAATTAAATATTAAATAAATGAATAAATAAAATAGTTATACAATAAAACAATAAGCTCAATATTACTAGTTCAAAGTCCAATTTACGACTTAAAGCCCAAAAAAATAATAAATAAATGTATTACACAAACCGGCCTATTAGGGCCCGAATAACCAAACCCTAGGCCTAAACAAAAAAAAAACATAATCTGATGTCCCTTATCTTGTTGTGCAGCCGCATCTGGACCGTCGGATCTGGCTGGATGATCAAACGGTCTAGATCGCACATCAGGAAGAAACCCTAATTAAGGTTACCACCTCCATTGGCGCCGCATCAATGATGGCCGTCAGATCAAGCGCATCAATGGCTCGGATTCGAAGGAGAAGCTTTCAGATCTCCCACGTGCCCACACGTGACTCCTCGGCTCGCTCCACGCGCTTACTCGCGACGGTCTGATTGACACCACGCGCACACCAGGCTCCCATACGCGACCACTCTGGCTCCCTCCAGTGTCTGGCTCTCCCAGTGGTACATGCAACAAAATACATACACCAGAGACAAAAACAGAGATATACGACCCTTGTAAATTTTAGAAAAATCAACAGCCGACAACTGTAAAAAACAGCTTCAATCCGGCCAAAACCCTCAGAAATTTTTCTTTTTTCATTTTACTTTTCCACGTAATTATTTGGTTATAAAAGCCGAAGCAAAAAACACTTGTAAAAAGGGGATTAACCTTGAGCTTTGAAAAGAAAATACAAAAAAAAAACAGATTTGAAGGTATATAGTTTCATCTCTTGCATGCATCATATAAATATAAAAAACATTTACCTTTCGAGTGTAGCCTTGCCCGACCGTCCTTCCACCTCCCCTGTCTTCGGTAATAACCCCAATGCCCTCACCGGCTTCATGGGTGAACCGTTGGAAGGGTTGGTTTTTTTAGGGACCTTAGGTCGGAGAAAAAGGGTTTCGTTGTCTTTTTTCTTTTTTAGATCTAGTTGAGCGGGGTTTTTTTACGAAGCGGGGGTCGTTTCTGGTTTCGGTATAGGAGTGAGAGTGTTTTGAAGGAAGTTCTTAGGTCACCGGCGTCGAGTAGCGGCGACCGGTGCGGCGGTGTTCATCCGAAAAATGAGAGTTTTTTTTCCTGAAAAGATGGGGGAGGTTTTCTCTAAATTGCTAAAGGAGCCAATTTTTGCCATAAAAAGAGCTTTTATATTCATTTTATTTTAAAAAATGGTTTTTTTTCATTATTAAACCCCTCCACCATTCTTTATTTACATGCGGAGGGGCTTCCGAGTTCTAAAATTCTGGCCCCAGTCCCTCGTAATTTTCTAATACTCTCAATCACGTCCCTAGATCTGATCGAATCTCGTCTTCAGAAAAGGCTTTATTCCCATCCAGTCCCTTCGCGTTTTCGAAGTAACTCTTCGGCCCTTCTGCATTTTAAAATTACGACCGCCATCCTCAGAACTTTGAAGTATTTTCGTTTTCATCCTTAAACTAGGATTTAATGATTTCTAAGGTGGTTTAATAACCTATTCGGTCCCTAAAAATCCGTTTTCATTTCAATTAACTCCAGGTCCCAGTGTTTTAACCCTTTTATCTTGATCACCTACATTGCATCTTTAGTTTACAGCCTTGCATTTTATTTTTCTTTAAGTTTTAATTCCTTGTTTCGTTAATACTCGTTACTGTTGATACTTTTGTGTTGCTTTCGTTTTAAATATAACATGTGATGTATGGTACATATCATGTATGCGAAATACGCATGCAACGTGTCATATATAGTTTATAGTATATAGTGTATACATGTCTATATCGTTTTGGCCATGTACTATAAATTTTGCCTTTCACTGTACATACATGCGCATAGCTCTTAATATAGTGCATACATATTAATATACGGACTAGCTTACATATTTATGTTACAGGTCTGGTGGTTGTTTTCGGTTATATACATACTTGTACTTGTTTCTATTTTGCTTATGTTGCCAAGGCATGGCTCAATTCATATACATTATGGTGTAGAATATTTGTTTGTACATAGTACGACGTGTAGATATATATATATATAGTGCTTGTTTCTTAGTATATGATAACATAGCATTCTTTTTACCGCATAATTTTAACATGTGTATAGTTGCTCGATAGGTTTTGTGTAGTATGTATGTATAGATTTATATATTTGCTTCGTACATAGTGATACATGGTCATATAAAATGGCTACTGTCAAATCTAGCTTTCTCTTTTTTACGTTTTTTTAAAACACGTGTAGTATAGTTTTCGTATAGTTTCTTGTTTTAATTTTAGACATTCGGTTTCCTTATTTGTATGTTGTCTCATGTCTTCCTTTTTATTATAACTACCATGTTAAGATTATTTGCCATGTCATAATGTTGCATTCGGGATATAATTTGCTAATGCGGCGCCTTTTTATTCGGGAGTAAATGCGGCCAGTATCAAAGTAGTGATGGTGGTCTTGATGTTTACTTTCGAATAACGAGGCCCTTAAAATTTACTCGCACGTATAACCGGTTCTTAATTTAATCGTCACTTTAATTTGGAAAGTTCGATATTAACAAAGCAGTAATTATCTATTTTTCTTTTGGTACCAATTCTGGGCGGTATGGGGTGCCAAAACCTTACCCATCCGTAACCGACTCTCGAGTCTGCTTTCAAATGAATCTCTGGTTTTATGGTGTCCGGCCTACCTTAGTGACCGGTGTAGACTCCAAGTTTTACCGTTTTTTCAAAAACACGATATTTTAAAGAATTTCCCATATTCAAAAATATTTCCACTTTCTAAAAAACTCAAGGAACCCTACTACTCCTTTTTTAGCGATCTCATTCGAACGACTTAAGATTTAAATTTGAATTCCAAATTTTTTTAAAAAGGTCGCTACAGAGTGACCATGGCATCGAATTTCAAAATCTAGGTTTTGAAGAGTTTTATAACTCAAATGGGATTAGCCATAATTTTTCGCTCTTTGCACACCTCAACAAAAAGGGGTTGCTGAGAGGAAAAATAGAAATTTAGAATAAATGGCTAGAACCATGCTTTGTGAAAATAATTTGCCTAAGTATTTTTGGGCGGAAGCCACAAACACGGCTTGTTACATTGTCAACTGTGTAAAGATTAAGCCTATTTTAAAGAAAACACCCTATGAGCTTTTCAAAAATAAAAAGCCTAACATTATCTATTTTCATCTTTTCGGATATAAATGTTTTGTTTTAAACAATGAAAAAGACAATTTAGGCAAATTTGATGCAAAAAGTGATGAAGCAATTTTTCTTGGTTACTCTTAAACTCTAAAGCCTATCGTGTATTTAAAAATAACTTTATTAGTTGAAGAGTCTATACATGTGGTTTTTGATGATAACCTCATTCCGAGGAAGGATACTTGTGATGATGATGATGTAGGAATTTTTCATGCCAATGATGGTGGAGGACAATCATCAAAGGTAGATGAAGTTCAATCAAAAGACGAACCACAAGATCCACCTCTAGAAGTCTTGAAGGACATGACTATAGAGGAAAAGGAGGTCACCTACCCAAGGGAGTTCAACTAAGTCAAAGATGGTGAAATCTTGGGTGATCCATCTAAAGGGGTCACCACTAGATCTTCTCTTAAAATACATGTAATTTTGTTGTATTTATCTCATGCATAGAGCCTAAAAATATAAAAAAAGCATTAAATGATGATTATTGGATATTGGCTATGTAAGAAGAGTTAAATCAATTTGAGAGAAGTAATGTATGGACATTAGTTGATAGGCCTAGTAATAAATCTACCATAGGAACTAAATGGGTTTTTAGAAACAAACTAGATGAGAGTGGTAACAAGTGAGAAAAAGGCTAGACTTGTTGCTCAAGGTTACACTCAAGAAGAAGGAATTGATTTTGATGAAATCTACGCACCCGTTGTAATCCCCTTGACCCAATCTAGTCGCGAGACCGAATCGAGCGAGCTACATTAGGGCTTGCAGAGAAAAACCCAAAAGATGAACTTAGAAAACGGTTCATTTTATTTTATCTAGATGCATATTTAAGTCCTAAGATAATCATACTGGTTATGGTGAAAATTACAATTCAATCGGGTGTCGAAATGACATCCAATTGTACGAATTAACGTTAGAGTGACTAAAATGTAATTTTAGGTAATTAAGAGGACTTCCTTGAAATTAAAGTTACCCATCCTTAAATAGTCATTTTTCATACAATCAGGTTAAATTTCAACTTAAAATAACCATCCAAACTCATTTAATTGCATGATCAAGAAATATGGACTAAATTGCAAAGAATCAAACTTCAGAAAACATCTTAACTAAAATACCTAACTGAGTATTGTTACACTGTATCCCCGTATCAATACAGATTCAAATTTTAAAGGCATACCAATACGATCTTCAAGCATATCAGTACGGGTAAGCAATATTCAAAATTAGAAATTTCAGTAGCCAAAAGACGTATCGGTACTGTTGCCCGTGTACCAAAACCAAGCTAAATTTTTAGCATTGCGTACCGATATGGTCCGTAGGTATATCGGTACGCCATGGAATTTTTGCCTAGATTGAGCTGAGACAGGTCCTTGCGTATCGATCCTTGAGGACGCATACTGGTACGTGCAGACCTGTAATGACCTCTTGGTCCAACATATGACACTTTGGCTCCATCTAACATGCTCTAAATATCATCTAATCATTATATAACATCCTAAACATTATTTCCTCAAACATATGAGCATAGAAATAGATCATACACAACATATCATCTCCATCTCAAATTTCTAAAGGCATGATCTCTACCCAAGCATGCAAATTGAGTCCCAACCCCTCGAAACCAAATATTAAGCATCATACAAGTCCAAAACATCAAACATAATTTGTTCGAATAGGGAGTATCCAAAATAAACCTCCCAAATACAACTTGGTCACATTACCTCTTATTACTACTTAGTATTTATAAAATCATACTTTGAAAATGTCTCAACCCTTGGATCTCCTTTTGCGTACTTGCTGTCTGAAAGAGCCTATTTCTCTGCATTGATGAGAAATGAGAGCGTAAGCTATAAGCTTAGTGAGGGAATCTCAAAACACTCATCAGTGAAATTAAAATCATTTTAATTCAAACCAAATATATAAGTCTCGTGGCAAAATCATCTCATGCTTCTATAATTTCTTCGAATATGCATATTTAAATCATTTGCAACACATGTATCATAGATTTCTATCATAAGCCTCAATTTAAGCTTCACATGCCAAAATCTCTAAATAGCAAGCTTAAAGAGCATCTCATGTATAAACCATATTATACGAAGCATAATTCATTTCTCATGATACATCATCTCATATATTGGCATTCAAGTGACTCAAAACAAGTTCATTCTATTTTATAAAAGCCACAACGGATACACAGATTTCCCAAGTGGTTCCTTCAACCACTTCACATATGTTCTTTAACCGGAGCAGCCCTCAACGGTTATAACATGTAAATCCACCAGTGGGAGAATTGACACACTCTTGACCCCCCGACTGCTGCGGTTCTCATGGTGGAGCATAGCACACTCTTGACCCCTCGACACACATGAGAGGCGACTTATTACAGTGCATTTTAAACCTTATGGCTAGCCAATTATATCCGATAACATTTACCTTAGGCACTTGCCAATATACTCAATAAAATCCACATTAACTTACTGTGTTACATATGCATCAATTCAAACCATTTTCCAATACATTAAACCATGTATTATGGCATTCTCAAAATTCTTTCATAAATCATTTTATATGCTCAAATCTCATCATAATATTCATTTGCAACATCTTTCATTTCTAAAACTAGCATATAATAGTAAGTAATCTGTTGCGCATAATAAGTGCTACGCAAATGTGGAAGTATACACGTCGCAAGTTATAGTATAAAAGATATCGTCTCCACAGGGATTGGTGCCACTTCAAGAATCTAGTCTCTTGCACTGTAAAAAGTAAAAACACAAGTAAATGATTATAGAAGTTTTAACTAATAACTAATCTAGAAAGCAATTAAGTAAATGAAAAGATGAATTCGAATGAGAGAGATAGGCCAGGTTATCGTGAGTTGAGGTGTGATAGCCGATTGGATCGTTTTGGTAAAAGAGTGCACGGGCAACTCAGTTGTCGTGGCAACTTGCACAACGGGGTTGCCTTGGCAACTAATTGATGGTTGCCTGGGCGACTAGTTGGGCAACTACTTGGGCGTCTGGGCAGCAACTTCAAGGTTCGGTGGAGCGTTCTTCAATGGTTTCTTCTTATCCCTAAGTCGAAACTCTAGCTACTTGTGCATGCCTTGATAATACATCCCTGCGTGAATCAAGGGTGAACAACAACCAATCTTGCGCTCCTCTTAGCCGTTGAAATCCTTAACTTATTCCTAAGCCGGATTAATCTTCACCATCATTGGATTGAATAAAGATCATATTCATTCGTTTCTTGAATCTAACTCTCCCGATATTAGATAAATAGATGAAATCACGAGATCCTTTCCCAATTCACTCGCAAACAAGAATAAGAACCAAGAATGAATAAACCTTGAAATAGAAAAGTGCAAACTCTTATTACCTAAAAAAAACCAATAGTTTCTCACAACCACAAAACACAATAACCATAGCCAAGTAAATTTAGTTCATGGCTAGGTTCCAAAGAAACACAAGATAAACAATCCCTAGCATGAACCCAATCGAACAAGGAAGAAAAGATGAAGCTTGTCGAAAATCCCTTGCCCTAGAAGCTTGCCGAAAATTCCCCTTGCTTCCTCTCTTGGACTTGTCGAATTTTGCCCTCTTGCTCTCTATCAAGTAGTCGAAATCTCCTTGCTATTTATAGGGCTAGGCCAAAGTCCTTCTTTGAGGAGGAGTTTGAGTTGGAATTAAATTATCTTTAAAGAATATAATTCTTTATTATAATTTTATTCCTATTAGAACTTCTCCTATCTTCTTGGAATTTAATTCTTCTTTAATCTCTGCATGGCAATCAAATTCCTTTGGGCTTGGGCCTTGCTCCATGTCATCTTGGGCTTGTAAAGTCATTAATTTCGACATCCTTATTGCATTTTCTCTTTGCCGACAATTGCCATGGCATCTGGCTCGGCGTCTCCTTCATACATTGCCCTGGCAACTAGCTCGGCATATCCTTCATGCATTGCCCTGGCAACTAGCTTGGCATTGCTTTGGCAAGTGATCCTGCACATACACACACAAAGCACACCAAAGCAGCATCTTTTCCACAAAAACTACCAAGTTATGTAATCAAGCTCAATGATGGAAGGAAACATGGATTAATGCATGAATGGTTAACTATGCAACTAATATAAGCCTAAGTCTAACAATAATATGAGTAAAAAGGGTAAGAAAAATAGTACTTTTGAACACTTATCACACCCCCAAACTCGAACTATTGCTTGTCCTCAAGCAATGCAAACTCATAATTACCTGCCAAGACTTCAACTTTCACAAACTTAGCTTTGAACTTGATTTCAATTCTCTGAACCGGGGCACAAAGTATGATTGGCTTTTTATTTTTCAGAAAACTGAGGAATTACTCGGAATCAAACTATAATGCTTGTGAGTGTGTGCGGAGTTGTGTGCAAGTTGATTTTTCGGATTCTATGCAAACAATAGGTTTTCAAATTACTTCATTGGGTTCTTTTTAACATGTTTTAACTAGAGCCAATTTCGGGCACCTCTAGTGTTTTGTTTTTAGTTTTCTTAAGTTAATTTAATCGACTAGAGCCGGTTTCGGGCACCTCTAGTAAATTTTTTTTAACACTTCCTAGAGCCAGTTTCGGGCACCTCTAGTGATCAATTTTTTTAGCATATGCTAGAGCCAATTTCGGGCACCTCTAGCATTCATCCAATTTTTATTCTAATCCCCCAATTTGTTAATTATCAACCTAAGTTTACTAGAATTCCTTAAATCAATCAAACCACAACAGTGTTTCATCAAATTTAGCATCATAGTAAAATTCTAAGTTTTTCTATGGTTATCCTAGAATAAAAATTCTATCAATGAAGTGCATTGGCAAAGTCATCATCGAATATTCATCAAATCTAAGCAATTCTTGTTTCAATTAAAGGCATGGCAAGCAATTTATGTATCCTAAATGTAATATTTAAGATGAATGTAATTAAACATGGTAACTACTAATAACAATCCCCCCCCAAACTCGAGTGAGGCATTGTCCTCAATGCATGCATAAAATAAAAATAAAAATAAAAATGCATACGAGGACTTACTCCGAGAGTTCGTCATCGTAGATGATTAGTTTCCTTCTTGTCGGTGTCTTGATTCTCTTGATTGAACGCGATGGTTGTTTTCTTGTTGCCGGTGGTGGAATCGATCCTCGTACGGGGTTGTCCTCATCATCCTCTTCATCAATATCAATGGCTTTTCACTTGGAGGATTCAATTGGTGCAGTCTTTATTGGTTCAATGGAGGACCCGTCCGAATCTGAAAAATCAGAGAATGATTCCGTAGGAGTTGATTGGGGCATAGGTGCTTTACCTTTGGCTTTTGCAGTGGTTGCCGGGATGTCTTTAGCTTTGGTAGCCGTGGCATCTTCAGGGTTGGTTGCCGTGGCGTCAGCTTCCTTGGTTGCCGGGGTAAGGATCTCGGCGGGAAAGATTGGGAATGTCACGCGATTGTCCGGGTACTTTTCTAGGATTACTTGGGTGATGGCATTGTTGTGCTCCTTCATGTACCGCATGAACATTAGTTGCCGATCTTCAATTTGCCTTAGGCGGCTCGCCAATGGGTGCAAAAGTGCTTCAAAGTGTCCCGGGATTAATGGCTGAGTTGCCCTGGCGTTAGGTGTTTGAGCACTAGGGATTGCCGCGGCGGCAGAAGTTGCCGTGGCAATTGGAGGCCTTGAAGAATCTCCCGGTGCCTCTCCCATTAGCTTCCGGATTAGTGCTTGATTCCAACCAGACTTGGGTAGGGCCTTTTCATCGGTGGACTCACTCGGGACATGCATCTCCTTGCAAAGATTAGAAATTAAGCAAGGGAAGAAAAGATAACCCTTATCTTTTGAGCTGCATACAAAAATCTCATCACAAATAATTTTTCCAATGTTAATGATGCGATTATGCAAAATAGAATGTATGAGCAAAAGACGTGGTATATCAACGGTAGTATTGTGTGTGGAGGGCATTAAAGAAGTTTTAACAAACTTATTCCATAGTTTTGCCTCGGGTTTAAGCCGAAGGCGATTTACCGTGCCCTTGTATTTACCGTCGTTCCAATGAGTTCCCGGTTGAGTGAGTTCTTGAAGCACCTTGTCGAGTTGCTTGGGATTGATTTGGTCAACGAAGGCTTGATGCTCGTCCTTCTCAATGTAAAGTCCGTAAAAGGTGTTGATGCTTTCGGGACTTATAAGTATGGCCTTGTCATGAACAAAAACATAAGGATTATCCGGGTTAGGTGAGTGAGCATAGAATTCTCTTACCCATGAGATGTTACCCGGTTCCGGTTGATGGCAAAAGATTTGCCACTTTTGATGTGCAATCCTCTTGAAGATGAATGGTTCAAGGCCGAAATCTTGATGAGAGTTGGAGTATTCAAAGCCTTGTTCTTCATGAATCTTCCGGCTTTCAAACTTGGATTGAAATCTTTCTTGAACCGCCGGTGTAGCAAACTTCTTGTATCTTGGTTCTTTGGAGGAACTTGGATGAACTAAAAGTTTAATCTTGGATGCCATGTATGATCTTGGTTGTGAGTAAAAACAAAGAAAAGAAAAGAAAATAAACTAAAAAGTTGCAAGATAGAAGGTAGGAATAGGTTAAGGGTGATGGGTTTTATAGAAAAGATAGGTGGTTGGGATTGAGGGAAATCGAAAAAGGGTGATGGGTTTTATAGAAAAGATAGGTGGTTGGGATTGGGGGAAATCGAAAAAGGGTTTAGGGTTTGGTAGGAATTTTCGACAAAGGGGTTTTGGTTAGGATGAATTGGAGGCTTTATATAAGCCTTAGATTCAGCCCATTAGTTTCCTTGTTGAAGATGTTTTCCTACTTGGTTTAGAATTCCTTCTTTATCTTGAACTTCCTTTCCTACAATTCAAAAACAAATCAAATAAGGATTAAAATTAAAGATAAACTAATAAAGAAAATAAATAAAGATGTGTAATAGGATTCTTAAACTAAAAAAAAAATCTATCCTAAAACTACTTAACAATCGAAAAAAATAAAAAAAAATCAGAAAAAATAAAATACTTAAATAGTCGAAAAAAAATAAAAATAAAAAGGGAGAGCATGCTCATGCATCTCCTAAATTGACCACTTCCTTGTTACGTTCCACATGGGCACCATTGTAGTGCTTCAATCTTTGTCCATTAACTTTGAATTCATGGTTGTCAGAGATGGACTTGATTATCACGGCACCATGAGAGAATGGTTTGACGAATTCGAATGGTCCCGACCATCTTGATTTCAGCTTTCCCGGGAAAAGTTTTAGCCGAGAATTGAACAGGAGAACTAGCTGCCCTAGCGTGAATTGCCGTGGCAATAGTTTTTTGTCATGCCATCGCTTTGTTTTCTCCTTGTAGATTCGTGCATTGTTATAGGCGAGTGCACGAAATTCTTCTATCTCATTGAGATCCATCAAGCGCTTTTGTCCGGCACTTTCCCAATCCATATTCACAGTCTTGATTGCCCAGTACGCCTTGTGCTCGATTTCCACCGGTAGATGACATGTTTTACCATAGACAAGTCGGAAGGGGGACATACCTAAGGGTGTTTTGAATGCAGTGCGATATGCCCAAAGTGCGTCATCTAGTCTTAATGACCAATCCTTCCTTGAGGGATTTACAACTTTCTCGAGTATTCCCTTCAACTCTCGGTTGGAAATTTCTGCTTGCCCATTGGTTTGTGGGTGATATGCCGTGGCGATCTTGTGTGATATGCCGAAGCGTTGCAACATCTTGGCAATTAGTCTGTTGTCAAAATGCTTGCCCCCGTCACTGATAATTGCTCTCGGCATCCCAAACCGTGTAAATATGTTTTTCTGCAGGAATCGTTGCACGGTCTTGGAGTCGTCGTTGGGAACTGCAGCTGCCTCTACCCATTTAGACACATAGTTGACGGCGAGTAATATGTAGAGGTTGCCGAATGAAGATGGGAAAGGTCCCATAAAGTCGATCCCCCATACATCGAGCAGTTCCACCTCAATGATGTTCTGGAGTGGCATCTCATGTCGTCTCGAGATATTGCCCGTCCTTTGGCAACGATCACATTGCTTGTAAAAGTCTTGGGCATCTTTGTACAATGTTGGCCAATACAAACCGGATTGCAAGACTTTGGCCGCGGTACGAGTTCCTCCAAAATGTCCTCCATAGGGTGAAGAATGGCATTGCCGGAGTACATTCTGTTGCTCTTCTTCAGGGACACATCGACGTATAACCTGATCTGCACATTGTTTAAACAAAAGAGGCTCGTCCCAAAAGTAATGCTTAGCATCATGGCGGAACCACTTCTTCCCTTGGTGAGTAATGCCATAAGGAAAAATACCACAAACAAGGAAGTTAACTAAATCCGCGTACCAGGGTATTGCCGAGGCATGTACTGCCGTAGTGACTGCTCCCAGAATTGCCGCGGCGTGTGCGTCAAAGACTGTTGCGGCGTCGAGAGTTACCGAGGCGTGTGTATCCATGGTTGCCAATGCGTCTAGGGTTGCCGAGGCGTCAAGGGTTGCTGAGGCAACTAGAATTTGTTCATCCGGGAATGCATCGCATATCTCAAGATTCGCGTCCTCCTCCTTATTGCATTCCAAACGTGATAAGTGATCGGCCACTTGATTTTCTGTTCCTTTCCTGTCCTTAATTTCAATATCAAATTCTTGTAAAAGTAATATCCAACGAATCAAACGAGGTTTAGCATCCTTTTTAGCAAATAAGTATTTGATTGTCGAATGGTCCGTATGAACAATTACCTTTGTACCAATTAAATAGGATCGGAACTTGTCAAATGCGAAAACTACAGCTAGTAACTCTTTCTCCGTTATTGTGTAATTCACTTGAGCACCATTAAGAGTTTTACTAGCGTAGTATATCACATGGAAGGTCTTACCTGTGCGTTGGCCTAGGACTGCTCCTACCGCGAAATCACTTGCATCACACATGAGCTCAAAAGGTAGCGTCCAATCTGGTGGAACGACAATTGGTGCCGAGGCAAGCTTTTTCTTTAGGGTTTCGAATGCTTGAGTGCAAGAATCATCAAAATCGAAGACTTTATCCTATTCAAGCAGATTACACAAGGGTTTAGTGATTTTAGAAAAATTATGAATGAACCTCCTGTAAAAACCTGCATGTCCGAGAAAACTTCGAATTCCTTTAACCGAATTTGGTGGGGGTAATCTCTCGATCACGTCCACCTTGGCTTTGTCTACTTCAATTCCCTTGGATGAAATCTTGTGGCCGAGCACTATTCCTTCATCTACCATAAAATGGCATTTCTCCCAATTGAGGACTAAATCCGTTTCTTCGCATCTTGCTAACACCCTCTCTAGATTGCCGAGACAACTGTCGAAGTCATTACCAAAAACAGAAAAATCATCCATGAAGATCTCAAGAAAGTCTTCGACCATGTTTGAAAATAGTGCTATCATGCATCTTTGGAAGGTTGCCGGGGCGTTACACAATCCGAACGGCATCCTTCGGAAGGCATAAGTACCGTATGGGCATGTGAAGGTTGTTTTTTCTTGATCTTCTGGTGCTATGGCAATCTGATTGTAACCTGAATAACCATCAAGAAAACAATAAAAGGGTTTACCTGCAAGACGGTCAAGCATTTGATCAATAAAGGGTAATGGGAAGTGATCTTTCCTAGTGGCTTTGTTTAGCTTTCGATAGTCCATACAAACCCTCCAACCGGTCACAGTCCTGGTTGGGATAAGTTCATTATTTTCATTGCTTACCACTGTTATACCTCCCTTTTTCGGTACACATTGTACCGGGCTTACCCACGTA
Source organism: Hibiscus mutabilis (assembly GCA_019671005.1). NCBI lineage: Eukaryota > Viridiplantae > Streptophyta > Magnoliopsida > Malvales > Malvaceae > Hibiscus > Hibiscus mutabilis. The sequence continues at coordinate 30,477,601 of CM033749.1, forward strand.
CTATCGGAGATAGGGTATATAATGCCGGCGTCAAGCCACTTGATGATTTCTTTCATTACAACCCCTTTCATGGCATGATTCAGTCTCCTCTGGGCCTCAATTGAAGGTTTGTGATCATCTTTCAACAAGATCTTGTGCATGCACACCGCCGGGCTAATTCCCTTCAAGTCGGCAATTGTCCACCCTATTACCTTTTGTGTAGCTTCAACATCTTGATCAGCTTCTTTTCCTGCTCAGGCTGTAACTTAGAAGAAATAATTACAGGTAATGTATTATCGGTCCCGAAGTATACATATTTTAGTTGCTCTGGCAATTGTTTCAACTCAAGAATTGGTGGTTGTTCAATAGAGGGTTTTTCGAGCTTACCTTCCTTACCTGAGTAATCCAGGTGGTTCAAAGTATGTACACGGTCGATTGACTAGCCAATTTGCCTCTTCTTGTTGTTCCTCATCGACCGGTTCTTCATACTCCTCAGGTTCCTCTTGATCGGCAATGTAGTTGCCGAGGCAACTAAATTCCTCATCGAAGTTAAACTCTGCCGTGGCATGAAGTAGTTGGCATTCTTCTGAATCATCGGCATGCCTTAGTGTTTGGAACACATTTAGTTTGACCTGCTGGTCATTCACCCTCATTGTGAGTCTCCCTTTTCAACGTCAATCAAGGTTCTCCCTGTTGCTAGGAATGGTCTCCCGAGAATGATGGGTGCATGCTCATCTGCTTCACAATCCAAAACAATAAAGTCAGCGGGAAAAATAAATTTATCGACTTTTACCAAGATGTCTTCAATTTTTCCTCTGAATGCACATAGGATCTGTCATTCTAGCTGCAGCAGCAGCATGACTGTTGTAGGTCTTGCCTTCCCGATTCTAGTTTTTGGAAAACCGATTTAGGCATCAAGTTTATGCTAGCCCCTAGGTCGCATAGTGCTTTCGACATAGTGATTTCCAATAGAACGGGGTATTGTGAAACTTCCGGGATCCTTCAACTTAGGTGGCATACGATTGTGCAACATTGCCATGCATCCCTCTCATCGCGCAATCTGTTTCAAACTCTTCTAGCCTTGTTCTTTTGGACACAATGTCTTTAAGGAACTTGGCATAGTTGGGCATTTGTTCAATTGCTTCCACCAAAGGGCAAGTTGATGTGGACTTGCTTTAGGATATCAAGAAACTTCTTGAATTGGTATTCTTGATTTTGTCGCTTCAACCTTTGTGGGAATGGTGGTGGAAGTCGGATATCTTCGATCCTTTCATTGGTTTGAAACCTGATTGACGGCATTGCCGGACATCCGAGTTGCCGAGGCATTATCAACTGGGGTTACCGAGGCATGCTTATCGCAAGTTACCGAGGCGTCGTCGGTTGCGAGGCATGTTTATTGCGGTTGCGCGGCAATTCCTCGGTTCAACATCCGAGGCTTTGCCGCTAGGTTCGCCTTGATCTTTTTGTGGAGTTTTGTTTGACGAGCGGGTTTGAACCTCTCTAAGTTGTTGGCCACTTCTGATGGTGATTGCCTTACATTGCTCATGGCCAGTTCCTCTTGCGACTTCAGTATCGCTAGGTAAACCTCCTTGTGGTCTAGTGTTCAGATTTTGAGCAAACTGTCCGACTTGATTTCCCAATGATTTGATTGCCGCCTCTTGGTTTTGCAATCTCATCTCGGTCCTGTTAATAAAAGCATCAGTTCTTTTTATGAAATTACTATTCTCAGCTGTTGCGCGTAATAAGTGCTACGCAATTGTGCAAGTATACACGTCGCAAGTTATAGTATAAAAGATATCGTCTCCACAGGGATTGGTGCCACTTCAAGAATCTAGTCTCTTGCACTGTAAAAAGTAAAAACACAAGTAAAGGATTATCGAAGTTTAACTAATTACTAATCTAGAAAGCAATAAAATAAAATAAAAGATGAATTCAATTGAGAGAGATAGGCCAGGTTATCGTGAGTTGAGGTGTGATAGCCGATTGGATTGTCTTGGTAAAAGAGTGCATGGGCAACTCAGTTGCCGTGGCGACTTGCACAACGGGGTTGCCTTGGCAACTAATTGATGGTTGCTTGGGCGACTAGTTGGGCAACTACTTGGGCGACCGGGCAGCAAGCAACTTCAAGTTCGCGGAGCGTTCTTCAATGGTTTCTTCTTATCCCTAAGTCGAAACTCTAGTTACTTGTGCATGCCTTGATAATACATCCCTGCGTGAATCAAGGGTGAACAACAACCAATCTTGCGCTCCTCTTAGCCGTTGAAATCCTTAACTTATTCCTAAGCCGGATTAATCTTCACCATCATTGGATTGCATAAAGATCATATTCATTCGTTTCTTGAATCTAACTCTCCCGATATTAGATAAATGGATGAAATCACGAGATCCTCTCCCAATTCACTTTCAAAAACAATAATAAGAATCAAGAATGAATAAACCTTGAAATAGAAAAGTGCAAACTCTTATTACCTAAACAAAAACCAATAGTTTCTCACAACCACAAAACACAATAACCATAGCCAAGTAAATTTAGTTCATGGCTAGGTTCCAAAGAAACACAAGATAATTAATCCCTAGCATGAACCCAATCGAACAAAGATGAAGGAAGAGGCTTGTCGAAATCCTCCTTGCCCTTGATGCTTGTCGAAAATTCTCTCCTCTTGCCCTACTTGGACTTGCCGAAATTTCCCTCTTGCTCTCCCTATATTCATCTTGTCGAAATCTCCTTGGTATTTATAGGGCTAGGCCAAAGTCCTTCTTTGAGGAGGAGTTTGAGTTGGAATTAAATTATCTTTAAAGAATATAATTCTTTATTATAATTTTATTCCTATTAGAACTTCTCCTATCCTCTTGGAATTTAATTCTTCTTTAATCTCTGCATGGCAATCAAATTCCTTTGGGCTTGGACCTTGCTCCATGTCATCTTGGGCTTGTAAAGTCATTAATTTCGACATCCATATTGCTTTTGGTCTTTGTCGACAAATGCCATGGCAACTAGCTCGGCGTCTCCTTCATGCACTTTGCCCTCGGCAACTAGCTCGGCATTGCTTTGGCAAGTGATCCTGCACATACACACACAAAAACACACCAAAGCAGCATCTATTTCCACAAAAATCACCAAGTTATGTAATCAAGTTCAACGTTTGAAGGAAACATGGATTAATGCATGAATGACTAACTATGCAACTAATATGAGCCTAAGTCTAACAAATAATATGAGTAAAAAGGGTAAGAAAAATAGTACTTTTGAACACTTATCACACCCCCAAACTCGAACTATTGCTTGTCCTCAAGCAATGCAAACTCATAATTACCTGCCAAGACTTCAAATTTTCACAAACTTATCTTTGAACTTGATTTCAATTCTCCGAACAAGGGCACAAAGTATGATTGGCTTTTTATTTTTCGAAAAACGAGGAATTACTCGGAATCAAACTATAATGCTTGTGAGTGTGTGCGGAGTTGTGTGCAAGTTGATTTTTCGATTCTATGCAAACAATAGGTTTTCAAATTACTTGATGGGTTCTTTTTAACATGTTTTAACTAGAGCCAATTTGGGCACCTCTAGTGTTTTATTTTTAGTTTTCTTAAGTTAATTTAATCGACTAGAGCCGGTTTGGGCACCTCCGATTAACCAAAAATTTTAACGCCTCCTAGAGCCAGTTTGGGCACCTCTAGTGATCAATTTTTAGCACATGCTAGAGCCAATTTCGGGCACCTCTAGCATTCATCCAATTTTATTCTAATCCCCAATTAGTTAATTATCAACCTAAGTTTACTAGAACTCCTTAAATCAATCAAACCACAACAGTGTTTCATCAAATTTAGCATCATAGTAAAATTCTAAGTTTTTCATGGTTATCCTAGAATAAAAATTCTATCAATTAAGTGCATTGGTAAAGTCATCATTGAATATTCATCAAATCTAAGCAATTCTTGTTCCAATTAAAGGCATGGCAAGCAATTTATGTATCCTAAATGTAATGCTTAAGATTAATGTAACTAAACATGGTAATTACTAATAACAATCCCCCAAACTCGAGTGAGGCATTGTCCTCAATGCATGCATAAAAATAACGAAAAATAAAAATAAAATGCATACGAGGACTTACTTGAGAGTTCGTCATCGTAGATGATTAGTTTCCTTCTAGTTGGCGTCTTGATTTTCTTGCTTGAATGCAATGGTTGTTTTCTTGTTGCCGGATGTCTTGACTTTGGTTGCCGTGGCATCTTCGGGTTTGGTTGCCGTGGCATCAGCTTGTGCATGCATGAAGTAAGTTGTCGCGGCATCTTCTTCATTGGTTGCTTAGGGGCAATGATCTTGGCGATAAATTTCCTTAGCATAGTAGTTGTGAGTCTTGTTGTGAAAAAGAAAATAAAGAAAACCTGAAAACTAAAGATAATGAAGAAAAAAATAAAATATCTCCTAAAATTAAAAATAAAAATAAAAAGAAAAAGAAAAAGGAAATCTTGAGAGGAGAGCATGCTCATGCATCTCCTAAGTTGACCACTTCCTTGTTACGTTCCACATGGGCACCATTGTAGTGCTTCAATCTTTGTCCATTAACTTTGAATTCATGGTTGTCGAGATGGACTTGATTATCACAAAGACCATGGGAGAATGGTTTGACGACTTCAAATGGTCCCGACCATCTTGATTTCAGCTTTCCGGAAAAGTTTTAGCCGAGAATTGAATAGGAGAACTAGTTGCCCTGGCGTGAATTGCCGTGGCAATAGTTTCTTGTCATGCCATCGCTTTGTTTTCTCCTTGTATATTCGTGCATTGTTATAGGCGAGTGCACGAAATTCTTCTATCTCATTGAGATCCATCAAGCGTTTTTGTCCGCACTTTCCCAATCCATATTCACGGTCTTGATTGCCCAAGACGCCTTGTGCTCGATTTCCACCGGTAGATGACATGTTTTACCATAGACAAGCCGGAAGGGGACATACCTAATGGTGTTGTTTGAATGCAGTGCGATATGCCCAAAGTCGTCATCTAGTCTTAATGACCAATCCTTCCTTGAGGGATTTACAACTTTCTCAAGTATTCCCTTCAACTCCCGGTTGAAATTTACGCTTGCCCGTTGGTTTGTGGGTGATATGCCGTGGCGATCTTGTGTGATATGCCGAGCGTTGCAACATCTTGGCAATTAGTCATTGTCAAAATGCTTGCCCCCGTCGCTGATAATTGCTCTCGGCATCCCAAACCGTGTAAATATGTTTTTCTGCAGGAATCGTTGCACGGTCTTGGAATCGTCGTTGGGAACTGCAGCTGCCTCTACCCATTTAGACACATAGTCGACGGCGAGTAAGATGTAGAGGTTGCCGAATGAAGATGGGAAAGGTCCCATAAAATCGATCCCCATACATCGAACAGTTCCACCTCGATGATGTTCGGAGTGGCATCTCATGTCGCCTAGAGATATTGCCCGTCTTCTGGCAACGATCACATTGCTTGTAAAAGTCTTGGGCATCTTTGTACAATGTTGGCCAATACAACCCGGATTGCAAGACTTTGGCCGCGGTACGAGTTCCTCCAAAATGTCCTCCATAGGGTGAAGAATGGCATTGTCGGAGTACATTCTGCGCTCTTCTTCAGGACACATCGGCGTATAACCCGATCTGCACATTGTTTAAACAAAAGAGGCTCGTCCCAAAAGTAATGCTTAGCATTATGGCGGAACCGCTTCTTCCCTTGGTGAGTAATGCCATACGGAAAAATACCACAAACAAGGAAGTTAACTAAATCTGCGTACCAAGGTATTGCCGGGCATGTCTTTGTCGTAGTGTCTGCTCCCAAAATTGCTTTGGCGTGCTCGTCAAAGTCTCTGCTGCGGCGTCAAGAGTTGCCGAGGCGTGTGCTTCCATGGTTTCCGAGGCGTCATGGGCTGCCGAGGCGTCAAGGGTTTCGAGGCGATTAGAATTTGTTCATCCGGGAATGCATCACATATCTCTAGATCCGCGTCCTCCTCCTATTGCGTTCCAAACGTGATAAGTGATCGCCACTTGATTTTACTTTCCTTTCACATCCTTAATTTCAATATCAAATTCTTGTAAAAGTAATATCCAACGAATCAAACGAGGTTTAGCATCCTTTTTAGCAAATAAGTATTTGATTGCCGAATGGTCCGTATGAACAATTACCTTTGTACCAATTAAATAGGATCGAACTTGTCAAATGCGAAAACTACAGCTAGTAACTCTTTCTCCGTTGTTGTGTAATTCACTTGAGCATCGTTAAGAGTTTTACTAGCGTAGTATATCACATGGAATGTCTTACCTGTGCGTTGGCCTAGGACTGCTCCTACCGCGAAATCACTTGCATCACACATGAGCTCAAAAGGTAGCGTCAAACTGGTGGAACAACAATGGGTGCCGAGGCAAGCTTTTTCTTTAGGGTTTCAAATGCTTGAGTGCAAGAATCATCAAAATCGAAGACTTTATCCTGTTCAAGCAGATTACACAAAGGTTTAGTGATTTTAGAAAAGTTATGAATGAACCTCCCAGAAACCTCGCATGTCCGAGAAAACTTGAATTCTTTTAACCGAATTTGGTGGGGTAATCTCTCGATCACGTCCACCTTGGCTTTGTCTACTTCAATTCCCTTGGATGAAATCTTATGGCCGAGCACTATTCCTTCATCTACCATAAAGTGGCATTTCTCCCAATTGAGGACTAAATCCGTTTCTTCGCATCTTGCCAACACCCTCTAAAATTGCCGAGACAGCCGTCCGAAGTCATTACAAAAACCGAAAAATCATCCATGAAGATCTCAAGGAAGTCTTCGACCATGTCCGAAAAGAGCGCCATCATACATCTTTGGAAGGTTGCGGGCGTTACATAATCCGAACGGCATCCTTCGAAGGCATAAGTACCGTAGGGGCATGTGAAGGTTGTCTTTTCTTGATCTTCCGGTGCTATGGCAATCTGATTGTAACCTGAATAACCATCAAGAAAAACAAGAAAAGGGTTTACCTGCAAGACGGTCAAGCATTTGATCAATAAAGGGTAATGGGAAGTGATCTTTCCTAGTGGCTTTGTTTAGCTTTCGATAGTCCATACAAACCCTCCAACCGTCACATCTGGTTGGGATAAGTTCATTATTTTCATTGCTTACCACTTTATTATACCTCCCTTTTTCGGCACACATTGTACCGGACTTACCCACGTACTATCGGAGATAGGGTATATAATGCCAGCGTCAAGCCACTTGATGATTTCTTTCATTACAACCCCTTTCATGGTATGATTCAGTCTCCTCAGGCCTCAATTGAAGGCTTGTGATCATCTTCCAACAAGATCTTGTGCATGCACACCGCCGGACTAATTCCTTCAAGTCGGCAATTGTCCACCCTATTGCCTTTTTATGTAGCTTCAACATGTTGATTAGCTTCTTTTCCTGCTCGTCAGTAACTTAGAAGAAATAATTACAGGTAATGTATTATCGGTCCCTAAGTATACATATTTGATTGCTCTCGCAATTGTTTCAACTCAAGAATTGGTGGATTTTCGATAGAGGGTTTTTCGATCTTACCTTCCTTACCCGAGTAGTCCAAAGGTTCAAAGTATGTACCTGGTCGATTGACTAGCCAATTTGCCTCTTCTGGTTGTTCCTCATCGACCGACTCTTCATACTCCTCATGTTCCTCGTGTTCGGCAATGTAGTTGCTGAGGCAACTAAATTCTTCATCGGTTAAACTCTGCCGTGGCATGAAGTAGTTGGCATTCTTCCGATCATCTGCATGTCTTAGTGTTTGGAACACATTTAATTTTACCTGCTGGTCATTCACCCTCATTGTGAGTTCTCCTTTTCAACATCAATCAAAGTTCTCCTGCCGCTAGGAATGGTCTTCCGAGAATGATAGGCGCATGCTCATCTCGCTTCACAATCTAAAACAATAAAGTCAGCGGGAAAAATAAATTTATCAACTTTTACCAAGATGTCCTCGATTTTTCCCTCTGGATGCACATAGGATCTGTCGGCTAGTCAGTAGCATAATCTGTTGTAGGTCTTGCCTTCCCGATTCCTAGTTTCGAAAACCGATTTAGGCATCAAGTTTATGCTAGCCCCTAGGTCGCATAGTGCTTTCCCGACATAGTGATTTCCAATAGAACATGGTATTGTGAAACTTCCGGGATCCTTCAACTTGGGCGGCATACGATTGTGCAACATTGCCATGCATCCCTCTGTTGCGGCAATTGTTTCAAACTCTCCTAGCCTTGTTCTCTTGGACACAATGTCTTTAAGAAACTTGGCATAGTTTGGCATTTGTTCAATTGCTTCCACCAATGGCAAGTTGATGTGGACTTGCTTTAAGATATCAAGAAACTTCTTGAATTGGTATTCTTGCTTTTGTCGCTTCAATCTTTGTGGGAATGGTGGTGGAAGTCGGATATCTTCTATCTTTTCATTGGTTTGAAACCTGATTGACGGCATTACAGGGACATCCGAGTTGCCGATGTGTTACTAATGGGTTGCCGCGGGCGTGCTTATCGCAAGTTACCGAGGCGTCATTGGTTGCCGAGGCATGCTTATTGCCGGTTGCGCAGCAATTCTTGGTTCAGCATCCGAGACTTTGCCGCTAGGTTCGTCTTGCTTTTTTGTGGAGTTTTGTTTGACGAGCGGGTTTGAACCTCTCTAAGTTGTTGGCCACTTCGGTGGTGATTGCCTTACATTGCTCATGGCCAATTCCTCTTGCGACTTCAGTATCGCTAGGTAAACCTCCTTGTGGTCTAGTGTTCAGATTTTGAGCAAATTGTCCGACTTGATTTTCCAATGATTTGATTGCCGCCTCTTGGTTTTGCAATCTCATCTCGGTCTGTTAATAAAAGCATCGATTCTTTTTGAAATTACTATTCTCAGCCATATAAGATTCATTTTCATCATAAAAGCATTTAGAGAATTTTCCAAAGAACTAGATGTTGTCGGTTGTTGCTTTGCGGCATCTGTTGTCGTGGCATATTTTGTGGAATCCCGATGCTTGTGCATTCTGATTGTTCTGTTTAGAGCATTGTTGGGATTACTCCATGAAAAATTTGGGTGCTTATTCCAAGCTGGATTGTATGTATTTGACATCATGTTGTTGCCCGATTGTAATTCCCCACATAGAAGCTAGATTCCGGATTCTCGCATACATTCGGAAGAATTATGGTTATCGCCACATAACTCACAAAAAGAATCCATTACCTTGACTTCATGTGTGTTGTTTGGTTTTTGCATGTTCTAGACCATCTTGGTTAAAGCGGCCAATTGTGCGAAATTGAATCTGATGATCCTAGTTCATGTATTGTGGCTTAGCGTCTAACTCCTCCTCTTCTAGTAGATGGGAATTGATAATCATTCTTGGCCAGCTGTTTAAAATTTGCATTGCTTCTTCCGGTGACTTATCTAGGAGTATGCCGTTTGCCGAGGCATCTAGCATCATCCTTGTTGGTGTATTCACGGCGTTGTAAAACATTGTCACTTGAGTCCACACCGAATCCGTGTAGAGGACATTTGTGTAGAAGTTCTCTATATCGCTCCCCAAGCCTCGTACATGGATTCATCATCTGCTGCCGAAAAGAAGTAATGTCGTTACGGCTTATCGATTAAATTTGTAGGATTAAATCTAGCAAGGAAATCACGACAAAGATCAGTCCAAGATGCTATGGATCCGGCAGAATGCTATTTAGCCATGCTTTCGCCTATCCCCTCGGTGAATAGGGAATAATCTTAATCGTAAGACATCGGGGTGACTCAGTGTATCTTGAACGAGTTGCAAATCTCGAGGAAAGATTTCAGATGTTGTCGTGCATCTTCGATTCTTTGAGCCGCCAAATTGACCTATTGTGTTGATCATATTAAACATTACGGTTTCAACTCAAAGTGGTCGGCTTCAATTTCGGGTGCGACAACTCCGGGTTAAGTCCATCAAGATCTTCTTCAAGATAGTCTCGAATAGTTCTTCTTTGTGCAAGAATCACTCCTCCTCCCGCCGAACATCTTGATTAATATTGCCGTCTTGATTTGCCATTGCTTCTCTTATCCTTCGTCTAAGTCTTTGTAAGGTTCGTTCGATTTACGGATCAAAGGGATATTCGGTGAAGTCGGTCTCGCCAGTCATATACCAATGCAAAACCAAAGTTTGTTAGCCCTTTGAATTTTAAACAAGAAAAATAAAAAGAATGTGCAAGAAAATAAAAACAAAGTCGCTATTGCCAATCCCGACAACGGCGCCAAAAACTTGTTGCGCGTAATAAGTGCTACGCAATTGTGCAAGTATACACGCCGCAAGTTATAGTATAAAAGATATCGTCTCCACGAGGATTGGTGCCACTTCAAGAATCTAGTCTCTTGCAATCAGAAAAAGTAAAAACACAAGTAAAGGATTATCGAAGTTTAACTAATTACTAATCTAGAAAGCAATAAAATAAAATAAAAGATGAATTCAATTGAGAGAGATAGGCTAGGTTATCGTGAGTTGAGGTGTGATAGCCCGATTGGATTGTCTTGGTAAAAGAGTGCATGGGCAACTCAGTTGCCGTGTGGCGACTTGCTGCAGGGTTGCCTTGGCAACTAATTGATGGTTGCTTGGGCGACTAGTTGGGCAACTACTTGGGCGATCGGGCAGCAACTTCAAGGTTCGGCGGAGCGTTCTTCAATGGTTTCTTCTTATCCCTAAGTCGAAACTCTAGTTACTTGTGCATGCCTTGATAATACATCCCCTGCGTGAATCAAGGGTGAACAACAACCAATATTGCGCTCCTCTTAGCCGTTGAAATCCTTAACTTATTCCTAAGCCGGATTAATCTTCACCATCATTGGATTGCATAAAGATCATATTCATTCGTTTCTTGAATCTAACTCTCCCGATATTAGATAAATGGATGAAATCACGAGATCCTCTCCCAATTCACTCAAAACAATAATAAGAATCAAGAATGAATAAACCTTGAAATAGAAAAGTGCAAACTCTTATTACCTAAACAAAACCAATAGTTTCTCACAACCACAAAACACAATAACCATAGCCAAGTAAATTTAGTTCATGGCTAGGTTCCAAAGAAACACAAGATAATTAATCCCTAGCATGAACCCAATCGAACAAAGATGAAGGAAGAGGCTTGTCGAAATCCTCCTTGCCCTTGATGCTTGTCGAAAATTCTCTCCTCTTGCCCTACTTGGACTTGCCGAAATTTCCCTCTTGCTCTCCCTATATTCATCTTGTCGAAATCTCCTTGGTATTTATAGGGCTAGGCCAAAGTCCTTCTTTGAGGAGGAGTTTGAGTTGGAATTAAATTATCTTTAAAGAATATAATTCTTTATTATAATTTTATTCCTATTAGAACTTCTCCTATCCTCTTGGAATTTAATTCTTCTTTAATCTCTGCATGGCAATCAAATTCCTTTGGGCTTGGACCTTGCTCCATGTCATCTTGGGCTTGTAAAGTCATTAATTTCGACATCCATATTGCTTTTAAGCTAGATTCCGGATTCTGCATACATTCGTAAGAATTATGGTTATCACCACATAACTCACAAAAAGAATCCATTACCTGACTTCATGTGTGTTGTTTGGTTTTTGCATGTTCTGACCATCTTGGTTAAAGCGGCCAATTGTGCCAAATTGAATCTGATGATCCTAGTTCATGTATTGTGGCTTGGCGCCTAACTCTCCTCTTCTAGTAGATGGGAATTGATAATCATTCTTGGCCAGCCTGTTTAAAATTTGCATTGCTTCTTCCGGTGACTTATCTAGGAGTATGCCGCTTGCCGAGGCATCTAGCATCATCCTTGTTGGTGTATTCACGGCGTTGTAAAACATTGTCACTTGAGTCCACACCGAATCCTGTAGAGGACATTTGTGTAGAAGTTCTCTATATCGCTCCCAAGCCTCGTACATGGATTCATCATCCGCTGCCGAAAAAAGTAATGTCGTACGGCTTATCACCTTAAATTTGTAGGATTAAATCTAGCAAGGAAATCACGACAAAGATCAGTCCAAGATGCTATGGATCCGCAGAATGCTATTTAGCCATGCTTTCGCCTATCCTCAAAGTGAATAGGGGAATAATCTTAATCGTAAGACATCGGGGGTGACTCCGTGTATCTTGAACGAGTTGCAAATCTCGAGGAAAGATTTCAGATGTTGTCGTGCATCTTCAGCTCTTTGAGCCGCCAAATTGACCTATTGTGTTGATCATATTAAACATTACCGGTTTCAACTCAAAGTGGTCGGCTTCAATTTCGGTGCGACAACTCCCGGGTTAAGTCCATCAAGATCTTCTTCAAGATAGTCTCGAATAGTTCTGCTTTCGCGCAAGAATCACTCCTCCTCCCGCTCGAACATCTTGATTAATATTGCCGCCTTGATTTGCCATTGCTTCTCTTATCCTTCGCCTAAGTCTTTGTAAGGTTCGCTCGATTTACGGATCAAAGGGATATTCTGTGAAGTCGGTCTCGCCCGGTCATATACCAATGCAAACCAAAGTTTGTTAGCCCTTTGAATTTTAAACAAGAAAAATAAAAAGAATGTGCAAGAAAATAAAACAAAGTCGCTATTGCCAATCCCGCAACGGGGCGCAAAAACTTGTTGCGCGTAATAAGTGCTACGCAATTGTGCAAGTATACACGCCGCAAGTTATAGTATAAAAGATATCGCTCTCCACAGGGATTGGTGCCACTTCAAGAATCTAGTCTCTTGCAATCGTAAAAAGTAAAAACACAAGTAAAGGATTATCAGTTTAACTAATTACTAATCTAGAAAGCAATAAAATAAAATAAAAGATGAATTCAATTGAGAGAGATAGGCTAGGTTATCGTGAGTTGAGGTGTGATAGCCGATTGGATTGTCTTGGTAAAGAGTGCATGGGCAACTCAGTTGCCGTGGCGACTTGCACAACGGGGTTGCCTTGGCAACTAATTGATGGTTGCTTGGGCGACTAGTTGGGCAACTACTTGGGCGATCGGGCAGCAACTTCAAGGTTCGGGCGGAGCGTTCTTCAATGGTTTCTTCTTATCCCTAAGTCGAAACTCTAGTTACTTGTGCATGCCTTGATAATACATCCTGCGTGAATCAAGGGTGAACAACAACCAATATTTGCGCCCTCTTAGCCGTTGAAATCCTTAACTTATTCCTAAGCCGGATTAATCTTCACCATCATTGGATTGCATAAAGATCATATTCATTCGTTTCTTGAATCTAACTCTCCCGATATTAGATAAATGGATGAAATCACGAGATCCTCTCCCAATTCACTCGCAAACAATAATAAGAATCAAGAATGAATAAACCTTGAAATAGAAAAGTGCAAACTCTTATTACCTAAACAAAAACCAATAGTTTCTCACAACCACAAAACACAATAACCATAGCCAAGTAAATTTAGTTCATGGCTAGGTTCCAAAGAAACACAAGATAATTAATCCCTAGCATGAACCCAATCGAACAAAGATGAAGGAAGAGGCTTGTCGAAATCCTCCTTGCCCTTGATGCTTGTCGAAAATTCTCTCCTCTTGCCCTACTTGGACTTGCCGAAATTTCCCTCTTGCTCTCCCTATATTCATCTTGTCGAAATCTCCTTGGTATTTATAGGGCTAGGCCAAAGTCCTTCTTTGAGGAGGAGTTTGAGTTGGAATTAAATTATCTTTAAAGAATATAATTCTTTATTATAATTTTATTCCTATTAGAACTTCTCCTATCCTCTTGGAATTTAATTCTTCTTTAATCTCTGCATGGCAATCAAATTCCTTTGGGCTTGGACCTTGCTCCATGTCATCTTGGGCTTGTAAAGTCATTAATTTCGACATCCATATTGCTTTTGGTCTTTGTCGACAAATGCCATGGCAACTAGCTCGGCGTCTCCTTCATGCACTGCCCTGGCAACTAGCTCGGCATTGCTTTGGCAAGTGATCCTGCACATACACACACAAAAACACACCAAAGCAGCATCTATTTCCACAAAAATCACCAAGTTATGTAATCAAGTTCAACGTTTGAAGGAAACATGGATTAATGCATGAATGACTAACTATGCAACTAATATGAGCCTAAGTCTAACAGTAATATGAGTAAAAAGGGTAAGAAAAATAGTACTTTTGAACACTTATCATCAGCCATATAAGATTCAGTTTTCATCATAAAAGCATTTAGAGATTTTTCCAAAGAACTAGATGTCGTCGGTTGTTGCTGCAGCATTTGTTGCCGTGGCATATTCTGCTGGAATCCCGATGCTTGTGCATTCTGATTGTTCTAGTTTAGAGCATTGTTGGGATTACTCCATGAAAAATTCGGGTGCTTCTTCCAAGCTGGATTGTATGTATTGGACATCATGTTGTTGCTCCGATTGTAATTCCCCACATAGAAGCTGGATTCCGGATTCTGCATACATTCAGAAGAATTATGGTTATCACCGCATAACTCACAAAAAGAATCCATTACCGTGACTTCATGTGTGTTGTTTGGTTTTTGCATGTTCTGGACCATCTTGGTTAAAGCGGCCAATTGTGCCGAAATTGAATCTGATGATCCTAGTTCATGTATTGTGGCTTGGCGTCTAACTCCTCCTCTTCTAGTAGATGGGAATTGATAATCATTCTTAGCCAGCCTGTTTAAAATTTGCATTGCTTCTTCCGGTGACTTATCTAGGAGTATGCCGTTTTTCGAGGTATCTAGCATCATCCTTGTTGGTGTATTCACGGCGTTGTAAAACATTGTTACTTGAGTCCACACCGGGAATCCGTGTAGAGGGCATTTGTGTAGAAGTTCTCTATATCGCTCCCAAGCCTCGTACATGGATTTATCATCTGCCTGCCGAAAAGAAGTAATGTCGTTACGAAGCTTATCAGTCAAATTTGTAGGATTAAACATAGCAAGGAAATCACGACAAAGATCAGTCCAAGATGCTATGGATCGGGCAGGAATGCTATTCAGCCATACTTTCGCCCTATCCCTCAGTGAATAGGGGAATAATCTTAATCGTAGGACATCGGGGGTGACTCCTTGTATCTTGAACGAGTTGCAAATCTCGAGGAAAGATTTCAGATGTTGCCGTGCATCTTCAGTTGCTGAGCCGCCAAATTGACCAATTGTGTTGATCATATTAAACATTACCGGTTTCAACTCAAAGTGGTCGGCTTCAATTTCAGGTGCGACAACTCCTGGGTTAAGTCCATCAAGATCTTCTTCAAGATAGTCTCGAATAGTTCTGTTTCGTGCAAGAATCACTCCTCCTCCTGCTCGAACATCTTGATTCATATTGCCGTCTTGATTTGCCATTGCTTCTCTTATCCTTCGTCTAAGTCTTTGTAAGGTTCGTTCGATTTCTGGATCAAAGGGATATTCTGGTGAAGTCGGTCTCGCCCTGGTCATATACCAATGCAAAACCAAAGTTTGTTAGCCCTTTGATTTTAAACAAGAAAAAATAAAAAGAAAGTGCAAGAAAGTAAAAACAAAGTCGTTATTGCCAATCCCCGGCAACGGCGCCAAAAACTTGTTGCGCGTAATAAGTGCTACGCAAATGTGCAAGTATACACGTCACAAGTTATAGTATAAAAGATATCGTCTCCACAAGGATTGGTGCCACTTCAAGAATCTAGTATCTTGCACTGTAAAAAGTAAAAACACAAGTAAAGGATTATAGAAGTTTTAACTAATAACTAATCTAGAAAGCAATTAAGTAAATGAAAAGATGAATTCGAATGAGAGAGATAGGCCAGGTTATCATGAGTTGAGGTGTGATAGCCGATTAGATCGTTTTGGTAAAAGAGTGCACGGGCAACTCAGTTGTCGTGGCAACTTACACAACGGGGTTGCCTTGGCAACTAATTGATGGTTGCCTGGGCGACTAGTTGGGCAACTACTTGGGCGTCTGGGCAGCAACTTCAAGGTTCGGCGGAGCGTTCTTCAATGGTTTCTTCTTATCCCTAAGTCGAAACTCTAGCTACTTGTGCATGCCTTGATAATACATCCCTGCGTGAATCAAGGGTGAACAACAACCAATCTTGCGCTCCTCTTAGCCGTTGAAATCCTTAACTTATTCCTAAGCCGGATTAATCTTCACCATCATTGGATTGAATAAAGATCATATTCATTCGTTTCTTGAATCTAACTCTCCCGATATTAGATAAATAGATGAAATCACGAGATCCTTTCCCAATTCACTCGCAAACAAGAATAAGAACCAAGAATGAATAAACCTTGAAATAGAAAAGTGCAAACTCTTATTACCTAAAAAAAACCAATAGTTTCTCACAACCACAAAACACAATAACCATAGCCAAGTAAATTTAGTTCATGGCTAGGTTCCAAAGAAACACAAGATAAACAATCCCTAGCATGAACCCAATCGAACAAGGAAGAAAAGATGAAGCTTGTCGAAAATCCCTTGCCCTAGAAGCTTGCCGAAAATTCCTCTTGCTTCCTCTCTTGGACTTGTCAAATGTTGCCCTCTTGCTCTCTATCAAGTAGTCGAAATCTCCTTGCTATTTATAGGGCTAGGCCAAAGTCCTTCTTTGAGGAGGAGTTTGAGTTGGAATTAAATTATCTTTAAAGAATATAATTCTTTATTATAATTTTATTCCTATTAGAACTTCTCCTATCTTCTTGGAATTTAATTCTTCTTTAATCTCTGCATGGCAATCAAATTCCTTTGGGCTTGGGCCTTGCTCCATGTCATCTTGGGCTTGTAAAGTCATTAATTTCGACATCCCTATTGCATTTTCTCTTTGTCGACAATTGCCATGGCATCTGGCTCGGCGTCTCCTTCATGCATTGCCCTGGCAACTAGCTCGGCATTGCTTTGGCAAGTGATCCTGCACATACACACACAAAGCACACCAAAGCAGCATCTTTTCCACAAAAACTACCAAGTTATGTAATCAAGCTCAATGATGGAAGGAAACATGGATTAATGCATGAATGGTTAACTATGCAACTAATATGAGCCTAAGTCTAACAATAATATGAGTAAAAAGGTTAAGAAAAATAGTACTTTTGAACACTTATCATAATCAAATCTATAAACATGTGCATGAGATTATATTTTACAAAACCGAAAACGAGAAAGCACTCAACCAATACTTATTTCTGAGCTTAGATAAGTGTTTCAAACTTATTCTAAACTCCCAAACCTTCTTTCAAACCTTTTAATAACAGCAAAACACTTTTCCACTCACCGACAATCCTAAATTCTTTTGTCGTTGCGAGAATCACGCTTTCGAAGGTTCTACAACCTCTCCAAAAGCTAAAGGATCCAACTCTTCTACTTTACCCAATCAAAAACAGAGGATTAATGCACTTCCATGCATCTCTAATCTCCAGCAACTAACAAACACAAATTCGCCTCACTAAAACCCAACAAACGCTTCTCTAAAACAACCGAAATCATCATCCAACTTCATCTAAACAAAACCCAACCAAAACTTATTGATTCTAACATCTTAACAACATCAATTAACATCTAAAAACTTCCTTATAACATCGTTACACCTCCAACAACCTTACAACACCAAGATCACTTCAAAAATCCAACTATTTACAACCTAGAAAATTAGAAATTCACATAGTTTCGGGATTTCTTTAATCAATCACTTCTTACAACATTAAAAAACATCTTATTAGAAATCTAAATCAATTAGATTCAATACAAAATAGATCCAAATCGGTTTCTATCAAATTTTCACATCAAAACTCAGTTTAATCACCATATTCATGTTTCAATCATACTTCCTTAACAAAATCAGTTGTAAAGGATCAAGAAATTGGGAACTTCAATAAAGAACCTTTAATTATAGGAGAGAAAAGAAAATCACCTCTAATTGCCGGTTTCTCCCTTAATTGGCAAATATTGGTTGAAATCAAGTAGATTTTGTTGTAGAAATCAAAAGATTCAAGTAGGAAATCAAAATAGATTAATTCCTGGAAATTTTGGAAAGAAATTGATAGTTTGATTGCTGAGAAAGTTGAGAGAAGAGTGAGAGAAAAAATTAGTTACGTGAGAAAATAAATAGTTGAAATTAAGATATCTTTTATTAATTCTATTTTATTTAATTATCAAAACCATTTAAAAACCCTTTAAAAATAGCCTAAATTAAGGGGAAATCTTATGGAAAATTCGGTTAATTAGCTCCTTAAAGATTATAAGTTTTGAACCTTTTACAATTTAGTCACCAAAAACAGTTTTGAAAACTTTACATTTTAGTCACCAAACCAAAATGTCCCAAAATCAAATTTAATTACTTCAAATTGAATTTACCAAAATACTTAAAATATTAATTAATTATTTCCTATAATTTTCCATATTTTATTTTAGCCAAAAATGATTTACTAAGATTTAATTCCCAAAACTAACCCGAATTTCCTAATCTGGTTCTCCCGAACCGTCTAATCGCTCCATCCAACATCTAGGCCCAAATTCAGGGCATTACACCCGTAGCTAGAATGGAAGCTACTAGGATGTTGCTTGCATTTGCATGTTATCATGAGTTCAAGCCTTTTCAAATGGATGTTAAAAGTGCATTTCTAAATGGTTTTATAAATAAATAAGTGTATGTAGAACAACCACCCGGTTTTGAAGATCCAAAATATCCAAAACATATTTTCAAACTTTTAAAATCTTTATATGGTTTGAAACAAGCTCCTAGATCTTTGTATGAAGGATTGTCAAATTTTTTAACTGAAAAAGGTTTTGACAAAAGAAAGGTGGATACTACACTTTTTTTTATTAAAAGACAAGGCAAATACATTTTAGTAGTTCAAATATATGTGGATGATATTATTTTTGGTTCTACTAATGAGTTGCTTTGTCAAGATTTTTCTAAGTTGATGCAAGGTGAGTTTGAAATGAGCATGATGGGAGAGCTCTCATTCTTTTTTAGGCTCTAAATCAAACAAAGGATGACATCTTCATCAATCAAGCTAAATACATCAAGGATATGCTCAAAAAGTTTGTCTTGGAGGTATGTGTGTTGATTTAAATCTTTATAGATCAATGATAGGATCTTTGCTTTATCTTACCATAGGTAGACCAGATATCATGTTTAGTGTTTGCTTGTGTGCTAGATTTCAAGCTAGCCCTAGAGATTCACACTTACAAGCCGTTAAGCGAATCTTTAGATACCTTAGAGACACACTTGGTTTAGGTCTTTGGTATCCTAGAAACTCATTATTTAGTTTGCATGCTTATTCGGATGCGGATTATGGAGGTTATAAAATAGATAGAAAGAGTACCTCCGGTACTTTCCAATTCCTAGGTAGTATGCTTATATCGTGGTTTTCTAAGAAGCAAAATAGTTTAGCATTATCTACCACCGAGGCAAAATATTTTTTGGCCGAAAGTTGTTGTGCTCAAGTCCTTTGGATGAAGCAACAACTCTTAGTTTATAGAATTGATGTAGGTATCATCCCCTTAAAGTGTGACAATACTAGTGTCATTTATCTTACTAAGAATCCCATACAACATTCTAGAACCAAGCACAATAGAGATAAGGCACCATTTCATTAGAGATCTTGTCTTAAAAATGATGTTGTTCTAGAGTATGTTGACACATTGAACCAATTAGCGGATATTTTTACTAAACCTTTAGAAAAATAGCATTTTTGATCTCTTAGGATTTAGGGATTACTAGCCTTTCTTGAACCTTAAAGCCTTGTTTTTTGTCTTAATTTTTTGCTTGAATTTGGTTAATTTCAATGCTTGTGTGATTTCGCTCCTATATGCATCTATTCAAGTTGTTAAGGGGGGTATGTATCTATTTTTGCTCATTCATGTTGATCACATATCATACACATGCATATTGATTCGATTAAGTTTGAATTTTTGGGCTCTTGCAGCCAGAAATGTTATTTTTGGTCAAGGGGTATCGATACAATTTATCGCGTATAGAAACGGGTATCAGGGGTATCGATACGGTTTATCGCGTATCAATATGAGTATCAAGGGTAGCTTTTCGATACATGTAAACTTGTATCGGTACGGATCATGGATCGGTACAGTTAAAACCCGTACTGGTACGCAGTTTCGGTACGCGTATTTAGCGTAATGGTACGCATGGCCACTGGGTTTTAATTAAGTCATTAAAATGGGTTTTCCAAATTTAAATCAAACTCTTCTTTTTCCTTAAAAACCCTAGGTCGAAAACACCCTATTTAAACCCTTTACATCCCTTATTTTTTTCTTACAAATCATCAAATTCTTTGGGGGGGGTTTGGTTTTAACATCAAACCCAAGTTAGCATCATCAAACTTAGTGCAAATCATCTTTCATTCATCCATCCATCCATAACTCAAGGTATAAACTCCATTTTTCTTAAATTTTGATTTCTATCATATTTGTATATTGTTTCTGTTTAAATTTTTTATTTTTAGTATGTATATAACTTTGTTTTCAAAAATTTTATAAAATCTTTTTCAAAACTTAATTTTTTTTGTTCAGATGTAAAATTATACTCGTATATTTTTATTTACTATTTTTAAATTTTATTTTCACCAAATTTTTTCTTTATACTTGTATATGATTTTAAACTATACAATATAAGTTTTTACACTACCTTGATCATTGGATTGATTTATTGGATTAAATATTGATGTTTATGCATACATTATTTTTGTGGTTTAAATTTTGTTTTTCAGGATTTTATCATGGGTCCTAAGAAAAGAGCAAGAAAGGAGATCGCATCTAGCTCTACCAATCCTAATCCTACTGAACCTAATCCCAAAAACAATGGTACAAGACCAAACCTTAACCAAATTTATCGCCAATGCTTTAATGAACTGGGAAATCCAAATGCTTTGGATCGTTTTGACACAACTCGAGTCTAGGAAGGATTTCTTAGTCTATAGCGATGCTTCGCACTTCGGACTTGGTTGTGCACTGATGCAGGATGGGAAGGTAGTCACTTATGCATCACATCAGTTGAGGCCGCATGAGTGTAATTATCCTACCCATAACCTGGAGTTAGATGCAGTGGTCTTTACTTTGAAGATCTAAAGGCATTATCTCTATGGGGAGATATGTTATATCTATACATATCATAAGAGTTTGAAGTACCTCCTTACCCAGAATGAGTTAAACCTGAGGCAGTGTCATTGGCTAGAGCTTATCAAGGATTATGATTGTGAGATTGAGTATCATCCGGGTAAAGCTAATGTTGTCACTGATGCTTTGAGCCGTAAGGCAATATCTGATCTAAAGTCTTTATTTTCCAGGATGGGTATTTATGATGATGGTAGTTTAATGGCAGAGCTGCAGGTTATGCCAACTTTGGTTGAGGAGATAAAGGCCAAACAACTCCTAGACAGTTCCTTACTCTCCGTCATACAACAGGTTGAGTAGGGATCCACATCTTTTTATACTTTTGATCAAGATGGAATCCTGTACTTCAAGGGTCGATATTGTGTTCTTGATGATGCCGAGTTAAAGCGAGCCATTCTCAATGAGGCTTATAACGGCCCTTATACTATGCATCCCGTTGGGAATAAGATGTACTCAAATCTAAGAAAGAGATATTGTTGGGTAGGTATGAAGAATGATATTTTGGATTATGTGTCACGGTGTATGACTTGCCAGCAAGTTAAGACATAACATTAACATCCGTCTGGTCTGTTGTAGCCTATTAAGATTCTCAAGCGCACTTTATTCTTGTTCGAGTTACTTATTCTCTAGAGAAGTTGGCTAAACTGTATATCCTATAGATTTTTAGACTGCATAGTGTACCCCTATCTATCATCTCTAATCGAGATCTGAGGTTCACTTCCTGATTCTGACAAGTTTTGTAGGAGGCTTTGGGATACGTTTGAATTTCAGTACATCTTTTCATCTGTAGACTGATGGTCAGTCAAAGAAGGTGATTTAGATTCTAGAAGATATGTTACAGGGATGTGTACTTAATTTTCGTGGTAGTTGGGAAGACTCATTGCCTTTGGAAAAGTTTGCTTATAACAACAACTTCCAGGCTAGTATCCGCATGGCACCGTATGAGGCTCTATATGGTCGTAAGTGCCATACTCCTATTTGTTGGATGGAGTTGTATGATAGGAAGACCTTGGGTCCATAGTTGATCCAAGAGACTGAAGAGACCGTCAGATTGATCTGTGACTGCCTGAGGAAGGATTTTGACAGACATAAATATTATGCTGATCGAAGGAGGAAATATATTGAGTTCGAAGTCGGTGATCAAGTCTTCCTGAAGGTATCCTCGTCGAAGAAAGTTTCGAGATTTGGACGTAAAGGTAAGTTGAGTATAATATTTATTAAGTTGTACCGTATTGTGAAGAGAGTTAGACCAGTTGCCCACCAGCTTGAGTTTCCTCCTCATCTTAGCCATATTCATGATGTCTTCCATGTGTCCATGTTGAGGCAGTATCGCCCAGATCCGAGTCACATTATTCAGATTCAGGATGTGGAGTTGAGGCCTAACTTATCCTATGATGAGGAGCCGATACAGATTTTGGATTATGATAAGAGGATTTTGAGGAATAGGCGTATTCCTATGGTTAAAGTCTAGTGGAGTAATCATATCCCTGCAGAATCTACTCGGAGTGAGCAGTTTTCACGTCTGTTTAAATCAGGTAAATTTTGAGGACAAAATTTCTTTAAAGAGGGGAAGGGTTGTAACTCCCTGAAATTTAAGTTTAAAAAAATAATAAGGGATGGTGTAAAATGATAGTCAAGGGGGTCTGAACCCTTGACCTCTAGTGTGGTAAGCATAAGTGTTAATCACTTGAGCCAAGGCTAAGTCTGGTTATGAGATACCCCACCTTTCTTTTAAGCTTATTCGGTTTGGATGCCACCAAACATAAATTAAAGGTCAATCAACCTCTTCATCTACCTTATTAATTACTGAACTACCTTTAAATTTAGAAAATATCCTCTCACCTAACCCACCACCGTCCCCAGCCTGATCTGTCCCACCGCCGTGTTGTGACTATCACCGTCGGTGCCATTGTGTTCACTGCCTCACATTAGACTCATCCCTGGCCATCACTCACGGTGAATGACGGTCGTTTGTCGTGGAGAGTCGAACAAAGGTTCGTCGAAATCCTCAAGGCGTGTACTATTTTGGCCATTTTGCAGTCGATAGACATCGGTGAGAGTCACCACCCTCACCATCGTGCTCATGGTGTCAAGCCAATCAAAACCTTGACCTTCGTTCATCGCTTTAGCCTTTGATCATGGGTCGTCAGAAATCGTGGAAACTGAATGGTTTTTCTTTTACCATCGCAGTTTCTACCACTCCGTACTTCGGTGAGTCCTTAAAACCCATCTAAATTAATTTTCTGCATCAAGATCTACCGTTTGTGGTGTTTTTTTTCATTTTGAGAGGCGTGTGGCCGGAAGCGATTTTTAATGACCAAGGCATTATCTTCTATCTGGATAGGCCCGACTGGTTGAACAAATCCGGCCTTGAACCAAGCTGGGTAGGCTTAAACCCGGTCTGCCATATTCGAACTGGCCTGTTGTATTTGAATTGGGCTTGCCTGTTAAGGCCCAACGGTCTTACTCATATCCGGTTAGTCCAAGCCCAAACCCGAATCTGTTTAACCTGATTTGATTCGAGCTCAACACGTTTGACCAGAACCTGGTCCGAGTCAACCCATTCAAGTCAACTTAGTTGACTTTGACCGTTGACTTTGACCAAAAAGTTAGCTTTTTTTAAATTCCTATTGTATGTTTTTTGACATCCTGAGTTCGTTTTCGAAGTCCGTTTCGTGAATTTCTATCTCGAAAGCCTCTGAATTTAACATTGAACCCGAACATGCATATGTATTAAATTATTCATTTAAGATTATTATTTTGAAAAAGGACTAATATGAACTCTTGGGCGGAATCAAACTTATGTCCCCTTGCTTAAGAGATCCAACATCTAACCATTGAGCTAGACATAGAATTTGGTTAAATTTTATCCAAATTAATATTTAACCTATACTCTCTCAAACTCAAAAATAAGAAAAATACCTCTATTGATATCTGAACCAAGAACATTTTACATTAAATAAAATATGTTTAACCACTAAGCTAAGTTAAAAACTTATTAAAAATCTACAAAATTTATTCTCTAATTTATGATGTATTATCACCTCAAAATTAAATCAAAATACTATCCAAATCAATCTAAAATTATTTTTCCAATTCTTTTGGTAATTATTTATTTTTATAAAATTTTATTAGATCATTATAAAAATTTACTATATAATATATATTTATGATAAAATATAAATTTTGAATTATTTGAAAATAACTATTTAGACTTAAATTTATTATTTTTATTTAAAAAATATTTTTAGCTTGAAATATAATTAAAATTGAAGATCAAACTAAAATTATTTTTTCAATTTATTTTGAAATAAAAAATAATGATTTATTTAATAAAATTAATATTAAAAAATTCTAAAATTTAAATTGATAATATTTATTTAAGATAAAATATAATTTTAAAATAACATTTAATTTGTTGAGCTTAGTAGTATTTTGATTTTAATTTTGAGGTGATAATACATCATAAATTAAAAAATAAATTTTGTAGATTTATGAAAGGTTCTTAACTTAGCTTAGTGGTTAAACACCTTTTTTAATGTAAGGTGTTCTTGGTTCAAATCTCCATAGAGGCACTTTGTTTATTTTTGATTTTGAGATAATATATGTTAAATATTAATTTGGATAAAATCTAACCAAATTTTAAGCCTAGCTCAGTGGTTAGGTGTTGGACCCTTTATGCTAGGGGTCCTAGGTTCAATTTTGCCCCAAGAGCGGCACTTTAAACATTTTTTCTTTGATTTGTTCAAAATCAGGAGATGAAACATGTCACCTCTTGGTTGACCGAATAAAAAATACTATTTAAATGCTGACAAAGAGAGGCGTTGACGTAGAAAATAAAAATATTGCCAAGTCAGCAAAACAATCCTGTTAGATTTTTAAAGAAGAGACCAAAACAGAAAAAATATCTAACGGGAAGGGCAATTTTGATAAAAAAAAATTAGTTTGGTAACCAAAACAAAAAAGGGAGATAGCTTGATGACCACCAGTGTAGTTTTTCCTAAAATAAAAGACGTTAAAAATATGATCACATGACAATGAATCTATATGTCATTATAGGTGGCAAATGGGTCATTCGGTTCAGTTTCGGTTCGGATCATTTCAGTTTAGTTTATTTTGGGTCTGACTACATTCGGTTTAAATTCGGTTCGGTTTGGTTCGGTTCGGATCTGGTTCGGTTTTATTTCGGGTCTATGGTGATTTCGGTTCGGGTATCGGGTCAAGACTTTAGTTCGGTTGATTTTTGGTTCGATTAACTTTCGGTTCGATTAACTTTCGGTTCGGTTGATTTCGGGTCGGTTGATTTATAGTCGGGTCAATATCGGGTTAATAGGAGTCGATCGTTTTAATCGGGTTTTCAGGCCATGTTAGGTTTTTCCACCCTATATATGACTTTATATAGCTTGTATATTTGACTTTTTGGTGTGTTGTGCGACAATTCAATTCTCATATTTATTTATTTTAATATATTTTTTATTTCGGATTGCCTTCGGTTTGGGTTGCTTTCAGTTTGGATGAAATCAGCTCGATTCCATTCGGTTCTATTGAAAATCGGTTAGGGTCCATTTTCGGTTCAATTGAAATTCGGTTCGATTTCGGTTCGGTTTATTTCGGGTTTCGGATAAAATTTGGGTCATCGTGTTCGGGTCGATTTCAGGTAAATCGGTTCGGTTTTCGGGTCAAGTTTGTCAGGTCTATCTGTCATCATGGGCGGAAAAAATATAAAATATTTTAATAATGAAAATAAGTCATACTGAGTAATTGTACCATATTAAAATATATTTTTACGATGTTGAACCGATGAACACGCCGGAAATTCATTCTTTTTATTATTCAATCTCCATTGCTTGTAAATAAAACAATTACAATAATTCTTTTTAAAAATAATTACAATTGTTTAGCGATAGATGATAGTTGATAGCAGATTACATTAGCTTATAGCAGATTGTATTAGTTGATTGAAATAGCAAATTGAATTAGTTGATTGTATAAAAATATTTGTTAAAATTAACTGATAACTGATAGTTTTGATTATTTGAACAAAAAATGACATATAAGGACATGACTATATTCAATATTTATTTGAATAATTTATTGTTATCAATATTTTATATTTATTAATATTAATTAAATTATAAAAATTAATTTTTAATAAAACATTACTAAACATATTTAGGGATGATCATGGTCAGGTTTTTGGTCAACCAGCAACCAACCCTAAAATTTAACACATCCACTCAAACTCGATCTGACCCAACATTTTATGATGCACCACCTTCCCAAACCGACCCAAATTTTAGAGTAAAAATCCAAACTCAACCCGAGATGGGCCGACATAAATAATATATATATATATATATATATATATATATATATACATTTTTATTCGATAAAGTAGGGAGTTAGTTAAAAATACAAATAGAGAGGGGTCATTATAATAATTATTCTATTTTATTAGATAAAATAGGGAGATAATCGAAAAATATATAAAAAGAGATGCACAGTATAGCAATTATACCTAAATATTTAGAATAATAAACTATGATTTCGGGTCAGGTAGGATCTTTTTCACCAAACCCAACCCGACCTCATCCTACAAAAATCCAATCCACAACCAAAATTTTCTTTAAAAATCTGACCCTATAAGGTTGGGTCAGATCGAAACCATAGAGTCTAAGTCAATGACCATTTCTAAGCACATTTGAAGGATCTATATATTAACTTATGTTTATGAAATTATCTTTTTAATATAATTTTATTGATTATTATATTTAAAAATATTATATTTTTAATATATATTAGTTTAGATGTATACATTAATTTATATATTAATTTCTTATTTATTAAAATTTTTAAAATTTTATTAGTTATTTAAATTTAGGTTATTTAGAGAATTTTTTTTGTAATTGTCAAGGACAAAAAAGTCTTTATAACTCTTATATTCAATCCTCTAACACAAAAAGCTCTTAAAATTTGTTTTTTCAATTCGAGAGATTTCACCCCTATCTTCTATTACAATCATTTGTTTACCAAATATTCAAATTAACGAATTTAACTGGTCAAACCTCTAATTTGGCTCAAAAAGTTATTTACAAAGCAAAGCCATTAACAATATACTAAATAATAACGTTATTTTCTAGTAGGATGAGGTGCTAGATCCTTTAAGCAAGGCTAAAGATTCAAATTCTGACGTTGTGAATGGAGAAAAATAGGTTGGGAGGGTCGCCCCATAATAGATATTTATAAAACTCGATCGGGATTAATTGGCCAATAGATCAAAAACACATGGTTAAAAAATAATGTTTTTTAGTTTTAAAATAAATGTTTAAATTTACTTACACCTCATTGTGATAACGAGTGATAAAACATAAATATTTCATTTAAAAATATATAAAAAAAGTGAGAAAAGAATTTTAAACTATTCAAAACATAAATGAATACTCCTAACCAAGCTATGATCAAATATTAGGAACAAGAATTTGTTAAACCTTTAAATTTAAAATTTAGGAGGGAAAGACATTACTTGATTAATATTCAAACTAAAAAGGATGTAGAATAATATTATACCAAAAGTTTTGGTGTACCCATTCTACCCACTAAAGCCTCGTTTGGTTGGGTTGCAAGTGTCGTGTTGTATTATTTAATACGTCTTTATTAGGAAACTTTTGGTAGATGTAAAATTTAATACGACGTATTATTTTTATACGCAAGTTTGGTGATATTTATCACAGGGGTGAAGGTAGTGTTATTTAACACGCAAGTTTTACGGCTAGTTTCGTCAATTATACCTCATACTACTTTTCACACATTTACACCATTGTAAATATACTAATCATGAACCCTAAACAATCAACTTGACCCCAACCCTAAACATGAACTCCAAACCCCAAACCCTTAACTTTAAACCATGAACCTCAAACCCTAAACTCAAAACCCTACATCCTAAACTCTAAACCATAACATTAGACCCTAAATCATGAACCCTAAACCTCATACCCATAAACCCTAAACCCCAAACCCTAAACATGAATCTTAAACCCCTAAAACCATGAATCTTAAACCATGAACCTCAAACCATAAACTCTAAACCCTAAATCATGAACCTCAAACAATAAACCCTACGTCACAAACTACAAACCATAGACCCTAAATCGTGAACCATAAACCCATAAGCAACAACCCAAAACCTTAACCCCAACCATGTACCCTTAACCATAAACCTCAAACCATAAACCCAAAACTCAAAACTATAAACCCTATACCATAAATCATGAAACACTAAACACTAAACCCCAAACCATAAACCATAAACTCTAAACATTAAATCATGAACCATAAACCACAAAACTTAAACATTTAAACCATAAACCTCAAACCCTAAAACACAAACTCCAAACACTAAATCATAGGCCCTAAATCATGAACCCTAAACACTAAACCTCTAAATTATGAGACCTAAACCCGAAACCCTAAATCATGAACCCAAAACCATAATCCCTAAATCTTAAACTCTAAACTCTAACCCATAAACCCTAAAGATAATATAATAATCAATGTCAAAACAATTGTAAAACATAAAGCTAAAATTTTAAGGGTAAAAGGGTGCATTTATTCATAACACTTATTTTTTAACTTTATCACAATTTTTTTACAACCAAACAACTTGATATAATAACAATCATCTTTCATCCATCTTTTTAATACACAAGTGTTATTTAATACAACACATATCTTTTACATCCGCTGTATCAAACGAGGCGTAAATGTCTATGTCTTGTGTATACTTTCTGGTCGAAAAACCAGTACTCTAATGTTTGATTCGTTTTAAAAAGAACTTCTAACTTAACAATGTCAATCATTTTCATTAATTTTTCTTTCAATGATTTTCTTTAAATGTTATATGATTGATAACATCAAATTGATAAATGCTATTTAGATTGAAAATTTGTGGACGAAATGAAATCAACATGAGATTAAGAAAACAATCAATACTCGAAGAAAATAAAGTTCAATAAGGTTAAACCCTTTTGACTCCATCCACGATATGGTTAATTGTATTTTACATTTTGAGTCGTTCTATAACAATTAATTAGAATCTCAACTGCATATTACCAATTAGAATCTTAATTTTAATTAGTATATAACTATAATACTTTTTTATTGATATAAGAGCTTTTATCCATGTGTGTTATAAAAGTTTTATTCACTTACATACACATCTAATATGATTAAAATCTTTAACGGTGTTTTTAATATATATTATTAAAAACATATTTTAAATATCAGATTAAATTCATCAATTCACATCAATATTCTTCTACAGTCTTAGAAAAAGTTTAATTTACACGTCTTACAGCTATTTCAAATTTATAATTCTTAATTTTAATGCTTACATCTATATCTTTAATTTTTAAATACCAAATTAAGTTAATCAAATTAATGTATGAATGAATTTCAGTTAATATGATTTTTTATATAAATCATGATTTATCTAAAGAATTTATTATTATTATTATTATTATTATAAATTAGATATTGATATAAATTATAAAAATACCTCAATAGATGAATTTACGAGAAAACCCTTTCTGTGCACAATCAAATGGCACCATAGCAGGTTAATAAACCGGAAATAATCTCAAAAACTTGCAGGGACTCCTATAACCTGGCTGCTGTTTAGTGTTCAGTCTTTTTTTTTAGGAACAAAGCTTTCTCCCCGCTATAAAATCCCGCCCTTCAATTCCTTCCCAAAGAATCCCAAAGGCTAAACCTTCACGCGGTGGTAACAAATGGAGACCTCTGTACCTTCACGGCGGCCTTGTTTCATAGAAGAAGACGATGGGTTAGCTTTTCTTGCGGATATGGAAGCCGGATATTCAGGAACCCATTACCAAAGGGTTAACCACAATGGGTTTTTTTTCTGGTTTCAGGAACCTCTCTTTTTCTTCTTCTTCCTCTTCCAGTTGGGTTCCTTCCCCGAGGCCTGTCTGGTTTTATGATGCCAGATTTGAAGACGTTCAACAACCCCATTTTTTGGATTCTTGCTTCCTCTGCAAGAAGCCCCTTGGGTGTAACCGTGACATCTTCATGTACAGGTTTGTCCTCGTTTCTTGTCTCTTTTGATAGAAAGATCAGAATTTTGGGTCATTCTAATGAATCTTTTAGTTCTAGGCTTACAAAAACAGTGGGAATTTATGGATTTAGAGGAGATATGGATTCGGTGGCTGATTTGTGTTGAAAGTCTTGCAGAGGGGACGCGCCTTTCTGTAGTGAAGATTGCAGACAAGAACAAATCGAGATAGATGAAGCTAAAGAAAAGAAGAAGCTTTCTTCTTCAAGGAAAGCTGTGAGGGAGAAGGAGCAAAGGAAATCTACATCTCCAAGTAAAGATCAAGGTTACCCTTTCAGAACTGGCACAGTTGCAGCAGCCTAAAATCGCATCACAAAGGAAATAAGCAACATATCTACCACGCATATACATATATAGTTTTTGCATGTGAATGTTCAGATATACGAGGACTGGATCTACTCTATGATATGGCTCCTTTTCTTGGGTTACTAATTAGATTTTTCTTTCTTTTTCTTAAGAAATGTTAGTGCATCGTGAAGAATGATGGGGAGGAAATCCTTTAGTTTTTTTGTACTTTGGTCTGTCTGTTTTACGGTATCACCAATGTTTAATGAGGATGACATGAATAGAACTTGATCAAAAAGCTGTTTTTTTTTTCTTGATTGATTTTAAGATCATTTGTTTTATTTATTTAATAAGTACAGACATTGCGAGAGATTAGGTGGGTAAGTTGGAGGAAGAAGAAAAAGTAGTTTTTTTCCTGGTAAAAAAAGCATTGATTCCCGTTTAAGAAATTGTGGGTTATGCTGTTAAAAGCTGCCTGTGACTGCCACAACCATGCAGTTCCCAGCAGGGAAACAATGGCCACTTTGGTATGCTATGCCTCTTAAGGCTTTATCGTAACTGGAAATTAAATGTGTAGTTGTTCATTCTTGCTTCCTTTTGGGACCATTTTGATGGGGCTGTGGCACATTTGGTTGGGTGGTGCAAATTTCTAGGGACCATCCGAATATATGAGTAGGAATTGATGAACATCCATGTGAGCTACAGATCATGTATGCTCGTGTTGTTCCATTTTTTGTGGGTTCGAGTCGTAATATTTTCTTTGGAATGTAATTCATCTACTTAATAAAAAAAAATTAGTTCGTAAGTTTCTTTTTAACATATAATTTTGTTACAAAGCCTATACTACCCCAAACCCCTTCCCACTCCATAAATAAGAAGATATTATACGCTTAAGTATGTTTGATCCACGTCTTCATGTATATTGTGCCAACAACAATGTCAATCCAACTAAACTCAGTTGCAACTAATTGTAAATTTCTTTTTTTTTTGACATAACAACTAGACAACTTTATTAATAAACAAAAACAAAATAATAATATGAGTTGAGATTAACCGTTAATAATTGCATCTAATAGACAAAGGTTTTTAAAATACTTGTCAAGTCATAACTGTTTTGGGTTCCTACAGTCCATGTGTCCGAGTTCATGTTCAAGTCCATCAGTTGGTGAAGAGAGGGAGGGGGGGAGAAGGAAGAAAGATGGACAACATGTTTGGATGGAAAAATGGGAGAACGAAAGAAAAAAATATTTTAAAAAAAATAAATTCATGCCATTTTTTAATAGTAACAGATGGCAATAACTATAACGAAAACAAATTAAAAATTTAATGATTATATCGTAAATTTTAAAAATTTGGTGACATATTACAAGCGTCTTAAGTTTACGGACAACCAATATAATTTATCATAAAAAAATTTAAGTGGCACATACACAAAAAGTTACACCACACAGTATTTTTGGAAAATATTATATACATTTGATGTGAAAAACTTATTTTTCACAAGTGCCTTGTTTTTAGGGTTTAGATGTTAGAGCTTAAGGTTTATGGTTAGTATTTGTGTTTTATGGTTAGATTTTAAGGTTTGAAAATAAATTTTATGGTTTAAATTTTAGAGTTTAGAATTTAGGAATTATGATTTAGGGCTCTAAAAAGAATACATAGCAGCTTTAGAAGCCCGCTCGTGAAAAAAGAAACTTTCTACATGAGTGTATCAAATAATTATCAATTTAGGGAGATATTAGGTGTATAATTAGGATTTAAAAATGAAATGTACCTATTAAAAATTTAATATTTTAGTAGAAATTATTACCCTCCAGTAAAAATTTATATATTGAAATTTGAAAATAAAGAAAAATAAGATTAATAGATAATTAGGATTTATAGTAAAAAATAAAATTAAATAAAATTCGTATAATTTTTTCACCCTAGAAGATACATGATTTTTTTTTCAGATCCCCCGCTGAACCTGGTGCCAAGTGTCACGGCTATGCTGTCTAGGCCCGGGTCGGCACGCCATGCGGCACTTGAAAAGGGACTCAACCCAGACAAGTCAGCCTTCAACAAGCCCTTTATCCAAGGACTTAACTTAGAAGCTTCGTCTCATGATCCATCAGGCAACATGCGTGTCGAATATCGTATCTCGCAGGGCCTAGCGAATGCTAGCTGCCAACCCCTGACTCTCACTACGAGCGCGATATGGGGCCCTCTGGCCCCAAACTGTCCCTAGGAGGTCCTCCTAGAGAGACATTGTGCCATCTGCTTGGCTCCAATGCCCGCACACTTAGGCCCCACGTGGGCCTAAGAGAAGATCACTTACACCAAGACAGCTCGGCTGCTAGCGCTTGGCGATGAGGATAGTGGAGACCCAACACCAGACCACTTCCCCCTAAAGAGCTAAATAAACTTACCAAGTATGACGCGAGTAGACGTTACTTCGTCCCAAACGATGACACTTTCTGAACAGGGCCTTCATCGCCTTCCCAAAGCATCCTAACTTGCATCCTTGACTTGGTAGCTCTTCAGAGATTGCTCATATCATCGCTCGGTCCATCTTTGTTCGGTCCCGAACAGGCGCAAGATCGTAATACAATAAGAGATAGCCTTGACACGAAGCACACCACCAAAACTCCCACTAAACTTGGTGCAAAATGCACCATCAAGAAGCCCCGTCGCTTTGGTGATGAGCCGCCGGACACTGGACAGGGTGCTGGTCTAAATGACTCGATCTCTGCTGCGATGGAAGGGGTTCAATCAAGTGATCAGACTGGTACTGGGGTTGCAAACCCCAATCCCTCCACTGATACGAGTGCATCCTCGCCTGTGGCCGCTACTGCTACTACGTCTCCCTCACCCTCCTATAAGGAGTCACTCATGCATGATCAATCGTCAAAGACCGTGAAAGAGGAAAAAGTATTTGATGATGAGGATGTGGAACTCATCGAAGGCAATATCGTCTGCTCTATCGTTGATGGCCTCATCTCTATAGATTTCTCGGATCGTGTCCAGGCCCTGGTTGTTAAAAACCTGGATCATACGGTGGTTGTAAAGCTTCTTGGTCATCGAATTGGCTATAACACTCTCCGTTCTTGACTCTACAATCTCTGGAAGCCATCTCATGCTTTTCGCATCATGGATATTGAAAATGATTATTTATTTGTCTCTTTTCAAACTCATACCGATTATCTCAATGCTATTGCAGAAGGTCCGTGGGTAATCTTTGGTCACTATCTTATTATAGAACCTTGGACAGTCAAGTTTTCTACTTCGCAACTGTACCCCAATCGAGTCAATGCTTGGATCCGTCTGCCAGGTTTACCAGTGTTGCTTTATAAGCCTTCTATTATCACTAAAATTGGCCGCAGTATTGGCCTTATGGTCAAACTTGACTATCAAATGGAATTTGGGTGTTGTGGCTGTTTTGTTCGAATGGCAATAAACCTGAGTCTTCGTAAGCCCCTCATGTCTAAGCTCTTCATCAATGGTCGGCTCCAACTAGTTGAATATGAGTCGTTACACACTATTTGCTTTAAAATGTGGGAAGTATGACCACGTCCAAGATATTTGCCCTACCATCTCAAACCTTTTGGGTGATGTCCAACCATCGCATGATATACCCTCAGTCTCGCCAGCTTCGGCGCCAGCCCCAAACTCTACTCCTTTTAGCCCATGGATGATGGTTAAGCGCCGTCAGCGTCGATCTAATCATAAAAACCCTAGTAGTAGCTCAGGGCATCTGGAGTTATCTCTACTGGGTCTTGCTTTAATCTTATTTTTGAGGGCTCTATTGTGGCCAACGTCGCATCTAAGGATCCCCTGCAGCTCCTCATATTCCTCCTACTGATCCCTCTCTGGTTACCCATACAGTCTCTGATGCAACCCGTAGTAAGGGGAAAACTACCTATGAATCACGTGCAACTAAGGCCAGGGGGCCTATCACTCTTCATATGCCACTCCAAGTTTAGCACACGTTTACTTCTTCTTCTTCGAAGTCGATAATACAATATAACCACAAATCTCTCTATGTGACCTCTGCTCAAATCGTTACCTCAAGTCTCTTAGTTTCGAAAGTTGATAAGGCCAAACATACTACTGTTGTGATCAATGAAAATGATGATCCCAATGTTGCAATAGAGGTTTAGCATACTGATCTTGCCTTACCGTCCGCTTGTGAGCCTTCGGATGGCACTTTGGCTGCCACAGACCCTATAAACCATGAAGCTATTGGCGACCATACAATGCCACAGGCCGCACACTCGACGATAACTATTTTTACTTCATATGGCTTGATAACCGCAGCTCCTACGACCCCTATATAGGTCTAAAATTGCTACCTCTTTGTCTATTTTTATAATAATTATTAAAGCCATGTGTTGGAATACCCAAAGTTGTAGGCACCTAAAATTTTTAACAGCCGCTAAATAGTATCTCAGGAATTCTAGAATGGATTGGTTGGGCATCGTTGAACCACATATTTGTAGAGGGAGAGCTGACTCTTTTATCAGTTCTTTGGGTTTTCTTTTCTCTCACCATATTGAGGCTTCGGGTTTCTATGGTGGTATATGGTTATGTTGGCGAGACACTATTCGTGTTAAGATTCTCTTGCATCACTTTCAATTTCTTCATTGTGAAGTCACTTGTAAGGCTTCAGGTGCGTCTGCTTTTATTTTTCTAGTTTTTGCTAGCCCCACTTCCACTCGGCGCAAGGCTCTTTGGCTTTACCTCAAGCAACTTGCTTCATCTATTCACCGTCCCTGGATCTTTATGGAGGAGTTCAATGCTACTCTTGATACTTCTAAGCGAGAGGGTGGTACGGGTTCTACCAGGCCTTGTTGAGCTTTTTAGGACTTCATGTTTGATTGTGGCCTCCGTGACCTAGGCTTTCAAGGGTCTAACTTTACTTGGTTGCAGGGGACAACATTTGCGCATCTTAACTGGATTATTTGTAATGGGCATTGGGATAAATGCTTCCCTGAAACATCTGTTACACATCTCTTCCACATGATCTGACCGCCGACCCTTATTGCTTAACGTAGGGAACATACATGGTTCGAGTGCTCCCCATCCATTTTATTACTTCATCGGTTGGCAATACCATATTGACTTTAAAAGAATGGTTTCTGATAATTGGCACTCTTTAGACTCTTTCTGACATAATTTCTAGGTTTACAGTTGCGACAGACTTATGTAATTCAACTGTATTTAGGTATATTGGTGCTAAGAAGTGCTATTTAATGGTGCGACTTCGGGATACCCTGAAAGCCCTCGAGCATTTTCAATCTAGCTTTCTCATCCGCCTTGAGGGCGAACTTCAGGTTGAACTTGAGGCCATTCTTGATCAGGAAGAACTATTGTGGTAGCAAAAATCACAGTTTAAGTGGATTACTCATGGCGACCGTAACACGGCTTACTTTTATCGGAAGGCCACTCAGGGTAAGGCCTGTAACCGAATCTAATCCCTTCAATTATCGGATGGTAGCTGGTGCGAAGATGAGGTTGTCCTTTTTGCTGAGGCTGCTTGTTTTTTTTGTTCCCTTTATGCTTTGCCTGAGGGTATGGGTGTATCGTTTGCTATATCGGGACGCTTCTCTATTGTCCTACCATCACTCATAATCTCTCAGAGCAGTTCTAACATCGCATGAAATCAGTGAAGCTTTGCGTGAAATGGCACCTCTTAAAGAACCATGACCTGATGGCCTTCATGTCGAATTTTATTAGAAATAATGGCACATTGTGGGTCCTAATATTTTTCGGACCATTCAAAATATTTTCCAAGATGGTGATCTTGAGCCAATGTTGAATCGTAAATCGTTTTTCCTCATACCAAAGGTTGATGTTATGACTTTTGTGGATTTCTGACAAATCAGCCTTTGTTTGGTTGTCTATAAGCTTCTGACAAAGATTATTGTTCGGCGTATGAAACCTATCATGCCTATTTTGATCAATCCAGCTCAGACGGATTTTATAATTGGTCATTCAATCTCTGATAATGTTATTTTGAATCAGGAAATTATCTATTCGATATGGGGAAAGAAAACCAAGCAGGGATGGATGGTCATTAAGATTGAATTGGAAAAGCCTTTGATAAGATTCAATGGGATTTTCTATAGGATACTCTGATTGATGCGGGCTTTCCACAAGATATTATACGCACCATTATGCATTGTGTTTCATCTTCTTCTATCCAAGTGCAATGGAATGGTTCGCCATACCTATTTGTATTGACTATGAAACGTTTAGGGCATACAATCTGTAATGTTGTCTCTAATGGTACTTGGGTTCCCTTTCGCATGGTCTGTAATGGTCTTCTATTGTCTCATCTTTTTTCGTCAGTGACCTGATACTTTATGCCAAAGCAAATTTGGTTCAGGCTCAAAATATTTCTGCTATCCTAGGGGCTTTTGGCCGTAGCTCAGGGCAACGAGTTAGTGCCCGTAAATCTTAAATATTTTTCTCACCCAATACGGAACAAGCCGTTAGAGATGATATTTGCTTGGCTCTTGGCTATACTCAAACGTTGTCACTTGGCTCTTACTTGGGGGTTCTGATTCAGCATCAACGGTTGAGATGTTCTGATTTTGATTTTATCCTTGATCGTAGTCGCGCTAAGCTTAGTGAGTGGGTTGTGTGGACCTTTTTCTTGGCCGGTAGGATCACTCTTGCTAAGTCTGTCCTTGCTGCTATACTCACCTATTTCATGCAAACCATTAAGTTCTCTGTTTGTGTCTGCGCTGAGATTGACAAACTTACATGAGGCTTTATATGGGGATCCACAACTTCATGCCAACACATGTTGCTTGTCAATAGAGATGGGCAATTGTCGGGTCAGGTCGGGTTTTTGGCCCACCCGAACCCGACCATAAAATAAATATCCTAAACCTGCACCCGACCTGACCTATATAAAAAAAGCTAATTTTAGGGACCTAATTATAAAAAAACATATATAAAAGGGTTATTATTATAAATATCCCTAACAAATTTAAGGAAAATTACATAATTAGTCTCGGGTCGGGTCAGATATTTTCCACCCTAAACCCGCACCTGACCCGACCCGACCCGAATTTTGTGCATATTTCACCGACCCAAACCCGAAATTTAAAAAAAAAAATTCGACCCTATCGGGTCGGATTCGGGTTTCGTGCCCATCCTTACTTGTCAATTGGGACGATATCACACATCCCATGAATAGAGGAGGCCTTGATGTCCCTCGCTCTAATGAGCGTAATATGGAATACATGCACAAGCTTGCATTCGCGTTAGCTAGCCATCCGAATGATCTATGGGTATAGACCTTACGCCAAAAGTATAGGGTCACCTCTATGTCCCCTTTCCATTTCTCGGCCTCAATGTTCCCCTATTTGGCGAGGAATTTCACAAGCTTAGGACTCGGTGCGAGATAATATTTTTTGGCTTATTGGTGATAGGAGTAGGGCTCGGATGTGGGATGGTGTTTGGGTAACAACCCAGGGTCCACTTCGTGATTAGATAATGCAACCTGATACTGCATTGTCGCTACCCTAATTTGAGGATCTCGTAAATGTCAATGGTATATGTGACATTGATCTGCTCACATTGGTGCTCCATGCCAGTGTTGTGCCCCACATTCTCAGCGTGTTACCTCTATATTTTGATGGCCCTTGTGACTCGATCGGCTAGAGCAAGTCTACCTCGAGGGATTTTCTCTTGGCTCAGTATATGAAACCATTGTGGGTGCAACATGGGATACCTGTAGCAATACTTGTAGCAAATCACACTTCATCATTTTTGCAACAATCAATCGATCTCTATATTGGAATCAATGCCACAACATGCAATTGATATCCGAGGACCTCTAAGGGTAGAACAATATATATATATATTCAAGGTTTCATGGTCAAAGATGTATCCTTCATTGAAATGAAAAACTCTACAGACCCGCCATGAATGCCCCTACATAAAGATCTTTGTTGTTTCTGGGAAAACTGGACCTCAGCATGGTTGCGCCCAGCTAAGCCTGCATATTATTGTGGTTCAGTTCAACAACCATTGCTCTGGTATCGTACTTATGTGAGATTTTTTTTCTATCTTTAGATTTTCCAGATTTTACCATAATTAATCCTTTTATTATGTGTGAATGTATGCGATGACCTAAAAACATAAACCAGTGCGAACAACCCAAAAAATAAAAAATGAAAATGCATGAATGTAGGCGAAAGGGCCATCGATTCCATAAAGGTATTGCTCTAGAAGTAATTTTTCATTGGATGCCAAAGTTCCTTATTACAAAAGATTCCTAATTATATCAAGAGCACATCTCAGCCTGAGCACCCAACTCTTTTATTTCTTTGATCAACCACATGAGTCTCGGTATCACTTTCTCTACTCGTCTAACATATTGACGAAGAGCAGTAGCTTCCTTAGCTAGCATCATCACATGCTTGGCTACGTCTTGAATTTGGACCATGACACTCTTGTCTAATTCATCTCGCTCTTGGAACCTTTTGGCATTCTCCCTAAACCGGGTGAACCAGTAATCACTGCCCCTTCATTGGCATCTTTAAGGACCAAGATCTTTGTCTTGAATGTTGTTCTCCATGTGCCCTTTGGTTAACCTCGGACCATCGATGTGCACTCGTATTATCTTTCTATTTCTGAAGGAGTCTTCTATCCATCGCGAAAAATTGTTTTCTACTTGAGCAATGTAATACCCCAAAATTTGATATGTTAATTTAGGGTCATTTAGTACTAAGATAAGGACTTAAAAGCTTACTTAGTGACTAAAATGACAAAAATGCAAAAGTTAGGACTTCCTCAATTATGGACTGTAGAAAAGAAGTTTCTGAGGTTTTAAGGTGTCATGTGATAGAGAACGAGTAAAATAAAATACTCGCAAAATTTGGTTAAAATCCAAGGAAAATTGGAATGGGAATTCAAGGTTAAAGTTTAGTGACCAAAATGATAAGTTTTAAAACTTGGGTGATAGAAGTGGAAATATGAAAAGTTGAAGGACCAAAGTTGTAATTTCCCAAAAGTTAGGTGTTTTATTTTATAAATAGATAGGGCACTTATAGGTGTGGATCGAATGAGGAATTACTGGTTTGATTTGATATTTTGATTATTGGAAAATCGTAGTCAAAGTTTAAGTAGAATTTGGTTTCCCAGATCGAATTGAAAAATTATGAAATTTTACCATATGATAGAAAAAGGTTATTAAAGTCATTTCCAAGTGTTGAAGAATTTATCAGTAATTATTTTATCATGTACATGGATTAAACCGATCATAGAGAAAAATCTAATATAGATTACGGGAATAAAAATGTTGTATAAGATATTGAATTTAGATCGAACTGCAAAGTTAAGCGTGCTAGGACATAGGATGGGTAACCTATTGGGAAGGTCTTATGGCAGTAAACGAGACTAATAAAAAGAAATCAGCTCGAGTTAATATTATTCGTATGGATATCAGATAAAGGATTTTAAGAGAATTTTATCTGATAAAGATTTCGGATAAATTATCAGTATATTCGACCGAGTCAAAATTTCAAGATTTTTTTTTAAAAAAATTATGGAATATTTTGTAGGTCAACAATATTTATTTATGGAAGTCAGAATTATGAGAATTTCATATTTTACCTGATAGTTTAAAAAATAGAAAATCGTAGTAGGTAATTATCGGGTAATCGGATCAAATTAAAATTTTAAGGGCAGTTTCATAAGTCATGGAAAATTCATAAAATATTATTTTATGAATAAATTATTAATTGGTTGATTATGATCTCACTAGAATAGTTTGATTTTTACAAAATGACAAAAATTTGTGATTTAAGAGACTAGTTTTGGTAATTTGGTCACAATGACAATTTTGAAATATTTTGAAAGTGCCATGGGTAATATGGTAATTTCCCATGTGAAAGCATTACTCTAGTTTGGTTAGAGTTGAATGGAATTTGGTTGGAATTGAACTAGAATGGCAACTAGTAAATATGAATTCAGTTGAGGGATATTTTGGTAAATTGGAATAAAATGAATTAAAAATTCATTTCGTTTGTACAAGTGGCATAAATTAATAAAAGGTGAGCAAAAAATGTTCATCTTCTTCAAGCTTATTTCGAAACCACCATGGGAAAAGATGGAAAAAGTTTACAAAATTTTCCTTAAGCATTTTGAAGGCTTTAAAGCAAGAATCAATGTATGTTACTTTGAGAAAAATTGATCTATGTTTCATGCTCTTTCTTTTGATAGTAATTTTGCATGGTAATTTGAAGAATTTTTCATGTTATTGATGAGAGAGAAATTAGGGTTTCAAGTTCTATGTTGAGATTGAAGTATGTTTTAAGCAAATCAAGTGTTGTGGAGTTGAAATCAAGCTTGAATCTAGATTAATTTCATGTTTGAAGACACAAACCCTAACCCAAGAATTTGGGGTTTCATTAGGGATTTTGAAATTGAGGATGGATATGGAAGATTTATGTTTCTACAAGCTTGATTTTGATGTTAGAATGGAAAATTCTCAACTTGTCTTCTAAGTGACTATTTTGGCATGTTTGGTAAATTAGGGAAAATATTGTGAAAATTATTCTAGTAGTGGAATTTGTAGAGATTATGAATTTAGAAGCTTGATTATGACATTTGAACTAAAATAAAGTCCTTGCAAAGTTTAGATACCTAATTTACCAAGTAGGAAGAATTTGGCGATTTAATTGTTAATTCTTGGAAATGAAGATTATATGTTGGAAAAATTATTTTGAGCATATTAGAATATTGTTTGAATGAAAAACAACATTGGAAAAGTTTAGTGACCATTTCGGCCAAAGGTCGAAATACAAGGGAAATTTGAGAAAAATGATAAAAATGTTGGATTGAAAAATTAGTACAAGTTTCCCAACTTTTGTGTAGAATTAGTGACTAAAATGTCACTTTAGCAAAATTTAGTGGATTGAAGGGCATTGAGTAAAAGTTAGTGGAGAATGTTAGAATTATGGAGAAATTATGATTTGGGTTTGAATAATTTGCAAAAGTTGCAAAATGGTCACTAGGGACCAATTCAACAATCTTAAAAGTTAGAGGACCAAATTTGAATTTTAGTTGTAATGGTGGAATTAAGGTGGTAATGTTGAATTGAGGACTAATTTGCAAAGTTAAGAAATTTGGATCCTTACCTTTGCATTATTAGTGGCCATTCGATAAAGAAGGAAAATTATATGGAACAATTGCGAATAATTATTTGATGAAGAAGATGATAAGTTGGTGGTTTAAATCAAATAATGGGACTAAATTGACAAGTAGAGAAGTAAGGAGAAGTTAGTATAAAAGTTGAAGTTAATTATGGAAGTTGTGTAGAAAACTGGATTATGGAGTAAGTTTGAAAATTCACCATAAATTCTACAAAAATGGTTAGATGGTGAATTTTATACTGATGTAAATATTTGTTCGTCTAGTTTCATTTCCAATAAACGGAAACTGATTTTGAGTTTCGAGTCAAAAGATATGAATTTTTAAATGACGAAAGGTCAGAAAACAGAGCATCAGTCTGTTCCGAATTCTAGCATTGTGATCGACTTTGAAAATTTGTCATAAATCGTACAAGTTGAATTTGGGATATTAATTTATATGGTTGAAAAGCTTATTGAATCTAGTTTCTTTCAGAACAAACGGAATCGAATTCTGAGTTGTAGATTATTTTATAGAAATATTTCTTTGAAGGTAGTACAATCTACTAGAAAATGAGAATTGATACATTTTGTATCTAAGGTTAATTAGTAAGCTGGAA
This sequence comes from Hibiscus mutabilis, assembly GCA_019671005.1. NCBI lineage: Eukaryota > Viridiplantae > Streptophyta > Magnoliopsida > Malvales > Malvaceae > Hibiscus > Hibiscus mutabilis. The sequence continues at coordinate 30,519,756 of CM033749.1, forward strand.
AGGAGTTAATGGAAGTTCTAAATGGTTATTAAGGACCAAAATGAGTTTTAGACAGTATAAGGAAGAAAGGAGGAAATTTGTATATTTGAGTGATTAGATTTGATACCATGTTTGAGAAATTGTTAGATTTGAATCTAAAAAATGTTGTTTACATCCATGTGATTAATCAAGTTTGGATCCGAATCAAAAGAAGGTTCGAGGTACTATGAAAGAAAGGATCGAATAAAGCTTAGTGAGGCAAGCTAATAAATGGCCCAGGTGAGTGCATTTTATTTATTTATATATGTGAGATGAATGAATGCATTTTTATTTGTTTATATATATATACACATGATGTGAAGAAGACCTGTAACAAGTCAACTTTAATAATAATGAAAATGTAGGTTGATCAAAGAAATGTTAAATGGCATATGTGATACATGGATATGGAATAATGATTTATCTAAGATAAATATGGACAAGCTAATTGGTATAGTTGGATATCCATAGAGTCCTGACAGCTGCGTCATAGCACTACGGTGCAAGATAAACTCTTCGGGGTCGAGATAGACTCTACGGAGTCAGTTTAAACACTACGGTGTTACATAGCATAAAATGTGCGAGTATAAGGATCAATAGCATCCTTGAATATAAGGAGCAAAGAGCGTCCTCGAGTGCGTACTCATCTCAGTCGCTTCGGTGATACAGACATTATGGCATCGTAGACACTACGGTGTCATGATGACTCGCATACCATGGCATCACATGATTTTGTACTTGGGGCTATGATAAAGGAAATGATATGCAAATGATTGTATGACAATGATAAAGGATATAACGTGCAAATGATTGCATGACGAAAGTATGACTATGATAAAGGATATGACGTACAAATGATTGCATGACGAAAATGTGACTATGATAAATGATATCACGTACAAATGATTGCATGATGAAAGTATGGCTATGATAAAGGATATGATATGGAAATGATTGCATGATAAAAGTATGAACATGATACAGAATATTACATGCAAATGATTGCATGATGAAAGTATGATCATGTTACAGAATATGATATGCAAATGATTACTTGATGATCATGAACTCTTGATATCATGATTCTGTGACAAAATTGATAGATGATATGAATTATATGGAAAACATGTTTATGTTAAAGAAATTGTTACGCATGTAAATACCTGATGAACAATGATGACGCGAATCTTAAGATAGTCATGATACATGGTTAATCCTGCAATACAGATTGCATGATTTTATACTTTGGATATAAAACTTGAAATGCATTTATGCTGGTAGTTAAGCTAAAAAGCTTATCGTAGACAAGACTGGTAAGACAGATCGAATCCTATGATCTAAATATTATATTGATTTAATGAACTATACATGTAAGGCAATCCTATGCATGATTAAAATGTTATCTACTGGAATTGGAAATCGCTTGTAAGTCTGCAGGGATATGTTTTTGATAATCATTGTTCTGCATTGTTATGGTTATGTCGCACTAAGTTATACTTAACGTGTGTTTTGTATCACACGTAGGTACTTCGGACTAGATAGCAGAGGAGGAGCTACACATCATTGAATCAAGTTGGTCTGTATTATCAGTAAGTATCACCACATCCTAGTCTAGTGGGGCATGTATATATATTAAATAAGTAGTTATTTTGTATAATCTAGAAACATGAATTAGTTTGAGGAATTAAGAATATTATAAAAGATGTTTCAAATGATTTTTAAACTTAGTTAGTTCTTATCATGTAGCGATTTTAAAATCAAGAAAAGGGACTAGACAGTTCACATAGTTTTCACCCTGAATTATATTTTAATTTTAATAACTGCTTAAAGTATATTATAAACAAATTCAGGGTCGAAACTAGGTGACTCTAGACAGAATTCTAATTTAGTAGAAACCGAGAAAAGGCCAACCATTGGACTAGTTAAGCAAGAATAGTATAAAAAATTTACAAGTCTGAAAATCAATGTAAATCAGTTAGTAACATCTTTAATGTGTATTCGAATATCGAATATACGTTGAGGGTATTACAAGCAATGTGCTTTAGAATCGACCCCTTCTAGATATGAGATGGGGATGCAAGAAAAATATTCAAACAAGAAAAAGAAAGAATTAGTACTCTTGAAAACATAAAAGGTCCAACATCATTTCATTGTATGAATAATAACTGGGCAGAACATTCCAACATCTCTAGACGTATCTCCACGGACTATTCTTACGAAATAATTTTGACCAAATTCTAACCGTAGAGTTTTCTACAGCAGAGTCGCAAGCTATCGCAGGCATTTTTGGGGCTCGACATGATTTTTGAAAGCAAAATAATAGGATTGCCACCAATATTTAAAAGGTGCGATTGGGTCACCTAAAATGGATTATTTTAATAAAATCATTTTATTTTATTAAAACAATAATTTTGGTATGCGGAAAACACAAAAACGAGTTCGAAAGTCGGTTACGCGTGGGGAAGGGTTAGCACCCCACAGCGCCCAAAATTGGTACCCAGCCAATTACAAAACGTTTTGATGTCAAAATTTGCAAGTTCGTATAAAATTTAACTTATTATCCATTTATGAATATGATTCCATTTTAACGGTCCCACCATTCGGAGAGTAAACTCTAATCACTGCCAACATCTCTAGCGCTAACCTGTTACCTCATTTTGATAGGACACTACATTAATTAAGTTCCACTTTTTAAGCAAACAACTAAGAAGAGTGAAAATTTTAACCCTAAAAATTGATGAAGAAGAGTGTAATTAAGGCAATTGGTGAAACTTTTATTATTCTAAGTTGATGATTATTAACCCTAAAAGTTGTCTAAGTGAATTTTACCTATTGGGTTCAAACATAATTAAGTGTGTTTTATTAATTTTAGCGTGAAGAAGAGTTTTTTATTTTCCAATTTTCAAGGCTCTAACTAAGGCTTTAAAGAACTTAATCCTAGGTTTTTATTTAAACTAAGAATATAAGCAAAGGCAAGCGATTTAATAAGATAAATTAGCGAGATTACAAAAGAAAAACAATATTAGTTTATTTTACAAAATTAGATAAAATAACAAAAAATAGAGGAAATTTAATAAATTTCGGGAAAGGTGTATCCTTCTTTAAAATTGAGTCAACACCATATTTAGACCAATTTTTTAAAAAAAATTAATTAAAGCTTTATTATTATTTAAGAAAATATGTGACAAAAGCAGACTTAATAGTTTAGAATTCAAGATTTGGAAAATGGTTGATGAGAAAATTAGGGATCAAATTTAAAGAAAATTTAAAAAGAGTTTTATGAAATAAAACAAGTATGGATTTAAATTAAAATGACCCACTCTACTTTAGGATATAGGTACAAGCCCAAAAACACTCTTTAAAATTCAATCTTTAAAAAATGGATCGAAACATCCAAAAAATTTCTATCAAGTTTTCATGCAAAGTAAAAGATAAAGAACAAGGGTGATGGACCACCGTGTCGGTCGCCCTCCACTGGCGTCGGTCGTCTCTGGCTGTGGTACACCAAAAAACCTTCTTTTTTACTCGATTGAAACCCTCCAAGAATGTTCGATTATAAAGCCTTCAAAACTCAAAAGAAAAGTAAGATTTCCCTCTTTTATATTGAATTCGAAATAAAATGATAACATAAAGTATAAAAAACAAGAACAAGATACCAATGTGAAGAAATTCACTTCTTGTATTTCCACCGAAACTTCAATACAACTTAGGATCTTCTAAGGATTTTTGGATACAAAGTAAGAATGGTTTAATGAGTTACAAGAACGAGAAATGGACGGTGAATGAATTCCCAGCGTAGGAACTGGTGAATGAGTTGTGAATGTGTTGTCTCCTAAAATGGTGAAAACGGAGTCTTTTTATAGGTAAATTTCTACCCAAAAATGCATAAAAGAAATCAGCCATAAAATCCTCAAAAATCAGGATAAAATTATTCCCAAAAAACTTGATTTGATTCCCCCTTCAAATATGTCTATATTTTCCTTCCTTGAATCAAATATGCTAGATTTTGACTTGCTTTCTTTCCCCTTTCTTTTGAATCAAACCTGTCTGGGTATTGCTTTCCTTTCTAATTTTCCCCTTTTGCCCGGGCTTTAAATTGGTCACAGCTTCTCATTTGCTTTCTTTCTTTTTTCATTTCATCATGCTTTCTTTCTTTTTTTCATTTTATTCCAAAAAATCAGTGACAACAATACTCAACCTGATTTTTTAGGTTTAATGTGGTCAAACGAACCTATAAAAAGACTCATAATGTACATTTTTATTTATCCTCGTGAGACATTATGTACACCTGTGAGGTTAAGGTTTTTGCTCTTAATGGATTCCTAGCTTAAGGTTTAGGAGGTTGCTTGATGAGTTTATCCAATTTACTTTGTGAGCATGAGCTTTATATACAAACCCTTAATTTATTAAGTGTGAAAGACTAGTAAACTTGCATGAAAAATATTGAGTCGTCTTTTCTAGAGCATTTACGAGTATCACGAGACATATTAACTAAATTTGTTGAAATATCACGTAACTCAATTGAGCATTAGTTGTGTGTTATCAAATTTAATTTTACAAAATTTGACTTTTTTGTATGATAGAGGAATGTTGCTAATGCAAAAAATTTATATCCGTCAATGTATATTTTTATATACAAACCCTTAATTTATTAATCTACCCTTTTAGTAAGACGTCCTTTTGTGATTAAACCATTAATGTATATTTTTATATAGAAACCCTTAATTTATTTAGAAAGTGTCTCACTTGTAGCGCCATTAGTAAGAGAAAATAATTAACTAAGTATATCATAGTGGCCGAAATGATGGACCAAAAAATATAAATAAAAAAAAATCAGCAGACAATGCCTTTTTATTACCATTATCATTTCTTTCAAAAGAAGGAACCTTTTTGATCAACCGTGAAATTCAAGTGTCAATTTAATGCATAAAAACTTACAATGGCTGCTCTAATTTACAAGCATTCTTTATGCTAAAAAGAATCTCGTCCTTTTGTGCAATGCCTGTTCCGATAGCCAACACCAAAAAGTCTTGCAAACATGAGTTGAATGGATCAAATATATGATTAGTCACTAATATAAGCCGTCTTGATTGGCCATCTGCTAAAGATCAGATCAGAAATGCGCTTGTACCGAACCTTATTTCGATCTCCGTCCGCCGTTTCTCGATGAGGACGTAAGAGGAGCCATGTCGAGTGAAGTGCTTCCTTCTTCTGATTCTTGTATTGCTTGCTTCAACCTCTCTACCACCTGACCCATTGTTGGTCTTTCCTTGGCATTTTTGTTTAGGCAGCTATCAGCCAACTTTCCAACATTTTGAGCTGCACTCAAAGAATAACTGTTTCTAAGTCGAGGGTCCATTATCATGCTGAATTTTTTACTTTCTGGGGGGGAACTGTTTCACCCAATCTAAAAGCTTCTGTTCCGACGTTGGCCGGTTTCTTTCCACCACTCGCCTCCCTGTGAGGATCTCGTAAAGTACCACCTCAAAAGTCCATATATCACTTTGGAGAGTGAGATGACCAGTTTTCACATATTCCGGGGCAGAATATCCGTATGTTCCGACCACCTTTAATGAAAAGCAAAGAAAGGATTTATTTAGTATCCTAATGATAATGAATGCCTAATGTGCCAACAAGGATGAAATGGAGATGCTTTGCAGACACTAAACTGAGTAAAAATTCATTAAGTACATACTCAAATAGCTGAGAAATACTTACTGCTGTGAATACGTGAGTACGATCACCGGTCGGCCCTTCCCTTGCAAGCCCGAAGTCCGAGAGCTTTGGCTTAAAACTTTCATCCAAGAGCACATTTGAGGACTTGAAATCTCGATATATCACCTTTTGAAATAACACAAGGCAGGTAAGAGTAGAGACTAATCATGTAATTGAACATGTAGGTAATCAAGTGCATTAGTTGTAATCTAAGTTGCACAGATACGGATACGGGACGAGGACGGGGACAGAAAACAACAATTTCCAAAATTATAGGGTACAGGTACGGCAAGGGTACGGCAAATATAAAATATATATATATAATCATTAAAATTCATAATATAATAAGGACTAAAATTATAATAGTATTAAATAATAATTATAATTGTAGTTATTTAAATTCACTTCTAATGATTTTTAAATTATTTTCTAACACTTAGATTAGAAGATTACTAAAATTAAATGACTAAATTGAACGAAAATTTAACTTTACATTCTAAATTAAGAAAAAAATCAATGACTAAAATGATAAAATTAAAAGATGACATGGCTGAAATAGATATTTACCCATCCCTATTTGAAGCTTGAGTGAATAAGCGTTAAAACAAGTTGAAACAGATTACAAATACAGTACACGCCCAATATCCCACATCTTTAAGATACATAAAGCAATGAGAGAAAGCAACCTATAAATAGGTGCTTAGCCACTTTTTTAAGTTTGGATTAGTTTAATGGTTTTTAAATCCTTGCTCGTAAAAAAGATAGGGATTTTATTTTTCAATTTTTAAGTAAATTTATTCGGGGACGTCCCCAATTAGTGTTGACTGTCCCTGATAAAGTTTGACCGTCCTCGATAAAGTTGGGATGTCCTTGGGCCATCGCTGCACCGTCCTCGTCTCGAGGATGTATTGGGGATGTGGGACGGCCCTAAGGAGGCGTCCCCGTGCTTCATAGGTTGTAATGGTGAGTGAAGTGAAGAAGGGAACCCTGGATTTATTCGGATTTACGGTGCTTTTGGTGGGAGTCATCTGAATAAAGGAGAAGTACCTTGACTTCCAATCCCTCATGTAGATAAGCCAAACCTTGTGCTGCACCAAGCATGATCTCTAACCTTGTCTTACAAGGCAAGGTAGATGTCCTCTTGAAAAGATGATCTTCTAAGCTCTGGTTTGGCATGAATTTGTACACGAGCAATCGATGGATCCCTCCTTCTCTGTCTACAGAACAATATCCTAAAAGTTTCACTAGGTTCGGATGGCTAACAACTCCGAGAAATTGAACCTCCGCAAGCCATTCCTTATGACCCTATATGAAGTTACCAAAAATACCATGAGAAACAGAAACCAGTTCTCAAAATAAAGGGATATTCTAATGGTCCAAAGCAACAACCGAATAGACTGTAACTTTGCCTTGGATGACCATTCGAGTACAGAATTTCAAGACTAATCCATCACCTTTGTTACAAATTCCTATGAAATCTTTGTTCAGTTACTATGACAAATTGAATTCAAAGAAAGGGAATGGTTTTGCAGCAATTTTACCTGTGAACCCTGTGTGTTGAGCTTCTTGATGGCAACAACTATAGGTTCACCTCGACCGTTTCCGTTTAGAGGGCTAATAGTTCCCTTGTAGACACCACCAAAGCCGCCCTCGCCGATCTTTAAGAGCTTGTTGAAACAATGGGTTGCATCCCTCAACTCTTGGAAAGATAAAACTCTCAGATTGTGCTCTTTTTCTTTGTAGAGCTCCGCTATGCTCCTCGGAGATGTCAAAGAACTCGATGTCCCAGTCCGACTCGGTGCTGAATTGTCCGATTTAGCTTGGTTTCTCAATTCAGGAGCAGTCCTTGATGAAGATTGAGAAACACTTCATTTCTAAGTTTTTTTATCAGAACAAGAACTTTTCTAAGTTATCCTCGAATTTGAATCTTTCCCTCGCATTTAACTTATCATCATCAAAGAGAAAACGAAGAACCCAATAAGAAAGACAGAGAAAGAAAATGGACCCAGACAAGTCTAGCCGTGCCAAAGGGTGTAAAATGGTGAAGAAAAAAAGCAAACTATGTAACATTATTAAGCAAAGACTAGACGACAATTGTACAGATGGTGTGAACCCAGCTAAGAGGATAGAGATGAAAAAATAACACAACAGCCATGAATTTAAATCAAAAGAAAGGGTAAGGAAAAGTGGAACCCAGACAGGAAACAGTAAAATAAACCCAAATTAACGTTTGAGAGTGACAGTGGTAGTAAAAAAATCTTATTGTATGCTGCGTTTTGTTAGTTAGCAATTAGCACTGATTGGGCCTTTTTTAATTAAAAAGAAATGGACCATCTTGCTCTCTGCAAAAATCCAGAATCCGAACATCATTGGCTACAAGAAGCAAGCATTTTTATTTGCTTAATATAAAAATAAATATCAAGATTATTATTATTATTATTAACTTTTGATGACTAAATTATTTTTTATTAAAAGTAGGTATCTAACATTTTATTTCGTTAATTCAGGTGTCTAAACATTAACTACTATTATTTTTTTTATAAGTTTTTATTTTTAATTTGATTAAAAAATTAAAATTTATAAAATAACTCCAAATCCCTAAATTGTCACCACTATCGCCATCGATAGTCTCGCCAGAGCCCACCACTACCATCACCAGATGTAGCCCCCCATTTAGCCCAACCACTCATAGTCGATAATCAATGGTAGGTGTGTTGATCGGCTTTTTTTCGCGAGCTTCTTTTGACGTTAGGTAAGTTATCCGCCGACTCCCGACAATGGGTGATTGGTAGAAATGGGTGACAGTAGTGGTGGGCTCCTGCGAAACTATCAACAGCGGAAGCGGTAACAATTTTGGGGATTTTGGGTTAGAGATTTGAGACTATTTTGTAAAAAATTTAAACTGTTAAGTTTTTTAAAATAAAAAAATAATAAAAAGCATACCACGTGTCATGTTTTGATTAGATAACTAATATTTTTAACTACCGTTAGCAGCGACAATGCACCTAAATTTAACGAAATGAATCTTTAGGCACCTGTTTTGAGCAAAAATAATTTAGGCACCAAAAGTTAACGATAGGTATAGTTTAGGTACTTATTTTGCTATTAAGCCTTTAATTGTTGGGTTCTCTTTTTTGAAAAGTTTGAATGGAATTGTGTCCGAAAAACCAAGGAAAGCAACAGAACTTTCATCGAACTTCCCATCGCATATCTGCCTAGGAAATTAGGATAAGGTTACTATAATTTATAATTACATGCAATATTTTCAACAGCATGGCGTGTACCCTTGTACACGGCTGACGCAACCAGGTCGACATGAAGATTCATACCTTCTTTATTAGTTTCCAAAACATTTTCAGACTACTTTATCAGATATGTTTGACAATTACTGCTAAACAATTCTTCAACCATTGACCTTATCTCTTTTTCATGTTTGGTTGAAAAGAAAACTGCAAATGTAGTATTGTATTTGTACAACATATGATATGAACCAAATACAGTAGTACAACAAATTACGATAAAACCTTTACCTTTCCCTCTCCTCAAAGGTGATATTTCCTTCGGTCCAGTAAAAAAATTCGAGTCGTTACAATCTTCGAGGAATCACAAAAATAACACTTGGGGTTTAGTCCGTGGCATGTTCTTCCAACTCTTCATTGATTATTACTATCACATCTGTTCTCCAAATTGACAACAATTTATGCTCCAAACTTCAATTCACAGCGGCTGCAAACAATATTGACACATTCATCGGGTAACTCATTCAAACTCTTCAATTAGGATTCCATAGCAACCGTCGGCTCATTGCAGGTGGTGTTAGTCCTGGAATATCCCGAATGTCCATGTTCTTCGGGTTCACGAGCTGAAAAAAGAAGGGGGAAACCCAATTATTTATAAGTACGAAGTTCTTTATAATTGTAACTTAAAAAGATTGAACTTATAAGATTTTGAAAAAAAATATATAAGAATTAAATTGTTATGAGAAATATAGTAAATATAACAAAATTCGCTGGTAATTCAATCGCTATAAAAGGTAATTGATTTGGACCGAGAACCGGTTTGGGTCTCGAACTTGCTTACTCGTGAATATTAGAATGACTGATGGGCCTAAACATAAAAATCCCGTCGATTACTTTCTATAAAACCCTAGCAAGAGAAGCCCTAATTCTTCTCTGATTTTGTTGCATTCTCTGGACGAGCCGCTCTTCACTTTAGAGACCAGACAGCCAGATATCCTCCCAATCCAACAATGGTTTTTCCCCTCTCTCTATGTTGTAAAATGTCTATCTTGTTATCGGCTTTGTATATCTGTACATATGTTTGTTTCCTGAGAAAATGCTTTCTGTAAAGGTTTTGTTTGTTAAAGTTGTTGGTCAGCTAAACAAGAAGACGTATATATATTAACCCCTTTTTTTAGCTTAAGTAGAAATTGTGTACTGGTTCTATTGTTGGTGTTTGAGTGTTTCTTCAATGTTGCCATGTTTCCCCTTCATATTTTTCATTCCTTATTCCATCTAAGAAGCAAAAGGAGATCTTTTCTGTACTTGGATGATCATATTACGAGATTTGGGCTAATTAATTTTGTTGATTATTCATATGTTTGACTAGGTTTTGTTTTCAGTCATTTGATCTGGTGTTTATTTCTGCATTTTGATTCAGTATCGAAAGCCTAGTTTGGTAGGAAAGGACATAAGTTAGAATTGCTGTAGTTTATAACCTCTTAACTCTGGTTTTGCTAAGACCTAAACAGGAAGAAAACAATATAGATGGATTCGTGTTTTGTGTCTCATTTTGTTTATTGTTGCAGTTAGTTAATTCCATTCCCTTTCCTTGTGTTGCAGACAAAGAGAACCAAGAAGGCTGGAATTGTTGGAAAATATGGTAGGGATATTTTATTACTATTCGGTATCCCTGTGATTTGATTTTGCTTGAAATTATTGTCATTCCAAATTTTCTCCAAATTACTTTATTGTTTTTATCCATTCTAATAGGTTCTTGAGTAAATTGACATTTTAATGGGATTTTGTCTTTTCGAAAGTTCTAGTTATTTCTTGTTTGCCTCATAATTAAGGTACCCGCTATGGTGCCAGTTTGAGAAAGCAAATTAAGAAGATGGAGGTCAGTCAGCACAGCAAGTACTTCTGCGAGTTCTGTGGGAAGGTTAGATGCTTCTGATTATGATCCCTTATTTTGGAGTCTTATCCCCCCTCCGTATTTTGTGGATTTCTTTGTTTAGATTTGAGAAGGTTTTGTTATCTATTTCCCTTTCTTATTTGAGTTGCATGTAATTGCTCTAATAAACTCCTCTCTCCCAGTATGCTGTGAAGAGAAAAGCCGTTGGAATCTGGGGCTGCAAGGATTGCGGAAAAGTCAAAACAGGTGGTGCTTATACTTTGAAGTAAGGATTGTACATTACACCCTTCACACTTCAATTTCTTTTATTTTGATGTCCAAGCAACTTACCAGTTGCTGCATTTGTTAATTTATCAGCACTGCTAGTGCCGTGACCGTGAGGAGTACTATTAGGAGGCTGAGGGAGCAAACTGAAAGCTGAGCAACCGTTGGGGATCAATATTATGTTCTACTTTGATAGGATGGTGTTTTGCATCTTTTAGCTAGAAGACTTGGATGTGATCTTTTTTGACAATGCGCTATGTGCTTAATTCTCATTCGCATATGGAGTCTGGTGTTGCAACTTTAGTTAAGTTCCAACTATTTGCTTCATTCTCCACGTTATCTTTTAACTTTGCATCAAATTATGGTATTCCTGTTCTTTCATCTTATATGATTGATTCCTTAATTGCTTTGTGAGTACCACAATGGTATACCGTCCAACGAACAACAGAGCTTTATAACCCTTGAGATCCCAGCTGTCTCAACCACTCATGTTCATATTGGAACCTTTCGATTGTCTTTAACTTTGCATAACTAGAAAGGGTTCCCAGTAGCCCCTAGAATCGCCTTGCTTGATTCTAGATACAAAATCTAAGGTATAGATGACGCTCAACTCTGGGACAGTGGTGGTCGCTATGTTCCCAAATTTTATCATGTCTTCGAAAATATAAAACTTGGTCCATTGCCTTTGTTGTTCAAATCCAGATGGTCGGTACCCTGATGGATTTGGGGCTTGTTCAGGCCACTGTTTATTCTCATCACTTATTATGGAGACATGCCCCTCGTTCAAATCGACACACACATCCCAATGAATATCTCCAGGCCCATACTTCCCGAAGCTTGGGTTCTGAATTATGAGAATCCCCGTACGGAGGAGCAAACTTGCCGTAATCTGGGAAGTGTTACCCTAAGTTCCTTAAGATTTGTCCCTGTCCAGAGAATGGATACATCTGGCTGACTGGGTTAATAGAAATATCTTGGGATGTTGGGAGAATCTGTTTTAATTTTTTTCATTATTCAACAGGATAAACTTCCCAGGGTTGTTCTTCATGGAACTATGACAATTGGAGTGGTTACATTTACTTCAAAATCTTTCTTTTGAAATTCAGGATATTCCTCTTCATAAATTCTGTAGTTCACATGATGGGTGTTCGAACAGGTCAAACCGAATTACCCAAATTTGAATTAACTGAATATTTTACTCTAAATCTTTAATCGTTAATCGAACTGAACCGAATAAATTTTGATTAATTCGGTCGGTTTTTGAATTAACCGAAATATATCATGAGTTTTCCCAATAAAAATTACTACACAATAAAAAACCTTGGAAATACTATTTAGTTCACAAAGACAATTTAAACAATATCTAAACATAGATAAAAATATTAGAATTTTTTAGGAAAAGAAAAGTACGATTGAAAGCTTAACTTTTTAGGGTTTGTTTCTTTAGTTTTTGAAGTGAGTTTCAGGATTTTAATGGGTATGGGTTTAATATGTATAATATATTTAGATTTTGTTATATTTTAGATTATATAGGTAATTCAGTTAATTAACCAGTAATCGAACTTTGAAAAAAAATTAACTGTTCTTTGACTAAAAAAAGTTTGATCCGATCGTTTAACCGAATTAGTTCGACTTGATTGGTTAATTCGGTTTAACCGACTGCTTAAACACCCTTAGTTCACAGTGGAAACCCTTGGAACCAACGGTCAACAATCTCCAAGATATGAGCACTAATGATATAAAATGTTGTCAGTCAGGAATTTAAATAGCGGTCACTAACCACAATAACGACCATTATATAACGGTAGTTTTACCGTTCGAAACTGCGATACTTGCAACCGTTTTGTCAGTAATAGCATCTATTATGAAAAACATTTACTATCGTGATACTTACAATGACCACAATTATATTCGTTATGTTCGCAACCGTAAAAAATGCAATACGACGACAACTTCAATTTAAACACTTGTTGTCAGTGTGGTTTACTGTTTTATGAACATCCAATACCCTCTGCTAAACAAGAGAAGATCATTACTCTCAAACAACCATGCTTGTTTGAGGATGGGGGAGACAACGCTCAACTCTGAAACTGTGGTTCTGACTCTGTTTCCCAATTCTATTTGCTGATTAATTCGCCCCTGGTAGATAAAAAAAAGTAAACTATAGGAATTAAAATAATTTTTTTTTCAAAAATTGACACAAGGAACTGAAATTGTGCGTGTGGAAAGATATTTAAAGTAGTTGATTTTTGAAGTATAAGTTTTGTTAAAAACTTTGAAAAGAAATAACTTTATTTTCGAGTGTTCGATTGAAATAATTTTTTAATTCATGTAACTTTTTGAGATATAAGCGTTAGTCTTCAATTTTAAATCTTTGACTTCGTTCTTTTTTAACTTACTAAATTTAAAATTTTGATTTTTATAGACTAATATATAATTATTTATATAGATTTGATGTGTAATTTACCGCACTTAAAACTTTTTTTTTATTTTAATTCTTGTAATTTTCATTTCCTTTCAATATTTTCCATGTGTTGCAAAAAAATGTAAAGTTTTTTAAAATTTTCATTTTAGGCATCTGAACTTTATTTTATTTTAAATGCCTCTGTATTTTTTTATTTTAATCCCTACAATTTCAAAATTTTAATTTTAGTCCTAACATTACCAAAAAATAGACCAAGACCCCCGACGACTCCCCCACCTCAAATGACTGAAATTAGACGATGACTTCCACTAGTGTCAACGGCAACTAAAGACAGCTTCTTTCGTCGCTGTAGAAATTACATCGCTTTCCTAAATAAATTTTAAAATGCACCATTCTCCTTTTTTTAAATGCATTCTTTACAAAATTATATTTGTATTGATTTTCTATTATTCATATAACTACTCATTTATGATTAATTTATAGTAATTTTGTTAGGAATTTTGTTTGCGGCAAAATAACCAAAGCAATAACGACATAGACCAAGACATGCACAAGAGACAAGATTTAACGTGGTTCAGCATAGCCTACCTCCACGGACGAGAGAAATCAATCCACTATCAACGTAAAGAACCCGAAGAGTACAAATACATGATAACCCATGTGATCCCAAAACCCGGTGTATAAATCCCATGACCCGGTGGAACTAAAACACTCTTCCCAACATCTCGGCACAATAGTTGTAGAGAACCTAAAAGTGGTTACATCTTTCCAGAGTAACTCTCCCCCTCTCTCTCACTCCCTTGTTCTCTCATAATTCAAGGGATTACACCTAGTCTATATTTATAGACCCAAATAATTGGTCACCAAGAAACCTTATTCAATAAGAGCTCCTACTTAAAATAGATATTTACTCATTAAAGTAAATCTTAATTACAAAGTAATCTTCAACCACTAGAATTATAATAAAACTCAACTTAATTAATTACCAATTAGAATTTGAGTCAAAATATAACAAATTTTATAATTATAAAATTTATATATTTATCAATTTATTATATAAAATCGACATAATAATAGTAATAAATTATGTTTTTTTTTTTTACAATTCCTCCCTAGGGTGGGAAGAGAAAATTTGCTTTTAATAGATATTGAACCTTCAACCTTAGAGAGAAGGAAGGATGTTATTTGAGAGCTTTTATCCACGTATTTTAGTGATTATTGACAAATTATGTTTATTTTTAATTGAAAAGGTAAACTTTCTCAACTATATGCAGAGCTCTTTTGTTTTCAACAAATATCTCGCTACCTTTGCAAAAAAAAGTAATCTCATTGAATTTTATGACGTTTGTATTTTGATCATCAAACTTTTAAAACTTAAAATATGATCGTTGAACTTTTAGGACGTTTGTATTACGGTTACTATTGTCAACTTCGTTAAAAAATAATGACGCGACATATTAGAGTCATCTTCTTCCTTAAAAAACCCTAAGTTTCTCAAATCAATTGCAGCTAAAAACTTCTTATCACCTACACCGTCACCATCTGACGTTATGAAAACACCAAGAGCTTCACCATTATTTCATGGGAGCTTAGGTTGGGTACTTTGAGAAATTATGAAAACATTATTCTAACCAAAGTTTTTTAAAAATGATTTTCAAACAAATTCATATCAAGACTTATCGCATTCCTAACAACCACGTGATAAATTGCATTTTGTTGTATCCCTTGGTAACATATGGTGTTTGTTTGGGTACTTTGGGAAAATTTGAGGGAAACATAGGAGAGGTAGGGCTAAGCGTTCGATTGAAGTCAATTTTTTTTAATTATTCGAGTTTACAAGTCCTATTTTACGATTCAAACTTTATTTAAAAAATTCGAATCGAGTTGAGTTTTCGAGTTTCTATACAAATTTCATTGTAATTATTTATAATGTTATAATGCATGTTGATTCTAATTCAAGTGACTTTCTATATCCATATACGATATATATATATATATATATATATATTTCTTCATATTTTCACATGTTATATACATAATATATGAGGAACATTTGACAAACTCGGCCCGAACTTGAAAATTGATCAACTAATTACTAAGAATTTCGAGTTATTCGAATTTTCATTCTATAACTCAAACTTTATTTGAAATATTTTTTGGTCGAGTCAAAACGAGTTGAGTTTTTTAGCTTCGAGTCGAATAATTCGAGTTTTTTAGTCGAGTTGAGTTTTGCCCACCCTTGAGTAAATGATAGAACTATTTGGGGATATGATGATGCTTTTGAGTATGGTGGATGTTGTGTTTAGTGGCGATGAAAATCATAATAACATCGAACGGTGATGATGCAGGCGATAGGTGGCTGACGACAACAATTGGTTTGAGAAACTTAGGGTTTTTCTTGGAGAAAAAGATGACTCTAACATGTCACGTCATCATTTCTTAACGGAAGTTGACGACAATAATCGTAATAAAAACGAATTAAAAGTTCAGTGGCCAAAATGTAAACGTCTAAAAAGGTTTAGCTTTGAATTAAAAGATTATATGATGGCCACTCCCAAAAGGCTAAAATGCAGAAATGTATAAAATTCAAAGTCAATGTGTGAATGTGTTTGTAACGAAATAAAGAGTATAAAATGTTTGTGCGTGTTGCCAATTGCCATAGACTTCCACAACTTCAATTCTTGCCAAAATTCTAAGCAAATTTTTACACATTTTCTTTTCTATGCATCCAACCTCCCCGTCGTGTCCAAGTGGATTAGGTGATAACGAGGCCATTTTACTGAAATATAATAGTGTTTTACAGGGCATTTTTGTCCAACAAGGCAACCCAATCTATATACTCGAATTTTTATTAAAAAAATTATTGACCCAACATAATTTCTATGATATTTGAAAAAAATAAAATAAAAAAATTCGGAATAAAAAATATAAGACTCATACTTATATGCATATAATTTTAAAATACAAAAAAGACAAGTTTAATAAAACATAGTGAGTATTGTTTATCTCATAATTAATTGAAATTAAATTTTAAAAATGTACGATGGAAATGTATTGTCTTCGTTCCTAACATATGATAATCTAACCCTTAACTTATTGTAATTGACTCGAAAATTTCTTAATCTACAACTACAAATGTGGAAGTAAGCTGCCTCTCTTCCATTTCTGTCTTTTGCGAAGATATTAATCTATGACACACACTCGTATATCAAATTAATTATATAATTTAATGTTTCATCAAATTTTGGTGTTTTATTTTTGTTTGGCTTGTATCACAACTCCATGAAATGGGCATGCTCATGCTAAAAAAAATGAAATGACATGCTGAATTGGATATTGTTATTAGGGACGGACGTAAAACTTTATGTTAGGGGACGGACTTATAGAAAATAAGTTATATCTTTACAATACGCATCTCTACAATGTAGTCACAATAGTTGTAGAGAACCTAAAAGTGGTTACATCTCTCCAAAGTAATTCTCTATATCTCTCATAATTCAAAATGTTAAACCTAGTCTATATTTATAGACCTAAATACTTGGTCACCAAGAAACTTTATTCAATAAGATCTCTTACCTAAAATAGATATTTACTCATTAAAGTAAATCATAATTACCCAGTAATCTTCAACCACTAGAATTACAATAAAATCCGACTTAATTACCAATTAGAATTTGAGTCAAAATATAACAAATCTGCCCCTTAACACAATTTCCATCCGGGCATTGGTCTTCAAATCTTCAACAACTTTACACAAGATTTAACATGGTTCAACATAGCCTACCTCCACGGACGAGAGAAACAAACAATCAACTATCAATGTAGAGAATACGAAGAGTACAAATACATGATAACCCATGTAATCCCAAAACACAGTGTACAAATCTCATGACCGGTGGAACCAAAACACTCTTATCAACATCCCTAGAATACTCATCTCTACAACGTAGTCACAATAGTTGTAAAAAACCTAAAGTAGTTACATCTCTCCAGAGTAATTCTCTATATCTCTCATAATTCAAAAGGTTAAACATAGTCTATATTTATAGACCCAAATACTTGGAAACTAATAAACCTTATTCAATAAGATCTCTTATCTAAAATAGATATTTACTCATTAAAGTAAATCATAATTACCAAATAATCTTCAACTACTAGAATTACAATAAAGCTCAACTTAATTACCAGTTGGAATTTGAGTCAAAATATAACACTAATATGCATTAAATTGCATACGTCGCATATAAATATCTTCACACTAACATAGCCCCACAATTTGTTGTGCGACAGTTATAAGAAATTTTCTCTAACAATTTGTAAAATTTTCTTCCTCGTTACATTTCTTTAACGCTGCTGACGGCCTTTGGTCGATTTGCTGATTTTGTATATAAATAAAATTTATTTTTGTTGATGAATATTTTATTTTTTAAGGTTTTTTTCGTATTCTTTGTTTTTCTTTGACAGATTCATATCATGTCTGCTTTTATGACTATTTTTTATCTACTTTTGTGGCAATTTCTTCGCCTACTTACATAGCAGTTCTAGTCCATCTTTGTGACAGTTGTCTATCTTTTGACTATTTAACGTTCGGGTGACGAATATCAGCGAATATTTTTGTCAACAAAGGACGGTGGTCTGTTTATGCTTATTATTCTCTTTTGTAGTTTTGTTTATATGTCAAGAACAAGCAGCGTTCGAATTTGCTTTCTTCATAGAGTACTTTGGTCAAAGTAGTTGATTGATAGATTTCATTTAGAAGATTGTTCCAGTTCTTCTTAAAGTAATGAGTTTTGTTTTTTATGTCTTTCACACCCATTGAATTTTATTGTATTTATTTTTGCGCTTTGAATTTTTAATATTTACGGTGCGATTCTCTTGTAATCATTTTTACTTTGAATATAATCTAATATACTTCAAAAAACATTTCATTTTTTTTCTCATTCTAGAATTAATTATATGCAACAACCTTACACTACTTCAAAAAGACTCTTGTTATATAGTTTCAAAAAGAATCAAATCGGGGTAGTTTAAGCCTTGAATGTTAAAAACCAAAATCTATTTTATATTTTAAAGGAATTTCATTCTTCATTAAATATTTTTTAAATTAATGATTTTATTATTTTTTAAACCTTCGAACAGATCTTTTTTCGTTAACAGGGGCAACACAAAACTCAAACTAGAACTTAAGCATACTGCAAGTCATGTGAAAGCAAGTCTTGAACCAGGGCTGGAGGATCCTCAAAGAACGATTCACTTATCGGCTGACCACGCATAGTCATTGCTAGCCTTCCCGCAATCGTATTCCATTTACGGCAGATATACTCCACAGAAACTTCTCAAGGATATTCAAGCAATTCCTGAATACCCATAACGATAGCATTCCCCATAAGTGCTGTGTTACCAGTTTTAATACACCGAATCGCCTTACGACTATTCGACTCAAGTTTTACTCGGCGAAGACCTCGATGCCAAGCATGTCGAAGTCCATCCAGGATGGCCCATAACTCAGCATTCACCACTGAACATGCCCTATTGTTGTCACTGATTTTTAGTTGTCTTTTATTTATTTTCATTTTAATTATTTGTTTTATTTATTTAGTTTAATAAGGGACCGAAAAAGTAAAAGTAAATAATAAAAAGGTCTAATTTAATAGGCATTTTTAGGTAAATATTGCCTTTTTGGTTGATATTTTGGGTTATAAGGCATGCTGCCCTATAATTGGGGATCTACGACAAAAACTACAGTTACTTAAAGAGCAGTGAAAAGAGTGGTCAGCCGTGTCAGCCGAATAAAGCTGGCTCGACAAGACGCCACGTGCAGATGGCATGCAGGTCTGGCATATTCCTCTTGGGACGCCATATGCAGGTGGCATCAGGATGTTGATATATATACCACCCCTGCCTGAGAATTTTTGTTCTTTTGTTGTTCATTTCAAAAAAAATCAGTTTTAAGGAGTTTTGGGTTGAGTTTTTGGTAAACTAAGAGAGCCAGTGGTGTGATCGAATATCACGATAGATTGTGACACCGAAAACGTTTATGGCCGTTGGGGCAAAATAATTGATGATTTCAGCGAGGACGACGAAAATGTTATACCAGTGGCAGAAGATGATGATATCGAGTTGCTTGATGCTGATGATGTTGATGTTGTTAGGGCCGCTGTTGTTCAGGGCCATGATCTTGATGTTGAGAAAGATGTTTGGGCAGCAGCGTTTGCTAGATATAGATTGGCTGATGAGCCGTCGGTTTGGGGTTATGTTCAACCGGAGCCCAATCTTCCAGCGTACGTGCCTCCAGTCCACATGTATGAGGTGGATTATGCTGCAATGCGATATCAAGAATATGAGGCACGTGTATTTTGTCATTCTTCAGCCTCAACCGACGGGGAGTTAAAACTCGGAGGTCAATTCGATACAAAGAAAGATGCTCAGTTAGCAATCAAGGAGTACTGCATCAGATGTCATATGCAATCTTGCGTTGCTGAATCTGATAGCGGAACATATTGTGTAAGGTGCGTGAATTGGAGGAGCAAATGCAACTGGAGGATAAGAGTTTCGTATATACAACGAAAGAAGATGTGAGAGGTCAGAAGGTTCATTGATCAACATTCATGTACCATGACTTCAATCACACAGGACCACATAAACCTTGACTCCGATTTGATATGCGCTTACACAAAGTTGTTGGTTGAGAAGAATCTGAGGATCGCCATTGCAGTGTTGGTAGCATCGATCCGTGCACAGCTTGGATACATCCCATCTTATTATAAAGCGTGAATGGCGAAGCAAAAGGTGATGGCGTTAGTTTACGGCGATTGGGATAGATCATATAATGAGCTACTGGCTCTATTACGAGCAATGCAAGTATTTATCCCCGGAACTGCAGTGGAGTACGAAACATTGCCGGCGATAACACTACAAGGTGAAGTAATTCCCAGAAAAAGAATATTCAGTAAGTTATTCTTGGCATTCCAGCCGTGTATTGAAGGATTCGCATTCTGCAAACATATGATTCAAATTGATGGTACATGGTTGTACGGGAAATATGGGCAAATATTGCTTATTGTTGTGGCGCAAGACGGAGACAAGAATATATTTCCAATAGCCTTTGCCATAGCTGAGAAGGAAAATGCCGAGGGATGGGAATTCTTTTTGAATAATTTACGCTGACACGTAATCAAAGAGGACGGGATTTGTGTGATTTCTGATAGAGAGTCTACTCTATTATCAGTAATTGATAGGCCCGAAAGTTTATGGAGACCACCACATGCTTATCCAGCCTATTGTATACGACATATTGTTGCCAATGCAAATGCTTAGTTTCAGAACAATCAGATTCGTCATGAAATTTTAAGCGCATGTAAGTTGTAATTTGTTATTGTCTAAATTATTGATTTATTTATGTATGATATTTGACTTGTGTTTACTAACTAACGTTTTTACGAGCAGGGTATGAAACGGTTCGGCCAAGGTTCGATGCGAAGTTTAGGCGTTTTATAAGGCACGAAGAACGTGTACATGATTTTGTTGTTGATATTCCTAGGGAACAATGGTCATAGGCCTATGATGAAGGTCGACGTTACGGGCATATGACCACTAACCTTGCTGAGGCTATCAACTCTTTGTTGAAAGGGACGCGCTATCTACCAATTGCCAGTATTGTTTGGGATACGTACTTTAGACTGGGCAAAGTATGGTGCGACAAAAGGAATGAGGTCAACTCTCAAATAAATAGGGAACAAGAGTGGTCTGAAACTCTCCAAAAGAATATGGAGGAACTTCAAGAGAATGCAACCACCATGAGAGTGGATTCCTTCGATCCCAACGATGCTGAATTTAATGTCCAAGCCTTGGTATGCCCGATCGAGCACAAATTGTTCCGAGTAAACTTGCGTGTGAACTAGTGTGACTGTGGTTGTTTTCAGGCATATAGATACTCGTGCGCTCACGCAATCGCCGCATGCATGCATGTCCATATAGACCCCTATACATTGGTGGACGATTGTTTTAAGTTGGAAACAATGGCAAATATCTACAGGCATATGTTTAGGATGATTCCAAATCAAGAATATTGGCCAACAGATCCAATATACGAAGAATGGTTACCAAATCCAGTCTTCGAAGAAAGCTAAAGGGTCGACCGACTTCCTCACGCATTCATACTTGTATGGATGATCCAGATGATCGAGAGTGAGTTCAAACTAGGCATTGTGAACTTTGTCAAGCAGCCGGTCACACGAGAGATAAATGTCCGAATCATCCTAACTATCGTGCCAGGCCATCACAACAATGTTGAACGAGTTTGTAAACTTTCATTAATGAAGTAGCAGAACATTTTTAAATTAAGTGTATTTGTTCCATAATAATTAAACAAAATAAATTCAAATTAGAAAAAGTTTAAACAACTTTAATATAAATCGCAAATATAAAAAAAATAAAAAATGACAAATATTAACAACTACAATCGTTCCAAATAAAAGTTTAAACATTAATATGAAAATTCCAAATAGAAAAAAATATCCTATCTTCTCCTCCTCCTCGGCAGCTCTTGTCTATGCAGGGAAGATGTTTGGTCGTACCGTCGTGGGGTTGAGCCATCCTCTGTGGCGATTGGTGGTCCTCCAAATCCTGTTCGTCTTCGTCTGGCTGGTCAATCAAAATCCGCATAGAAGGTGGTGTTGTGTACATATCTTCAGCACATAACGGAGTGGAAAAGAGCGGAGTAAGCAAGTATGGAGGTGGTTATTTAAACGCACTCACTCTGGATGATCCAACATCAGTGTGCTGTGAATGAAACATCTGGGATCTTTGCAGTGCTCTATCCCATGGATCATCATAATCGTATGTTCCCCCCACATACCTTGACGGTACACCTGAACTCCATGATGATCACTTCGCATGATTAATTAGTGGCGGTTGTAGGTCCTCTATATGCGCAGACGAACCAACTTCATACTGATATGAGCACCTATGCTCTGTATGCCATCTCTGACTCACTTCCATGAGTGCTTGGAATGGTTTTCCGTTGTTATAAAACCATACCATATAAGTTGAATCGTCACATAAATCATCTTCCTGGACTGGAGTCACATTAGTTGGCACATATAAGTTCTAGTTGTTCCAACGAGCAATGAAACTTTCTTGCTTGCGCCTCCAGTTATCATCAACCCTAATTTTTTGTTCTCCTGTGTGAATATCATTGAGATCAATCGGAGGACCAGGAACGGGTTGATGATACCAGAACTGTCGCAGGACTCTATCAGCGCACTGGAACTCAACCACCGAAAAATGGATCAACGACACAACTGTACCCCAAAATGTAGCATCCTCCCACACATATTGGGGAACGCAAGACTACATCTGCATCGTCGTACGGCGTCCAAATAAACTGTCAAAAAAATTAATATTAACATCAACAAATATTTGGGTATGCAAGACTGTACTTTAAACAAACTTTAATACCTGATTTTTCTCTTCAGATTCGATCTTTAGTCTCACGTCAACAACGTTGTTGTGCACCACCCCCGCATTTATCAAATCATGTCGCCACCTGCACGAAAAAGAAAATTTTTTATTTACTAATTCAAAATAATTTTAATAAAAAAAATACACATTATACATTTTGAATTTAGTATTACCTTCCAGCAAGTGGAAACTCAACTGGGTTATTGACTATAGGTGTCAAATATGACAGTCAATACCACGCCCAAAACTGAAGTAAGATAAGACATCCACCAATACCGGATATCTTGTTCTCATTCTTAACAATAACAGCATTGCACGTTTCATGGTATAAGACCGGCAATATCGCAGAGCCCCAGCTATACGAACGAGCTTCGCGAAAATTTTCCAGCAGTGGAAAATACTACGCGTGCACAAGATTACCAGATTTATCCAGCATCAATACCCCACCAATGAGCTGTAGGATATAAGCATGTGCTACGTATGCAACTTCTTCATCGGTTGAGTCCTCGGTTACCCTGAATGTATTCTCCAACCAGGTTACCTTCACACGTAACCCTTTCATGTCGATTCATGAAGGGATTTTCCCGAGGAACTGGTTGCACATCGCATATACGTTGTAGTTATTCTGCCCCACAACTGCATTTCCACTTATGGGGACACCGAGCTGTAAAGCTACATCTTGCAGGGTTATCGTGCACTCCCCGACTGGAAAATGAAACGTGTGGGTCTCTGGTCTCCAGCGTTCAATCAACGCAGTTATCAATGCCGGGACCACCTTATTAGCCACGCACTAATGTCGCATTATAAAATCCCGCCTGCTGTAAGTGACGAACAATGCGAGCAGATGGCTCTTCCGTCATCGTCCCTCGACAACGAAAGCAATGCTAATCGTCCTGCATTTAATAAATTAAATTTAATTAATAACATTGTACAACTAACATACATTTCTTACCCGAAGATAAATAAATAAGTTACAAATTACTTATGCCGATATAAGATGAAATGTGCATATGGTCCATCTGCAACAACTGATCAGACGCCATATCTCAAATTTATCTGCACACCAACTACTTTAACAAAAAAATATTTATTATTTTATTCGAATATACAAATTATATAACTAAAAAATGCCTTCATTTCATTTCTTCACTTAATTTTCCTAGAATTATTCGAATAAGATTGGATTAATTTTCCTAGAATTATTTGAATATGTTCCCTTAATTATACTAATTTTTTCTCGAATATACCTAGAATTATTATTCGAATATGGTTCCCTTAATTATACTAATTTTTGTTCTCGAATATACCTAGAATTATTCGAATATGTTCCCTTAATTATATTAATTTTTTCTCGAATATACCTAGAATTATTATTCGAATATGGTTCCCTTAATTATAGTAATTTTTGTTCTAATATACCTAGAATTATTCGAATATATTCCCTTAATTATACTAATTTTTTCTCTCGAATATACCTAGAATTATTATTCGAATATGGTTCCCTTAATTATACTAATTTTTGTTCTCGAATATACCTAGAATTATTCGAATATGTTCCCTTAATTATACTAATTTTTTTTCGAATATACCTAGAATTATTATTCCAATATGGTTCCCTTAATTATACTAATTTTTGTTCTCGAATATACCTAGAATTATTCGAATATGGTTCCCTTAATTATACTAATTTTTATTCTCAAATATACCTAGAATTATTCGAATATGTTCCCTTAATTATACTAATTTTTGTTCTCGAATATACCTAGAATTATTATTCGAATATGGTTCCCTTAATTATACTAATTTTTGTTCTTGAATATACCTACAATTATTTGAATATAGTTCCCTAAATTATAGAATAGAATATATATATATATACATGTATCAAATAATTTATAAAACAATAAAATATATAATATACCCTAGAAAAATATTTAAACTCTACATAACTACATTAATAAAAATTCCAATTCAATGCTCAACTTATTATTATTATCCTAAAACCTTATAATTCTATAATTAATTATTATTATTACCCTAAAATAAAATCTTACATGTCTACAATATCTACATTTAATTTATATAAATTAAAAAAAAATACATAATCAACGAAAATGTGCTTCAAATGCTTCCCTTAAAATCTCTTCACCTCCTACAACAAAAAAATAAATATGATTAATAAATATATAATAATCAAATAATTTATAAATTAACTAAAAATTTACATACCCAAATTTCCCTAAACTCTCTACACAAAAAAAACCTTTCCCTCACTCAATTTTTTACCCACACCTCTCTCACTCAATTTTTTCCTCTCCAACTCCTCACTCAATTTTTTTTTCTCCCACAACTCGTTCTACCGTTTCAGTTTATAGGCACATTTCGGGTAAGGACGCCACCTGCAGGTGGCGTCCTGAGTTAAATACGCGTAACTACCGCGTTACCGCTGCCCAACTCAATGCTACAGTAATTGACTGGATTTACCGGCTCAACAACCACTCTTAAATGAAGACGCCACTTGCAGGTGGCGTCTTCAATTCACTGTAGTTTTTGTCGTAAATCCCCAATTATAAGGCAGCGTGCCTTATAACCCAAAATATCAACCAAAAAGATAATATTGTTCTAAAAATGTCAATTTAATAAAGGGTCCAATTTAAATAAAATAAGGGTCTATTTATTAATTTTTAATAGCTCATTTGGCCCAAATAAAAAACCTACTTGACTTATTTTATCCTTATGTGTAGCCAATTATTAACCGTTGGATCCAAATAGGATCCAACGGTCTAGATTCGATCAGCAAAAAAAAGCCGGTCAACCATCTTGTGTACGTGGCCCCCACGCATCCTACCCCTGCAGATCAGCCAAGCCTCACGCGCCTGTTGCCCTGCATCCTGCGAATGAAAATGAGAAAGAAAGAATGGGGGCTGATTCAAATCTGCAAAATGGAAAAAGAGCAAGAAATCAATGCTGATTCGAATATGAAAAGAATAAAGGAAAACCAGACCCAAAATCAGAGCATGAATCCAATCAAAAATTTGGGGAATAATTTCACCCGAATATTAGGGATTGTTTCTTATTTTTTCATGTAATTATGGTAGTGAAAATCCTATATAAACTACCACTTGTAATCCGAAAAGGGGAATCAACAAGAAATTGTAATGGAATTCTCAAGAGCAATAATACAAGCATTTTCTAGGTATCTTTATTTTTTTTTAGTTTTTTGTTTTGTTATTCCGTTTTATTTCGAATATAGAAAAGAAAAGGGATAGTGTTTACCTTGTAAACCGCCGCCGAGATTCGACCAAGTGTGGTGGCCGGATTTTATTTTTAAAAAAAAAATCGAAAGTTTTAATAATGATTTGGGGTTATTTTAAATTTTTAGGGTGATTTTGAAAGAAGATTCGGGTTTTTTTTTTTAAGATTTGAATAGGGGCATTTTTTTAATCGACCACTGCCGTCCGTAGTCAGACGGAGGTGGAAGCCGACCGACACGGTGATTGTTTTTTATCTATAAAGAACATGGATAAACATTTGAGATGAAATGAAAAAAGGGGTTTTGATCCAAAATTTCCAAAAGAAAAAAATAGAAGATATTTGTAAAAATGAGTTTTATACCCACTTGTTTCAAAACAAAATGGGTAATTTATACTCATTAAATCCTTCTACCCCATTTATTTTTGCCCCGCAAGATTCCCTATTTTCAATTGTTTCAAAATGATCATTGTTCCCTTTAAAATTTGGTTCCGGGTTTCAATAGTTTCTCTATATGGTCATTGTTCTTTGATTTCCCTTTAAATCCAAAATTTCCAATTATTAAACCTTTTTATTCTTTTTATTAATTAAGTTTTAATTAATTTTTTTCCTAAAAATCCGGCCTATTGATTAAATGTTGATCAGATTGAAGAAGAGATGTATTTATTCGAAAATTTTACATACATGTTTATTTCCTCTCAATTTAATGCTGTTTATTTTCGTTTATTTTGAGTTAACTTAATTTATTTTAAAGTTTCAAAATTATAATATCCTTTTTGATTAATCTCAAAAGCCTTAAATTTAGGTCCTTTTAGTTTAAATTTTACTTTTGTGTAGAGCCTTTAGATTAGATTCCTTAGAATTGTCTTTCTTCGTTAATAAATAAACACTTAACCAAACTTGAACCCTGTAAATAAAACTCACTTGTCTCCTAGGTAAAAAATTTAAATCTAATAATTGAGACTTAACAATATTTGAACCCTAATAGATAAAACTCACCTGACATTTTTTAGGGTTAATAATCACTAACCTAGAATAATAAAAATTTCCACACATCAATTTTCTCTAGTTGTTTGCTTAAAAATAGAATCTAATTAATGCGGTATCCTATCAAAAGTAGATGATGAGTTAGCGTCAGAAATGTTGGCGGTGAATAGAGTTCATTCTCTGGATGGTAGGGCCGTTAAAATGGGATCATATTCATAAATGAGCAGTAAGTTCAATTTTATACGAACTCGCGAATTTCGACATTAAAACATTTTGTAATCGGTTAGGTACCAATTTTTTAGCGTTGTGGATACTAATCATTCTTTACGCGTAACCGACTCTCGAACCTATTTTTCTGTTTTTCGTAGACCAAAAATATTGTTTTAATATAACAAAATTATTTTATTAAAATAGCCCGTTTTTAGATGATCTAATCACACTTTTTTAAAAAAATTGGTACGCTGTTGTTTTGACTTTTATTTAAAGAACAACAGGACCCTTAAAAAAGGTTGCGACACCTATACTTCGAGCAAATTCAAACATCCAACCACCGCTCTCTGATTGACAACCCCACTCCCAATCGCAGCCGCATTATTCTCCGGACTCACAACCCCATCCCCCAATCGCGGCCGCATTATTCTCCAGACTCACAACCCCATCCACATTACTTTTCACCCAATTAACAGGTGGACACTGCCAAGGAATTACATGCCGAGTGGATCTGTCGCTTGGTAGATTAATTCCAATCCCCTGAGCATTGGCAGCAAGCACTTGCTCAATGTATGTTTTGCTGGCCACAATCATGTCTTGGCGCTCCAAAAAAATCCGGATCAAATAGTGTTTGATTTCTACGTTGCCGCAATATCCAGCATATTATGCAAAACATGATACCCCAATGTTCCTTGAAACCAGAAAAAGGCTCGTTTGTCCTTAAATTAACAACAAACCACTCCTGCAATTGCATTGTATTGACAGCATGGGTTTAACGAGTAGGAAGCATCTGCCCGAGCACGAGGGCAATCTCGGAGAACATGAGCATATTTAAAACTTCGACAGATCATATTTAATCTCTCTTTTAAATACGGTTAATGTTGGTTTTCACCACTTACTAAAACATATGAGCAACATGTTGTCATAAAATTTTTGGTTGAACTGAGTGTTCATTAATATCAAGTCAATAGATATAATTACAAAGACTGTTATTTTAAAAACGTTTAAATTCTGAGTATAAATCTGTTATTTAACACAAAACTTTTAATATTTTCTCTATATAATGTCCATAATGTACACTTATTTAATTTATAAAACTATATAATATCTTGATCTCATTTCAACTCCACATATAATTTTTCTTTCCTTTTTCCCAATTTTCAATTTGGTGGGTGACTGTAGGAAAATATAGTGTTTTTAATCCTCAGAAATTATCTTTATTTTAAATATCATTATTTTTTAGACAACATCTAAACTATTCATAACCCTTAAAATGGTCACTTAAATATGTCCAAATCCACGACTTTTAAAATATTAGAACAACTACAATAGTACTCGAACTAAAATTCAATCATATTAATTTTCATTCGTTATGTTTTTATGAGTTTGCTAAAATAAATCAATAAATTGTGATTTTTTTTAAATGTTAACTTTATACAGGGCGGTCCTGAGATTTTGGAGGCCCAGGGCGAACTGAAAAATTAGGCCCCTAATAATATGCTTTGAAGAAAATAAATTTTAAGAGTAAACCCCTAATAACAAATATTTAAAAAATAAATTTTAAGAGTAGGCCCTAAACAAATATTGGAATTTTTTTAATTTTAAGAGTATGCCCCTAATAACAAATGTTGGGAAAAATGAACCTCTAATAACAAGTATTGAAAAAAATTAGACCCTAAATAACAAGTATTGAAAAAAATTAAATTTTAAGAGTATGCCCCTAAGAATAAATATCAGAAAAAAATGGGCATAAAATAGCATGTATTGAAAAAAATGGACCCTTAATAAAAAAATATTGTTAAAATGAATTTTAAGAGTAGCTCATAATAACAAAATATTAAAAAATTAGAGCCCAAATAACAAGTATTGAAAAAAATGAATTTGAAAAATATGTCCCTATTAACAAATATCAAGAAAAATTGGGCCTCAAATAACAAATATTAAAAAAAATAAAGACCTAATAACAAATATTAAAAAAAATAAGCCTCTAATAACAAGTATTAAAAAAATTTGGACCTCATATAACAAGTATTATAAAAAATTAAACTATAACTATTTTTTTGAAACTGATAAACTATAACTATTTAAGTAGTAAAAGTTAAAAGAAAAAAAAAAAGAGAGAGACCTCTATTTAATATTATAACTAAATTATTATTTCATTTACTTATTATTTATGATCAAAAGTAGAAACCTCTATTTAATATTATAAATAAATTTTGAAGTCTTTTTTATTATAATTATTTAAGTAATAAAAATTAGGGAATATGGATCCCTGCGGTCGATCGGTTCTTCCAGCCTGGGGCCGGCCCTAATTTTATAGATGTGATAAATTATAGTATCCATCAAACTTGTGTTAAGGTAAGCATCGTACAGTTCACTCCACATAAATAGTATTTTCCGGGAAACTAGTGGGCGGAAACAAGGGGCGAGTCTAAATTATAGCTGGGTGGTGCGGTTAAAAAGTAGCATTAACTGAAAATATTATAAAATATAAAATTAAAAATGTTATATTTTTTTATAATATTTTAAGTTAGTGATTAACTTTTAAAATTTAATTTTGAGTGTCTATACTTATAACTTTGGATAACATTTTATGTTTTTGTGAGTATCGAAATTTGTCTATAAGTATATATTTTTATCGTGAGACCACCAACCTACACTATTATAAAAAAAAAGTATAACATTTTAGGTTAATGTATACATTTTAAGTTATATATTTTATAATATTTCGGTTAGTATCGCACTGTAGCCGTACTATATAATGTCACACTCCAAATCTACCCCGGAAACTAGCCCTACTTGCACCTTACAATCATATGGAGCTCAGAAATCAATTATATTATATTTTATTAAATTACGGGTGCTCTCATTTATTTATTTAACGGCTTAAATACATATTTTTGACAAAGAGTTTAAACAGACATACATATGTAGTAATATGCAGAAAATTAAAATATTCAAAGTCAATATCTGAATGTAATTGTAAGTTGTAACCAGCTCCAAGCCTTGTAATAATTCTTCACTACCGGAGAACTAGCTACCAGCTATTATTAAGTAGGATAACTAATCCGATATTGACAAAAATGTATATATATTTATGTCGACAATGTTGCTTGAAAATCAAGTTTATACAGCTAAAACGATATACATGTCCAAATAATTGAAGAAAAAAAAAACAAAAGGGTAAATCATAACATAAAATAAAGAATATTGAAAGATAATTGATGAATTCTTCGAGTACTGTACTTTATAAATTATCAACTGCAAATCAAAAGATGATATTATCCAGAGGGTCATATAATTAAATTAATTAATATTATTATATCCCTTATTTTCCATCAACCTGATCTTCGTTGCAAAGACTTTTCTGAAGATCTACTTCCAAGAAATTAAAAGACATTTTTCGCTCGCTTAAAATCTCTAAAATCTATTCACATTCAGAACATCACTTTGAAGATTATTTTACTCTTCTCCAAAATCATTAAAATATAAATAAAATTAACGTTAAATTTACATGTTTCGTCAGTTTAGCCTATCGTCTGAGACACATGTCTGCCCGTAAGTCTAGCACATCAATAAGAGTCAATCAGTCGGACCTAATCTTGACAATTGTCCATGAAGGGTACCCGCTCCTCCTTAAAGACCCTGAAATGGACGGCAAAGGACATGATCACTCATCTTCACCCTTACACTCGACCATTCCCCTGCATCTCCAGTATCTTTGCCTCCAACATCATTTCGATCATCGTTTATAGTGACTCTCCCGCTAAATTAGAAGGGGTAAAACCGTTCGAAACTACCACAATCACCTCTGTCCACGCCTTTGTTTGTTGTCAACCTGTTTTTGATATCAGTAAATGTCGGTTTAATTAAAGAAAATCAACGAACAATTACAAATATATGATATTTATATATACATTCAAGATTTCAAATATTAATTGATATTGTTTAAATGATTAAACGACATTAACACTGTTTAAACACTACCTTGCTAAATTATTGAAACAAAAAGACCCCAATTTGCAATGTGAAATTGTCGAAGAAGTCAGAAAGGCAAAAAAGCATTAGGCGAGAAAAAGGAAAAAGAAGTCCAAAATTATCGTACGAGTCTAGCAGGCTAGCTACCACTAGTATGTGGACCAGGAATAGGAGTGATTGCCTGACTGGGCTAGGATGGGTTGGTGGGTTTGAACGTACTCTCCAAGCTCCTCATCCACTATATATATGTGTGTCTAAGTGGGATACATGATACAAGTCTATATTTCATTTGCTAATTGCTAGTGGCAGAGAAAAGAAGTATGGAGACAAAGTCATTGGCTTTGGTGGTGTTAGTGGTGTTTGCAGGTGCAGCCATGTGGGAGGTCGAGATGGCTGCCGCAGCACTCAGTGCGGCTCAGTGCAAACAAGAAAGGGACCTCGCCATTACTGCCTGCAAGCCGGTGGTGTACGGTAAGCTCCCATCCCCGGAGTGCTGCCAGCGAGTGAGGGTTACGCACCTCGAATGCGTTTGCCCCGTCATCACGTCCCGCATAGCCGCCCTTATCGACGTCAACCGTGCCGTCCGCCTCATTCAAGGCTGCGGCCGAAGTGTCCCCCGCCACTACAAGTGTGGAAGTATGCTACCTCTCTTCCGTTTCTGCCTTTTGCGTAAATATTATGAATCAATTTTTTAATGCTTCCTCTAACTTTCTTGTTTTGTTTTTGTTTGGCAGGTATTACAACTCCATGAAATTGGACAATATTATCTTTATGCTTGGAGGTGGAGACAGCTGCTTTCTGAAATAGAAATAATTAAATAAATATTATGGATTTTAAAAATCAGCAATTAATAATTGCTTCACGAATTTTGTATTGATCTACTTTAAATATAAGATGGCTTCCTTTTTCAAAAAAGGATAGATATGAAAATTAGTAATTGCTCCACTCCACACCGTCCAACTTGTAAAATTACTTTTGTAATATTATATGCTTTTAGTATATGTTAAAATTATAAAATATACATAATATATTCATTAAAAATATGATAATATATATAGATTATATTCATTAATATATAAATTTATGATTTCATAATATTAAATTAAAAATTTCTTAATAAAATAAGTGAGGTGAAATACATTGAATGGTTATGTATTTAATCGATATTCAAAGGAGATATTTCTAACACCTATTTTTTTTATCAAATAAAGATATATTACATTCTTATATCAAGATTTAAATTTATATAAAATAAGATAATATAAATATTTTTATTACTAGTCCAATTAATGTACCTTAACACGAGATGAATTAAACAATCTCACCGCATCATCCCTCGATCTTGGGTCACGTGGCTCGTGCACTCTGAAACTAAGCAAAGCCATAAAGCCCTGAGAAGGATCGTTATATACACATAAAACTTTAATTTTAGTTTAAATATATACATAAAATTTTGATTTTGATTTAATTTTATACATACGAAAAAATAATTATATGCTTTTATTTTTATATTGATATAATTATTTGTTCATATAATAAGTAAACATAAAATGTTGGTAAGTCAGATGATTTTAGTAATTTATGAAAATTAAATTAAATTAAATTAAAATTTTATGTATATAATTACACAAAATCCTTTGCAAAGGGGACATCAAAAGTAGGGGTAAGAAAAACTCGAATACATTTCGAAATTTTTTTAAATAAAGTTTAAGTTACAAAATGAGACTCAAATAACTCAAAATTTTTAGTAATTAGTATATCAATTTTTAAGTTTGAGTCTCTCAACTCTGCTTGATATATGTATATCACATATAAAAAAATATGTGTATTATCGTATATGATTATAGAAAGTCATTTACATTGAAAGCACTTAGTACAATAACATTATAAATAGGGTAAAGTACACAAATAGTCACTAAACCATCTCTAAAAATACAAAATGGTCATCAAACTTTCAAATGTTATATAATGGGCATTAAACTTTAGTTTTTATTACAAAATGGTCACTGAGATGTTAACTGTCATTTATTGAGTGACGTGACAGCTACAGAAATATGAATAATATAACAGTTAATTCTTCATATTGACACATTTAATCAATTTATTCTTAACCTAACCCCCATTATTGATGTCTAAATTGATTGAATGTGTAAATATTGATGATTAAATGTGTTATTGTACAAATTTTTATAACTGTCGCGTCTCCCAGTTAACGACATTTAATGGTCCAAGGACCATTTTGTAATAAAAACTAAAGTTTAATGACTACTATATAATTTTTGAAAGTTTGCTGACGGTTTTTTATTTTTAGGGATAGTTTAGTGACCATTTGTGTACTTTACCCTTATAAATATTTACAATGAAGTTTGAGTTATAAAATAGGACCTGCCAACTCAATTAGCTTGAATTTTTTTACTTAAACTCGACTCGATCCGACCAAATACTCACCCATAATAGAAAGACACAAGTCAAGGGAAAGTAAAGAAAAATCCTATTTTCTCTTTTGGTTCACTAATTAACAAAGCCACTTTAGTAGGAATTGGACTTCCTTTTGTCTCAAACTAGGAAATTCTTTCGCCATAATTCCACAGTAATAATTCAATTTAGAATTAATCATTAGTGGGTTGAAAAAGCTTAACTAAAATATAGAAAAACAAATTAAAGACAAGCATAAATCATTGTTTATTACTTGTTCATTACTTCTTAAACTAAACCTCTCTAAGTTCATGTTAAAAAAAATCTCTTTAAGTTGACATCGCGAAGAGTCAAGTCAAGGCAAGAAAATTAAAATAATAACAATTAATAAGGGAGATTTGTTATCTTTCCACTGTTTAATGCTTCGAGAGCAGTCAACTGCTTCTGTAAAATAATTAATGAAGGGATGAACACTGCTGGTATGTTTGGTAGAACTAGTTTCTTCCACACGTTTGATTACTTATTTCTTTAATTATATTTGTTTATTTCATGTAATAAAAACAATTAAAAAATTTTATATTGATATATTACATATTTATAAATTTTAGTAATAATTTAATTTACAATAAAAGTGTAACCCAAAATTAATATAAACTGTACTTAATATCTATTGGACTTTATCTACTAGAACTTTTAATTTCAATATAATAATAAAATGTTCTTATATATGTTTTAATTTTTTATAATTTAAGATAATTATAAAATGTAATTTAATATTAATAAAATTTTATCTATTAAAAATTTATATTTAGTTGTAATATAATAATAATAATAATAATTAAAATGGTGTATAATTTAAGATGAAAATAAAGTGTAATTTAATATTTTATTGGAAGTTATGTATTAAATTTTTAATTTTAATATAATAATAAATTTATTTTTTATGCTCAAATAATAAATGATATAAGTAATAAAATATTATTGATATAAAAATTTGAATAGTTTAAATTAAAATGAAATGTAAATAAAGATATTTTTAAAGTGTTATAAAAATATTTTTATGATTAATAAATAAATAATATAAAATATGAAGATATTTCTTATTTATAAATTAAAATATTTCAAATAGAAGTGCAATTCAATGTTTTATTAAACTTTATCTATTAGAGATTTATTTAATTTATAATAATAAAATAATAATGAAAATTGGGTACGTGCATTGGCTGTATCGATACCTCATGTTCTACAAGAATTTCAGTAGCAAAAAGGTGTATCGGCACGCTTGGGAGCGTATTGATACTAAATGGGTATCAGTACACGACTCTCATGTATCGGTAAGAGGTGGTTGACTTGGCCTCTTCTTTTTGGAAGCCAAGTATCGGTACGCATAGGGTGGGTATTGGTACCCACATAGGTGTACCGGTATGCATTGGTGGGTATCGATACCTTCTGAGCAATCTTTTCGAAAATTTGAGTTTGAGGGGCTTATAATTTGAGGGCTATGGCCCAATGAGCTTCTAATGAGGTAAAACAAATAGTAAAACTAAGAAACCGAGGTTTAAACCTCATATGCGAGCATAATGTGTAAATATTTGGTAAAGCCTTGGGTGACTTGTTTGTAATAGTAACAATGGAGATCCTTGGTGGATTGAATAAATGTTGTGTGCCATGTAAAGGGCACTAGTGTGATTGAGTCACCTTGTTGTTGGGATCCGGATACCCATAAAGCGTGTTACAACACCATGAGATGAGATCCCGAAAGTACATTCCCGAGGATGTGTGATGTCGGACCTCATCCGATGATCCTCGATGAGAGAATTCTGAGTATAAGTGTACGTTCTCAACGCTGTGTGACATCGGGCTTCACTCTAGGTTTGTTTGTTATGATGCACATGTGTTGTGTGAGATTGATGGATCCTATATTGTTTGTTATGTGTTTAGGCAGCTAGAGGTAGCGCCAAATGTTGATATATTTCCATGTTGTCATATTTTAGTTACTTGTTCATATTTATGATTTGCATGAAGCATGGTTGAGTGAAAATGTATCCACTTAGCTTTTTTAGCTTAGTGTTCGAAATTGTTGTTTCCCTTCGCAGGTTAGTCGGTTGACGTGCATTGTTGGAGTACCTGTAACACCCCTTTCCCGTATTCATCATTGAATACGAGCCAAAGATGTCACATGATAGTTGTAAAACAATTCATATTTATAGTTTGATAAAAATTTTGTTTCTTATAGATAATATAAATCAGTACCTTATTTTCAAAATTGGTTAATCGCGTAAAATTTAAAAGTATTATTTTATCACTCAAATTGAGTCTAGTTTCAGGCAACAACCTAGCAATTTAATATAACTTTATATAAGTAGTGAAGCTGCCTAAAAACTGTTTGATTTAAAATTTATTCAGATACCAAATATATTACGATTTATATCAGAGCAGACACCACATTTTAATATACATGCCAACTAGTAAATATCAGACGACTTTATAAATTTGTATTACTGATGCTGATGTACATGTTTCATTAGTTGACCTCTTGTGCTCCTTACTTCAAACGCTTTTCATTTCCTACGCGTGAAACAATCACACGCTAAGTATTCACTTAGCGAGGCAATAAACAAAATTAATAATAATTTAAATTTATTAAACTTTATGGCTACATTTATATAGCATGATATATGCCAATGCATTAACTTTTATGTTGCATTAGTGATAACTTACTATATGCTAATATCATAATATGTCATTTGTACTTCCATGCATGAGCATATATCATATTACAAGCTAATGAATGTGCTTGTTCTATTCCTTTAACATCATATCACTACTTACCATTAATGTTAAACTTTTAAGTTTAACTTACTTACCATTTTCATGCCTAATAACATAAGTTACCTCACATGTACTAGCATATATCAAAGTTTTTCCTTTGTCAGGTAACCTGTAAAAATCCACATCTCATATACATATGTTAGGCATGGTAAGTCAATTCAATATTCTAAATAAATCTCTTGTTTCCCTTTTGAACCATATTAAGGTTACTTATACCAATTCTTTATACCTTTAGCCCAAGAATTTTATATAGAGAGAAACCGAAATATGCAAGGTCGGTACTCCTTGAGTACTAGTCACCGAAGTGACGATAAACATATAGGCACGTAAAGTGCCGGTAACATATAGACACATAAGTGTCGACATCATATAGACACATAAGTGGCGATAAACATGTAAATCTGAATATT
Organism: Hibiscus mutabilis; assembly: GCA_019671005.1. Classification (NCBI taxonomy): domain Eukaryota; kingdom Viridiplantae; phylum Streptophyta; class Magnoliopsida; order Malvales; family Malvaceae; genus Hibiscus; species Hibiscus mutabilis. Next base: position 30,556,857 of record CM033749.1, read on the forward strand.
GGTGTGTAGCTACACGCAGTCCTTGACTGCTAGACCTCTAATGGCATGCCACTATATTGTAACTCCCTATAATATACTTGGGCAATAATTCAATATCATTACCTTTTCAATATATCATTCTGTATATGGCATATAGCTCATCATCTGTAACTTATCATTAACTTGTAAAATACCATTTTATAAATGATATACATATTATCATCAATATATCATAATAACTTGGCCATATACAAACATAATAGAGCAGTTCATATCTTTCCATGTACCAATTTCTTTCTTTTGTCCTTTTAAACTTTTCAAGCTTATTAATCTGAATAAATCAATTCATTCATATTATAGCCCAACTTATAACACAAAAAATTGGCACACATGACAATGAACATCAAAACACCGAAGTGTAAACAAAAGTACCAAAGTACTACTATACTGCCATCTGTACCAAATCTCTTATTTATATAGTTTGGGCATATAATTATAAGATCATAAATCATGATATTACTCATATTATCAATGACCACATTACGGAATTTCATACCTTATTAAATAAATCCATAATTTAAAATTGGATTACCTTATAATGATAATGTATCATTATTCATATTATAAACATGTAGGTCATTTTACCTTACTTTTTTTTATCATAAATAGATATAGTATGAAAGCATAATATGCACTCACCTGGGCCATTTATTAGCTTGCCTCACTAAGCTCTATTCGATCCTTTCTTTCATAGTGCCTCGAACCTTCTTTTGATTCGGATCCAAACTTCATTAATCACATGAATGTAGACAACATTTGTTAGATTCAAATCTAACAATTTCTCAAACATGCTATCAAATCTAATCATTCGAATATACAAATTTCCTCTTTCCTTCCTTATACTGTCCAAAATTCATTGTGGTCCTTAATAACCATTTAGAACTTCCATTAACCCTTTTCAAGCTTACTAATTAACCTTAGATACAAAATGTATCAATTCTCATTTTCTGGCAGATTGCACTACCTTCAAAGAAATATTTCTATAAAATAATCTACAACTCGGAATTCGATTCCGTTTGTTCTAAAAGAAATTAGATTCAATAAAATTTTCAACCATATAAATTAATAGTCCAAATTCAACTTGTATGATTTATGGTGAATTTTCAAAGTCAATTACAATGCTGGAATGCAGAACAGACTGCTGCTCTATTTTGACCTTTCGTCACTTAACAATTTATATATTTTAACTCGAAACTCGAAATTAGTTTCCATTTATTGGAAAAAAACTAGACGAACAAATCTTTACGTCGGTATAAAATTCACATTCTAACCATTTTTGTAGAACTTATGGTGAATTTTCAAACTTACTGCCATAATCCAGTTTTCTACACTGCTTCCATAAATAACTCCAAACTTTATACTAACTTCTCCTTACTTCTCTACTTTTCAATTTAGTCCCAATACTTGATTCAAACCATCAACTTATCACCCTTTTTCATCAAATAATTATTCAACATTGATCCCCCCTAATTTTTCCTTCTTTCCGAATTAGTCACTAAAATGCAAAGATAAGGATTCAAACTTTTTAACTTTGCAATTTAGTCCTCAAATCAACATTACTACTTGAATTCTATTATTTCAACTAAAATTCAGATTTAATCCTTATCAAAAACCTCCTTGCTGAAATGGTCACTTAATTTTGATAATTTGTCAAAATGGTCACGACTTTGATTCAACTTCAATTTAACATTCTAACTTCAATTTCACATCTCTAATATCATTAATAACATGAATACACTTCAAAATCATAAAAATTCAGATTAGTCCTTTAACTTTCAGAATTGCTGAAATGGTCTCTATACCTTTAATTTAGGGTTTTGCTTCCAAATAACAAATTCAAGCTTACTAGATCGTTTATCCAACATCACAAACCCTAAATCGAACTTAAATCCATAAACCCTAATCATCTTCATACAAACTAAAATATGTAGGGTTTAAATCCCAATTCAAAAACATGATTTTATCATCATAACAACTTAATTTCAACTTAAATTTCAACATAGAATCATAAAATCTCAAAACCCCAAATTTGATCCATAAACCCTAATTTCTTTCTCATGTAAATTCTCATCAATCAAGCATTGATTCCATGAATTATTGATGTCAAAAGATAGAGCTTGAAGAGTAGAACAACTTTGTAGTTGAAGAGATTACTTGAAAATCAAGTTTCGGGGCTTGAATCGAGCTTGGAAAAATTTTCTCCTTCTTTCCCTAGCTCTCATGTTTTTGTTCATATTTTCACCATTATTTTACACATGTATCTATTAAATGAATATTAAATTCATTTAATAGCGAAATTACAATTTTACCCTTTTTATCTAATGGTTGAGATTGATTTTATCATCAATCAAGGGCCAAGATTTAATCTTCCATTTCCTCTTTCCAAAATTTCCATTATAACTTTTTAAATATTTCAAAATTTCCATTGAGGCCAAATGACCAATTTGCCCTCCAACTAATTATTATTTACTAGTTTGCCATTCTTGTAAAAATTCAACTAAATATAGTTGGAATCCAACCAACTATAATAAAATATTCATAAAATAGTATTTTATGACTTTTCCATGGCTTTTGGATCAGCCTCTGAAATTCCAATTCGATCCGATTTTCTGATATTCATAAAATACTTCTATTGCGATTTTACTTTTCCGAGCTATTCAATTTATTCCGAAAATTCTATATTTCCATATTTGGGAAATAATCTCTATTATCCCATAAAACTTCCTTTTCCAAGCACTTAGACTGAATTTTTCTAACTCAGTCTATTATTCCAATAGTTATAAAAAATCTTCATAGAATAAAATTTCTCTTAGAATTCCTTTATCGATAATCCATACGAATTTTCTCTACCTCTTACTGAGTCCAAAATATCGATCAGAAACACTTTTATGGGACCTTCCCGGAGGTCACCTATCCTAATATTTCCTTAGCCTGAGCACACTTAACAATTTTATTCGATCCAAATTCAGTACCTTTTGCTGCATCTTAATTCTTAAAGCCGATATCAAGGTACTTATTTCGATCCAATTCACTCTTATACTGAATAAAATTACTTATTGGGGAAATTTACACTTTAGTCCCCAAGCTTTTCCAAAGTTTATACTTTAACCCCAACACTTTCAAAATTTACATTTTGATCACTAGCCAAAAATTTGAGATATTACAGCACTATCGGAGTAGGACTTCAGCATCGACTTGTGTCCGAGTATAGTACTTAGATTTATTGGGTCATGTATTCTTAGGACCCTATGTTGTATTGTAACTCTCATATTTTGGATTATTTAAATCATGAGTCGAATGTTTTAATTATGTATTTTAAGTGAAGCTCCCATGTAATGTTTTTAAATACTTATCTATGTCAAAATATTTTAACTTGATGGGTTTATGACAATGGACGTGTACGAGCTAAACCAGGTCAAAAAATTTATAATTTTTGGTTTGGACTTGAGGCTCAAATGTGATATCCGGGTCAAGGCTGTTACAAACCAGCCTGCATGCATGCCATATAGCCCTGCTGAAGATGGTGGGTAAGTCTCTCGACTTTTCTATTGTCATTGTTCAAAGACGAAATTTAAATCTACCGACTTTATAATTTTTTATTCAAAAACCAAAATCATTGTACGAAGACATGTGTTTTTAATCATCTTCACTTTTACTGTTCAAAGTGTAATATTAATGAAAATAATTTGACTTGTGCCATATTTATGAAAAGAAAAAAAAATCCAATCACATTATTTGTGAAATTTCTCCAATTATGACGCAAGTTCTTTAAATAAAAGGATAATAATAATAATAAATTTAATTTTTAATATTGACACATTCTATTAATTTAATCTTTATTTTTGTTTTTGAAATTAAAAAAATTGACCCAAGACTTTTAAAAAGAATCAAATTGCTATTTTATAAACGAAGATGTTGATTAAAATGTTAATGATGTTAACATGATATTTTGAATGGTAGTTCGCTTTCATTTTTTTATTTTTATTTGAGTACTACGTTAAAATTGTTATAAACTACCCGCATTCAATTGGTTTAATAAAATGGAGCATTATACCTCTTAACCAAAATTTGATATTTTGAATACTAATATTATGAATGGAGCAAAATAGGTTGAGATGGTTGTCGTCATAATGAGCCGGATCAGAATTAGTCTGTCAATAGAATAGATACTATTGGTTAAACAAAAAAATATTATAAACTCAATATTTTTATTTGAAAAAAAAGATTTAATTTTTATAAAAGGTTAAGAATAAAACTTCACTAAAAAAATTCAAATTATAAAAAATTATCTACATTAACATTAAATTTACCATTACAACTAAATAAAATCATGTAGAGGAGTGAAATTCTGACGATCCTCTCCTCCTTGTGCTTGTGAAAGTACTTTGTTACAAATTAACTATGGTATTCTTTATTTATTCGATTTTATTTAAATGTTAAGCAATGAACTCAGCGTGGATCCGTGGCGCAATGGTAGCGTGTCAGACTCCAGATCAGAAGTTTGCGTGTTCGATTTACTTCGGGTTCAAAATCCTTATTTCAAATTAAAAATATATTTTGGATCCTAATCTTATAATTGGATGTTGGGAAACTCATTTTCTTTGGGTAAACTACACGGGAGACCACCGATCTTTGGGGTTGATATTAAAATGACCATTGATCTTTTAATTTTGTTAAAATGATCACTCAACTATTGATATGGTTCCAATATAGCCACCAGCAGTTAAAACCTAACGAAGAGGCTGACGTGGCAGTTAACAGAAACTTGTATAATTACACATTTAGTCCCCGCGATTTTCACATTTAATCAATTTAGTCCTAGTTTCAATTTAATAAAATAAATTAATTATTTAATTAAGTGATGATACGTATTGGAGGATTTTATCTATTTTTATTAAATTAAATTAATTTATTTTCCTCCTTTAATCAGGTGGTGACATGTGTCACCACCTTATCGAAGAGAAAAATCAAAGCATTGCACAAATGTAGTTAGGGGGAATCAAACCCACAATCCCTTGGGTGTAGAGAAAAACCTCTACCACTGGACTAGATAAATATTTATGATATGAAATACAAAATTTAATATATAAGTTATATGATTGTTAATGCCATGAAAAAGGAATTAAATGTGATTTTAGGGGATTCGAACATGACACACTTATGATGCATAAAAACATCTAACCCAAAATTTTATAAACCCTAAACCTAAAAATTTTATAGACCCTAAAACCTAAAAAATTTATGAACCCCAAACCCTAAAAAATTTATAAATCCTAAAACCTATAGTTAGTGCATGATTTAAAAAAAATCTCTAAACCCTCGAAAATATAGTTAGTGCACGATTTAAAAAATTTATAAACCCTAAACCCTAAAAATTTTATAAACCATAAACCCTAAAAAATATTAATTAAGTTAAAAATCATAAATTGTGCACTATAATTTTTAGGATTTAGGGTTCATAAAATTTTTATGGTTTAGGGTTTATAATTTTTTAAATCATGCGCTAACTATAATTTTTAAGGTTTAGATTTAGGGTTTAGAGATTTTTTAAATCATGCACTAACTATAATTTGTATGGTATATAGTTTAGGTCTATAAAAAGTTAAATCATGCGCTAACTATAATTTTTAGGGTTTTGAGTTTACTTATTTTTAGGGTTTATGAGTTTAGGGTTTAATTTTTTAGGTTTTAGGGTTTATGGTTTATAATTTTTTAGGGTTTATAATTTTTTAAATCATGTACTAACTATAATTTTTAGTGTTTAGAGTTTAGAGATTTTTTAAATCATGCATTAACTATAATTTTTAGGGTTTAGAGTTTATATATTTTTAGGGTTCATAAATTTTTAGGTTCTAAAGTGTATAGTTTTTAGTGTTTTAGATTTTTAGGGTTTATGGTTTATAAATTTTTTAGGGTTTATAAATTTTTTAAATTATGTACTAACTATATTTTTTAGGGTTTAGGGTTTAGAGATTTTTTAAATCATGTACTAACTATAGTTTTTAGGGTTTAGGGTCTATAAAATTTTTAGGGTTTAGGGTCTATAATTTTTAGGGTTAGGTATTTTTATGCATCATAAGTGTGTTATATTTGAATCCCCTAAAATCACATTCAATTCTTTTTTCATGGCATTAACAATCATATAACTCATATATTAAATTTTGTGTTTCATGTCATAAATATGTGCCTAGCTCAATGGTAGAGGCTTTTTCCCTACACCCAAGGGATTGTGGGTTTGATTCCCCCCAATTACATTTGTGCAATGCTTTGATTTTTCTCTCCAATAAGGTGGTGACATGTGTCACCACCTAATTAAATAATTAATTTATTTTATTAAACTGAAACTATGACTAAATTGATTAAATGTGAAAATTGCGGGGACTAAATGTGTAATTATACAAATTTCTGTTAAATGGTCTCTCCGTTAGATTTTAACGACTGGTGACTATATTGGAATCATATCAATAGTTGAGTGGTTATTTTGACAAAATTAAAAGATCGGCGGTCATTTCGACACCAACCTAAAAGATCGGTGGTCTCCCGTATAGTTTACCCTTTTCTTTTAACCAATTGGGTCCTAAAATATGAGTTCTTAAGCCCAAATTTCAATTCATTTTCAATACACAGTCAACGCCAAAAGATTCAGACCACTTTTTACTTCCACACCATTACCAACCAAGTGGTCGGACACCACCTATCAGCACCGCACCACCATGAGCAGCAACATCGGTCCAATCCTCAAACCCTCCTCTGACAGAGGAGCCGAAAGCAGGAAGTGGGCTGAATTCTCGGCCACCTTCGTTGGTTGACATTAACTGCTTCGCTTGCGTGTTTAGTGGCGGACTCTAGCATTCTCACACCTACTTAACCTAAAAAATCCATTACGTGTGTCGCCGTCACGCCCACCCCTACCGCACGACTCATCAGACAACCCACAATCACCCAACCAGCCCACCCTCTTTAATCGCCCTTTTCTTTTCTTTTTTGTTTTAAGCCATTCAACAACAAATACTTCCATCTTTTTTTCTTATCCCACGCCGACCATCAGGTCGGATCTTGGTAGAATAACTTAAGGGGCTTAATTAAAATTTTAAAAAATTAAATTAAATTAAATTTTTTAAAAAGAATTAAGATTTAATAAGAATTTTTTAAAAATTAAAATGATATTTAATTAAAAATATTTAAAGAAATTAATATTTAATAAAAAATAAAATTTCTGAAGGGGTCAAATTGAATTATTTAAAAACCTTGAGGAGCTAAATAGTAATTATACCAAATATTGGGGGAGCCAGGGAGGCCCGCCTCTGCCGGCAACCACCCCCGCCTTCTTCTATATCCTTATGTCGACTAGTACTTCTCCTCCTCTTCGGCAATCCTCCTCCGCCACCGCGACACGGCGGGTCCCTCCGCCCTGCTGGACTAAAGAGGAGACCCTGGCGTTGATCGAGGCTTACAAGGACAAATGGTTTGCTCTTCGACGTGGGAATCTGAAAGCGTCTGATTGGGATACCGTGTCGAACGCCGTATCCTCGGCTTCCGATCCCGGGACCGTGAAATCGTCCGTTCAGTGCCGGCATAAGATCGATAAGCTGAGGAAGCGTTACCGTGCAGAGAAGCAGCGCAGCCTAAAAATTTGGGCAAGTTCTCTTCTTCTTGGGACTTATATCCTCTGCTTGATTCTATGAATTTTGCATCAACATCGGTTGCTGGATCTGATGACCAAGGTCATGATATTGATCATAAAGTCACTGTTTTTGATGGGTTTTGCTTGAAATCGAAGAAGCATGAAAAAGATTGATGGGAATTCTGGGTCTAATCTAGGTTTTCATCATGAATTTAGAGGTGGGTATGGGGTGAAATGGCATGAAAATGAGGATTTTGTGGCTAAAGGAATTAAAAAAATTAAGAGTAACGGTAGAATTGGCGATGGTTATTGTTCTATGGCTCATAGTTTTGCTCAGGATGTCGAGTTTCCTCTTAAGACCTTGTGATTGGAGTTTGTTGAACGTGGGATTCAAACCAAAGAATTATGGTTGCCTTCATGGATTTAAATTTGGGTCCGCGACCGTTATCAAGGGAAGGTTTTGGCACTGTCCGAAATCGTTATTGTGAAAAATAACAATCCGCAATAACTACAATTTATCCGCTATTGTCCGCAACTGCGATAAAACACCGTAACTGAAAACGTCACCACGATTTAAATCCCTGGTTGCCTTAATCTAATTATGATTATGATTATGATAATGATAATGACTCAAATGATGAATAAATGGTGTTTCGCGCAAGAGATTCAGGTACTCGGGATTCAGTGCCTCCAGCTTTTCATCAAAAGAAATGTGGTAGGTCTGATTGGAATTTTGAACCAGGTGATGACTTTGGGGGTTTAAACAGGGTTGCTTCTTGTTCAATGCAAGGGCTTGGGAGGAAGAACGCTAGTGCCGGAGTCGAGAGGGTTGTGGATCCGGTTGATGAGATGGTTTCCTCGATTAAGTTGTTGGCTGAAGGGTTTGTGAGAATGGAGAAGGTGAAGATGGAGATTGAGAAGACGAGAATGGAGATGGAGATGAAGCACTACGAGATGATACTCGAGTCACAACAAAAGATCATGGATGCATTTTTCAATGCATTGTTTTCGGAAAATAAAAAAGAAACCGTCCTTGATGTTCCCTAATAGTCTAATACCAAGGGAAACGGGGTTCAAGAATAGCAAGAAGATGCTTTGATTAAGAAAGAAAGAAAGACATTGTGTGTTGGATAATTTTGCGTACTTACAGAGTTTCATTTACATTATCTTGTAAGCTCACCAAATGTTCTTAGAAACAATTCAATTTAGATCAATTCTTGTTTTTGTAATTCAAAATTAGAGGAACTTAGATTGGTTGCCTCACATTACTTGCATAGATACATTTACATTAGCTTAAAAGAGTTTCATGGAATTGTCAATCAAGATAATAGAAAATGGGAAGGAAATGAAAGGAAAAGCTTGTTTTTTCTAATTTCAATAGAGTTTAAATTGTTAAACTTCTAGCTTAGTTAGTTGGATAGATGGGTTTGGCACTTCATTAACAGCCACCTCCATCTCCATCTCCATCTCCATCTCCATCTCCATCTCTTCTGCTTCAAACGTTGAGTGAACTCCATATAATACATAGAACAAAGTTATCAAACTTGACCATATGGCAAACCTTTGGAATGAGAGCATCTTTAATGTGGTCATAAGGAAGACATTAAGGAAAATGGACATGGCAGCCGGCCAAGGCATAAATGGCACTGACCATTCACTTGGCTGCCCTAGGCTAGGCACCATGTACTGAAAGAAGGCGATAATTGCGACCGTGATGCCGCCGAAAAGAGGCAAACCCCACCATTGCAGCTTGAGTTTCCATGATATCGAGAAGCCTATCGCACATGATGTAATGAGGAAGAGGAAGGAGAGTGTGAGGAAAGGTGAGTTTTTGCCTGTTATCACATATCTTCGGTAGATAAGAGCATTGGCAACCAGGTAGAACACCAACAATGTGCCGATGGAGATCATTTCAATCACTATGTCCAAGTCAGTGAAGAGTGCTATTGATGCTGTGCAAATCCCTATATCAGGTACACATCAAATTCTCTCTAATATTTCATACAATCACAAAGGTATTTGATGTACAGAAACAATGAGGGGAATTCACATGCCTAAAAAGAGAGTGGCATTCAATGGGGTGCCGGTTGAAGGATGCACCTTAGATAACCAGGATGGGACAAGCCTGGCCCTTCCAATAGCACACAGGTACCTGGCTTGTCCTAACATGGCCACCAAAAGAGAAGCCACTATCCCCAAGCTTGCTCCTGCCCCTACAACATTCCCTGCCCATTTCCAACCAATACTTTGGAAAGCCATTGAATATGATGCCTTCTCAGCTATCTATACCATCATGTGTGAAAACAAAACAATGCAATATATCAAGATTGTTCCTCTAAGAAAAAAACTTGACATGTATATTTCAGGATCAAGTTGTGTATATAGACTGACCTGATTGTAAGGAACCATCATACACAAAGCCAAGGCCATGAGGCAGTAAAGTCCCGAGACGATAAGAACCGAACCGATTATCCCCACCGGAAGGGTTACCGGAGGGTTTTGGATCTCTTCGGCCAAGGTTGAGACGGAGTCATAGCCTATATAGCCGAAGTAAACTATAGCTGCTCCATCAAGAACACCTCTAATACCATTAGGAGTTAGCCCTCTTGGCTTCACCAAGTTTTCCACACTTCCATTGCAGAAACTCATGATTATGATGAATCCGAAGAAGACAACATGGAAGATTGTCATAATAAGGTTCAAGATTGAGCTTTCCTTTGTACTGCAAACCAAAAGAAGGAAACATCCATCACTTTCTAAACCCACTAAAAACAACTGTAACAAATTTCTTTTTCCTTGTCTTCAACAACAGTGAATAAAATAATAATAGTAATAATAAGGGCGTAGTAATTGTTATCTTGATCTCATAATAAAAACAAAGCATGGCAATATAGATTAAGGGAAAACAAAAAATAATAAATTAGAAAACTCAATATTAATTAAGAATTTTTGAAGTACACAACAAAAAGGGAGTGAGAAATCATTCAAACCTATGGCTTAGGCAGAGAGTGAGAATAAGAACAAGAGCAACAGCTAAGAAATCCAACTTGTTATAGCTTTCTAGCAATCCATGAACTTCCACTCTCCAGGAATTGGGATTGCTTATTCCAATGGCTGAGCATAAATACTCTGTAAAACTTCTTGCGACCGCGGCGTTCGATAATACATACTCCATTAGTATGTTTGCTCCAGCAAAATAGCCTGCAAATTCTCCTATGGAAGGTAATTGGAGAAGTTGGTCATATGTATATTTCAATCAAGAAATGGAGAAAAATGAAGGATACAGATAATGTAATGATATATACCAAAAGTCACTCTCAGGTAACTAAAGGCACCACCAGCAACAGGAATCTGGACTGAAAACTCAGTGTAACATAAAGAAGAGAGAAGTGCTGATATTCCAGCAATGATATAGGATATGAAGACCGATGGACCGGAGTTATAGCGGGCTACGGGACCGGTGGTGACGAAAACGCCAACACCAAGCATTCCACCAACGCCAAGAGCTACCAAGTCATACCATCTAAGTTTCCTCTTCATATCAGCACCAGACCTAAGCCTTATTCGATTAAGCTCTTGGTCTGGGGTCCATGTTGCTAGCATTCTCTTTCTGAGCCTATGAGGGGTTTGGGAAAGAGAGTGGAGATAGTTGAAGAAGAAAGCTTTGTTGTTGGATTGAATGGTTGCCATATCTGTGAAACAACTCTTGTTCTTTTGTGACTTTCCATGAGAAGCTTGAGCCTTGAGGTGAGGGTTTAAATATATGCATTTAGAAGAGAGAGAGATGATATAATATTAATTTGATATTTGCTAGATTCTTATTTATCTAAAGTTTGATGGAGAACAAATGGGTGACCGTTAGTATTACTGAAAATACCTAACTGTCCTTTGGGGATTGGGGTGCTGTGTTCAGACCGACAATCCTACCCTTTAACTCCTTACACAACCAGCTTTTTATAGACCTAATTCATGTTACAGAATCATGCAAAGTAAAAGATAGAGAAAAATGCTGTAAAAATGGCTTCTTCCCGGAAATATTGAAGTTTAAATGTATATTAAGTTTTATGTCACACTGAAAAAAATAAATGTTTTTTTAATTATTTTACCTTTGGTCTGACGTGTGATTAATTCAAGAATGACCTTCAAGTTTACAATAGAAATCATATATGTATTTATAAATATTCTTGGGCCATAGCGATTAATGTCGAAAGTTCTATGACCTAAACACTTTTTAGGTGGAATTAGCAGGTGGAAAGCTTATCTAAATCATGTTTTTTTTAATATTTGATGAGCTTTGCCATCACATGATGTTGCCACCATCAAACCGATCCAATTTAACAAAGTTGGATTGGTGTTGTATTTTCATGTGTTGTAGTAGCCAATTGCCATCATAAAATCAAAATAAAATTTTAAAATTGTTGGTGTAAAATGTCTGGATTATTGGTGAGGCAAGTCTTAAAACATTAATAGTTATAGAACCGAATAAATGATCGATAAAAAACTCGAAGACTTGTATTTAACCACTATGTATATATATATTTTAAAATAGTTTAATATTTTATTTTTCCCCACCGTTGTAATGTTTTACATTGATGAAAACAGTCCACTGAACACGGAGCAATATATACCAAGAATATAAATTTCCGTAAAGAGTTTATGCAATATTATTTTGTGGAACAATCTATTAATAATAGAAGATGGACAGAACAAAAAAAAACTTTGTTTTTGAGTCTTGATAATAGTCACAACCTATTCTATTTGAATAGTCGCACTCACACCTCTTAATTAATAATAAAAACATTTTTTATATATTTGATTAAATATAGAGATATTATATTCTTAAGGTAAATGACGGGATTCAAACCTATACAAGAATGGACAACATAATCATACTTGATCATTCAGTTTTAAATTATCAATGACCTTGACTTGTGTATATCGACAATAATCACAATCATCCGAATATGTATATATTTGAATAGTCACACCTCCCCGCACATAATACGTTGTTTTCACAGAAACAATGCAAGTTTTAGATGATTTTGTGGCTATCCAATTGGTGAAGTGTATGGTTTTGACAATTGGCTCAATAGTCAAACCAAACCCATCGGTTGGAGTTGGACAATGAATTAATTAATTAACATTTCAAGCATCTGGAATACATATCCCTTGTCTACCTTCTGAGTTATCAAGATTTGATTTGATCTTGCTGAATGTACCCTTTTGTTTTTTCCCCTTCTAATGTATTCATACATAGCTCTATAGAGAAGGGGAACGGATGGCTGAGATTACCACTAACAGCAGGATATGTGAAGATTATCACTTGTGAAAAGATAAGGAGTTAATCTCAGCTATCCGTTTCATCCGATTCAAAAAACGTGTAAAACTATGAGTTTTACATTCTTTGTAAATGGATCCTAACCCTATATATATATATATATATATATATATATCCTTCTTCTTTACCCCATCCCCATCTCAGAATTGTGGAAATCAACTAAAGGACCACAACCCAAAACTCAAGGATCATTACATGGCAAAGCTTCCAAGAGCTTTCCGCCTTTCGTTTTCTTTGTGTCCTGGAGAATCATTATCAAGTTAAAAGTCACCTATGAAGAGTATACAGAACAAAGTTATCGACAGTAACAGCAGAAGTTACGAATCTTCATCTTCTTTGTTAGTGATTCTAAAAGAATCCACTGCTAAAGAAACATCCATGTTGAGATTCATGCATGTGTGTGTGTCATCCTACCAGGATTTTTTTATATATAATTTCGGAGGTGAATTAAGCTATCAGATTACTCCACTAGGATGTGTCCAAGGGGTATAGCCATGATTCACGAGGTTTATCCAAATACCAATTAGGATTAAAAGTGAAACCATGATTAGTTGGATAAATTATTTGGTATAAATTAAAATGATGAAGAATCATTTTCAACAAAGACTGCAATAACCTTGTCAATATTTGTAAAAGTCCATCTATCACAATCCTTTGTTCATAGAGGTAGAAGGTTGACCTCAAGAAACCTTGCATCTAAAGGAAGAGACTGCTATATATAAAGACAGATCATTTGGTTAAATTTTTCAATAACATTTTTCTAGATAAAAAGCAGGTCCTTTAATCTTCCTTAATGATCTGATGATCAATTCGGAGCATGACCGGCACTGTAAAAACGACTAAATGAACCGAGTTAAATCCGGGTTCATATTTAGCTTTAAACTGAAGCATTTCAGCCATGTCTTTTTGTACAAGATTGAAATCTAATTACATGGTTGAGATATCAAATATGGGTACTAAAAGTTTAAAACCTATTAAAAGAGTAGTGAGCATATTCACAAAACTAAAACTAAGTAAAGCATTAAGGGAGTTGACTTTAATTTTTGCAGTGCTTTTCAAAATGATTGGTACTTAAAGTTGCACTCAGGAAGCTAGTAGGAAGTTCTTGGATACTTTTGCTTATAACCTTGTTCTTTAATGAAACTAGCTATCTGGCCTATTAATGGCTTCATTGTTTATACTAATTAACTTATAACCTGCCACTGATCACGTATCTTAATGGATTTCAGTCTACTGACGAAGAAAAGAGTTGCAGATGTTCAGGTTCAAATCAAAATATAATGGATTTCAGTCTAATGAACCACCTAGATTAAGTCCAGGTTCAGTAGATGAAGCATATTATATGATAGCCATGAACAGCCAATCTAATGAATGGAGTAATTACGTCACTTAGAATCTACATAGTTTCCTATTTGGGATAAGACGTTCATATAGTGGATTTTTGAGACCCAACAATCAGCAGAAATCAGTATTTTATATAAACTTTACATAATGGAAGCTCTTTTATCTAATCACCTGCACAGCATACCCACATAACAAAATCTACTTTTTTCTGTTTCTTGTTTTTTTGTTCTCAGCTATCATGGTTTCAACTGGTTCTAAGCATTCCGAACCAAACATTCAGTTTAAATGCATCACCACCATAAGGGAGAAGAAAGTATAAAATATTAACTATGGTGTGATGGTAGCAGCAGAAATGAGTATGAAAATATTCGGACTCAGCTCGGTTAGTTTACGTAACTACCTTTAAAAGGTGGCATCCAACGGGTACAGATCGAAATCCGGGCATTTGCAAACCCTTCCTCTATCTCTAGGCTGAGTTTTCTAGCAAACAAAAAGTAAAGAAACGTGTATGAAAAAACAAATAAAAGTGATAGTGAAAAAGTACATATACAGGGAACATGTAGCTCGAGAGTATGACTCAGGACAAAAAGAGATCTCACAGATGTAATAACCTAACACTATCTAGGATATATTAAATTGATTTCGTATAACAAGGTAAGATGTTGAGAGTTTAATGTAATTAATTTTAGACTGTCTGCCATCACTGAAAAGAAAACCTATTATTTCTACATGCTGGACAAAAGGAAAATGGATTAAATAACTCTTCCATGGCCCGCATGCATCTGATTTTAATATTTTTCTATTTTACATGCGCAGCCTCACCAATATAAAGTGATATTTATGCCTGATTTGCATAGAAAATCCACAATAAAATTAAAACAGAGGTGGACTGATGTTTCATGCCTTGGAGGAGCCATTGGCTTCTCTTTTCTTTCACAAAGCAAACAAGAGGAGTGTAAAACCAAGAAAAGACTCCGTAAAGTTCACATAAGACATTGCTTTTGGTGCTGGACGCCATAAGGCTTGAAAATTACCTTTATTCTGTGCCTGCGTGGACTGCTTTCAGTATCCACTTACTGCAAATAAAGTCTCAAACTTCATAACCATCAATGTAGTTACCAGTTCACTAATTAACCAACATGGGTTAAAAATCTTCATATGCTTTCTTGCATGTGTCCTTTCCATGAGCACCACTAAAATCAAATATTTGTCCCTTGTGGTAAAGTATCAATTCACCACTAAAGTCCCTTATGTGTAGAAATGTCGGCATTTTTTTCTTTTTCAAATCTCCAAGTGGCATATGTGGTTGGTGAAGTCCAAATGAAGCTCAACCAGATGGGTGCATCTGAACTAGGGAATTAGGGTTCCAAATCCACTATTGTCAGCAAAAGGATGAAGAGAAATGTAAATGTCATTTAGAGAAGCCAACTTTTGATGAGCAAACCTTAATTGTAGGCATCACTGAGTCAGGAATCTCTTTTAAGGGAATGCAGCTTTCAGGAATTGCATTTACCATTATTCATACCAAAAGAGAATTGACATCTGAACATCTCCGAACTTGCATTGAACCAACATCTGAAGTCCTAGTCCAATGAAACCTAGCATAATGTTCCTGCAAAAGAATATACAAAAAAAAGAGATAATAAACTGGTTTACATAGAACTCTATATATGTTCAAATTGAAAGCAAAATCAATGGTATAAATGATCTGATCCAAATATATCATTATCCAACAATCAGTTGACTGGTTTACGAAGGTGATCGGGCTTCACAAAGCAAATTGTTTAGCTTTTCTAAAATCATTTTTATTTTCTCGTTCTTCAAACAACAATATTAAATCATTACAATTCATTTATGTTTGCTTTCTTGGATAAGTGGAGTTGAAAATTAAGGCATGCAGAATACACCATGATTTGGATTACTTCAATTTTTTTACAACATCACAAAAAAATCAAATTCATTTGGAAAATTTGCATCAAGTTGCAATCCTTAGTGCACTTGTTTAGCAAGAAGATATTAAGAATCTTTAAGAATCCTATGGTGCTACTTGCTACACGTATATGTAGAGAAACTTATTTGACTGAGAGGGATAGCAAACAAGCCAGTGAGTTTTCTCTCAAGAATCATTTCTAAAGTCCCTTTTCTTCCATTCAAAATCCGAGTTTACTAGCTCCTCTGCCCATCTCTTTCTGGGTATAGATACGCAGGTTGTATGTAAATAAAATCTTTTAAAGAGATGAAGGAATAGGATGTAAACGGATGGTGGCAAGAATATGGGTAGAGCCACTATTAGGTCTTCTCCTGCACAATATTAATTCAGATAAAAGGGTGCAACAAAACAATCATTTGTTTGCAGGTCACAATCTCAATGGAATTTAATATTAAACTTTCCAGAAGCAGGACATTAGCAAGGACAGCAATAAGCAACAAACATTTAAATACGAAACAAAAAAAAATACATAAAATACTTTCTCCATTGCTTGGGGGAGATGAGAATAAATGTCTTTATGTTCTATGTTAACCTAGAAAACAGATGATAAAAAAATTCCAGCATTATAAAACTTACATATATTCTTTAGAATCTTAACTCATTCTTAATGGTTATTGGCCTTTGTCAACAAATGCTTCTTTTTCCTGTTTAGGTCAAAATTATCATTTTCCATCTAAATGTATTCATGTATGTATCAAGCATCATGCTTGATGATGTTTCGATTTCTCCTAGACCGGACAGGAAAATTTAACTCAAGAAAACATAGTTAACAGCATTCTTCACATAGTGACTGCAATATGACTCACTGAACTAGATATTTGTGACAGAAGCCAATGGATTTGCATATCCTAGGCATAGAAGCACTAACTAACAATGGAGAGTAGAAGTAAAGAGACTGACTGAAATGGAAAATCTCTCTTAGTAAAAGTTTGCAATGCTAGCTAAGCTAGGTTCAGGTGGAAAAGATTCAGGCATCCAGCAATGTTGGAGAAAAGATCTCAGTTTTTAGGTCCTAAATGCTATCTTAGACTCTTAGTACATGAAAAATAATACTATATGATACTATAAAGAACAAATAACCTATATGATGTACAAAATATATCATTCCAATCTTTTCCCACCTACATATTTTTGTATGCATAACTAAATAAGTTGGCTAATAATAGTCAAGTGGAACTGTTGACTAACAGGATTCTTCCCAAGGGATAATCCCCTTCAATCCCATTGCCTACATCAATCAAATTCTTTGGTTTGATGAAGACAGATCCTTACCTTTCTCGATGAAAGAAATATGACCAAACCCTTTTATTACTTAATTGCTGTGGTTAAAAGTTAAAACATTGATACGAATATTGCCTTTGATGATCAAACGGAGCAGATATTGGAATGGAATTTCATGACCAAGAAAAAGCCATTTGAAAGAAGAATTTTTGACATATTAATACCACTAGCTGTAACTTCAAAGAAAAAGATGTTTTTAATGGAAGAGAAAGATAATAAACTTTTATTCCAAAAAAGTAGATACTATATATCATGATATTCTTCATGTGCTAAAGCTTGATTTGAGGCATCCCATCAAAGTGTGAGAAGAAATGGGAGAAAGGAGTGGTGAAGGGAATAGGTGGGGGTGGCATTGTTGGTGGAGGTGATGGTGTTTTTTTATTTGTGGGACTTAATCAATACTTTCACTCCCAAATCCCAAAAGTGATCTGTCCAGAGCCATGTGGATGATCTTGAACCAGATAATCTGTTCTCTCCATGGAATTGTTGGTCTTCAAGCAAGGGTGTCTGTTGGCCTTTCAAAAGTTAAACACAGATGATAATCTTCTTAATTCAAACTAAAAAAATTGTACAAATGATACCAATATTCGCTTACTAGTTTAAAAAGGAAGTTAATTTAAATAGGCCTATATTTTACTGGCTATCTAAGCATAGATTTTGGCTTTCACTAGTTTTTTAATTAGAAGGAATATGTTAAGCTTCACAAAGGTACAAGTAATTGGGGTCATCTGATTGGCTGGTTAACTGAAAGACTTTAGAGTTGAAGTAGTTTGAAAGGAATAAATCTTTTAACATTTTATATATTTAGTGGAGATAAAGTTGGATTGATAATTATTATTATTTATATAATTTACAGGACACGCTGCATTATATCAAACACTAAAAACTAATCAATCAAGAACTAGATCCCTCTGGAATTTGACCACACTATTAAATCCTAAATTAATGTTTGTAGGGTCAATCTCTAAATTAGACATAATGCTGTGTTTGTTTTACAGTTTGCTACTGTTTAGTTTGCAGGTTGGAAGTCAATCCTCAACAGTAATTTATTGTGTCATCGATTTACTCAGTAAAGAGCTTCTACCTAATATTTTACTGATCAGGGTAACATATTTTCCCAATGTCTTCCCCCATTTTTCTAATTCCTTAGCTGAGTTTTGCATCTTTTAGTTAGCTTATAACTGGCGACCAAGATATATGTGGTCACAGAAAATATCCTTACCATGCTACCAAAACTCAGCATCAGATACAAATTGGATATACTCAATTTTTATTTTTTTCATAATCAAATTCGAATATATATCATATACGAACATTTATAATAAAGAGTTCAAATATTGAATCACATTTATCTGTAAAAAAACTTCAAATTTTCTGACACAAGTTTCTTCATTGAGAAACAGTTAGCTAAGGAACTTGAAGTCCATAGAAGCATGTTTTTCACCAATTCTGTTTTATTTAGATAGTAGATTCACAAACTGCAGCAGAGTCTCACTAGTGAAATCGATTTAGGCAGACAAGGTTGGACAAAATGACAATTTCACAAGCAAATATGTTCCAGCAGTTGGGTATCTAATCATGATACATAAGGATTAAATGAATGTTACATTTAATTTTGTTTTCACAGGCCACAAATTTCCACTCTTATTCACTGCAAGTGTGCCGGTTGTTATTTAAACCATCTCATCAAAGTTCTACCAGTGCACATATCATGCTGTTTGAAAGTACAGTGGATTCCTATTTACATCTTTATACAGCAAATAACGTGACCGGGTTTTTCCAAGTGCGGCATACCTGAAATGGCAGCAAAATGTATCAGTCTTCAAGCCCATATTCAAATCTGCAGAAACTAAAAGAAGAGAACATTCTGACATCCTAGCAAGAGAATTTTAGAGGTTATGTTTTCCTCACCATTGAGGCACAAAAGGTGCCATCCATATCACATCACCAGCT